>JBAIAA010000630.1:2400000-3887226 GCA_037893245.1 Crossaster papposus
TTATCTCATGTGCGTAAATCCCGTGACCCTTCCTTTGGGTCGAAACCGGAAGTGGCTTATAATTTGAAAGTGGACCATAATGTAAACTTAGTTTCAACGATGTTAGTCTCTGGCTAGTAGTGCTTTTCACAAAAAATACCGGTGACGTCATAACATGTTACAGCGGCAGGTTGAAAACTGTTAAAATGAATAATCAGTTGATATGTGTGCTCAAATCACTTTATATCTGGTGTATATAATCGTCTTCATGTTAGGAACAAGTTGGCGGAGAGAATTAAATATGACGTCACTAGACCGGAAGTTACAATAAAAAGACCTTTCAACCTTAAATAATTGCTGAAAAATCAACCGCGATAGATATAATTCATTTTTTTGCTTTAAATAGACAAGTTCAGACAGCTCTCGAGCTGTATGTTAATGACGTCACGATGACGTCATCAAGTATTAGATTGCAAGCAACTAATGATTTGTAGATTTAATCTTTGAAAATCAATATCAAATCAAATGCAACAGATCTGATTTAGATTTTAACGGGAATTGATAGAATAATCCAGGGTCTTCATATTCGTATTACATGCAAAATGACTTGACCCTTCCTTCCGGTCCAAACCGGAAGTGCCTTATAATTTGAAAGTTGAAAATGATATGAATTTACTTTCAACGATGATAGTCTCTAGGTAGCCTGCACTCTACAAACAAAGTTACCGGTGACGTCATAAATTGTTATAACGCCCTCTAGTGGCAGGTTGAAAAATGTTTAAAATGAATAATCAGTTCATTTTCGTGGCGAAGTTTGCTCAAATCGCTTTATAATTGGTATTTATAATCAGCATCTTGTTAGGAACAAGTTGGCGGATAAAAACAAAATAATATGACGTCACTAGACTGGAAATTACAATTAAAAAACCTTTAAACATTTCTGAAAATTAACCGCGAGAGATATAATCCAATTAATAATTTAAAATTTGCAGTTTTGAAAAAATTAAATAAAGAAATTTATTAAATGAAATCATAAATGTAATGAACAATACAAAAAAAAAATGCGAAAAAGCCATATGCTCTGTTCCTTGAACAGACATATCTCTAGTTTTTGGTTTTTTTGTCACTTTTTCCCATAGGATTTGTACACGTTTTTTCTGCCAATACACTTTGACACTTTGGTAAATCCGATCGACCTGAGACTTGGCATACATTTAGACAACCACCCAAGGACGGTCCTAGAAGAAATTCGTCGCGATTCCGTCATTCAAGGTCACGTGACGTCATGTTAAAGGTAACATTTTCCCCATAGGTTTTGTACACGTTTTTCTTCAAACTGTTGACTTTGACACTTTAATGAATTCGATCGACTTGAGACTTAGGATACACTTAGAACACCACTCACAGATAGTCCTGGACGAAATTCGGCACGATTGCGTCATTCAAGGTCACGTGACGTGACGTTAAAGGTGTAATTTATTTCCCCATAGGGTTTGTACACGTTTGTCTTCAGACTATTGACTTTGACACTTTCGTACATTTGATTGACTCGAGACTTAGCACACATCTCGACCAGCATCCCCAGGAGGGCCAAGGAAAAAATCGTCATAATGACGTCATCGTAGGTCATGTGACGTCACATTAAAGGTGCAGTTTTAAGGACCGTCTATCTTTGGAAATACAGGCCCGATTGGGGTCAAGCTTGGTATGCAAGTATTCCAGGATGTGTTACAGACGAAAATTAAGATGACATCATGATGACATCATCGGGTGTCATGTGACGTCACATTAAAGGTTTAATTTTCCCCATAGGATTTGTACACGTTTTTTTCAACTAATAATCTTTGACACTTGTGTAAATCCAATCGACTTCAGACTTGGCACACATAATAGACCACCACACATACATATTGAAAGTAACAATACACTTTAACACTTTTGTAAATCCGATTTACTTGAAATTTGGCATACACTTAGAACACAACCTACAGATGGTCTTGGAAGAATTTCGTCGCGATTGCATTTTCTAAGGTCACGTGACTTTGCGTTAAAGGTCAAAATTTTTCCCCATAGGTTTTGTACACGTTTTTCTTTAGACTGTTGACTTTGACACTTTCGTAAATTTTATCGACTTGATACTTAGCACACACCCCAACCACCGTCCCCAGGAGGGCCAAGATGAACTTCGTCAAGATGACGTCATGTAGGTCATGTGACGTCACATTAATGTTGATTTTAAAAGACCCTCTTTGTCTTGAAGTACAAGTCCGATTGGGGTCAAACTTGGTATGCAAGTATTAGGGGATGTGTTACAGGTATAAATTGAGGTGACGTCATGATGACGTCACATTAAAGGTTCAATTTTCCCCATAGGATTTGTACACGTTTTTTCAGCCAATACACTTTGACATTTTAGTACAGATCCGATCGACGTGAGACTTGGCATACATTTAGAACACAACCCACAAAATGTCCTAGAAAAAATTCGTCGCGATTACGTTATTCAAGGCGACAACCATCTCCAGTAAGGCCAAGAGGAAAATCGTGGGTCATGTGACGTCACTTTAAAGGTGTAGCTTTTAAGACCCTCTATGTGCAACTGTTACGGTATTTTCCTGCCCTCATTAATGCAAATGATCGAGTTTGCTTGTGCTTTTTATGCTACATTCCAATCGCGTCGTGTTTATCGTGTTCACGAGTCGTTTAATGGCGTTATATACGCCTTGTAAGTTGTAACTCGTATCAGTGGTGATCACTCGAGTCGAGGTGGATTTTTTTTCCATGTTCACGACTTCGTTCACGAGTCGTTTAATGGCGCTCTATACGCCTTGTAAGTTGTAACTCGTATCAGTGGTGATCACTCGAGTCGAGGTGAATTTGTGTTCTCCATGTTCACGACTTCGTAAACGAATGGAATACTAGCACATGTGTACTGGTTCACGTACGAGTTCTTGCGCGAGAATGTCCTTACCGCACGACTAACTCGACTGTGCGCGTGCGTCTTGGCGAGTAGCGTTTGGAATGGAACCTACTCGTGAACATGAAGAAATTGACGGTGAACACGATAAACACGACGCGATTGGAACACAGCGATAGAGCCTCTATATCTGCAACTGTTAAAGTTGTTTGCTGCCCTCATTGTTGGAAATGATCGAGTTTACTTGTGCTACGCTCTATCGATCTGCAACTGTTAAAGTTGTTTGCTGCCCTCAATGTTGCAAGTGATCGAGTTTACTTGTGATGAAACGAAAGGGATAAAACGAAAGTGTTGGTACAAAATGGGTCAGGTACTCATAACTTAACCGTTACCGGGATAACTCTGGCTATGCGCCAGGAGGTATTTCTGGGCGGGAAATTAACATGGATACATCTACATCTAATTTGTTTAAAGGATTCAGCTGACAATTTTATACAAGCCGACAATAATTGTTTAATGTTGGATTCGGTGCATTTTGTTAGGGTGTAACCTACATTATGAAAACATTCCTCTTTGTTTTCAGGAAAGATATAACTTTGGAGGGATAACGTACGTTTCTGCTTACAAATCTTTGAAGTGGTAAATTTTTATGTCGAGTTCATTTTTGAAGGCAATTAGGTTTTATTCGACAAGAAATAAACAAAAGTTTCCCTTAAAATGACAACATATTGTATGCGTATAAAGGGACATGAGAAGTGACATTCATATAAATGTATAATTGTTTTATTTATTTTCAATATGTAAGAACAAATATCTTTAATTAGAAATAATATTGCAAAATCAGATGTACAAAACTATGTTTGAAAACATTCCTAACACTACTGTTTGGTTGAAGGAATTAAGGTGGTTTGAAATGCGAGATAATAATATACCGGTACTTTAAAGTGTACAGCACAACATTTGACCTGTTTTATTATAAATGCTATTCTTATAAAGCATTTAAAATATTTTAGTAAATTTTGTTTTGACTGAAAATACAAGTACTATACTTTTGAAGTTAACATCCTTATTCAAACAGAGTTTATGTTTTGTATTGGCATTAAAGTTTGAAAAGAACTGAGTACCTGAATAGTCAACAACGTGTCATTCTGTAGTAGGACTGTCAGATTGCAATGAAAATTAACTTAACCAGTTCGTGCCGGATGACGTAATATAAACGCAAAGTTTTCCCCAAATTCCAAACGGATGACGCATAAACACGCCAAGTTTAAGTTCGGAAATGTCTGTCAGCAGCGAGCAAGGCTGGAAATGCGTGGGTGTGGTTCCCGGCAGTATTGGCCTGAACCCGCTTCGGATCAAGTTTCGTTAAAAATAATCCCCCCCTCTCGGCTCGGTGATGTTAAAAAAGTCCTGGCGCGAACTGGTTAACAGTCATGAACTAAAAGTTGTACACGATTTTAAAAACCACTGAGTTTAGGCTTTCAACCCTTAGACCTTTTTGCAAGGTACCTTCTTAAATTTGTCACACTTCCGCCAAAAGCATGGACTGGAGAGTCTTCATCTTGTAACTTTACACAATAAAAATATCTGGTTCTTCGAGTACCGTGTAAACAACGATTTTAAAACTGAACCGGCTAAAATTGTGTAAAGTTGTCAGATCGGGTCTCTCTATGCTTAGGGTGAACCATCTTGAATTATCCTTTTGCACACTTGCGCCATAAGCATAGGCTGGAGAGTCATAATCTTGTAACTTCACACAATAAATAAATCCGGTTGAGTGATTCCCGTGTATACAATGGAATTCCTGAACTGGCTAAAATTGTGTAAAGTTGTCTGATCGGGTTTTGCATGGTTAGTGTGCAAAGGGCAAATTGTGCTAAGTTTTTCAATTGCCACCGTGTAACAAATGTTATTCGGATCGCAAGTGTTCGTCTTTTTTACGCAGCAATCAATATATGTTTTGAATTCACCCCCCCCCAAAAAAAAATAAAAATGTGTTTGCATTTCCAATAACTTGAAATGACCCGATGTGACATGTGACCTCAGTAATCCCCTGAAGAATTGTGTTTTCATCTACCGCTCACTGCATCTAAGTTTTATCAAAACCCATTTAAGCATGTAGAAGTTAGTCGTTTTTCACAAATAAATATTGGCTCTACACAGAATTTAGGAGTAATAGTGTCCCCAAAACCATGTTTATGCAATATTAAAAATTGAAATCATCCTAAATCCTGAAGGTGTTTATCGGAGTAGTGATTAATGCCCAGGTTTTCTACCAATCACTGTATTGGGTTGAGTCAGCGGCAATGACCTTTACAAACAGTATGGATGACTTCAAGAGCTCAATTATACAGGGCTGAACATAAACAATAGGGCTAGTATGGTATGTTTTATCAACTCAATGCAATGGACCCTCAAATTGACGAGCCCGTTTTTGCCAGTACTCTTAAAATGCGTTGAGGGTTTAGCAAGATTTAGAAGGTTTTAGGAAGATTAGGGTAAAGTGCTTGTAAAATTACCAAATTAGCATAGCCTTTAAACATTGAATAGAACTCAGGCAAGTAAGGCAATGATACATAGTCTTTAAAGTCAGTACACTCCATTTGCAAATATCGCACATACAACTAATTAACAATTATAAAATATGTTGATAGCCAACTAGTGCTAACAAAAAAAACTTCCCCTCCCATTTTATACCCAGTACAATATGTGGCAAAGGCTACCCCCCTCTTGTCTACATACACTATACCGCCTAACATATATCCCCATACCAATACCTCATATATAAACACATCCTTGATTAATCTTAACACTAACAGTCCTCAATTCTCCAAAATCAATTTAATTGTTCACACACCATAGAGAGTTGGGGTTAAAACCTAAAAAAAATTGCCGAGGTTTGGCAGCACGATGGTCAATAAAAAAAAAAAGAGGTGGGAGGGGGGGTCATCATTCAGTGATGACCAGGAGGACTGGAAAAAGTTACACACAGTTGTGGATGTAAAGACGATGGTCCACAGTTATAGTGAGTGGTGGTCATCCAGTGATGACCAGGAGACTGGTGAAATTTCACACACAGCTGTAAACGTAACGACAGAACTCCACAGTTAAAGCGAGTTGTACTCATCATCTAGTGATGACCAGGAAGACTGCTGATATGTCGCACACAGCTGTGAATGTGATGACGATATACTCCACAGTTATAGTGAGTGGTGGTCATCATCCAGTGATGACCAGGAGACTGGTGAAGTACATGTATCACACACAGCTGTGAATGTGACGACACAACTCTACAGTTATAGTGAGTTGTAGTCATCATCTAGTGATGACCAGGAAGACCGCTGACACGTCGCACACAGCTGTGAATGTGATGACGATATACTCCACAGTTATAGTGAGTGGTGGTCATCCAGTGATGACCAGGAGACTGTTGAAATTTCACACACAGCTGTGAATGTGACGACACAACTCCACAGTTATAGTGAGTTGTAGTCATCATCTAGTGATTACCAGGAAGACCACTGACACGTCGCACACAGCTGTGAATGTGATGACGATATACTGCACAGTTATAGTGAGTGGTGGTCATCCAGTGATGACCAGGAGACTGGTGAAATATCACACACAGCTGTGAATGTGACGACACAACTCCACAGTTATATGTGAGTTGTAGTCATCATCTAGTGATGACCAGAAAGACCGCTGACACGTCGCACACAGCTGTGAATGTGATGACGATATACTGCACAGTTATAGTGAGTGGTGGTCATCCAGTGATGACCAGAAGACTGGTGAAATATCACACACAGCTGTGAATGTGACGACACAACTCCACAGTTATAGTGAGTTGTAGTCATCATCTAGTGATGACCAGGAAGACTGCTGATATGTCGCACACAGCTGTGAATGTGATGACGATATACTCCACAGTTATAGTGAGTGGTGGTCATCATCCAGTGATGACCAGGAGACTGGTGAAGTACATGTATCACACACAGCTGTGAATGTGACGACACAACTCTACAGTTATAGTGAGTTGTAGTCATCATCTAGTGATGACCAGGAAGACCGCTGACACGTCGCACACAGCTGTGAATGTGATGACGATATACTCCACAGTTATAGTGAGTGGTGGTCATCCAGTGATGACCAGGAGACTGTTGAAATTTCACACACAGCTGTGAATGTGACGACACAACTCCACAGTTATAGTGAGTTGTAGTCATCATCTAGTGATTACCAGGAAGACCACTGACACGTCGCACACAGCTGTGAATGTGATGACGATATACTGCACAGTTATAGTGAGTGGTGGTCATCCAGTGATGACCAGGAGACTGGTGAAATATCACACACAGCTGTGAATGTGACGACACAACTCCACAGTTATATGTGAGTTGTAGTCATCATCTAGTGATGACCAGAAAGACCGCTGACACGTCGCACACAGCTGTGAATGTGATGACGATATACTGCACAGTTATAGTGAGTGGTGGTCATCCAGTGATGACCAGAAGACTGGTGAAATATCACACACAGCTGTGAATGTGACGACACAACTCCACAGTTATAGTGAGTTGTAGTCATCATATCTAGTGATGACCAGGAAGACCGCTGACACGTCGCACACAGCTGTGAATGTGATGACGATATACTCCACAGTTATAGTGAGTGGTGGTCATCCAGTGATGACCAGGAGACTGGTGAAATTCCACACACAGCTGTGAATGTGACGACACAACTCCACAGTTATAGTGAGTTGTATTCATCATCTAGTGATGACCAGGAAGACCGCTGACACGTCGCACACAGCTGTGAATGTGATGACGATATAATCCACAGTTATAGTGAGTGGTGGTCAACGTCCAGGGATGGCCAGGAAGACCGGTGAAATGCCACACATAGCTGTGAATGTGACGACAGTTATAGTGAGTGATACATGTAGGTTATCATCCTGTGATGACCAGGAGGACTGGTAAGATGTGTCACAGCTGTAAATGTGACGATGCTCCACAGTTACTGTATAGTGAGTGGTGGTCGTCATCGAGTGATCACCAGAAGGACAGATGAAATGTTACAGCTGTGGATATGACGATGCTCTACAATTAGTGAGTGGTGGTCATCGTCCAGTAATGACCGTGAGGACATACTGTTTTCCTTCCTTGTTAATCCACTTTTTTTACCATTTGCCTCCTCCTCCTTGACCACACTATTTATTTTCGTTGCCAGGACTCCAAAACTGTGTTGAGGGTTTATAAAGATTTAGGAGAATTTAGGAAGATTAGGGTTAAGTACATGTACAATTACAACATTAGCATAGCCTTTAGGTATTAAACAGAACTCAGGCAAGTAAAGCAATGATATGTACATATATACATGTAGCCTTTAAAGTCAGTACACTCTATATGCAAATGTTACAAAATAAAACTAATTCACAATTATAAAATACCTTGATAGCCGAAGATTGTTTGTTGAAAAAATTGTTTTCAAACAACCCCCCCCCCCCCCCCCCCCGTTTTTTACCCAAAACAATTTGTAGCAAAGATTACCCCCCCCCCCCATAAATGTGTGTTCGAGAGGTTTTAATCACTCTGTTTAATACTGCTTGGAGTCTGGGTGTTGATAATTACCCGAGCCAAAGGCGAGGGTAATTATCAGCACCAAGACTCCAAGCGGTATTAAACAGAGTGATTAATACCGAACGAACACACATTTATTCCCATTCATAAATACCTTTTTGGTCAAATTCAGCCAAAAAAGCCCCGAAAGTAAATGTTGGTGTTTTGCCATTCTGTGTGTGTGCCTCAATCCTTCGAAATCATCATTTTTATTAAATACCATTCTTCCTCAATCCTCAAAACTCCTCCAAAACTGCAATGAGGATTCTGGAGGAATGACGAAAGTCAATCGTCAAAAATCCTCATTTTTTGAAATCGCAATTTAACCTTAATCCTCAAAAAACCTCCACACTTGAAACAACATTGTGCCTCAATTCTCCAAAATCCTAATTTTTTATACAATTCAACCTCAATCGTCCAAAATCTTCCAAAACTGCAATGAGGATTTGAGGATTGAACAGCGTTAGGGTTAATACATGTACATGTAATGATACTATTTCATTGGTCTTGTTTATCATGCTACGTTTATCTTGTCATTTTCAGTTCCCATGCACACTTTATTATCCTAATATTGTTTTGATAACCTAATTCCATCTTATTTTAATATGGTAAAACAATTGTTTAATTTCACATTTTATTATATTGTTCCTATATACTTGTTTGACAATGTTTTGACAAATTGTGTTGTACAATGTACATGTACCGGTATTTATTTCATACAAGTAAAACTACAACCGAATGATAACTGCCTCATGGTAGCTGTAGTAAGTTGGATTAATATGCACATGAATATCGTCTATATCTTTTACATAAACATGATCAAGTAAAGTAGCTTTTTCAGTTGTTGCATGACTTAAACACTGCTTATATCCGTGATTATCCATCAGTGTCTTTACATGAGATTCTGTTTTCATTATATCTTCGTTAAAATCCCCCATAACAATGCACGAGTTTGAAATCTTGTGTATTTCACTCAATAACATTTCAAGAACTTGTACAAATTCCTTTAATGTATAGGATGGAGGTCGATAAACTATTACAACAACTGATGACACATTTGAAATTGTATCTAATTGAAATGCAATATATTCAAGATTGTTGATTGGCAAATGTATCCTACTAAACACTCTGTCCTTTTTGCCACACACAGCTACACCTCCACGACTCTGTTCTTTTAACATGCATGACACCTGACTGGAGTTATCATAACACATACTTCTTGGTTGATGATACCATGTGTAATCACTCATATCCATATCACAATCAAAGTTTTTGTCAGTCCATGTTTCTGTCAGGCAAATGAAATCACATGACATCATTTCATTATTAGCTTTCAAATCCATTACATGTGCCTGAAGTCCTTGAATATTATGCATAGCAATGCTTGTGTTATAACAATCATCATCCTTGATTTCATTGTTATCAATATACAATGCCATTTTACTCATTGCCTCAGCTACTGCCTCGTTACAATAAATATATTTCTCATCAAACCCTTCTATCACAAGACCATTCAACGAAACTACTCTACTCAAACTAACATATGCTTGTCCTGCTGAAAATGTACGGGTCAGACACACCACTGCCTTGTCCAAACTCATGCCTTGCACCTTATGAGCTGTACATGCCCAAGCTAACTTCAGAGGGAACTGGTGTCTCACACACTGTTTATTAAAACTGTCTTCTACCATTTCAATACTGACAGTGTCAACATCATTACCACAGGACTGTTGTTTTAGTTTTAAACCAATATTCTCATTATCAAATTTAACTTTAATGGACTTAGGTGACTGAGCATCATTAGATAACATGACAATGTCGATTACGGTCCCGAAGATGCCATTAACAAGTCCATCAGAAACATCAAGATTCCTTGTAAGCATGACTCTAGCACCAACACCAAGCCATAGAAAATCAGGTAAATTTGTGTTCGAAGATTTCTTAACTTTTTTTTTTAATGGTATCATTTTACCACTTTTGGCATCTTTCTGAAAATCTTTAGCAACGACACACGTTTTTATGGAATCTGAACATTTAGCAAAAAGAGTCTGTGTGTTATACTCATCCACCTCCTTATTGCATGGATAAATATGCACAGCATCAGTCCAATCTTCTCCAGTCTCACGTGATTGTAGCAGTTTCTTATCATCACTTTGTAAACTTTGCTTTTTCTTTCTGATCCGTAATCTGTTCAACACCTCAGCAAACTTTGCATCATCCTTTTGTCTCATTATGTCAGTCAGTTCTACTTTGCAAAAGTTATCATTCCACAAATCAGTTGTAACACCAGTCTGGTACAAAGATTTTCCCTTTACTGGAGGTAACTGATAAAAATCACCAACCGCTAATACGCTGACATTTCCAAAGGGATTATGATTTTGTGATTGTTTAACCTGTCGCAAACGACCATGAATGTAGCACAAGAGTTTATGACTCACCATTGAAATCTCATCAACAATTAAAATCTGTAGTTGCCTTAATTTATGCCGCAGTGTACTAATCTTCTCCTCACCAAGTGGTTGATATGGCAATCTCGCATTTGTAGTAATTGACAAAGCACTGTGAATTGTCGAACCATGGATATTATATGCAGCAACACCGGTAGGGGC
The DNA here is from genome assembly GCA_037893245.1 of Crossaster papposus. Classification (NCBI taxonomy): domain Eukaryota; kingdom Metazoa; phylum Echinodermata; class Asteroidea; order Velatida; family Solasteridae; genus Crossaster; species Crossaster papposus. The sequence continues at coordinate 2,411,124 of JBAIAA010000630.1, forward strand.
TGTAAGTAACACTGATACATCATCAGGATTCTCCATCATTCTTCCAAAAAGTCTTGTTGCTTCATAGTAGAGACACTTTATCAAATGACTTTACCCTGTACCAGCTCCACCAGTAACAAATACACGAAACGGTTCAGGATTTTCACCATTGACTTTGTCTAAACACCATTGCCTTACTTTGTAAAATACTTCTTTTTGTTTAACATTGAGACACCTCATCAAATTCATTGCTTCTTGTTTGGATACATTTAGTCTGTGTGGCTCAATAGTACATTTTACACTATCATCTTTTATAGATTTTAAATCAGGAATATCAGAATCACTGTCACCATCTTCCACTTGTTCTTTTTGTTTTCCTGCACATTCAAGTCTTTCCATTTCAGCTTCGGGAGCTATCAATGCCCAAGCATCTTCTTGTGGACCATACTTCTCCAACATTTCCTCTGCTTCATCTACAGCCTCAGCACTAGCTTCATACAATGATCGGTTATTTCCCACAATATTTTTGACAAGTTTTAATACACCACAGATCTTAATAATGCCATTGCTATAAAATTCTTCATAAGATTCAAACTGCTGTGGTTTCAACTGAACATCAACACGATATGGAAGATACAATTGCAGGATACTTTGATAGTACTTCTCAGGATATTTTTCAGCTGAAAATCTAGGAAATCGTATAACTGCCGGATCAGTTCGACTACGTTTCTGTATGTGTCCTAAACCATTCTTTAATTTATATATTGGAGAACGACTTGTTTTAACTAGATTAGTATATATGACTCTATAATCAGAGCAAAAAGTTGCCAAGCACATTGTTTCAAAGATATCAATTTTGGGTCTTGCTAGGTATATATCAATTCTGCTAGTCATCCAAATACTATCATCTTCATCACATGTTCTTTGAATAATACTGAGTGGCTTGCTCATTCTAATTGGATTTTCACCAACAGGTATAAATTCCACTTTCCGTGATCCTTCTTTCAATCTCAGATTACAAACACGATATACTGCTTCTTGTGCTGAGACCTCGCGATTATGCAAATACACACAACCAATTTGCTTCATACTCTGTCTAGCATCTAAGTTTCCTTTCTGTGCTTCAGTCTGAGCCTGTGACAACAGTATACTCATTTCACGTTCGGCTTTTGACATGTAGGATACCACATAGGCAACACAAGCATAAGCATCACAGATGTACTGAATATCCATGTTTGCATTCCAACATCTTATCAAGTGTGGATTGTATAAATTAACCCATACATCTTGTGGTTGTCTCTTATAGACTAAACTTGTTTTGCAACTTAATACATCGTTAGCGTTTTCAAAATCACTTTGTGTAAGATTTACACTTGCAAATAATTCATTGGTTGTCATGTGTTCATTCTCGGGTTTCTGTATTGCAGTCCATATTGTAACGTAGATTTCTCTGGGGTCGACTACACACACAAGAAGGACTCCTGACGCAAGTATTCCTCTATTTCCGGTGATTCTCAGCCGTTTATTGTGGACTCTCGCCTACCAAAACTGGACAACAGGCTCACACAATCACGCGGTACCAGAACTGGTCAGAACCAGTTCGGCGCTTGCGCAATCCAAAGGCGGGTTTCCGGGGCGATCCCACCATCGTGGAATCGCTCCAGCGCCCTCTACCGCCCAACCGGCACGGGCGTTACACAGCCCCCCACGAAGACCTTGTTTGCCCCCAAACAAGACCATGGGCGCTGCTGCCGCACCCCGGCCAACCGCCCTGGAAAACGCATAACGCCAACATTACACAACAATTTACATTACAACAATTTACATTACAACAATTTACATTACAACAATTTACATTACAACAATTTACATTACAACAATTTTCATTACAACAATTTTCATTACAGCAATTTGAAAAGTTCAAAAGTTCCCGCCTAGTAGGTGGGAGGTGGCCTGAAGCTGCTCCCAGAATTCCGGTGGAATGTCTCTCCACGCCTGGGCCGTCTCCCCGAGGCGCGTGCGTGGTCCGACTCCGTCGCGCATGCACAGTCCGACTCCGTCGCGCATGCGTGGTCCAACTCCGAGGCGCATGCGTGGTCCGACTCCAAGGCGCATGCGTGGTCCGACTCCGTCGCGCACGCGTGGTCCGCCAGACGACCCCAAGCTCTGGCACCCCCAGCTCCGGCACACCCCCAGCTGTCAAGACTTGACTGCGACTGTGACTGCGACTGGCTGCTCTGACTGCGACTGGTGCCTTCGACTGCGGCTGGCTCTTGCGACTGCGACTGTGGTTCCTGCGACTGCGACTGCGCTTTCGGGATCTGCGAAAAAAAATGTGCTTTTGGTTTAACGGGCACCGTCCGTACAGCCGTTAAACCAAAATGTTGGTTTAACTGCAGTTTCGTAACGTCTGTGTGGTTGAACTGCAGTTTTGGTTTAACTGCAGTTTTGGTTTAACTGCAGATATACACATATTTTACTCTGACCTCTGGTCTTGTTTATCTGACCTTTAGGCTCGTTCATTTCATGAACTTGTTAGTCCGACCGGGCCTCGTGGGTTCTTTTTCACAATGGCTGCCATCACGGAAGGTTGTACTCTTTTTACCTAGAAATGTTGTTACACTTTGTTTCATTTTATTAGGTATTCAGTCAACTTTGAGTGCATTTAACAATTCTTTAATGCTTGAAGTATGTTATGATGCAAAACATTTCTGTGTGGGAGCTCACATTTTTAGTATAAATTAGTAACAAATTTGTCACAACTGCAACTGCAAGAAAAATCATTTCTCGTTAACGATACTCGTTACTAGATGTAGTAGACGTTTTCCTAGTTCCGGATCGCCAAAAAATATTCAGGCTATTTGAGGCAAGTCTAATCCTCGAAATTTAAATGAAATAGGTTAAGTAGTAGGCTTGAGTTATTAAGAGAAACTACATTTTTTGTTTCCATTAATCATTATGCTCTTCTTATTTTGAAAATACGACGTCAAAAGTACGAACATCACTTTCCCTAGTTGCGGATCGGTTTAACCAATTCTGGATCGGGTGAAAAACTGCTTCGTACATGAACAATAATCACGCTAGAACCAACCCGAATCAAGCCTCTATTTCTGAAAAAGAATTCATACATTACAGTTTAAAATACATTTCAAATACTTCCGCTTCCAATAAAGTTTAAAAAGGGGGCTTGCAAGGAAATGTTTCAAAATGTTTTGTCCGTGTAGTGCGCGTGACCGCACCGTGTGTGGCGCGGCAACGAGCCGATACACTTTGACCGATCACATGACAGATCACGTCATATCAAATTGCTTGTTGATGCATGTATTTTACGTGCGCGATCCGGAACTAGGAAAAAATATACATTTAGTCTTTGGGAGATTTTTTAAAACTGGAGAGTTTTATACTTATTTTTACTCTACAAATAATCGATGCATGAGGTAATACAACTGTAGACTACAAAAAGGCATAATCGAAATCAAACGTTGTCAGTGACATGTTGCAGAATATATTTTGTGGTTTTGCGGCTCTCGTGATTTTCTACAAACCGTCAAAACATGTCAAAGTACGAGTCGAAAATCTAGTCAAAATTCCTTTTGCGGATATTTTATTGAAAAGAAATTTATGTATCAAGAAGCTTGTATGTTTCTTCTCAAAATGCACTTCATCTAAGCCATAAGAGGTAGGTTTTTCTTTGAAGCGATTCGGAACTAGGGAAAATCTGTAACTTGGAAAACAACTGTAGTACTACAGACGTTTTCCTAGTTCTAGGTTGCAAACAATATTCAGGTTATTTTCGGCACCGGAGGGTAAACTGGAGGGTTATGAGACAACTATTGTACTAAATTTACATAGTTACAATTTTGACCTTTTTGCCAGACTAGACACCAGATTTCCCCAATTTGTACCACTTTCAAAGATCATGACACACATTTTAAGAACACAGATTTGATCTGCAATGTGTAATGACTCCGTTCATAACACTTAAAACATCATTGACAAAATATTTTGGGGAAAAAATAACAAAAACTTACCAGAGACTGTTTAAAATGTTCACGAAACGATGGTAGGCCACTATACGTTTTAAACCTTGCACTTTAGGACGTAGCAACAATCTCGACTAATCAGCGAAAACCAAGGAAAGACAGACTGGGTGGAGCTTCGGCTGTACACCGCTAACCCGGCTATTCCCGTTAAACAGATATACTATGTTTAATGTTCCTACCCTTTGTTATTATTTTTTTAAACCCAAATAGAATTTAGTGGGCCACCGGACCCTCTTCATGGCAATGCTCAAATTGAAGTGAAAAGTGCCGCAAAGGTGAGAACAAAAAGTGTGTGACTGTGTGGTCTAATTTATGGGTCATTTCTGTAAATTTAATCTAAATATCCCAATTGTTTTCAATAGACCGATCTGGATTTGACCATAAGGGGGCAGTGGTCAATTTAGAAGAGAACAAAATCACATGCACTGGTGCATGTGAACTAAAAAGTTACATGCACATTGTTTATATGCACATTGTTTACATGCACAAAAAAGTGTGCACACAAGTCGTAACATTTACTTTGGCTTTTCCTTTAATGTGCATGTGGTCACGATTGGTCTCAACATTGCAACCGCGATTGCGAGAAGACGAAGCCGCGCCAAAGTAAGCTTAACATCAGGTTCCACCGTGTCATTGGCACCATTTGCAGTCGAATACGCTGGGGCAGATGTAATCACGTCAGTCTCTCGCTCTTTATCCGTGTTTCCTTGCCCCAAAATGACAAGATTGTGTTTTTTGGAGCAGCGTCTGTTTCCTTTTTGGAGGCATATTTGCTGGCCGCGGCACACGTGCACGCAAACAATGCATGAAAACTTTAAACCGGTACAGTCACAATATCGCACAAGGTTTACTTGGCCGATATCACTGCAGTATATACTGCATGCACATGCAGCGATTGCCGAGAGAGGGGTATTCCTAATTGCTCAATTGCGACACCCCCTTGTTCTTTTTTCCAGTCGTTTTGAATTCTCCGCGCTGTGTAGTTCGAATGGTGAATTGCATGAAGCCGGAACGTAGACAAACATTTCAAAAACGGCCACAGGCTAGCTTTTTATCGCTATTGTACACGTACATGTGTACGGCGTCCACGTTGTATCAGAGTTTACATGCACAGTTTGCATATTAGTTTACATGCACAGATACAAAAGTACATGCACCTGTGCATGCGTGCACCCGTTTAGATCGAACACTGCATATGCCCTGCCCACTATAGTACGTGTAGGCTAGGCGTAGAACACATAGGCCTATTCCAAAATATTGATTCAAACAGTTTACTAAGGCAGGAGCGAAGTGGGCGAACTACATGTAGGATGACCATATACAGTACATGAAGGATGGTCAAGTTGCATTTGGAAGTAATAAGCATGAGAGAAAGATCGAAGACCAAATTGACGTCACACGAGTTCAACGGTAATTCTCATTTGTTTCGGTTTTTAACGGGAAAATTGATGTCGTGATCTGAGTACAGGGTGTGTTTTTTACATATTCCATGACTGCATATTTGTTTATATTAAACTCTAAAAAGCCGCTTTTTTGATTGATAGAGACGGTGCCTTTTCGTACCGAAACCATACATGTTCCGGTAAGTGCATGCGAGTTTGACCGAGCTAATGGCGGACCACGCCTGTAGTTACCGTTGCTAGTAAACTCGTAATCTTAATGCGCTGTTTAATGGACATGCCGGATCGGTCTATTGTAATACAATTTTTAAAATATTAGTTAACATTCATGAAATTTTGTTTTCATAAAATGCTGAGAACTCTGCTTCAACTCAAAATCGTCCTTGAATTTGTACTCTTTCCTGTACAGGCGCTTTCAGAAATATTATTTGACACGAAGAGACGCAAGGAGACAACAGCGGCCAGAGGACTGGGGACAAGTGGAAGCAGCGGAGGCACTACACAAACAGAGTAAGTCCAGAATACGATTTCACGAAAAAGCACGTACCAGTAGCTTATACCATAGGGTAACAAATTTCGATCGATCTCATGTAAAATGGCGCAGCTGCGCAACTTTTTTAATAATATAAACATCTTGGACGAGGACAAAAACAGCGTTTACGACGGGTGTTTAAGTATAATTGTGTTTCTTGCATGATAGTCGTTGAATCGCCTCCACCGCCATTTTGAAAAATAGTTTTGTCCAAGGTTTTTTGGAATTGTGCAGCAACTCTAACATTTCTTTGATGAGCAAAGTAGCAATTCATTTACTTCAAGTTTTGATTGTCTTTTATCAACTTGATAAGTTGAGCAATGACCACAATTTGCTGATAAAATAGGTTATTTGTTATCGTGTTATATGCCACAACTTGCGGCACAAAATTTAACAATTTCTCTATCCAGATAATGATTTCATCGTATGCGTGCAAAAGCATAGCGGGTACCAGAAAATGTAAAGAGATTGTCAGTTCTGAAGTAACATTAAAAAATAGCAGGGTTTAAAGATTGTGTGTGTCTAAATGTTTGTTCGAACAAAAAGCTATGCAAAAAATGAAAAAAATGCACCTAATGCCTAGCCTTGTGTGCATTTATCTGCCGCATTTATCCCAAGTGAAAAAATTGTTGAATCTTAGTGTGCACATATGCAGTCAAACTACCAAACTAGCTTATTCTCACAATTTCCAACAGAATCTTTTGGTGACAACATTAAAGTAGGGGTCTGACAGTTTATGGACTCTTCTGGGAATCGTCGACCCAAAGTGGTCTGCAGAGTGACTACCACCCTATAGGAGACGTACATTCCGATCGTAGTGTCTGATATAGTTCATCAGCCTCGTTCTTGTTCCCGTACAGAAGGCAGAGGGCCTCTTCGTGGACAGAGTTAATTGTGGCTCAACAGGGTGAGTACAAGCCGGTGGTGGTTGATGATTATGATGTGGAACCCCCGAGGGTCAAAAGCTTCCAACTCAGCAATCGCGATCTCAGGAGAGTCACGGTAAAAACGCCATGATTAAATCTGGCTAGGGGCTCTTGACATGGGAAATATCTCATGCCACAGACGAGGGTCTTTATCTGTAACCATGCAGGGCCCAATTTCATGGCTCTGCTTACAGTTCACGTAAATATAGGCACACACACACACACGCACGCAGTCATGTATGGACCGGCAATCGTGGACGGGGCATTGTCCGACTGTCGATCTTCCCTCTTTTGTTTGTACCCCTAACGATTTTGAATGATCGCCATAGGATTTGTACACGAGTAAAGATCGTGGACCTTGTGTCAATCGTGGACAGCATTGTTTCCCCACAAATTCCTTTGTCCTCATGTCCACGATCGACTGTGTTTACACACCCACATTACTCCAAATGCATTACACAACTGTAGCTCCCAAGGACACCATGCTTCCTTGGCATGTCAATGATTGATAGATGTGGTGAAGTGACTGCATTTTGGGTAAGCCCTGGGGGAAAATTAGTGTGATTGGTACCTGGGGTTCTACAAACATGGGTGATAATAACCCCCAAAAATGTATTAGATTGGGCTCGGTTTTGTAATGACCTGCCTCTTGTCAACTTACATGTACGGTTAAAAGGGGTCTTTGATTGATTTTTTTGGGCACTTTTGCTGCACAATTGTAACCAGATTTTGCCTCGTCGTAAGCCTGTTACGATGTTTATGGTATGGTGGTTGCAAATTTTGGCTTTCCTGCAGGAAGTTATGGATGACGAAGTGCGACGCCTTGTTGCGACTAAACACATTACTGTTTGCAAGCTGGAAGAGAGGTCGTATCCATTCACAGACAGATCTACAGCCAGCTGCATGCTGCCACAGACCTGGGCACTCAGCGATCTGCCTTACTCTGCAGCTACCAGTACTCATACGTAAGTCATGGCCTAATAGACATATTCATTTAGCCTGAGAGCCCCAGTGTCGTGACCAATCATGTGATTAATATGTTTTGTTGGATGACAGTCACATGGACCCTAATCCTAAATCTTTATAATACATGCACTAAGTAGTAAGGAATGATTTTGCAAGATTATTATTACTACACCTCATAAATATTCCTGAGCAAATTGGAGTGCGTCATTAGCCGATTCTGCTGCGCGTCCAGAAAGTAAAAATGATACGCTGCTATGACGTCATTCAGGTTGGTATCCACCGGGCGGTATTCCTTTCTGGTAACAACACAAATTCCCTCTGGAACCTGCCTCGTAGACATGTAGTCTGTGGCATGTCATCTTTACGGAACCAGTCTCAGTAACGATAATAGATTCACAAGACTGGTAACCCTGGTAGGCCTATCGTCTCGGGTAATGGCTCACCCACGGAACACATCTCCATGTTTATTGACAGTTTTCTTAAACCCCTTGTCCATAGGATTCCATCATACATCCATGACACCCCGGACTTCCTGCCCAAGCTCGAAGGAATCAAGGACTAGATTCCCAGAACGGCCATCATTGGGACCTTTGACGTCTCATCCTTGTACACTAACATACCACACGAAGAAGGTATTCGTGCTTGTTCCATAACCCTAGCTAGGGCAGGACACACGACCCCTCCCATAAGTGACATTCGCGCCCTCATGAAACTTGTACTAACGAAGAATAATTTTTCCTTCCTAGATATCTACAGGTACATGGCACTGCAATGGGTACTCGCATGACACCCTCCTTTGCATGCCTCTTTTTGGGTGACCTCGAGGAACGCATGCTTGCCTTAGCACCGTGCCGCCCCTGGATCTGGTGGAGATACATTGATGATGTATTTTTCATATGGACCAGTGATGAGGACAGTCTGCTGACTTTCACTAATCACATGAATTCCTTCCACAGGACCATCAAGTTCACATCAGAGTACTCACATCATCAGGCCCACTTCCTGGATGTCACCATCCGCAAGGAGGACAACTTAATAACCACTGATCTGTATTCTAAACCCACAGACACACACCAGTATCTCCACTCCTCCAGCTGTCACCCTAGGCATTGTAAGACTGGTATAGCATTTAGTCAAGCCCTCAGACTCAAAAGGATTTGTTCTAACGACTATGATTTCTCCCGCCATTCACAGATACTGAAGAACAACTTGGTTGCCAGGGGTCACAGTTCCCGCCAAGTTTAACGTGCCATTGCCAGAGCCAAAGCCGTACCCAGAAATTTGGCTCTGAAGGTAAAGGCCCCCCAGGCTAATGCCAAACCCATGATCCCCTGGTGACTATACCTTTCACCCCAGTCTCCCTTCCCTTCGCAAAATCACCAACGACAGCCATCACATTCTCCACACTTCAGATCGCCTTGCCTGGGCCATCCCCGACAGCCCTGTATTGGCCTATAGACGCCCTCAAAATCTACGAGACCTCATTGTTCGAGCCGAAGTTCCCAGCTTGGATGCATCTCCCCCCATCCAGCACGGAACTTTCAAGTGCAGTTCTAGATGTGTGGTCTGCCAGATCCACATTCAGGAGTCTGACTCCTTTTCTGGCCACTCTTCTGGTACTACTCATAGAATTATTGGTAACATCACTTGCAGTACATCTAATGTCATATATCTCATCTCTTGCAGGTTTTGTGGAGTTCAGTATGTCGGAGAGACCAAAAATGCCCTAAAAAAGCGTTTCTACGGTCATCGATCGACTGTCAACACCAAGAAACTGGATACCCCTGTAGGACATCACTTTAACCAGCCTAACCATTGCATTTCTGATATGATTCTTCAGGGCATAGAATCACTTGGCCATCGGAAAGACTCAGTCCGCCTCAGCCGGGAGAAAGTCTGGATGAATCGTCTTCGGACTATTCAAATTTTGCAAATTTTGGCTTTTCCTGCAGGAAGTTATGGATGACGAAGTGCGACGCCTTGTTGCGACTAAACACATTACTGTTTGCAAGCTGGAAGAGAGGTCGTATCCATTCACAGACAGATCTACAGCCAGCTGCATGCTGCCACAGACCTGGGCACTCGGCGATCTGCCTTACACTGCAGCTACCAGTACTCACACGTAAGTCATGGCCTAATAGACATATTCATTTAGCCTGAGAGCCCCAGTGTCATGACCAATCATGTGATTAATATGTTTTGTTGGATGACAGTCACATGGACCCTAATCCTAAATCTTTATAATACATGCACTAAGTAGTAAGGAATGATTTTGCAAGATTATTATTACTACACCTCATAAATATTCCTGAGCAAATTGGAGCGCGTCATTGGCCGATTCTGCTGCGCGTCCAGAAAGTAAAAATGATACGCTGCTATGACGTCATTCAGGTCGGTATCCACCGGGCGGTATTCCTTTCTGGTAGCAACACAAATTCCCTCTGGAAGCTGCCTCGTAGACATGTAGTCTGTGACATGTAATCTTTACGGAACCAGTCTCAGTAACGATAATAGCTAGATTTCTGATATTGACAAAGAACTTGAATAAATTGTGCTGAATAAAGATTCTAAATCTACGAAGACCGTTATCAACAAGGCAGCAAATATTTATGAGGTGTAATAGAACAAATACAGCATGGTTTGTTTCTGGACAAAATTGTAGGAATTACTGGTCCCTTGGTGTAGGTCAGCCCGACTACCTCCCTCTGCTTTGTGTCGGGAGGTAGTCGAGCTGACCTATCACCTCGGGACCAGTAATTCCTACTACTTCCCCTCAAACCATGCTGTATTTGTGTATTAGTGGTCCCTCGGTGTAGGTCAGCTCGACTACCTCTCTCTGCTTTGTGTCGGGAGGTAGTCGCGCTGACCTATCACCTCGGGACCAGTAATTCCTACTACTTCCCCTCAAACCATGCTGTATTTGTGTACTACTGGTCCCTCGGTGTAGGTCAGCTCGACTACCTCCTTCCACTTTGCGTGGGGAGGTAGTCGAGCTGACCTGCACCGAGGGACCAGTAATTCCTAGTACTCCCCCTCAAACCATGCTGTATTTGTATACTACTGGCAAGTCACTCTTATTTTACATAGGAATTGTGCCATTGCTTTCCAATAAATTTAAAGATTTGTGTTAAATCGGAACCGTTATCACCAAAAAGATAGCCTCCGGATCTTTGATATAACCTTAACCCACTAGAGTGACCTATCCTAACAGATTCCAACAAAATATGTAGATGGTTAGGGTGGTTAGGGTTAATAAGGCCAAACAAAAATATACTTTTGGTTCAGGTCACCTCGACTAAGGTACAAAAAACACGTGCATGCTGTGCTGAAGTTGGCTTTATAATGTCTACTCGGGCAACAAGTACGGTCGCGAACGGAATACTTGGCTACATCTGTATATCTGGGAAAAACACACAAGTCTATGAAAATTGGCTAGAGATGCTTGCGCAGCCAAGTTTTATTTTATTATTAATGGTTTATTTCAGACACATTTGAACAAAGTGGTCAAACGACCGAAAGCATTTAAATTTACACAAAAGAACATTAATTCAAAATAATCAAATGTATATCCATCATAAACCAAACCATGTCTCCTGTTTTTGTCTGTTGTTGCATCCGACTGTACATGTAATTGGACACATATGCACCACATTATTAACCAACTCATGTGGCAATTAAATTGCCCTAATATCAGTGTGTGAGTGTATGTTGTGAAGTTTGTCCCTTTTGTTTTATTTGCATATGTATTGGTAATTAAACCATGACACATCTGTATTCATTTTTCTTTTACTTCAGGAAGGACATACATCTATCCTGTTTGACGTGTTTTCATTTGCACAACACCTCTTAGCCTGCCTGCACCTCTATGCACCTGTACGCATTTCATCTCCTGCACGCTTTTCATCTCCGGCATGTTTTTCATTTTCTGCACGCATTTCATCACCTGCACGCATTTCATCACCTGCACGCATTTCATCACCTTTAGACATTCTTGCAACTTTTTGAGTTCAGGAAAAACAACATAATGCACTTATTAAAAATTGCTGCAAAATCTAGTATTTTTCTTGAGAATTAAGTTGTCCATAGAGCATTACTTATTAGGGGAATTTACAACCATGGCACAGCAGCTTTTCTAATGAAGCTTTTTTTGTTTATTGATTGTTAATTCTATGCGAAAGCGTAAAGAATTACAATTTTAATAAAGTACATGTACTAAATATATCAACAGTACTGCGAACAAACACTTGTGCTTTAGTCCTCATGGTAATATTCTCAAGGGAAACATGCCATTTTGTATGATCAGCCACATATCTAATCCTGATTCTCACAATTGAATTGCAGTAAATTGTCCTTAATTCACATTTGACTAACCTATTTTGGCTTCCTTCATCAGGTAAAAATATGAAAAAATGTTGTTGTAAAATTTTTCGCTATGGCAGGATACTTTGATACCCTATACGTCAGTCGTAATGCAATAACGAACTTCGTCCAACCTGTGCTACATTGATGTATGCATGCTCAAAAATACACAATAGAAAAGAACATGTCCCATTTCAAAGGGGTGTCAAGTTTGGTTGAAGATAGTGGTAAATCTTATTCTATGTGTGTTCATGAAACACAACAAATGTAGTTTCATGCATTCAACATAGTCGGCCGAGTAGTTTGTGGGAAGCAACAACTTTAACACATTATTTCATTTTTGTTTTTAAATGTGTAATTAATATTTATCATGAAGTTATAAGTACATAGTCATTGCTTAATGAATTAGGATAGACAACTGTTTGTGTTAAATAAATTGCATAGAAATGGTTGATTACCTGTAATAGTTGTTTGGCTTCAATTCATATTGTTGTACCCAGGATGTGAATATGTAATGTTCACTATGACTTTTAATCACCAGACAAATTTCATTCTAGGTCGTCCCAATTAGATTTTCGGAACTTAATACACTTTAGTATTGTCGAGCAGCTAGTGTCGATCCATCGAACATGTAGAATCGGTATGTTTATTTAATATAAGTTCTTGCTCTATGACACCGTTAAAATGTTGTGTTTGAAAGGATGGATTCTGCAAAAAGCAAACTGAAAATTTAAGCACTGCGTCACGGGTTAAATACAACGACTTATTTTTTGCTTCGGTGATATATGTCGTACGGTCATTACCTATTTGCATACATTTAGAACATATTGGCTCATGAAGGAGTGACGTCTGAAACCAAGTTGCTCTTCAGTTGTTCTTAATGACTCCGACAGTCTATCTTTCGCTAATTGTTTTAGTCGTTGGACATTTGATGCACTCAATTCAAATCTTGACTTTTAATTGGTTCGGCAAAACTCTAGAACGCCTGTCTGAACCGGGGGTTATCAACTTTTATTTAACTGGTCTGTATGACCCTTGTCATTTGATTGGTGGAACTCGCGTCACATTTAATAATACTCCCATTAATGTTGCGGCTCAAAAAATTCCATTCGCCCGTGGGATTCACTATTCAACTGTTATGATATCATTGTTCCCACTGCTGTTGAACAGCTGACCCTCCACAACTTTGGAAGAAGGGTGTTAAGTTTGCGGCTTGAGCACATTTTAGAAGGTGATGTCGTAGCTTGTGATTTTTCTGAAAAGTAGGGTAAAATGCAAAGTGCGTTTATTGAATTGGCTCACATTTGCTGGACGTCGTGGAATACAAAAAAAATGGTAGTTTCGTGAAGTCTGCACTTTGCAGCACTTGAACTTGAAGATACATACATTACTCCTTCGTGTTCACGAGTTTACAAAACTTGGTCAAAATTCAAAGTAAGCCAGGGGCTACGTATCGCCTATGTCCATTTTTTTCTAAATTGTTTTGTCACTGCTGAAACTACAAATTATTATGTTGCCGTTGACAGAAAAAATGGAATCGAAATCGAATAAAAAAAAATGCAGGAGTCGCCCACCACTAGTTCTATTTGATAACTACTACATGTAGTGTTTAAACAAGTGCATTTCAGACAACATTTCTGTGTAAAACGCTATTTGACTTTAATTGAAAACCCATAATATTGAACACACATAATGTATAACACACATAATATATTTTCTGGGTTATAAACATATCATATAAGGTCAAACAACAAAAATACATTTGGTTCGGGTCACCCGACCAACCCTATTTTTGAAAGCAATAAAATGCGACCCCACTTTCGATCACAACGGGTCAAAATCGTCAACCGCCAAACAAATGTATACGGGCAATTCCACGTACGTTTAAAAAAGTTACATTTTTAACAAGTTAATAAATTAATTAATATTAAATAAAATGTAATTTTGACCTACTGACCCGATTTATTAATTGTTTTTCTTACCATGTGATCCGAACCAAAGGTATACATTTTGTTCGGCCTAATAAAATTCCATCAATAGTTGTCAACATTAAAACAAAACAAAGGTGTTTATGATGAATTCAGTTCATTCTATTAATGCTTAGAATTTAGATACAAATAGCAACACTGTAAGTATATTTGTCAATTCAATGACTTTTCATTGAAATCATTGACAGGCGTGAAAGACAACCTTACACGTATTATTTATTTCATTGCAAAGGTAAATGCACAATTTAGTGTTCATCATGAAGAATAGATAATTATTTGTTTTCAATAAATTCATTACAATATCAATGTTTTGGAGTGTCGAGGGGGGGGGGGGGGTGCTGCTTCTTATATAGGGGACATTTGGCTCAGATTATTTTGAAAGCACCTTCTTTGGCAATATATAGCCTGTCCACACACCAACCAATATAATAGTGAGCTAAACTCACGATGCTTTTTTACGCTGCTGTTGACGAAATATAATACGCAGCAGGTATTAAGGATTGATGAAAATTATGCAGAGGGCACTGGTCTTGACGCCCGTGAAATAGAAGTGTCCTAGCCCAGGCCGGGTTCGAACTGTCAACCTGCACAACTATACCCACAAACCACGAATTTAATGCTCTATACAATTTATAAAGGAAGGACACTGCTTTTAGAAAAATCTGAACCAAAGAAAATCCCTAACACTCCCGGCTTCATTTTCACAGCTAGTACATGTATAGAACTCGCATATTATCCAGAGAATATACAACATTCATAATATTAATTTTACTTGCATGTATGGGCATCCACAACCAACACTGCCGTGTCATAAAGGCCTCAACATTTTCAATTCATAATATTAATTTTACTTGCATGTATGGGCATCCACAACCAACACTGCCGTGTCATAAAGGCCTCAACATTTTCAATTCATAATATTAATTTTACTTGCATGTATGGGCATCCACAACCAACACTGCCGTGTCATAAAGGCCTCAACATTTTCAATTCATAATATTAATTTTACTTGCATGTATGGGCATCCACAACCAACACTGCCGTGTCATAAAGGCCTCAACATTTTCAATTCATAATATTAATTTTACTTGCATGTATGGGCATCCACAACCAACACTGCCGTGTCATAAAGGCCTCAACATTTTCAATTCATAATATTAATTTTACTTGCATGTATGGGCATCCACAACCAACACTGCCGTGTCATAGAGACCTCAACATTTTCAATTCATAATATTAATTTTACTTGCATGTATGGGCATCCACAACCAACACTGCCGTGTCATAAAGGCCTCAACATTTTCAATTCATAATATTAATTTTACTTGCATGTATGGGCATCCACAACCAACACTGCCGTGTCATAAAGGCCTCAACATTTTCAATTCATAATATTAATTTTACTTGCATGTATGGGCATCCACAACCAACACTGCCGTGTCATAAAGGCCTCAACATTTTCAATTCATAATGTTCATTGCACGCTTCAACTTATAACAATGCAAACAATTATTTATTTAATTTGAAAGATTTTCAGGGTGCAACCTAAAAGCACGGACAAACAATATTTAAATGTTGCTTGCTATACAAGTACGAAATAGTTGATGGGTCAAACAACTTAAATGTGGACTCTACATTTAGTTCTCGTAGGAATGGGGTCTGTCCATAACTACGTATTGGCCATGTAGA
The DNA here is from genome assembly GCA_037893245.1 of Crossaster papposus. Lineage (NCBI taxonomy): Eukaryota > Metazoa > Echinodermata > Asteroidea > Velatida > Solasteridae > Crossaster > Crossaster papposus. The sequence goes on from JBAIAA010000630.1 coordinate 2,427,006, forward strand.
GGATGCATTCATTCATTCCTTTCTGAAAGGTAAATAAAGTTATACAAAAATTAACATTTTTCTGGTTTAGCAGCACATCAAAATCATGTTTAAGACAACCACTTTATTTCTATTGTCTAAATAAATTTGTTATACCTCTGTCTTGGATACTGTATTTTTATTGGTCTAGAATGATCACGTTCATGTCCGTTGTATAACATGGGGATTCCCCAAGCGATATCGCACGTCAGCCGCCTGCTAGCTGTGAGCTGTATCAGTCGACAATTGTATAATCAATACATATGTACCTGTTCAATTCAATCCTCATCAGTTTCCTGCACTAGCCGTCTAATCTTGTCATACACCTGTTGAAATGTGTACTCCCTTCTTATGTTGGCATTTTCTGCATGCAGGACCCTCACCTGTTGTTTTATATAAAATAGAAAAGTAAATGCAGTCAATCAAAGAAATTTGCTCAAAAATTTAGTGTACGTCATGTTCAGGTACTCATCATTTACAAACAATAGTCAAAACCTCCCACATTTGTATTATTTAAGACGTTCTGATCCTTGTTTCAACTGGGATGTGATGGTTACAGATGCAACAGAAGGAAGTCAAACAATGTGTAAACTTACAAGAGACTTCAGGGCTCGTTGCTTCCCACCTCTCTGTTGCTCCACCGTTTGCAGATGGAGAAACTCCTTCTTCAATTTCTGTTCCTGCTTCTCTGTGAACAGGTACTTGTATTTCCTTTGTTGAGGTGCAGAAATTGTCTGTCACAAAGAAACATTGTGTGCATAGTTTACTGCATTTGGCATTTTACTCCCAGTTGACACTGCATGAATTACAGTATTATGTATTAAGGAATGACTAGAGTTGACCTAAGCAAAATGTCCAGATGTCAAATATGTCACAAACATGTATCAAACATGTATGTATTACATTAATTCTGATGTCATTTACATCAATACAATTTGAAGGGATGTTATCATTTCATCAGCACATGACAAGGAGTTGAAGAATCTGATAATTAATATACACAGCAAAATAACTGTTTTAACAAACCTTGTTTTGGGATGTTGATGGATTTGTTGTCGACCATTGGGTCGAAGTTATGCTAGAAGTTTCTGGGCAGCATCTGACGGGGCGGGACCTGGTGGGTTTAGATCCTGGGCAATTTCACGACGAAGTGGACAAATTTGAAAAATTCTATTTTTAGAACGACAACCATGTACAAACACAAGTGTTGAATCAAATTAAAGAGGACAAGATCTTTTGTTTGAGTGGTGTTACAGTGAGATTGAATATAGTTTAGCATGATTTTTGAGTCAATCTTTTTTGGTGCTAAAAACAAAGATTTTTGGTACTCATTTGTGGCACTTAGTTTTATCATGCAAAACGTGAGTGTTCTTGCGAGTTATTGTTTTTAAGACATAGCAAAATGTTTAAATTCTGTGCCAAAGGAGCTTTTTTGTTTGATTATTAGTTTCTTATAATGTTTAAATGAGAACCAAAGATGGGCGAACAAAACCGTAACGTAACTAACTACAATTTGTTGGTCTTGCGTCAAAAAATAGAGATTGGTTGCAAACAATTATCTGCTAAAACATTTCCCATCAAGCAAGTAGTAATATAAATATGACACTTTGTTTCAGGTATATCTCATTTGAGGAAATTGTTTTTGCAAAAACATTACATTTGTATTCATGCCCTGTTTTTGTAACATAACTAACCGACATTAAAAGTAACATCACAACTCTAGTGTATGTTAAAATATTTGTATTCTTTACTGTATAGTAGACCTAGATAGGATGTACTTATGGTAACATAACAGGGACGTGAAACTCGCACATCTTGATACGCAAGAGTCAAATAACAAATTGTAACTTGCTAAAAATGTAATGTAACTAACCGTGGAATTGACCTTCTGAGGGGGGCATGGTCACTGTTGAAGTGACTGGGCGCCGGGACCTGATGGTGGGTGGAGACACTGATGGGGGCGCGGTCACTGTAGAAGTGACTGGGCGCCGGGACCTTATGGTGGGTGGAGACGCTGAGGTGGGCGTGGTCACTGGAGAAGTGACTGGGCGCCGGGACCTTATGGTGGGTGGAGACACTGATGGGGGCGCGGTCACTGTAGAAGTGACTGGGCGCCGGGACCTTATGGTGGGTGGAGACGCTGAGGTGGGCGTGGTCACTGGAGAAGTGACTGGGCGCCGGGACCTTATGGTGGGTGGAGACGCTGAGGGGGGCGTGGTCACTGTAGAAGTGACTGGGCGCTGGGACCTTATGGTGGGTGGAGACGCTGATGGGGGCGTAGTCACTGTAGAAGTGACTGGGCGCCGGGACCTGATGGTGGGTGGAGATACTGTAGAAGTGACTGGGTGCCGGTTCCTGGTGGGTTTTGTAAATCCTGGGGTTTCAGGTGATGGTTGTTCCTTTGAAGGAAAACAAAAAACAGCAATAAACATGCAGTTTTAGTATACATCATGACAATTACTGTTTTCCATATTTTCCTGTTGGTGTTACACTCGCCTTATTAAAATAAGGTGAGTGTTACACCAACAGGAAAATATGGAAAACGTACTTGTCATGATGTATACTTAAAATAAGTCCAAATTTGATCACTTTCTACCTATGCATAGTTACTATTTGAAGAGATCATTTCCAAACCTTGTATGTCCACAAACACATTTACATGTATGCATTGTAGTTTGTATTAGATATGTTTGTGGAAACGCTGACAAGATCGATTGCCCTTTTTTATGACATTTTGTTTATTTAAACAAAAAAATATTGCAGACTATAGTGAAAACACCTGCAGGTTAGAGACTGGTTCACTATTCTAACTGACTAGTGGGGAAAAAAGCTTCTGCGTGTAGATCTACATGTATGAGATTGCCTGGTTACCTACCCAGAGACCCTTGATGAGGGATGCACTGACCAGTGCCTCCTGTGGCCGATTGGCAGCAACGTAAAACTTCTCCTGTGTTTCCTCCTGGTGGCTCATGTGATGAGCCACCTTAGATCTGTCAGGAGCAGACAGGGAGCCCCAGGACTAAAAAAAGTAATTGTTAACAAATAATTAGTGTTGCTTTACCAGAGTAAATCATTGATTTGTGTGTTGCCTTAACCAGTTCGTGCCAGTGAGTTGACGTATACTACACGCACAATTTTTCTAAAATTCAAAACGGATTACACATAAACACGCCAGGAGGAAGACTGGAAATATCTGTCGGTAGCAAACAAGACCGCAACTGTCATGGTCATGGGTGTTCTTTTCATGTAGTCCTGCACCTGTGTTTCAGTCTTCCCTAGAATAATTACGGCGCGAAGTCGTTAAAAGATGCAGTAGTGACCCTTGGTATTTGGATACCAGAGGTCAGAGGTCATAATAGTTGTAATTATTGTCATTGTTCCTTTAAATTTATTTGCAAAATTTGATGAATTTTGATGTAACTTTATTGATGGTTCATGACACATCTTTAGACAGTTTATTGACGTTGATAGAATAGTTTTGAAGAATTCATGTGAATTTTTATACATGTTAACTTTCAATGGGAATGCTAAGAGATGTTAGAAATTAGAACCAAAAACTTACTTCTGTTGCGACTGTCTTTCTAATGATTGTCGGGGTAAATTTTCCGTTGAATCCCTTAGAATTCCAGAGTCTGCAAGTAAAATAAAAAAGATTTGCACAACCGTGTTAACCAGTTTGCGCCGGGATTATTTTAACATTACCGAGCCGAGGCGCGGGATTATTTTTAACTGAACTTGATCCGAAGTGGGTTCAGGCCGATTGTCCTGGGGAGCACACCCACGCATTTCCAGGCTTGCTCGTGACGTGTTTATGCATCATTTGTTTTGAATCCGGGGAAAACTTTGCGTGTATATACGTCCTCCGGCGCGAACTGGTTGAACACTCAGTGGTGGATCCAGGTGAATGCAATGTACATGTACAGTACATCATGTGGTCATGTGCGTTATGGCTTTAGGGGCTTTTTCGTTTCAGATTCTTCCAAAAGCCTCAAATTTGAACAAGATGGTACCTATGCCATACTTTTCCATTTGTTATGATCATGATGAAAAGGTACATGTGGAAGACATGGGGTGAAAGGTCATCTTTAAAAGAAAAGGACATAATACATCACCTATTCATTTGCTGACCAGGCTTGCTGATGGCTTTTCCTCCCCTTGCCAAAAACAGTGGTAAAGAACGATCCTTCAGCATTGAGGGTTCACAAGATGGTGTGAACCGCCTTGCTTCCCTCGCATAATGGCCTGTGTAGCCAGCAAGTGTCTCATCCATCACCACATGTTGGCAGCCGTAGCTGCCTCTAGTCTTGTGTTGAGATACCTACAAAAATATGGTAAAATAGATGAATAATTTTTCAGTTAAAGATGACAGCAGTTCCATTGTTGCAATAGAAGCTTCAGACATGGTTATAGCTGAATAAATTACCCTCCAGCTGTTTGTGCATTATGCTGTGCCGAATATATTGGCACGAGTACCCCGGTACTAATAACCAGGTATTGTTAACTGATAATGGACAATTTAAACATGCTGCTGCCACACATTCGCCAAGCACAAGTCATCAGCTGCATTACGCTGTAATTACTGGACGTGTTCATGTTTTTTATTTTATATTTGTATAGAATCCTCTATCAAGATCTGGAGAACAAAATCGAACGACTTCAGTAGCTTCATCACTTCATCACCTTCCCAAACTCATCAAAGTGAGGAGGGATTCCGGCCTACAAAGCTGACCTGTAAACGGCCACCCTCATAAAGTCGAGAGGATTGGGCCAAGGGCTCAAAGATGGCATCCTCACAGGAGGACAGGTATGTCAATTGTGCGCTACTGGCTATGCTCGGGTCAAAGTTGAAACAAGCTACACTGTCTCACAAGAAAATCAAGCAGGACATGGACATGCTGAAAAATGATTACTAGAGTTTGATTATCAGTCAAACTGTAATAACATTGACATTTTACAATCAAAGGTATAATTTTAAGGTTATGATTACTTTAAATATACCTTCCGTAATTCATCAAAATTCACACACCTATTTTTGCGAATTTCAGCGAAATTTCATAAGATTTGAGATGTACCTCCATTTTGAGAACTGGGAAAATTTGAAAGATTATGGATTATAAGCCTAGCGGTACCGCAGGATTTAGATAGATTCAGGATGAATGCATCTTGAACAGTCGAACACCAACACCATTTTTGGCATGACAAAATTTGTGAATTTTGGAGGGTTCAGGATACTTTCTATTAATTTAAGGGGTTAGGGTTAATGTTCTACATCTGGGACATTTTGGACATATGCGACGTCATTAGGCAGCTTTTATTGATTTTTTTCCATCTTATTTGTGTCGCATCTCGCGAACAAAACACAACAATTGTAGTAAGGAATTATTTGTTTTCAGATTTTTTGCCATGACTGCTTTTTTTAAGGAATAACCAATGAAAAACTTTGAATACCCACTTTAATGACAACTTGAGGTTGGAAGTCGTCGCCAAGGAACTCCTGCTTTTCCTGGTACTCTCCAAGGGTCAAGTTGGCAAGGACACCAGACCTAGGAGCGCCCCTCAGGAACAACTCTGCCATAAGGCAGTCCCTCATCAACTGAACGTCACCCCATGTTGGACATGTTGATCCTTCTACACAATTTTGTAGTTGAGCTATTGCATATAATTAAAGGTAAGAACAATCGGTATTAGTGCTGTTATACAAATATCATACTTTTGATCTTCTCGATATGTCAATATACAACAAAATAGGGCTTGACATAGAATTATAATTGCAATTGAATTTTATTTAAATACTAAATATCAAACGGGAATCGTGTGAATCCATTAAGAAATTGGGGGTGGGCCAGGGTTAATTAATAGTGTCAGGGCCCAGTCTACACTGCGTGATAATTAATGGACCGAGTCGAAGGTCTCTTAAACCATACAGTTAAAATGCTCTAGGTGTTGCAGGGGTTTCCCTTAACTTTTTTTTTCAGTGGCCCGCCGGGCTACCTAATTAGAGTTTTCAGTCGCCCGAAAGCATTTTCAGTGGCCACGTGTGCATTTGCCATACTGTGTTTTTCACCGAGGTTACGCAACGCCAACTGCATTGTCCGACCTTCCGCGAAAGCCCGCCGCGCGTTTGGTAAAATTGCCGTAACGCGGCACGGCAGGGCACGGCACGGCACTTCACAGCCGGCCAGCCCACTGCTTGTTGTAATCGCTGATCTTGCGGGAAGAATTAATTTGCATCCGCCACAAAAGCTATCAAAACTAAACCTCGCATGTGACAACAAAACTGGCGGAGTTATTGTAAAAGCATATTAAATGTTTAAGGTTGAAAACATTTTTGGAAAAAAAACGGAGAATGTTGGCCTAAATCAATCTTTCACACGATGAACGAACGCCGAGCTGACCAACACACCACACAAGGCGAAGCGTAAACAGAATGCAGGAGAATGCAGGAAACATGCCGCGGTAGAACATTTTGTAGAAACACGCTACATCGCTCAAGAAGGACAAGCGTTACTACCTCGAAAGAAATACATTAACAGAAAATAAAAAAATAGGAAAGGGCGACCATGATCTGATAATTAACCTGCAGGATATGACTTTCTTCATTGAGGTTTGTTTGCCAGGCATTTTTACATCTTACGATGTCAAATTCGACCATTTCGCGTAACGGAAAAATACATGCATGTCGGCCATGGACTGGTTTCGGTCCTTAACTTTGTCCATTGAAGCGTGCGGCAGAAACCAATCCAACAATGCGCCTGCATTATGCATGCTTTGCATGGGGCGAGCACATGGCTTTTTGGCACCATCACCGTTTTTACGTACGCTTGCGGTAGGGATGTACATGCGTTTGTTTTTGATTGAAATAGGGGACGTATGACAAAGGGAACAATGGGGTCCCCTATTCCGCAAAGGTCCCCGATTCAGACTCGTGTGCAAATCCTATGGCGATCATCCGAAAACGTTAGAGTACAAACAAAAGAGGGAAGACGGTCGGACAATGCCCCGTCCCCTATTGACGGCATTTACCCACTTGTGTGTACATGTATGTGTGCCGCACAGGCCATGCGCGCCATGCGCTAGCGCTAGCCATAGCAAGCAGGCTATAAACATCGCGAATCTGTATCGATCCTATCTCTGCAATGCACGTGCGCGTGCACTGTTGTGTAAAGGTACTGCTGTACATGTACTAGTAAACAGTTGATCTGGGAAATCACATGTAATGTATTCAATATTTTAACTCGCCGGCCGGACGACCGAGGCAGTGTTTTGAGTCGTCCGTGGCTGTTTTGGGTCGCATTTGGCGAGCTGGCGACCGCTAAGGGGAAACCCTGTGTTGACTTGTTTGTGTTCAGGCACCATATTTAGTTTATGCGTGGTACACTATCTTTTCAATACGAGTTATTATTAACCCGTACAGTACTCTGGGACCAGACAAACTGAACACTGTGATCTACTGCATGCATAGCAAACACTAACAATATCAGACAACACATACGTGCATTTAGTTTTGAAAAATGCCACGCTCAGTAATACAAGAGTACATATAACGCGTAGTATCAAGATTTGACAACATTGCTTTATTCACGTACGTACACGAATTGCTATCTTGTTGCAAGTTGTATGACTGTATTCCGCCAATCTTGGACTTACATGGTTACAGCTGCAACTCTCCAATGTATTTATTAATATCATTCAGATAGTTCTGAGTACCGAAATTGACACGTATGATGTTCCATTCAATAACAAATATATACAAAATGTTCAGTACAGTGACGGAGCAATGCAGCTGCAGTCAAGCGTACGTACACATACAGGGTGATCGGGTAGTGCAATTAAAGACGGCATTGTGTGTGCGTGGTACATTGCATTGATTGCAACCTTAGATCATTTTGCAGACTGAACAAGCAGTTGTGATTTCTTACTAATTAAGATGGCACATATACAGTAAGAGTACATCAATAATGAAACAGTAGGTCATTTTATTTATGTACTTACACACTATCCTGACGATATCTCTGCTGATTTCTATTCTGAATTTTCGCACGTGCGATGGATCTAGCATGAGTTCTGTAAATATTTCAAAGAAAGCAATTAATATTAATTTCATCCCATGGTTTCTTTTTAATCAAGAGAATAAGCAGAATGGAAAAATTCTGACAGGTAGAAATATCAGTATGTTGATTTAATTCTAACCCCCTAGGCTCCCGTACTAGCTAGGAAGCATACCAAACTGAACAAACTTCAAAAACTGCAGGTTCATTAATTTGGTACTGAACCTAATAGTACTAAACCTGCCAAACTCCAACTTGTTGAAGTTGATTGGCTTGGTACAGATGGGTCTATGCATTGTTCAGTGTTGAGGATCAGGGATGTGATGACTGGCCATTGATTGTGTGTTGGAGTGTTTGAGTGGATACACACATGGTGTACACATCACACTTTCAGTTGACCAGGAACTAGCTATGTTGTGACCAGCCCGTCGAGCTCACCTACAAAAAAAAAGCCTGTGCATTCCCCCAAGATCCAACATTTTTACAAGTTTCATGCCTTTCTGTCTTTTGTACTGAGTCAACAAAGCCCAACAACAAGTTGCTAATGTTTGGTACGGTACCAAACCTGCCAAAACCTAGCAAAACCTGCAGTTGGAGTTTGAAGGGCTGGGGTAGTTAGAGGGTTAATTTGGATTAGATTGAGATTTTGTTTACATTACCAGAAATTCTGGACCGCAATTCGGCCTCCCTGATATTGACAGCCCTCCTTAAAGATACTTGAAAATCAAGGGCGGCTGCTTTGGTGGATGCAATTGTGTTAGGTGATATCCCAAACCGTCGCCTCCAACCCTCTTTGACAATGAAAAAACTGCATAGCTTCGTCAGCGACAGGAGGTAGGAAACTTGGGTCTTTGCTTGACGTTGCTCGTCTTGGAGGAATTTCAGCATTCTGTTAATCAACAGCAGTTTGAAAGATAAGTGACAAGTACAACATCAATTTGTTAACTGAAACAAGATGTTTTATTAACAAGTTGGTAAATCAAGGACGCGACAGTGTTTTGTAGAGTAGCTAAAACAAAATTGTCAGTTCAGCCTGTTAAGAAGCAAATTAAGCTTCAAGTAATGTAATCCGATAATCCTTCAACAATGATGGCGTGAACAGTTTTGAGTTAATTCACAAAACTTAACCTCCCTTTCTCTCTACAAAGCGTCATACAGCATCATTTATGTTTAAAATGAAGACTCGATTTTTGTGGTGCAATATATATTGATGTGGTCTCGAGTCTCGAGGGTAAAACCCGAGACCAGCCCTCCAAGACCTCAGACTTTACTTGGACAATATCGAGAGGGAGACCTAAACAAAAAGTCTTGAGACAGTCTCTTTTCGAGACCAGGTCTCGAGACCTCCATCACTGGGCTCAGACTGGTAACCTTCCAGTTGGATACACATTTGATCTGAAAGCGTTTGTAAATTTGATCGTTGATATTGGAATATTTATAGGCAAAGACATTCTGAAATACGTGAATACTAATGTATTTAAAAATGGACAGCCCTGGATTGGGCGCACCAGACTTGAACAAAATATGGCCTAGATCGTGTTACAGATTTGCCGAACAGACATTATATAATAATAATAAATTATTTGCGTATGCATCCTAACCCCCCCCCCCCCCCCCCCTTCCACCTTTTCCTTGTAAGTCCGGCCTGGGCCAATATGTGGATTGGGTTTTCAGTCCCTGCCTGACTCCGTGGGTTTTTCCCCAGGATATTCTTCTGGGGTTTTCCTCCCACCTCTAAAACTGTAACTTCTTCACATTAATTGTTGAATGAAATAAAAAATTGTTGAATGAAATTTGTTCCCGCCGTGAATATGGCCATTGATGCTGGTACGGCGTTAAACCCTAAAAACTCACTCACTCCTTGTAAGTCCTGACATATCCGAAAAGTTACAGAATATTCTATGAAAGTTGCAGAATACATGTATAACCAAAGCTGTGATTAGAGGTGACTAATTGTACATGGAAGTGTATAGGGACTCACTCTCACATGTTCAAAGCATTTTTGTAGCTCAATTGGGTTCTACCAGAACATAATGTCCCTTTAAGATCATCTGTTTTAGGTTTTTGAGGAAAAAATATTAACAAATTGAAATAATGATTGTTTTCTGTTTTCCTGTACCAAATGAAAGTTCTAGCATTGCAAGCGAAGCAATCTCACCGTTGAGGAACTGAAGTGTTGACCAAGTCTGCATGGCTTTTAAGTCCCAACCTGCTGGCGGTAACCTCCAAGTGTCTGTGGTGGAGGTTCGCTGATTGGATTGCTGAATTTGTGTTTGCGAATTTCATTGTTTCGTACTCGCAGAATGCATCCAGGAGTGTTCCTATGAAAGTGTTTAAACAATTGGTAAGTAAAACAAGTAAATTTCATTGCATTTACTGTTTGTCTTTTCTGACTCGTTTACATGAATCGCATAAAAAACACAAAATGTGTCCCTCTGAGGACTTTTTTTCCACGGAGTATAGAGCTGAGACATGTATTGCCCTGCAGGATTGACAAATAGAGGGCAGAATTTCAAATGTGAGAACAAGGATACAGTAACTATAGTATAGCCCAGAGAAACTTTGCACCCCCAAAAAAGGAAAAAAGCCAAATAAAGCTTGAGCTAAGGTTTTCAATTTAAATCTTCAAAATTCTAAGGCAAAATTCTGATGCCTCATGTACAAATAATGAACAAACGGGAACGAACACATACAATCGGGTACTGCCTTAAAAGGTTCAAATTTTGTATAACAATATCTGGTTCAGACTTGCAACTTGTTTGTAATAAAAATCAATGCCTTTTTTACATCTAAATCTGAAAGTTCATGACAATTTCATTTCAATTTTTACATGACTTGCCATCTTCACTTGTCAAGTCATCCCCTGGACAGGGGATGACTTGAGGGATCTTTGGTTGTACTGATGGAGGTTTGACGCTCTTTGTCATCGCCAGGTACCTCATGTAGAGGGCGCATCCTTTCTGAAAAGTAAATAAAGTTATAAAGAACAAAATAAGATTTTTGTTTTTGGGTTGGCAGCAAATTGACTTTAATATGTGTAAGGTGTGCTGCCGTCTGACATTTTAAATATTTATAAAAATGGAATATGCAAACAGTAGAGTTGTACATTGTGTAATTGTTGACTAATGTGTCTTGGAGATATGGGGTTTGTATTTGTTATATCCCGACATATTGCCATTCTAGAGCAATGAAATAACAGTACATTTTCTGTGCCCCAACATTGTTTGAGGTACATACATTGTTTTTGAGACCTAATTTTTCAAAAGCCGCACCTAAAAAAACGAATTCTGAAGAAAAATCAGTAGCACTTTGACTTTGAGCATACTTGAAATTGTCAGTGCTGACAGGTCTTGAAAAGGTCACAGCCGAAAATTAACTGAAAAGTGCATTGCGTCAAGTTCAATGTTGAACTAAGAAATGTTTTCTACATTTGATTACAGTCTGCTGGTGGCAAGTCCGTTTCGTGAAATACAGCTGGACTAATATCAAGATCATACTTCTGAAGGTATTTAAACAATAATAATACAGGTACGATTCTATGTGAGGCTAGGGGGTACTTTTAGCCCCTACAAAGTGTTGTCTAGCTGCCGCCCCCCCCCCCCCCCCCCCCTCCCCACCACCACCACCCAAATAAAATGCAATAAAAAGTACAAAGATGAAATAGCAGTAATGAAATTTAGAAGTTAACGTTGCATGCAAAGGGTTTAGCTTTGGCTCTAAAACCACGCCCGAGTATAAAGTATTGTGGATTCTCTCTTACTTTTAAGCCATGCTTGTACCAGAGATGCTGGTCAATGCGTTTGTTAGCCTTACTCGGGCATCCATCTACTGGGCAGTCAACCAGCCGCCTTTGGTACCTTGGTTTGCCCTTTTTGTTCTTTCGGATGGGTTCACTGTTACGGAATAAGTCAAAAAAACATTGTTCTTAAAAATAACAACAGAATAAAAATGGGAACGGCTGCCAAATCTTAACTATTTACTCCTTCACAGGAGAAAGAAATGAAGAGTTTTGTCAGAGACTGTATGAAACCTGCATCTTTGCTTGACATTGGTAATTCTGAAGGACTACAAATACTGAAGTAATGATATACTATAGCAAAGACATCTAACAAATCATGGTTTGGAAGCGTGCATTATCGAGTGATAGAATTTGGCAGACTTGGTTCAGTACTGACTTAGTAAAACACGTTCAGTAGGGAGTTGGGGTATGTGTTCAGTGAGCTTTTATAAATTCAATAAATTATGTTTTTTAGCTAGGCTAATTTAGAACATTATTCATTCGAATTCACCAACTTTCACATTCAATTCCATCTGAGATAAAATAATAAACTGTGGTCATATTTAAAGTCAGAGTGTCTGTGCTTTTTCAAAATTGATTTTCTTTGCAGAATGAATTTTAAAGGTATATAATCAACTCTAACGGTTTTTTTCGGATGAAATTGAATGCGACAGTTGGTGAATTTGAATGAATTTTGTTTGTTTAATAACCAGGTATAACAATTTTCTTTTTTTTTATTTCCTAAAACAATATGTTTACTGTGTTTTTCTGTGAACTATGAAAACATCTGCAATTTGTTCACGCAAAGTACTTACAGTTTCCTCCACTCTCCTAAGAGCTCAATGCGCTTATTTCTGTCACGCACTCGGTGTGTTTTCTGCAAATGCTGAGCTAAATGCAGTAGAGTTTTGCTGCAAAGGAAGCATTTCCGTTCCATTCTTTTTCCCTTAAAAATAGAAAAAAGAAAATTCCATTCCTAGACTAGGATTTCTCAGTCAATTTCGGCACATGAGCAGCCAATTTAACAAGTTCGCGAGGAGATTATTGTAACATCACCGAGCCAAGGCGCAGGTTGAGGGCGATTTTTTTTCAGGAAGCACACCCATGACTTTTGCGGCATATGTTCGCTGCTGACAGACATTTCCAGTCTTACTCATGGCATATTTATTCGCCATCCCTTTAAAATCTCGGAATATTTTTTGCAGACGGTATTTCAAACAAAATGCATCCTTTGCACATTTTTACAACTTAAAGTTGGTGTGTCCGTGCTTTTAGGGGGTGATCCCTTAAAAATGGATTTTCAAATTTTCTCGGATTGTATTTGTTATGAGTTTTCGAATGAGACAATCCACAAACAAAATTGGTCAACGGCGAGTAATTTATTAAGTTAATTCAAATTTGTGCGGGTTCCAAATGCACAACCGAACTGAAGCGCACAATTGGCGCCATGATCAAAACCACTAACAATCTGTAAGGCCTGCCAATTCCAAAAATCTAATTTATTTGTATACAGTATTGTCTTCCTTAAAAATTTGGTTGAAAAAGAAAATCAAAATTTAGAAAAAGCACGAACAACCCAACTTCATTTTGTATAATTTGAGGATTTAGAATTTTACTGGTAAAATTTGCCAAATAGAACTTACGCTCTTATGGGGTTGGCGATGGCTGAGGTACTTTCGTTTCAGTTCGTACCTTCGGGAACTAAACTCGAAGGGATTCTCCATGTCTTTTATTTCTTCTACTCCTTCCTGCCTTACTTCTTTTGTTTTCCCGTATCCATCTTCCTCGTCATCCTCCCGTTGCCCCCTCATCTCCCATTCATCCTTCTTCCTTTTAGCAGCGTTGTCGTCGTCGTCCTCCTCCTCATCACCATCCTCCTCCTCATCACCATCCTTGGACTCCTCTTCATCTTCATCCATGGGCTCATCGTCGTCCTCCTCTTCCTCTTCATGCCCCTCATCCTCATTCTCATGCCCGTCATCTTTATTCTCGTAGCCCATACTCATTTTGTGCAAAATCAAAGATGCCTGAAACAATAAACTTAATTAGTCTAAATGTTAAAGTGAACAACAAATTGGCAAGGGGGTACTTGAACCTGGGACCTCCGGGAAAAAAGGACCGGCACTCTTCTAACAGAGCTATCTTGACCTGTGTTGGCGGTCTCCAAAATTGTCAGCATTTTTATTCGAGGGTGGTAGTCAGAAGTCGGAAGACGCCCAATTTTACGATACAACCTGGGGAGCGACATTGTGGGGATCACTCAATAAGGTATTTCATACAAGGTCATAAGGTATATTTTTTAATAATTCAGTATAGTTTCGTTTTTTTATGTTTGTAAATGGTGTATACGATATACTACCTTTAAAGCTGGTGTGTCTGTGCTTTTAGGGGGTTGCACCCTGACAAATAGAGATGCAGTCAAAAAAGCGCGTGCTCATACTTCAAATTCAAATTTACTTAATAATTACTTGTTTTTTGTGTGTGTGATGTCTCATTCGAAAGCTTGTAATAAATACAATGCTAGAAATTAGCAATTTAATTTAAAAATCAATTTGTTTAGGGTGCACTCCCCTAAAAGCACGGACACGTCAACTTTAAGACCTTTATCTTGAGTCATACCCTGCTCTGTTGGTTGGCCATAATGTCTTGATTTTCAAGATAACTGTGATGTAGATGACAACATTGAGAAATTATGCAATATTTGGTTTGTGGGTTGCCTTGGGGTCCTCTATAACCCTAGTAAAAGAGGAAAACAACAATAGAAAAATCAGCATGATAACTTGAGGACGTGACATATCAACTAGCCGGAATAGCCTAGGTGCAGGCCTATTTAGTTGTATTCACAACTCAAAACCATTTGTGATTTGTATCAGGAAATGTTTTATTCATAGCCTATGAAATAAAATGTACAATAATGTATGTTCATACAAAAATAATAATAAATAGGCCCTACCTGTGGTATTTAAAAATACCCATCATCAAACAAATTGTGTGTAATTTATTTGCTTCAGGTCTCAAATCTTAATATTAATAGCCCAACTAGGCCTGTTGTTTAACGAAATATAAACAAAAAATCAATTGTGTATGATCATCAGAGAATACAATATGCTAATCATGTTGGTACTGAAACAAGTTGGGCTTTGTACACAAGCAGTTTGTATTTTATGAAGCTATAAGACATTACTACTTCTAGGGTTGAACAAAATAACTGGCCTTTGGTATTAAAAATGGTAAAAAAAAATAGCTGAGAAGCTACCCACCTTGACAACAACAGCAGTTATTCAAAAAGTATTTAAACCCCCGCTTATCAGTATCGACCAATAACATTCCAGAGAGAGTGAGTGAATTTTGCAGACATCAGTTAAACCAAAACATTGGGATGGATTAACATTGACCTTATGCGGACATATTTACGAGGAAGCAAAAATAATTATTGTTCCTTCTAAATGTACTTAATGGACATTTTTTATCGCTAAAGTAAAATGTAACGTGCTTATTTTGTGTTTGTTGTGGATATTGGTGTACTGAAAGTAATTCAGAATAGTGCCCTTGATGCTTCAGATACAAATATTGGACGTGGAAGCAACTGAGAGTTTCCGGAGACTAGGGCCGGACGGCAGTTAAACCAACAATAGCGCCCTCTGCTGTTTACGACTCGTCAGTTGGGTTGGATCGGTTTGAAGATTCCGCTGTCCAGTTTAGAGTTAGGAAAACGTATTTGTGGCCTTGGCAAACACTGGGATATATAATTTTGATGAGTTTTGTTTTGTTTTTGATAATTGTATGCAACAAAATTCACACAAAACAAAATTTATCACTAAAAAGTGGTCGTTTCGACTGCGTAATATAATGTATCGACATCAGTTAAACCAATAAAAAATGACTTTTTCGTGGGGGAAATAGTATTTTGGGGTATAAATGACAACAAAAGCTGTCTAATTTACATTGTTCACGTTTTAATTAATATTTTAAAAAAATTAGAAGGTTATCAGTCCTGTGAATAAAAAGATATTTGACACCTGGTGTTTTCGAAACAGCAGTTAAACCAAAAAAATAATAATTTAATAGGTGCAAAATGTGTCCAGAAATATATTTTTTTAACCATTACAAATAATGTTAGGTTGTTTTGGGTAGTTTTTAAATGTTCCCAAGTTCCAAATGATTCTAATAAATGATAAAAAAAATCCCCTTTGCCGTTGTAGAAAAAAAAAATATATATATCATTACACGTTACTTGCCTTGAAGAAAATCCAAACCCTAACCCACAAACAGGGGTGTGGGTCATAATACCTATAAGGGATTATTTCGAGTCAATTTTTTAGTAACACTAGGCCGAATTTTTTTTTTAATTGCAAAAATATTGGAGAATGATTAATTCGCTAATCGTTTTCAAGAGGGAACGTAAAAAAACGTTTTCTTCGATGATTTTTAAGGTTGAGCTGCAGTTAACCCGCGGACGGGAACTTTTTGGTGTTGGTTTAACGGATGTTTTTCTAGGGGTAGGAACTGGATTACCTATGTCCAGTGAACGTGCCTGGCTTGTCTATATACAGCACGATATGAGACGGAGCAACCCCCCCCCCCCCCCCCCCCCCCCCCATGGCCTGGTCTGGTCTGGTCTGGTGTGGATTTATGTGAGGATTAGACACAGAAGCCACTAATCTCCGATGTTAAATTCAGATGCTTTGCATGCAGCCTGAGGAGTTCATCAATGATCCACGTGCTAGTTTAACAATGAATCAAAAAGATGAGCAACTCTGGCTTCCACCGCTCAACTGTTGGTCTTCACCTGGTGGATGTCTTCAACCAGATAAGTGATTTCGGTCCATGCCAATCGGGTATACATGGGCACCTGTCCTGTAGATGGGGGCAAAGTGGACGATATTATTTTTTTATTTTTTTATTGTTCTAATTCAACATACGTTATTTTCAAATGAAATATTCAATGTTTAAAATTCAGTACTTTAAATAAATGCAATAAACACACGTCTACGATTTTGTCTAGTGTAGGCCTATATACGCCAAACCACGTTATTCATAAAAAACAATGTTGGAAGGTGTTTAAGACACTAATAAGAATAATTCTCAACTTCTTGTTTCCTTTTTTTAAAATTGTATATAAATTAATTTGGTTTCTTTTGAAAAACAAACTACTATATTTTTCTTAATTGATGTAGGAATAACTAACTAACGCCAAAATATAGAACAATTAGGCAAATCCAAGTTTCTTTGGGAAAACGATGGTAGATTATGGAAAAATACAGAGGGCAACGCCCTTAATTGATACGAACCGCAGTTAAACCAACACGGACCGCGCCCTTCATGCGTCACCGGTAAAAGACTACGATAATCTGAAACGGCAGTTAAACCAGTCCGCGGGAGGGCGGCTGGCTCCCGCGACAGCGACTGGCTCCTGCGACTGCGACTGGCTCCTGTATCTGGTGCCTGCGACTGCGACTGGCTCTTGCGACTGCGACTGCGACTGCGCCTGGCTCCTGCGACTGCGACTGGCTCCTCCGACTGCGACTGGCTCCTGTGGCCGCGACTGTGACTGCCTCTTGCGACTGCGACTGATTCTTGCGACTGCGACTGATTCTTGCGACTGCGACCGATTCTTGCGACTGGCTTAGAGAGCGTGGGCGTCCCGGCGAGGCCCCGCCCCCGCTGCGCCGACGGGCACGGCTCGGGCTCGCTCCGAGTGTTGCGAGCCGTCTGCCGCGCCGCCGTCTACAGCATGGGCCGGGCCCCTCCGACTCCTCTTGTGGCGGTCCCTTGTGACTGTCCCTGCGGCTCCGACTGGCTTAGAGAGCGTGGGCAACGTTGACGGATCCGCTCCATTGCACTGTGTGCGGAGCAGCTCCGCTCCATTGACTCCCATGCGGAGCAGTGCCGACGGCTCCGCTCCATTGGTTTGTGTGCGGAGCAGTTCTGCCCCCGCTGCGTCGACGAACACAACCCGCGGACGCTCCGAGTGAAACGACCCGCCGGCTGCGCCGTCGTCCACGGCCCTGGGCGGCCCTCCCGCCGTGGGGCGAGTTGGCTGCCGTGCTATCGTGTTTTTCTCAAAACATGAACACTCCACCTGGTCTTTTCCCGTCCTTCTGTATGCCGACCGCTGCCACCAATGTAACGTAGATTTCTCTGGGGTCGACTACACACACAAGAAGGACTCCTGACGCAAGTATTCCTCTATTTCCGGTGATTCTCAGCCGTTTATTGTGGACTCTCGCCTACCAAAACTGGACAACAGGCTCACACAATCACGCGGTACCAGAACTGGTCAGAACCAGTTCGGCGCTTGCGCAATCCAAAGGCGGGTTTCCGGGGCGATCCCACCATCGTGGAATCGCTCCAGCGCCCTCTACCGCCCAACCGGCACGGGCGTTACAATATTGATTGTAATAATTCCTTGGCTTTATTTCTTTCACTGCTTTCACCATCATTAGTTTCATTCTCATCACTACATGTAGTTTCATTCTCATCACCTGTTGGCATAGGCTCTGTAATGAACGTTCGTTCAGATGGAGGTCTTGGGAAATTAAACCTGCACTCGGTACCCTTCTTCTTGCACGATTTTGAATGTTTTTTACTATGTACCTGCACATGACTGATGATTTCATTTAACTCTTTGTCTTGTTTTTCCGATGGCAAACTACAACTTATATATTTGTCAATAAACTTTACAACCTTTTTTTTACTGTCATGTTCTAACTTTAGTGCATTTTCAATCCAGAAAAGACAATGTGTGTGTGGTGACCCTCTTTGCTGAAATTCTACTCTGTAAAAATAGTCTTTGACTTTTCCGATGGGTTCTGCTCTGGACAGTATAACATCCTTGAGAAATGTATGGAATCGCTGATCAAACATTCTTGCAGCAGTAACAGGATTACTTCTCAATATTGTACATTTCTCATTCCAGTCCAAATCTTTCACATCTCTAGAATCACCTTGCTGTCTCAAAATTGTATTAATTACTTCAGGCCAGCGCATATCTGCTGCAGAAAATGAACAAAACCATGTAGGTATTCGCAGCTGCCTGATCATAGCTAAAACATCTTTCTGTGCTGCTTGCCAATATGGGGGTGTACCACGGATAGGTTTGAGAAATTTATACCCACTGTCCGATTTCAAAATATCTTTTAACTGGTCCCTGTCATTAATCATTGAGGCATTTACTTTGTCACCGTTATACTTTTTATCACATCCTTTTCGCAATGCAATAGATACACTAGACATAACTTTCTGAATCTCTGCCAAATATTGAGCAAAAAAAATGTATTGAGTACTCTTTGCAAATCTGTTATCAACATTCATTAACCGATTATGCAAATATCTACCCAATGTTACCCTCACTTCACGCTCATCATCAAATATTGGTTGACCTACTGGAAATAATGCTGGGAAGCATTTTGCCTCATTACCCTTTTCCATCAATATTCGAATTGGACTATTCCCTTCACATGGAGCCACACTCATTACATCATCAAAATATTGATCCAGTATTTCCTGTCCTATATTAGTCGGCTGCAAACAACTGTCTAACGCCATGCCTCGTAAACGATCATCATCGGTTTCCTCATCAGTTTCCTCATCAGTAACACTTTCATCATCGACTCCTTTTGCATCTTTTTCAGACTTGCACATTTCATCATTTTCTTCCTCACACAATGGAGTATCCCAATCAGGGTTTACTTCAATATGACTAAACCACTTATTGTTATACTGAAGATAACGTAAAGCATTCTCAACATTTTGTTTATTCACAAACTGATATTGATAATATCCTTTATAACTCAGTTTCCTCTTCAACTTTACACGGATCATCTGATCATTAGTTGCAGGCCTTGGTAGCGCTTTTACTGTGTCTGTTATATTTGAGGGCACACAAACTATTGGGCCTCTAACACCATGTTGTCCACCCTTAGGTAATGCAACCATTTTAAGGAACGGGACGTTTATGGCTATTAGATGCTCTTCTAGTGTATTCAAACAAGCCAATTCTTCAGGAATGTCTATCAGTTTTAAATTATTCACACTTGCTTCAGCAGGGACTTTTTTAACAAGTAATTTCCTATGACACGTATAACATATCCATAAACGTGATCTGCTTGATTCTGCAATCATACAACTTGATTCACAATGGTCATTGCAAATATGTAGGTATTTGTTACTAAAAACAATCTGGTCTTTGTATTTATCCATATTACATTTCACAACTTGCTTTTTAAACAACAGTTTATAACAGCAAGCACACACGTACTCAGGTCCGTTAGATATGCTTTCTTTAAATGTCTTGATAACAAAAGCAATGTTAAGCCTTTTCGCTTTATCAATCGCATTACGTCTGTATTTCCTCTCTGCCATGTTTTTACGATAATTATTATTGGTTTTGTACTTTTTTTTCCCATATTGTATTAATTTTGTTCTGTAAGAAGCAATACATCTGTATTTATTTTTGATTTTTACAATGAGCTTACTTCTGTACGAAGCGTTGCCATGGTATTTACATTTAGCTCTGTTAATTTTTTCCTGTCTGTATGCGGCATCACCGTGGTACTTTTTTTTCCCCTTAGTGATTAGTTCCTCTCTGTATTCAGCATTATCACAATACTTTGTTTTCCCCTTAGTGATTAGCTTCT
The DNA here is from genome assembly GCA_037893245.1 of Crossaster papposus. Classification (NCBI taxonomy): domain Eukaryota; kingdom Metazoa; phylum Echinodermata; class Asteroidea; order Velatida; family Solasteridae; genus Crossaster; species Crossaster papposus. Next base: position 2,447,489 of record JBAIAA010000630.1, read on the forward strand.
CTCTGTATTCAGCATTAATATCACAATACTTTGTTTTCCCCTTAGTGATTAGCTTCTCTCTGTATTCAGCATTATCACAATACTTTGTTTTCCCCTTAGTTATTAGCTTCTCTCTGTATTCAGCATTATCGCAATACTTTGTTTTCCCCTTAGTGATTAGCTTCTCTCTGTATTCAGCATTATCGCAATACTTTGTTTTCCCCTGAGCAATTTTCTTCTCTCTGTATTCACGATTATCACAATACTTTGTTTTCCCCTTAGTGATTAGCTTTTCTCTGTATTCAGCATTATCACAATACTTTGTTTTCCCCTTGGTGATTAGCTTTTCTCTGTATTCAGCATTATCACAATACTTTGTTTTCCCCTTAGTAATTAGCTTCTCTCTGTATTCAGCATTATCACAATACTTTGTTTTCCCCTTGGTGATTAGCTTCTCTCTGTATTCAGCATTATCACAATACTTTGTTTTCTCCTTGGTAATTAGCTTCTCTCTGTATTCAGCATTATCACAATACTTTGTTTTCCCCTTGGTTATTAGCTTCTCTCTGTATTCAGCATTATCACAATACTTTGTTTTCCCCTTGGTGATTAGCTTCTCTCTGTATTCAGCATTATCACAATATTTTGTTTTCCCCTTGGTGATTAGCTTCTCTCTGTATTCAGCATTATCGCAATACTTTGTTTTCCCCTTGGTGATTAGCTTCTCTTTATATTCCAGATTATCACGATACATTTTTTTCTCACGCTTGTTTGCCTTTTCTTTGTATTCAGAATCATTACTATACTTTTCTTTTTTATATTTTGAAACATTAATTTTTTGTTGCTTTGGAACATCCTTTTTTGGTTTATTCACTTTCTGTTCATACAATTTCTTACTTTTCTCCCTTTTGATTTTTTGTTGTAGTTTTTTATTTGCCCGTTTACGCCGTTTGCCATTATTTATTTTTTCTGATTTACTGTCAGTAGCATCTTTTCCATATTTTAAATCTCCTCCATTGCTTGGATTATGTTGTTCATTGTGAGTTTGTATTGTTACTTCAAAAACTGACAACACAACATCATAGTGAATCCTTTGCCTATGATACAAGTAAACTCCTTCATCTGATGTTACAGCCTCTTTATCAAAGGTACTTGCAGCGAAAACATACCACTTGCTTCCATCTTCACATGTATAAATATCTGTACGTAACATGTCTGCCATTACCATGATTTCAACCTCAGTAGCCCAGGTTCCACAGTCGAACATTCTTTTCTTCATGACATATTCTTCCACATTTACATAGCCTTGTCGGAGAAAACCATTAAATTTATTTCCGTTTTTCAACAGATGATTAACAGTAGCCATTCTTAATTGCATATGGTTATCTTCAGTTCCTGACACGGCATATGATATTGCCCTGAAAAAACAGTTACCATCTCCTTTAATTCTCTTCACTGAGTTAGGTCGTCCCATCTCTTCACATTTATCTGAAATTTCATTGCAATCCAGTAGCACATGGCCCATTCTATGTTGTTTACACAGTGCATCCTTACTACCATATGTCAACGGAACAAACTTAAAACCCTGCATTTGTGTCACCCTGTCGATTTCCACATCACTGCCCCCATCTGATTCATTATTGCAACTCGTTCTATGCAAACTGCCGTTGTCCTCTTCCTTCATATTATTTGTCATATCACTATGTGTACTTGACAAGCCACTATGAGATCCAAGCTCAACTCCAGAACTAGTACTGACTCTACCTATGTCTTCACTACGATCACTGCTCCCTAATAACAAATGTCCAGTCTCTTGTGTAGTACCATTAGCATCATGTCTCACCTCATCATCTAACCACACAGATGCACCTGTAATTTCAAACTGCTCATTGTTAGATAAATTCATAGATCTGGCCAAATCAGTACAGTACCTGTGCACATCTTGCCATGTAGCTACACGTTTCAGTAAACTCTGACCTTCAGCAACTTGATAACCTCGTTTATCCCTGGAGTGTGAATCAAAAATATAATACATGCCATCTTGAGCCATTACAACAAATGTATTTCCATGGAAAGTTATGAAACATGCATAATTCTGCTGCAGAGTCTGTTCCAAAGCACGATTCATTGGTATCATGTCAAATTCCGTTAAATTGAATTCTTCTCCGAATGCACCACAAACAGAATCATTAAATTTCATACTGAAATGATGATTCAGCAGATCCAACTCATTTGGCAGTTCTGTCACCAACAAGTAGTCATGATTAACTGTAGAGCTCCGAGATAAATGACCATATAACTCATTTCCAGTATTCAATGCCCTATCCATGTCAGAATAAGTCCAATGTCTTAGTTTCTTCAACCTACTCATTAACACACAACTCAATCCATTTGCTACACATTGTTTGCCACTGTGACATCCAAATTTACGATGGCCTTGATGAAAACTACCGTGTACAATCTTTTCTGGCAAAAGTACACACCTTGCATCTTCTTTATTTTGTACTACCACATCTACAAGGAATTCTTCTTGTATAATTCCCGCTGATGTACAACTATCTTCAAAGTTTGTTTTTGTAGTCGTCAATCTATCAGCTATTTCTTGAATTTCATCCGTCATCATTTTTTTTTTTCCTTTTAATTTCATTTCAGGAGCTTGGGATGCTTTTCTCTTTATACTCCTTTTTCTACTACTCTGTCCATATACTTTATCCATCTCCACATCACATGTACGCTCAGTTTTCATTGCTTGATTAGAACTCTCTTTACTATTTTCATTTCCAATTCCTATGGTAGGATCATCGTCATCTGTTTTGCTTTCTTCGGTAGTTTTCCCCTTTTTGCTCCTTAAAGAATAACCTCCGGACTGCTTTTGTACCCATACTTTTATACCGTTAGTTCTCACCCAATGATTATCTGTTCTATCTTCGGTCTTACATGTAAAACAACTCTCATTGTTCTTTACTTCACTTACAATGTGCTTTTCTTGGGCTTGATCGAATTTGTCTTTGCATGGTTCATCTACACACCTCTTCATTGGTAAATGCTTGCTGTCTCTGCATCTTTCTTGTATTGGCACCTCATAGATGTTTGTATCTGTAGGAATACCAAGGTCATTCAATAGAGACTTACAGTAAGTAGTCATTCCACATCTAAGACATAACCAAGTAAATGATTTGTTAACCAACAAATATTCCATCTTCTTGAAATTCATACAGTTGACATGGTACCATATGTTACAACCATCACACTGAACTTTACTTTCGGTTGACTCAATATTCGTATCACACAACCAGCACTGTTTATCGCAGATTTCATATACACTTCAGTTGGCCTCGTTATTTTACATGTGTCCTTGCTGTTTCTATGGTCATCTCTTGTTTTCATCGTTTGTGTATCCGTCACGTTCTCATCACTGATTTTTAATGCATGACCCCCTTCAACAGGTTCCTTTACACATGTCGCATGCCTGACATTCTTCCTCTCTCTTCTCTGTCTCTTATATGATTTATTCACATTATCCATCATCTTATTAACTGCAGTGGTTTCAGTATGCCCAAACATCTTCTTTTGACTTTTCTTGTACAACTGTTGTTTATTTGTACTTTTCCCAAATTCCATCCTATCATCACCGCTTCTCTTTCTGTCGACATATTTGTTTCCTTGATTCTTCTGACCTCTTTTGTTACAGTTCTGATACTGCTTATGCAACACCATCTTTAACGTACTCCGTGTATGGGAAAACATTACTTTCTGGGCATATGCATGAACATTTCTCTCATCTTTACTCATACGCTGTTCTATTCTTTTGCCACCTCTTTGTCTATTGTAAGACTTCTTGCGAGCTTGCCTCTTCTTTACATTTGTTCTTACTCTTCCAGACTTCTGTCTACTTTTCCATTCAAACTCCTCTACAACATAGTCCAGTATCTTACCTCCAGCACAGTACTTCTTTCCATGTAAACACTTCATCTTTCTTCCATGCTTACTTACTCTCCTTGTCAACTTCTGCAATCTCTGCATGTGTACCTGGCTTACCTTCCATAACCATTTCGTCATCTTCTCGACTGTAACATATGCTTTGCTAAACATGCCATCAGTAGAATGTATCTCTGGCAGACCCATCTCAATCATTTCTACACCTGTTGAAATGTCCAAATTATACAACACAGACTCGTTACATTGTACATTCACAGTTGGTTTCTGCTTTGCCAACAGCGTTTTGCATCGCTTTATCAGGTTTGTTTCACATTGCTTTGTCCACATTGTTCCACATGTTTCATTCAAACTACAAGAATTAATGGTCTTATCATCACTATTTTCATCATATTCATTTATTCTGCCAGGATTAGCGGCCTCATGAACCCCGCATTCGTTCACCATAGATTGACTATATACATTATCATAGTTTTCATCATATTCATTCATTCTGCCAGGATTAACGGCCTGGTGAGCCCTGTATTCGTCAATTCTGCCAGGATTAGCGGCCTGGTGAGCCCCGCATTCATTCACCATAGATTTACTATATACGTTATCATTGTTTTCATTATATATTTTCATTCTGCCAGGATTAACGGCCTGGTGAGCCCCGTTTTCGTCAATTCTGCCAGGATTAACGGCCTGGTGAGCCCCGTATTCATTCATTCTGCCAGGATTAACGGCCTGGTGAGCCCCGTTTTCGTCAATTCTGCCAGGATTAACGGCCTGGTGAGCCCCGCATACATTGGATAATGAAGTGAGTGATGATGAAGGAAGGAAAGACACATAAGGAATGGAATGAAATGATGGCATGGATGATTGGGAAATGAAATGAGACACAACACGGACAGACAGGGGACTCCTCGCCTTCTCCATACCTCGCACACTCCTCATCACTGACTCCCTCTGAAACTTCATGGTGGCTTGTCTTTGGTAGTTTTCTGTACACAAAATGGAAAAAACATAAAATATAATTCAATACAAAACATTTGCTCACCTAAATTACACTCAAACAAAAAAGAAACAAAGGCCTACATTTGTAGTGTACTATCCCAATAATGAAACCAGATCATGACGGTCTAACATTTATTTATGTTATTTATTTATTATTTCTGGTGGGCAGCCCATTCAGTGAAATCCACTGTTGTATCAGTAAGAGAAGACAATGTGCATAAAAGTTCATTTTATATATAGGAGGAAAACCTCAGAAGAATATCATGGGGACTGAAATCCTATTCACGTATTACCCCATCCTGAGCCACGCAGAGTTTAATAGGCTATTGAATTATCACCCTCAAACCTTGCGGACCTTCGCAGCAATCATTAAACGAGTTGGCCAATACATGATATGAACGTCTACCTCGGGTAAAACGACAATTTCTACCACTTTATTTAATTTGATTGGCGTTTACATAGCTTTTCAGTCTTTTATGTTTCTTATTCTGTATACTACATGTATATAATAGCAGTGCTTTATTTCACGTTCTGTACGTTAATTTCTACAAATTTTTCGATTACTTATAATTTTTACGGGAAAGGATAAACATTTGTGAAAACACCTCAGATGTCCAAGCGAATGGACCAATAGAAATGCTAGTGGTTCTTATGCCTTTGGCTGTTTTTCGAACCCAGCTTTGTCTTCATCTCAGGCTTCATTCTTACAGTTTAGCAATAAACTGTAGCTGGAGACAGATCCAGAGCAAGGGTTTGGGAAATGGCCTTGGTCTGTTTGTTAAGGAGGCTCTCATTGGGCGCATGATTGTTTGCGCTAATAACCACAAATCTGGTTGAATGTCCACAGGGGTTTGGGCGCTATTGTAGAAAGCGCGTAACGGCTCTGCGTGGCTCAGGATGATTACCCCGGGCAAATTCAAACTTAGGTCACAGTGGTGGAAGGGAAGGAAAAAAACGCTACACCAAACTCACTTCCCTAACATCATGTTACAGATGATGAAACCAACCATGCCAACCAATTTCAACATACCTAATAAAGTTTAAACCTTCCCAAACATGTAGCAACCTGATGACAAAACTTTTTTTTTAATAATAATATATCCCTGTCAATAAAGGTCAACCAATCAGTGGTGTAAAGGCAACCTTGCAAATAGGTCCAACCAGTACACAAAACAAAGGCAAAAATGTTTAAAAGACTTGAATCTATGAGTGAAACTGACAAACAATTCTATTTGAAAAGAAAAAAAACTTTGCAAATATTCTTGACTCCCACAGCCCTTCCACACAACCACTGAGATAGCAACAAAATACTACAGTATTATTATAATTTAGTTGAATTATAATTCTGTTAAATAGCCCATAAATAAACATAAACAATTATTATGGACTCCATCATCACACTGCACGATACAGCCCTAGCCTTGCTGCCATTTTGTTATTTGCCAAAAATGAACCTGTACTATCTGTAGCCTACCCGTACAACAATGCATAGGCATCGTGTACATGGTATCAGGTCAACTCGGACCCAAACCTACTCGGATCCATGCGGACTCGGACCCATGCCAACTAGGACCCACTACCAACTCGGACCCATGCCAACTCCGACCCACTACCAACTCGGACCCACTACCGACTCGGACCCACTACCAACTCGGATCCAATTACTACAAATCGGACCCAACAATGCCCCCCACCCCTAAAACAATTGGTGCATCCAACCCTGGCTGGTGTAGTACATTATTCTGCGCCGCGTTGATTTTGCTCATTTCTCACACACACACGAATACAGTGATATCTACATTTTAAATTTTCCTTATTCATTTATTGAATTTAACGAATGCCTCAGAAATGGCATCATAAGAAAAATACGAACGCAGTTTTCAAAATGAACTTACATTAATTTCAATATGCGGTTTTTTTACGAAGCAATAAATTTATTTTTAGATTATCTGCTCTCAAGGTGGAAGAACAAGAAAAATGCTTAAATCATATAGGGAGGCATGAAACTGAAGAGCTTGTGTTTAGGTTTAAAATGAGGGGTCTCTCATGGTCATAGGGTTCTCGGAACTAAAGTTATCGTAACTTTGTATTCGTCTATTTTACCTGTTTTGATGGACAAAAATGAGGCAAAATATTGTGACCATGCACACATTATGTGCTATGCAAGATTATTATTAACACACATCTGATCAACTTACATTATCTTTAAAACAGTTTGAAGGATGTCACTCAAATTTGGAGGGGAATGTGTCGAGGTCAAGGTGCACTTTTGACTTCGTAACACATACCTAATTAAATATTCAAAATGGCTGCCATCTTATATAATTTAAAGCATTTGTACACCAACATCAACAGTTTGGAGATTGGCTTGTTGCGTATATGATACAGTAGTGCAAGTATTCAACATAAATTTATTATCTACTAAGTTTCAAACAAATAAAACAGGATACCGTAATTTATATCCTAAATGGGCTCCAAAATTTCAAAAAGGACACCAAATTTTCAAAATGACCGCAAAAATCTCAAAATGGCTGCCAAACTTTCATTTGAATTTCAAATGGAGTATGATTTAGTCGAGTATTGTGTTGCGAACACCTTAATTAAATAGTGTTATTTTCTTTCTTTTTTTAGATATCAACATGGAAGTCTGTGGACTTAATCAAGTGAGGCAGCCTTGTTAGATTAACATGGCACAGAATAAGATTCATGACATGTACAGAAACATATCTCCAACTACAACATCTGTTATAACTTGTGATATTGTTTGGAACGTTGGGATTTCCTCCTCATCGAACAAGCATTCATACTCGGCTGCATTTTTTGATGTGGATTTGCTAGCCTAAGCATGGAGCCTCGGCACATGGTATCTACTCCATTGTTAGACCACTTTTGGTTTAAGTCAAAGCCGACAATAATTGAGGGATCCTGAAAAAATTGCTCAATTTTTGCTTTATCCTCAGGTACAGGTACAGGTAGAAGTTCTTCCAAGTACTGTTCCAATTCCTTTTGCTTGGTTCCAGTGAAGATGATCTTCTTCTGCTCTGGCTGAACACATCCCAAAATATCAAGTCGGAAACGTATCTGTTCTTTGGTTTCACACCATTTTCAATATCTGTCTCCGTTTCCCACAGTCCATATTTTAGCATACTTTGAATTATTTGTTCTTTTGCATCTCTTCCATTTTGCTCTTTCCCTACGGGAGTCATCCAGTCATTTTCTAATGGCAATCTGCAATTCCTCTTTCCGTGTCTTCTCCTTAATCCGATCTCTGCTAGCCTCAGAAGTTGCCTGCTTTATTATCCCTGCTCGTAATTCCGGTTGCTGTCTTAGAGAATGACACGATGACCTCATTGGTAATGACATCTGGTGTCAGTGTGGCAAGATCCCCTGCTGGAGTTGTAATCTGAAGTGAAAGCAATCAACATAAAGAATGAACATTTTTGAACTTCAAAACAAAATTGTCAATTTTATTTACACAATATCCGAAAAAAACGAATTGTTTTTTTAAATAATGATTTTTGTTTACTAAACCCCCCCCCCCCCCCCCAATTTCAATAAAACTGTACGTGTTGCTTGTTAAAAAACTCAAAATAAGTCTAATTAATTAAACTGTATTTAATTTATCATTTACCTCACCCTATTTGTCATAATGGATTGACCCACCTTTGGTAATCGAGCATACGTCTTGGGCAATTCCATTTTCATACGGGAACTATTTTTTTAAGCCTTTGATTGATGTACTAAATTATAAAACTTATTATGTAAATGTAATTATTACAAGTTTTATTTTCATGTTTATCTCACATGAAATATTTTAAATACTTGATTTTAAAGTATATCATTACGTTTTTTATACCGAAAAATGGCATATGTCACATACCTTGATTGACGAAGAATTATCGGCTGAAGTCCCGTCTACATGCACTATAAGCCACTTTGGAGTTCCGACTGCGCATGTGCACAACAAGATTCAACAATTTTTCTCAAGGAGGTCAAGTGATACAAACACGGCAGACAAATGCACACAAGGCTATGGGGGACGTGGTAACCAAATCCGCATTTTTTACATTTTCTTGTGAAATCGAAAAAAATAAATAATATTTGTTCGAACAAAAGTTTGGCCACACAAAGCGGCTGAAAACACCAAAACGTAAACAAAAATATGTTACTTAGTAACTTTAAAACACGACGATCTCTTGAAATTTGCTGGTACCCCGCTATGCTTTTGCACGCAATCGATGAAATGTTTATATCGAAAGAAATATCGTCAAGGGAAAATGTGCGCATGTGCAGTTGGAATACCAAATTGGCTTATTCTCGTGAGCACCGGCCATTTTTGCAGCGGTATAACGAATACATGGACACAATTTACACACGAGGTTGATGATTATAAAACTACGGTGCATCGCTTTTTTGCAGTTTAAATCTACGCAGAGACCATCCACTACCTTAAAATTGATGTCAAAATCTGGTAACTAAAATCCATGCCGAAAATCTGGCAGATAACTTCCAAAATAGCTAAGATCCAAAATTTTATGAATGAATCAAAGATGGCGTCCCAAACATCGGAGCCGCTGGGTCCGAGTTGGTAGTGGGTCCGAGTTGGTAGTGGGTCCGAGTTGGTAGTGGGTCCGAGTTGGCATGGGTCCGAGTTGGTAGTGAGTCCTAGTTGGCATGGGTCCGAGTCCGCATGGGTCCGAGTCCGCATGGGTCCGAGTCGGCATGGGGCCAAGTTGGATCGAAACCGTTTACGTGTACGTGCAGTCAGGCCTACAACATCATACAAATTATATGCATGACTGCACGTACACGTACATGACGTAAACATACTCGTTCGTATGCCCAAAAAGACCATTTTTTCCATTTCCCATAACCATCGATCATGTCAATTTTCTTCTATACTATTTGTAAACCAATATCCAATACTTTACAACTTCATTTTAAACACAAAATAATTATAAAATACCACAGCAAAAACTTTTAGATTACAATTTAATTTACACGAACAACCACGCCGTACCTTACCCGTACCTCACAGTTGCAAATGCAGCATATACATCTTGTTCCCAGGCCTTCACGTTGTTAAGCCAATCACATTCCATCAGACGTAGCGGAACCATACTAACTGCTTGCTGAACGTCAATACAAACACTTGAAACAGAGGGCGCACTTTATGAATAACAGAGCTGACGATACGTTCCTGGCTCTGCAGTTCATGCGCAAGACCTACGTACGGCGCTCCCTTTTGAGTTCACAAAGTTAAAATTCTGGGACATGGACAATTTCTAAGATTTACTTTCATATGGTGCTGCTTTTTAATATAGTTCACGATAAAAAAACACCCAATAAACCAAAAAATGTGCATAGAATCGGCAAATCCTAACGTACCATGATCACAATAAATCTTCAGTCCCAACAAAAATACACATTAATATCTGGAAGTACAAGTCTAAAATGCACTGACCTCTATATGGAGGTGATGTCATGATGACGTCATCGTGTGTCATGTGACATCACTTTAAAGGTGTAGTTTTTAAGATCCTTTATCTCTGAAAGTACATGTGCGATTGGGGTCAAATTTGGTATGCAAGTATTTCAGGATGTTTTTGAAACGAAAATTTAAATGACGTCGTGATGACGTCATCGGGTGTCATGTGACGTCTCATTAAAAGTCCATTTTTGTCCATAGCATTTGTCTACGTTTTTGTCAACCATGCTATCTGTGTGGCACTTTGGTAAATCCGATCGACTTCAGACTTGGGACACACACATATGGACCACCACGTATATACCCACATATTGAAAATCATTTTAGACATTCAAAACAGCTCTAGCTGTGTCCACAAACGCATTTCTTTTTGGTTGTTAAAATCAACAGAAGGCGCAATTTACAGGACGACCGAGTAAATTTATTGGATCTGTATCGGACGGAGAAGTCGCAGTCAAAATCAAAGTACCAAAAAATCAATAACAACTAATCAAGTTCAAAAAACAAAGGAATCGATATTACAGAATCGAAAACGTTGCAGAATCGATACCAGTTTATACACAACGTACAAAACGTACATAATCAACCAAGATCTTGGAACCAAGACTACCAAACTCCCGGTAAAATACAACAGCGCCCCCATATGACGGCATGCCTTGGCTGGTTCCCAACATAACATTTCAGCGTATTTACAACGTCACAAAACCTAACTCTCTCTGTACACTACGAATGTACATTGTATGCCTACATTGCAGTGCTAGTGCTACAGTCTAGTCCACGTGCAACATCTTCAAGAACTTCATTTTTGTTTCAAAAACTTTATTCCCTGTCAACGATTCGACAAATCAAAAGGTAACTTAAAAAACAATATACTATCGATATTGTTAATAAGTTAATATCACCTAACATCACGGCCTCACTTCAACATATTATGCCTTGCCAGCGCCAACGTTTTGAAATGATTTTTACTCAAACTAGTAATAAATTAAATAACACTGGACTCACCAGTAAAATTTCATCAACCTCGATCCAAACATCGACCAATGTTCAATAATTTGTACTTTAACTACCGGTACCTCTCCAATGCTCCTACCATGATCGAGCAACAAATGCTACAGACTCAGAGGTATAATTTACTTCTTAATACACCATGATGTCATTGCATTTCTTACTATTCACTTCTTCTACAGATGTCTACAGTAAACATTAAAGTGTTATCAAAAGAGGCCTACCCCAAAAAGTTTGACTATGCACTGCAGATCATTACTGACCAAGGCCAACAGCGAGAAATGTTCCTTCCTCAAGATCTCACCTCAAAATTTGAACAAGGCATGTTCTACAAACTGGTTGGATGTTCAACATTCATCGTTAAGTCAACAGACAAGCCTGCACTGAGTGTGAAGCATAAGACAAGGGTACATAACCATTTTTTTACAAATTACTAGTATTAAATAACAATACACATTCCATAAATTACTGTCAAAAACCATATCATATAATTTATTACTTCTTATTACTGTGTTTTGACTGTTTTTCAGCAAACAATATAAAACCTACCTCTCCCCAAAGTGCTGCTCCCTCTATTTCATTCCACACTTATTTCATCCTTTCTTTCCAGATTTTTTACACAGCTCCATTTGAAGTATCACAACAGATAGAAGAGACCTTCTTTCACGCAGAAGTCTGCACACTGCAAGAAGCAACTGCCCTTCCTAGAGATACCAGAATCAGTGTCAAAGGCACTATTGAAGCAGTAAGTAAACAAGAATATATCTTCTTATACCTGTCTTTAACAAACAAACATACCCTACACATTTTGTCCCTAAAACAATGTTTAAAAATGTATCTATCAAAACTAAACAACATCTATGGGCAACTTTACATGCCCACAATTACATACATATAGTTTTGAATTTTTGATTTTATAATTGAACTTCTAATCTAAGCACAAAAATGCCTATGTCTCCATTCTCATTGCCCTTTATATGACTAGTGTTTGAAAGATAATTACTCAAAAATATGTCTCAATATAATTATGCATTTCAAATGACTAATATTTAATAAACACATGTTATTCCCCAAAACAATTCTGAACATTTTAAACGTATGTACACTCTAATTGCACCCTCATAAATTAAACAACTACTTCCGTCCACCTCCAAACACGTACCCACCACACCAGTCAGCACACAATATGACGTACACAAAATATTCTCGTCTAACATCACCAGTATTATCCATAACACATATAATGGCAATATAAATGCTCTGTTCAACATCAGATTTTCACATTTTCACCCCTAAACATGATGGCAAAATTCCATTTCCTAATTTCTCACCTACAGTAAACAAATTCTCAAATTCATAACAACATCATTAATTATGTCTACCTTGTCTGCACTTACACTTTCCCCATAAAGGTGTCCCCTGTCAAACAAGGTGACACATACCACCTAAAGTCTGTCGACATTCAAGATGCCACAAACAAGAAAAAACTGCAAGTGAACCTGTGGGGAGAATCCAAACAAGACATCCAGATCCCAGAGCCCGGTACTTCTGTCATCGTGGAGAATGTTGTCACTGCTACCTATCAGGAGAACGTCGTCCTCAATGCAACACCAGAAACCACTTTTCTGGTAAGATATATCTCTGAGTGTCGGCCTCTTGCAACAACACATTTAAAATGTACACCCTTTAACCCTAACTCCCTACCCATTTTTACTTACACATAACATGAATCCTGCAAAATCCTCCAATTCCTAAATTGTTAAAACTCCAAGTAACCTGAATCCTGCAAAATCCTCCAATATTGGTCACTGGTGACCATACAGCCTGTATCCTGCAAAATCCTGCAGTCTTGCCCTGGCTGCAGTCAGTAAAAACCCAAGTAACCTCAATCCTGCAAAATCCTGCGATGCATCAAACTCCAAGTGACCTCAATCCTGCAAAATCCTTGTGTGTCACATTCAGCCTGATAACCTGAATCCTCCATATTCCTGCAGGGGTAAAACCCCAAGTAACCTCAATCCTGCAAAATTCTGCAATGCATCAAACTCCAAGTGACCTCAATCCTGCAAAATCCTGCATTTTGCAATGAGGAATTTGGAGGATTTGGGAGGGTTAGGGTTAATAAACTTTGTCCCAATCCATTGTTTTAAAAAGGTCGGAGCACTACTTTATATTATGTTACGATCCTACATCCAAAGTTTTCAAAATACATAAAAAATACTCTTACTTTGTAGTAATGCAATTATTCACCACTGCTTACCTATTTCTAAACTGTCCCTGTCCTACACCATATTCCTTCTTTACCTCATCCTTCACTGAAGGCCTCCTTATTAGTCCCTCTGCATGTATGACAATCCATGTCTCCAAATGTCTACATGCACTATGCACACTGCACTTAAACGATGATATAAAATTACAAAGTACAAACGGCACAATATTTTTCTTTTCTTGTTCCTTGCAGGAAGTTCAGGTGCCAAGTACATCTCAAACAGTCACCATTGTGGCAATCACTGAAGAAAGGTAATATACAACACATCCCTCATCAATACAATGCTCAACCACTTTCTCTCATCTCTATTTTGTTCTCACAACATCTTCAGTTCATCCAGCAAACCACAACAATGATCGACCCTTCATACCATACCACCTCTCGAAAAAAATCACATACAGTACTCGCACAATACAAACAATACCAAACAATACCATTAAACTAACAACCCTTTGCTATTTGTACCATATGTATCGATTACCCTAACCACAAATGCTTGTAGAATGTAACTACACATAATTATATCATATGCTTTCTCTCTAGAGGCAAGATCATCTTCATTGATGAGCAAAATACAGAGTATGAAACAACACCAGATATCATCTCTCACTCCATCCCTTGCCCAGACATCAAAGAACTGCTTCCCCTCTTGCCTCTCACTGTTACAATCACTGTAACAACTACAGCAGGGAAAAACAAGGTCACATCCATTGTGACATATGACAGGTGAGTTTTCAAGAAATTCTAACCATTTATAATACAAATCAAATAAGTTAAGAGGGCCTAATAGTTCGATCTTAACAAGATCTTCTTCAGAGACTAAATGACTGTGTACAAGAAACAAACATATATAGGGCAAAATACAGCATGATGCACATCATTGATGCTGAAAAAAAAAAAAAAAAAGCACAGAGTTCAATGGAACAAACAACAAAAGGAGGATTAGGCTGAGGGATTAAAGGGTGAGGTAAGTGTGGGTATGATCAAAGGCGAGGTAGGAACAAAAACAGGGGGGGGTAAAGCCACAAGGAAAGGGGTTCAGGGTGGAGATCAAAGGAAAGAACTAACAAATAAGTATGAATAGGAGTAACGAGGAGGTGGGGGTTGAGGAAAACCAGAGGAGTAAGAATTAACAAACAAAAACAAAATTCTGGCAAGGAATGAATCTGAAACAGATGACAAATGGAGAAAAAAATGGAAGTTAATCATTTCCTAGTTGGATGTTAAGCCCATGTGGTTGAATAGTCCGAAGACGATTCATCCACACTTTCTCCCGGCTGAGGCGGACTGAATCTTTCCAATGGCCAAGTGATTCTATGCCCTGAAGAATCATATCAAAAATGCAATGGTTAGGCTGGTTAAAGTGATGTGTTGACAGTCGATCGATGACCGTAGAAACGCTTTTTTAGGGCATTTTTGGTCTCTCCGACATACTGAACTCCACAAAACTTGCAAGGGATGAGATATATGACATTAGATGTACTGCAAGTGATGTTACCAATAATTCTATGAGTAGTACCAGAAGAGTGGCCAGAAAAGGAATCTTAACCCCTTCCCGCCCACTTAATTAACATATCCTTCCTTTTTTTCTTCCTTTATGTAGCTCTGAAGACAACTTGGACAATCCAAACCAGTAGACAGTGCCACTCATCAACTACGACACATCTGTTTCTATTCCTCACATTAGTTAATTTTAATAGTTCTTTATTAACCATGTTCCTACACTTAATGTTAATAGTTCTTTACTAACCTTGTTGACAAATGTAAAACTTCTTGCCAATCATGTTCATCCTGCCATACCTTATACTTTACGTAATTATATCTATATATTTTCTTCTACATGATTAGGTTGTTCCATATTAGTTACCTACTTTGCTGATTTCTGTAGAGTATTACACTAACTAAAATCTTATTTTTGTATACATCTACATTGTATTTTTGTCTACATTAAAAACTTCTTGCCAATCATGTTCATCCCGCCATACCTTAAACTTCACGTAATTACATCTCGAACCATGTATACATTTATATCTACATTTTCCTTCCGCACAATTAGCCTAACTCCATAATTATTACCTACTTTGCAGAATTATGTAAAATATTACGCTTCCTAAAATCATATATTTTGTATACTTCTAAATTGTATTTATCTATACATTTAAAACTTGTTGCCAATCATGTTCATCCTGCCATACCTTACACTTCATATAATTATATCTGAAACCATGTATACATTTATATATATTATATTTTGTTCTACATTTAGGTCTTTCCATAATTATTACCTTGTACATTTCTGAAAATTATTACACTTTCTAAACATCTTTTTGTTGTATACATCCAAATTTTGAAGCCCAATACTTTGCTTTATACATAAATATAAAGCATTTCTTATTAGCAAAAATTGTTATTTTCATATATACTACTCTTCCAAATATACCTTGTTCATTACAAATTAGTTACTTAAAATGTCCTATGACTGTTTCTACTTTGTTTCACACTATATTAAAAACTTGTTCTTTTCATCTTATCCATTCCCCCAGTCTCTATATATCGAGTGTATAAACTTCCTTCCTCTTCTACATGTGCATGCACCCCTATTTCGTGCCCCTCCCAATAATTGTTTGAAGATGCACACACCACACTTGCTCAACCACCTATTAGACACACCAGAAAATATGCCTACTTTGAACATAGACCCAAACTGACAACTTTCCTGCTGCTGTTCTTCTTGAAACCAAAAAAAAAAAAAATTGACTGCTATCAAATTGTGTACCTGCAGACAGGGAAGTATTAGAGATGAACATTGATATGAAGTCATTATGACGTCATCATATGTTACGTAATATAACTTAAAATATATGGGTGTAGTCCTATATCTTGAGATCTATCCAGCTGTCTGGCATCCCTGGAGGACCAGCAGAAAATTCGTCATGATGACGTCATCGGGTGTCATGTGACATCACATTAATGGTGCAGTTTCACTTTATCTCTGGTAGTACAGGTCCGATTTGGGTCAAACTTGGTTTACAGGTATATAGTCCAGGCAAAATACATAATTTTGTTTTGTTGACCTCAAACAAATTGCAACAAATTGTTTTTCACCACAGTGCACTTCTAAAAGGTTCCTAGAATGACATACTAAAAATCCACAAAAATCCAAGTTGTGGAAATATGTCTAATTTGCATAAATCGTTAATCCCTTGCCATGTAATATTTTTTATTCCCATATTTGGGTATATATTTTATTTTTATTTTTTGAAAAGTTTATTTAGGTGATTCTACTTACATATCCTTACTTGAATAACATTTGCTAAAGCATATAAGTGACTGAATAATTATGCGAACACAGTAATCATCCAAAATGACAACTTTGTGACCCTATAAATGTGCGCACATTACACTGTCTCCAGATATCATCATGTAGTCAGTATTGGTGAGCTTCAAATTCACCAAGTTGCTTACTGGCACAGTTATCATATTAAAAACTTATGGAAAATCATATGGACAATGATAACATTGTGATATTTAGCCCAGCAAACAAAAACTTGGAAAAAATGATGTGTCCCTAAATTGGGCTAACAAGTAGGTGAAGGGTTGCCTAAGGTGAGAGACTTGAACAAGTTCAAGGAAACCCCCCAAATTTAAGATTGTTGTTGCTTACAATAATCATATATACGTTAAAATGTATTTTGGTGATTTCCTTGAGCTTGTTCAAGTATTCCATGTTAAGCAACCCTTTAACTACTTTTTAGCCCAATTTATAGACACACCATTTTCCCCATTTGTTGTTTTCTGGGCTAAATATCACAATGTTATTATTGTTCATATGATTTTTCATAAGGTTTTAATATGATAACTGTGCCAGTAAGCAACTTGGTGAATTTGAAGCTCACCAATACTGACTACATGATGATATCTGGAGACAGTGTGATGTGCGCACATTTATAGGGTCACAAAGTTGTCATTTTGGATAATTACTGTGTTCTCATAATTATTCAGTCACTTATATGCTTTAGCAAATGTTATTCAAGTAATGATATGTAAGTAGAATCACCAAAATAAACTTTTCAAAAAATAAAAATAAAATATATACCCAAATATGGGAATAAAAAATATTACATGGCAGGGATTAACGATTTATGCAAATTAGACATATTTCCACCACTTGGATTTTTGTGGATTTTTAGTATGTCATTCTAGGAACCTTTTAGAAGTGCACTGTGGTGAAAAACAATTTGTTGCAATTTGTTTGAGGTCAAAACTTATTTTTCCTGGACTAGTATTCCGGGAAGTGTTATAGACAAAAATTAAGGTGACGTCGTTATGACGTCATTGAGTGTCGTGTCACGTCACATTGAAGGTGCAATTTTCCCCATAGGATTTGTACACGTTTTTTTCAACTAATATATCTTTGGCACTTGTGTACATCCGATCGACTTCAGACTTGGTAAACACATATATTGAAAGCAATGTTAGACACTCGAAACAGCTCTGTGTTTGTCCACAAACACATCTCTAGTTTTTTTTTTTTTTTTAGCTGTTTCGGTTTTTCACCGAAACAGCTTTTGTTTTCGTAAAATTTTTTTTTTTTCTTTTTTTTAGCTGTTTCGGCACTTCAGCCGAAACAGCTATTGTATTCGTTCTGATTTTTTTTTTTTTTTTTTTTTTTTTAGAGATTCAGACTTTTTTTTTTCTCCTTCAGACTTTTCTCCATAGGGTTTGTACACGTTTTTTGTTCTGGCATAGCACTTTGGCACTTTGGTAAATCCGATCGACTTGAGACTTGACATACACTTAGACCACCACCCACAGATGATCCTAGAAGAAATTTGTCACGATTACGTCATTCGTGGTCACGTGACGTCACGTTAAAGGTACAATTTTTTCCCATAGGATTTGTACACGTTTTTATTCAGAATATTAAATTTGACACTTCTGTACATCCAATTGACTTGAGACTTAGCACAGACCTCGAACACCATCCCCAGTAGGGCCAAGAAGAAAATCGTCATGATGACGTCATCAGGGGTCATGTGACATCACATTAAAGGTGCAGTTTTTAAGACCCTCTATCTCTAGAAATACAGGTCCGATTGTGGTCAAACTTGGTATTCATGTATTCCAGGATGAGTTATATACGAAATTAGGATGACGTAATTATGACGTCATTGTTGGTCATGTGACGTCACATTAAAGGTGTAGTTTTTGGGACCCTTTATCTCTGAAAGTACATGTCCGATTGGGGTCAAACTTGGTACATACAGGTATTCTGGGATGTGTTATGGACGAAATGTAGGTGACGTCATGATGACAACATTGTGGAACATGTGAAGTCGCCTTTAAGGAGCAGTTTTTGATGATGTCGTGAAGACGTCACTGTGTGATTTGTATATGAAATGTTGTGTTTTGTGACCTTTAAGCCATAATTATGGTGGCCTTGGAGGGACTACACAGAGTGTGAATATTGACATCAATATTTGCAACAAATGTTACGATTTTTCCCAAAGTCGTCAATATTGACGTCAAATGTTATGACTTTCCCCCAAAAGTTGCTAATATTGACGTCAATATTGACGTCAAATTTCACGACTTTCTCCAAAGTAGCGAATATTGACATTAATATTGACGTCAATATTGACGTCAATATTGACGTCAAATTTTAAGAGTTTCTCCGAAAGTCGCAAATATTTACGTCAAATTTGACGTCGATATTCGCAACAAATTTTACGACTTGCTCCCAAAGTCTTGAATATCGTCGTAAATATTGACGTCAAATTTTATAACTTTCCCCAAAAGTTGCGAATATTGACGTCAATATTGACGTCAAATTTCACGACTTTCCCCAAAGTCGCGAATATTGACGTCAATATTGACGTCAAATTTCAAGAGTTTCCCAAAAAGTCGCGAATATTGACGTCAAATTTGACGTCGATATTCGCAACAAATTTCACGACTTGCCTCCAAAATCTTGAATATCTACGTAAATAGATAAATGTCCGATTGGGGTCAAACTTGGTACATACAGGTATTCTGAGATGTGTTATAGACGAAATGTAGGTGACGTCATGATGACAACATTGTGGAACATGTGACGTCGCCTTTAAGGAGCAGTTTTTGATGATGTCGTGATGACGTCACCGTGTGATTTGTATATGAAATGTTGTGTTTTGTGACCTTTAAGCCATAATTATGGTGGCCTTGGAGGGACTACACAGAGTGTGAATATTGACATCAATATTTGCAACAAATGTTACGACTTTTTCCAAAGTCGCGAATATTGACGTCAATATTGACGTCAAATGTTATGACTTTCCCCTAAAAGTTGCTAATATTGACGTCAATATTGACGTCAAATGTTATGACTTTCCCCCAAAAGTTGCTATTGACGTCAAATTTCACGACTTTCCCCAAGGTCCGCGAACATTGACATCAATATTGACGTCAAATTTCAAGAGTTTCCCAAAAAGTTGCAAATATTGACGTCAAATTTGACGGCGATATTCGCGACTTTCCCCAAAGTCGCGAATATTGACGTCAATATTGACGTCAAATTTCAAGAGTTTCCCAAAAAGTCGCGAATATTGACGTCAAATTTGACGTGGATATTCGCAACAAATTTCACGACTTGCCTCAAAAATCTTGAATATCTACGTAAATATTGACATCAAATTTCACGACCGGTCATACATTTTGACCTGATTTTTTTTCCAGCAAGCTAGGTTTTTGTTGTCGGTTATTATGCGCACGCGCAGAATAATTGGGCGTTTGTACTTGCAAACATCATGCGACCGCATGCACTGGTACTTATGCACGATGAACATTGTAGGATTTTTGTTGATTTCAATCGTTTCTCGCAGTGTGCATAGTATCCCTAACTTAAGGTTCATCTGTGAACAAATTTAAAAGAAGCTAATTTCAACTGATTTGGGTAGGTATGGGTATGGACAACTACCAACAAAAAGGAAGGAGGGATAGGGGTTGGTTATTTTTTTTATTAGAGGTCAAAGTTCATTGACCCCTGCCCAAATCATTAAAAATTATATTTTAGCAACAAAATATGGTATATAGATGATCTTGGTGTCAAAATGCACAGAATTACAATAGAAGATGACATCAAATAATTATTGACCCTTGGGACCAAATCCTGACCTCCGAAAATGAGGTCAAAGGTCACAAAACAATTTTATTACTAAAATGTCATATTTATAGCAACAAAATATAGTATATAGATGATATTGGTGTCAAAATGCACAGGATTATGAAAGAAGATGACATAGAATAACTACTGGCCCCTTACAGAAAAAGGTCAAAGGTCAAAAATAGACGTATTACTAAAATGTCATATTAGTAAAATAACAGGAAAATTACCATGAACAAAAACAAATCTAAGAGGCTAATTTCAACTTATTGTGGCGGGTATGGGGGTTATTATTTATTCCAAGAGCAAAGAAGGAGGGGAAATTCCCTTTCTGAGGGTCAAAGGTCTTTGACCCTGCATTAAAACATTATAAATTGTATCTCAGCAGCAGTATGTTTTTCATAGGTCTAAGGTACAATTTTCCCCATAGGATTTGTACACGTTTTTTTTGAACTAATATATCTTTGGCACTTGTGTAAATCCAATCGACTTCAGACTTGGCACACACATAGACCACCTCACACACATATTGAAAGTAAGACAATCGAAACAGCTCTGTGTTTGTCCACAAACACATATCTAGTTTTTTTTTTTTTTTTTTTTTAGCTGTTTCGGCACTTCAGCCGAAACAGCTATTGTATTCGTTCTGATTTTTTTTTTTTTTTTTTTTTTTTTTTTTTTTTTTTTTTTTTTTTTTTTTTTTTCTCCTTCAGACTCTTCTCCATAGGGTTTGTACACGTTTTTTGTTCTGGCATAGCACTTTGGCACTTTGGTAAATCCGATCGACTTGAGACTTGACATACACTTAGACCACCACCCACAGATGATCCTAGAAGAAATTTGTCACGATTACGTCATTCGTGGTCACGTGACGTCACGTTAAAGGTACAATTTTTTCCCATAGGATTTGTACACGTTTTTATTCAGAATATTAAATTTGACACTTCTGTACATCCAATTGACTTGAGACTTAGCACAGACCTCGAACACCATCCCCAGTAGGGCCAAGAAGAAAATCGTCATGATGACGTCATCAGGGGTCATGTGACATCACATTAAAGGTGCAGTTTTTAAGACCCTCTATCTCTAGAAATACAGGTCCGATTGTGGTCAAACTTGGTATTCATGTATTCCAGGATGAGTTATATACGAAATTAGAATGACGTAATTATGACGTCATTGTTGGTCATGTGACGTCACATTAAAGGTGTAGTTTTTGGGACCCTTTATCTCTGAAAGTACATGTCCGATTGGGGTCAAACTTGGTACATACAGGTATTCTGGGATGTGTTATGGACGAAATGTAGGTGACGTCATGATGACAACATTGTGGAACATGTGAAGTCGCCTTTAAGGAGCAGTTTTTGATGATGTCGTGAAGACGTCACTGTGTGATTTGTATATGAAATGTTGTGTTTTGTGACCTTTAAGCCATAATTATGGTGGCCTTGGAGGGACTACACAGAGTGTGAATATTGACATCAATATTTGCAACAAATGTTACGATTTTTCCCAAAGTCGTCAATATTGACGTCAAATGTTATGACTTTCCCCCAAAAGTTGCTAATATTGACGTCAATATTGACGTCAAATTTCACGACTTTCTCCAAAGTAGCGAATATTGACATTAATATTGACGTCAATATTGACGTCAAATTTTAAGAGTTTCTCCGAAAGTCGCAAATATTTACGTCAAATTTGACGTCGATATTCGCAACAAATTTTACGACTTGCTCCCAAAGTCTTGAATATCGTCGTAAATATTGACGTCAAATTTTATAACTTTCCCCAAAAGTTGCGAATATTGACGTCAATATTGACGTCAAATTTCACGACTTTCCCCAAAGTCGCGAATATTGACGTCAATATTGACGTCAAATTTCAAGAGTTTCCCAAAAAGTCGCGAATATTGACGTCAAATTTGACGTCGATATTCGCAACAAATTTCACGACTTGCCTCCAAAATCTTGAATATCTACGTAAATAGATAAATGTCCGATTGGGGTCAAACTTGGTACATACAGGTATTCTGAGATGTGTTATAGACGAAATGTAGGTGACGTCATGATGACAACATTGTGGAACATGTGACGTCGCCTTTAAGGAGCAGTTTTTGATGATGTCGTGATGACGTCACCGTGTGATTTGTATATGAAATGTTGTGTTTTGTGACCTTTAAGCCATAATTATGGTGGCCTTGGAGGGACTACACAGAGTGTGAATATTGACATCAATATTTGCAACAAATGTTACGACTTTTTCCAAAGTCGCGAATATTGACGTCAATATTGACGTCAAATGTTATGACTTTCCCCTAAAAGTTGCTAATATTGACGTCAATATTGACGTCAAATGTTATGACTTTCCCCCAAAAGTTGCTAATATTGACGTCAATATTGACGTCAAATTTCACGACTTTCTCCAAAGTCGCGAATATTGACATCAATATTGACACCAATATTGACATCAATATTGACGTCAAATTTTAAGAGTTTCTCCGAAAGTCGCGAATATTTACGTCAAATTTGACGTCGATATTCGCAACAAATTTTACGACTTGCTCCCAAAGTCTTGAATATCGTCGTATTGACGTCAAATTTCACGACTTTCCCCAAGGTCGCGAACATTGACATCAATATTGACGTCAAATTTCAAGAGTTTCCCAAAAAGTTGCAAATATTGACGTCAAATTTGACGGCGATATTCGCGACTTTCCCCAAAGTCGCGAATATTGACGTCAATATTGACGTCAAATTTCAAGAGTTTCCCAAAAAGTCGCGAATATTGACGTCAAATTTGACGTCGATATTCGCAACAAATTTCACGACTTGCCTCAAAAATCTTGAATATCTACGTAAATATTGACATCAAATTTCACGACCGGTCATACATTTTGACCTGATTTTTTTTCCAGCAAGCTAGGTTTTTGTTGTCGGTTATTATGCGCACGCGCAGAATAATTGGGCGTTTGTACTTGCAAACATCATGCGACCGCATGCACTGGTACTTATGCACGATGAACATTGTAGGATTTTTGTTGATTTCAATCGTTTCTCGCAGTGTGCATAGTATCCCTAACTTAAGGTTCATCTGTGAACAAATTTAAAAGAAGCTAATTTCAACTGATTTGGGTAGGTATGGGTATGGACAACTACCAACAAAAAGGAAGGAGGGATAGGGGTTGGTTATTTTTTTTATTAGAGGTCAAAGTTCATTGACCCCTGCCCAAATCATTAAAAATTATATTTTAGCAACAAAATATGGTATATAGATGATCTTGGTGTCAAAATGCACAGAATTACAATAGAAGATGACATCAAATAATTATTGACCCTTGGGACCAAATCCTGACCTCCGAAAATGAGGTCAAAGGTCACAAAACAATTTTATTACTAAAATGTCATATTTATAGCAACAAAATATAGTATATAGATGATATTGGTGTCAAAATGCACAGGATTATGAAAGAAGATGACATAAAATAACTACTGGCCCCTTACAGAAAAAGGTCAAAGGTCAAAAATAGACGTATTACTAAAATGTCATATTAGTAAAATAACAGGAAAATTACCATGAACAAAAACAAATCTAAGAGGCTAATTTCAACTTATTGTGGCGGGTATGGGGGTTATTATTTATTCCAAGAGCAAAGAAGGAGG
Source organism: Crossaster papposus (assembly GCA_037893245.1). Lineage (NCBI taxonomy): Eukaryota > Metazoa > Echinodermata > Asteroidea > Velatida > Solasteridae > Crossaster > Crossaster papposus. The sequence goes on from JBAIAA010000630.1 coordinate 2,471,965, forward strand.
GGAAATTCCCTTTCTGAGGGTCAAAGGTCTTTGACCCTGCATTAAAACATTATAAATTGTATCTCAGCAGCAGTATGTTTTTCATAGGTCTAAGGTACAATTTTCCCCATAGGATTTGTACACGTTTTTTTTCAACTAATATATCTTTGGCACTTGTGTAAATCCAATCGACTTCAGACTTGGCACACACATAGACCACCTCACACACATATTGAAAGTAAGACAATCGAAACAGCTCTGTGTTTGTCCACAAACACATATCTAGTTTTTTTTTTTTCCTCTTTCAGCCTTTTCCCCATAGGATTTGTACACGTTTTTTTCTGGCATAGCACTTTGACACTTTGGTAAATCCGATCGACTTGAGACTTGGCATACATTTAGACAACCACCCAAGGACGGTCCTAGAAGAAATTCGTCGCGATTCCGTCATTCAAGGTCACGTGACGTCATGTTAAAGGTACAATTTTCCCCATAGGTTTTGTACACGTTTTTCTTCAGACTATTGACTTTGACACTTTGGTATATCCGACCGACTTGAAACTTGGCATACACTTAGAACACCACCCACAGATGGCTCTTGAAGAAATTCGGTACGATTGCGTCATTTAAGGTCACGTGACGTGACGTTAAAGGTGCAATTTGTTTCCCCATAGGGTTTGTACACGTTTTTCTTCAGACTATGGACTTTGACACATTCGTAAATCCGATCGACTTGAGACTTGGCATACACTTAGACCAGCATCCCTAGGAGGGCAAGGAGAAAAATCGTCACGATGACGTCATCTCGGGTCATGTGACGTCATATTAAAGGTGCAGTGTTTAAGACCCTCTGTCTCCGTAGGTACAGGTGTGATTGGGGTCAAACTTGGTATGCATGTATTCCGGGATGTGTTATAGACGAAAATTAAGGTGACATCATGATGACGTCATCGTGGGTCTTGTGACGTCACATTAAAGGTTCAGTTTTTAAGACCTTATATCTCTGAAAGTACAGGCCCGATTGGTGTCAAACTTGGTATACAGGTATTCCGGGACGTGTTATAGACGAAAATAAAGGTGACGCCATGGTGACGTCATCAGGTGTCATGTGATGTTAAATTAAAGGTGTAGTTTCCCCCATAGGATTTGCACACGTTTTTTTCAACCAATATATATTTGGCACTTTGGTAAATCCGATCGACTTCAGACTTGGTACACACATAGACGACCACCCACATAATTCAAAGTCATTTTAGACACGCGAAACAGCTCTGTGTTTGTCCACAAACACATTTCTAGTTTTTTTTTTTTTTCCTTTTTTTTTTTTTTTCCACTTTCAGTGTTTTTACCCATAGGATTTACACACGTTTGTTCTGCCAATACACTTTGGCACTTTGGTAAATCCAATCGACTTGAGACTTGGTATACACTTAGACCTCCACCCACAGATGGTCCTAGAAGAAATTTGGCTCGATTGCGTCATTCAAGGTCACGTGACGTCACGTTAAAGGTTTAATTTTCCCCATAGGGTTTGTACACGTTTTTATTTAGACTATTGACTTTGGCACTTCGGTAAATCCGACCGACTTGAAACTTCGCATACACTTAGAACACCACCCCCAGATGTTTCTGAAAGAAATTCGGCACGATTGCGTCATTCAAGGTCACGTGACGTCACATTAAAGGTTCACATTTTACTCCCCTTGGTTTTGTACACGTTTTTCTTTAGACTATTGACTTTGACACTTTAGTAAATCCGATCGACTTGAGACTTGGCACACACTTAGACCACCATCAACAGACGGCCCTAGAAGAAATTCGGCACGATTACGTCATTCAAGGTCACGGGGCGTCACATTAAAGTTTCAATTTTTGTCCCATAGGTTTTGTACACGTTTTTCTTTAGACTATTGCCTTTGACACTTTAGTAAATCTGATCGACTTGAGACTTGGCACACACAAAAGACCACCACACACATATTGAAAGTAATTTTAGACACTCGAAACAGCTCTGTGTTTGTCCACAAACACATGTCTAGTTTTTTTTTTTTTTCCTTTTTTTTTTTTCCACTTTCAGTGTTTTTACCCATAGGATTTACACACGTTTGTTCTGCCAATACACTTTGGCACTTTGGTGATTCCAATCTACTTGAGACTTGGTGTACACTTAGACCTCCACCCACAGATGGTCCTAGAAGAAATTTGGCTCGATTGCGTCATTCAAGGTCACGTGACGTCACGTTAAAGGTTTAATTTTCCCCATAGGTTTTGTACACGTTTTTCTTCAGACTATTGACTTTGGCACTTCGGTAAATCCGACCGACTTGAAACTTGGCATACACTTAGAATACCACCCCCAGATGTTTCTGAAATAAATATGGCACGATTGCGTCATTCAAGGTCACGTGACGTGAAGTTAAAGGTTCAATTTTGTTCCCCATAGGGTTTGTACACGTTTTTCTTTAGACTATTGACTTTGACACTTTCGTGAATTTTATCGACTTCAGACTTAGCACATAACTCGACCACCATCACCAGGAGGGCCAAGGGAAAAATCGTAATAATGACGTCATCGTGGGTCATGTGACGTCACATTAAAGGTTTAGTTTTAAGGACCCTCTATCTCTAGAAGTACATGTCCGATTGGGGTCAAACTTGGTATGCAAGTATTCCAGGATGTGTTACAGACGAAAATTAAGATGACATCATGATGACATCATCGGGTATCATGTGACGTCACATTAAAGGTTCAATTTTTCTCCATAGGATTTGTACATGTTTTTTTCAACTAATTTATCTTTTGCACTTGTGTAAATCCAATCGACTTCAGACTTGGCACACACATAGACCTATAGCACACATATTGAAAGTAACGTTAGACAGTCGAAACAGCTCTGTGTTTGTCCACAAACACATGTCTAGTTTTTTCTTTTTTTTAGCTGTTTCGGTTTTTCACCGAAACAGCTTTTGTTTTCGTTAAAGTTTTTTTTTTTCTTTTTTTTTTTCTTTTTTGTCACGTTTTTTCTGCCAATACACTTTGACACTTTGGTAAATCCGATCGACTTGAGACTTGGCATACATTTAGACAACCACCCAAGGACGGTCCTAGAAGAAATTCGTCGCGATTACGTCATTCAAGGTCACGTGACGTCATGTTAAAGGTAAAATTTTCCCCATAGGTTTTGTACACGTTTTTCTTCAGACTTTTGACTTTGACACTTTGGTGAATCCGTCCGACTTGAAACTTGACATACACTTAGAACACCACCCACAGATGGCCATTGAAGAAATTCGGCACGATTGCGTCATTCAAGGTCACGTGACGTGACGTTAAACGTATAATTGTTTTCCCCATAGGGTTTGTACACATTTTTCTTCAAACTATTTATTTTGACACTTTCGTAAATTTGATCGACTTGATACTTAGCACACACCTCGACCACCATCTCCAGGAGGGCCAAGGAGAAAATCCTTCATGATGACGTCATCGGGGGTCATGTGACGTCACATTAAAGGTTTAGTTTTTAAGACCCTATAACTCTAGAAGTACATGTCCGATTGGGGTCAAACTTGGTATGCAAGTATTCCAGGATGTGTTACAGACGAAAATTAAGATGACATTATGATGACATCATCGGGTATCATGTGACGTCACATTAAAGGTTCAGTTTTCCCCATAGGATTTGTACACGTTTTTTCAACTAATATATATTTGGCACTTGTGTAAATCCAATCGACTTCAGACTTGGCACACACATAGACCACCACACACACATGAAAGTAACGTTAGACAATCGAAACAGCTCTGTGTTTGTCCACAAACACATGTCTAGTTAGCTGTTTCGGTTTTTCACCGAAACAGCTTTTGTTTTCGTTAAAGTTTTTTTTTTTCTTTTTTTTTTTCTTTTTTGTCACGTTTTTTCTGCCAATACACTTTGACACTTTGGTAAATCCGATCGACTTGAAACTTGGCATACATTTAGACAACCACCCAAGGACGGTCCTAGAAGAAATTCGTCGCGATTACGTCATTCAAGGTCACGTGGCGTCATGTTAATGGTACAATTTTCCCCATAGGTTTTGTACACGTTTTTCTTCAGACTATTGACTTTGACACTTTGGTAAATCCGACCGACTTGAAACTTGACATACACTTAGAACACCACCCACAGATGGCCATTGAAGAAATTCTGCACGATTGCGTCATTCAAGGTCACGTGACGTGACGTTAAAGGTGTAATTTTGTCCCCATAGGGTTTGTACACGTTTTTCTTCAAACTATTTACTTTGACACTTTCGTAAATTTGATCGACTTGATACTTAGCACACACCTCGACCACCATCTCCAGGAGGGCCAAGGAGAAAATCGTCATGATGACGTCATCGGGGGTCATGGGACGTCACATTAAAGGTTCAGTTTTTAGGGCCCTCTATCTCTGGAAGTACAGGTCCGATTGGGGTCAAACTTGGTATGCAAGTATTCCAGGATGTGTTACAGACGAAAATTAAGATGACGTCATGATGATATCATCGGGTATCCTGTGACGTCACATTAAAGGTTCAATTTTCCCCATAGGATTTGTACACGTTTTTTCAACAAATTAATATTTGGCACTTGTGTAAATCCAATCGACTTCAGACTTGGCACACACATAGACCACCACACACACATAGTCGTGAACCACATAACGACCGAGGATCGATATTGTGTTTTCCTTTATTCCTTGACTATACCCTAACCCCATTACCTAGCGCTTGCCCCAACGATCGAGGACCGAATTCGGACAAGCAAACTGTCCTTCGATGATCCTTTGTTCCCTTTGTTCTCTTTTGTGTTTCGATCGTCGATCGTAATACGATACAAGAACACATATTGAAAGTAACGTTTGACAGTCGAAACAGCTCGGTGTTTGTCCACAAACACATGTCTAGTTTTTCCTTTTTTTTCTTTTTTCCACTTTCAGTGTTTTTACCCATAGGATTTACACACGTTTGTTCTGCCAATACACTTTGGCACTTTGGTAAATCCAATTGACTTGAGACTTGGTATACACTTAGACCTCCACCCACAGATGGTCCTAGAAGAAATTTGGCTCGATTGCGTCATTCAAGGTCACGTGACGTCACGTTAAAGGTTTAATTTTCCCCATAGGTTTTGTACACGTTTTTCTTCAGACTATTGACTTTGGCACTTCGGTAAATCCGACCGACTTGAAACTTAGCATACACTTAGAACACCATCCCCAGATGTTTCTGAAAGAAAGTCGGCACGATTGCATCATTCAAAGTCACGTGACGTCACATTAAAGGTTCACATTTTTCTCCCATTGGTTTTCTACACGTTTTTCTTTAGACTATTGACTTTGACACTTTAGTAAATTCGATCGACTTAAGACTTGGCACACACTTAGACCACCATCCACGGACGGCCCTAGAAGAAATTCGGCACGATTACGTCATTCAAGGTCACGGGGCGTCACGTTAAAGTTTCTATTTTTTCCCCATAGGTTTTGTACACGTTTTTCTTCATACTATTGACTTTGACACTTTAGTAAATCCGACCGACTTGAAACTTGGCATACGCTTAGAACATCACTCATATATGGTTCTGAAAGAAATTCGGCACGATTGCGTCATTCAAGGTCACGTGACGGCACGTTAAAGGTTCAATTTTCCCCCCATAGGTTTTGTACACGTTTTTCTTTAGACTATTGACTTTGACACTTTAGTAAATCTGATCGACTTAAGACTTGGCACACACAAAAGATCATCACACACATATTGAAAGACACTCGAAACAGCTCTGTGTTTGTCCACAAACACATGTCTAGTTTTTTGGTTTTTTTAGCTGTTTCGGTTTTCCACCGAAACAGCTTTTGTTTTCGTTAAAGTTTGTTTTTGTTTTTAGCTGTTTCGGTTTTTCACCGAAACAGCTTTTGTTTTTGTTAAAGTTTTTTTTTTTTTTTTTTTTTTTTTTTTTAGCTGTTTCGGTTTTCCACCGAAACAGCTTTTGTTTTCGTTAAAGTTTTTTTTTTTCTTTTTTTTTTTTTTTTTTTTTTTTCCACTTTCAGTGTTTTTACCCATAGGATTTACACACGTTTGTTCTGCCAATACACTTTGGCACTTTGGTGATTCCAATCGACTTGAGACTTGGTGTACACTTAGACCTCCACCCACAGATGGTCCTAGAAGAAATTTGGCTCGATTGCGTCATTCAAGGTCACGTGACGTCACTTTAAAGGTTTAATTTTCCCCATAGGTTTTGTACACGTTTTTCTTCAGACTATTGACTTTGGCACTTCGGTAAATCCGACCGACTTAAAACTTAGCATACACTTAGAACACCACCCCCAGATGTTTCTGAAAGAACTTCGGCACGATTGCGTCATTCAAGGTTGCGTGACGTCACATTAAAGGTTCACATTTTTCTCCCATTGGTTTTGTACACGTTTTTGTTTAGACTATTGACTTTGACACTTTAGTAAATCCGATCGACTTGAGACTTGGCACACACTTAGACCACCATCCACAGACGGCCCTAGAAGAAATTCGGCACGATTACGTCATTCAAGGTCACGCGGCGTCACGTTAAAGTTTCTATTTTTTCCCATAGGTTTTGTACACGTTTTTCTTTAGACTATTGCCTTTGACACTTTAGTAAATCTGATCGACTTGAGACTTGGCACACACAAAAGACCACCACACACATATTGAAAGACACTCGAAACAGCTCTGTGTTTGTCCACAAACACATGTCTAGTTTTTCTTTTTTTTCTTCAGACTTTTTCCCATAGGATTTGTACACGTTTTTTCTGCCATGGCAATTTGACACTTTGGTAAATTCGATCGACTTGAAACTTGGCATATACGTAGAACACCACCCACAGATGGTCCTAGAAGAAATTCGTCGCGATTACGTCATTCAAGGTCTCGTGACTTTGCGTTAAAGGTGATATTTTCCCCATAGGTTTTGTACACGTTTTTCTTCAGACTATCGACTTTGACACTTTAGTAAATCCGATAGACTTGAGACTTGGCATACGCTTAGAATACCACCCCCAGATGTTTTTGAAATAAATTTGGCACGATTGCGTCATTCAAGGTCACGTGACGTCACATTAAAGGTTCACATTTTTCTCCCTTTGGTTTTGTACACGTTTTTCTTAAGACTATTGTCTTTGACACTTTGGTAAATCCGACCGACTTTAAACTTGGCATACACTTAGAACACCACCCCCAGATGTTCCTGAAAGAAATTCGGCACGATTGCGTCATTCAAGGTCACGTGACGTCACATTAAAGGTTCACATTTTTCTCCCTTTGGTTTTGTACACGTTTTTCTTCAGACTATTGACTTTGACACTTTCGTAAATTTGATCGACTTGAGACTTGGCACACACATAGACCACCACACACACATATTGAAAATAATGTAAGACACTCGAAACAGCTCTGTGTTTGTCCACAAACACATGTCTAGTTTTTTTTTTCCTTTTTTTTTTTTTCCACTTTCAGTGTTTTTACCCCTAGGATTTACACACGTTTGTTCTGCCAATACACTTTGGCACTTTGGTGATTCCAATCGACTTGAGACTTGGTGTACACTTAGACCTCCACCCACAGATGGTCCTAGAAGAAATTTGGCTCGATTGCGTCATTCAAGGTCACGTGACGTCACTTTAAAGGTTTAATTTTCCCCATAGGTTTTGTACACGTTTTTCTTCAGACTATTGACTTTGGCACTTCGGTAAATCCGACCGACTTAAAACTTAGCATACACTTAGAACACCACCCCCAGATGTTTCTGAAAGAACTTCGGCACGATTGTGTCATTCAAGGTCACGTGACGTCACATTACAGGTTCACATTTTTCTCCCATTGGTTTTGTATACGTTTTTCTTTAGACTATTGACTTTAACACTTTAGTACATCCGATCGACTTGAGACTTAGCACACACTTAGACCACCATCCACAGACGGCCCTAGAAGAAATTCGGCACGATTACGTCATTCAAGGTCACGGGGCGTCACGTTAAAGTTTCAATTGTTTCCCATAGGTTTTGTACACGTTTTTCTTTAGACTATTGCCTTTGACACTTTAGTAAATCTGATCGACTTGAGACTTGGCACACACAAAAGACCACCACACACATATTGAAAGTAATTTTAGACACTCGAAACAGCTCTGTGTTTGTCCACAAACACATGTCTAGTTTTTTTCTTTTTCTTTTTCAGACTTTTTCCCATAGGGTTTGTACACGTTTTTTGTTCGGACAATACACTTTGACACTTTGGTAAATCCTATCGACTTGAAACTTTGCATACACTTAGCACACCACCCACAGATGGTTACGACATTCATGGTCACGTGACGTCACGTTAAAGGTGCAATTTTGTCCCATAGGATTTGTACACGTTTTTCTTCATACTATTGACTTTGACACTTTGGTACATCCGACCAACTTGAAACTTGGCATACACTTAGAACATCACCCACAGATGGTCCTGGAAGAAATGCGGCACCATTGCGTCATTCAAGGTCACGTAACGTAACTTGGCATACACTTAGAACATCACCCACAGATGGTCCTGAAAGAAATTCGGCACCATTGCGTCATTCAAGGTCACGTAACGTCACGTTAAAGTTTCATTTTTTTCCCCCATAGGTTTTGTACACGTTTTTCTTTAGACTATGACTTCGACACTTTCGTAAATTTGATCGACTTGAGACTTGGCCCACACTTAGACCACCATCCACAGACGGTCCTAGAAGACATTCGGCACGATTAGGTCATTCAAGGTCACGGAGCATCACGTTAAAGCCTCAATTTCCCCCCATAGGTTTTGTACATGTTTTTCTTTAAGCTATTGACTTTGACACTTTAGTAAATCCGATCGACTTGAGACTTGGCACACACAGAAGACCACCGCACACATATTGAAAGTAATTTTAGACACTGGAAACAGCTCTGTGTTGGTCCACAAACACATGTCTATTTTTTTTTTTTTTTTTTTTTAGCTGTTTCGGCTTTTCAGCCGAAACAGCTTTTGTTTTCGTTAAAGTTTTTTTTTTTTTTTTTTTTTTTTTTTTAGCTGTTTCGGTTTTTCACCGAAACAGCTTTTGTTTTCGTTAAAGTTTTTTTTTTTTAGCTGTTTCGGTTTTTCACCGAAACAGCTTTTGTTTTCGTTAAAGTTTTTTTTTTTTTTTTTTTTTTTCCACTTTCAGTGTTTTTACCCATAGGATTTACACACGTTTGTTCTGCCAGTACACTTTGGCACTTTGGTAAATCCAATCGACTTGAGACTTGGTATACACTTAGACCTCCACCCACAGATGGTCCTAGAAGAAATTTGGCTCGATTGCGTCATTCAAGGTCACGTGACGTCACGTTAAAGGTTTAATTTTCCCCATAGGTTTTGTACACGTTTTTCTTCAGTCTATTGACTTTGGCACTTCGGTAAATCCGACCGACTTGAAACTTGGCATACACTTAGATTACCACCCCCACATGTTTCTGAAATAAATTCGGCACGATTGCGTCATTCAAGGTTGCGTGACGTCACATTAAAGGTTCACATTTTTCTCACATTGGTTTTGTACACGTTTTTGTTTAGACTATTGACTTTGACACTTTAGTAAATCCGATCGACTTGAGACTTGGCACACACTTAGACCACCATCCACAGACGGCCCTAGAAGAAATTCGACACGATTACGTCATTCAAGGTCACGTGACTTCGCGTTAAAGGTTAAATTTTCCCCATAGGTTTTGTACACGTTTTCCTTCAGACCCTTGACTTTGACACTTTGGTAAATCCGACCGACTTGAAACTTGGCATACACTTAGAACACCACCCCTAGATGTTTCTGAATGAAATTCGGCACGATTGCGTCATTCAAGGGCACGTGACGTCACATTAAAGGTGAACATTTTTCTCCCATTAGTTTTGTACACGTTTTTGTTAAGACTATTGACTTTGACACTTAGTAAATCCGATCGACTTGAGACTTGGCACACACATAGACCACTATCCACAGACGGTCGTAGGAGAAATTTGGCACGATTACGTCATTCAAGGTCACGGGGCGTCACGTTAAAGGTTCAATTTTCCCCCATAGGTTTTGTACACGTTTTTCTTTAGACTATTGACTTTGACACTAGTAAATCTGATCGACTTGAGACTTGGCACACACAAAAGACCACCACATACACATTGAAAGTAACTTTGGACACTCGAAACAGCTCTGTGTTTGTCCACAAACACATGTCTAGTTTTTTTTTTTTTTTTTTTTTTTTTTCCACTTTCAGACTTTTTCCCATAGGATTTGTACACGTTTTTTTTAGCCAATACACTTTGACACTTTGGTAAATCCGATCGACTTGAGACTTGGCATACATTTAGACAACCACCCAAAGACGGTCCTAGAAGAAATTCGTCGCGATTACGCCATTCAAGGTCACGTGACTTTGCGTTAAAGGTGAAATTTTCCCCATAGGTTTTGTACACGTTTTTCTTCAGACTATTGACTTTGGCACTTTGGTAAATCCGATCGACTTGAGACTTGGCATACCTTTAGAACATCACTCACATATGGTTCTGGAAGAAACTCGGCACGATTGCGTCATTCAAGGTCATGTGACGTCACGTTAAATGTTCAATTTTCTCCCATAGGTTTTGTACACGTTTTTTTTTAGACTATTGACTTTGACACTTCCGTAAATTTGATCGACTTGAGACTTGGCACACACATAGACCATCACACACACATATTGAAAGTAATGTAAGACACTCGAAACAGCTCTGTGTTTGTCCACAAACACATGTCTAGTTTTTCCTCTTTTTTTTTCTCCACTTTCAGTGTTTTTACCCATAGGATTTACACACGTTTGTTCTGCCAATACACTTTGACACTTTGGTCAATCCGATTTACTTGAGACTTGGCATACATTTAGACAACCACCCAAGGACGGTCCTAGAAGAAATTCGTCGCGATTACGTCATTCAAGGTCACGTGACTTCGCGTTAAAGGTGAAATTTTCCCCATAGGTTTTGTACACGTTTTTCTTCAGACTATTGACTTTGACACTTTGGTATATCCGACGGGCTTGAAACTTGGCATACACTTAGAACACCACCCATAGATGGCTCTTGAAGAAATTCGGTACGATTGCGTCATTCAAGGTCACGTGACGTGACGTTAAAGGTGCAAATTATTTCCCCATAGGGTTTGTACACGTTTTTCTTCAGACTATTGACTTTGGAACTTCGGTAAATCCGACCGACTTGAAACTTGGCATACACTTAGAACACCACCCCCAGATGTTTCTGAAATAAATTCGGCACGATTGCGTCATTCAAGGTTGCGTGACGTCACATTAAAGGTTCACATTTTTCTCACATTGGTTTTGTACACGTTTTTGTTTAGACTATTGACTTTGACACTTTAGTAAATCCGATCGACTTGAGACTTGGCACACACTTAGACCACCATCCACAGACGGCCCTAGAAGAAATTCGACACGATTACGTCATTCAAGGTCACGTGACTTCGCGTTAAAGGTTAAATTTTCCCCATAGGTTTTGTACACGTTTTCCTTCAGACCCTTGACTTTGACACTTTGGTAAATCCGACCGACTTGAAACTTGGCATACACTTAGAACACCACCCCTAGATGTTTCTGAATGAAATTCGGCACGATTGCGTCATTCAAGGGCACGTGACGTCACATTAAAGGTGAACATTTTTCTCCCATTAGTTTTGTACACGTTTTTGTTAAGACTATTGACTTTGACACTTAGTAAATCCGATCGACTTGAGACTTGGCACACACATAGACCACTATCCACAGACGGTCGTAGGAGAAATTTGGCACGATTACGTCATTCAAGGTCACGGGGCGTCACGTTAAAGGTTCAATTTTCCCCCATAGGTTTTGTACACGTTTTTCTTTAGACTATTGACTTTGACACTAGTAAATCTGATCGACTTGAGACTTGGCACACACAAAAGACCACCACATACACATTGAAAGTAACTTTGGACACTCGAAACAGCTCTGTGTTTGTCCACAAACACATGTCTAGTTTTTTTTTTTTTTTTTTTTTTTTTCCACTTTCAGACTTTTTCCCATAGGATTTGTACACGTTTTTTTTAGCCAATACACTTTGACACTTTGGTAAATCCGATCGACTTGAGACTTGGCATACATTTAGACAACCACCCAAAGACGGTCCTAGAAGAAATTCGTCGCGATTACGCCATTCAAGGTCACGTGACTTTGCGTTAAAGGTGAAATTTTCCCCATAGGTTTTGTACACGTTTTTCTTCAGACTATTGACTTTGGCACTTTGGTAAATCCGATCGACTTGAGACTTGGCATACCTTTAGAACATCACTCACATATGGTTCTGGAAGAAACTCGGCACGATTGCGTCATTCAAGGTCATGTGACGTCACGTTAAATGTTCAATTTTCTCCCATAGGTTTTGTACACGTTTTTTTTTAGACTATTGACTTTGACACTTCCGTAAATTTGATCGACTTGAGACTTGGCACACACATAGACCATCACACACACATATTGAAAGTAATGTAAGACACTCGAAACAGCTCTGTGTTTGTCCACAAACACATGTCTAGTTTTTCCTCTTTTTTTTTCTCCACTTTCAGTGTTTTTACCCATAGGATTTACACACGTTTGTTCTGCCAATACACTTTGACACTTTGGTCAATCCGATTTACTTGAGACTTGGCATACATTTAGACAACCACCCAAGGACGGTCCTAGAAGAAATTCGTCGCGATTACGTCATTCAAGGTCACGTGACTTCGCGTTAAAGGTGAAATTTTCCCCATAGGTTTTGTACACGTTTTTCTTCAGACTATTGACTTTGACACTTTGGTATATCCGACGGGCTTGAAACTTGGCATACACTTAGAACACCACCCATAGATGGCTCTTGAAGAAATTCGGTACGATTGCGTCATTCAAGGTCACGTGACGTGACGTTAAAGGTGCAAATTATTTCCCCATAGGGTTTGTACACGTTTTTCTTCAGACTATTGACTTTGGAACTTCGGTAAATCCGACCGACTTGAAACTTGGCATACACTTAGAACACCACCCCCAGATGTTTCTGAAATAAATTTGGCACGATTGCGTCATTCAAGGTCACGTGACGTCACATTAAAGGTTCACATTTTTCTCCCATTGGTTTTGTACACGTTTTTCTTTAGACTATTGACTTTGACACTTTAGTAAATCCGATCGACTTGAGACTTGGCACACATTTAGACCACCATCCACAGACGGCCCTAGAAGAAATTCGGCACGATTACGTCATACAAGGTCACGGGGCGTCACGTTAAATTTTCTATTTTTTTCCCATAGGTTTTGTACACGTTTTTCTTTAGACTATTGCCTTTGACACTTTAGTAAATCTGATCGACTTGAGACTTGGCACACACAAAAGACCACCACACACATATTGAAAGTAATTTTAGACACTCGAAACAGCTCTGCGTTTGTTTTTGATTGAAATAGGGGACGTATGACAAAGGGAACAATGGGGTCCCCTATTCCGCAAAGGTCCCCGATTCAGACTCGTGTGCAAATCCTATGGCGATCATCCAAAAACGTTAGAGTACAAACAAAAGAGGAAAGACGGTCGGACAATGCCCCGTCCCCTATTGACGGCATTTACCCACTTGCATGTGTTTGTCCACAAACACATGTCTAGTTAGCTGTTTCGGTTTTCCACCGAAACAGCTTTTGTTTTCGTTAAAGTTTTTTTTTTTTTTTTTTTTTTTTTTTTTTTTTTTTCCACTTTCAGTGTTTTTACCCATAGGATTTACACACGTTTGTTCTGCCAATACACTTTGGCACTTTGCTAAATCCAATCGACTTGAGACTTGGTATACACTTAGACCTCCACCCACAGATGGTCCTAGAAGAAATTTGGCTCGATTGCGTCATTCAAGGTCACGTGACGTCACGTTAAAGGTTTAATTTTCCCCATAGGTTTTGTACACGTTTTTCTTCAGACTATTGACTTTGGCACTTCGGTAAATCCGACCAACTTGAAACTTGGCATACACTTAGAATACCACCCCCAGATGTTTCTGAAATAAATATGGCACGATTGCGTCATTCAAGGTCACGTGACGTGAAGTTAAAGGTGCAATTTTTTTTCCCCATAGGGTTTGTACACGTTTTTCTTTAGACTATTGACTTTGACACTTTCGTGAATTTTATCGACTTCAGACTTAGCACATAACTCGACCACCATCACCAGGAGGGCCAAGGGAAAAATCGTAATAATGACGTCATCGTGGGTCATGTGACGTCACATTAAAGGTTTAGTTTTAAGGACCCTCTATCTCTAGAAGTACATGTCCGATTGGGGTCAAACTTGGTATGCAAGTATTCCAGGATGTGTTACAGACGAAAATTAAGATGACATCATGATGACATCATCGGGTATCATGTGACGTCACATTAAAGGTTCAATTTTTCTCCATAGGATTTGTACATGTTTTTTTCAACTAATTTATCTTTTGCACTTGTGTAAATCCAATCGACTTCAGACTTGGCACACACATAGACCTATAGCACACATATTGAAAGTAACGTTAGACAGTCGAAACAGCTCTGTGTTTGTCCACAAACACATGTCTAGTTTTTTTGTTTTCTCCTTCAGACTTTTCTCCATAGGGTTTGTACACGTTTTTTGTTCGGACAATACACTTTGGCACTTTGGTAAATCCGATCGACTTGAGACTTGGCCTACTCTTAGACCACCACCCACAGATGATCCTAGAAGAAATTTGTCACGATTACGTCATTCGTGGTCACGTGACGTCACGTTAAAGGTGCAATTTTTCCCCATAGGATTTGTACACGTTTTTCTTCAGAATATTGAATTTGACACTTTGGTGAATCCGATCGACTTGAGACTGAAGACACACCTCGACCACCATCCCCAGAGGGGCCAGAAGAAAAATCGTCATGATGACGTCATCGTGGGTCATTTGACGTCACATTAAAGGTGCAGTTTATAAGACCCTCTATCTCTGGAAGTAAAGGTCTGATTGGGGTCAAACTTAGTATGCAAGTATTCCAGGATGTGTTATAGACGAAAATTAAGATGACGTCATGACGACGTCATCATGGGCCATGTGACGTCACATTAAAGGTGCAGTTTTCCCTATAGGTTTTGTACACGTTTTTCGTCAGACTATTGAATTTGACACTTTGGTAAATCCAATCGACTCGAGACTTAGTACACACCTCGACCACCATCTCTATGAGGGCCACGAGGATAATCGTCATGATGACGTCATCGTGGGTCATTTGACGACACATTAAAGGTGCAGTTTATAAGACCCTCTATCTCTGGAAGTAAAGGTCTGATTGGGGTCAAACTTAGTATGCAAGTATTCCAGGATGTGTTATAGACGAAAATTAAGATGACGTCATGACGACTTCATCGTGGGCCATGTGACGTCACGTTAAAGGTGCAGTTTTTTCCATAGGATTTGTACACGTTTTTTGCAACCAAGATATATTTGGCACTTTGGTAAATCCGATCGACTTCAGATTTGCTACACACATAGACCACCACTCACATATTCAAAGTCATTTTAGACAAGCGAAACAGCTCTGTGTTTGTCCACAAACACATTTCTATTTTTTTTTTTTTCCTCTTTCAGACTTTTTCCCATAGGATTTGTACACGTTTTTTCTGGCATAGCACTTTGACACTTTGGTAAATCCGATCGACTTGAGACTTGGCATACATTTAGACAACCACCCAAGGACGGTCCTAGAAGAAATTCGTCGTGATTACGGCACTCAAGGTCACGTGACTTCGCGTTAAAGGTGAAATTTTCCCCATAGGTTTTGTACACGTTTTTCCTCACACTATTGACTTTAACACTTTGGTACATCCGACCGACTTGAAACTTGGCATACACTTAGAACATCACCCACAGATGGTCCTGGAAGAAATTCGGCACGATTGCGTCATTCAAGGTCACGTCACGTTAAAGTTTCAATTTTCCCCCCATAGGTTTTGTACACGTTTTTCTTTAGACTATGACTTCGACACTTTCGGAAATTTGATCGACTTGAGACTTGGCACACACTTAGACCACCATCCACAGACGGTCCTAGAAGACATTCGGCACGATTACGTCATTCAAGGTCACGTGACGTCACGTTAAATGTGCAAATTATTCCCCCATAGGTTTTGTACACGTTTTTCTTCACACTATTGACTTTAACACTTTGGTACATCCGACCGACTTGAGACTTGGCATACACTTAGAACACCACCCACAAATGATTTTGGAAGAAATTCGGCACGATTGCGTCTTTCAAGGTCAAGTGACGTCACGTTAAATGTGCAAATTATTCCCCCATAGGTTTTGTACACGTTTTTCTTTAGACTTAACTTTGACACTTTCGTAAATTTGATCGACTTCAGACTTAGCACACACCTCAACCACCATCCCCAGGAGGGCCAAGGGAAAATCGTCATGATGACGTCATCGTGGGTCATGTGACGTCACATTAAAGGTGAAGTTGTTAGGCCCCTCTATCTCTGGAAGTACAGGCCCGATTGGGGTCAAACTTGGTATGCAAGTATTCCAGGATGTGTTATAGACGAAAATCAGGGTAACGTCATAATAACATCATCGTGGGTCATGTGACGTCACATTAAAGGTGTAGTTAAGACCCTCTATCTCTGAAAGTACAATTCCAATTAGGGTCAAACTCGGTATTCAGGTATTCCGGGATCTGTTATAGACGAAAAGTAAGTTGACGTCAAGTAAGTTGACGTCATGATGACGTCATCGGGTGTCATGTGACGTCACATTAAAGGTGTAGTTTTCCCCGTAGGATTTGTACATTTTTTTTGGAACATATATTTGGCACTTTGGTAAATCCGATCGACTTCAGATTTGGTACATACTTAGACCACCTCTCACATATTCAAAGTCATTTTAGACAAGCGAAACAGCTCTGTGTTTGTCCACAAACACATGTCTAGTTTATTTTTTTTTATTTTTTTTTTACACTTTCAGACTTTTTCTCATAGGATTTGTACACGTTTCGTTCAGCCAATACACTTTGGCACTTTGGTAAATCCGATCGACTTGAGACTTGGCATACACTTAGAACACCACCCACAGATGGTCCTAGAAGAAATTCGTCATGATTGCGTCATTCATGGTCACGTGACGTCACGTTAAAGGTGCAATTTTTCCCCATAGGTTTTGTACACGTTTTTCTTCAGACTATTGACTTTGACACTTTGGTGAATCTGATCGACTGGAGACTTAGCACACGTACACATCGACCACCATATTCCCAGAAGAGCCAAAAGATAAATGGTCATGATGACGTCATCGAGTGCCATGCGACATCACATTGAAGGTGCAGTTTTTAAGACCCTCTATCTCTGGAAGTACAGGTCCAATTGAGGTTTAAATTGGTATGTAAGTATTCAAGGATGCGTTATAGACGAAAATTAAGATGACGTCATGATGATGTAATCATGGGTCATGTGACGTCACATTAAAGGTGTAGTTTCCCCCATAGGATTTGTACACATTTTATTTAACCAATATATCTTTGGCACTTGGGTAAATCCGATCGACTTGAGACTTGGCACACACCTCGACCACCATCCCCAGAAGAGCCAAGAGAAAAATCGTCATGATGATGACGCCACAAAAAGGTAACGTTTTTAAGACCCTCTATCTCTGGAAATACAGTCAGGTCTGGGTCAAACTAGGTATGCAAGTATTCCAGGGATGTGTAATTGAAATTGCTGTACTTGGGGGTGGGGGAATTATTACTGATCCCGAATCCTTCTTTTTCTTTTTTTAATCAGCGACGAGAACTTCTTGCAACTCGGCATGCCAGGGTTGCCGTAGTTCAGTCCTATCAGCAGACCATGTCAAGTCAATAACACAGGCCGGAATCGTGCAACTGTTAAAGTTGTTTGCTGCCCTCATTCATTGTTACAAGTGATCGAGTTTACTTGTGATGAAACGAAAGTGTCGGTGCAAAATTGGGTCGGGTACTCGTAACTTAACCGTCACCGGGATAACTCTAGCCAGGAGATATTTCTGGGCGGGAAAGAAAGATCGATATATCTAGGCAAAATCATTAAGGATTGAGCAGTCATACAAGCTGACAATAAATATTTAATGTTGAATTTAGTATTATGAAAACCTTCCTCTTTGTTTTCAGGAAAGATATAACTTTGGAGGGATAACGTTTCTGCTTAAAAACCTTTGAAGACTAATATATTTTACTAGAAAATATCATTGTAGAGGTCATTTTTGGAAGCAATTATGTTACATTTGACAAGCAATAAACAAATGTATACCTTAAAATGACAAAATAATGTTGTATACTTGTATGCATATAAAGGGACATGAGACGTTGCATTCATATAAATGCATAATTTTGTTTATTGTTATTTCAATATGATTATGTAATAATCAGAAATATCTTTAAGAAAACAATATTGCAAATTCAGATGTACAAAACTATGTTTGAAATGCGAGATGTTAATAAACTTTAAAGTGTACAGCACAACATTTGACCTGTAATATTATGAATGATATTCCTATAAAGCATTTAAAATATTTTAGTGAATTTTGTTTTGACTTAAGATACATGTACTGTTTATACTTTTGAGGTTAGCATTCTTATTCAAACAAAGTTCGTGTTTTGTATTAACATTGAAGTTGGCTAAGAACTGTACCTGAATGATAATCAATAAATACAGAACAGTCAACAATGTGTCATTCTGCAGTAGGACTGACGGATTGCAAAGAAAATTACCTTAACAGTCATGAACTCAAAGTTGTACATGATTTTAGAAACACTGAGTATAGGTTTCCAACCCTTCGACCTTTTTGCAAGAAACCATCTTAAGAAGGAACCAGTTCTGCCAAAAGCATGAACTGGAGAGTCTCGATTTTGTAACTTTACACAATAAATATATCCGGTTCAGCGAGTACCGCGTATATAATTACTAAACCGGCTAGAATTGTGTGACGTTGTCAAATCGGGTCTCTCCATGCTAAGGGTGGAAGTGTGCCAAGTTTTTCAATTGCCACCATGTAACAAGTGTTTCGCTTTTTGACGCAAGCGATCAATATATGTTTTGATATTCACAAAAAAATGATTTTTGTTTGCATTTCCAATGACTTGAAATGACCCGACATGACATACAGTATGACCTCAGTAATCCCATGAAGAATTTGGTCTTACCAATTACAGCTCACTGCATCTAAGTTTTATCAAAACCCATTTAAGCATGTAGAAGTTAGTCGTTTTTTTCACAAATAAATATTGGCTACACAGAATTTAAGAGTAAACGTGTCTTCAGAACAATGTTTACACAATAAAAAAAAAATGATTTATTCTAAATCCTCCTTTAAATGTGTTTATCGGAGTATTGATTAATGCCCCAGTTCAATTATCTACCATTAACTATAATGGGTCGAGTCAGCGGCAATGACATTCAGAAACAGTATGGATGACATCAAGGGCACAATTATACATGGCTGAACATAAACAATAGGGCTAGTATGGTACATCTTATGAACTCAATGCAATCAAATCGACCAGCCTGTTTTTGCCAGGACTCGAAAACTGTGTCGAGGGTTTAAAAAAAAAATCGGTGGATTTAGGAAGATAAGGGTCAAGTAAATGTAAAATTACAAAATTACCATAGCCCTTAGCATTGAACAGAACTCGGGCGAGTAAGGCAATGATACATACAAAGTAGCCTTTAAAGTCAGTATACTCCATTTGCAAATGTCACAAAATAAAAATAATTAACAATTATATAATACCTCCATAGCCGACTATTGTTGAGAAAAAACACACTTTTGTCAAACACTCCCCCCAATTTTATACCGAGCACAATATGTGGCAAAGGCTACCCCCTGTTGTCTATAACCTATACCGCCTATCATAATATCCCCATACAGTACCTTATACAAAACACATCCCCGATTAATCCTAACATTAACAGTCCTTAATCGTCCAAAATGAATATATTTTTTTCACACACCATAGAGTTGCAGTTAAAACCTAAAGAGAATTGCCGAAGTTCTGGCAGCACAATGGTGATTAAAAAAAAGTGAAAGGGAGGGGGGTAAAAAAAGTGAAAGGGGGAGGGTCCCTCTTTTACATATATGTGTTATATGCATTACAGTCCACTTGTGTTTGCAAGGCAATTGTCTGATTTCCTTACTTGATAATTTCCTGATGTCTATAAACTCCACTGTTTCATCTGAACAAAGTCCAGAATTCAGACTACAAGAACAACTCTTTTTGTTGGTATTTCTAACATCTATGAATATAACACAGATCAGCATCACAGTATTTACAGAAAAATGGGAAACCTCTTAACCCATTCATTTAAAAAAAATACAGCAAACGCAAATGGTGTACACAACCTTTAACATTACACCTATAGACAAGAGGTTGGTAACACAACCATGACAATTAATATGCAGCCTTGACATCATACTCATAGCCTCTATAATAGTGATACAAAAACTGACTCATATAAGTGATTAGTACCATCTGATATTACAGTAATGCAAGAGGCGAATTACAGAACTCAGGTTTTGATAACAGGTGATGAATAACCTCCGACATCACAGTGATGCAGGAGACAAGTCACACAACTCAGGCAGAAAAGGTAGAACAGTGGCTCATACAACTCAGGCTTGGATGACAGCTGATTAGTAGCCTCCAACTTCACAGTTATGCAAAAGGTAACAGTACTCAGGCTTGGATGACAGGTGATTAGTACTCTTCAGTGATCACCAGGACAGATGAAAATATAAAACACAGCTGTAGATGTGACGATACTCCACAGTTATAGTCAGTAATAACCAGGACAGATAAAAATGTCAAACACAGCTGTAGATGTAACGATACTCCACAGTTATAGTCAGTAATAACCAGGACAGATGAAAAGTCACACACAGCTGTGAATATGACGATGCTCCATGATTATTGTCATTGATGGTCATCATCCAGTGATAACCAGAAGGGCTGATGAAATGTTACACATAAGTTACACAGCTGTAGATCTGACTGTACTTCATAGTCATAGTCAGTGATATTCATCATTCAGTAATAACCAGGACAGGTGAAATTTCACACACAGCTGTGGATATGACGATGCTCCATGGTTATTGTCATTAATGGTCACCATCCAGTGATGACCAGAAGGACAGGTGAAATGTCACAGCTGTGGATGTGACGATGATGGTCCACAGTTATAGTGAGTGAAGGTCATCATCCAATGATGACAAGGAGGACTGGTGAAATTTTACAGCTGTGGATGTGACGATGATGGTCCACAGTTATAGTGAGTGAGGGTCATCATCCAATGATGACGAGGAATAGTGAAATATCACAGCTGTGGATGTGACGATGATGCTCAACAGGTATAGTGTGTGAGGGTCATCATTCAGTGATGACTACGAGGACTGGTGAATTATCACAGCTGTGAAAGTGACGATGATGCTCCACAGTTATAGTGAGTGAGGGTCATCATCCAATGATGACAAGGAGGACTGGTGAAATGTCACAGCTGTGAATGTGTTGATGATGCTCCACAGTTATAGTGAGTTAGGGTCATCATCCAGTGATGACCAGGAGGACTGGTGAAATATCACAGCTGTGAATGTGATGATGATGCTCAACAGGTATAGTGAGTGAGGGTCATCATCCAGTGATGACCAGGAGGACTGGTGAAATATCACAGCTGTGAATGTGAGGATGATGCTCAACAGGTATAGTGAGTTAGGGTCATCATCCAGTGATGACCAGGAGGACTGGTGAAATGTCACAGCTGTGAATGTGACGATGATGCTCAACAGGTATAGTGAGTGAGGGTCATCATCCAGTGATGACCGGAAGGACCGGTGAAATATCACAGCTGTAAAAGTGACGATGATGCTCCACATTTATAGTGAGCAGGCCCGTAAGACACTTTTTTCAAAGGGGGGGGGGCGTTTTCAACAACAACAAAAAAGTCCAAAAAAAAAATTTCCTTCGGAAACACGCTCATTCTCTTATTTTAATGTTCCATTATGGTGTCATAGTTTACCTTTCTTGTTGGTCGACGCACAGAAATACCGGAAGTAGTTTTTGACATGATTCTACAACAATCTTAACAACCTTCCACCACCAGTCCGTTGACGAGTTGCAGCGTGTGATCACGTGACAAAACATGGTCACGTGTGTAAATAAGTGTACAAGGAAATGAGAAAACACCGTTTATTTCCCTTCTATCCTTTTAATTCCAAGTCGTGATTTGCATAAATAGACTAAGTAACACCGTTATGTCAGATTATTGTTTCAAAACCATGTCTTAATTAGTACTAAAAATCCGGGTTAAAAATCAACTGTCGTAGCAACACTAAAGCACATGTCCGTTCGTGCATAATAAGTATGCGCAGTAGTCTGTTTGCGCATTAATGACGTCAGCCTAGCCCTTAGTTGGAACTTTGAGGAACATTGTAGCAAATGCATAAATGGTGTTAGGAAGTTACAATGGATCAAACTGTAGAGACTACTACAAACTGTAGTTGCTTAAGTCAATTAGGTTGTTTCTCTCTCTGCTTTGAGTACTCATGTACAACCACAGACTTGGCTTTAATAAGTCTATCACACATAAGACGTCACATGACATCGATATCCCACACACATTCGCACTCGGAAAACAACAAGTACAAATATCCTAACATGGAAACCCCGGCCATCTCGTTTGTTTAAACAAATAAAAACCTGAACGCACATCAGCAAATCTGTAATTTGGAACACAAATAACCCGCAGACGGGATTATTCCACCTACAATACATTATAACATTTGAAACAAACCAGCCACAACGTAGCCGCTATACTCATAAACAAAGGGCCGACCAAAACATATTTGTCCAAATACCGCACACGGTTTGACCATATGTTTCTTTTTCAAACACCAAAAAAAACGTCTCTTTCCATCACCGCACACGGTTAGATGTTTTGATTTTTTCTTAAACAACTATCAAAAGATAGAAGAAAAAATTATCTAAAAGCCCATACCTCATTTAACTATTTTCCAAAATAGGAAAATATAAATAATGGCTTTTTCAAACAAAAAACAAACACACTTTTAGCCCAAATCCACAACATGAGTTCACAACCCATGCTCTGTTTTCCGCTCTATCGCATCCGAGCACCCATTGGATAATAAGATGACCAATCACAACACGGTATCATCCACCGGGCCACGCCGTTTTGCACGCTACCCATCTTACGTACGCAAACTGTACATATATACCCCAGAGAATACCAACAAAACCAGGGAAACATCCCTCCTAAAACATCTCATCAACCAAAACAAACCAAACGGTTTTTCTTGCCTACAATGTGCCCCACAATCCGAATATATTCATTATATTCATATACAATTTCCGCATAGGAAAGCCATGGCAAGAAATAAACCGAAAAAAGGTAACAATGAGATCACTTAACCAACAAATATCAAACCTCTTCTCTGGCAAATGCGAACGCAAAAACGCCAATTCCAATCAGCAACCGAGCCATAAACAACCGGACCGTAACAATTAAAACACCAAGCAGTAAAAAAACACAGTTGTAACCCAACATACTGCTCTCTATACAAGAGAAATAATACGGACCCAATATAAATAATATGGCTAAGTTCCAAATACCTGGAATTCACGTTCATTGATTGTAACCACACCAAACCCACACACCTTGCGAGTTAGACCCGATTCCTTACCATGGAATCACCTACCTGCAACTGACGAGTGTCATAACAGTAAAGACACGAAAGCACTGCTATTGCTAACACAAGAGAATTTGCGATTACAATTCTCCCCTCGCACCCCAAATAAAATCACATTTGATTTATCTTATACCATACGGTCATCTAGTCTTTAGTGTTCGCCCACTCCATTTATTTCGGACATAACGGGCCTAGACTATTTCGTGCTTAAATTAAGCCATACAAGTCACAGAGAGAGGAATGTCACTGGATGGGAAAGCGCCATCATTCTCTTAACCAAAAACGCAATTTTTACCTTAAAAAAAAAAAAAAAAAAAAAAAAGATTTTTAAAGGGGGGGCGTTCGCAACCGTCGCCCCCCCCCCCCCCCCCCATCTGACGGGCCTGGCGCTGGTAAAGCCGCGTTGCCAATGGAAGACGGGCTTCCTGTGATGTGGTCAATTTCGATTTCCGACCGGCATGTTACTTTAACTTGCTGAATAGGTACATACATGCACACTATTAAACAGTATCACGCTACACGTCTCTTCTCATCATCTGTTCAGTAGTTTATGCGTGAGCAAAAAGGTATGTGATATCACAAATCCTGTGTAACGTGATTGCATTCCGAATTTCCAGTTTAATATTAATAGACTAAGTTACAGATTTAGACCATATAATTAAAACTGTACATTTTGTTTTTATTTAATGTGGGGATCTGCCCCAGACTCTTGTGTACACGTACTGTCAGTTTTGTTTACTTTGTTTGCGTAGCAAAAGTACGCCTGTTCACTTTTGAATCGATAGTATGTCGGAGCCTGTACGGAAAATAGTACCTTGCACTTTTCCAGCAACGATGTAATTCGTATAATTTACATGAGAATTACCTTTTAATAATGTCTTTATACATTATTTTGAATTTTTTAATAAGATATTTAATGCTGATTTATCATTTAAGTAATTTTATAATGTTTAGATCATTACCGCGCACGGATATCTGAACTAGTTTGTTTGTGTAATTTGGTTACGCGAAGTCGCGTTCAGTTTGTTTTGATGGCCGACTGGACTGCCGTTGACGCGAAGCATTTTTGCGAGCCACTGATTGTATTGATGTCCTTGGTGTCCGGGTGAGTGGGTTTTTATTAGTTCTGAACTATCCTTGAGAAGGTATGTGTATGTGTTTCTTTGCAACTTTTGTACATGCACGTAATTATCTAATTTATCTACGGTATTGTGCGCCCTGTCACACGGTACAGTACCGCCCAAAATAAATGACTTACGCGTAAAGCTGGTACGCAGCAGTTTTCAATTACATGTACATGTACTTGTCTTACCTACAGTACTAGTAGTGTTCTTTCGTTTTAGACCGTTAAAAATACGTGTCGAGACGACAACGTATAATATCCAATCAAAAGCCAAGGTGGACAATAGACCCGGTATACCGAGGCTGCTCCAATCATTGTGTCGGTACCAAGGTAGAAACACGCCCAGTGTTTGCATATTTTTTACTAATGAATATCGCCTATTACATTATTCACTTTCACGCCACATTTCAAATTCCTGGGACCATCCCTTGGGTTTTAAGTGAGAATGCGCTGGTACACAAGGAAAAGACTGGTCATGACTCATGAGGCGTTTTATTGTTGGTTGCTTTAAATACAAGATTTTCATTACAATGAACGTGGACTGTCGTTTTATATTGGCACGTGGATCGGGATTTCGTTTAGTGCTTTTGGTCCAGGGAAAATAAGTTTTGACCTCACACAAATTGCAATATAATCTTTTTCACCACAGTGCACTTCTATAAGGTCCCTAAAATGACATACTAAAAATCTCTAAAAATCCAAGTGATTGAAATATGACTAAATTGCATAATTACTATGTCATTCTAGGGACCTTATAGAAGTGCACTGTGGTGCCAAATATTCTATTGCAATTTTTGTGAGATCAAACAAACAAAATTAGGTATTATCCCAGGACTATTATTGTTTCGGCAAACAAGACGCTGCTGACACCGTACAATGAAGTATCTATCTTCCTTCCATTACAGGTATATAATTGGCTACCATGCATGGGTGTTTATCTTGGTTTTCATTTAAAATTCATGAAAAAGTTCCGTTTCTAGTTATAATTTGAAGGTAAGGTTCTATAGAACAATATTGGTTCGACTGTCAATCCCTCGAATATTTTTGGGTCCATTTTCTCAATGACCGATTAAAGTTGCACATGGGTACGGGACTGTAGGCGTTTTTAGGTAACTTCACAAACATAAATTTATTCTGACGTACAAACCGTTTTAGTATTCTATTATTCTTATATAAGCTTATTCTTATTATCGACAGACCCAAACGGCAGAGAGGGGGGGGGGGGGGGGGGGGAGCAGCACAACAGTGGCGACGCTAAAAAGCAAACAACCAACACAATGAAGAAAAGCAATGCACAAAACGTATGAAGCAATATATGGGACGAGAGACCTCCCCCCCCCCCCAACAATAGTCTAGGTAGTGTATAGGTATGGGGGACTAAGGGGGAAGTCCCTCGGTCTCATATCGTGCTGGGTACAGCGCACGGGGAAAAGAAAATGTTTCATTAGGTTGTGCTCTCAAAAGACAGCTTCAGGCAAGAAAGTAATTCCTGCGGTGATTGAAGGGGCTTATCTCTGTTAATGTTAAGAATAATACATGAGGGGCAACCCCTCGGACTACTTACTCTCACACAAAAACGGCGCGCTACCGAGTGTACCCCCTTAACACCCCCCAATATTTCTTTATTTTATTACAATTATTGCTTGAACGAAGGCCTTATAATACATTTTCACTGTTGAATTTGTTTAAAATGGGAAAATGTTTATTCACGAGACACGAACAAAATTGCTTAAAATTAAGCATTGGCAGTTGTCGAGCTGCCATAGTAGCCTCGGGATGAACTAGGGATTAAAAGGCCTATTTTTTTCCCGAAGAGTATTTTTCAGTTCCAACTTTATCGCGAAGGTGAAAAAGGAGAACGAACACTTGTTGTGATTCTATGCAATGTGGCTTCACCCAACTACGGGGAAACAGAAATATGCGTAAGATGGAGAGTGGCCGGCCTGCCGTGCTGCATTCGTGCAAAATATTAGCGAGGAAAAACAATTGTGTGGCGTCACAAGAGGGCGTTAAAATATAAAGCGACAAGTCTATGACAAATTGAGAGAAAATGACCTGAAAGTTTGTCATCGACGTTGCCAATGAACCCATTTCCGCCCTGCCAGGGTCAATTATGTGAACCACTGCATGCGCGCATCATTAACAGAAACTTGAATGAGGCAAATTTTTAACAAGAACAATAGACCACGAAGGTCAAAAGACTAGATAGGAAGAAAGCTTGAACGAGGCGAACTGACGAATTTAATTGACAAAAGACCGCGACAGTCACAAGACTGGATAGGAAGAAAGCTAGAACGAGGCAAACTGACGGATTTACATTTACAAAAGACCACGACGGCCAGAAGACTGGATAAGAAACAAAGCTTGAACGAGGCGAACTGACATATTAAAAAAGAACAAGAGACTACGACGGTATGAAGACTGGATAGGAACAAAGCTTGAACGAGGCGAACTGACGGATTAAAATAGAACAAGAGAATACGACGGTATAAAGACTGGATAGGAACAAAGCTTGAACGAGGCGAACTGACGGATTAAAAAAGAACAAGAGACCACGACGGTATGAAGACTGGATAGGAACAAAGCTTGAACGAGACGAACTGACGGATTAAAAAAGAACAAGAGACCGCGACGATATGAAGACTGGATAGGAACAAAGCTTGAACGAGGCGAACTGACGGATTAAAATAGAACAAGAGACCACAACGGTATGAAGACTGGATAGAAACAAAGCTTGAACGAGGCGAACTGACATATTAAAAAAAGAACAAGAGACCACGACGGTCAGAAGGCTGGATAGGAACAAAGCTTGAACGAGGCGAACTGACATATTAAAAAAGAACAAGAGATCACGACGGTCAGAAGACTGGATAGGAAGAAAGGCAACTAGAACAGGTGAACTAACAGAATAAAAAGAACAAGAGACCGCGACGGTCACAATACTGGATAGGAAAAAAACTTGAACGAGGCAAGGCGAGTCATTTAAGAATATAAATAATAATTTAATAATAATAATGCTATGTTCTTACCGTGACGTCATATTTTGTGGGCGGGGGGCACGGTGCATATTGCTTTTGATTTTAGGGTCACGATTAATGAGCAAACATAAACAAATATGACTTTTTTCAGTTATTAGCGTTATTAAAGCGTATATTTCGCCATACTAAAGTTTTGAACTTCAGGTACCCTTCAAGGCATTTATTCGCGATGGCGTTTGGAACAAATCTAAATGGTTGAGCTGAAGGGTAGTGTTGTAACAATTTTCGATGCATAAACGCTGGTCCTGATAGGTATTAATATAAGAAAGTACAATGATTTTAGGACAATTTATTAGAAGTACATATTTTTTGGTTCGCGTACATATACGCATTGGTTTGACACCTTTTCGATTTGCATTGGTTTCGACCCCCCCCCCCCCCCCCTCGTACAGACCTTGAGCCATGTATGCATGGTGTGCACAATGTTTAACCCCCCCCCCCCCCCTCCCTTCTT
This sequence comes from Crossaster papposus, assembly GCA_037893245.1. Lineage (NCBI taxonomy): Eukaryota > Metazoa > Echinodermata > Asteroidea > Velatida > Solasteridae > Crossaster > Crossaster papposus. The sequence continues at coordinate 2,500,410 of JBAIAA010000630.1, forward strand.
GTGTACGTATTTAGGTCGATGTTATTACAGTGATACACATGTCTTTCTCGCTTATCTATATTATTTTATTACATAGTGTTCAAACTATGGTGACTCGAATTGACTAGACTCGATTATTGACTCGACTGTACTCGGCCAATCATGACCCCATAACTGGACTCGAGTCACTTCTTTAAAATGGCTAGACTCGATCGACTCGAGTCACAAAAATTAGTGACTCGTTACAACTATGGAGACCACAGACTGGATGAGATGAACGCCCAATAAATAACAACATAAGGTACTACGGTTCGACACTGAACTAGCACAACCACATTTAAATATCATCACCATGGGTATAGATACCGGAGCAAATTTGTGATGGTTTTATAACAACTAGAGGATGCCGCGCTTTGGGCGGCACCCGCTAGCTGGGTGGAATCGTAACTTATAGATAAACCTTGTTGACGTTCTGAAAACACTGTGATTGTATGGCAAGCAAACTTATGGAGTAGAATACCAGCTAGGTGTGTGTGTGTTATAAACTTGCTTGTTTGTCATTCCATGATGCTTTTTAAAGTTTGTTTCATGTTTCAAAAAGTTGTAGATAAATCGGACAATTTTTAATTGAAAGAAATTTGCTAAAAAAAAAAATGCTATTTTCTTTAAATAGACCATGGGCCACTGCATACAGTGCCAAGTTATGCCGACAGGCAGCCCCTTGGAGACCTTTCTATTTATTAGGCTGTCTCACTTTAGCCATTACATAATTTATACACATACATGTATTTCCATCCATTGCGGAGTGAACTTTGCACTAGGGTTACTTTCCTCGCCTTGTGTGGCAGCTGCGGTGTGATTCCCATCTTATACACCTTGTGGTTCACGTATTATCTAGCTAGTTTTGAGGCCTAGATTGATGTGTACATTTGCCTCAAAAAGGATTATTGTTATCTAATAAGATCAGATTCAACGCAACAAGTTAGCCCGCGGCTCTTATTAGAAGAGATGCAGTGCAATATTTGCAAGATTTGGTAAGTTCAAGTTTCACTTAAAGCCCTCTACCAGCTGTTACCATGGTTACATTGAAATTGTAAAAATAATCTCACGTTTTGGGGGCTTAGCTTGCATCACACTTTATGGCTTGTTCTTATAATAATCTTGAACTAAAAGTTTAGGTAGTGTAGAAGTTTATTTTCTCAACTATTTATTGAACCGAAAGGTTTATACTTCAGCCTAATTATATTCATAAATCCAATATGATATCAGATGTTGGCAGAAGGCCTGTTGTTTTCTTACTTTCCTAACGTAATATGTTGTTTCCTCAAGTTAAAAGTGTATGCCTTATAATAATAGTCTAGGATAAGTGGTTTTAGTTATGCTATAATATTGTCTTTACTTTTTTCTCCATTTCTAAGATATTTAGGGACGACGCTTCTGAACTGATGATACAACTTAAAGAGACCAGTCAGTTGCCAAATAAAGTTAACCTTGAGAAAATGAAGAAACATGGCGAGTTTGTTGAGCAATGGGCGATCCAGGCTACTGCTTTCTTCCTTCAGAGAGACATACTTGTCGTTAGCAGTAAGGAACCATCGGGATGCCGAGGGCCTACCTCTGTTCGTTTTCAGATAGATTGCCAAACCCCAGGATATTTGGAACCCTTTTGCGTTGGTCACATTGTAGAAGGAGTCCACTATATGCCTCTAGGTAAGGATTTCCAAGAAAATGTGTAGGACACAAACGAATTGCATCATTAAAGCGTGCTTTGCTGTAGCTCACAGGTTTATAAATGCTTTTTGTTTTCTACATTCGACAATACATGTATATTGGTAGTATTACATCTGACATCTGGTATGGGATACCCCTGTAAATGAAGCACTTATTTATCCCATTGCTATTTGGTTTAGGTTAAATTGTAACATACATTATCCTCTGTTTTTAAAACGCATCATTCTAACAACAAATACAATAGCAAATCACAAACATAATGTATGTAATTTGGTATTGTATTTTGTTGTTAGAAAATGCATTTGAAATAAATTATTACATTCATAGAAATGATTAGCACTATGCTCCCAATCTATATTATGTTTTATAGGCTACATTATCTGATGTTGATAACTTAATATCAAAACGAAGTCACTAGCTTTATATACCTGTACTTTAGCAGACTTTGTTTTGCGGCTTGGTAAAAATGTATGATCCAGCAATTGCTACTTAAAAGACTTTGATCACGTTTAATGCATTGATTTACAGAGCTTGATGCACTACCTACTTCCGTAGAGCCATACATGACAACTATAGAACCACAACCAACGTACGCATCTGTACTGACATCTTCCCCTAGTTCAGGCAGAAAGACTCCAGTATCCTCGTCAACGGCTACAAATGAGGATGCAACTAAATCAAGTGCAGGGCTAAGTAAGTTGTTTTTTCTTATAATATGTATTGGTCTGTTGTTCTCCTTTGCCACTCTTAAGATATCAGTGATTTGTTGAATCAGAAAATTCCAAAACATATCGAAAATCGTTAAAGCACCTTGCAAGTGATACAATGTAAAAATCTGAGACAAAATAACTTAGTTTTGTTTTGTCTCAGGTAAAACGACAGTAATGCACATCGTTTTAAATCAAAATTGGATAATTTTCTGTGCGGGTAATTTCTAGCTACGCAAACTTGCGTGGTGCCTACTAATTTTACTACAGCTCGTTAATATTCCAAAAGTCCTCTTTCCAAGTTTGAAAAAAGGATACAATGTAAATATTTCCGTATAAGCAAATTAACATGAAGTAACGCACATAAGTATGCCTAACAGCATTGTGTATACTATATTATTAACATTAATACATTTTTGTCATCAGCAGAACCAAACTTCATGGCATCTGCTTTGAATCCTGAGTCAAATCCAGTCTCTGATGCTGAAGATAAATGTACAACATCTGATAATTCATCACCATCGCCAACGATATCTCCTCCACTTTCATCTTCTAATGTTGCGTCATCAGTATCCAAAAGTCCTCTTTCCAAGTTTGAAAAAAGGATACAATGTAAATATTTCCGTATAAGCAAATTAACATGAAGTAACGCACATAAGTATGCCTAACAGCATTGTGTATACTATATTATTAACATTAATACATTTTTGTCATCAGCAGAACCAAACTTCATGGCATCTGCTTTGAATCCTGAGTCAAATCCAGTCTCTGATGCTGAAGATAAATGTACAACATCTGATAATTCATCACCATCGCCAACGATATCTCCTCCACTTTCATCTTCTAATGTTGCGTCATCAGTATCAGCGCCAGCACCGTTCACACCGTCACATCCCCGTAAACCGACACCAGCAAGCTGTACAACGTTTTCGATTAACCCACCTTCGCCACATGGACATGATCCATCATCAACTCCACTGTCACAGTCTCCATCTGATGGACATGTAACATCGACATCAAAGTCAACAACTCAAGTGACCAATTTACATCCGAACGATCTGGGAAACCTTTCAAAACCAATCTCGGAAGAGGATCGCTTATACCTGGCACAAACAGGGGCGTTTCAACCAGCGGCCAATGACCTTCCGAGGTGCCAATTTCCAGCAGATGCGGGTAACCGAAAATTCAGTGCCAAGTGGTATGAGGATGGCCATGGGAACAAGCGATCTTGGCTAACATACTCCATTAAGAAAAACGCTATAATGTGCTTGCCTTGTTTTTTGTTCGTTTCAGACAATCAAAGTGCTAGCGGTAAAGGACGACCATCCAAAGAGTGGGGGGGGGGGGGGGGGGGGGGAGGTCTGCAAGATTGGAAGAAAGCGACTGGAAAAGATGGCAAAATTATGAAACATGAGGAGTCGGAAATCCATAAGAGGTCGTGTCAGCAAATGGCAATGCTGCTATACAGTCACGTGGGAAGTCAGTCAAGGAGGCTCTTGATACAGCATATGCTGCCGCCCAACAGAAGAAACGCAAAAAGATAGCCGCAAATCGTGAAATTCTGCGCCGCTTGCTTGAAATCATAGTTCTATTGGCTAAGCAGAACATCCCTTTTCGTGGACACCGTGAAAGTGACAACGACGCTAATTGCGGGAATTTTCTAGAGTTATTTTATCATCAGCAAAAATATGATGCGGTCCTCCGGGAACATCTCAAGTCAGCACCAAAGAATGCTATGTACCGGTATACACACCACGACATCCAAGACGAACTTCTAAATATGTGTGCTGATGATGTCCGAAGGCAAGTCTTGTCCATGTTCAACAAGGGTTACCTTTGCATTGTTGCAGACGAAACCAAAGACATCTCCAATGTGGAACAGGTGGCACTTGTAATAAGATGTTTTAACCAAAGTAACCAATCAGTTGAAGAGCGCACTTTAAATCTTGTGTCATTAGAGGCTCAGGATGCTACTTCAATTGCCAATCCCATCATAAGTGAACTGGAGTCTAACGGTTGGACATACACAGGTGTCGAGGACAGACATACGATGGTGCAGCAGCAATAGCAGGCAAACCCACCGGAGTTCAAACACAAATACGGAAAAAGGAACCTAAAGCTGTATTCACGCATTGCCACGCACATGCTTTGAATCTGGCCATCATTAGGTCGTGTAGTAATACATATATCAGAAACATGTATGGCACATTAGACAAGCTCCATATATTTTTTAAAGGAGCCAAGCGAAATTCTATACTCGAAAGGGACAAAGCAACATCTAAACTATCTGCAGCGGATACAAAGAGACGCCTTCAAAGTCTTTCGGAAACCAGGTGGGCGAGCAGAAAAAGCGCAATTAACTCATATCTCGCATTATCAAAAGTTGTTGGCGATGCACTTAAGAGCTAAAGACCAAACGTGATATGGACGCAGTAACAGTCACAGATGCGACAGGTTTGCTTGCCAGTATAAGTTCATTTGATTTTATCATCGCCATGCTGGTAGCGAGAAATATTTTGAACATTACAAACACGTTCGTCAATTACCTGCAGTCACCAAAATAAAATCAATCTGTTAGAGTTCAAAACTACAGCTCAAATTGTATATGATGATCTTTGCGCTATGCGGAATGACAACATATTCTGTACCATATTAAATGAGGCTAAAGAAAAGGCGGAACTCGATGGTTTCGAAGTCCCAAAGCGCATCAAACGTAATAGGCGAGATGTGGATGGCGAGTCCTTGGAAGACTTTTATAGGCGAGTCCTATATTTTCCGACCCTTGATGAACTTCTAAGTGACTTTCAAACACGTATTCTGGGACAAAATGCTGACTTGACATCAGCGTTTGAAGTTTTTTCAGCGCAGTGCTTATTTCATGACAATCCTAACACCTCCATGCACCTTTAGACACTCTCAAGGATCTATGGAAGTACAATTGAGGCTGATCCTAATCCGGATATAGACGCGCCACTGTTACAGCCACAGTATCGACAGTTCAAACTTTGGCTGAAGAGCAAGAACCTTTCATCTTCTGACAAAGATCATATAAATCCTCTGTATCTGATTAACCTCATCACTGATTGTCAGATGGGAACGACGTTTTATACTATAACTACCCTTCTTAAAATTGCACTCACCTTTGCACTTACTAGTGTTTCAGCTGAGCGCTCATTTAGTGAGCTTCGATTGTTGAAAACATATCTGAGATCAACTATGACTCAACAACGTTTGTCGTCTCTTCTTGTGATCAATGTAAACAGAGACATTATTATAGACCTTGATGAAGTAATCAATGCGTTTGCCAGAAAACATCCCCGAAGATTAGAGTTCCTTTTTACTGAATACAAATAGTGTGGGCTTACAAGCTCAATAGTTATTTTTTTATTTTATTGAAAACTACTGTTCTACAAGTGTGCTACGTGTTCTAAAACGTTTCAGAACACTTACTACACATTGTGTTAGGCATGTGTTTTAATGCTTAAAAAGCGTAACATCGGAGAACGTCCGAGGTGTTCCTATCAATTTGCAGTGTATGAGGCTTGGAAGTCGGTGCCGGTAGCAATTTTTTTCCCGTAGCCAACATTTGAATAGGGACCTCATAGTCAGCGGCAACGTTCATTATCGATCTCAGATTGTATTAATAATATTAAATAGTAACTGTTTACTATATCTGTAAGCTCTAGGCCTATATCATAATATGATTATAGATTTATTCGGTGAGACTTTCTGGCAGCTCACCCTCTCTAGTGTAGTGGTTAGGTAGATTGGCATATTGATCAGTGGTTTTTGGTTCGAATCCCTTAACAAATAAATGGTTTTTTAAATAAATAATAACAGTTAAAACAAATTAACTATTGTTATGTGTTGTGAGAGCCCGATGCAAATGTTGACTACAGAAACAAACATTGCGTCCCAGTAGCTTAATAGATGATCTAAAATCATGGTCGGAAAATACATAAATAAATAACGAACCAAAAACGTAAAAATGCTGCATAAAATAGCTTCATTTTGGCTTTGACTTTGACATTTTTCCTGCGTCGCGCAAGCGCGACAGCCGGCGCTGACGCGCCGTATTGTTAACCTTTATTTTTGCCCCCCCCTATCAAAATACCCTGGCGCCGCCCCTGGCTGGTTGTATCGCATCCAGGCAGCGCGTGAAGTGCTGGAAGACACTTTGTGAGCTCGTTTCCCAGCGTTATGCAGATATCATGGAGTAGTAATATTGATCTTTTCACTCTTGAGTTGTGGATGAGCAAGAACTCTTGGAGGCCAAGATCTCTCAAATTGACCTGATGACACATCTGTGTCACCTGATGACATAATCAGGGATGTAGGTCCTGTCCGATGACTTAGAATGTCCTGCACATGGAACATCATCCCGTCATCAGCTTCCTCGTGTGTGCAGTTGAGCCGAAGGAATAGAGAAGCACACACAGCTGACACAATCCATGCCTTTGGTGATATACCAAGGTATAGAGGTTTGGTGTCTTGTTATCTGGTGGTGAGCCACTCAACATAGAATGCCTGGAAAGCAGTTTTGCTGATGGAAGATGACCAAAAGTCATCATGTCTTTTGACACTTACAGAGAGGACAGCATCAAGAACGGAGAGAGGGAAAGAAGCGGAAAGTGAATCTTGATTTTGAATGCTGCGTCTTATGGTTTTGTAAGAAGGGGTAATTCATTAGTCCCCGAGATTGGGATCTCCAAACCAGAAGGCGAGTTGCTTGGATCCATTGTTGCAAGTACTGCAAATGCAACGGGGGTGATAGTTGTAAGAACCCATCACTGAATGAACACTGCTCATAATTCTCATACCTGCACTCTGTTACTTTATAATATACTTTATAGAAATTAAGGGCGCTAGCATGGTGTGCGCCACATTTTGGCTGCCTCGGCAAAACTAAATATATTTTTACCGTTTTTATTCGTCTTGTTAAGTTGTATGTGTTATAGACAATCCATGTAATGTAACTACACATAGCAGACATTGGAGACATCCTGCATGGACGAACTTTTAAATCTGTGAGTTTTAGCGATATTTTAACTTTGTCTCGTCGAATCTATACTATAAAAGATGTTAAATTCGCCATCTTGTCCCTGGGCGCCGCCATCTTGGAACGCAGGGCCGCGCCATCTTGGCGCGTGGTTGGCGCCATCTTGGCTTTTGGTCGGGCGACTCGTCGCCGCGCGTGTGTGCCGCCGGCGTCGGTGCGGCGGGGTGCCGGATCGTTCGCGACGGGGAATCCCCCGGGGAATCCCCCGGGGAATAAGATTTAAAAAAAAATCGTATTCGTCCGAAGTGAGATTTAAAAGAAACGGACGTTACCGATAAACGCGTAATCGCTTTTCGATTGCCTGTCGATGTCTGTGGGCCTTTTTGCGTGAACTATTGCGTTATTTTTGCATTGTCCTTGCCCGGAGTTCGGGCCGAAGCCTTCCCGAAATCGTACTACCGTAACTCGGTTGCCAAATCGTTGGCTGTTTGCGATTAAGCGGCGGCTACATGCGTTACGCGAAGCCTTCGCAAATTAATTGTATCCGCCTTGCTTGCGCGGTGGCCGAGTTGGTGCCGAGTTTGTTATTCGCCATTGGGCGGCCTCGTCACGTGTTATTTGAGCTTTATACTCCCTTGGTTATTGCGGAGTTTGAGCGCCAGCTTCATTTTCGGCTTCGAATTTCGTGCGCGTCGACCACATTGCAGTCACAGGCTTGGAACGTTAAAAAATGATTTATTCCTTTCGTGTTGCCTTTTGAGCAAATGTCTTTGCTTCACATTGTCGATACTTAAATATTACAACATTATCTGTCTTAAAACACTCCGAAACATATCGCTATTGCCTCAATTTCAACTTTGATCGTTCAAAAATGTCGTGAAATTGTATGGCGATGGTGGATATGAATATGCAATTTAGAAACGTGACTGCATTACGTCTGTTGAGGGCGCACTGTCAGACGGCCGGTCTGTTGGTTTTTTTAATCGTGATGATGTAAACTCAGAAATCCCGAAGTGGTTCGTATTGTTTCCCGTACGATTCCTGTTAAAAAAATCACGAGACGCAGGCAGCATGCAAGCAAAGATGAACTGCCTATTGAGTATTATTAGTTCGGAAGTCGGGAAGTATTTTTACAAAGATTGTTTGCTATTCAGAGTCGATGGTATTCTACGGAGCCCCTAAAGGGACATGACGAATAAAAATCACCGTTACGAAATAATTTGAGTATTTTATTTTGTGCACTCAAAATAACTTATTTCGTGAGCTCGAAATGTTGTCGTGGCCACGAAATGACTTCGTGCGCTCCAAGAATATATGTTCGTGAGCTCGAAATAATTTCGTGCGCTCGAAATACTTTCTAGCTGGTACTCTACTCGCTAAGTTTCGCGATTTGTTTGTCATACAATCCATTATGTTTTTAAGACGTCAACAAGGTGTATCTATAAGTTACGATTTCACCCAGCTAGCAGGTGCCGCGCGAAGCGCGGCATCCTTCTAGTGTTTACAAATCGGTGACATTGACGTTCAGAAACAAGACTTCGTTGGATGCAGTGCGACCATTGAGTTTAGTCAGGTTACCTACCCACACGATGCAGCGTATATATAACGGATTCAGTGGAATTGGTCTCGGGCTTGTTGGTTGGAGATTTAAACCAGGTCGTATCACACATCACATATCACATATCACATGTGATAGTAAAGCAGACTTGGTCGCATTAACTGAAACCTGGTTTACTGATAGTGACACTGTAAATGCTGTCAGAGCAACACCAATAGGATATCAACTTGACTTTCAATCACGCCAGACACGTACTTGAGGTGGCACTGCCATATTGTATTAGAGAGAACATCATCATCAAGAAAACTGCAGGTGGCGAAAAACAATCATTTGAGTTTTCACAGTGGAACATTTCAAATACAAGCAACTCATTGAGACTGTGTTTGTCCATCATTTACAGACCGCCCTATTCAGCAACTCACCCGGTGACAACCAGTGTGTTTTCAGTGAGTTTTCTGAATATCTGGAGTCTGTTGTATTGTTATTAGACCCGCTGCTCATTACTGGAGATTTTAAGATACATGTTGATGACCCTGCCAAGTATGATGCAATCAAGTTATTGGATTTGCTCGAGTCTGTTGGTCTGGAGCAGTATGTTCACCAACCCACCCACAGGTCTGGGCATACCCTTGATCTCATCATCAGTAGAAAAACTGATAATATCATCAGTAACCCACAAGTCGTCAATGCCCATTTGTCAGACCACTCGGCAGTCACTTGTCGTATTAGATCTTTCAAACCGCTGCTGACTTTGCTGGAGGTTTCATTTAGGAAGCTTAAATCAATTCACAATGATTCATTTCGGAATGACCTGCTTGCATCAGATCTGTGCCAACACACCCCCGACGACTTGGATGATCTTGTCCACAGTTACCACCAGACATTGTTAGCTACCCTAGATTGCCATGCACCTGAGCGTAAAAAATCTATGGTAGTAAGACCACATGTACCTTGGTTTAATGACACTCTGAAGGAATCCAAAAGACAAAGGAGAAAAGCTGAAAGAAAATGGCGAATCTCCAAACTGGAAACTGATTTGATGGCCTACAAATCTCAAAAGATTATTACCACTTACCTCATGAATAAAGCTCAATGCGAATTTTACACCAACCTGATTCACGAAAATGGAGATAATCAGAGAAAGTTATTCAAGGTTACGAACTCATTGTTTGGCAAGGGTAAAAGTTTTCCTTTGCCTCCACATGACAACATACCAGAACTGGCTAATTTGTTTGGAGAATTCTTCATCAAAAAGATTGAATCCATTCGCTCAAAACTTAAAAATATTCCTGAAATCCCCATTCGCACTACAGCCATCAACCTGGAGAATCAAACAAGCCCAACCGGGATCAAAGCTCTACCATTTACAGAATTTAGAAAACTTACTTGCGATGATGTGAAGGAAATGATCGCAAGACTGCCAGCAAAAACTTGTCTCCTCGATCCAATGCCAACCCGACTTGTTATGGAGTGCCTAGATGTTCTCTCACCCATCTTAACCTGCATTATCAACTTGTCACTGCAAACAGGAGTCTTTCCGGAGTGTTGGAAACAAGCTTTTGTGCTTCCATTACTCAAGAAACAGGGCCTCGACCCTGTATTGAGTAATTATCGACCAGTGAGCAACCTAAGCTTTATATCTAAGCTAGTAGAGAGGGCTGTTGCTGACCAGATTCATGATCATATGGCATACAACTCGTTATACCCAACCCATCAATCTGCCTACAGAAAACATCACAGTACGGAAACAGCCTTACTAAAAATCCACAATGACATTTTGACCAACATGAGTAAGCAGCAAGTAACATTACTGGTTCTGCTAGACCTAAGTGCAGCATTTGACACAGTGGATCATAGCATATTGCTCCGTCGTCTTCAGTCTACGATTGGCATTTCCAGTACAGCATTAGCATGGTTCACATCATACCTGTCTAACAGATCACAGAGGATTCTGGTCAAGGGTACACAGTCGGACAATTTTAAACTGCAACATGGCGTCCCCCAAGGTTCGTGTCTCGGACCCTTACTATTCACTATCTATGCGAGTAAGTTGTCTGAAATCATTGAACTATACTTACCTGATGTCCACTCATATGCTGATGACACTCAACTATATCTAGCATTCAAACCTGGAAATGGTATTGATGCAGCTGCAGCTCTCAAGGCACTTGAGGACTGTGTACATGCTGTGAGACTCTGGATGTTAACTGATAAACTCATGATTAATGATACAAAGACTGAATTTATGGTAATTGGGTCAAAACAACAGCTGGCTAAAGTTAATATTAATCATGTAACTGTTGGCAACGATAACATTAATCCTGTGTCAAGACTTAGAAACCTTGGTTTTTGGTTTGATGATAACTTTAAGATGGCTTGTCATATCTCTAAAACATGTAATGCTTGTTTTTACCAACTGTATAATATTCGTAGTATAAGGAAGTATATTTCATTTAAAGACACACAAGTCCTGGTTCATTCTCTTGTTACAAGTCGTATTGATTATTGTAATAGCTTGTTGTATAATGTACCTCAAGTTCAGTTAAATAAACTTCAAAGGGTACAAATTACTGCAGCGAGGTTTGTGAATTATAAGGAATCAAAATTATGTCATATTACACCAGTAATGCGTGATCTACACTGGTTGCCTGTACGATATCGTATTGAATTTAAGATTTTGTTGTTTGTTTTTAAAGCAATTCACAAAGTCTGTCCTTCGTACATTTGCAATCTTGTGCAGTTAAAAGAATGTTCACATTACTCATTGAGATCATCTGGTCAGTTAACATTACAGATCCCTAAATGTACATTTTTTAATAAATTAGGTGACGGGGCATTTATGATGGCTGGCCCCAGACTCTGGAACCAACTTCCAAGTCACCTAAGGCTTGCAGGATCAATAGAGGTTTTTAAGCGTATAGTAGTCTGAAGACATATCTTTTTAAGAAAGCTTTTGATGTGTAATTTGTGTAATTGTGTAATTGGCATGGGGGTGGGTGTGCATGGGGTTGTCATAATCAACTATTACTGTATCTTTTTATTGGCGTTATTTTAAAGCTATGGTGTTTGTTCGCATTACATCATATGTATTTTTAAGTACTAATTGATGTGAGGTTGTTTGTTCTGTGATTGCACTAAATATTTTTTATTTTTTATTGGTGTTCATTTTTGTGTGTTCGATGATTACATTTTTTAATGTATATACTGTTTGATGTAAGTAGTAATGGCTGTATGCCTTAGGCCTATAATGTTATTGTAATGCGCATGTGTACATTTTTATGGAATTTGCGCAATATAAATGTATTATTATTATTAATTAAATGCTTGTTTTCTTTCTTAAAAAAAAAATCCTTGTATTGTTTAAATTCCAAATTGTCAGTTAAACTCTAGTAGATGACACAAATTTTCTAACTTTACTCTAAGTTTGAAAAGTGTAATTAATAATTATATATGGAAATTTCCGGTGTATGTATTTATTTGTATGGTAATAAGTTGACCGAACGGTTTTTATAAATGTTCTTGTAAAATATCAAATGAACATCTTGAGCATATCAGAAAATGTCTAGAAGATACAGCTATGTCGGAAGTAGCACTTACAATAAAAGGGCGTGGTCATTTTAAAAAAGGGCGTTGTTATTTTTAAAAGGGCGTGGTCATTTCCGGGCTGTTCGCCCCGGATAGAGATTTTGGCACACATCACAAGTTGTTCCTTGGGGTCATATATCAGCCTAGAACAGTTGAGTTATCTTCTCCTAAATAATGTGTATACATGTCTGAGCCAGGTCCTTTACTAAATTATGGGGGATAAATAAGAGACCGTTTAAATCTGATTAAGGTAATTTTGGTAGCCATTTTGGATTTGGGCGGACAAATCTTGGGTAGCCACAAGGCTTAGGTTCAAGACGACACAATGAAACCAACTTTAGTGGACTTTAACAGGACAAAACGAAGATGTACTTTAAATTTAAAGTAAGATGCTTTTGATGGCCAATTTAGCAGCCAATTTGGCAGCCATTTTGGCAGCTATTTTGACAGCCATCTTGGATTAGACGATAAATCCTGGGTTTTCCCCAGACTAATATTAAAGGCCTTGGGCTTAGAATGACGGAATCACTGAAAAAACTCTGACAGAAAAAAACAAGAAGCAATAAATTGAAAATAAATTCAATGGGTGTACATTCAAGATGACGGAATCACCAAAAACAACGTTGATATTAAACGTAATTAACAGTATATTTCATGTAATTTTGACAGCCATTTTAGATTTTCGCTGTCATTTTGGAATTGAGGCCAAATTCTGGGTGGCTCTGGAGCTAAATTCAATGCTTGGTGTACATTCAAGATGACAAAATCACAAAAAACGTTGATATAAACGTAATTAGCAGTATATATGTATTTTATGTAAATTTGGCACCTATTTTAGATTGTGGCGGCCATCTTGGATTTGAGGCCAAATTCTGTGTGGCTCTGGAGCTAAATTCAATGGGTGTAGATTCAAGATGCTAGAATCACTAAAAAAAAACGTTGATATTAAACGTAATTAGCAGTATATATGTAATTTATGTAATTTTAGCGGCCATTTTGGATTTTGGCGGCCATTTTGAATTAGGGGCAAAAATCCGGGTGGCCCCCAAGCTAATATCAAATGGTTGAGGTTCAGAATGATGAAACCGTTGAGAAAACCTTGACAGGAAAAAACCTTAGTTTTTCCTAGTCTGGGCCCTGTCTATAAGTAGTGTGTATTGCTGATCAATCGAATTGTTGTGCAAGTGCCGCTAAAAATGCAGGCCAAAAAATAGAACAACATTTACGTAACAAAAACGTGGATATAGTTCGCAATGCTGCTTAATTGCATAGTGCACATTTTATGCTAAATTTGCATAGCGCCGCAAGGAATTTATTTACAAAGAACACTATCGCCCGGGAGCGCACGAATTACAAAGTTAAGTAAGTTACAAAAAAAGAACAATTAATCGGTATCGGAAAAATGTGTTCAAGTAAGTGCGAATAAAGGAAGTTTAGATTGAGGGACCGGTTGACCGTAAGAAAAGTAGGTCGACTGGTCACACTCATCACAGAGAAGAAAATTGATAAAAGTTTCTGAACCACGGATGGTCAGAATTGTTTTGGTTTGGATTTTTATTTATTTTTTTTAAAGAAGGAAATATTGTTATAAGGCCAACGAGAAATCAGTCATTGTAACATGAAGTAACTCTCAAGGGGTGAAATAGACCGAATCCACAAATATGGTATGCAAAATACGTTGCTAAGCAGTTCATCTCAGTATATCACTGAGAAAGAGATAATCTCTATGTGAACTATAGCATAGTAATTGCGTACACCCACCTATTTCCAAGGCAAATGGCTTCACCAAGGGATATCATAATGTGATAAGAGAAGAATAATTTAATCCATTTCTAGTATCTCACCAGAATTGAGTTAATCTCTACATGGATCAGTTCCATTCTTACCATAACATTATGTTTTAAGTGGAATATGTTAAAAGTATAAGGAATATAATCACCTCAAGATGTTGATCCAACAAGTACATCATTTATGTAACAATTATTGATATGTAACAATTATTTGATAGGCCAAGGAAAAGATTGCTTGAGAAAAGAAAACAACAAAAATAAAATTCTGTTCATTTCAAATATCTACAAATTACAAATGTTTGTAAAAGAGGGATATTTGGCGAAAGAGTTAAGAGGGTGGAATATCTTGCATTAAAAACCCAAGAAATATGCTGTTTTGAGCTACTGACTGCTCCACCATTCTTCAATCCATTGCTTCACAAAATAATAAAACCAAACTAGTTTGAACAACAATTTGCTTATATTTTGCGGATATAGTAGTACAAAGAAGACAGATGGGATCGTCACAAACAAATGGAGGTTTCCATAGTTTAGACTAAGGTTCCCAACACCAAGGTGCACTATCCATACTACGTTTAGTCCAACTAACATCATCAATAGACGTCGGTCGCTGTTGCTGGCAATAAAATGTTCGGCAGACAGAGCTGACCGGGGCAGCTTGAAAGGGTTACTATGCTGGCCCTTAGTAGTTCTCTGAGAACGTCTAAAAGGAGGAGCAGAATCAACCTCTGCTTCACGTTGTATGGGTTCTGTATGTTCAACAAATTGCATGGCAGGAACAAAAATGCCAATATCAATATCAGAATCTGAATCCGATTCTGAACGAACATCTTCCACTTCCTCAACTACTTTAACTGGTGACGAAGGCTTAGGTTCTACCGTATGTATAAGATGTGATGGTATCAACTTCAGTTCAGAAGAGTTAACTGTTTTTGTAGGGCCAGACCCATCAACAAGTTGGATTGTATAAACATATGTATCTCCTGAATGTCCGATAACTTTGTAGACGTCGGAGAAAAAGTGGTCTTGAATCTTTGAATACACAAAGTCACCAATTTTGAATACATTAGGATTAGTTCTCCGGTCGAAAATTAACTTACTCCTAGCAAGCTCCTTAGTTAATTTGGCTTGTGCTAAGCGATGAGCTTCCTTCAACCATGACTGATGAAGGTCAACCCAATTATCTTGTAAAATACATTTGTCCTCTGCTAACAAAATGTCTACTGGTAGTAAAGGTTCACGCCCAAACATCAAATAAAATGGTGCGAATCCTGTGGAGGCATGCTCAGTGGCGTTATACGCAAATACAAGTTCTGGAAGGAATTTTGGCCAAGATCGTTTCTCTTTGGCAGAAAGAGTACAAAGGAGATCGTGCATAGTTCTATTGAACCTCTCACATTGTGCATTACCCTGTGGATGGTACGGTGTGGTAGGTGTTTTAGCAATATTATAGGTTTTGCAAAGATGTTTGATGAGATTGGACTCAAACTGTGGCCCTTGGTCTGAATGGATGCGCTGAGGGGCACCATACTTCAGAAACCACTCCTGAACTAAGGCACATGCTGTTGTTTTTGCAGTTTGGTCTTTTGTAGGAACGGCTACAGTGAACTTAGAAAAAACATCAGTAATAACCAATACATTCTCAGTATGATCCGATGCTGGCTCAAGAAGTGTAAAATCTATTGCTATCACCTCAAGAGGTCGTGATGCACACAGATGTCCAAGAGGGTTTCTGACAGAAGGTGTCGGCCGTTTGGAAACGACACACCTTTCGCAGTTCTGTATCCAATGTTTTATGTCTTTGTACATATATGGCCAGAAACAACGTCGTCTAACCAGAGACATAGTTCGTTCCTCACCTTGATGACCAAAATTGTTATGAAGGCTGTTAAGAACATTGGTCCTTAATGATGTGGGTACAACCAGTTGTTGTAATGTTCCAAGCTTGGGATCAAGAACTTCCCTGTACAGGACACCATCTTTGACTGAAAGGCGTTTAGATTGCCGCAATAGAGACTGAACAGACTTGGGTTCCAACTTGCGTTGGGAAGCACTTATATTTTCTGTACTGTGATACTGTAAGTACCGTCCAATGTCTGCATCAGATTGTTGCAAGTCCTTAATTTCTTCCCGAGTGTATGTTGGAAAGGCTGTTATGTTTGAACAATGTTCTCCTGCTATGCGGGCTGCACTTAGGTCAAGGGCACCCTTAGCTATTTGTACCTGAAGATCAACAGGGACAATGGTTGATTGTTGACAAGGTTGACATCTGGCTATGACTTCAGAAACGGTGCGATTGTCACCTGGATTGGACTCGTGCTGTCTAGATAAACCATCTGCATTCCGGTTTACTTGGCCAGGACGATATACAATATTGAAGTCAAATGATGCCAAGCTAGCTACCCATCGTTGCTCAGTAGCCCCAAGTTTGGCGGTTCCAATGTGGCTCAAAGAATTATTGTCAGTTCGGACCGTAAAAGATGATCCATACAAGTAATCCTTAAACTTATCCGAAATTGCCAATTTAAGGCCCAATAGCTCAAGCTTCATAGAACTGTAGTCCCTCATGGCACGTTCATTGTCTCTGAGAGCTCGACTGGCATAAGCAATGACTCGCTCGTGCCCGTCTTGCACCTGGGACAAGACTGCACCAAGTTCAGACAAACTAGCATCGACATCAATAATGAAAGGTTTACTGAAATCAGCAAAAGCCAAAATTGGTGTCGAAATAAACTTAGTTTTCAGCTCCTCCATGGCACTTTGACAAGACTCATCCCACCTATTACGAAAGAACTTAGGAGAGTGTTTATGACCTTCACCAACCAAGGTATGAAGAGGGCGAGCTATTTTCGCAAAGTTAGGAATAAATCGCCTGTAATAACTAGCAAATCCCAGGAAAGAACGCAACTGCTTGACAGTACGGGGAACAGGCCATTCTGTAATCGCACGCGTCTTGTCTGCGTTAGTAGCTATGCCCTTCTCCGACAACGTATGGCCTAGATACTGTATCTCCTTGCGAAAAAGATGACACTTCACCGGTTTGAGTTTGAGGTTATGCCGTGTAAGCCGAGTAAATACAAGATCTAAGTGTGCTAAGTGCTCATCGAACGTTTTAGAATAAATGCAGATATCATCCAAATAGCCGAATAACAGTTGATACATTAGATCGCCAACGCATCGCTGCATCAATCGTTGGAATGTTGCCGGAGCCCCACATAGACCAAATGGCATCCTTACATATTCGTAGAGACCCATAGGCGTCGCAAACGCCGTCTTCTCTCTATCAGCCTCATCTACGCGGACCTGGTGGTAACCACTAGCTAAGTCAAATGATGTAAATAACTTCGCTCCAACCGGCGCATCAATAAGTTCTGATATTCGAGGAAGAGGAAAGGCATCCCGCTTATACCCCAGTCACAATTAAAGCGGAGCCCGGGCGGCGTGTGCGATTTCTAGGCATCGGCCGGCGTGTAGAGGTCGGCGAAAGATCGTGCGATATGGCGGTCACAGTCACAATTAAAAGTGCCCCGTACGCTGCCATGACGGGGCCCGGGGAGTCGCCGACCGGCGATCGGCTGACTTTCTTGGAAATGGGGTCGAATTCTTGGCCCGTTTATCGGCCGGTGACCGGCAGGCACTCGTCCGGTGCTCTGCTTATGTCCTTGCGATACCCCTGCGGTATCCGGCAGGGTGCCAACCAATTCGTACAGGTCGTACGGCGGCCGGACGGGCATCTGTAGTGTGCCTGTCGAGTGGCCAGCGATCAACGGGCGAGGTTGGCGTTTGCACGCTATACCGCTACAACCTAGTTCTTGTTGCATTGGTGGCTGAAGAAGAGATGTAGTACTTGCACTATGAAACTTGTGTGATAAACTGTGTGTAGATGTAGATGTAGATGAGCCGCTTTTTTTACTCTGCGAGCCCCGGCCGATGCATGACCGATTCCAGGCTGGGCGCCGGCAGGGCGCCGTCCGGCCCCCGGCTGATTTCTGGCCAGGCACCGCTAAGTCGGCCGGACGCCTGGCGGGACCCGGCCGGCGTGTGGGCGGCGCCTGGCCGATATATTGATTGTCTGGGTTGTCCAAAATTTTGCTCGGCGCCCGCCCGCCCTGCCGGACATCGGCTAGGCATCGACCGATTTATTGGCGATCAGTTTGCGATGCGAAACGCCGCACCGGGTTTTAAGTCCGAGTTAAAAGTAACTCGATGCCCGCCCGATGCCAAAAAATGACCCGGCAGCCGCAAGGAGTCCCGTGGGGCCCCGGCCGAAAATGCCTAGAAATCCGCCGCAAACTAATCGCAAACCCATCGCAAGCCAATTGTGACTGGGGTATTAGTAACTGCATTTAAACGTCTATAATCGACACACATCCTTAGACTACTTCTTTCTTCCGTGCTAACACGATGGGAGCAGAGTAAGGACTATGGCTTTCCCTAATAACCCCATGTTTGACCGTGTCCGTGTCTCCTAAATCATAATCATGAGTAGCAAATACGTCTCTATGTTTATGCAAAAGTTGATGTATCTTCTGTAACTGTACCTCATCTCCTTCAAAGTCCGACAGATCAACTGGAGCAGATTCTGTTACGACCGAAGGCATCGAAAAAACATCTACATTACAAACATAAATCTCGCCACATGTGACCTGAAAGTCAACTCTCGGCACACTATCTGTTGTCACGCTATCTACACCTCTCAATATACCCAATCTTGTATTTGGTTTCAAAATGAACCCACGAGAAGACAAGTTGTCAATACGCATCGGGAAGGTTTTCCCAACTTCCACTACTACAGAGGGGATAAGAAGACCAGCTGGAAGATGGTCACTATTTCTTAAGGGTTCGACCACTCCAGTAGAAAAGGGAACCGACTTCGATGGTCTTACCTCGGCTACCACTGATGACTCTGGCGGAATATAAATAGGGTATGGTGACGCTAACTTCACCATGGCTACAACTTCATTTAACTTTGTCTGGGCATTTAACTGCAGAGTAAGAACAGTCTGCAAGGTATTTAAGACAGACGATATTGATGCCTCTTTTCCCGACATCAAATCAACTACTGGACCTAAAATATTCATTCCCAGCAAACCTGGCACTCTACGTTTCTGCTGTCGATTCTCTTCGTCCATAGAATTCTTCACAACTAAAAAAACCATTTTTGGAATAGTCAAATCTTCACAAACTACATCCAACTCCATATATCCAATGTTCGGAATCTCTAACCCATTGGAAGTTGTAATTCGCAACCAAAGATTATCCTGTTTTAACTTGGCCCCAGCAGGCTCAAAATAGGTTTGGAAACATTCTTCAGTCACCGTAGAAACCATCGAACCAGTGTCAACTAGACAAGGAATCTCCACTCCACCAGCATTGACTAATATGACTGGACAACTTCCAATAAGATTTGTTTCCTGTGCACACAAGGAAGCCTGTGTACAAGAATGAGGGCTCCTAAGCTCCCTCTCAACTGTTGGAGCCTCAGAGTCGAGAGGTACTAGTTTTTCTTTCCCTTTTCTGTTAATTCTGCAATCTTTTCTTTGGCCTCCTTCAGTTGAAACTGGAAGCACTTGTCCTTGTGGTGTCCTGCTCGGTTGCAAAAGAAACATTTAGTTATGTTGGGTTTATATTTGGGAGTGTCTATGCGATGTTGTTGTAATGCTTTTGTAAGGAAATCTATCTGTTTCTGTGGATTTTCTAGCATTTGCTGTTGTTTCTGCATGAGCTCCATCATCGTCTGATTTTCTACTACTGCTCTTGTCGCCTGTACTTGTGCAATTGATGCCGTGTCTATATGTTTTGTCCTTGCTTCCTCTGCCCACTCAATCGCCTCGTTTCTCAGTGTATAAAAGTCAACCTCAGGATCGTCCCGAATACACTTCTTAAGATGTTTCCTCAGAAGCGGGTCAGACACCCCATCTGCAAACTGATCGTTTAGCAATTGCTCCTTCCTCTGGGATAGATGCGGAGATTTCCGGCAAGCCCGGACAAAGAGATCAAGCAAAGAGTGCGAGAAATCTCAAAGAAGTTCATTCTCTCCCTGCTTCCGTTCAAAAAACGAACGCTGTAGCTGTACCGTAGATCCCTTATCGCCAAAACTTTCGCGCAATAAACCAAACGTACTTTCTACATCTATACCCTCCCATTTCCTGTGCTTAATCTCCTCCTTGGCCGGACCACTAAGGTGTTGAAATATAAAATCTACACTACCAGTCTTGGAAAGTGGGCGGGAGTTTAATGCAGTTTCCATATCACATATCCAGTCCTCTAACTTACTTTCAGAAAGACCAGAGAATGTAGACAACTTCTTTTGGCTAGGCATTAGTAAGAATGTTGGTGTTTTATTTCCATGTAAAACCTGATAAAACATGGCCTGGAGTTTTCCACACTGGTCCAAGAGTCGCTGGGCCTCAGGTGACAAAGGCTTATCACCACCTGTAGCCATTATATAATTACAAAAACCTGCTGACCACGGAAAGAAAAGTATTAGTACAAGGCTAATTGCAGTGAACTTCTACACATTTTACGTTACCTACGCGCTACAAATTCACAACAGCTTCCGAACCAAGTAACGGAACCAAGATCAGAACACAGCAATAACAGCTATAAGACAGCTGTGAAGAGGGTAGAGGTGTGGCACGGATCGAGGTCGACTGCGAGATGCACATCAACCTGCAGTAAGTAAACAAAAAAAGGTACGGCCTACGACCGTGTCACTCGATATGTCATAAGATATAAATATTGTTTCTCTATGAACCTCTTATTCTACTATCTAAATATTCTTATTATGCTATGTTTAATTCACATGGTTTTAATATACTGTGTAATTAAATCCTTTATTTCAATCAGTGCTATTTTTGCTTAATGTAATACACAGTTATACTAATATTATCAATGGTACAATACCACCTAGTCTGGCGAGAGCCTCACTTAAAGTGGAGAACTTAACCAGTTCTGTAATGTGTAGAGCCTTGTCTGATGAGGGCCTCACTCCTCTATCAGGCAGGGACACAAGAAGAATATGACGTGATGGTTTAAACTCGTCTGGTGAGGGTCAACTCGTCTGATGAGGGTCAAACTCGTCTGATGAGGGTCAAACTCGTCTGATGAGGGTCAAACACGTCTGATGAGGGTCAAACTCCTCAACAGGTAGGGACGGAAGGAGAATGATTATGCGACAGTAAAATTCGTCCGATGATGGCCAAGGCCCAGGGTCAACTCCGTCACCGCCTTCCCCAAAGACCACAATATTATTGACTGTCGTTTATCCTTATTCAATTAATATTCAACAATGTTTCACAAACATGTATATATCTTTGCTCACAAGGGTTTTCTGTAGCGAATCCTGCCGACTACGCCATTTTTGTAACCAAGTAGTATTATAATAAAATTTATAATAATAGGAAACAGCGCCACAGAACTAGGGAGACCCAGAGCAACCGGAATTGGATAAAGAAGTTTTATTATCAAACAAATATGTCAAAAGAGTATATATATATGTTGTGTCCAATTATACAAAAGGTAATTTATGTACGGGTTTTGTACAGTTAAGGTACGGAAACTTAATGCAATTTAACGTAATTTAAATGCAACTTAAACGACAGTCAATGGTGGTGATAACCTGCAATCATAAAAGAAAGTAAAATGCAATAATTACCACTGCGAATTCATTATTTACAATTTCATATTCATATTAATATTAGGGTACAATTGTCATTAAAAGCGTACAGTAACCACAAGTTGTTCTCCTGGGCGAGCCCGAGATTAACATTAAGGTAATACGTGTTTTATTTACAACAGTTACTTTATTGTATTACATGTATAATTATACACATTGTTCTCAATAATGTTGTTTAAGAACAAATCTGAAACAACAGGGCATAATGAAATTGTATGTTTAAATTTCTTCCATCCAAATATTTAGTTTCCTTGCTTAGTTTTAATTTAATACAAGCAACACGTACCAACAGTGAGTGACCTCGAGAACCTAGTTCCAGTCCAAAGATGATAGAAGGTACATGTGTATTGATGATGCCTTAACTGGAATCAAACGATAGTAAACTATTCACAGATAAAAACTGTACACGTCATTTCTAAATGTACCGTAGTTCAGGAAAAATAGGTTTTGACCTCAAACAAATTGCAACAACAAAAATTTCAACAATTTCAACAATTTGACCTCAAACAAATTGCAACAACAAAAATTTCACCACAATGCACCTCAAAGGGTTTCATTGATTTCTTCCAAAATATTCGATATGCAATCACTAGCGCCCTGAATTATATCAATCATGTTCATAAGATATGTATTACCAACTCTTGTAGATGGTATGATATACATACACGTAAAGACATGATAAAATAAAAGTCAAGGAAAATAAAGTTAATACATACCACGCAGCCTTCCACGATCCGTGGCACCAAATCTCGCACCAAAGCGGAGCTCACGAGTGTGAATATCAACGGTAAATACAGTTCACAACAAGTGTGACTAATCACGGCAAATAAGTAAACTGTAAAATTTCCAGTTTTATTTGTGTAGAGATCCGTTCCTTACGCAGTTCGGAGCTGCTCTGACAAAAATGGTACATTTGTAAAAACAAGATGGCTGGTGTTGTGCAAGTGCCGCTAAAAATGCAGGCTAAAAAATAGAACAAAATTTACGTAACAAAACATCGATATACAAACAATATAACAACATTTACGTGACAAAAACGTGGATATAGTTTGCAATGCTGCTTAATTGCATAGTGCACATTTTATGCTAAATTTGCATAGCGCCGCAAGGAATTTATTTACAAAGAACACTATCGCCCGGGAGCGCACGAATTACAAAGTTAAGTAAGTTACAAAAAACTAAAACAATTAATCGGTATCGGAAATATGTGTTCAAGTAAGTGCGAATAAAGGAAGTTTAGATTGAGGGACCGGTTGACTGTAAGAAAAGTAGGTCGACTGGTCACAGAATGGCTTTATTCTGTAGCAGAAATAGTCTATTAATCACAGTGCGTGAAGCATTTCCCCATACCAAAATACCATAATTCAAGTAAGGTAGAATAGGAGTATTATAAGAGATAACAAAATATGATGTGAAAAACATCCTTTAATTCTCTGTAAATTCATACGCGCTAGTAGATTAACAATTTGTGATCCCACGGATAGTTTTGACCAAGAGGCACATGCGGCCTATAAATGGAGGATTGTAGAAATATTCCTGGTGATCATGCATGGCGGTTTCCATCTGTGCTGTTTGTGTTCACATTAAAATACAAACTCGATACTGTTTCGACCTGTGCCCAATGTGGGCCGAGTATCCGAAGTACCGGTACACCCGAATGCCATTGTTTTTGGCAAACTGTGTCTGCATCACACTAGACGGCCTCCGATACCGGTAGTAGGTCTACAAGGACCACAAAATCGAGATAACCGGGAGGTAAGTTAGGCATGATTGTCTAGCTAGTAGTCTTGTTTGCAAGTCGACCTAACCCCGGAGTAGTATGTAAAATGCCGATCCTAGACCACCTCAATTTTTTTCTTTTTTTTCTAAATTCCAGGTCTCAATATGTATTGTAACGAACACGGCCGGGTCACGTGATGCGCCGCGCGCTGCGTACGTGACCCCGCGTTGTACTGGTGTTACTGGGCAACAAGCCAGGTTTTTCGCGGGCTTTTAGTAGCGCGCTGACTTTCTAGCTGGGCGTTGGACAGAGAGGATCGTGCTAGCGATTCGGACAGCTTGTGCAGCGGACAGTGACTCGTGCAACTTGATTGACAGGAAATATGTAAGTGGAATAAGTGGAATAAAGTGGAATAAAGTTATACCGATCACAAGAAGAATTGTTCCTGAACCCAAAATCTGTGTCCGTATTCATTTTACTTTGCCATTTGTCGGTCTGTGTGCCGTCCAAGTCCGTAGCTGTTTTGTCACAAACACCCGACCTACATGACCTAGTTTTCCCTAGCAAATCCGCCCTGAAAAGCCCTTGACCGCAACCAGACTCGTTACAGTATTGAAGAAGACCATGGTGTTATCAGAATTTACTGAGGACACAGAATTTAGAAGACGAAGAATTTACCTTATTTGATTTTGCGAAAGAATTTGCTGAAGAATTTATTGAAGACAACAATTCACAAAACAATTTACGCAAGAAATTGCACTAGATTTTGCGAAACAATTAATTACCTGAAGAATTATCGGATTATCGTGCGGAACAATTTGCGTTAAATTGTATTGATACATTTAATTTCACACGAGAATTGGCACTAGATTTTGCTAATCAATTTGAACAAGAATTTGCACAATTCGCACAAGAATACACAAAATTAAATTTTATGGAGGGGTTATGCGTGTAGCTCTCCTTAATCAGGTAATATAATAGTAAAAATAATATGGAGGGATACACGCATACCTCTCCATAATCAGATTATGTAATTAATAATAATAATAATAATAATAACCGAAAATGGGGCATTTGGGAGACATCTCCATAGAGACGTACACAAAAATTTTCATTCTTTATTGTAACCTAACCCGTTTTTACCTGGAGCTTTTTTTTACTAAATTTCATATTTAAGCATTTTGGACCCTACTCTATCAACCAAAAATATAAAAAATCTACAAAATATTTTTTTATAAGGTAGCTGTGGAATTAGGGAGACACTAAAATGTCTCCCTAATTCCAATGTCTCCCAACTACCCAAAAAATAACGCTAAAATGTCCCCCGAAGGTGCTTATTGTAAATATAATATCGAGCGTTGAGGACGCAACACACAACTGACTGCTCTGATATTTCCCGTAAAATTTGCCGGATTGAGGGTGAGATTTTCGTTTTTGAACCAAACTGTTGCCTTATAAGAGACTGTACATAATTTTGGTGACTTTAGATCCAGTTTGTTGGCGACGCAAGAGTGAGTTATTGTGGGCCCTTCTAATTCGGCTTTCGGTGCTCTCCGGAGCTACCGACGCCATTTTGGATCATGGGTTCACATGCCCCACACAGCGCAGGGTTAAAGAGGCCCAACACAATAAAGTTCTTTACAAATGCCATTGAAATAACCCCAGAAGAAGTCTACCAAGCCGTAGCCAAAGATCTCAACACAACAAAAGCCACGAAATGCATCGCCCAGCTAGACAGCGGATGGTACAATATAACCTTTGCCGATGAAAACGACTGTGACGTAATAGCAACCCACGTTATCACAATAAGTGGAATGTTGATACAATGCGAAAGAGCGAACATCTGGAATTCAGTTGTAGCCTACGTTAAAGCACCGTACGAGATGTCAGATGCAGTAGTGCAGAACGCCCTAATGGGATATGGAACAGTAGTCAACGTCAGGCGCCAATTCCACGCTTTTGACCCCGAAGTCGAGAATGGCGTGAGGAGTATACTAATCCGAAACATAAAAAAACCAATCCCTAGTTTCATCAGAGTAGGCTCTTTCAACCTTTCAGTGCGCCACAAAGGACAACAAAAGACGTGTCGCCTTTGCCAACAACCAGGCCACGTAGCTCGTGACTGCCAATCAAAAGGGCGTTGTTTCGTATGTGGAGACAGTAATCACCGGGCAGACCACCACAACGCACAGACCACACGCAACACTCGTGCAGTAGAAGATGCGCCGGCACAGGAAACAGATGAAGACGACGATCGCGAGAATCACCTTAGTGCAGATGAAGACTTGGAGACCAACAAGGAAGAAGACGGAGAAGACGAAGACGAAGATGGAGAAGACGAAGATGACGACGAAGCCGAACCCTCTGGTCTATCTTGGGGAGAACGGGTACAAAGACACAAACAGAAACTACACAATCAACGACAAAAGCAACGGCAGAAGAGGGAGCAGCAACTTAGACAGGAGCAGCAGGTACATAAACTGTCGAAACAGCAGCAGAAACAGGAACCCCAACACAGTAACAAGCTACAGGAGAGCAAACAGCGTCAGGTGGCGCAACAGCAGGAGGAACACAACCAAGAAGGCGTGAAACCGAATACAAGCCGTTAACAAGCAAGCGAGAAGCAACAAGTGAAGACACCGCAGGAGAAGCCGAGAGACGAAGCTACCAAAGTCGAATCCACAAGAAAGGGGGCATCTACCCAAGGCAAAAAGGAAATCGGGGGAGAAAGGACAACCAGAGAAAAAACACCAGGGAAACCAGGGGGAACCAACAAGGGAGAGCCGAAAGGACCGCAGCACAAAGAGGTGGACGAAAAGCAGAGACAAGCAACAACCTCGGCGGACACACACAGCAAGAAGGATCAGCGGCCTCCGAGGAAGGAGGAAAAACCAGTAACAAGCAAGGACGGACAACCAAAACAGAACCAAAAAACACAGGGTTTTTGGAATGAAGATGTAAGCGACAGAAGGAAACGAAAGCTTGATAACCCGCAGGATAGGGAAGAGATAGAGGAAAACATCGAACAAGACGAAGAGCCAGTATCTACTATGGAAACGGACAAGCGTGGGGAGGAAGCCAATGTCGTTCCCTACTACAGGAGAGGAGTTCAAAGATACAGGAAAAAGAGAGGAACAGGAGCAGTTGTTCAGCTGGTCAGAGACTCCAGATCTCCCCAAGTCGCACAATCACCTCGAGGGAGAGGACGAGGAAAGATATCGGGTAATGGAAACTAATCTGATATGTATTTCACTATGTGTAAAATTATCCTTTTGTTTTTGTTTATGACAGCCCTAACGATAGTCACTCTAAATGTCAATGGGCTTCGTAATGACACGAAGAGAGATATGTTTTTTTCTTATCTTACTCGCAAACAAGTCGACATTGTTTTTCTACAAGAAACTCACAGCATTAGTTCTGATGAACAAATGTGGACTAAGGAATGGGGTGGCAGCTGTATTTTCAGCCATGGCTCTAGTAACAGTAGGGGAGTCGCCATTTTTACTTCATATAAAAGTGGTATTCAACTGATAAAACCTCAGCATGATGTTGACGGCCGTTGGGTCAAAGGTGATATTGCCATCGACGACAAGGTTATTTCATTGATTTCGATATATGGTCCTAACAGCATGGTCGATAGAAAACTATTTTTCACTAGATTTCAACAATTCCTCTTCCAAAATGATTTCGACGACTGTATAGTAGCAGGGGATTTCAATTGTCAAGTGTCTAATTCTGGAGACACGAGTTCCAAAATTCTTCAGAATATCATTGAAAACAATGGTTTTGTTGACGTAGGTGAGACGCTTGGCAACATTAGCCCCACCTTGTACCACAAGGGATTAAACAAAACTAGTCGCATCGATTATTTGTTTGTTTCCCAAACTGTCATGTCGCAAGTTCAGGAGTTTTCTGTCAATAGTACTGGTCTATCGGATCATAGAATTATCGCGATCAGATTAGGAGAAAGCTCCATGCTTTTAGGACCTGGCAGATGGATTTGTAATAATACCGTTCTAAGTGATAACGATTGTAAAACAAGAATTACAAATTTGTGGAGGTATTGGAAATCTAGGAAAATAGATTATAATGATATTCTCGATTGGTGGGACATTGGTAAGAGCAGGTTAAAGGAAATAATTAAAGATTACAGCAGTCATCAGAATTACCTTGAGAAGAAAGAAAAAAACGATCTTCAAAAGGAATTAGATACTTTACTGAATTCATAGTGTACGGTTGACAAAACCAGGTATATCGAGTTGGAAAGATTAATTAAGGCTCACGAGTACAGAGAATGGGAAAAAACTAAATTGCAACTCCACATAAAACAGAAAGTGAGTGGTGAAAAACCTAGCAAATATTTTTTCTCTGCGGTCAAGCAGCATAAGAGATTTAATTTGATTGACGGTCTAAAAAAATGACCGAGGCGATTTGTTAACAGGGACTACAGATATGATTAATCATGTGAAGGAATTTTATGGTAAATTGTTTTCCTCCGAAGGCCTTAACAATCATCATCTTAATCAAATTCTGCGTAGAGTAGATACGGTCTTTTTTGATGACGATATGGTCAAAGAAAGTAACAGAGAAATTAATGCTGACGATCTTTTTAACGCGATTAAGGCAATGGCTCGTGATAAAGCGCCTGGTTCAGATTCTCTGACGGTTGAGTTTTATTTGATGTTTTGGATGTACTTAAGGAAGATTTTCTCCAGGTTGTTAATTATTGTAAAACGAGTGGCAGATTACCGACATCTATGAATTTGGCTTTAGTTCGTCTAATTTATAAAAACAGAGGGGAGAAAAATGATTAAAAAAATTGGAGGCCTATTAGCTTGTTGAATGTTGATTACAAGATTATTTCTAAAGTCATTACGCAGAGGTTATCCAAGGTCATGCCTTTTGTTGTTAATGAGGCACAAACATGTGGAGTGAAAGGTAGAAGTATTCTCGAAAACCTAACTGTTATCAGGGACACCGTTGACTACATTAACATAAATAGACAAGGTGCTGCTCTCATCAGTCTTGACCAAGAGAAAGCTTTTGACCGCATTGAGTGGAAATACATGTATGCCATCATGCACAAAATGGGTATCCCTGGTAAAATTATCGAGTGGACTAGGATTTTGTACCAAAACCCTTTGATTTCGGTCAATGTTAATAATTATGTTACAGAACCCTTTCGTGCGGAGCGCGGCATCCGTCAAGGATGCCCGCTTTCGCCTTTGCTGTATGCCTTGTGTGCGGAAGGTCTGAGTAGTCTAATTAGAAAAACCGATTGTATCAAGGGTGTTGATATTATTTCCGATAGGGTCAAAATCATCCAGCATGCTGACGACACGAGTATTTTTGTCACTGGCAATGATGATTTTGACGTCCTCCAACGCATTTTTTACACTTATAGTGAAGGTTCGGGTTCAAAAATTAATTGTCACAAAACTACAGGTCTTTGGCTGGGAGCTTGGAAAGACAGAAAAGACACCCCCCTCAACTTTCAGTGGAAAAACGATCAATTGAAAATCCTGGGTATTTTTTTCGGTAACAGTGTCGATCCTAGAGACAATTGGAACAGTCAAGTCTGTAAGGTTAAATACGTTCCCAATCGTTGGAAAGGACGGTCACTTACTTTGAAAGGGAAAATGATAGTTATTAATAGTCTTGTCGGCAGCCTTCTGGCTTACTATGGGTCCATCTTACCCTGTCCCGATCATGTTATCAAAGATTTGAACACCAGTATTTGGGATTTATTTTGGTCCGGTAAAGGAGATAGATTAACAAGAGTTACTATTAGGGGGCCGTCTAGACTCGGAGGACTAGGAGTCGTAGATGTAGAGTCCAAAATTAATTCCTTAAAACTTAAATGGTTACAGAGATACAATCCTTCCAGTAACAGTAAATGGGCCAAATTGTTTGAATTTTGGATTAACAAAGCCGGCAGTAGAAATAATCTTGGTTGGTGTGTTTTCAATAGCGACAAGTCTATTCACCCAAGTACGCCTATTTTCTATAGAGATTTGATTCAACTTTTTAAAAAATAAAATGGAAAAATTGTATTGCTGGTTAGCTGTTGTAACGAAGCGAGAAATATTCCTTTGTGGAAAAATTATGTTATCACTGATTGTAACCATAGTATGGAAACCAAAGTTTTAAAAGATTTTGGGATGTATAACCTTAATCATGTTATGGATAACAATGAGCTCTGTACATATAAACAGTTGGCCCAAAAATGTAACATCAAGTTGATTAATGCAGGCAGAATTCGTGAAGGGTTAAGAAAACATATTGCTCCCCGATTTCTGAACGAAAACAGAGAGGGTCAAGCTAACCACACTGTGAATTTTATGAGTGTTGCTTTGGGTAAGGACAATCCGATCCCAATTTCCCAAATTACTGCCAAAGATGTCTACAGTAAGATGGTAGAAAATGCTTTTCTCCCCAGCAAAGCAGAAGGTGTTTGGCAAAATAAATTACAACTTGTGAATACTCCTGATTGGGAGGAAATATGGTTAAACGGTACAAGACAAGTTCTAGATCACAGTGACAAAGACTTGTGGTATCGAATTAAACACAGAATTCTTCCGACTTTGGATGTTCTTTTTAAAATGGGAAAAGTCTGTAAAAAAACTTGTTGTCTCTGTGATCATGCTGAAGAAACTCTAGAGCATTTGTTTATTTTCTGTATTAAAACTTGGCCTGCATGGATTTTCATTGAAAATATTTTACGTACTTATACCGGAGACAATTTTTTTTACTTGAATGACAACAACAAAGTCCTAGGTTACGGAAAACAACTTTCGGATGTGCCCATATATCTTATTGGTAAGCTATTGAACACTATTTGGCGCACTAGATGTATGATTTTGAGTGATAAGGTAAAAAAGGACGATTCTCGTCTAATTAATGTTTACAAAAACAATTTGAAAAATTCTTTGAGATTAGAGAAGCAAAGATTGCCTGAGAACGAATTTATCACTACTTTTTGTAAAAATAACGCATTATGTAAAGTTAACGATGGAAATTTAGTTATTTCCTTTTAATGTCATCGTTTTGTTTTAATTTTGTTTGTAGTTTTGTGAACATTTTGATTTTTTTCCTTGTAATCTTAACTGTATTTTGTGTGGTACATTGTTTACTCTGTACTTTTTGTAATATATATATTTAAAGTGGAATAAACGGAGTCTTAGAACTCCAACAGGAAAAATAAAAAATAAATAAAAAAAAAATAAAAAAAAATAAAAAAAATATATAATAATAATAAACAAATAATGAATACTTATAATGCGCACACATCCACCTAAAATAAGGCGCTCATGGCGTTGCAGAAGAAGAAAAAAAATAACAAAACAAAAACAAACAAACAAACAATATACAATATTTACATGAAGTCTGACGATCAGGATAATTCATTTGGTGGTGTAGGCTAGATTAAAGTAGTGTGTTTTTAGGGCCAATTTGAATGAGCTGAGAGATGTGCTAGATCGGATGGTAATAGGGAGACTATTCCACAGACGTGGGGCAGATCTGTCCCCCCAGGATCTGTAAGATCTCGGTACAGCAAGGAGTTGTTGATTTGCAGACCGGAGACCAGAACGACTATAATGATAAGTGAGAAGCATAATTTGTACATAATTTTAAATTTAATCGGAAGCCAGTGAAGATGTTGCATTATAGGAGTTATGTGTGAAAAACGCCTGGTGCGTGTAATAAATCTTGTCACTCACAGACCTGAGGGCCGGGGCATATACGTGCACTTGTGAGCAAATTATGCCAGTCGGTATGTGTTTTACAATACACTTCTCTTCAAAATATAAATTAAAACAAGAAACTTGCTATAGGGAGCAGTTATTACGTCTTTAGTGGTTTGCAAATCTTTCCTAAGAATTTACTTGTCAAATAATCGGTATTCGGTATAAAAAAGAAAATAGGAACACCGTATTTTCGAAACCTTATATTTCTCCCACCACTAATTCATGTGCTAGTTTGAATCATGAGGTTCCTCCACAATAATGTCAAGACCCACAATCGTTTTAATTTTGCCCACAGCCAAGGAGTTATATTTTAGGAACCTCATAATTTTTTGTTTACTTCACTATATACTGCTATTCTTTTTTCTTTTTTCTTTTTTCCCAGTTTCCACAAGTCTTGTCATTTTTATACTTTACTGTTCACTAAAGTTGCTTTTTCTCCCATATATATTTTGTTTCCTTAATCCCAGAAAAATGTCCAAATATTACTGTTATTACCCTGTTGAGACCGACATTTTAGCGAGTTATAACAGGGTAATAAGAGGTAATGGGTAACATTTTGTCGAGTTAATAACATGGAAATGCCGGAAATGCCAGAAATATTGTTACATTCTCCTTGGTAATATTTGGTAAATAGGGTAATATCAGGGGGTTATATCAGGTGGTAATGACACGGCAATGCAAGGAATATCAGTTACATTCTCCATGGTAATATTGGGCAAATGTGGTAATATCGGGTGACCTCAATTTACATGTTGACCCCAAGTGGGCTTGATAAACTTTGGTGAAACATTTTTGTCCCTTTTTCTACATGAACGTTATGTTTTGCGTAATAGCGATACGTTTAGGGTGTTTTCGTAGAGATAATTGTGTAATATTTATTTACTCCAAGTCTCAAAGAAACAAAATTTATGTTTCCAAAGGCATCTGCTATCTCTTTGTCTTTTCCAATGTTGGCACCTTCAACCGCGTTATCAGCACTCACGCCACGCGCAGGCTCGATATGTTGGTAATCTCGTTTCCAGAGTAGTGATCCACGATGCTTTCGGGTAACCACAAGTCTTTTAAAATATTATAAACGTTGGCGTCGGTCAAGTCGGTCTAAAAAACACAACGAGATTAGAGTCTTGACCGAGGCTAAACTCAACAGCATAAGAGATATTATTTCTCAAAAGCTTTGGAAGATGACGATATATCTCACGAAGAGTATTCTTTGATTTAAAACAAATTGAGTAAATTTAATTCTATGAAAGAGAACATCAGGTCCAACAGTAAAGAGACGGAGAGTAAAACTGATTCGAGTCAGGTAGAATCTGAGATAAGAAGACGCGCTGAAGAGTTGGTGTCTGTACGTGGCGTCTAGCTTGTACAAATAGAAAATTCCAAAATCTCCGGCTGTATAAATAATGATTAACGGTCCTGCTGTTATATATAAATCGCTTCAATGATCATGCATCGGTAAATTTCTACCAACAATTACATTGTAAGCCCGATTCTACGGTATCTTGAGGTAAGAATAGTTTTTAACAACCGTCTCATGAGGAGAAAAAAAATGTCTGTATGTTGACACCGTTTAGAATCAACCATATCACCAAGATCAAATCGCGGATTATTTGTAATGTTTAAATATTTATACTTTTTTTTAACAGTCGTCGCTTGAGAAGAATGGCGTACTAAACATTAGAAGAGGCACAACGGTAATTCATTGATGTCGAGCTATCGCAGTTTTAAACTGTGGTCAAAATCTGGGAGTCGTGTTCGACCGTCTGTTCAGTATGGATGCGTACATTTCACGTGAAACAGCAGAAAAGGTCACCCACGCTTTTGTTTCATCACGTCTGGATTGTTGTAATGTCCCCTACCCGTTAGCCTTAATAATAATAATAATAATGTTAGTTCTTATATGTATTCGTATATCTCTGAGCTTATCTCCCTCAAAACAGGTCAGGTTCTGAGATCTCCAGGCTTATACTTGTTAGCAGAACCAGGAGTTTGTACTGTCCGTTATGGTCAGCGTGCCTTTGTTAAAAAACACCCATGGACGTCTTCAAAAGAGAACTGGAAGTCTAATTTATTTCATTAGTTATCACTTAGTTTGGAGCAGAATTTGTGTGTAGGCGCCTTGGTTATATTATTATTATTATTATTACAAGAAGAGAAATATGACCATCTTCTGGTCACTCACAGTCTCTCGGGGTGCATAGACGTGCACCATAGTGACCTCATTCCCAGTCCATATGTGTATAATATTTACCTGCATATACAAATAGCAACACTGGTGTCTCAACATCAATGCCTTCAAAATCTTCAGTTGTTGCCGTTTCCTGTAACAACAAATGTGCTCTATCATTATGTTTTAACAGATTATGACATACAATACTTTGTACATTGTGCAAATCAAATATGACTGGGATACCGTTAGAAATTACTTTAAAGAATTTAATTGTTTCCCTAGATTTTATATCAACTTCAATTGATTCCTCTCGCAATCAAACATTGATTGGTGAGGCCAAGATTTGAGCAACAATGTACATTAATGTTGAAGCGCAACAAACAGAACTCCAAGAATAATTTTATCCTCTTTTCTGATGCCCGAGAACCCCCATTTCAAGCTGTGCCCAGTTCAGTCTCATTTTGCAAGAACCCCTTACAATATTCCAGAACGCATTCAGAATTACATTCTGTTGGGTTTATTTACTGGTAAATAACACCAAGTTGGACTCTATTGGATCCAACTGCAAAAATGGAGAAGACACTGTTGGATCCAGTTTATTTTGCAGGCAAGTCATTTGATATGTTCAGGTACCCAACAGTTGGATTGTGTCTGTTTGAGCAGTAAAGTCATCATATGAGTCACAGTTGAACTCTGTTTGGTTTAAAGGCAAGTCCTGGGGAACCATGAGGGGGTAAGGGTTACAAAAGTCTCGTCTAACAAGTCACGTAAGTTACCAAAATTGTGATAAAGATAGTGAACACTGGTTACCTGAAATGCCTTGATGAAGACCTTTTCGTCCTCTGCAAAGTAATGTGGAAGGGTGACGATTGCTGCAGCCTGAGAAACACTATAGCGGAAGAGCAGGTAGTTCAATCAGTGATCTCTGGCTCACGTATGTAAGATCCATATAAGCTTTTACTCTGGTCCCATCTCTGCTTTTCTTCAGGTACTCCTCCTGGAGCCACAGTCTTTTTTGTTCACAAGAGTCCTCATCTTCTCCATCAGGAAAAGATGTTGGTTGCCATTCTGTACATCCATACGAGTCTTTGACCCTCTTCCTTGGGGGTTCTCCTGAAGACTGCACATATAATCATTTTTTTTTCGTAGCCATGGCAAGACGTACAATGTGATGATTATAGTACATCGTCTCTAGTGACCTTGCAAAACCTTCAACACCAGTACCACTGTCGTTGTCGAAGGCAGTTGGCGACATTTCTGCGATACTGTTTGCTATTGCCCTGAAGGCTGTTCGACTGGCCTTATGTCCAGAGTTGATAAAATCATCCATTATAACTTTTTGGGCCAAAATACGGTCATTTGGAGCCGGTATTTTGTTCTCTTTCAGTGCAGAGAGGAAGCCACGAGGCCAACGATCTTTATTCATCACAAAATAATCACTTTTAGACGTCTTTCGTCTTTGTCTTGTGGTATAGGTTGATCTGAATGTATCAATCAAAAACATAAATAAATCAACTTATCGATCATTTGAGGGTGTATTAAGACCTGTTTCAAGAACAAGCAAATAAGTGGCCCCTGAACCAGCATTGATCAAGCATTATGTAAGCCGATGAATGCCCAAATAATAAAACAGTCCTACCGTACCTTGTAACAATATGGCATTACACACGCGCCTGCCGTGAACATGAATACAACAGTCTGGAAATATCGCCAAAGTCACAACATTTGGAGCATTTAAAAAAAAAAAAATATTCATTAAAAAAGTTTTAGGGAATAACTGTGTGATAATGACTGGGTTGGAGGATGGCCACTGTAAATGAACCTAGCCAAAACTACGGTGGCTCGTATTTACGGTGGCTCGTATTCGCCAATTCGTTGCGCAAGTCTCTTTTTCTTACGGCGTTATATCGCTGTATTATTGCGTTATATCGCCGTACTATTGCGTTTTATCGCCGTACTACTGCGTTATATCGCCGTACTATTGCGTTATATCGCTGTACTTTTGCGTTATATCGCCGTACGTTTATTGCGTTATATCGCCGTATTTTTATTGTTTTATATCTCCGTATTTGTATTGCGTTATATCGCCGTATTGTTTTGCGGTAGGGCCTATATCACTGTACGTATTTCGCAAAAAAAAAATGATTTAATTGATTTGGTAGTTGGGATAATGTGGACAATCATTTAGCAATAATTAAGGGAAATCATTTAGCGAATAATTCCAGTGTGAAAATGAAAATGACGCAGCTTCGCCTAAATCACGTGACCTTGACTTACAATATTTATTCATTAAACACTAAACATCGATTCAGCCGCGGAAAAACATAATGTTGACACAAAAATCATAAACATCGGCTCATTATGGCCCTGTCACACCAGACCATTTTGGGCCAACGCGTGAGTAATGTGTTGTAATTTTGGCAACACGCTGGCAAACGCTGACCAACGCTAGGCCAGCGTTAGCAACACGCTGAGCGCGTTACTCACGCGCTGGGACATGCTGTCACACGCTGAGGAAAACATATTTTTCTCAACATACATACAATTTCCAGCGTTTGCCAGCGTGTGTCTGCACACGCTGGCGAAGCGTTGGAGGTTTGTTACTCACGCGTCGAACACGCTAGACGATCGTTATTAACCCGCTACTCACACACTGGCGCACGCTGGCGTACGCCGGCGTACTCGGGCAACACGCTGGTTATGGCCCTGTCACCCCAGAACGTTTTAGGCCAATGCATGAGTAGCGCGTTAAAAATAGTTGATACGCTGGCAATCGCTGAACTTTCACAGAAAAAGTCAAGTAGAACCGTGATTTCAGCGTGTCCATACAGGTTGATTACGGGTTCATAGCGTATGCCAGCGCGTAAGTATCGTGTGAGGAACGCGCTCAGCGTGTGAGGAACGTATCACTGATTTATAGTAAAAATACGACAGCGGGTCGCCAGCGTGTGAGTAGTGTGTTGGTAACGATCGTCTAGCGCGTTCGACGCGTGAGTAACGACCATCCTGCCCGCCGCCAGCGTGTGCAGTCGCACGCTGACAAACGCTGAACATTTTAGGTATGTTGAAAAATGTATTTTTTGCCTCAGCGTGTGACAGCGTGTTCCAGCGTGTGGGTAACGCGCTTACCGTGTTGCGAACGCTGGCCTAGCGTTGGTCAACGTTTACCCGCGTGTTACCGAAATTCCAACACGTTGGCCTAAAACGTTCTTGTGTGACAGGGCCATTAGTGTAGTAGCGTGTCGGCTCTTTATACAACTAACTATGTGGTCGTTGCAGTACGCTGGCGCGCGTTGGAACGCGCTACTCACGCGCTAGGCAGTCGTTCATCAGTCGTCAAGCGCGTTTCTCACGCGCTGGCGAACGCATTGAACCCGTTAACAACACGTTATAGACACGCTGAAATCACGGTTCCACTTGACTTTTTTGACTTTTTTTCCACTTGACTCACGCGTTGGCCTAAAACGTTCTAGTGTGACAGGGCCATAAGGTACTGACATAATATGACACTTATTATGCGCAAGGCAGCCATCTTGGAAATATGCAAATTAGGATATAGTGGGGCATTAGGAAATAGTGGGACAAAGAGTTCTGACCTGTTCCATGTTTGATAATTTATGTATTTTTCAAGCACTCAACATTTCTCAAAATTATATCTTCCTCATGTAGACTGGAGGGAGTTTCTGTGTCATATACCATCCGATTAATTCTCTCGTGTCTTGATCGATACCCGCTTTTATTATAGGTTGCATAATGATATTGAATGACCCAGTCACTGATTTTAATTGCCTTGTTATTTTATTTAATAAAAACAATATTTTTGTAAAACTCGTTTACTTTAGGGTAATATAATGTTTCAAATATGTATTTTCTTGTAGGTCTACTACCATTTTAATTTAGCGACAGTGGGCTTGAATACACCCGAAATATTATTTATTTCGCTGGCAACATCAACATTCCTCATTCCTCAAAAATCATCTTGGACTATTTTTGTTAGCTTAATTTTATTTATTTATGAATTGTATTTTTGTCATTTATTATTATTATTTGTTTGGTGATAGAATAATATATGTGTATCAATTTGTTTTTTAACTTAGTTAGAGCGGGCAAGCGACAAATAATTGACTTTGGCTGAAAAAAAACAACTTTTGCTGAAGAAAGGCCTTTTTAAGAACTTATTATATTTAGTCCCACTTTTTCGGACGAAATCACATCCCCAGCGTTAGAAGTGTTCATCTTACAACTAAGTTATCAGGCAAGGGTGGTTGCAAACCTGCTGTTTCCCTTTAAAATACGACTAAGGCCCGCTTCAAACATCACACGTTTAGCCGTCTAATTTTATTAATCGCTCAAAATTTAAATTAGATACTGGATACATTAAGATACAGCCATCTTTTTGCCAAAAGTTCAACACGTCTTGCACCTCTCGCTCTTAGAGGCAGAAAATTAGCACGGATTTAAACAGCGAATTCAATTAGCACGTGCCAAGTTAAAATAGTGGTATTGTTTTAAAACGCGCATGCGCCTAATAGCCGTTTACGTTTCGTGGTTAAAACAAAATGGCGGCGCCTAAATTAAAACTCAATACGCAAATGTTTTCCGAATTCGCGTTAAAGTTGGTGTGTCCGTGCTTGTGTCCGATTGTCTTTTTCAAACGAATTTTGAAGGAATATAATAATGTACTCTTACAAATAACTTTGCTTGTTTCCAATGGCAGGCCTTTTCAGTTTTAAAAAGTGATTGTTGTCATTGCTCAAATTGCGCGCTACGTTTAGAGCAAAAGGTCATAAATATTTATTTTTTTAAACCCACCTGTTTTAACTGAATAAAGCCTTACAATACAAACCAGCACATTTATTTGTTAGAGTCCATTATATTCTTTTAAAATTAAAAAAGATGTAACGAATAGTACGGCGATAACACAATCAAAATAAGGCGATATAACACAATAAAAATACGGCGATATAACGCAATAAATACGGGGATATAACGCAATAAAAATAC
Organism: Crossaster papposus; assembly: GCA_037893245.1. Lineage (NCBI taxonomy): Eukaryota > Metazoa > Echinodermata > Asteroidea > Velatida > Solasteridae > Crossaster > Crossaster papposus. Next base: position 2,539,079 of record JBAIAA010000630.1, read on the forward strand.
GGCGATATAACGCAATAGTTCGGCGATATAACGCAATATTACTGCGATATAACGCAATAGTACGGCGATATAACGCAATAGTACGGCGACATAACGCAATAGTACGGCGATATAACGTAATAGTACAGCGATATAACGCCGTAAAGGCCCTGTCACACTTTTGCGTATCCTAATTCCTTATGAGTTGCGCATTGACATTTTTTTCATACGCACAATATGCACCTCATATGCATCTCAATCGTTTTGTGTAAGTTTTATGTACGTAGGCATGCGCACAGTACGGCCCAGTACGCCGGATAGTTTTGGTCCAGCACAAATCTACGCAGCGTACGCTGTTACGCAGGTCATAAGTTATAAATACGCAGCGCATCGGTCCCGCATCGGTCGAGCGCGGTACAAGTACGCTATGTGTTCGTGGGGGATAATCGGTTCATACGCGGTAATACGCCGATGTTCATGCTATGGAATCTGCACTGGTACTGACAACAGCGAGAAGCCGCCGCCTTTTTATAACGCGTGGCGAGCGGCGGACATGCGACGGAAATACGCTCGGCATTCGTCGGAATTGCGTCAGGCATGCGGTCGGAATAAGTAGGGTGCGTCTGGAATACGCTCGGCATGCGCACTGCATACGCAGCTATTCGCAGCAGTAAAATAGTGTTGCGCACTGCATACGCAACTCATACGCACCTCATACGCCATGGATGCGCTGAATTCGTTACTTATACGCTAGGTGTGCGTCGCATATAAGTCAAAGTAATCGAAACATTTTGAAATTTTGAGCGTACGGCTGCGTATTGAATTTTTTTAATAAGGAACTCATAAGTACTTGATATACGCAAAAGTGTGACAGGGCCTTAAGAAAATGAGACTTGCGCAACGAATTGGCGAATACGAGCCACCGTACAAAACAGCCACCGTACAAAACAGCCGCCATCCCCCAACATGGTCAATTTATCACGCAGTTGACCAGGTCGTCATATATTGTTATTCCCCAATTATAAAACTTCAAGAGTTGATGTATTGTTTTTACTGTTGTTCTTATGCGGATGAAATTATGACTTGACTTGCTTGTACAAGAAATATTGATTTTCCATTTCCTATTTTAAGGTTCGCAACGATTACAGGTGTTGTTAAGCTTGAACAAAAGCTTAGGCACAAACCAAAAAGGGGGGGGGGGGGGGGTAAACCCGTGTTTGAGATACTCTGAATTACCCACCTGGTAAAAAAGAGGTCTTGCGTTAGAATGTGATGTGCTGTCTCTGACAGTACACAGGGCAGATACTTTAAATAATCACTTGTTCCAACATAAGCCCTCTTTCAACCAACAGACATGGAACAAAAACTGAGGCTTCTGAAAAAAATATTTAACTACATAATACAAACCATCAATGTGATCATCAGTGGCATCTGGGGTTGCCTTTTGATGAATTACCTCTAACACACTTCAGAGGATAGTCTATATCTGGAGCGTCTTCTACATCCATGTCCTCTATGTCTAAATAACAACGCAAATACAAATTTAATTAGTGCAGGCCCCAAAATAAATCCAGAGTAATTGACAAATGACTACAAAATGACAAAATTATGTTGGGTGGGGGAGGGGTTGGTTTTACAGTGATGCTAAATTGATTGTACGATATGCTTATGATGACAGCACTTAAATAGATTGAGAACGGTGAGGTACCAGTGTTTTAAATTATTAGTGTGCAGTTATTCCACAAGGGAACCTGCTTTCACAATTTAGCCCATCAATTATCTAGCAATACTACTAGTACAAGTACTGCACCTGAAGTAGGCACTATGTAAATGACATCAAAACCAGTGACCATGGTCAGAGCCACCTCATCATCAATGTCAGTTCCATCCTCCAACTGAAGTTTGCAGCCAGGTGGCATTTTTTTTTAATATTGGCTTTTCTTGGTTTTATGTTCCTATTTATTTGATAAAAGAATGAATTTTATTTTTTATAAAAGGGTCACCTTCAACAAATTGTTCACCTATTTTGGAGCATGACATTTGAAAAAGTTAGAACACTTACAGTTTTTGTATGTGAATCAACACTCCCACAGGGTAAAGTGCATGATCAGAAGCATGCATTGCAATTAACAGTTTATTGTCTGATAAAAAAATGGTGTTCTTGTTTTGACTTTTTTGACCTAAAGGTATTTATGAATAAGAATAAAAATGTGTTTTGCCAGTATTGAACAAGTACAAATGTATATGTTTAAAACCGGTTCATGGGCGTAAACATTGTTAACGCTCCTAATTCGAGTTTAATTAATTAATGACGTGCTGATGGCCGATTCGTTTTGTTTTTGTGCGATGTCTCATTTAAAAGATGATGATATTGTAACGGGAATACCGCAGGGGACTCGATCTATACACAGGAGGTACAGCGAATCCCTAGAAACCCGCCGGGATTAATCCGGAGATATCGGTGATGATGTTTGCCGAGCTACCCGGGCAGTGTTTGACCTGAGGCCTGGACCAGCGATGAGGTCACCGTCATACCTGTCAACCTGGCTCAAGTAGGGTTGGTCTAAAGGCGGAGTACATGTACATCGTTAATGTGTGTGCAAAGTCACTAACACGCAAACAATGGGTACATTGAATAACACTGTCATGACTAGATAGACTCTGCATGCTACATTATGACGTCTTGCGTAATATAAAGATTACATACAAAGTGAGTACCTGAAAGAAACTACAGAGTAGAAAGTATTAGCAACAAATTATTGGCTTCTTTACATCGTCATGTTATTATTCCATAAATAGGCCACATCCTAGGTAAGTCTATAGCCATAGGCAGTGAATAAAGTGTGATTCGCTAATTAAAGTGTCCTAAAAATCAACATGTTTCATGGCACATTCTCTAGAAGCTGAACTAATATGCAATACAGGGCAAAGGGCATTTTTGTCACACACTTCCCCACTTAGTAAGAATGCGTCCCCGCATTCAAATAAACCTATGACAAAAACAATCAAATGTTAAGAGAAATATGAAACTGCCTGTAATTTATAAGATACAATCTCACTTAAAATGCAATTAGGTCATCAAATCACAGTAATTTACTCCGAGTCATACACGGGTGTATGTTTGGCCGAAACACAACCTTAAAATTTAACAATGTTGAGTTCTGGTCAAATCAGCAACTGCAAAATTAGTAAACATTTCGACAGTTGTTATTGATACCTACTATTTTAAAAATTCCAACACATTACTCATTAGTGCTCGATTTTTTTTACCAATTAACAACTGACTTTGTTTGTGTGTGGACTGAATCATCCACAACAAGAAAACACCAAGAAAACATTTACATTCAGTATAATCATTATGAACATTTTTTAAGCAGTATTATATACTTGGCAACCATCTGAGTTTGGCAAATGGTTAAAAGAGCCGTGTATAAACCCACTACGTTGTGGCATGCAAAATTGTGCAGTGCAGTTGCACACAGTGGATCAGTGACACAGTGACAGCGATCTGAAACTGAAAGTAACTCACACTTTTCTGTTTTTTAAAACTTATCTAACGCTACAATCACTCTATTTATCATCAATAATATCCACAAACATTCCTTGAACAGTGCTTTATACTTACACGTTTAAAAATCCCTATCTTATTCACCTTTTTACAAGAAAAACTATACAGTTGACGTCGACGACATTAGCATTCGTAGTCGCTGACCTACGCTACGGAAAGCCGTACACTACGACAACGAGTGCGATCAAAAAACCTTCAAAAGTCAAGGTTTTTCATTGTGTGTGTGTTGGGCCACTATTTAAATTAATTGAAACTGAAATTTTTAGTGCTAATTTTATAGCAGGGAAAACAGCAACGGCAAAAAAAATAGCGTCGACACTATGATTAACAACATGCGCAAGCTGTCACAGTGATAGAGAAAACGCACGCGGGGCCCGTACGTACTTAATGTCGTATGCGTACACATAAACTCGCGTTTAATTGTCCAATCACAAAATGGCAACAAGGCTACGACTATTGCGCAGTCATCATCACGCGGCAGCAATGTTTGTTTACAAGAAATTTGGCAAGAGCGCATGCGCGCCGCCTTATGCGCGCAAAGCACTATGGGAGAATTATTCCCGCCAATCACAACTGCGCAAAAACTTTGGAGAAAGTTGTTGCCAAATTTGGCTCATACAGTAAAACTGTTACAATTTACCAAGTTGAGGAATGTAAACAGACTACTGCACTACGCGCAATATAGTCATCGCTGCACATAGCGTTATATAGGTTATCTGTGCTGCACGAAATAAAATAAAAAGGAATTATATTATAGTGAAAAGAAAGCGCCGCAACCTTGCGATTTTATTTATAACTCTAGAACTCTGTATAATAACAATTGCATCTAAATAACGGTAATTAATTTTGCGAACAAGAACAGGTATAATAAACAAATATTTACAATATATTTAACATTATCTTACTGCTCCTTTACGAAGTTAGCCGGTCCTGTGGTCCATCGTCGGGGCTGCTTGGGTTGACTGCTGGGGAGGCAGTACTCAGTGAAGTGGACGGAGTATTCCCTTATGTCTGGAAATCTTGCTGTCTCCTGGACCTGACGAACGGTAATCCCGAAGTCAAGGTGGTGAAGCAAGTCCTCCCTTGTCTTCTTTGCCGTCTCATCGCTCCGAGCTTGTTGTCTCATTCAAGAGACTTCTGCGCCGGCTGCGGACTGTGGGACCCCTTTCCGCCCATGAATAAAGAGGCGGGGATCCACTGTCTTCCGAGTAATGGTCGGGATGGGACTCTCTCGAGTTGTGCTGGGGGTCCTCTTCATGCACCGTGGCTTCTGGGGTATCTTCGGGGGCGGGGCCTGCTTCCGATCCGGAGAGGGGTGAAGCCGATGGGCCATGACCGAAGCCGATGGTAGGGGCGGCCGTGTATTGTTGGGACACGGTAGGACTGGTCAAGTCCATCTTGTTAATTGCCTCCATCCATTTCTCCATCGACTTGGACGGGCTTAGTGGTGTGGGAGGAGGCTGAAACTTTTCCATTGCTGGTGAAGTGGCCAATGGGCTCACCTTTGGTGTGTTCAGCGTATTGATAAGCTGTTCAAGTTCCGCAATATCTAGTTGCTTCGAGATGTTGTTTTCGGGCGTGGCTGGTCGCATTGGCGATGGGTGAAGCTCTAGAAAATCTTGGCCTGCGCTACATTGCGGATATGCTGCCTTTCTCTCCACTTTCGGGGCTGGCTGCAGAGCTGTTGTCGATGACGATGTTCCAGTGGACTTTCCTGAGCCTCCTCTCCCTGGTCTGTCTTCATGCCTATCTCCCCGTTCTCACCGCATCTCTCTTTTCCCTTCTTCTTGGGTGCAGATTGCCCTGTGGTTTTCAGGGTCGGATCTAGATCCCCTTCTCTCCTCTGATGTGGGACTTCTGGTTCCTTTGCGATGAAATCTCCTGACATGTTGGAGCAGTTCCTGGTGGTATTTAAACCATCTTCGGCAGTGCCTGCATGTACTCCCTGTGCGAGCGGTAATTCTGGACCCATACATCTTGCTACCAGTACACGTACACGTCTGTGCAGTATTAACTTTGGAGCAAAAGTGAATATACGAAAAGTACCGCGCTCGAGCTCAGCTCAAAAAGACGCTATGCAAATTGTCTTTTTGACGTCACACGCAGCAAGCTGCTCGTTATTGCACCGCCCACTTCTGAACTTACAATTAGTTCGATGAACTTCAAAAGAGTAATCGTCTAATATCTAATAACACAAAATAATTTACTAACTCTATAACGCGAAACAAACTGGGTTTAATGAAATACAGTATATAACAAGTTGACACGCATTAAAAGTCTCTGTATCTCACCGGCACTCTTCTCGCTCGTTGACTCCTCCTTAAATCGTCATCGAATTTTTCGCTGTCCGTAGACGTTCGCTGTCCGTCTTCGGCAATTTTCTAATTTCTCGGAAATCTTCGACTTCTCCAGAAGTCGGCATCGGATCTCTCGACATCCTTGCTAGCCTCCTTCTCGTCCTTGACATCTTCCTGAGGGTTTCTCATCCCCTCGTTTGACACCTCTTTTGTCATATCGTTTAATAGTCACCGCTGGCTCTAATGAATTTATAGAACTGGACGTTTCTCTTTCTAGCACCCTATATTTTTCAAGCTTTTCATCTTCCTGTCTTCCATTGCTTCTTGAACGAAACCAATCCGGCACATTTTCACCACAGTACGGTTTTAACCTGTTGTTGTGCACTATTTTCGGCTTTGATTTACTACTCATCTGTATACGGTACGTGACGTCACTCAGTCGGTTTGTGACGATATATGGACCCTCCCAAGGCCGCTATAACTTTGGACTTTCTTCCTCTTTGGACTGTAAAGCCACACTGCATCTCCTTGATGAAATCCTCCTCGTTCAGCTTTTGAATCATAAATCTTCTTCTGTCGGTCGCTAGCTATCTTAAGATGATCGCGGGCAAATCTATGTACTTGTTCTAATCTGTCTTTAAGTTCGTAGGCATAATCTTGAGTCGAGCCACAAGTTCTGTCAACAGATCGGCGGGTAGTCTGGTGTCTCTGCCCAATATCATCTCACTTGGTGTACATCCCGTAGTTTCATGTACGGATGTTCGGTACGCAATCATAACATACGGCAAATAACGGTCCCAGTCTCGCTGGATGTCAGCTACATACATCGATAACATCGCCTCAAGAGTTCCGTTGAATCGCTCAATCATGCCATCTGATTGTGGGTGTAAGGCGGTTGTTCTGCCTTTGTCGATTCCCAACATCTTACAAACTTCTTAGAACACATGCACGAGACTCGAAATTTCGGCCTTGGTCCGAGTGAAGCATTTATGAAATTCTGAGCTGCCGAAACAATGTACTTGAAATATTTGTGCTTGCTCTCAAATCGCAAACTCAAAGTGGCGGATAAGCTCAGCATAATGCTGAAGAAAGTGATGCTTTGGCCGCAATGAGTAGTCTGGGAAAAGTCGGTTAAGATCAAGTAGGTGGTTTTCTGTAATTAGCTCCAGGTGCAGTTACAATGTCAGTGATTTCTCTGAGTGTTAAGAGAATTCGCCAAACTTCATCTGCACCGTCAACTTTGTCACCAATGAGAATGGAGAGATACCGCACAAAGTTCCAATTCTGAACTGCATGTCCAGTGAGTCTACTGTTGCAGGTATCAAAGTGTGCCGGTTTGTAATTTTTGTCATTGCCATGGTAGACACATTCATCAATTCTTGTATTCCACAGTTTGACTGTAAACCCACCTTTGCTCTGAATCATGTACTTCAGAAACAGAAACACATCATATGCAAGTACGCCTTCAAAAAGATCATGTCCAAGGCATGGGGGAGCCCTTCACATACATGAACAGTATGCAAGTTTAGTCGAACTCTGGCCCGATCGTAATTCGACTGTTGTCCGTTTCCCTGCTGAAACTGCTGTCCGTCATCATGATTTGGAAAACTGGGTCGTCTTGGCCGACGTTCTGGCTTCGGACAAACTCGTCTTGTGTGGCCAAACTCGTTACAATTCCAACACTCCAGTTGGCTGCAATTTCATTGTCGGTCCCATCTTTGTCCCGTTGTTCCAGCAACTCGTCCATATGAATCTAAATTTTTCTTCTCGTTGTTGTAGTGTAGCTGTTTCTGCAAACTTTTGAATCCTTCCACCGATGCTCTTTCAATAATTTCAGTCAATGACGTCATTTGTCCCTGTAAATTCTTGTTTCCCTCGGTGCAATTTTCGTGACCCTGTTTTCTGTCATCTGCATTTACCATCCGTGCCGTTGGTCTTCTCGGCCATGTACGCTGTCTAGCTGCAGTCTGGAATGCCTCCAATTCAACGGCGACTCTAACTGCGTCTTCAAGACTAGTTGGTCGTGACTGAAATACTCGCCATCTGATGTTAGGATCATTTAGTGCATCGATTAAATGTTCATTGGCCAGTGTTTCTTGTAGTTGATAGTCTGCACTCGGATATGCCTGTCTCTTCAAACGTCTAATGGCTTGGGCTAATTCCGGTAGTGTCTCATTTCGTCCTCTCAGTCTGTTCTTTAGCTGAACTCTGAATAACTCAGTCTGATTTTCTGGGCCGAACCTCTGCCCTAAAGCGCTGGTTAGGGAACTGCATCTACGTCTTCTTTCTTTATCTAAATCTCCGAGTACAGACTGTGCTGATCCGCGCAAACTTGCAGCAAGGTAGATTGCTTTCGCTGATTCTCCCCAGCCATTCAGCTCCGCTAGTAGTTCAAACTGCACCCTGTAGTCAGTCCAAGAACCTGACCCATCAAAATTTGCTGGTCGAACACGCGGCTTGTCTAACTCTGCAAATGGACTTCTGACTGGTCTCATTATTTCTCGGGGATCAACTGTACCTGTGGGTTTCATAATCAAGGAAGGATTGGGGGAGGGAATTTGTACAGGGGTTAACAGTGGGGGTACATCGCATTTCCTCAACGCCTCAAGTTGTCTTCCTAAATCATCATTTTCCTGCCTCATTCTCACTATTTCTTCACGTCCTTCCTCCAAGTCAATCAACAGTGGGGTCGACGCATCGCCACCTGCCTTCATCGGTGATTCTGTAATGGAACCTTCTTGGGCCGTAGTGTTGCTCACATTATCACTTTCCGGTAGTCCCTCTGGAATAGGTCCAAATTGAATATCAGGGTCTGATTCTTCCATTTTTTCTCCTTCTCTTCGTAGTAGCCTAGTCTAAACTTTAGAAATCTTCCGCATGGGTCTCTGCTGTAGTGCTCCTTCACAAATTCTGTTGCCTGTTCCACTTGTTAGTAGATTTTTAGTGGCATTTATGAAATTCTGAGCTGCCGAAACAATGTACTTGAACTATTTGTGCTTGCTCTCAAATCGCAAACTCAAAGTGGCGGATAAGCTCAGCATAATGCTGAAGAAAATGATGCTTTGGCCGCAATGAGTAGTCTGGGAAAAGTCGGTTAAGATCAAGTAGGTGGTTTTCTGTAATTAGCTCCAGGTGCAGTTACAATGTCAGTGATTTCTCTGAGTGTTAAGAGAATTCGCCAAACTTCATCTGCACCGTCAACTTTGTCACCAATGAGAATGGAGAGATACCGCACAAAGTTCCAATTCTGAACTGCATGTCCAGTGAGTCTACTGTTGCAGGTATCAAAGTGTGCCGGTTTGTCATTTTTGTCATTGCCATGGTAGACACATTCATCAATTCTTGTATTCGACAGTTTGACTGTAAACCCACCTTTGCTCTGAATCATGTACTTCAGAAACAGAAACACATCATATGCATGTACGCCTTCAAAAAGATCATGTCCAAGGCATGGGGGAGCCCTTCACATACATGAACAGTATGCAAGTTGTTAAAAGAGAGATTTGACTTCACCCCAAGGACCGATGCATCTAGTGTCTGTTGTACTTGATTAACACACTCTTGATAATTCTGCCGTGTACGTCTTTCTGCAACAGCCAAAACGTCTTGTTTCAGTTGTTCTTTTGAGACCAGACAATAACATCAACAATTATGAGCAGAAAAGCTTTCTACAAAGCCACCAATGCAATGTGAACATAAATTATCTCCACATATCATGAGCAGGTAACACTGATACTTTTTTTGATTAGGACCAACAATTCCATTCACTTCCAAGTCACCAAGATCCCTTACCTGTTATAATTATGGATGTTTCCAAGTGTCATATACACCCCAAGCAGTTTGTGTTTTCTCTGATCCAAGGGGATTTACTACCTCAAATGCGTCTTGGTATAATAACACATACAGTGCATTAGGGTCATGTGAGAATGTTGATTTTTTGAAGAGTAAACCATCAGTAAAATCTGAGTAAATCTTATTTTCGGAATGTTGTGGATTCTGCAATTGTTCTTTCACAGATTGATCTGACATGAGATTATTTAAGGTCTCTCTGATGGAAACATAATGCATGTAGCAATTGTTGTTTGTTCTTTTTTTTTCAAGCAGAAGTTCGATTGGCTCAAGGTAATTGAATAGCGACTTAAACGTTTCTTTCCGACAATGTTCTGATCGCAATTCTGTTTCATGCACATCATTGAAGGCGCTGCTCTTTTGAAACTGTTCAATATCCTCTACTACTTCTACTACCAAACCACTATTCTGCAAAACATCCTTTATTTTCTTCAGCCTGTATTCACCATCCTGATTATGGAGTCTTGTGACATTGTCAATAATGAACTGGATTGTCTTATTTGGCAAATGAAACTTTGACTGTAACTGAACATAAAAAAGGGCGGCAGTCTTCAGAAACTTTTCTCTAAATATTTCCCCATCTTCTGCAACTGTTTCAGTATCATCATCTTCGATGTCACCACAAGGATTTCCCTGTATTTGTTGATCTGAAGCTTTGTCAACAACGAGATATTCTCCGGCAATCGCAGTATCTTGCCTATGGTATCGTGAAAAGTGGCTTTGCGCGGTGTTTACAGTTGACAACGTGCTAGTACAATCCTTAAAAGGACAGCCAACAGCGAATCCACTTTCAATGTGTTCCTTTAAGGTTTTTTTGAAATCCTACAAAGGTTTAAATTGCTGTTGGCATTGTGTGCATAGATGCGAACTAACCTGTGCAGCATGTAGATTACGTGACGAGTGGAAGGTAGTGATGTGAGTTCCAAAGGCTTTTAGATTTGCAAAGCTATGTGAAGTAGACTGCAGTAAACAGGCGGTGACTGGACAAAAGTATTTGAAGTTTGGTTCGTTGATATTGTAGCGCAACGATGTGCTTGTAAGTTAGCGCAAGCAGCGCCCTCTGTAGTTGGAGGCCGCGCGCGACTTGGTTGGGGGAGTCGATCACTGCGCGTCTTCGAGAACGGACGTGGATCACCGCACCTCGCGAAGTACGGACGTGTGGATCGTGCGTTGTGCACTGGACGAGGACATACAGCAGGAGGTCAGTAGCCGGAAACACACCGGGGATCTGTAGCTTGGTCCGTGTGTTGCTACCTCGTGGGCATTAACCACTGGATCTCGGCAGTCCTGCCGCCGGCGACGGGGAGTTGTCCGATAGTTTGGGGATCGCGTTAGCGTGGCGGAAAGCGCGGCGACCAGTCTCACACTTAACGCAGGTGCCGTTTCAATGATTATTGATAAGTGATTTGTGCATTATAATTGAAGGAATGAGCATTAAAAGAACTTAATTATCGTTGTGATCCGACCAGCAGAAGTGTATGTTTGGGTCCCTTATTCGTCTGTCCTGTTCGTCAGTTGGATTCGTCCCTTCAGTGTTCTTCCTTAAGGAAACTCTTGTACGCGTTGGCGGCATACGGCACTCCGAACGAGCCCATTCCCTAGGTCACCCAGATCACCGCTCATCTAGGCTAACTTAAGCTATAGGTCTGGAGGCCAGGGCGACCTGTTACTTGTCGGGAGCCCCGGTTGCGCCACAAATGGTGTCAGAAGTGGGATAAAAGCGTACAAATAGCAGGAACCTTAAGGGATATAGGATATGGAACCACTGAAAGGGGATCAGATGGAGGAAGAACTTGCTATCTTTAGGATGGATGTGCAGAGAGGCGAGAAACTTCTTCAGGGTGCCATAGATAAAGAATGAAAAGGGGAGTTGCTGGAGTCTAGGCAACATGGATTAGAAGGGACACTAGGATTAGCAACCCCAGAGTTGTTTTCGATGACACCCAGGCTGTCACCTTTGGGAATGGTGCCAGCAACACCAGCCAATACGATGGCGACCTCAACGAGTAGAGATGGGTATGCAAAGGAAACAGCTAAGGGTTATGGGCCTGCAGGAAGACCCCTCAAGGAGAAAAACGCAGAGGAGCCAGTCAAGGAGGACGTGGCAAGACTAGAGGTTAAGCTAAGAAAACCGAACATTTGCCCGGATAGATTTAACGGGAAGGTGCCTTGGAAAGACTACATAGCACATTTCATGGTCTGTCGTGTGGCCAATGGATGGAATGAAGTGTTTCTGGCTGCAAGCCTTCAGGGATCAGCCTTGAGTGTGTTGGGTTGCCAGCCAGAGGGTAAGAAGTATTCCTTCCAGGAATTAATCCGCTCGTTGGATCAGAGGTTTGGCCCAGGCCAGCAGGCGGAGTATCACCTAATGGAGCTGCGACATCGTCGTCAGGGAGAACGAGAGACGTTACAGGAATTGGGGCAGAGTGTAAGAGAACTCTCTGCGTTGGCTTATCCGGAATTCTCACAGGAAGGAAGGGATCGATTAGCGAGGGGACATTTTATGGATTCAGTTGGAAATAGGACGATTAGGGAGGCGATTTTCAGGACAAAACCAACATCCCTAGATGACTCCATAAGGGCAGCGTTGGCTACAGAGAGCTACAACAGGGTAGAGGAGCAGAGAGCTGTGGACAAAACAAAGAAGTATGCAAGAATGATTGAATCGGAACATACCGTGAAGGATACGGGTGAGGTTCCTGTTAATCAGGCAGTGCTTGATCGGGCTGTGCAGCAGATAATTTCCCGTCTCGAGGAGAAAGTTCCAATAAGGAACGAGGAGCAGGTACGACCTTTCGAACGCAGAAGGGCAAACGCTGAAGACGTGTGCCACAATTGCAGGTGCAAAGGACATTTTGCGAGAGACTGCAAGAAGCCAAAGGTCAGGAGATCCGGGGTGTCGGGAAACAACACACAGCCGTCTCGTGGACCCGTGGGGCGGCTGAGAGAAGTCAAGGGTCAGGACAGCATCAGGAAAGCCACCGCCAAGTCGGAGGCGAATCAGTAGACCATGACGTGAACAACCACCGTGTACTTCCTGTAAGAGATAGACAACTAAGCAGGGAAGAAACCCTTAAGGAACAACCCTTGAGTTGCGGAAAAGAAGATCTGCCCACCCCTGAAGGGCGCACTGACTGGGCAAAGCATCGAATAGATACGGGCGATGCGAGACCGAGACATGAGAGGCCACGGAGGTTCCCGGCTGTAGAACAGGGGGAAATAAACAGGCAGGTTCAGGACTTACTAAAAGGAGGACGAATCGAGCCTTCAAGTAGCCCTTGGGCTTCATTAATGTGGTATTGGTCAAGAAAAAGGATGGGACAAAGCGGTTTTGCGTGGACTATAGAAAACTTAACGCAATGACTGTGAAAGATGCATATCCCATCCCAAGAATCGACGACTCACTAGATGCCCTTGCTGGATCACGCTGGTTTTCGACCCTGGACTTAACTTCGGGCTACTGGCAGGTAGCCCTGGACGACGATGCTATGGAGAAGTCAGCGTTTGTCGTAACGGGAGGATTGTATAACTGGCGCGTCATGCCCTTCGGCATGTGCAACGCACCGTCAATATTTGAGAGGCTCATGGAGCGAGTTCTCAACGGTCTACATTGGGAAATTCTCCTCGTGTATTTGGACGACGTCATTGTTTTCGGGAGGACAATTCCGGAGGAGCTTGGCCGCCTAAGGATGGTGTTTCAGCGTCTGAGGGACGCAGGGCTGAAGTTGAAGCCACAGAAATGCGAACTTTTTAAGCAGAAGGTTCGCTACTTAGGTCACATTGTCTCGGCAGCAGGAGTCGAAACGGGCCCGGAGAAGGTACAGGCTGTGAAGGAATGGCCAACTCCGCAATCCGCAAGGGGTGTCCGTAGATTTATGGGATTATCGTCCTATTATAGGAGATTCATTCAGGGGTTTTCGGACATCGCCCGGCCCCTGCATCGTCTGACCGAGAAATCAAGGCCATTTGAGTGGACAGAGGAGTGCCAGGAGTCATTCCAGGAACTTAAGGGACGACTTATAAGGGCACCGATTCTGACGTATCCGGATCCCGGGCAGGATTTTATTCTGGATACCGACGCCAGCGCTTTCGAAATTGGAGGAGTGCTATCTCAAGTAATAGTCCAGGCTAGAGAGCAAGGAACCTTGTTTTTTTATATATACAATGTTTTTTGATGGTTTCTTATCAATTCGAGGGTGCTGATTCCAAATCCGATGAGTGCCAGACGCGAAACCTTAAGCATTTTTCGTAAAACGCGAACATTCAAAATGGCCGCCAAAATGGCCGCCAAATCATGAAAACGCTTATTATATGGCCATTTAAAAGGTTATTTGATGTTTTTTTGTCAAATCGAGGGTGCTGAATCCGATTCCGATGAGTGCCAGACGCGAAACCTTGAGCATTTCTCGTAAAAGGCGAAAAATTCAAAATGGCCGCCAAAATGGCCGCCAAATCATGAAAAAGCTTATTATATGGCCATTTAAAAGATTATTTGATGTTTTCTTATCAAATCAAGGGTGCTGAATCCGAATCCGATGAGTGCCAGACGCGTAACCTTAAGAATTTTACGCAAAATACGATTATTATTTTGGTAGTCGATACCGGTATAGTGAACCCAGCAGGCTAGCTAGAAATCAACAAAGTTTACTTTGTGTAATGGGAAAGTTATATACACGTATAAATAAAATAATGAATAAATGAGCATAAAGATGATATAGATATTCATTGTAAACCATATCTTTGTCCATTATAGACAATCATTTACCATAATAATATTGAAGTCTTTCTAGTCTTACCACCTCCACAATAGCAGTGCCGAACAATGTCAAATATTATTAGTCTTCACAACTGCTAATGTCACTGTCACTGTCACTCTCTTCTGATGTCTTGTTCATTGGATTTTGGCAGCGGACATCGCCCTTACAGCGGCAGAATTCCGAGCATGCCAATGACGATTTGGTGCAGCTGCACTGGGCTGTTCTGCAGTCGCTCTTACACCCACACTTAATGATATTAATGATGCCAGAAGGTCCCTTTCCATAGCGCATGTACGTTGTTTCAATGTACATATCGGACCAGATGCCGTTCCAAATGCCATCCTGATGGTGCATCACATGTTCTCCATCTAAGAACTGCTTGAGTAATGCTGGTGGCAGACGTTGCATGGAGCGGAGATAGTAGAGCCCATAGCGTGCATAATTGGTATGCCCTGAAGCAAAGAAATAGGGAAGCATTTCTTCGACAGCTTGCAGATGGAGAGACCAGTCACCCTCCCTCTCAGCTCTAACAAAAGCCATACAGATGAGCATGGGCTTTACAAGACAGTTCATCCAGAACTTTGTAGTTCGACTCCTTTGCTTGCTGGCTACTTCAATCAACTCGTCGAAGTCAGTGAATTGGTGGTCTTCCAGTACTGATCTTAATATCTCCTCAATGACAAGTCGAAGCGCCCTGAAATTCTGTGGGAACTTCTTCCCAGACAGAAGTTTTGGAACTCCAGCTAATCGTGACTTCAGTATGTCTTAGAGCCCACTTCCCGACATCAAATAGCCGATACTTCCTAGAAAACTCATTATCATGTGCATGCCACCTAGTATGGGTACAAACTTGGCAAATATGTCTTGGTTAGCCCAGACTATGTTTACCGTCACTTGGTAGAGTTGCTGATCACACGTAAGAATTGTCCATTCTTGACCTGTAAGTGATGTCAGGAACTGTGCCTGTACCATTGCCGTCATCATTGTGTCAGGTTCTGCTGGTGTCATATCCAAGAATGGAGTGTACACTACTGTTGTCTTGGGCCTCAGTTGCTGTCCACTGTCCCGTGCATGCTTAGTATTGAAACCGCTAAATTCTGGGCAATCCTCGTTTCTTGTCACGGCCTGTAGGAAAGCAAGATCTGTTGCTGCTGCTCTGTTCCTGGAGACTTGCATACTCGCAAGCATAGACAGCTTTGGAACAAATCTTTGAGCAAACTCTCACGGCATCTCAGCCTTTTTGTTCCCCCGGTTGCGCTGAACTTGTACTTCTCCCAGGGACAACTTGGTTGCTTTTGTCTCCTCCCATTTCAGTCGCTTTATTCTTGGTACTTGTTTGCCGTCATGAGATGGGGTAGGGTTCTTTCTTCCTGTTTGGGTGATCACCGTGGCTAAGCCATGAGTAGACTTTTGTCCATTAGGGGAGGAGATCTGGGCATCAAAATTGTCAGCGACAACTTGAACGAGGCCATCTTTACTCTCAAACTCTGTTAATCCCCTATCCTTTGCCATTTCTGCTGCAGCAGATATTCTGAAACGGCGCAATTCATTGTATGAAGATGTTACACCATAGTTATGAAACTGCTCCATTACACTTCTCTGCTTGTTAAGAAGCACACTGAGCCCAAGTTGAAGAGATGTTGCATATCCACTCACAACACCAAGAACAATGTGACTGATCATCACGGCCTGCAGAGTGGAATCCAGCTTTGGGTCTATTCCAGCCACTGACCTCAACACCTGGACGGATCATTGTCCATATTCTGCTGTGCTAACACTTGAAGTCGGCGCGAACTGGAAGTGCAACATGGCGTCACTGCTGTGAGCCAATGAAATGTCCAGTTGTAGAGGTCAGTGGATTTACCAACCAACTGAACTCTACACCTGGACATTTCATTGGCTCACAGAGTGACTTCATGGGTCCGCCATGTTGCACTTCTCTGCATGCCGACTTCAAAATGAAACAATGGATGATCTGTCCATGTATAGAGGTCAGTGATTCCAGCAAGCAGAGCAAGTAATGTCTCACTGCATACATCTGCCAAGAAAACGAAATGGAGAAAATTTTGTTCCCATAAATATATGAAAAAGTTATTTTGGCATAGTAAATAAAAACAGTAAAGAAAACAGAATAAAGTCAATTTGCTGGAATTCTAGCCCAACACCAATCCCATCCTAACCACGGCGGGGTATTTCCGTAGCGGGTAATTAATTTTCTGGACACGTATGATAATCATGTAATCCCCCAAACTGTATCATAACTATCAGGTGAGACAATGCAGAAAGTGTCATTGAAATTTGTTATAACATACATCCCAATAAACGAAACCGTGTGAATATTACAAACAGTGTAATATTTACCTGATACCAAGTCTGTGGTCAGTCTTGTTGGATATGTATAAGGATCAGGTTGATGGTGAAGGCACTCTGCTTTAATCTTCTTGGAAAGGCTTGCGATAGCTCGTCCAAGAAATTCATCCTCACCATCATCTTCAATACGAAGTCGCGATGATGCGTTGTTCTTGAATACAATGATTGAAGAGACACCAGGCGATGTGAGTACCAGGATGTCCGGAAGAAGAGCATCTTCTAGGTAACCAATGAGCGCACGTCGAGATAGGTTCTTTCCCCCCAGGTGCTGATATAAATTATGCAGTTCTCTACTGTTCCAGATGCGAGAGTGGTCGGATGTCATTTCAGTGATTAGTTCGTCCAAAGCTCTTTCCATCAAGCCGTCTGTGTTTGCTGCATGTTTGTTGCTGAAAAAGTTTACCATGCAGTCCTTGTGGTACCGTGCTTCTGCTGCATGGAGATCACTCAATGCACTATTGGTTCTAAATGCAACATCACTACCCCAAGTATCACCTCGTTTGATGGCATGTTCCAGAATATTATCTTTCCAAGCGGTATTGTCATTGCTATACGCAGTTCGGCACAAGTATGCTTTCCTCCATCGACTTGGATTCTTTCTAGACCGTTCCAATTCGCATTCTTCTCCACAGAAAAGACATTGCTTAAGAAATTTAAATTCTCTTGCCCTTCCCCGCAATCGCTTTGGGGCGTTTGATTGATCTGATGCTTTTTCATCACTGTTCTTCCTCTTCAATAATCTCTGGATATGGTCTTTAGAGCAGTACGTGCTAATGCAGTTTTTGTGGCATCTGAACGATTCTGCATCGGTTTCAAGAAGATCACTCACGCCATCACCCCTTAGACGGCTTGCAATGCGGACACTTTCTACTCTTGATGAGAGGATCAGCGATTTTAATCCGCTTGTTTGGCAGATAATGCATACTTCCTCCATTATGAAGATCACCACCTAGGCAAATATATAATTGTATCTTAAATAATCTATGCAAAACTACAATGTAATAGTAATGTAAAAGGGCAAGTACTTGAAGCGTCACTTTTTCTGTTTTATCTTTTAACTGAACTAGGGCTATCACAATAACAAATAAATTTAACCTTATTAGCTCTACATTCACTTTATTACATTTATATTATAATCTAGTGTAATAAAATACTGGATAACCTTAATATTTCGATTGCATAGAGTCATGATGAAAATAATGTATTCATTTAACATGCCATATGTTGATGAAATACTGCACTTGCAAAGTAATATGTGGGATTGTAGATCTAGAATGACTTTATTAAAACTACCACACAAACACATCAGGATATGTTCATATCTTAGGTAGATTATACGAGAAATCAAATGTTGTCATACTTGCATATTCTAACAGAACTTTCAAACATAGCTTTCATCTTACCTGTTGTATATATCAATTACATGATGTGGTAGCCAGTTAACCATTAGCCTCTGTCATGAAATGACGAAAATCAACCGAAGAGGGCGTTTTGCGGAAATTTGTCAATATGGCTTCCGAGCTCTCGCGTAAGACTAACGTTAGCTATACCATGGAGGAGGGAAAACAGATAGTTAGTGAAGTGGGGGGAAATACTTAATAACAAAAATGGCCAATCATAAAACTAGATTTGTTTTTCTGCACTTCAAGTGTATTTATGCTCCTCAGAAAATCGGTTAGGCCCAACATTTTAACTAATTAGTGCCTACAATTTTTTTTACAGTGGCACTATAAAACTGAAGCTTTATTTAAATGCCATATACAGGTACTTGAATGCCACACAGTAAATATTTTCTGGGGCCAATTCATACAAGCAATATTCTTTTTGCATTTTGTATTTTTTCTTTGGACATGAAATGTAAATTTGGGGCTTTACACAGTACACAAGCAGTTTGTTCACATAATTGCTATAATTATGGGCGTTAAACCTCAACATTCCTAAATCCAGCAAAAACCAACCAGTTTTGAACACTTTTTATAGTGTCACAATAAATGTAGACGCCTGTGAAATCTAGTATAAAACCTTTATTGACTGAAACCTAACATGGGTCATAAATGACATTTACTATTAAAAGAATTTCGTAAATATTAAACTTGGATTTTCCAAGAATTGTTCCTAATTGCGCCGCGACTTAGGGAACAGTCGGTCGATTGTGTGCCAAATTTCTGGACGCCACCGCTTTGGGTATTTTCAGACTAAATGTACACCCAAAATTGTTAACAGAGGCTGAATAGCAAGCATTCATAATATTAAGATGGTAAAGGTACAATGAATTTGCAGTTTGTCAACAAAGAAGTTTGGCAACATTGCATGAGGAAAGTGGGCCCAACAGTAACTGTTTATAAACAATGTAAACGTCGAAGTAAAGCTAGCTACGCACGTACGTGCTACGGACGTAGCGCAGCACACTTTCACCAACTGGTCATTTTTCAGTCACTGTTTCTTTTCCCCCCGTAATTTTACGGTTTTGGATGACATTCAGCCTTATGCCTACGGTTTATTCTTCCGAAATAGCCACAGCCTTTAGGGTTCCGTCGTAAGCCATAAAGTTCTGACATTGACGACACACGTGTTGCTGTTGTAAAGCGCCGCCATCTTGACAATTTTCCGCGCGTTGACCTTTTAGAAAGGTCATGACAGAGGCTAATGGGTCTAGCTCTCAGATGCTCGTTTCCGTGGTGAATGTGAAGGACATGGCACTAGTCATGTGACAAGTCACCTGACTCCAACTATAATGAAAAGTCTCAAATTTGTGTTTGGGTCATGCATTATACAAATGTGGCAGTGTACTTTATGTGATGTTCGTGGTAGATGTTTGTGTGTGTGTGAGGGGTGGGGTGGGTGTGAGGGGTGGGGTGGGGTGGGTGTGGATGTGGGGTGGGTGTGGATGTGGGGTGGCCCTTACCAAAATGACCAATTCATTCCAATTGAAAAGCCAATTGGAATGAATTGGGTTCAATTGGTATTGAGTTGGTTTAAGTTGGTTTGAATTGGTATGCTCTATTCCAATTGGAAAAAAAGTCACCGACCAATTGGAAAACCAACTGATGTACCATACTCTTAATTGGTATTTAATTGGTTCGAGTTGGAAACTATTGGAATTGGTTTTTCCAATTGGGATCCTATCTACTTATTTCATTCCCAATTGGAATCCCTTCTGAACGTTTCATTTCCAATTGGAATCCCGTCTCTCATTTCATTCCCAATTGGAATCCCGTCTATCATTTCATTCCCAATTGGAATCCCTTCTGATTGTTTCATTTTCAATTGGAATCCCGTCTATCATTTCATTCCCAATTGGAATCCTATCTATCAATTCTTTTCCAATTGGAATCTCTTCTGAACGTTTCATTTCCAATTGGAATCCCGTCTATCATTTCATATTCCCAATTGGAATCCCTTCTGAACGTTTCATTTCCAATTGGAATCCTATCTATCAATTCTTTTCCAATTGGAATCCCTTCTGAACATTTCATTTCCAATTGGAATCCCATCTATCATTTCATTCCCAATTTTAATCCCTAATTCTGAACGTTTCATTTCCAATTGGAATCCTATCTATCAATTCTTTTCCAATTGGAATCTCTTCTGAACGTTTCATTTCCAATTGGAATCCCGTCTATCATTTCATTCCCAATTGGAATCCCTTCTGAACGTTTCATTTCCAATTGGAATCCTATCTATCAATTCTTTTCCAATTGGAATCTCTTCTGAACGTTTCATTTCCAATTGGAATCCCGTCTATCATTTCATTCCCAATTGGAATCCCTTCTGAACGTTTCATTTCCAATTGGAATTCAATCATTTCATTTCCAATTGGAAACCTGCCTGGGGATGGTATATTATAACAATATTCGCATAAATCTCTTGTCCTCCCATGGAAAATAAGTATTCAAAAGGACAAACAAAAAGACATTAAGTGCTTTTTAAAATACTTTAATACATTTATGAATGAAGTAAGTCAATGAACCAGACTACCAAAACAACAATGTTCTTGGTTTTTCCAGGTCTGCATCACAATATTTACTTTATGAACCCCTAAAGCCATCCATTGATGGTTGTAATATGGTCAATGTTTGTTTTGATTCCTCCCACGATGTTACCACTTGGTGGCGCTATTGCCTTCAACCCCAGCTCCTGAGGGCGCCGTCTCACTTTTACAGTGCACTCAAGGTCAAATAGCAGGCCGCTTGTATTCCTGACACTTCGATCGTCCACACGAGACAGAGGCTCTGATAACCAGTTTTCTAATCGGTGTTTTTGATAGTTTTATGTGATTCACACATTGATTTTTGGTAGTTAGAGCCAAGATAGATTTTCCTGACATGTTGTTCCGAGTTGACCCCACAAGAACCACAGTCAAGTAAGTGTTTTTTTAAGTGACTTTCTGAGCCTAAAAACGTGTGCTTCTTGTTTACAAGTTCATGTTATTTTCCTCTACATGCACTCAAGTATTTTTAACATGCTGACTGTTTGCTGACCCCTACATGGTCTCAGTGTTATTGTAGGCATCCAGAACCGTTGTTCTAATTATTAAGTGATTAGTTTCTTCTGATATTCGACATTATCAAGATTATTTCCTCACAGTTCTTGATCACTTCGATAGTGCTTTAGATAATTACCGATTACTATATTTAGGTGTGATAGGTCACAGACTGCTCATTCATAATATAGTACTAGATAGTTTGTACTTCGTCTGTATTTCTTAAATAGACTTATTAACCAGATTTATTGTTAGTAGAGATTGTATTCACCATTTCCTCCTGAAGATTGTTCATGTTTTAGAACTTTGCTAGTTTTTGAGTAGTTTTGTATTTCTTATTTTGTTAACAGTTCACCGCGCATTAAAGACAGACAGTGGAATCTGAAGTCCTGACCTTTGGCCGCTTATTTGTCTAAGATCGTGGTTGACACTAGCTGGTGAAAGATTACTCTCGACGTTATCACAGAAACCAGTACAGTGAATTGACTGTGCCACAGAACCGAATGCTGTGGACCCCGAACCATCCATCATGTCAGAAAGTAGGACAGGGCTGTTCCTGGACCAGATCGAACCGGAGCTAAAGGGCAATGATGACTCCGATGGAACTGCTCGTTCCGGAGACCCCCCTGATGAAACCACTCCCCCTGAAGACCCCTCGGGTCGACCACAGAGAGAAAGACACACCACCCAGAAGGCCCTTGCCAACGAAATTGAGACGAAAACCAAGAATTTCTACGCAGAGTGGCGAAAGACCAAACAAGCCCTGGAAAAGCTGCAACACACCCCCGATGAAGAAAAAACCCTTGACACAGATTTGAGCAACGCCCGTCATTCACTCAAATCTTACAACAAGGTGTGGTCGGAACTTAAGAATACCTACGCTCAAGACAAAACAGACACATTCAAGGAGATAGCCTACAAATCTACAGCATTTTCCTCGACAACTGTAACTTTGCAAACGGTGTCATCGCTCACGCGATGGACCGAATCCACTCCTTGGCCCTTGAAGTACGCTCAAACATCAGCAGAGGTTCAAGACGATCAGCAAGGAGTTCAAGGTCATCTTCATCGGCCCTTAGTGTCCGAGCACAAGCTTTGGCCGACGCTGCTGCCGCAGACCAGGAAGCGGCCTATGAGGAAGCCATAGCTAGACGGACGGCCAAACTAAGAACTGATCAAGCTGCCGAAGCGGCCGTGAGAGCAAACATAAAAGCAGAACAGGTAGCCAAACAAGCCAGACTGCCGCTATGGAGAGGGCCAGATCAAAGGCCATAATACAGGCTGAACTCGAAGAAAAGGGGGGCGTTCCCCTCACCTTACCCGAACAGTCGTCGAATGACCACGCCAGAAACTTCTGGGGAAATTGAATCTGGGGAAATTACTTTGCATTTATATATGTCATCCGGCGCGAACTGGTTAAAGAAGACAAAAGGGCATAAAAGATAAACTTCACTGGCACGTAATTAAAGCTTGAAATGGTGCTCAATAAATTTACAATAAATTTTGTAACGTAAACTTCTGTGTGATTTTCAACAACGTACTGAAGACTGTTGTGGTGATAAAAAAATATAGTCCGAATTCAAAATCAGATTAATCCTATTGATTGTGAGTTATTTGTGTGACAACTTTAATGTAGCTTTTAAGACATGCAATATAAATACCAATTGGTATTGGAAAAAAACCAATCGGATAAAGAATTGCCAATTGTTTTTTTTTCTTTCCAATTGGGTTTTTTTTCTTTCCAATTGTTTTTTTTTCTTTCCAATTGGAAAAAACCCAATTGGAAAAAACCCAATTGGAAAAACACCAATTGGAAAAACACCAATTGGAAAAACACCAATTGGAAAAACACCAATTGGAAAAACACCAATTGGAAAAACACCAATTGGAAAAACACCAATTGGAAAAACACCAATTGGAAAAACACCAATTGGAAAAACACCAATTGGAAAAACACCAATTGGAAAAACGCCAATTGGAAAAACGCCAATTGGAAAAACACCAATTGGAAAAACACCAATTGGAAAAACACCAATTGGAAAAACACCAATTGGAGAAAATAATGTCCAATTGGTTCCAACTAAAAAGTGCCAATACTCAATTGGTAAATATTCCAATTGGTTCCAATTTGAATTTTCAATTGGTAATGAATTGGAATTTTTGGTAAGGGGGGTGTGGATGTGCGTTTGTATTGACCGGCAATCGTGGTCGTCGGACAAAAGAATTGGGAGTCAAACAATGGGTCCACGATTGACAAAACGTCCACGATCTTTTCCCGTGTACAAATCCTATGGCGATCATCAAAAAATGTTAGAGTATAAACAAAAGAGGGAAGACGGTCGGACAATACCCCGTCCACGATCGAAGGCCTTTACACACTTGTGTGGGTGTGTGTCAGGGTGGGGTGGGTGTGGGTGGGGTGGGTGTGTGTGAGTTAGTCTTGCATACGCACTGTGGACCTCCGAACAATATAGGTCCACACGATGCGGGAAGAGGTTACGGTGTGTGGACTTGCACACGTCCACAATCCGTTTTTCAGTTTCCGAAAAAGAGCGCTAGAGGAAAAACGGGTTAGGGTTATATATAGAAAAGATAGAAGGGACAGCTGAGAGGCCCATAATCCTAATTTGAGGGTAAATTTGTTTTGGGGAAGCGAGAAAAATGAGTATTTAGTCAAAGTTTGTTAACTACACGAATACAAAGGAATGTCCACAGTGCGTATGTAAGGTAAAGCTTTTGTGGGTGAGCGTGTGTGTGAGTGTTTGTATAATTGTTTGCGGGTGATAATTGCACATTTAGAAAAAAACCTCAGGTCTGAAATCGTGCTCATTAATGGTTTTATTAAATGTGTAATTAAATTTATTTGGCGGCCCTATTGGCGACCATTTTGAATTTTCGCGTTTTACGAAAAATGCTCAAGGTTTCGCGTCTGGCACTCATCGGATTCGGATTCAGCACCCTTGATTTGACAAGAAAATATCAAATAACCTTTTAAATGGCCATATAATAAGCGTTTTCATGATTCGGCGGCCATTTTGGCGGCCATTTTGAATTTTCGCGTTTTACGAAAAATGCTCAAGGTTTCGCGTCTGGCACTCATCGGATTTGGATTCAGCACCCTCGAATTGACAAGAATCACTCAAAAAACATTGTATATATAAAAAAAACATGGTTCAGTCCCTTTCCTATGGGGCCTAGCCTGGACTATAAGGGAAGTGTCAGAAGGCAGTAACTGTTGGTTGTGCCGATTAGCGCCCTCTTGTGACCAAATCATTGAGGCCTTATTACCGGCTAGCATGTAGGGCGCCTTCAATCATATCCTTATAGTTTCCAATCTCATTTCTCCACACTTTCGTGGTTCCAGTATTTTCTAATCAGAGGTTTATCCATTACCATCAGACCAGGTCGACTTAAATTACATCCTAAGTTATCCTTAAACCATTCAAGATTATCCTGTGCGTCATTTTAAATAGTAAGTATACTTCTGGTGATTTACCATGGAGACTTTTCAACATTGATTGTAACCGCTGAGATTACCCATTTTGAGTACATGTGTATAATTGTAAATACATGCACACTAGCTAGCTATACATGGTTAAAGTGTTATTGAGGAAGGCCATAATTATTGTACTGCTGGTGATTATGTGTATCAGTTAAACACCTAATAAGTACCTTTGTGTTTACCATATTGCTTGTGATTATTTAGTGTTTAAACCATATGTATTTAGGTCCATGAACATGTAGGTCACATGTCATATTCCTCCAAATTCTCTATTATGTAATTAGGACACAATACACACAGTGTATGGGTCTGCTAAGTATTTATTTCCTTCATTGTTTCATTTCTTTATTTTAGAACCACTGGAAATCTGGAAATCCTTACCTACTACCGGGTTCACTATCCAACTGGTTTAGATGGTTAAATAAACAGTCCACATGTACTTGGTTTAAACCGGTCTATACTCCCTCTCGTTTTTTCATGGTTCATCGAGCCGGATTCGAACCAGCGACCTATAGATCCACCGCCAACATCCACCCGTCCATCCTGGACTGTTCGTCCACCCAGGTACTTGCAAGATTTTGACCTTGGTTCTCCGACTGGTAGCCATCGCTCCACCTCCACCACAACCTCGCCCCACTCGCATCTTTCACGTCACTCAAGCCTTTCTCTACGTTCAACTGGTTCCCAATTCTCCCAACTCAGCGACTCCCAAGTTGCAAAGCTTACAGTATTAAGAAAGCAATCACAGCTACAGGAGCTCAAACAGCAGGTGGAGGAGGATGAGTTTTATGACAAACAACTAAAGGAACACGATGACAGAGCTAGAGATGCGCGTCAGCAGCTTGAGGAAGTTGAGCGTCAGGCAATTAGATAGCGAGAATCCATTACCACGCGCCTCTCCAGAAAGAGGAGACTGCGTCAAGCAGAACAAGAACTACAACAAGCTGAGATAGTTCAATCATTTCTTCAAGAGGACGTAGACACATCAACCCACGAAACTTGTGAGTTTTCATGTCCCCAGCCAACTCCTGATCCAACCTTGTCACTGAGCAATCCATCGTTGAACACCCTTGATGCTGCCGAGACTGACAAAATTGTACCGGCCACTTCACAAATTGAAGTGAATAGTTCACCTCCAACTGCACCTACCAGCCCTACCCCTGGAAAACAGCCAGTTACTCCAGTGAGCACCTCGCAGGAAACAGGATGTGACTCCCTGAAACTAGTGTTCGCAACCAGCAACACACCCCAACAGATGAGTTATACTCCTGTCTGCAACCCTCGTGCACCACCGTTGTCAGTCACCTCGCCAACATCTCCCTGCGGTCCAGGAACTGTTCCACAAATTGCACCAGTACAGACCGACATCATGGATCTCCTCTTGGCATCATCCCTAGGTGTACCTAAACCAACTCTGCCAATGTTTTCCAGTGAAAGGGAGAGAGACTTTGCTCTGCTGAAGATAGCTCTCCATAACCTGGTAAACATTCACCCGCATCTCAGCGAACAATATAAGTACCAAGTCTTACTCGGCAGTCTGGATGGCAAGGCCCTGAGGCTTGCAAAATCCTACCTCCATAGCAGCCAGCCTTACACCAAGGCATTGGCAGCACTGAGCGACAAGTATGGCCAACCCTGTCAGCTGGTGCAAACCGAAATAGCAGCAATTATGGTGGCGCCTCCAATCAAGTACAGCGATACAGAATCCTTTGAAGACTTTTGTCTTGACGTGTCTTCCCTGGTGGGCATGCTTGAACCAAGCCGAAGTAGAGCTTCGATGTGGTTCGCATGTAGACAAGCTTCTAAGCAAACTCGCCAGAGTCTCCGTACTAGCTTCATAGAGCACTGTTTGAAGACGGGTGTGCTAAAGCCGAACTCGGGTGAAACCTACACTCTGCCACAGTTCGCAAGATGGCTGAGGTTAAAGTCGCAGTCGCAGATTCTAGCCAAGCAAGCTGTTATGGGCCACATGCAAGAGCAGAGTGGGTCCAGAGTAAACCGGGATCATCGACCAGTGAAACAAAAGTCAACTCTTCACTTCACTTCACTTCACTTCACTTTATTTTTCACATGAACAATTGAGACAACCAACAAAGGGTTTGTATACATAATGTGTGGATGGGGATCCCTAAAAAGCAAAGCTTGTCGAGTAGAGATCCCCATTTACAATTATACAAGAAAGACGCACAAAACGACAAATACATGTAACACCAGACATAAATATGGGAATGACATAATTAAGAAAACAGTAGCCTATCCTGTAGCTGTAACCCCGTGAAATAAGAAACACTTACTTTACAAATAATTATTCAATAGCATATTTTTGTATTTACGCTTAAAAAGAGAGAGACTAGATATATTTTTCAAGGAAAAGTCGATCGAGCTCCACAGCTTGGGACCCTCATGCTTCACAGTTGCTTTAGAGATTGTAGTGCGAGCATAAGACCGGTGAAATTCATGGCACTGTCTTGTAACATAAGGGTGGATGTCATAATTTTTTGAAAACATAGAACAAACGGATTTGGGTAAACTATTAGTGTTAAGTTGATGCATAAAAAAGGCCCAGCTGGAGAGAGTAAATATCGTTAACCTTTAAAACATTACAATTATAAAAAAGTGGATTACTATGTTCATAAAAGTTAGCATTGTTAATAATACGCACAGCTTTTTTCTGTAATTTGATAATTATATTAATATGACCAGTACCACTATAACAGCAGAAATGTAGTTAATATGTTTGCTCCAAGAAAGACCGTCATCAAAATACAACCCCAAAATTTTTAAATATTCAGTTTTTATAATGTTTGTATTATAAATACGTATTGAAGAAAGCTGACAGTATTTCCCATTGCTGAACAACATATAATTAGTTAAGAGATAACTTATTTGCTTTAATCCAGGCAGATACTTTTTTCATCTCATGATTAATTGTATCAAAAAGAACATTCATATTACTGTGGCTATAAAATAAATTACTGTCATCAGCAAAAAGAATAAAAGAAAGTACATCCGAGGATTTATCAAAATCATTAATGTAAACAGAGAATAAAAGGGGACCTAAAATAGAATCCTTGGAACTCCACAAGATATTTCAGAATGAGTAGACTGGGTTCCATGAATAGATACAAATTGCTGACGATTAGAAAGATAACTCCTGAACCACTCCAAGGCAATTCCTCTGATTCCATAATATTCCAGTTTAGATAAAATAATAATATGATCAACTGTGTCGAAAGCCTTGGAGAGGTCCAGGAATATAACAATTGTAGCAAAAGATGCATCTAAGCCAGTTGTTATCTTGTCAATTAATTTAATAATGGCATGTGTAGTAGAATGATGTGCCCGAAATCCATATTGGTTATCCGATATTATACAGTGTTTATCAAAAAATTCAATGGTGCGTTTGTAAATAACACGCTCGATAATCTTAGAAAATGAAGTAAGAACTGAAATTGGTCGATAATTACTAGCAATGGTTGGATTGCCACTTTTAAAAATTGGAGTGATTCTGGCAATTTTCATTTTCTCAGGCACAACACCAGTTGACATAGAATAGTTGATCATGAAGGTCAGAGGCCTGGAGATTGCCCGAATCACTTGTTTAATCAAGGTACCGTACAGCTAATTAGATCAAACCCGACCCTTTTTTTGTTAGGCAATTTACTTACAATATCAATTATTTCTTCTTCTGTAACAGGAGATAAAAACATAGAAATAGAGTTTGGATTTGATAAATAATCAGCAAAGTTCAAGCCACTCAAATTAATTACACTAGACAGGTTTTTACCGATATTTGTAAAATAGTTATTAAAGTGGTCGGCAATAAACTGAGGATTATTGACATTTGCACCATCAATATGAATTGTATTTATTTTGGATTGCTGCTTATTATGAATTACACTATTGATTATTTTCCATGTGTTTTTAATATTACCTTTAACTTTTTCAAACTGTTTAGTATAATAATTACGCTTGGAATTACGAAGGACATTGGTAAGTATATTCTTATAACGTACATACCTAGAACGGTTAAAGTTTGTAGGACTGGCAATGTATCTACAATAAAGCTTATTCTTGTGGCAAATTGATTTACATAAACTAACAGTGATCCAAGGGCATTTGGGAGTTAATTTAGATGATTTTGGTTTATACGGTTTAATAGGAATATGTTTATCTAAACTAGCTTTACAAATATCTATAAAATTGTCAAATGATGAATTAGCATCTCTGGCATTCAAAACTAAACTCCAATCACAAGAGGAAAGTTCATGTTTAAGGTTAGCTATATTATCACTTGAGTAATCACGAGTCAGGGTATGCTGGGGATTAAAGCGATTTTGTTTAAATTAGGCCTTCAGCTGACACTGAAAAACAGGCTGTAAAATGCGTTTCGCTCCAGCAAGTCTGGGTCTACTTTTTTAATGCACATATATGAGGTTCAATACATCACAAACACAAGGTAAAAAGTTCTCCACAAAAAAATTTGCAGTTATTTTTTTATACCTCATTAAAGTTATTAACAATCACGTATGCTAAAATGCACGTTTTGTGGTTTGTGGCCTTACATTGGCACTTTAAGTTTTAACAATAAAGCACGGCGGCACCTGTATGACAAATCCTATACATTTTATATTAAAGAACAAGTGTTTATGATTTTGAAAATTTGGTAACAGCAAATTATCTTTGTTTTTTTGTTAAATGGAACCACACAAAACAAAATTGTGAAACAAAATTGGCACACAGGGCGCTATGATTGCCATACGTGCCAACAAAACCTACTAAAAAATATATTTAAAAAATTGAATGGAAATTGTTTAAAACCTTTTCTAAACTGATACACGTGACCATTGTTATTATAATATACATTTTAATAAACCTCTACTTGTTTCAAAGATAACCATTTATTTGTAAAAAAAAACAAGCTTATAATTAAAAATAAAAGGGCCATTAGAAGTCAAAGATGGGTATAGTTGCAGAAAAAAACATATATGTCAGCCAACTACATGTACATGTAGTATGTTTTTAAAAAAAGCATACATATTCGAGATGTGATAAATTGGTTAGCACTGAAGAATTTGTTCACAGCTTCACAGAGGACATGTACATATATAAAAAAATAACAAAGGTTTTAAGGAGTCGTTTTTCATAATGTGACTAGCATTAGTGTGAATTAGCTTTTAATTCAGCCAAATTACAGAATGTACCCAGTTTTAATAGCGATGCATAGGGCCACAAGGAAATAAAAATACACAACACAAAAAAACAACTAATAAACAGACAGATTTCGCCAGACTTTGTTCTGAAGGCCGGGTGTAGTGTTGTCATATACATGTTTACTAAGTCCATCAACCAAGAGGCAAGACTTCGGTGGCGATTACATTAGCCCATGAATAAAAGAAAATTAACTAATATATTTCGGCAGATTTGGTCCAGTACCCAGGTGAGACAGTAAAGAGATACGGTTAAATACTAACACAAATTGGTGAAAGAACGATTAACTCGCAAGTCTACAACATCTACTTCTTACAACATTTCCCAACTTTACAACTACAGCTAACACACTGAAGGAGAACATCTGGTGCAGATGGTTCCGTCATCCATGTGATTGTTAGTTTACCATCCTCCATTTTTCATCCATGTCCATCTGAAGATGGTGCATTAATCTGTTGCTGTAGTGATCGCCGCTGACTTGCAGCCTGATAATTACAGCGCTTTGCATGCTGGGTCAGCGCATCTCGGGTTGGTGGTAGACTGCTCAGACGATGGAGATGGAGAACAAAAGGCCTTATATTAGGCGTTATCAAACTCTCTGTTGTTTGGCTGTACAGCAAGCATACCCCTAGAACTATGGGGCACTCGACGCGACGCCCGAAGGGCGGAGCCCCATAGATAGAGAGGGTTTTTACAGGTTAACCGCCGTTAAACAATAGAAACCATGCACAAACAAAATGAAATTACCCTCTCTATCTATGGGGCTCCGCCCTTCGAGCGTCGGAAGCCCCATAGTTCTAGGGGTACAGCAAGCAGACAAACAGAGTGCCTTCTTGCAATTGGAATTTGCTCCCTAGATCTGTGAATGTTTCTTGAAACTCTGGGTGCTCTTCTAACACTTTCACTATCATTTTACTATCTACGAACCGCAGATAACAGGTGTCGTGAAATCCAAGATCAGACTGCCTTCACGTGCTTCTTCACAATGCAGATCAAGAAGAATGTCAGACAAGTCGACCGTTGAGACAACTCGACTCGAGACAAGTCGACAGTTGAGACAACTCGACTCGGGACAAATACAACAAATTATGAAATAATATTAACGCAATGGCCGATCTGATGCGTGCATGAACGGTACTGAATCCCAAACTGCATGCGCACCAGCGCATCAGAAACGACGTCATCGTGCACAGTACGACCTCGTTGACCGACCGGGGATAGGATAAGTTAGCGCACAGGCCCGGCAAAAACGATGCCACCGTGCACGGTACGGCTACGTTGGCCGGGGATAAGTGCGCACACAGGCCCGACAAAAACGAACGACGTGCACGGACAATCACACTGCGCTATATCGGCTCTGTTATATGCAACAAAAGGCATATATGTAATACCCAATGTACCTCTTAAAATGGTGGTTTACCTTGTAAACTAAGACTCTTAGTTTACAAGGTAAACCACCATTTCCCTAAACTAAAGCAGCTAAACCTATCATCTCGCCCAGCGGCAGCCCCAGCCGTATATCAAGCCGGCCCGAACAAACAAAAACCTCATGTATCATAACTCCCAAACGGCGATCAGCCGCCGTCAAAATTCCCTGCTACTATCCCGAAAGCAGGCGAGTCGACTTGTCTCAACGGTCGACTTGTCTTTCCATTTATCGGACATACGGTCGAGTTGTCTCAATGGGCGAATTGTCTCAACAGTCGACTTGTCCCGAGTCGATTTGTCTCAACGGTCGACTTGTCTGACCCCCTATCAAGAAGGCCCACACGTTGGGCATGTTCGGCAATTTCGCGATCTCTGCCGCTGAACTTAAGCCACTCTTTGGAACTGGAAGTATATCTATCCCATCTGAGACTTGTGAGGGTCTTAACTGTTTCTAATTTTACAGATTCAACGTGCATATAACACTTCAAACTAGTCACATTCTTTTGTTTTACGTCGGTCGGCGACGTTGACGCGTCGCCATGTTTGATGAAAAATGTAGGTCATGTCATGACCGTCGACCCCGCACGGACAAACTCGTATGGGATTGGACAATTCGTAACACGTGATGCGATTGCGTCATTCGCGAACGGATTTTGTAACATGGCGCATTACGTCTTTGAACTTCCCTGATACCAAAATAGTTCGCTCTTTGCAGCAGGATTATTAAATAACTGCAGGATAATATGTGGAGAACTATTTTTCTAGTAATCTAGAGTCATTTATTTAGTCGGAACTGTTCAGAAAATTTACACCCACTCTTGCTGGATCGAAACAAACGAATTTGAGCACTCAGCTGAAGGCCTAAATGGGAAAGAAGTAAATATTGGAAAGTGATCAGACAAATCAGTAATGATAATTCTAGATTTCGGAGAAGGTAAAATATTTGAAAAAATGTTATCAATAAGAGTGGCAGAAGTGTTCGTTACCCTGGTGGGTTTGTGAATTAATGGTAAACAAGACGACGAGTAAATTATATCCAAAACTTCTTGTGGCTTACTCCCACGTCTTCATTCCTGACCGGAGGCAAACAGGAGAAACCTGCAAGCCCCCAATACATCAAGCCAAAGCCACAGCCGTTCTGTCCTTTCTGTGAAGGTAAGGATCACTTCTTGAATGGATGTCAAACCTTCAAGGCACTCTCTACTGATGATGTGGTGAAGTGGATCCAAAAGAATAGACGCTGTTGGAAGTGTTGCCGAAAGCATAAACCGGATGCATGCACCTTAAAGAAACCCTGCTACCAGTGTAATGAAGTGCATCATATAATCCTGCACGATTCTGCCAAGAAAGCCACAAGAGTTGTTATGGTGAAACCAACTAGCCAGTCCGTGTACGTAGACAAACCTAGCCGATCATACAACACCATGCTGAAAGTGGTAAGAGTTGCTCTCCATGGTCCAGATACCAACATCGACTCTTATGCAATACTTGATGACGGGTCTGAGCGTACCATGCTTATTCAAGAGGCAGCAAATCAGCTTAAGCTACCAGGAGCACCAGAGACTATGCATCTACGAACAGTCAGAGAAGACCTGGTCACATGTCAAGGTCAATCCGTATCCCTGTTTGTGTCACCCCATGATAAGCCAGATGTCAAATTCTTCCTAGATGGTGTCTTCGCTGCCGATAACCTCTGCCTGTCTGAGTACACGTACCCAGTCAATAAATTGCAAGAGTGCTACCAGCATCTTTGTGATTTGCCACTCCCTCCGGTTGATATAGCTCGACCAGTTATCCTAATTGGCTCAGATCACGTCGATCTCATCACCCCTAGACGCCCAATCAGGTTCGGCCCTAGTGGGACGCCAGTAGCCACTTTCACAAAGTTGGGATGGACTCTCCATGGACCAGTCGGCATCTTAAAGCAGAAGGCTAGTGAGCAACGATGCTTCAGAGTCTCCGTCCAATCGGAGACAACCGAGCTGATGAGACACGTTGATAAACTCTGGCAAGTTGATGTTGTGCCATATTTGAACGAAAAGCATGCCGTTCGCTCCAAACAAGATAAACGTGCCGTGCAACTTCTAGAAGACAAGACAACCCTCGTGAATGAGGGAAGAATTCAGCGTTATGCAACACCCCTCTTGCGAGCTGATGACACCAAATTCCATGCTCCAAAGGAGACTGTCCTTCCATCCCTGAGAAGAACAGAAAAGCGCCTTGCAACCCGACCTCAGCTTGCAGTGAAACATAGTGAGCTGATCAAGAAGTTAGTAGATGCTGGTCATGTCAAAATCCTGGCAGCAGAAGATGCTGCAAAGACGGAGAAATCCTGGTACATTCCGCATCACACAGTGGAACACAACGGAATATTTCTCCTTGTGTTCAATTGCTCCTTCCAGTACCAGGACCAGATACTCAACGAGCACCTGCTTCCCGGCCCTCCCCTCGGTGCATCACTCCTTGGAGTACTGTTGCGTTTCCGCCAGCATGCAGTAGCGGTGTCAGGAGACATTAGGGCAATGTTCCACCAAGTTAGACTCCAGCCTACTGACAGATGTCTCTTCCGCTTCCTGTGGAAAAACATGATCACCGAAACCGAACCCAAGATCTACGAATGGCAGGTACTACCATTCGGAGCGACATGCAGTCCCGAAGCCAGGACTCTCGTCCACAACATGCGTCACCTGCTCACCAAGGGTGGTTTTGATATACGGCAGTGGGCCAGTAATGTACCCAACGTTGTAGCAGATAACACACCAGCTTTGTAATGGCCAGGTTCCGAGTTGCGCCAAAGAAGCAGTTGTCCATGCCTCGCCTGGAGCTCTCAGCTGCTTTGGCTGGGGCTCAACTGTCTAATCTCCTTCAGCAAGAGTTGACTCTACCTCTAGAAGATATTGTTCTCTGGAGCGATTCTACGACTGTCCTAACCTGGCTGAAGGCGGAGTCCTGCAAGAACAATGTATTTGTGGGGACCCGAGTGGCCCAGATCCAGACCCTGACGGATGTCAACCAATGGCGCTGTGTGGACACGAAAAACAATGCAGCTGATGATCTGACAAGAGGGAAAACTCTGCTGTCACTCAGTCAACCCTGCAGGTGGCGAGATGGGCCATCGTTCCTCTCCACCAACCCTGATCTTTGGCCAGCCTTCCCACCTGCCTTAGCTGAGGATTCCTGCGAACTGAGGAAATCCTCCTTTTGTGGTGTAGTGACTGTAAAACCAGCTGATATCCCAGACCTGGAGAAATACCAGTCCCTGGAAGAGCTCATCGAGGCATCAAAGCAACTCTGTGATGGGGCGGCTGGGGATGACGTTTCTGCAGACCTGGCAGCCGATCAGCGAGCAGAAATTGAGCTTCATCTCTTCCCACGAGTCCAAAAATCTAGTTTTCCCGAAGAGTGGGGTGCCCTCAATAACGGTAAAGAGCTTCCTCGAGGCCGGATGAGACGAGCTGAAGGAATTCCGCTGTTTACGAAGCATCCAATCGTGCTCGATCCGGCACATCCGGTTACTAAGCTCCTTATACAGGACTTTGACCAGAGGCTCATGCACTATGGTCCAGAGCGTGTCCATGCAGAGATCCGAAAAAAATTCTGGATTCTACGTGGCCGAAAGGCTGTCCGCAAGCACCATCGTCAATGTTTTGACTGCCATAGGTGGAGAGCATCTCCGAGCGTTCCTAAGATGGGAGATCTTCCTCCAGCTCGCCTCCGTATCCAGCAGCCACCATTCTACTCTACGGGTGTCGACTGCTTTGGGCCGATGACGGTCAAGATCGGCAGGCGAACAGAGAAACGTTGGGGCATCATTTTTAAATGCATGACAACAAGAGCAGTGCATCTGGACCTAATAAATAGTCTTGACAACGATGCCTTTCTGATGGCATTCCGCCGATTCGTCTCCAGAAGGGGGAAACCGTATGAGCTACTCTCAGACTGCGGAACCAACTTCAAAGGGGGTGCTTCCGAAATGAAGGAAGCCTTCTCAGCAATGGATCCAGCCCTACAGCGTGAGCTTGCCAAACACCAAGTTAGATTCCGCTTCAATCCTCCAAATGCCCCACATTTTGGTGGATTGTGGGAGAGGGAGATAAAGTCAGCCAAGCACGGCCTGCGAGTTGTCCTCAAGGATCAGACGGTACAAGAGCCAGTATTTCGTACAGTACTCATCGAGGTCGAGGAGATTCTCAACTCGAAGCCTCTTGGCTACACATCATCTGACATTGCCGACATTGACCATGTCACACCGAACGTCCTCTTGATGGGACGATACGACCCAGCTCTTCCTCAAGTTGTTTATCTAGCAAAAGACCTCTTGGGCAGACGTTGGTGGAAGCACAGCCAAGTGCTTGCAGACCACTTCTGGGCAAGGTTCTCCAAGTTATACCTACCCTCAATGCAAAGCCGTCAGAAGTGGCAAAGATATGTTGTGGGTTTGTCCAAGAACGACGTCGTCATGATCATCGACCGGAATCTCACTCGGGCGCAGTGGCCTATTGGCAAAGTTACCGAAACCTTTCCCGGACCGGATGGTCGTGTCCGTAGTGCTGACGTGAGAGTCCGAAACAAGGTCTACACACGTCCTGTAGCTCGGTTAATTCAACTTCCTGAGATGGGTAACAAGGATGATCTCCAAGACGCTCCAACATCGTAGGTTGATGAGCGGCTGGCCAGTTTTAAAGGACGCTTTCTTTTGTATGTAAATTTCATCCCCAAATTTAGGGGCGGCTGTGTCAGAAATCAGTAACTGTTGGTTGTGCCGATTAGCGCCCTCTTGTGACCAAATCATTGAGGCCTTATTACCGGCTAGCATGTAGGGCGCCCTCAATCAGATCCTTATAGTTTCCAATCTCATTTCTCCACACTTTCGTGGTTCCAGTATTTTCTAATCAGAAGTTTATCCATTACCATCGGACCAGGTCGACTTAAATTACATCCTAAGTTATCCTTAAACCATTCAAGATTATCCTGTGCGTCATTTTAAATAGTAAGTATACTTCTGGTGATTTATTATGGAGACTTTTCAACATTGATTGTAACCGCTGAGATTACCCATTTGGAGTACATGTGTATAATTGTAAATACATGCACACTAGCTATACATGGTTAAAGTGTTATTGAGGAAGGCCATAATTATTGTACTGCTGGTGATTATGTGTATCAGTTAAACACCTAATATGTACCTTTGTGTTTACCATATTGTTTGTGATTATTTAGTGTTTAAACCATATGTATTTAGGCCCATGAACATGTAGGTCACATGTCATATTCCTCCAAATTCTCTATTATGTAATTAGGACACAATACATACATTGTATGGGTCTGCTAAGTATTTATTTCCTTCATTGTTTCATTTCTTTATTTTAGAACCACTGGAAATCTGGAAATCCTTACCTACTACCGGGTTCACTATCCAACTGGTTTAGGTGGTTAAATAAACAGTCCACATGTACTTGGTTTAAACCGGTCTATACTCCCTCACGTTTTGTCAGGAAGGCCAGGAGAAAGTCGTGGCTTACGCTAGTAGGGTTTTGAAGAAAGCAGAGCAAAACGATTGCGTTACCCGAAGGGAGCTGCTTGCAGTTGTTCATTTCTTGAGGCAGTTTAGGCCGTACATATATGGACGAAGAGTATCAATAAGGACAGATCATGGAGCCTTGAAGTGGCTTCTGAACTTCAAGGACCCGACGGGACAAACAGCGCGTTGGCTGCAGATCATAGGAGAGTTCGACTTCGAGATAATCCATCGAGCTGGGAGGTCACATCAAAATGCTGACAGCCTGTCGCGCCGACCTTGCACACAGTGCGGAAGAGATGAAGATAGCAGGGATGCATATGAAGGGAAATCTGTAGAGGGAACTGTGGTGATGGACACTTCGGTTCAAAACGCGGAGATTAGGGCGGAACTACGTGTAGTGGGAGTGCAGCCCCACATCTCCAAGGGAGCTTGGAGAAGGGCACAACTGGAGGACGAACAGATGAGCTGGCTGATTCAAGTGAAGGAAGGGACAGGGACACGCCCTGACTGGGAGAAATTTTCTCCGAAACCCGCAGCTGCAAAGAATTACTGACTGCAGTGGGACCAACTGGCAGTCCGAGAAGGGATCTTGCAGCGTCGGTGGGAGTCTGGCGATGGGCGGAAGGTCCATTGGCGGACCGTAGTGCCTCAGAAGTATCGGGAGGAGATACTGCAGGAGTTGCAGTCAGGAAGGACAAGTGGTCACCTGGGTACAAAAAAGATCATGGCTAAGGTGCGCCTTAAGTTCTACTGGTCAGGCCTAAGTTCTGATGTCAGGTCCTTCATTAGGCAATGCGACTTATGTGCAAAGAGGAAGTCGCCGAGTAAGAAGCGAAAGGCACCTCTACAACAACATTTGGGGCACCTGTTGAGCGGGTGGCAATGGATATCGTTGGACCCTTCCCTGTGACAACCAGTGGAAACCGATACATCCTTGTGATATTTGAATTCTTTAGCAAATGGTTTGAAGCGTATCCCATCCCAGACGAAAGGGCGGTGACTGTTGCGGGGCGATTTGTCGAGGAGTTCGTGTGCAGGTTCGGAGTTCCGAAGACGCTGCACACCGACCAAGGGAGAAACTTCGAGTCAAATTTAATCGCCGAAGTGTGCAGGATCCTTGGTGTGGAAAAGACTCGGACAACACCGTACAACCCCAAATCGGACGGGATGGTAGAGCGCTATAATCGTACTCTAGTGAATATCGTGGCAATCACGATGAAGGATCAGGAAAACAAGAAGGACTGGGATAAGGAGTTACCCTACGCAACAGCGGCGTACCGTAGTACCCCACATGAGTCGACGGGTGAAACTCCTAATATGATCATGCTAGGGAGGGAAATATCTCTTCCCATTGATCTAACAATTGAGCAACCACCTGCAGAAGATGAGACACAGGACTTGAACTATGCTCAAGAGATGTGGATGAGAATGCAGCGTTCTCATGAAAGAGCACGCAAATGTCTTGCAAAGAGCGCACGGAGGCAGAAGCGCAACTACTACATGGAGGTCTGCAAGGAACAGTTCGCAGAAGAAAAGTTTTGCTGGCTGTATAACCCAGCGAAGAAGAAGGGTGTCTCTCCAAAGTTGATGTGCAGATGGGAAGGTCCGTACCTAATATTGGACAAACTATTTGACGTTACTTATAGGATACAGCAGAAGAGGGGGGGAAAGATGAAGGTCATCCACAGTGACCGCATAAAGCCATATGAGGGAAAACCGATACAAGCTTGGGCAAACAGGAGAAATAGTAGCCAGCAGGAAGAGAACGAAGATTCTCCAGAAACTCAGCAGCAGGAGATAAGTGGATCTAGCCATGGAAGTGACGAGGGAGTCACTTGAGGAAACCAACATTCTTGAAACAGAGGAGACAGCAGTAGTGGATGAGCTAATAGGAAGTGTGGAGTCACTTCAAGAGGACTTGACCCCGGGTGCACAGATGAACAATGTGCAACCTTCAGGAACTATTAGCATTGAAATAGCACCTGCGCAGACAGAGCAAAGCCAAGCGCGGACGAGAAGAAACCCAGTGCGCCAACGGCGGCTGCCGCAGCGATATCGTTAACCGATAACATTGGATCAATATAGATTCACCCGCTAGCAGAATTAATACAGGGATGGAATACAAATATTAAGGAGGATAACATTAATGTTAACTTTTCATTTTTGCAGTGGAAAGAAAGAAAAGAGGACACACCTACTGAAGGATGGACAAGGAGAGGGAATGGAGTCGACCCAAGGACTGGGACACAGTGATGTTGCTCCAGTGCAAGGAATGTGGTGACACCTTCATAAATAAGAGGAGGTTCGACAAGCGGGAGTCACGGGTCAAGGCAGATCCAATTCTTCTGCTTTAAGTGTGAGCGCAGCTACACGAGGAAAGACAACATCAAGGTGCACTACCATAACCACCACCCTTCATCCATGGAAGATTTGGCCAAGATATACTTGGAGACGGAAGGGGAACACAAACGTGCGAAGGCTAGCGCGGGAGGTAAGCAGGCCGACAAACAGTGACAGCAGGATCGCGCTGACAAGCGTCGGAAATCAAAGACGACGGAGGATACTGGAGAGCCTAAGCGGAAACAGCCAAAGGCGGTAGATGAATCTGAAAAGGGGAAAGAGGGGCCAAAAGTGGAGACGCCGACTGAGGATGCCTTGAAGTGGCCAGTACCCTCAACTCCTGGGCGGATGGAGATTGATGACGCTCCTGAGTTGTCCCTTTCCCCGGGCTCATTGTCTTTGGTAGATCAGTGCCTGAGTCAACAGCCGCAGTCCTTGGTATACCTATCTGGAGGAAAGCCAAGAGGAATGATGTCCATGGTCCAGGATCTGAAGTCAAAGTGTGGGAGTAAGGACGAGGAGAACGTGCGGGTCGTGCTTCCTGAGGAGCCAAAGGATGCCGAAGCCAAATCCCCTTCCCAGCAGATTAGTCTTGAGCGAGTCCTTGGAGGGACTACCTTAAAGGGCCAGCAGCCGAAGAAGCGTCAAACCAATTACCCTGCAACTGTCGTGCGGGATACCTCATATCCCAAGCCAGCCAGAGCCCGAGTATTCAACATCCGTGGGGAGGAACCTGGGAGTCAGCGTGAAGTACCTGTCAGCACACCCAACTTAGAGATCATGATGGCTTGAAAGGTCCGGAGTGTCAAGGAGGTGCACACCAAATCAAGGTTCCAGAATGGTGTAAAGGTGTCTGAAGAAGTCACCGAGAGAACCTACGAGGTCAACTTCACTGCTGGTTTTGTTCTTTAGTAGCGGTTGCGTCGCAGCGCGATGACATATAGTTTCATCATCGAGAACTGCACCTTGAGAACTGCACCCTAAGTTTTTGTGCATGACCTTAAGGACATTGCTTATTTAAAGTTGTTGTTTGCTAGTTGAAAGTTACTGAAACCGTTGTATTTTGTAAACTCTAAACTATGTAAGGTCAGAGCTGTAATTGTGCTATTTTGTATGTGATAGCAGGCATGTGAGCTATAAGATGAGGCCTTTATTTAAATTTGTTTGTTTAAATTCATTGCAATCACTGTCGAGATTATATCCAATTTACAGGAAAGAAGTGTACACTTAAAGATATCCTGCAACTGCTTCCCTTAAGTTCATCGCCTCAAGTGACAATAATTTTGAGTTATGATTATACTAGGAGCAAGCACATCCTTTGCTTTTAGTTAGTATCAGTTTGTAAGACCGAGGACGGCCTGAACTTAATGGTGAGGCTGTGTAGCGCAACGGTGTGCTTGCAAGTTAGCGCAAGTAGCGCCCTCTGTAGTTGTGGGCCGCGCGCGACTTGGTTGGGGGAGTCGATCACTGCGCGTCTTCGAGAACGGACGTGGATCACCGCACCTCGTGAAGTACGGACGTGTGGATCGTGCGTTGTGCACTGGGCGATGACATACAGCAGAAGGGCAGTAGCCGGAAACACACCGGGGATCTGTAGCTTGGGCTCGTGGGCATTAACCACTGGATCTCGGCAGTCCATTAACCACTGGAGCCGGCGACGGGGAGTTGTCTGATAGTTTGGGGATCGCGTTAGCGTAGCGGAAAGCGCGGCGACCAGTCTCACACTTAACGCAGGTGCCGTTTCAATGATTATTGATAAGTGATTTGTGCATTATAA
Source organism: Crossaster papposus (assembly GCA_037893245.1). NCBI lineage: Eukaryota > Metazoa > Echinodermata > Asteroidea > Velatida > Solasteridae > Crossaster > Crossaster papposus. The sequence continues at coordinate 2,580,161 of JBAIAA010000630.1, forward strand.
TTGTAGGAATGAGCATTAAAAGAACTTAATTATCGTTGTGATCCGACCAGCAGAAGTGTATGTTTGGGTCCCTTATTCGTCTGTCCTGTTCGTCAGTTGGATTCGTCCCTTCAGTGTTCTTCCTTAAGGAAACTCTTGTACGCGTTGGCGGCATACGGCACTCCGAACGAGCCCATTCATCTAGGCTAACTTAAGCTATAGGTCTGGAGGCCAGGGCGACCTGTTACTTGTCGGGAGCCCCGGTTGCGCCACAATATGCTGAAAGCTGATGTGTTTACTATACTCCTCTGCTGTAGACCCCCGGAAAAAAAAGCTGCACGAATTCATCGACAAGCATTGTGCTGAAACAAGAAAAAATAGTAATATTTTAACAAATACACAATCAACCGTAAAAGAAAATGTGAAAATAAGCCAGATGTAGCCATTTAATCTACTTCGCAGCATTTCATGTTAAAAACGAAAATAAAAAAACTTAAGAATTTTAGAGCCAAACTGGCACTAAACTGCCCGCCCGGCTCGCTATGATTCAAACAATGCATAGTAGACAACACACTGTACATGTACCTTACACTCACATTTATAACAAGGGTCACGATCAGGTGACATGCAGAAGACAACTCAGCCCATAGTGTTGCTTAGGTATTCCTGCAATCTTCGTCACATAAGTACACGTACTTCCTGCCGATACAAATCGGTAAACTCTATAACAAATTCAGTTGGGTGAACTGTACAGTTTACTGCTTTTGAAAGTATATTCCATGACGTCTTAGCTTTCCGTTGATTGTGCAAATTTTGCTAAAATGTTCCCAATTTAGGTATTTTTTGGGCTCCCGATGCACACGTACAACGGCAGCCATGTTGAATGTGATGTGAGAACCTAATAACCTATGACCCCCATACTGTTATGTTAAGCAAATTGATTTTGCCGGCCAGCTTTGCTTGTTTACCGCTAGCACATGTGCCACAATCAAATGTACTGTCTACAGGTAAATAAGTAAGTTCAGTATTGTGACGGAAAGTGCAAAGACTTAGGGCGAGGCTAGTGTTATTGTAATTATCACATTATGAATGAACTCTAACCCAGGGCGTACGTGACCTGTAGTTGCGCGCGCTGGTTGGGCGGAGCTTACCGCTCAGTGACCCGCTGCGTGAATGCACGATATTGGGTAACAAAGCCCATAGGTGTAAGTACATGTGCATGTAGATATACGTACGTGTACATGTGCGTGTTTTGTATGGTGTACCTGGGTGGTATGTGTGCGTGTTCGTGGTCAGTTGGTTGAGTGCCGAGCCACCGGTAATGGCCCTGTCACACCAGAGCGTTTAGGGCCAACGCGTGAGAAACGTCTTGTAATTTTGGCAACACGCTGGCAAAGGCTGACCAACGCTAGCCAGCGTTAGCAACACGCTGAGCGCGTTACTCACACGCTGGGACACGCTGTCACATGCTGAGGAAAACATAACTACAATTTCCAGCGTTTGCCAGCGTGTGGATGCACACGCTGGAGGCGCATTGGAGGTTCGTTACTGACGCGTCGAACACGATAGACGATCGTTATCAACCCGCTAACCACACGCTGGCGTACGCTGGCGACACGCTGGTTATGGCCCTGTCACACCAGAACGTTTTAGGCCAATGCCTGAGTAGCGCGTTAAAAATAGTTGATACGCTGGCAATCGCTGAACTTTCACAGAAAAAGTCAAGTGGAACCGTGATTTCAGCGTGTCCATACAGGTTGATAACGGGTTTATAGCGTATGCCAGCGCGTGAGTAGTGTATGAGGAACGCGCTCAGCATGTGAGGAACGCATCACTGATTTATAGTAAAAATACGACAGCGGGTCCCCAGCGTGTGAGTAGTGGGTTGGTAACGATCGTCTAGCGCGTTTGACGCGTGAGTAACGACCTTCCTGCGCGCCGCCAGCGTGTGCAGTCACACGCTAGCAAACGCTGAAAATTTTAGGTATGTTGAAAAAATGTATTTTTGCCTCAGCGTGCGACAGCGTGTTTCAGCGTGTGGGTAACGCGCTCAGCGTTGGTCAACGTTTACCCGCGTGTTGCCAAAATTTCAACATGTTACTCACGCGTTTGCCTAAAACGTTCTGGTGTGACAGGGCCATTACTGTAGTAGCGCGTCGGCTTTTTACACAACTAATCATGTGGTCGTTGCAGTACGCTGGCGCGCATCGGAACGCGCTAGGCAGTCGTTCACCAGTCGTCCAGCGCTTTACTAACGTGTTACTCACGCGCTGGCAAACGCTATGAACCCGTTATCAACGCGTTATGGACACGCTGAAATCACGGTTCCACTTTACTTTTTCTGTGGAAGTTCAGCGTTTGCCAGCGTATTAACTATTTTTAACGCGCTACTCACGCGTTGGCCTAAAACGTAGCTTCACGACTTGTGTTCTGAGTTGTACATTGCGCATACCAGTAGTGCATTGTATATGCTGTGGTACATTGTATATGCGGTGGTGCATTGTATATGGTATAGTACATTGTGTATGCTGTAGTGCATTGCGTATGTTGTAGTACATTGCGTATGCTGTAGTACATTGCGTATGCTGTAGTACATTGCGTATGCTGTAGTACATTGCGTATGCTGTTGTACGTTGCGTATGCTGTTGGACATGTGGAACCTGTTGTACGTTGCGTATGCTGTTGGACATTGTGTATGCTGTTGTACGTTGCGTATGCTGTTGGACATTGTGTATGCTGTTGTACGTTGCGTATGCTGTTGGACATTGCGTAGTGTTGGGCGTTGCGCATGGCGTTGCACATTGCTGATGCGGTCGCTCGTTGCTGCGGTAAGCAGTAGGTTTCCCCCATCCAGTAATTAAGGACTCAGGTAATGAAACAGCCCCAATTAAATCCTAATTATAGTACATTGTATTGATTGTTGAGAATAAATCATTATTGTTGATTTTTGTACCGACAATGCAGTTGTCAAGGTGTCTTTGTTCACAGGTTTATTGTGTAATTGACAGAGAGTAATCGCAATCATCATAATTGTCGGTATATTTCCACCAGAACGGACCTGCACCCTTAGCCTTTTAGGTCGCTCTTAGTGATCTCTCGTCTAGGGAAGAGCCTTAGGTAGTGAAGGTTGTCGCCACTCTATAGGTGTCAGACTTATCCTAACAGCCTTAGGTTGGCCCGGGGATTTCCCGCCACAAATGGTGTCAGAAGTGGGATGATTGTGATTGATTAGGTTGATTTCCTCTGTTGAATTGTTGAATTGTTGTTGTTGGTTTTTTGTTTTGAGATATGACCGAAAGCTCAAAAGGTCGAGTGGGCACCTCAAGTGCTGAGGCTGAGGAGCAAAGACTGCATATGGAAGCCCAATTTCTGCAATTGGAAAATGACCTCATTGCAAAGAAGTTGAAGGCTGCCATGGAGTTGCAGTCGGAGAGAAACATGATCACATGAAGGAAACATGACCACGCTGGGTCAAGGCCGGGGTGTGCTCCATCAGGTTGACACCGATGTTGAGTTTAGGATACCCGAAGAGACGTCCGGATATGACTCCAGAACATCGGAGAGAGTCATGGGTGCAGATATGCGGCCTGAGTCGGCCCCTTATGTGGGGAGGGGGGTGACGTTCAGGGAAAGTACACCTTGGCGAGGACGGCGCTCGGGAATTTTCCCCCGAGCACAGTCGACGCCTGTTGCCGGGGAGACAGATGATCCAAATGATGATCTGATGTCGGTTATCCCTGAAGGTGGCATGGAACGGGCTAAGGCGAGCGCCAACCCGTTCGTTTGCGATATGGTATACCCTAAACAGGTACATGACTAATTGTTAAGTTTCGCTACTCGACCAGTCGAGGCGAATAACAACAGTTCAGCTAAAACCGACACCTCGTCATGGGTCCATGGCCACTGAAACGAGAGGCACGGGTCCATTGTGATGTAGGTCGGGAGGAAAGTTTGGAGCGACTAAATCGCAGGCCAAATATAACCCCTGATCGGTACAGCGGTAGAGTGCTCTGGAAGGAGTACTTCCGCCATTTTGAGTCGTCTCGTGAGGTGAACATGTGGGGCGAGGAACAAGCTGCAAAGTGGTTAGCCGCAAGTTTGCACGTATGGTGCGCTTGTAAAGTTGCTAGAGCGCAGGTTTGGATCAGCTCGACAGAGTGAAAATTATCTCGTCGAGCTGAGACATCGGCGCCAAAAGCCGAAGGAGACTTTGCTTGAATTAGGGCAAGCAATTCACGAATTGACGTCGAGAGCATACCCTGAGTTACAGGAAGATGCTAGTGAGAGGTTGGCTAAGAACCACTTTATGGACGCCGTTGATAGTAATTCAGTGAGAGAGGGCATCAATAGGGCCCGTCCAAAAACTTCGGACGAAGTGGTCCAGGCTGCTCTGGAGACTAAAAACTTTGAAAAGGTTGAGCAGGAAAGGTTGCTTGACCTGAAGCCCGCTAAATATGCGAGGGCGTTAGACTCTGGAACAGAGCAGAGGTTGGTGATTTAAGAGGGAAGTCTGAGTGAATAGGCCAAGACAATGAAGTCTGTGGCCGAGTTGGTGAAGTCGTTGTCAAGTCAGGATCACGGCAAGGATGTGATATGTCTCCTCAGACACACAAGCCCTGGAAAGCCGAGCCTGTGCGCCCTCTGTTGTCCAAACTTTCCCGCGGCGTATATGACGTCATTGCGTTTATGCATGCGCGTTGTTTACGCCCTCAACCTTTGACCAAATACGCAGCCATTCATAAAAACACCTATTGCAGGATTTGTAGGCATGTCATACATAGTCATCGGGGTCACCATCATAAATAATAATTTATCTGACCCCACAAAGAGTTTTCCAGACGTTGTGCACCCCGTGAACTGCGTTTTGTGCTGATTCATTGCGTGATCACATGGCTTTTAGAGGCGCGAGAAAATTAACGGCTTTCGGAGAGCAATTATTTTTATAAATGAAAATGGCTTACAAAATCCTTCAAATTCTCAGTGAGGACACTTCAGATGTTGCTTTCTACTATAACACCAGTGGTAAGTGTAGGACATTTTGATTTTGTTGAAGAAAAGTTGATTGAAAATGACCAAGACATTTTGTTGCTCGCGTGTACGTTCGCCCCCAAATCATAAACAGACATACCGTGTATGTACGTAACATGTACATGTGTTTGGGGCGAGATTGCACCGCGAGCGGTACGTGTACACAACGGTATAAATTTAAATGTCCAAACGCATGGCGTTCGTACTTGGCCTAAAATATGTTGTTGCAGGGTTCATCTATACAATTAATTTCGTGGTCTGTAAACGTTAGGCCTATTCTGTATTCAGCACGAAAGATCAATAACATTAACGTTTAATGTTAAACCTTCAAGAATATTGCATTTTTAGTAAAAACTAAAATGAAATGGGTCAACTTGTGTACGAGTTTATGTAGTCTACGGGAATAATAATAGGGACACCAAGTATGTAGTTAACTTTATATGGTAGTTAACTCGAGTAATTATGAGATGATCTCAAATCGTAATTTTTTTTTTAATTGTAGGCCTAAGCCTTGTTGTACTGTTGTACAGTACAGGCCAAATGTACGACATTGTAAAAAAATAACACCAATGCTATTGAGAAAGGAATTGTTTATGATACATTGTACAATAAATGTACATGTATATTTTATTTATTTATGATGTCATGGTTGCAACACATAAGCAAGAAGTAAAGAATTGTCATCATGGTCATGCTACCTTAAACTGCAGAAGCGTACAGATACATGATGAAAAAAGTACGTTTGCATAGTCATGACTTGCATGTAAAAGGGCTCGAGCAATATGCGTTATATTTTGTTTGCCGAATTATATTACATGTTGTATATGGCTCTCACTAGACAAAATAGCCTCTTGCGTTTGGTTGGAAGTACATAAATGCACATCTATCAAAGTATCATGCTAATCTGTCATTTCTTTTTTGGGGGGCTTTGGTACTGGCTTGACGACTTTGGCTCTGACTTCTGGTGCTGTATTGATCTGGTTGCGTTTCATGATTGTCATCTGCCTCTGCAGGTCATCTCGCATACCATGAACGGCTCGGCCCATTCGGTTGAAGTCTGTGTGAATGAGCTCCCCTACTTGCTCATTCAAAAAGCCAAACCCAACCTTGAACCTACGAAGTTGCCCAATAGCATGGTCTTCAAGTAAAATGCAACTTAGGGGTCACGTTCTGATCATGACACATTTTCCGATATTTGTACATGAAATCCTTGATGGCGATCTCTGCAGTTTTGGGAACAAATCAGAATAAAGCATTTTGAAAATGAATTTGTTCAGATAATTTCAGTACAACTGTAAATGTAATGCGAGTAATATCATGTAATTGCTTAGGGGACACATACCCTTTCGATGGATGTTGTCCTCATCAATGCATTCTGCATGGTTTATAGCATGATGCACATGAGCGAATTTCAGAAAAATGTCTCTGAAATTGCTGCCGCAGGTTGCTGCCTGACGGAGTATGTGCATCTGTGTTGCTATTGGGATGTTGTCCATATCTTTTAGATGTTCTTCGACCATTTCCCATGGAACCGATGTTAATGCATCTATCACTTCAAGCTGAAATTTAGAATAAAGATTACAGTAGCATTAATGACTTGCGAAGATAGATAGAAACAAGATAACACATGAAGATGTGAATATTCATTACCTTGCAGCATTTGTGAACATGGTTGCCTACAAAGGACTTTCCATGATATGCCTGTCTGCAGATTTTGAAAGTGGAGAGCACTTTATCTAGTGAACTTGCCACTGGGCCTGTACCGTAGCTCAAGACTGCTGTTGCTGCTTCAGTTTCCTTTAACAATACAGTTTTGCACATGCACATGTCTGTATATGTTTTGATTGTAAGCATTGTTTTCATTACGTGTCTTTCTATTTCCTGGCTTAATTGAAGGGCTTCATTTGCTGCAGCGGAGTTGTCTGCTGCCTTCTGTTGAAGAAGTTGCAGAGGTAGTTCATCCTCGATTTCCTCAAGGTGATCACGTTTCTCAGTAAGTTGCCCTTGAATCAGTTCCTGTCGTTTGGTTTCCGCAATAACTTGTTCCTCAAAACTGGTCGGAGAAGGCTCTTCATTTATTTCATGCTGTTCCTGAATTCGGCACAACTGCATGTCAAGCTTGTGACATGAATTTTCAAACAGATTGAAGAGCTTCTTGTAGACTCCAAGGGAAATATGGAGACTAGGAAGAACCACCTGTTAAATGACAAGGCCAAAAAATAAGGTTGTGTTTCAGATACATTGTAACCTGACCATCCCTAAATATTTGGCAGAATGTATGGTTGGCATTTATAAATAAACAAAAATAGGTAAATAATCAAGTACATGTACTGTGCATGGATTACAAAAATACAACTTTTACTTACATGGTCAATTTGGATGGACATCATTGGCTCCCGAACAACACTGAAAGAGACATCTCGTTGTTTTCTTGCGCCATCTTCTTGAAATGCTGTAAAATCTGCTTTTATTGATTTCAACGTTCTTGCTGTAAATGGGCCCCGCTATTGGTAAGAATACAGCATGTCTTGCTTGCTGGTTTTACAGTAGATGCAGCAGTATCTTGCTAGAAAGGTAAGAAGTACAGTTTTGTTAACAAGTGGGTTTACTTTGACCCTAAATTAATTTGACCCATTAATTAATACTATTACAGACAATTTGGAAAAAACATGGGAGAATACCTGTTACAACATTACAGAATCATTTTTAATTTAATATTTAATATTTACGAAATGAAATGGTATGCAATATTGTGTTACCTTCTACAGTATCTTGAAATCATGTTAATTTATGTGTAAGGTAATGCCGATGTGTTTACTTACTCGACCTCCAGTTCGTATGGGTGTGGCCATTCCTGGCTGGTCATTTTGAAGCTTGAGCCACACCCACTTGTCAGCGGCCTCTTCGATTTCAGTGGGAATCGGTTTACCAGATTCGTGCGTTTGAGCCAGACGTTTGAGTAAACGGGCCACATTGGTTATGTTTAGAATGTCAGGCTGCTCTTTCCTTGGGCTTACTGGCCATTGTGATGAAGAGGCAACGGATGAGTGTTTAGCGAACTTAACTTGACAGTCATGATGCAGTAATCGTTGAACTTTGCCAATATTGTTACACCTGGTACAGATCACATTCAGGTTTTCCAGCTGAAACCTGAGAACCCTGGGACTTTCAGTTACATCTTGAAATCTGATGTTTTAATTGCATTTGGGGCAGTTTATTACTTCATTTGTTGCATACCTGTAACACAGTGTCAAACATCTTGCACAGTAATTGTGTTGACATGGTGTTTGTACAAAACGTTGTCCAATGATGCAAAGCAAATTCCACATGTGAAGAGTGACTGTTCCCAATCATGACCAATGATGTCAAATTCGACAGGGTATTCAAAAGTGTCCGTTTTCACAGTTACATGCTGGAAGATGTTTCCTTCAATCAGTGAGAAGGGGAGAGGAGGAGGGAGGTTGCGACTTTGTGTTGCTGTATGTCTGCCACGCTTAGGTTTGCTCTTTACATGTGATCCTGCTGAAATTTGTTCATTGTACAAATCACAGACGAAACAGTGGCCAGTTCTTGTATGCTTTGGCCAAGTTCTTCGAATAGGCTGGGTTCTACTCAAAGTGCTTAGAGTGTAACACCTCGTATCAGTTCTACAGTGCCTTAATTTTCTGCAGCATCTTTCGCACAAATTTGATGGATGCTGATCCACACTGTCCTCCCAGGTATTTAATTCAAAGATGCTAAACAACTCCTTTCTGTACTCACGCACTGATGGTATTTTACTCCTGCATCCACGAAGAGTAATTTTAATTATGCTCGCACAAACTCTGCAGATTTTTCCGAGTGCATCTTGGTGGAATTTAAAACTCATGACACTGATAAAACTTTGAATCATACATGTACTTTATATAACGCGTAATAAAACTTGAGAATAACCCTCTTAAGAGAAAAAAAAATAATTTCGCCTAGTGTGGTTTTTTGGGAGCAACCGGTGAGACAACTCGACCGCGCGACACGCAATACCACACACTACGCGCTGTACACAGTCGAGTTGTCCCACACTGCGTTGTTTTGTATTGCCCGCTTGTTTTGTAAGTCCTATTTTTGTGGTACAATCAGATGATCGAAAAACTCTTAAATTACGTGATTTTGAGTAGTGTTTGCGTAGTTATTGTTTGGATTAAGGTCCATCAGTGGCCTAATTAACACGGTAAATAAATGTGACCTGTCACCACAAAATGAGAGTAAAGTCGCACAATATGATTCAGAGATATGGCCATCCAAAGTCAAAATATGAAGTGGTGGTCCATTTTAAGATTTTGCGTAATTTGGAAAGCCCAAGTCCTCCTTTTCATATTCCCATTTTTTGGTTTACGCGATTTTGCGTAGTTAGTGTTTGGATTGAAGTCCATTAGTGGTCTAATTAACACGTTAATTAAATAAGCAAATCAGGTCCACGTAAGTATACCACGTTTTCAAAATTTTAATATTTTGTTGTTATACAATAGTTTGTATGTGTGGAAAATTTAAAGAAGAAATAATGATTAGAACATAGCCGTTGCTATGCTAAACCGAACCTTACTTGTCCTGTTTTGTAATCTTTTGCGTGTTTTTGTTTAAGATGTTTAAAGTAAGTTTTCTCACAAACACGTTTTGTATTTATTGCAAAACCCCCAAGTGTTATATACCACTGGAGAGCTCTCTTTCTCAAGAATTTGAAAATACCAATATCTCAATTTTTAATATTTCCGACTTTACTCTCATTTTGTGGTGACAGGTCACAAATATGCAAATTAGGTCTTCGTAACTGTCCCACGTTTTCGAAATTTTGATATTATGTTGATTATACAATAGTTTGTATGTGTGGAAAATTTCAAGAAGAAATAATGATTAGAACATAGCCGTTGCTATGCTAAACCGAACCTTACTTGTCCTGTTTTGTAATCTTTTGCGTGTTTTTGTTTAAGATGTTTAAAGTAAGTTTTCTCACAAAAAAGGTTTCGTGAAACCCGTGACTTTCTGGAGCGCTGTAAAATGTATTTATCGTAAAACCCCCAAGTTTTATATACCATTGAAAAGCTCTCTTTTTCAAGAAATTGAAAATACCAATATCTCAATTTTCAATTTGTCCGACTTTATTCTCATATTGTGGTGACAGCTCACATATTATAAACGTGTAGTGAATGTCATTAACTTTACTGGTATGAATTTATACCGAAGGAATGAGCCTTGTTTTGTCATTTTCAAGAGCCGATAATTATTTAACGAACGTTACGACCGATGCAATAATGCATCCCAAAGTCCTCAAAATCTGTTGTGTAAATATTTTACACGAGTGAAACGGCTGTTGATTATTAAGCTTTTATAATTTAAAACGTTTTTTAAAGTCCTTGTTTTTTATCAATTTTTACATTGTAATTAGGCGACCCTGGGCGCCGCCATCTTTGATTGAATTTTACAAAACTATTGAGGGCGCTGCAGCGAGTGCTCTTTACTTTATTAGCACACATCCAATGCGCGCGGATCAGCCGTGTGTATACGTGCAAGTGGGTGGAACCACACACCAAGTCAGGGCAGTGTTTGTCGACATGAAATACTGTGTTATCCTGGGAATGGATTTCCTGGTTAGGTGGCAATTTGGATTTCCAATCGAAAGAGCGGAGGCCGGTGAGCGAATTAGGTGCACAAATGGTGCAGGCGAGCTCTTTGTGGGTCGCGTTGTAGTTTGTAAAACTACAGTAATCCCACCAGGTCATGAAGCCGTGGTCCCGGGGATAATTGCTCGGAAGGGTGCCGACTTGGTCGGGCCAGCCATGGTGGAACCATTGGAAGGTGGCGGTGACCTAGCCAAAAAGGGTTTAGTGTTGGCCAGATCTCTAGTGGAGACTGGGGCCGATGTCGTTCCGTTGCGGGTCTTCAATCCCGGAAGGGAGAAAAGAGTTGCCTGTGAGGGGGCAACAGCGGGTTTAATCTCCCAGGTTGAAGTTGGTTCAATTCATGGTGAGTTGGATGGGGTGGCAGGTGTTGGCAAAGAGTTACCCCAACACTTGCAAGATTTGTTTGAGAGGGGTACATCCAAGGTGGAGGCTATGTACCACGGGGATGTCCGGAAATGTTTAGTAGTGTGGCGGGAACTCCCCGGGCCAACCTAAGGCTGTTAGGATAAGTCGGACGCCTATTAAAGCGACGACAATCTTCCCTACCCAAGGGTGCAGGTCCGTTTTGGAGGAAATATACCGCCGATTATGATGATTGCGATTACTCTCTGTTACTTACACAATAAACCTTAACAAAGACACCTTGACAACTGTATTGTAGGTACACTGTACAATGAAGATAATTTATTCACAACAATCATGTACATTAACTAGGAATTGGGTGAGTGGTTTTATTGGAAGGGTCGGGTCCTTATCGGAGATAAACTACTGCTCGCCTAGGCCACAATGCACTAAACCGCAAAGTCAGCAATGCGCAAACACCATCAATGCTTCGGTGATTGAGCAATAACGCAGCATACATGAGCACAATATTCAGCAGCTAAGCAATGTACAGTCCATATAGCAAGGTACTCGCTACGCCGTGTGCAAGCTAGTATTTGCAACGTACAGCCGTATAAGCTTTGTACTTACGACACATCAGCCACACATGTCAGCGTAACCCCAGCACAGCTAATCAGACTTTGTACAAATCGTACAGCATTGTACTCGCTGCGCATTAACCATGCAAGCTAGCGTGAACAATGTACCGATCCATACGCGTCGCATAAAACGAGTTACCTACGTCTTATCCGTTGAGTAGCTCTCCAACAACTAACCACGAACATTATGCATGTACCACCCAGGTACGTATGTGAACACGCACCCCATGTAGAACGCATGCATGTACTTGAGCCTATGGGGCTTTGTTACCCAATCACGCACACCGCACAGCCAGTTACTAAGCAGTAAGCTCCACCCAGCCAGCGCGCGCAACTACCGGTCACGTCCGATCGTGGATTAATCGTTAGTGCTATACGTCTGACGTCACAACTATATTGGCTCCACACACTTTCCGTCACACAGGCCTGAGTATGGCAGAGAATGTCCCCATACTCTTCAAGCCATAACTAAAAGGAAAGTGTATACTTCTGAACTTCATCAAATTCAATCAAAAAGTTAAACTCATTAAATATTCACCGATTTCGGCTTGATTTAAAGAACGCTAAATTTTGCTCATTATATATTCACAAGATTTTATTACAGAATTTCAAGAACGCTAAAATTTGCTCATTACATATTCACAGATTTAGGCTTGATTTAAAGAACGCTTAAATTTTGCTCAGATTTTCCTTACACGGCATCTTACATGATTCAACTGAAATATAATTTACACTTGAAACCAAGAATTCGCCAATTTTGTTTTACTCAATGCCATTTTTTCTCTGGATAGAATTTATACTACAAATTATCTAAAAAGTTCAAAAAGTAATTTCGCTTATCAAATGTTATACTGATAATCACTTAATAATTTCTAGGAGTAATCATTTTGCAGAAATTAAGTGTTTTCATTAGAATAAATTTCTTATTTATACAAACTAATTTCTGTGTACATCAACTTCCCAATTTTTTACATTTACGTCGCAGAATTTTAAAGAGATTTCTTCGGGTAAATTAACTGATCTTTATTTTTATAAATATATATATTTATTTTAACTTTATCGACAAAACGCTTAACTTATAAACTGATATAACTTTGGAACACTTAAAAAATACTTGCTTGTAGAACATCCGGTTGTTCTATTCGGAGGCGACGACTTTGCCATCCAGCCAAGTCTGCGTCGAAGTGTGGACCCGGACGGTTGCCACCCTCATCTTTTTTGGGGGTGGGGATGTCTTTCTAAAAATGGGGCCCCTCGAAGCGTGGCTGGGATAGACTCGCCTCTTCATCTAGTGGAGGCATAGACGATGTGGAAGACGAACTAGGGGAGGCTTGAGCCTTCACCATCATCTGCATCATCCCCCTAGGTTTACCACCAGAAGGGCGGATGTATGCCTTCGGAGCAGCTTTCGGAGAGGGGGACAACAGGGACATTGGGGATGCAGCTAGGGACAATACGTCCTCTTCTTTATCTCGACGAGGGGGGTTATCAGTGGCCACTTGTGGCCCACCTGGGACAGCGGTCGTCACGGTAGCATTTGCAACGTGACCAACCTCACACTCTCCATCTTGACCATCGGGTGCGCTCTTTCCACATGGCGCAGTAACATCTGGACTTGCCCAGCCACATAGCCACATTGGGCACATCGCAGGGCATTTTTTTCGTGATGCACCTCCTTGATGTGCCGCCATAGGTTTGACTTGACGACGTACCAGACGGGGCACTGTTTACACTGGTACCTCCTGACCTTGCTTTTACGGGGTACCGTGCTCATTGTGCCTCTGGATTGCTGTAGCCTGACACAAGAACAAAAAGAGAAAGAAATACAGTTACTTTTTGTTCCACTAAATAAACAAACTCAAACTACCTTAAGAGCAAATTTCAACACTTAACGATAAGGCAGGGGTAATTTCCGGGCCCGTTTTGGGTACCGTCTGGACGGTGATTCATTGAACCCCCCTGTACTCAAATCTTCTGTACTGGCATTCTCCACTACAGGAATCTCGCTTTCGGTCTCACCAGCCAACTCCTCAACTGGACCTTGGTCATACTGACCCTCTGTCTCCATGGGGGAGTTTTCTGTCACCTCATCCCTGGATTGACAACCCCAAGGTTCGATTGCCTCACCGACATATGGCTTTAGTCGTTCCACATGAACAATCTTCAGCTTGCCACCACGCTTAAGCTGGATTCGAACCGTCACATCTGACAACTTTTTGAGAATTAGCCATGGTCCTTCCCACCTTAGTTGCAATTTGGGGGACATGTGTTTTTTCTTTGCCGGGTTGTGCAGCCACACAAATTGGCCTTCTTTCAACCCATGAGTAGACGCTCTCCTGTCAAAATTCTTCTTTTGCCTCCGGGCACTTTTCCCGAGACAATTCCGAGCCCTTGTATGGGCCTCCTGCATATTTCTGCCTTTGCTTAGGGTCAATCAGCATCGCCACGATGTTGACCAAGGTTTCATTAAACCTCTCAACCATGCCATCCGATTTTGGATTATAGCCGGTTGTCCGCGTTTTAGATATGCCGAGAATTTGGCACATCTTACCGAACACCTGGGACTCGAAGTTCTTGTGACACGCCGAATCGACAAACAAACTCAGTCACCAATGTGTGTGCAACTGTAACAGTGGCGCCAGGAAGCGGAAATGCTTCCATCCACTTAGTGCAGTAGTCGCCAACCACCATCACCCAACGATTACCATTGTCTGTAACGGGCAATGGCCCGAGCAAGTCTATTGCTATTCGTTCCATTGGAACACCAACTCGATACTGCTGCAGGGGTGCAACCCTTTTCTTAGCAGCCGATTTTCTCCTGGCACAGACATTGCAACCTCGGAGAAATGACCGCACGTCCGCAGACATGCCTGGCCAGAAGAACCTGGCTTTGACTTTAGCCAGAGTTTTGCTGACCCCCAAATGACCACTTAGTTGCCCACCGTGCAACTCTGACAAAATTTCTCTCCGGGACTTTTATGGTAACACCAAAAGCCACCGGATAGATTTTCCGTCATCGGAGTCCCACCGCCTGTGAAGAACTCCCTCACGGACTTGTCCCACTGCGACCAATAGGTCTTGCAGGTTGATGACAAGTGGGAAATTGTCTTCCACTCAGGACGACCACTACCCTCTTCCTTCAACTTTATGAGCCAACTCATGGTGTCATCCTGTGACTGTGCTTCCTTTAAAGAACTTCGAGACAGGGTTGGTTGGGCAGCTACACCCCTAACCAAGAACTCACTCCCCTGAGGCTGACCCCCGGGTACCACACCAGTTGACTCATTCTCATTGACTATATCATCACGACCGCACTGTTTGCTTTGCCGTCTTGACAACCCATCAGCATTACCATGCTTCTTACCACTTCTGTGCTCAACGACCAAGTCATACTGTGACAGAAATTCCATCCACCTCGCCAGCTGACCTTCGGGGTTCTTAAAATTAAGTACCCAACCACAATGCGGCATGGTCAGTTCGAACCGTTACCCTGCGGCCGTACAAGTTTTGTTTGAAATACTTTAAGTACACAACCACAGCCAACAACTCTTGACGAGTGACACAATCATTCCGCTCAGGTTTGCTGAGCTTCCGGCTCGCATACGCAAGCACTTTTTCATCACCACCCTGGATCTGCGACAATACTGCCCCGATACCTTCACCGCTGGCATCGGTGTCTAAGATAAAATCGCCTTCGGGCATTGGATATGACAGAATTGGGGCGGCTTGAAGCCTGCCCTTTAGCTCGTCAAATGCCTCTTGACAACTCTAAGTCCACACAAATTGCCTTGCTTTCTCAGTCAAGGCATGCAGTGGACTTGCCACCTCTGCAAACCCCTTTATGAATTTCCGGTAGTAGGATGCGAGGCCTAAGAAACTTCTCACTATCCGGTGCCGCGCATTGATGAAACATTCGATGCATTGCATGGGGCAAAGTGGTTTTGTACACTCGACTTGGCGTCGGGGTACTGGCAAGTCGCTTTGGATGAGGACGCCAGCCAAAAGTCAACATTTGTTGTGAGAAGCGGGTTGTACCGGTGGAAATGCATGCCTTTCGGGCTGTGCAATGCCCCGGCGACCTTTGAGTGCCTCATGGAAAAGGTCATGGTCGGCTTGCAGTGGGAAATCCTACTGATTTATTTGGATGACATCATCGTGTTTGGTCAGTTGGTGAAGGAGACCCTAGACCGTCTCCGATTAGTGTTGGGCAGGCTAAAAAACGCTGGGCTTAAACGAAAGCCCAGCAAGTGTCATTTGTTCCAAAAGTCAGTGGCTTACGTGGGGCACATTGTGTCCGCAGAGGGCGTAGCAACCGACTCTAAGAAGGTTGAAGCAGTGGCAAATTGGCCAGTTCTAAGGTGTGTACGAGATGTGAGAAGTTTCTTAGGCCTCGCATCGTACTACTGGAAATTCATAAAGGGGTTTGCAGAGGTGGCAAGTCCACTGCATGCCTTGACTGAGAAAGCAAGGCAATTTCTGTGGAGTGAGAGTTGTCAAGAGGCATTTGACGAGCTAAAGGGCAGGCTTCAAGCCGCCCCAATTTTGTCATATCCAATGCCCGAAGGCGATTTTATCTTAGACACCGATGCCAACGGTGAAGGTATCGGGGCAGTATTGTCGCAGATCCAGGGTGGTAATGAAAAAGTGCTGGCGTATGCGAGCCGAAAGCTCAGCAAACCTGAGCGGAATTATTGTGTCACTCGTGAAGAGTTGTTGGCTGTGGTTGTGTACTTGAAGTATTTCAAGCAATACTTGTACGGCCGCAGGGTAACGGTTCGAACTGACCATGCCGCATTGCAGTGGGTACTTAATTTTAAGAACCCTGAAGGTTAGCTGGCGAGGTGGATGGAGGTCCTGTCACAGTATGATTTGGTTGTTGAGTACCGAAGCGGCAAGAAGCATGGTAATGCTGATGGGTTGTCAAGACGGCAATGCAAACAGTGCGGTCGTGATGAGTTAGTCAATGAGGATGAGTCAACTGATGTGGTACCCGAGGGTCAGCCTATGGGGAGTGAGTTCTTGGTTAGGGGCGTAGCTGCCCAACCAACCCTGTCTCGTAGTGCTTAAAAGGAAGCACAGTCTCAGGATGACACCATGAGTTGGCTCATAAAGTTGAAGGAAGAGGGTAGTGGTCGTACTGAGTGGAAGACAATTTCCCACTTACCAGCAACCTGCAAGACCTATTGGTCGCAGTGGGACCAGTTGGAAGTCCGCGAAGGAGTTCTGCATAGGCGGTGGGACTCCGATGACGGAAGGTCCATCCGATGGCTATTAGTGTTACCATCAAAGTCCCGGAAAGAAATTCTGTTAGAGTTGCACGGTGGGCAACTAAGTGGGCATTTGGGGGTAAGCAAAACTCTGGCTAAAGTCAAAGCCAGGTTCTTCTGGCCAGGCATGTCTGCGGACGTGCGGTCATTTCTCCGAGGCTGCAATGTCTGTGCCAGGAGAAAATTGGCTGCTAGGAAAAGGATTGCACCCCTGCAGCAGTATTGAGTTGGTGTTCCAATGGAACGAATAGCAATAGACTTGCTGGATGGAAGTGGATGGAAGCATTTCCGCTTCCTGACGCCACTGCATTTACAGTTGCACACACAATGGTGACTGGGTTTGTTTGTCGATTTGGCGTGCCCCAAGAACTTCACTCTGATCAGGGCACAAACTTCGAGTCCCAGGTGTTCGGTAAGATGTGCCAAATTCTCGGCATATTGAAAACTGGGACGACCGCCTATAATCCAAAATCGGGGGGGCATGGTTGAGAGGTTTAATAAAACCTTGGTCAACATCGTGGCGATGCTGATTGACCCTAAGCGAAGGCAGAAAGATTGGGATGAGTTCCTCCCCTTTGCCACCTTCGCTTACCGGTGCACGCCGCAAGACTCGATTGGGAATCCCCCAACATGATGATGTTGGGGAGAGAGGTGAATGTCCCAGTGGATCTGGTGACAGGGTGTCCTGAAGTCGAGGTGACTGCGGACTTTGCCGACAGATTGCGAAGTGATATGCGTGAAGCCCATAAAAGGGCTCGGAATTGTCTCGGGAAAAGTGCTCGGAGGCAAAAGAAGAATTTTGACAGGAGGGCGTCTGAACATTGGTTGAAATAAGGCCAATTTGTGTGGCTCTACAACCCGGCAAAGAAGAAGCACATGTCCCCCAAATTGCAACTGAGGTGGGAAGGACCATGGCTAATTCTCAAAAAGTTGTCAGATGTGACGGTTCGAATCCAGCTTAGGCTATGTAGCAAAGCAAAGGTTGTCCACGTGGACAGGCTAAAGCCATATGTCGGCGAGGCCATTGAACCTTGGGAATGTCGATTTAGGGATGAGGCGACAGAAGATCTCCCCATTGATGAGTTGACTCAGGTTCAGGGTGACAAAGGTTTATCGGAAGAGTTGGCCGGCGAGGTCGAAAGTGAGGTTCCTGTGATGAACGGTTCCATTACAGAAGAGTCGAGTTTAGAGGGGTGTGATAAATCTCCGCCAAGACGGTACCCAAAACGGGTTCACAGGTTACCCCTACGGTATAGATAGGAGGGCTGTTGGTGTGGGTTTATTGATGAAGGTTGTAATTGTGTGGAGGTTTATGCTTAAGTGGAATAGAGCATAAATTAACTGAACTTAATTTTGTGTTTTCTTGTGTTTGGATGCAGGAGTCCAATAATCGCAAGATGAGCAAGGTTGTACCTCGTAAAATGAAGACAAGGAAGCACGAGCCTGTGGCGGCATATCAAGGATGCACATCAGGAGGGGAACGTCCTGCGTTGTGCCCAATGCGGTTATGCTGCTGGGCAAGTCGAAACTCTGATGCGGCACATGGAGAGAGCACATCCACCGGCGACAGAAAAGGGTAATTTTGGCCAGGCAGAAGTTGCTCTTACAACCGTGGCTACAGATGTTCCAGATGGGCTCAAGGTGCTCCCTAAGGACACATGTTCCAGTCCACAGAGAGATGGTGACGAGTTGTCACTGGCCCCGTCCCCCATGTCCATACTGTATCCTTCTCCAAGAGCTACTAGGCCGTACATCCATCCGTCCGGGGGAAAGCCCAGAGGAAAGATGCAGTTGATGAGGGATGAGGCCAAGGCCTCCCCTGGGTCATCCACTGCATCATCGTTGCCCTCGCTAGAAGAGGTGGAAGGCCCACCTTGACCACCGCCAGAAGTGCCCCAACCTGAAGACAAGGAAGCACGAGCCTGTGGCGGCATATCAAGGATGCACATCAGGAGGGGAACGTCCTGCGTTGTGCCCAATGCGGTTATGCTGCTGGGCAAGTCGAAACTCTGATGCGGCACATGGAGAGAGCACATCCACCGGCGACAGAAAAGGGTAATTTTGGCCAGGCAGAAGTTGCTCTTACAACCGTGGCTACAGATGTTCCAGATGGGCTCAAGGTGCTCCCTAAGGACACATGTTCCAGTCCACAGAGAGATGGTGACGAGTTGTCACTGGCCCCGTCCCCCATGTCCATACTGTATCCTTCTCCAAGAGCTACTAGGCCGTACATCCATCCGTCCGGGGGAAAGCCCAGAGGAAAGATGCAGTTGATGAGGGATGAGGCCAAGGCCTCCCCTGGGTCATCCACTGCATCATCGTTGCCCTCGCTAGAAGAGGTGGAAGGCCCACCTTGACCACCGCCAGAAGTGCCCCAACCTGAGGAGACATCTCCACCCAAGAAGAGGATGAAGACAGCGACCGTACGGGAGCACACGACGACGCAGACGTGGCTGGACGGCAATATTGTTGCCACCGGAGAACACAACAGGGTCTACTTTAGGCAAGTGGCTGTCGACGAGAACGGGCGTCCAACCACAACCCGATTAAGCCTAAGAACTGTCGTTGTTGTTAAGTTGCCATAGTTTGCAAAGTAAATTGTTGTTTGTTCTAGTTGTGTTTCAAAGAAAAGGAAAAAAAAAGTTTTTAAAGAAATAAAGAAATTGCATTACAATAATAAATTATGTTGAACCATGCTGACGTAAATTGTGTAAAATAATCTTTATGTATGAACACATCCTTGTATTAACGAATCTAAAAAATTTGATCATTGAGAAACCCATAATTTTGTATAAATTGAATCCTCCAGAAATTTGACAGTATATTTTTATATTATTAATATTTAATCACCCAGAATCCCTCCATTTTTTGTACAATCTTGTAAATGTTTAATTAATCTAAAATTCAACAGTTAAATTCTGTAAAATCTGTAAGATCTTTCTACAAGGCGATTCTTTTTGAAATTTATAAGATATTTTCTGTGCATATTAAATTGAGCTTAAATCAAACACTTGATTTATCTTGTATTATACATTTTGTGCATTAGGAAGCTTAAAGTGAATAAGGAAATGTTCCTCTGAAGAAAAAAGTTTAGGGTTTCTTTGCGGAACTTCGTGAGCATTTATTTGGTAAAATCTCTAATTGGTGGAATTTCGGCAAAAAAAAATCTCCAATAGATAATGTATAAAATCCTGTGAATATTTATTGAGTTTAACTTTTTGATTGAATATTTTAAAAAAAATAAGAAATATACACTTTCTTTTTAGTTTGTATGGCTTATAGAGTATGGGAACATCCTCTGCCATGCTCGGGCCTGTGTGACGGAAAGTGCAATGACTTAGGGCTAGGCTAGTGTTATTGTAATTATCACATTATGAATGAACTGTAACCCAGGGCGTACTTGACCTGTAGTTGCGCGCGCTGGTTAGGCGGAGCTTACCGCTCAGTAACCCGCTGCGTGAATGATAGTCTTGGTTCCAAGACCTTCATGTTGTTTATTCCGCGATCACTGACACAAACCACCGATGTTATAGAGGGCGCTATCTCCAGACGAATTGCACCCGCGAACTGGACTCACTCGAAGGTCTTGGACAAGTTGGCACATGTGGGGCGTGGTCAGACTATTGTAATATATGCAGTATACATATCACGTGATAATGATGGACGGTACATGTATTCGAATTTTTGTATCACTGTGGAGACATGGCTTTGTTCTCGTGTACAAAATGGTTAGAAAGTCGAGCACCTTTTTCGAAATGCTCCCAAATTAACCACAATTATTTTCCTGGGTTGAAATTTCGACCCAATATACCCTATATTATACCCTAACCCAAACACTAACCCTAACCCACATCCTAACCCTAGCTTTTGAGTAATTTAAGCACAATCCAAAAATCTAATTCGTGAAATTCATAATGGAGACCTAAATATAAATTACCCTTTGGAGACCTTTTCACTCTCTTTGTCCCCATTGTGTTCACGTCTCTAGAGGGTACCGTATTTTGCACCATACAGTACATATGTACATGTACATTGACACAGCAAATCATAGCAGCCCCGCGTTTATTTGTGACTGCGGGTGCAGAGGTGTTTTGGTGTTTAAATTTGTTATGAGTGAAACCACTTTGCTATGGTGAAAACCTCTATAAACGAATGCTAATTTATATGGTGGCCTTGGAGGGATATCAAAAGTCGTGAACATTTTCGCGACTAGTAAACAAATTTGCGACTCGTCGTGAATTTATTTGCGACTGGTCGTAAATATTTTTGCGACTAGTCGCAAATTTATTAGCGACTGGCTGGAATATATTACGTGAATAATTCACGACTATTCGTTAATATTTTCACGACCAGTCGCGAATAAATTCACAACTAGTCGTGACAAAATTCGCGACTAGTCATGAAATTATTCACGATATTCGCAACTAGTTGCGAATTACTCACACCTAGTCGCAAAAAAAATCGCGCCTAGTCGCAAAAATATTCACAACCAGTCGCGAATAAATTCACGACAAGTCACGAATAGTTTCACAACTACTTGCAAACATAATTCACGACTTTTATGTCCCTCCACGGCCACCATAAATTTCCCCTTTCATTTCCAGGGAAGGGTAGTTTTTGCAGGTAATTAACTGTTTGCCAAAATGAAGCACGACCTCACTAGATTTGAGGCTAATACTGACGTACTGTACGTTCGATACACTGGAATAAAAAAAAACCGCGCCGCGCCGAATTAAGCACCGACGCTGCAGCGGGCCGACCCGCGGTACGGTGCCGGTGGCTGTAGCTAGCTTGCACTGCCATGCCCCGGAAGATCGGCCACACAATGCTATTAAAAGTCTGCACATTTCGCGCCATTATACGTGCATACAGTCACCATCACATACATTGTACATGTACATGTACATGTACATACATACATGCACTTGTGTACACACCCACGCAGTATTATCTTATATTTGTGTATAATGAATAATTCATGATGAGGCTCAAACTCGGTCGCTGATTGGATCCCTCGGAAAAGCGAGGGAGAATCGTCGAAAACTAAGGTTAAAGTTAACAATTGCTTGCCAACTAGTGCTAGACCCTTTGGGGAATCCAAAATCATGTACGTTTGTCAAACGTCGGCTCCAGTGCGAGTATGGATCCAGCTGCATTTTGTAAACTACGCATGCGTGAGACCAGTCGCACACGAAGTCGGAGTTTGAAAAAGAGACAGCGTTAACGAATATACGCGCGTGGGCGCCGAAATAACACAAGGGTCTAGGGCTAGACTACGTGAATGCACAAGATTGGGTAACAAAGCCCATAGGTGTAAGTACATGTGCATGTAGATATACGTACATGTACTAGTGCGTGTTTTGTATGGTGTAGCTGGGTGGTACGTAATGCGTGTTCGTGGTCAGTTGGTTGAGTGCCGAGCCACCGGTAAGAAGTAGGTTCACGACTTGTGTTCCGAGTAGAGTTCGTGCGTTTTAGACCGTAAATTACCGTTGTACGCAAGACAAGCCAATCAGCACATGCGAGTGTTCGTGAGGTCAGAGGTGCTTGCGTTCCATCAGATGAACTATTGGGACTGTACCGTAGCTTATTGTTATTCATAATAAGGTTTGGCATACGATCTACATGATTATTATAATCATTAGTAAACACCCCCCCCCCCCCCCCCCCCGCTGGTCGCGTGACTGACACGCCAGATATGTACATGTTGTACAATGGCGTTTGAAGCAGGGCTTCTATTGTTACAAGGCTAGTACAATGAGATACGTACATGTACGTGGCGGGAATTTCAATGTTATTTTCAACATGCAGGTTGTCTTGATCAAACCATTTTAAATGCAGGGAACACGAACGACTGCTCGTTGCTCACGCAGTGTCAGTGTGGTGGACATTGTACCGTAAAATGGGAAACCTTGTCAATATGTTCAGACAATTTACTATATATTTCTGCATATTAAACAATAATGTTATATTTTCCGTGTTATGTTTTACAATAGAGTTGGGTTTGAGCCAACAAACATTTTTTGACCGTAAATAAAATCCGTTTGCCCAACAAAAAAATACAAATAAAAATCGATTTGATTCCTCAAACACCCCAGAATTTGCTGAAAAGCTAAAATTGACGATTGCCCTCGTTACACACAATGAGTTAAATAAGTTTCCGGAAGTGTATTGTACGTTTTATACTCATAAAAGGAAATTCAGGGTTAGGGTAACTTTGGTCAGATCGTTTGGGGAAAAACATTTATAAAATAGGCCTATTACATAAAATCAAGTTTGATGTTATTTTTCAACTCTTTTTTTTATCATTTACATAAATAATTTAAAAAGATATGTCCAAAAATACAAGTAAAATCATCAACAAAAGATTATTTTTTGCAT
Source organism: Crossaster papposus (assembly GCA_037893245.1). Classification (NCBI taxonomy): domain Eukaryota; kingdom Metazoa; phylum Echinodermata; class Asteroidea; order Velatida; family Solasteridae; genus Crossaster; species Crossaster papposus. The sequence goes on from JBAIAA010000630.1 coordinate 2,603,450, forward strand.
GTAGTGGCCAAAGTTACCCAGCATGACAAAGTTGCCATATTTTACGTTATGTTTTGGGGGTGGGTCACGGTGCACGTTTATTGGTTCTGATGTGAGAGTTAATATACCCCTTTTCTATCTCTGGGGTGGAAATGGAATACACCAGTTTAAGGCATCCGCGTTTTGGTACGTCTGACGGTAATAAAAATGTTTTTTGCGTGGACGGCACTAATATTCATTAGGGACAAACACCCCCTCTGGAAGCTGGTTTATGTACCCTATACTTTGTGTAAGTGATTACCAGGCCTGTTTGTTCCCTGCATATAAAGTGGTTTGATCCTCTCAATTACAACCCGCATGTTGAAAATACCCCATTGAAATTCCCGCCATGTATGGTACATGTACGTATCCCATTGAACCTTTTAACAATAGAAGCGGACCGGGCGTCATTGTAAGCGCCATTGTACACATCTGGAGTGTCATTCGCCAGCGGGAGGAGGGCGTGTACATAATAATTAGAATAATCATGTATATCGTATGCCAGGCCTTATTACGAATAACAACAAGCTAAGGTACAGTGCCGACAGTTCATTGGATGGAACGCAAGCACCGCTGACCTCATGAACACTCGCAAGTGCTGATTGGCTAGGCTTGCGTACGACGGTTATTGACGGTCTAAAACGCAAGAACCCTAGTTGTACATTGCGCATACCAGTAGTGCATTGTATATGCTGTGGTGCATTGTATATGCTGTGGTGCATTGTATATGCTGTGGTGCATTGTATATGGTATAGTACATTGTGTATGCTGTAGTACATTGCGTATGCTGTAGTACGTTGCGTATGCTGTTGGACGTTGCGTATGCTGTTGGACGTTGCGTATGCTCCTGGACATTGCGTATGCTGTTGTACGTTGCGTATGCTGTTGGACCTTGTGTATGCTGTTGTATGTTGCGTATGCTGTTGGACATTGCGTAGTGTTGGGCGTTACGCATGGCGTTGCACATTGTTGATGCTGCCGCGCGTTGCGCATGGCGTTGCACATTGCTGATGCGGTCGCGCGTTACTGCTGTAAGCAGTAGGTTTTCCCCATCCAGTAATCAAGGACTCAGTTAATGAAACAGCCCCAATTAAATCCTAATTATCGTACATTGTATTGATTGTTGAGAATAAAGTATTATTGTAGATTTTTGTACCGACAATACAGTTGTCAGGGTGTCTTTGTTCACATGTTTATTGTGTAATTGACAGAGAGTAATCGCAATCATCATAATCGGCGGTATATTTCCACCAGAACGGACCTGCACCCTTAGCCTTTTAGGTCGCTCTAAGTGATCTCCCGTCTAGGGAAGAGCCTTAGGTAGTGAAGGTTGTTGCCACTCTATAGGTGTCAGACTTATCCTAACAGCCTTAGGTTGGCCCGGGGATTTCCCGCCACAGTATTCTTCAGAACACAATATCTTTAAATGTATGATGGCCACTGTATGCTTCCGCACGCAAACGATAAAATGCTTTTTTTCTCAAAATTAGAACATATAGCTATAGTCTCACATAACATTCAGCATGGCGGTCGTCAACAAAACCATTGAACACATGTATAACGTGATACAGAACGATGCCTAAAGAAGAACGGTAACTTTAATTTATACATGATCACCCTGGAAAGGGCAGGCGAAGAGAGTGACCAAAAATTGAATACACACAATAATTTCAAACAGCAGTAAACTGTACAGTTCGTGCACCTGAAACTGTTGAAGAGTTGACCGATCCTTTTTAAGGCGATGTGTGTGTAGCAAAGAATTTTGCAGCAATATCCAAGCCACACTGTGGCTATATTTTATCGGGGCCTAGCCCTAGCATGGAACCCGTTGTCATAGGCCTAGAAAAAAAGTTCTTCCTAAAACGCGAAAGTTAAGTAAATGAAAGTGGCTATTTTTACGTGACCATAAACCCGGTACTTCGGCTATTTTTACGTAATATATAACTGGTTCCCGACACAGACAGGGGAAACTCAATATGCGCGGAACATGCATGAACTGTTTAGACCAACGACAGTTGACAGCCATAATTCACCAAAATAGATGAATACAGTCCCTAGTTAATTGTATACAGTCCCTAGTTTTTCGTATGTACACGATTTTCATACTTTTTTCTTTTAACCAAAATTATTCTAGATAGGGTCTTATATAAAAAGGTATAAAAGTCGTGTACACGAAAAACTAAGGACCGTATACAACTCACGTAAAAATAGCCGAAGTACGTAGGTTTACGGTCACGTAAAAATAGCCACAGCGTAAGTAAATCACTGCGCATAATATATATCATGTTCAGTTGGCCTAGGCCCTTTCTAACGACAATGTTAGTTGTTACGATAACGTTAGCCGGCAGAATATTGTTAACTTTAGGCCTTAGCTTAGGCCCCCTACGTATGACATGACTGAACTGCACTGGCCGCGCAAATCGCAGAGGCTATCGTTACGGCAGTTGACGATCATGATTCCCCGTACCCAGCCTGACACAACATTAGGCTAGATCTTGACCTTTCACCCATGCCTCGATCATGGAACCTGACTAGGCTAGTTCTAAATTATCATCAAGAAGAGTAAAACTAGGTCCAGACTATTATTAGTATGGTTGGGTAAGTCGGGGAATCAAATTGTCAACTGCCTGCGGTAACGATAGCCGAGCCACTGCGTGTATTTTAACGCTCTAATCAGCATAACGCAAATCCCCTAAGCTGGAGTCCTACCCTTGGCCTTATAAAATAATTAATTAATTTAGGCTAACGTAACGTCACACAAAATGAACAGCGCCATCAAACATTTGTTTAAATATAGGGCCACAACGACAACGTTCACGAATAACTTACGTGACGAGGCTACACAAACTCAGATATAACTTTTAAAGATGTGCAGCTAGGTCCAAACTCAAAGACGTCAAAAGCAGAGTCGAGAGAGAAGCATTATATCAGAACCAGATTCAATACTTTTCGAGCCGTTTTTAATAACGGACAACATACTGGTACCCGTACCCGGCCCGCGGACTTCACGGCGCGGCGCTACATTGGTACTAATGTAAACGCTGAACATTTGTGTACGTTACTGCCGCTTACCAGTCAACAGTCAGACAATAAATTGTCGTTAAGTTGTACGATATAATTGTCAAAGCTATGATGAGGACGTAATTTTATAATAAAATAGCATGTGAAGCTTTTTTATATTTCTGGAATTTCTTAATTTTGCGTGCAGATATATTTATATATCGTTTTTGTTTATTAAAATCATCAGTTATCATTGGCTAGCCAGCCTCAATGTATTCCTGTACAACTGTGACGGACTGAGCCGTCAGTATACCTCCTGGGTGGCAAACCTAAATTCCTTAGTTAGGGGAGGGGAACAGTGCGCCCTCAGGTGCGTGCGTGAACGGCACGTTTATGTAGTTGCTATATAGACGTCGATGAGAGAACTTTGGACGTGAGTTTTCGGAGCGCGCGATAGCGGTTCAATTGAGAGGTTTACACATGTACAACCTCAGCTGGGACGGGAGGTTGTGAGATGAGTAATATTGTTGACTCTGCCCTAGCAGAGCTGAAGCGTGGTCGTCTCTTCCGTTGCGGTGAAGTGCTGCAGAGTTAGCTGAAACTTACCAGGGGTAAGGGACTTATTCAGCAATTGCTGAGTTTGTGCTGTGTTGTAAAACATTAAAATACAGGGGATTATATAGCGTTGGGATGAGTATTTCTCGCGTACAGTTGGTTTATTTTAGGCTGATAGATCAGTAGTCAGACATGCGATACGGCTGCCTGTAATCGGATAACTCTGTGTCGAGGTTTAAAGTATGTGTGATCTGTTGCCTATGACCATAGAGGTTTACCGAGAGCTTCCCGACTTATCGGTTCTTAAGTTGGTTTGGGTTAGTGGGAATAAACTAACCTTGGTTTTTACTGTATGGGCGTATAAAGCCAATTACTGAGGTTTACATTAAGAGGTTTGGAAGGGAGAGTAACCCTCCACTGTGAGGCGTATTTCCGAAAATTGTAACTAAAGTAGGTTTACTAATTTACATAAAGTAGGTAAAGTAACCCCTCAGGCCTCTTTGTAGCAAACCTCGCTACTTAGTTGTACTCATGTAATGTCGAATCGGAGGAGTGATATTAAACCAATTGTGAGTTGTTGTTTATAACTCTGTTGCGTATCCCTATTAATATAAATGATGTGTGTAATGTGTTAGGCAGAGTAACCCTCAATCCTTGCTGTTGGTATATTTCCAACAAACGGACAGGCCTAGAACAGTCCAACAGTTCCCCGTTTGTGACAAATACCCCCTTCCGTGTGTATAACCGCTCAAATACATGGGAGGATAATAAATATATTTGTGGGAGTAAGAGGGCGTATTTATCCGCAAGGGGGAAGCCTTAAACAAAAGGAGACTCCGCCACAAATGGTGTCAGAAGTGGGATAGTAAGGGTTGACTGTAGGTAATCTGCCGGTAGTACACATTCAGTAGAGAGGTGGGTATCACTTCTGGTAGTCGCAAATATTTCCCGAAGGGTCCTTCTGAAGAGCACGTGAGGGAAAATTGCCGAGGTTTACTAGTAGCCCTCGTTTGAGGTACTTTTGAGGTACACCATGAGTGGGCAACGAGATAGTAAAGGTTGACGAAAGGTCGCTGCGTGAGGAATTGACGAGTTCAAAGATGGAAAATCAGTTCCTGCAGTGGGAAAAAGGCCAGCTACCTAGGAGGATTGCAGAGCTGGAGGCTATTGTAAAAGAGTCACACCAGCGGGGTACTGAGGTTTCCTCAGGGGAGGGTGACCGAAACATGCCCGAAAGGAGAAGAAGCGTGTAACCCTCGAGGTTGACTCCGACATTGAGTTTAGGCTTCCCGATGAGACATCTGGGTATGTTTCTTATGGGGAACGGCCTTAAGGCGAATCACCGGAGTTAGTTCCAGTTGCAAGAGGAACAGATTCCAAAAAGGGAGAAATTTTCTATCTAGAGTCCCCAGGACAAAGGGGGGCAGATTTGGTTTCCACACCAGTAGTCCCTACACATGGTGTGAAGAGGCATACCGAAATGTTGCTTGATAAGCTGAGGTTTACCGAGTCTGATCCAGCGAAACGCATGGAACTGGTCAAGAGCGGTTCACCAAGCAAGAACCCGTTTGAGCGTGCGCCATCGATTAATGGGGCAAGGTGAGTTCACAGTGAGGTTTTGAGTTTTGAAAACAAACCTCTGGTGGAGACAAGCAATAATTCACTGCTAGAGGTTGACCAAAAATCGGCCGGACCATGGTCTTTAAAGAGAAAGCAGGGGTTGACGGGTGTGGATGAGGGTTACGGTAATCCTCAAATTCGTCTTCCGAAAGTTGTACCGGATAGGTACAGTGGCAAGATCTTGTGGAATGAATATTCACAGCATTTTGAGTCTTGCCGGATCGTCAATGCATGGGCTGATGGGCAGGCTGCCAAATACCTGGCTGTTGGCCTGCAAGGTAGTGCGTTGAGGTTGATCATACCCCTGAGGGTCACAGGCACACGTATCAGAAGCTTGTGAGGCTGTTAGCGGGGAGGGTTGGGCCTGCCAGGCAGTCCGAGAACTACCCTGTAGAGTTGCGACACCGTCGACAAGGGGTGAAAGAGACACTACAAGAGCTGGGACAAGCGATGTGCGAGTTAGCTGTGAAGGCCTACCTCGAGATACCGGAAGCGGCGAGAGATATGCTGGCAAAAAACCACTTCGTGGATGCTGTAGAAAGTCAGACCGTGCGAGAGGGTATTTACCTAGCACGGCCGGCTGGGCTGGATGAAGCTATCAGGGCTGCGTTAGAAACGGAAAGTTTTGACAAAATTGAGCAACAGAGGAACCTTGATCATAGGCCTGCTAAATTGGCAAGGGCAGTTGACAGTGGAACGGTACAGAGGCGGAAAAGCTGAGTACATTTGTCGAGATAATAATAATAATAATAATAATAATTTGGGAGGCTAATCATCCTTACTCGCAGCTGGTGTGCTGAATTGCGAAGGACGCGGCTACAACGTGGTCGAGTCGCTGGCACGTAAAGGCGCCTACGGCAGCCGTCCACATCGACTCATATATGCCTACGGAGCACAGCCTGAGATCGAAAGTGTTTGATTTTTCAGGAGGGAGGAAAACTGGATGACCTGGAAAAAAACCTCGTGGCACAGGAGAGAACCAACGCACAACTCTACTCACATATGGTCCGGGCCGGGAATCGAACCCGGGCCACATTGGTGAGAGGCAAGCGCTTTACACACAAGCCACCCATGCCACCCATGATGTTGACAAACCTGACCAAGAAGGGTCCAAGAAGAGGTTCCAAGCCAAAGGTCTTTCCAGAGCTTACCAAGGCTTAAGAAGAGTGATGGAAGTGAGCTGAAGTGCTACAACTGTGATGAAGCAGGTCATTTTGCGAGGAATTGTTTGCGACCTCGCAAGATGCGTGGCCAGAAACAAGGGAAACGCGAACCAGCTGACCGATGGACCCGCTTGAAGGCTGGAGGCCCATCGGGGTTCAATAAAAGACGAATGTCTGAGAGAGGTGACTGAACAGTGACGGTCAAAACTCCAATGTCTAAACCGCGTCGTGGTTTGTTTGTTGAGGGAGTTGTAAGATAGACAAGTGTCTGCTTTTGGTCGACACAGGGTCGTCCGATACATTGCTCAACAGCTCGGTGTATTATAGTATCGAGAAGGAGCGAAGACCTGTTCTCGAAACAGTGGGGGTGAATGCGCGACAGGTTGATGACACTCCATTGGCAGTGCTTGGATCAGCTTGGGTAGAACTGCAAGTCAGAAGGACAACAGCAATTGTAAAGGTTGTGTTTGCCGATATAGATTGCAGCGGAATATTAGGCATGGATTTTCTCTTGCCTACGAACGAAAATTTAGATTTCCAAACATTGGAGTTGAGGCTGAACGGTGAGGTCATAAAATGTACAAGTAGTGCAGGCCAGAGGTTTGTCGGCAGAGTTGTCGTGGCAGAAACCATATCTGTTCCGCCGGGCCACGAAGCGGTGGTGCCGGGCACTGTTGCTAAAATGTGTGCCTTGGACGATGGGCCGGCTATGATTGAACCCGCAGAGGGTGGAGGAGAACTCGCCCAGAGAGGTTTAGTACTGGCCAGGACATTGGTGGAGGCATAAGGGGGTATCCTTCATCCAACTCGTGAGTAAAGAGTTGTCTGAAAAGGAACAACAGTTGGCAGAATATCACCAGTTGAGGTTGATGAGGTTCAACCAGAGGTTGACAACGGGAGGGTTGAGCTAACCCTCCCGAATCATCTACGTGGAGTGTTAGAACAGAGCAAGTAAAAGTGGATGCAGAATACCATGGAGAAATCCTGAAGTGTATAATCGACTACCAGGATGTATTATCCAGTGGCGACCACGATATTGGTCGGACAGACATGGTGAAACACCATATCAATACAGTGGATGCCAGGCCTATAAGACAGAGGCCTCGACGTCATCCACTGTGCAATCAAGTGGAAATCAAGACGCAAGTAAAGGACCACCAGAAAACAGGGCTCATTGAGCCGACAGACAGTCCATGGGCGGCAAATGTCGTCTTGGTCAAAAAGAAAGATGGCACGAAGAGGCTTTTTGTTGATTATCTGGTGCTAAATGCTGTCACGATAAATGACGCATACCCCGTGCCAAGGATTGACGAGACGCTATATGCTCTTGCCGGTGCCACTTGGTTTTCGACCTTAGATTTAGCGTCTGGTTATTGGCAGGTAGCCTTGGACAAGGAAGCCAGCCTAAAATCTGCTTTTGTGGTACGCATTGGTTTGTACAGGTGGAATTGCATGCCCTTCGGCCTCAGCAATGCCCCTACAACGTTTGAGAGGCTAATGGATAGAGTCTTCTCAGGTCTGCACTGGGAGATATTGTTATTCTACCTTGACGATGTGATTGTCTTTGGTAGGAGTATTGCGGAAGAGATTGAACGTCTCCGAACATTTTTGTTAAAGCTACGGGAGGCAGGACTGAAGTTGAAGCCGAGCAAATGTCGGTTGTTTCAGAAAACGGTTGCATATCTGGGACACGTTGTGTCCGCGGATGGTGTAGCAGTAGATCATGAGAAAGTACGAGCTGTGGCCAAATGGCCCGCGCCAGTTAATGTTAATGAAGTGAGAAGCTTTCTGGGTTTGGCTTCCTACTATAGGAAGTGCACTCGTGGATTTGCAGAGCTGGCGGGTCCCGTACATGAGTTGACTGGTAAGGCCAAAGAGTTTGTGTGGAGTGACGTGTGTCAGACGTCATTTCATAAATTGTAACAAAGGCTTCAGAGTGAATTATTGCGTGACACGGCGAGAGCTGTTAGCAGTGAGAACCTATCTGAAATACCTCAAGAAGTACCTGTACGGCCAGAAGTCCACGGTACGTACCGACCATGCTGCTCTAAAGTAGTTACTTCGATCCAAGAACCCTGAGGGTCAACTGGTCAGGTGGCTGGAAGTAGTTTCCGAGTACGACATAACCATTAAGCATAGACCAGGGAAGCAGCACACAAATGCCGATGGCCTGTCCAGAAGGCCGTGTGGGCAATGTGGTCGAGAAGAGACTACGGATTTGTTGGAGGAGTCGGAGAGACTGGCTCCGGAGGAAAAAAGAACCTGTCGTAAAAGGCGTATTGGCTCAGCCAGATATTTCTCAGGAAGTCTTGCGCAAGGTAAAACAAGCAGATGAGACTATGTGTTGGGTCTTGGAGGCAAAAGAGAGAAGGAACAGTCGCCCTGCCTGGGGCGAGATTTCACATACCTCTTCTGCAAGGAAGATATACTGGTCGCTTTGGGATCAATTAGACATCGAAGATGGAGTATTGGTCAGAAGATAGAAATCTGACGATGGCAAGATTGTCAAGTGGCGGGTAATTTTACCCGAAGAATTTCGAAATAAAATTCTGATTGAGCTGCATGGTGGCAAGCTCAGTGGCCAATTTGGAGTTAGCAAGACCATGGCTAAGGTCAAACTCAGGTTTTATTGGCCGGGATTTGTTGCGGATGTCAGGACATTCATCCGTAGGTGTGCCATGTGCGCACGAAGGAAGTCTCCAGCAAAAAAAAAGCGAAGAGCTCCCTTGCGGCAATGCCACGTGGGTAAGCCAATGGAGAGAGTGGCTCTCGATTTGCTTGGGCCACTGCCGGTGACAGACACTGGTAACAAGTGGATCCTGGTCGTGGGAGACTGCTATTCGAAATGGATGGAGGCCTACCCACTTTCAGACGCAACTGCTGTGACAGTTGCGGTCAAGTTTGTACGTGAATTTATGTGTAGATTCGGTGTACCAAAAGAGCTACTCTCGGACTAAGGTGCAAACTTTGAGTCCGCAGTCTTTGGCGAGATGTGTAGGCAGTTGGGTATTCGTAAGATGAGAACCACAGCTTATAATCCCAAATCAGATGGCCTTGTCGATCGTTTTAATAAAACCCTCATCAATTCAGCAAATATTGCAGTTAAATGAATAAAGAAGGTGTCTAGACCCATGTTTTGAGGGTCAAGGATCACAATATTCCGGAAGTGACTTGTGTCCGTGAGATAGGAGTATTATCAAAAACTCATTTGTATACATAGAGAGAAGCTGCCCGTCGACACGACGATGGCTGTCTGTGATTCTTTAGTCCAGCTTAAGTCTGTTACAGGCTCGCTCGTGGCTCAGGATGCCGATGCGACTTGTACACGTCCGATCACAGTAGTGGCACTGGTATTGTCCTGGTGCCGCCGTATGGTCAATTGTCCGTGCTGCGTGACGTCGTGCACGTTTGAGTTCGTTGTTCGTGCGTCTCGAGTCGTCACAACGTTTGAGACCCTTGTGAACGGTGGTCCTCCATGAGCTTCTCTCAAGAGCCAGATCTTGCCAGGTATTAGTGGGGATGTTACACTGCTTGAGAGAGTCTTCGAGAGAGTCTTTCCAGCGTAGGAGCGGACGGCCGACAGATCGCTTTCCAGTCGTGAGCTCCCCGAACAGAATCTGCTTTGGGAGGCGGGTATTCGGTAAGCGAGCGACGTGTCCGGCCCATCGCAGTTGCATCTTTCGGAGTGTCATCTCAATGTCTGCGGTGTTTGCTTTCTTCAGGACTTCGTCGTTTGTTACTCGGTCAGTGTATGAGATGCGGAGGATTGCGCGAAGGTGCCGTTGTTGTAGCCGGCGGAGGCGGGTAAAGTGCCAGCGATGTAACGTCCAGGTCTCAGCGCCGTACAGAAGGGCGGATGTAACAACTGCATTGTACACGCTGATCTTGGTTGACGTCTTGATGTCGTGCGACGACCATAACCTCTTCCAGAGTCTTCCGAAGGAGGCGCTTGCACACTGCGTTCTTCTGTCAAGCTCTTTGTCGATCGTACAGTCGCTTGATACAGTGCTGCCCAGGTACTTGAAATTCTGCACGTTTGCGAGAGGGGTACCGTTGACCATGATGGGGTTTTCAACGGGCGAGTTCTGGAGTGTTAGCACTTCGGTCTTTTGGGTGTTTATGGTGACGCCAAACGACTGCGATGCCGCGGAGAACATGTCCATCATTCTCTGGAGTGACGATTCCGAATCGGCGATGAAGGCGCAGTCGTCTGCATACTGGAACTCTCTCAGAAGTGTGGTGGTACATTTAGAGTTCGCTTGTAGGCGTTTGAGGTTGAAGAGTGAGCCATCCAAGCGGAAGCGGAGGTATACACCCTCGGGTTCACCGTCTGCGAAAGCATGCGTAAACAGAGCCGCTGCGAAGAGGGAGAAGAGTGTCGGTGCTAAGATACAACCCTGCTTCACACCATTGTTGTATTCGATGTTTCGTGTCATCTCGCCATTGACAGATATCCTGACACACATATCGGTGTGCAGGCACTTCAGGATGTTAATGAATTTAGGAGAACAGCCCATCTTTCCGATGATAATCCACAGTGCTTCACGGCTGACAAGGTCGAAGGCTTTGGTGAGGTCGACGAAGGTCATGTATAGGTTCTGGTGTTGTTCCCTTGATTTTTCCATGACCTGTCTAAGTGCGAAAATCATGTCCGTAGTTCCGCGGTTTCTTCGGAACCCGCACTGTGTTTCGGGAAGTACTGTCTCTGCGATGGGGTCACGCATCCGGTTGAGCAGGACCAGGGCGATGATCTTTCCAGCCACCGCTAGTAAGCTTATACCGCGGTAGTTGCTGACGTTGTGCCGGTCGTTCTTCTTGAAGATGGTGATGATGTTTGCGTCACGAAGTTCAGGCGGGATGGATTCTTCTGTCCAGATTTTGACACTGATTTCATGAAGATGTTTCGCCACTTCTGGCCCTCCATACACAAAAAGTTCTGGTGGAATACCATCGGGTCCGGCACTTTTGTTGCACTTTATCTGCTTGATTGACTTCTCGATCTCTTCGAGCGTAGGTGTATCCCCTAGCGATTCAATCACTGGCCTTTGGGGGAGACTGTTTATAACAGTTGTATCGTAGGTGCTGGCCTGACTGAGGAGTTGCGTGAAGTGCTCGGTCCAGCGTTCTTTTATATCTTCTGGTGTTGTTAGAAGCTTCGTACCGTCAGCATTTAGAAGGGGTACAGACGTGCTTTTCTTCGGACCGTATACCGCCTTCAGTGACTGAAACAGTTCTTTCGTATTTCCGCTGTCCGCATGACGTTGGGATTCCTCTGCGCGCTCTTGCCACCATGTATCTTTCATGTCACGAAGCCGGTTCTTAACATTTTGCTTTGCTTTTTTCAGCTTTTCTCCAGTGGCATTTTTACGAGTTTGCAAGAGTTCAGCGATTTCAATATTGTTGTCGTCGAACCAATCTTTGTGCTGATGTTTTTGGTGGCCGAGAATGGCTTCAGCGGAGTTCAGGAGTGTCGTTTTAAGAGTGTCCCAGCTTGGCTCCTCGATGTTCTGTAGTTGGGCCTCTATATGAGTTCTGAGTGATGTTACGGTTTCTTCAGACTTGAGTTTAGAAACGTCAAACTTCTTTGGGGCTCTCATTACTTTTTGGTATGCTGGCGGCCGGATTCTGAGGCAAACTTTTGAGAGCAGGAGACGATGGTCTGTCCAGCAGTCAGCTCCACGCATGACTCTTGTTATACAGAAGTCACTGATGTCACGCTCCTTTGTGATGATGTAGTCAATGAGGTGCCAGTGACCCGAACGTGCGTGCTTCCAGGTGTTTTTCAGCTTGTCCGGCAGTTGAAAGTATGTGTTAGTGATGGCCAGCTTGTTTTCGACACACATAGAGAGAAGGAGGTGTCCATTGCTGTTAGCGTTTCCCAGACCGTGACGGCCAAGAACTGATGGCCAGGTGGTGTAGTCTCGCCCGACTCTCGCGTTGAAATCGCCGAGAATGATGTATTTGTCGCACTCGGGTATCGCTCGGATGATGGTCGACAGTTCCTCATAGAAGGCTTCTTTGGTGGTATCAAGATGCTGCATCGTTGGTGCGTAGACGCTGATGAGATGGATGTACCGCTTTTTGCAGAGAGGAAGGCGAAGCGATATAATGCGATCTGAGTGGCCGATGGGAAGTTCAGAGAGTTTGATGCTGGTCTTGATTGCAAACCCAACCCCTGATTCACGTTTCTCTGAAGCAGGTTTTCCTTGCCAGTAGAATGTGTAACCCCCTACCTTCTCAGTGAGCGTCCCTGAGTCCGGGAGTCTGGTTTCACTGAGTGCTGCGAAGTCAACATTGTAGCGCTGTAGTTCACGAGCTACGAGAGCTGTTGATCGTTCAGGTCGAACATTTCCTGGATTGTCATTTAAAGTTCTCACGTTCCAGGCCGCGAGCTTTAGTTTGTTTTCATGTTTTCGACCGCATTAGATGAGTATCCCCCAGCCGCGGTAAGCTAGGCAGACAAGAGTGGGAGAGCGTTGTACCCCACCTTTTCTAGGGGCTTCCCCGGATTGGGGGAGGGTGCGCGTCCCTGAATAGGGCATCCTCGATGCTTGGACTATTACCGAAGGATAACATCTCCCTTTCTATCCAGCGATTGCGGTACCAAGCCGCCAACGATCGGACTATGCACTAGAGGCTCCCAGCAAACTAAGCCTGCCCCCGTTATGAGTCACCCGTACCGTTGGACTTTGAAACACAGACTGCATACACAGTGAGAAAAGCATGCTTGTGCGGTTCATGCTTTAAGGTCTTGGCTCCATGGCTCCATCTTCAGTGGCACGAAGTAATCGCGACGACTGTGAAACCTTGGAGTTGCAGGGAAAGGCCGTCGACACAGTATTTCGTGAGCGCCCTTGGGGGACGTTTTTCCCGTTACGTCTTAAACTAATGATGTTGGATGGCCGTTGACTTAAACAAGTTCATCCGCCCTTTGACAAGTCTTATTTTTAATCTTGCTGGGTGTCCAACCACCCTCCTCACCGGATAACCAGTGGGGGAGCCGGTTTAGTCGCCGACAGCCCGACCATGGAACAGGTAGTACTGGTTTACATGTTACCAGTAGCAGTTTATCACTGACCTGACCATATTCGTAAGATGAGAACCACAGCTTATAATCCCAAATCAGATGGCCTTGTCGATCGTTTTAATAAAACCCTCATCAATTCAGCAAATATTGCAGTTAAATGAATAAAGAAGGTGTCTAGACCCATGTTTTGAGGGTCAAGGATCACAATATTCCGGAAGTGACTTGTGTCCGTGAGATAGGAGTATTATCAAAAACTCATTTGTATACATATATCGGCCAAAATTGACATAATTACACAAGTAAGGTCTCTGTACCCATGTTTTGAGGGTCAATGATCATTATAAGACTTTCTTAAGTAACTTTTTGTGTCGGTGGCATGTAAATGCGCAAATTCTAAAGTGCCAGAATTACCTAAAAATGTTTTTGCGGTATCTAAGCCAATATTACACATCAATTAAGAAGCACTTTTATAGGGAAATTATTTCTAAAATTGTCCACTTTCAGATCCATCAGTCATCATCGCTTTCAATGAAACCTTCAAAGTCAAATTTGTCCTCGTCCTCTTCTTTCTCCCCTTTTTTCTCGGGTAACATACCAATATTACCCGGGTTGTAACGAGTAATAACGCTATAGTTATTACTAGTTATTACTGGGTAATAACGGGAAATAGTAGACCAATATTTCCCTGTTATTACCACCCGATATTACCCCATTTACCCACTGTTACTAGAGAGAATGTTACTGTTATTTCTGGCACTGCATTGTAATTACCACCCGAAATAACCTTATAATTATTACCAGGGAGATTATGTTACCGATTAACCATTTACCCACTGTTACCAGGGAGAATGTAAACGTTATTTATAGCATTGCATTGCTATTACCACCCGATATTACCCAGTATTACCAGGGAGAATGATACCGATATTTCTGGCATTGCACGTTATTACCACCCGATATTACCCAATATTGCCATGGAGAATGATACCGATATTTCTGGCATTGCACGTTATTACCACCCGATATTACCCCATTACCAAATATTACCGATAATTCTGGAATTAAATTGTTATTACCACCCGATATTACCCAATATTACCAGGGAGAATGATAGCGATATTTCTGGCATTGCACGTTATTACCACCCAATATTACCCCATTACCCCATTACCACAAATATTACCCATTATTACCTGGAAGAATGTTACCGATAATTCTAGAATTACATTGTTATTACTACCCGATGTTACCCCATTTACCCCATTTACCCAATATTGTATTGGTTAATTATATTGGTTAATACTAATATTACGATACTACCGGAACAATACTACAATGTATACACATATAAACATCAATGACCCTTCGGAGCTTGTCACTCATACAATCTTAGAGTGCTTAAACGCTATATATGTGCCCATAATCACCGCCGTCTGTAATCACAGTTTGCAATTAATTGTTTGTTAATTTATTTGTGTGTTGGTTTTTGGCAAATTTGTTTCTTTGAGACTTGGAGTAAATGAATATTACACAATTATCTCTACAAAAACAACGTAAACGTATCGCTATTACGCAAAACAATACTTAGAAATGGCCGATACAGATAAAACGAACTGAGTTGGTCAGGAGCGTAAACGCAACTGACTCAAAATCTCCCGCACGCCGCGGTAATAAGTGAAGATACCGAATGTGTTACGTAATAACTCACCAAGCATGCTTAGGTGGGGGTTTGACCTGCGGATTTATGCAAATAAGGGTTATATAAGGGAATATCACTACAGGGAGTTTTAACTACAGGAAAAATACATAGCGGCGACACTAACAACGCCTGATGGATCTGAATGTGGACCTGTGATAAAAAAAATACATACAATTTTAGAAATAATTGCCTTCAAAAGTGCCTCTTAATTGATATGTAGTATTGGCTGAGATACAACAAAAACATTTTTCAGGTAATGCTGGCACTTTAGAATTTCGGCATTTACATGCCACCGACACACAAAGTTAGTTAAGGAAGTCTTCTAATGACCCTTGACCCTCAAAACATGGGTACAGACACCTTACTTGTGCAATTATGTCAATATTGGGCGATATATGTATACAAATGAATTTTCGATAATACTCCTATCCCACGGACACGTGTCACTTTGGGAATAGTTTGTGATTTTTAACCCTCACAACATGGGTCTAGACACCTTCTTTATTCATTTAACTTCAATATTGGCCGAGATATAGTAAAAATGATACGTGGAACATTTTTTAAATTTTTTAACATAGCAAATCGTTTTCTACGCATTTTTTCTGACCTAGAGACACCAATTATAAATCGATTTCTGAGGGTGCACAAAACCCCCTCCTTCCCACTAAACTAGTAGAGCTGCGTCGCATTGCAAGCTCATGATAGAGCGAGATAATTCCTAAGGAGCAGTACGACAGAAAGGCTTGTGAAAGTGGCTTGAAAGAAGGGCAATTTGCCTGGTTGTACCATAGACATGGAGATTATTTTTTGATGGACTGCCAACTCCAGCGGGCGCGCTATGCCTCGCGTGTAAACATGTTCCGTCGGCCGGAAGTTCAGACGTTACCGGCACAAGACATTTCCGGTTGACCTTTGAAGCGTTGTCAACGTGCGATTGGCATCGTCGCTGCGCTACTCTTTTGCAGTTGAAGCTTGAAAGCCTATGTTTTCGTTAAAAACTGACCAAAATGGACGAAATAGACAGGATACAAGTATGTTCTGATGAGTACACAGCCTTTATAATTAACAGCGGGTGTTATTATTGGGCCTTTATTGGCGGGCAAAGTGTTGGAAATTCATGCTTGCAGTTGCAGTTGCACAACGCACTCGCCAACGAGTATACATGTACTTTACTTTTTGTATACTATTGTTGGGGATGGAAAAAAATATGAAGCCCAATACTACTTTTCCTGAATTAAAACTACTCATTTATGTTGAGATACTGACATTTTGAGGGGAAAAATAGGCTAGTAGTAGTACATGTTCGTCAGTACATGTTCCCTTTATCTTTATTTTATTTCATTTTTCGGTATAAGCCAATTTGGTATTCCAACTGCACATGCGCACATTTTCCCTTGACGATATTTCTTTCGATATAAACATTTCATCGATTGCGTGCAAAAGCATAGCGGGGTACCAGCAAATTTCAAGAGATCGTCGTGTTTTAAAGTTACTAAGTAACATATTTTTGTTTACGTTTTGGTGTTTTCAGCCGCTTTGTGTGGCCATCTTTTGTTCGAACAAATATTATTTATTTTTTTCGATTTCACAAGAAAATGTAAAAAATGCGGATTTGGTTACCACGTCCCCCATAGCCTTGTGTGCATTTGTCTGCCGTGTTTGTATCACTTGACCTCCTTGAGAAAAATTGTTGAATCTTGTTGTGCACATGCGCAGTCGGAACTCCAAAGTGGCTTATATACAAAATCACTGAATTAGACAACAATACAAATAAATAACAAACACTGATCAAGAAACAACAAAAAACAGAACAGAAGACAATACCCAAATAGCTGTCATGGGGCTCTCCAAACTAATTGGATAATTTGATAAATAAATTAGATATAAAGGGAACAATAAATAATAAAAATATTTAGAAAAATAGAATTCAACAAAAAAAATAAAAATTATAAAAAGATATATATTTCCAGGCAGAGATTAATGACGAGTTCCTGGATTGCTTAGATGAACCTTGGCCAGAGGTGGAGCAAGCAAGCACTTCTGCGGCCGGGAACATTTGTCAAGTTAGTGTTTGTCATGCTACCAAATCAGTAAAATAAATTTAAAAAACAGAATGTAAAAAGCACATGATACATTGTATTTAACCAGTTTGCGCTGGGATTATTTTAACATCACCGAGCCAACGTGCGGATTCAGGCCGATAGTACCGGAAAGCACACCCACGCATTTCCGGCCTTGCTCGCTGCTGACAGACATTTTCGGCCTTGCTCGTGACGTGTTTATGCGTCATCCGTTTTGAATCTGGGAAATCTGGAGAAAACTTCGCGTTTATATACGCCATCCAGCGCGAACTGGTTAAACACCTCATTTATTATAATTATTACAAGTTTCCATAAAGGTTGTTTCTGTCAATTACTACAAATTTGGGGTTTCATAAAAAATCCAGTATACTTTTTTTTGTTTTCCTTTTTAGTTGAATGAGTCCATATTGACAAAAGCCTTAGGTGGCATAGCTGAAGACAGTGCTCTTCCAGAAGACATGCGGAACAAAGCACAGTTCTTTTTAAAAAATATAGCAGGTATACATGTACAAAATTTTAAAATGATAATTTTGAAATGTGTAATGTGCAATAGTCATGAAATTTGAGTCATTGGAGTCTGACATCAATTCCAACGACTAAAAGAATGGCTCCTAAAATCTTCATTCTTCAAACCAACAATTTCAAGGGACAAAATTTACTCTGCATAACTTTGTGGATGTAGAGACTATTTCATACTTTTTCTGGTAGAGCAGTTGCATAATATCTAATCACCAAAACACGGACAATACATAACGGTACCAAAGTGCTAAGTAGAAAAATGGTTTGATTTTTCCTAGCTCAATCCAAACTCAGGACAGCCTTGACATTTGTCAACAACTGCATCAACAAGAAGGGTGTGTTTACATCATCCCGGCGACAGAACGCCTTGGAGAATTTTTTTACAAAACAAGTGGAAAACATGGCATCAATTAGAGATGTTGTCAAGTGTAAGCGCACTGCTGCAATAATAAGTTCTCGCGTCTTTGAGGAGTTGCTGAATGCCAACTTGGAGAGGAGTGACTGTTCTTCTCTTGAAGAAGTAGTGATATCTGAGGAAGAAACCAACATTATTAATTACATTGGTGGTAGCATTGTACGAAAAGTCCGTCAAAGAGCAATCAATATGTCCAATCACGATGAGCGACGAAAAGTCACCGAGTTGGTGAATGATATGGCAAGTCGTGATTCATCAGCGGATCTCCAGCAGCAGGACATGATAGGCATTATCAGCCGCGGTGGACTGAGTCGACCTTGTCCAAACATGAAATATGCTTTCTGCTCAATGGAGGCCATATTCCGCCGACTTTTCCCCATCAATTTAACAACAATGAAAGAGGATGACTTTACTAAGGCCTGTCTGGACGATGAACAGATAACATGTGGTTATTATGAATCTGTACGTGAAGTTGACTGCTGTGATAGATTGAAAGAGAAAGTGCTCAGAATTATCCTCAGTCTGTTCTTCAAAATAAGATCTCATCACAACTGCCGCAAGATAATTGATAAATATAAGCGCGAAAAAAATGTGGCTGGTAAAGCAAAGAGTCTTCGGAAATCATTAAAACGAACAAATGATGATCCCGAGTAGAAGTAGTAAAATCAGTTCAGTTTCCATACTCCATTCTTTTTGATAATTATATGCAGTGGGATTTGTGTCACACACAGATACAATGGGTCTAGTTTGACACATAAATTTCCAAGTTTTATATCAATGAGAAGTTACATATATTTATTTATAAGCAGGAATGCCAAGTCTTGGGAAAAAAATGACAGTGGGTCTGTCTACTCCTTGCAATACATTTACTGGATAAAGTACTTTAAATGACCTTCCAACATTTTTAAAACTATTAATGACTGGCTATGCAAAACACTATTGTAAAAATTGTAATTCATTAAGATTTTAAATGACTATGTTTGTGTGGTACTAATAGAGCAAAGTGTCATTTTGTCCAGAGCTTTACATTCTTATATGATATAATGTTTTTGTTCTACCTACCTTAAAAGTAGTTCTGCAAATAGTGTTCTGGCTTGCAAACTACTCGTGTTTTTGATAACGCCTCTTTTTCAGCGGGCTTTTGGAAATGATGACCTTGCTTTTGGTTCCAACTCCTCTTACACTGCCTCGTGGTTTCAACATTAATGACAGGGAACGTTGCAACCTGATGCGATTCTCTTGGTACCTAAAGGAAATTGGCCATGGCAAGAAAGTATTGAATAATATTGGGTTGATTTTCGAAATGCATGGCTGACAAAGCACACATACCATTGTACAAGTAACAGGTTTATATGTTCACAGAATGATAAATGTTATAATATAAGTGAAAACCCTTGAGAATAAAAAACAGTTTGGCAATAGTTAACATTTAGTCAACCTATTTTGATGATGCTTTAGCACATATTGTGTTGATTGTCTACTCCCATCTTGTGAAAATTTTTACATCTGAGAATACGCACCCAAAAGCCCAAAGGGTAGGATTATCACACCGACGTCCAAGTGATCTGTGCCTTCCAAAGTGTTCCTCGATTGGATCCTGGCAGAACTTATTTGTGTGCACATATGAGACCCCATGTGACAGCAAATAACGTGTTGCTTCGATGACTGAGTGGACTAATATGGGATAAATCAATACGATCTTTAATTTCACTGTCAGTATTGTAAATAACAGCACAAATGTAACCCTGTTGTAATATCACCAATTCTACCAGTTTCTCATTCATTACACTGTTTACTTAGTTGGCTCAATTCCTCTTAAATATCAACCACACAATCTCATGTCAGTAAGAAAATTTCTTAGCAGCCATATAAGCAGTTTACCTGTAATCCATAATCCTTCATAAGTCTGTGATGACAAGAACATTTCATTCCGCTCAGCCTTGCACAGGTCTCCAGCCATGTTCATGACTCTGTCCTTCCAGCTATCTACATAGCCCAGGAACTCCTTGGAGAGAAACTAACTCAGTTGATGTAAAAAAAAAATAAACATTCATTGCAAGATACCTATTTGGAGCCATCATAAATTTTACTGGATGAAACAAAAAAGAATATCAAAAAGCAAACTAATATCTGTATATATTCTCACCTGAAATCGGTGATCATCAACTGAACTGTAGGGCAGGAGCCATTCATTCCGTTTCCTATGTCCCTCAACATTGGATCTGGTGTTCAGGCAGTCAAAAAACTTGTTCATTAATAGAATGAACTTGGCAGTGTCTTTGTTGTCTTTGTTTGAAGATGCCATCATCAAACGTCCCACAGAGTCGCTGAGAACCTGTTGGTACATTGACAAAGGACAAAAGAAAAGAAAAAGACAAAACAAGTAGTTTTCCAATTATCTGAAAGAATGTTCAGGTTTGAAACTGCTTCCTTCTAAAGATCAGGATGTCAATAGCGAAAAATAATCAAGAATTAACAAACCTGAGCGGCAAGTTTTACTGTCATCTTTGAATGTGGGGTCAAGTGTACATGGTCATTCGTCAGTTTAGTTTGGCGAAGAACAAGGCTAGCATCATGAAGATACATGTCCTCGATGTGGCTCCACAGTATGTGGCTACCATTCTTAAAAAAGAGAAGAAAAAAAAGAAAACTGAAATGATTGAGAATTTAATTTCATCCAGAGGCAGAATGCATACTTTTTACACGACAGTTTCACACCATATATATTGTCACCACAAAGTACATGTAACACTCGGCCATTGTCTGCGGATTGAAAAAACAAAAAGATGAGTGTTACATGTGCTTCGTGTTGCCGCCATCGATATGTGACAGGATTTAAACTTTACCTAGGGCCTTCTGGACGACAAACACATCAAGTTTAACCAAGTAACTAATTCAACCTCCCTTTAATACATGCCATTTTGTAAATTGTAAAACATTGAATATGCAGAGTTACCCATAGGTACTTGGTGCCAGAAGTTGATGACTGATACAGGTTATTTCTCACGGTTTTCACCAAATGAGGAGCATCAGAGAAGAAGTAGATGTCTCTCTCTTCCTCAGCATACATGTTGGGTGCCTTGAAGCAGGGTTTGCCCTGGTTGTGCATTCGATAAAGCTTTTGATTCTGGGCAGCTTTGTCACTGGTGCTGGCAATGACCTGGAAGTGGCACATTTTTTTGTTAGTTTTAAATGACAGTGTCACTATCAATATTATAATATTTCAATCATTCAGTAAATTTGTATGTACCGGTACATTGTTTTCATTTACATGTATAACAATAATGACATGAGGAGAACCACATGTACAAATTTAAAACCTACAATAATCACCTTCAGATTACAGGATATTTCCAGATAGGCAATTGCCTTCCATAGTAGAGTGAATAGCGCATCAGCTGTGGCAGTCTTGGTAGGGAAGAATCCCAAGCTCATCTTTAAGTGTGACGAGACTCCTACAATGTAAAAGACGAGGACATGGGTGGCCACATTGTCACATGGATCATCTGTCATCTGCCACTCGCTGGGACGAATGTATCCAACTATTTCACCAGTGACACGGTCGAACACAAGATCATTCTTCAAGGTCATCTCATCATGCAGAAGGACAACAAAGCGCTGGTGTGGACGGAGTCCTTTACAGGCACTGTTGACCTCATCTAGAATACTTGCATTAAAGCCAGCCTTGGGGTGGATGACGTTTGTGTAGTCCCTGAGTGTTGATTCACATGGGAGTTTAAGGACCCCGGTGTTACGCAGAGTATCATAGGCACTCCTGCTTTGGGAATGCAGCAGGATTGCAAGCCGTACCATCATCGGGTGCCAACGCATTCCACGATTTGGCATTTTGAATGCCTTGCACTGTTGCTCCCAAAACAGTTTTATGAAATTGTCGCCAATCTTTGAAGAATTGGCACTGATCATATGTTCCAGTTCTTGATGGGTTTTATGACTCACATTGAAAGCCTCCTCTTTCAAACGTTTTTCAATTTGAGCTACTTTGGACTGAAGTTGTTTCTCACGCCTTCGAGTCTCCTGAAGGGCAATGGCAATTTTGGATTTGGCCACTTTTTGCAGAGGAGTTTTTGGATTAAGGCCGACAGCTGGAGCCAAACTTCGGGATCGCTTTCTCTGAAGTAAAGCAAGGACCTGACGACACATTGAGCAAAGAGATGACTCCTTGTAACCGTCTAACAGAAGGCAACATTTCACCGACCTCACTGATGAAAGGCATCCACTGGTAGATAACGACCAAACATGCCGGAAATACGTGCATCCAGCCTTGGGGAGTTCAGCATAGGTTTGCAATAACGGCTCTGTCACTCCGGGACATACTGGTCGTCTCTCCAAGCTTGTGATGAACTTCGACAATTTTGTCATCTCCACAGATGGAGTCCAGTCCATAAGAAGTCCGTACACATGTATGGTGACGCTGAAGTCCTTTGCTATTCTCAAGTAAAGTTTAAATCCTTCAGATGGGTGTTGCAACTTGCTGAGAAGGCCGATATCAATGTACTCATCGCTGTCTTCTGTCAGTAGCCATTGTGGCCTCAACTTTGTGGCTTCACGTCGCACATCGTTCAGGTCCATGTGAGCCACCAATTGAGGGGATGGTGGAAGGGGTGCTCGCACAACCTAAAGGAGTGAGGTTCAATAAATTATATGAGTAAAGTAAACCTGGCTAAAATGGAAATCAAACCCAAGCTTCTGCTTTATATACAAGAAATTATTCCACAATGCCTTGGTGTCTCCCTAGAACTTAGGCCAGTTCAAAGTGTGGCCACACATTCCCAGGACTTTTAACAACCAAATGGTGACCGAAGAGCCACATCTCAATTAGCACGATAGAACATTCAAAATAAGGTGCATTCAAATAATGTAATTTTTAGAAATCGCTTACTGTAAGGTTAATTTTATAATCATACAGTTCTGGAAGTAATTGTTAGTAATTAACAAAACAAAACATACATGTGCATGTTCAGTAACAAGAAAATGTTGAACAGTATAACATGAGAATTCGGGGAAGATAAATTTGTTTGAAAAATAACTAAAGAAATTAAATTTCAAATATTTAAAAATAGAAACTCATGCAAACAACGAACTCAACCAACCAGTCAAAATTCATTCAATTAAATAAAAATAGAAACCCATGCGAAGTTGCGAACAACAAACTCAACCAACTAGGAAATGTAACGTCAGTCAAATTTCTTACAAGTACTCGTTTTGATGATTGAGGAGTACTAACTGATGACGTGGACATAAATTCAGTGGGTAAACTCCCCACTTTTAAAAATGTCTTTCCAGTTGCACCTGCACACACACCACAAGAAGAAAAATAATCATGAGGCATCAATTGCACCCATCATTCAGATACCACACATGGGCCAACTGTGAAAAAAACACCACACATTAGAATACTACTGCAATGTGTGTGAAGTGAAAAAAATACAACACCCGGCATAAAAAATGTAAATTGTTTTTTGTTTTATTATTATTAAACCCTTTACTTTAAATATATGAACTCACCTTTTATAAAGCAATCGTCCTTGAAGTGCCTTGAACAAATTGTAGCTGTGTCTGGGTTGAAAGATGGATCGACACGGTTAATCTTGACAATTAACTGTCGCCTCCATTCTTGGCGTTCTGTCACATCTTTTTGCTGTTTTTTTGCTGGGTCTGGCCTTTTTGGCATTCCATGAAAACTCAACCCCTTATTTCTGCCCTTACAGGCACTGCAGCCAACAATTGCACAATTGTTTCCTGGCATTTTGAGGGGAATAAATCAAGGATGTAAGTCGCACAATCGACGTGCGGTACGCACGTATCGCATAGACGACAGCAAACCGGAAGTTGTCTGTGCCGGTAACTTCAACACTTCCGGTTGACGCAACATCGAGTGCGCCCGCTGGAGTTGGCAGTCCATCTTTTTTTTTTCTCCATGTCTATGGTTGTACAGCCCATCAACGAAAAGGGGGTTGAGTTCCAAGCTCAGGCTGCGTTGGAGAGGACCGTATTTGATCCTGGACAAACTGTCGGACGTGACCTTCAGAATTCAGCTGAAGAAGGGCAGTAAACCTCGTGTTGTCCGTTCGGACAGATTGAAGCCCTATCTGGGTGAAGCTATCGAGCCGTGTAATCGACAGCTCAGGTCGAAGACATCAGTAAGCAAGAATGTTGTAGAGACAAACCGAGAACAAGATGGGGAGGAAGAATCCCAGGAGCAGACCCCAAGTGAAGCCGTACCAGAAGGGCCTGGTGCATCTGGTGGAGAACAAAGACGGTATCCGAGGAGACAGCACCGTTTACCTGCCCTGTACCGGGACTGTTGTTGTGTTCATATGAACTGATAATACTTAACCCTATTGTTTTCTGTATTTTTGTCTTTCCTACCAGGGGGGTGAAGCAGTGGACAGTGGAGTTGAGAATGCCGCCAAAAGGGAGTCCTGCAAAGGGAAGGAATATCTTTTGCAATGCCTGTTACTCGTTTTCTATCAAGTCTAACGCAAACTTGTTTTACCAGAGTTCGTCTTTCCGCAGATTAAAGCGCAGTGGGGTATATTTTTAATCATACCTTTTGTTTTTAACGGCTTTTTTGTTTGTGTTTTTTAAAGGTTTACGCTGCTCAAGCAACCACTTTGGATGTTTAGTTGCGCGTCCATAACGAAAAAGACGTAACACTTTAGAGCGCTCGCGGTTGGAGCTCCGCTTATATCTTCCATTTGTTTATCCAATCCGTGATTGTTGTTGTCGTCCGTCGATCTCATATATCCAGCCAGAGTCTTCGTGCCTTTGAATCCTATCAAATAAAAAATGCGTCTTTCCGAGATATTGTCGAGCTAGGGTTTGAGCCAAGTGTTTGTTGATAACAATCTCGTATTCTAGCGCCAAGTTGTAAGAATTTATTACTTTGACGTAATCGTTAACAAAAAGTAAGTTCGTAAGACAGTCTGTCGGCTAGAGCGGATGGATTAAACGGTTGATGATCCGTAAGCATTTCAAAGTCTAGAGGAATACAAAATATGTTTCCAAAGGCATCCGCTATCTCTTTGTCTTTTCCAATGTTGGCACCTTCATCCGCGTTATCAGCACTCACGCCACGCGCAGGCTCGATATGTTGGCAATCTCGTTTCCAGAGTAGTGATCCACGATGCATTTGGGTAAATATTATAAACGTCGGCGTCGGTCAAGTTTACAATCTCCCGACCTCCGCTACATATTTTTATTTGTTTTCCGAGGTTTCGTCCTGGATTTTTAAACAGACTTAGATTGACGTCGTCGTCTGAAGTTAGATCAATATTAAAAGCTAGTTTAGCCGAACCGGGGACGATCACGTCGTCGGAGATCAGAGGTAGTAACTTGACGACCAATTTGTCGTTTGCGTCGATCATGCAATTCCCAAGATCCAATTTACGTCAAATACAACAAGTGTTCGAAGAGTTAGTAGCCGGTAAAATAAATAGCATCACGTTTTCGCTAAAAAACAGCCTCGGTGAAATAATCGATAATAGACAACAGCAAAGCGCGTTGTGTAAAAAATAGGGTAAATTAATTACGACATTGTCTACCACGGAAATGTTAGCCGAGATGGATGGCGCGATTTAGCGGCGTCATCACGGCGCCCGTGGGTTTAGCGTTGGGGGCAGTAGCCTTAGGTTTTGCTTGCGCTGCGCTCGTATCTTAAAATATGATAGCAAACAATTTAGACATAAATCTAAAAAACTTAAAAGAATTAAGTAAATTTAATGCTATTGTAGCGCAATAGCAATTAGCTTAGCGGTAGCTAGAGGCTACCATAGTTGTCAAGTGGACAAGTATCCAGTCGTCAGCCAGGACTGGCATGCAGCACCATAGCCGAGCGCCAGACCAAGTACAGACTGTATAAATACGCGCGTGGCGCACGCGACTGGCAGTTCCAGTTCAGGCTCCTGTTTAGCTGTGCCTGTTTGTGGTCGACTGAGCTGACATTAGCTGAGTCTCGTACAGTTACATTAATGAAGAGGGAAATCACAGGAGAGTAAAGCCCACGGGTGAGAAGAGCAAACGGGAGGAACTTCGTCCACGGTATCGGGCAGAGCAAGTGGTGAGTGGACGTTAAACAACATGTGGGAGAATTGTAGAGTCCGGGACACACTTTTGATAGGGTTAAGGCACCCTCCGAGGTTCAACACTTACTGTTCACCTTCATAGGCGCTTGCGCCTGTACACCTACCTATAATTGCCACCTTTGATTGTGATTAAGATAGAATAAATATTTGTGAAGTAGAATAATAGATTCCTGTGCCTGATTGATTGTTGATCTACCCATCCCCGCCACCCCTTCCCTTCCCGAGTACGTGTGTCGGTGTGCTATATATGTAGGGTCTCTGATGGTAAATGTGGTGTCATACCGCGCATGGTGGTAGACTGCCCCAAAACGAGCCTGCTCCCTTGGCCCTCTCAGTATAGACCGCTCGCTGACGTCGACCGAGGACGACGCCAGGTTGCCGTCGGAAGTAGACCGCCACAGTAAAGAGACGGAGAGTAAAACCGATTTGAGTCAGTTAGAATCTGAGATAAGAAGATGCGCTGAAGAGTTGGTGTCTCAGGACAAAAAAACAACTTACAGTTTCTCAATAAATACAAATTATTTAGATCTACCTCCTTCTTACATTAAGCCATTGGCGCCTCCAGTCCTTTTGAATACCTTACACACCGCTAATTATAATAAATGTTGTAGCGTACGTGGCCTAGCTTGTACAACGGCTATATGTGGCGTCTAGCTTGTACAAATCGAAATCACATTGTAAGCCCGATTCTACGGTATCTTGAGGTAAGAATAGTTTTCAACAACCGTCTCATGAGGAGAAAAAATGTCTGTATGTTGACACCATTTAGAATCAACCATATCACCAAGATCAAATCGCGGATTATTTGTAACATTTCAATATTTATACTTTTGTTAACAGTCGTCGCTTGAGAAGAATGGCGTACTAAACATTAGAAGAGGCACAACGGTAATTCATCGATGTCGACCAACCGCAGTCTTAAACTGTGCTCAAAATCTGGGAGTCGTGTTCGACCGTCTGTTTAGTATGTATGCGTACATTTCACGTGAAACAGCAGAAAAGGTCATCCACGCTTTTGTTTCATCACGTCTGGATTGTTGTAATGTCCCCTGCTCGTTAGCCTTAATAATAATAATAATAATAATGTTAGTTCGTATATGTATATGTATATCTCTGAGCTTATCTCCCTCAAGACAGGTCGGGTTCTGAGATCTCCAGGCTCATACTTGTTAGCAGAACCGAGAGTTTGTACTATCCGTTATGGTCAACGTGCCTTTGTCAAATAACACCCATGGACATCTTCAAAAGAGAACTGAAGTCTAATTTATTTCATTAGTTATCACTTAGTTTGGAGAATAATTTGTGTGTAGGCGCCTTGGTTATATAGATCTATATTATTATTATTAATTACATCATCTGATTATGGAGGGGTATGCGTATAACCCCCCCCCCCCCCCCCCCCATATTCTTTTTACTATTATATTACCTAATTATGCAGAGGTACACGCATACCCCTCCATAAAATAAAATGTTGTGTATTCTTGTGCGAATTGCGCAAATGTTTGTTCAAATTGATTCGCAAAATCTAGTGCCAATTCTTGTGTGAAATTAAATTCATCAATACAATTTAACGCAAATTCTTCAGGTAATTAGTCCGCTAATAGATCAACAAGTCGTTTCGAAAAATCTAGTGCAAATTCTTGCGTAAATTGTTTTGTGAATATTTTGTCTTCAATAAATTCTGTGTCCTCAGTAAATTCTGATAACACCATGGTCTTCTTTAATATATCGATATAACAAAAGTCGAGACCTGGAATTTAGAAAATAAAAATAAAAAGTTGAGGTGGTCTGGGATTGGCATTTTACATACTACTCCGGGGTTAGGTCGTCTTGCAAACAAGACTACTAATATAAGTTAGCTAGACAATCATGCCTAACTTGCCTCCTTTTACCGTTACACGGTAACAGGTTTTATACACAGCGAAAGCTCATGCGGCCTCCCTACGCTCTCATGGCATTTCTTTGACATTCACACCCACACCTATAAGTGCAAAGTCAACAAACTTTTACCTGGGCCGGCGGTGGAAGTTGAATTTTAGTTCATGTCACGCTATCGCCATATAAGGCTTAATTATGCGAAAGGTAAAAGGTCAGCAGTATGCAAATTTCTACAGTTAACTTTGGGCCAATGAGAATCATGGGTTCCGCGTGGGGAAGCTGGGCTTTTGGCGGGTTCAAATTTTATAGCCACTCTGTCACAGCCGATTCCAGAGTCAACATCTCAACTTTTGTTCAGCAATTTTCATCCCACCACCACCCCAATGTCTCCACCAATTTTTAGTTGGTTCTCAATATAGCACTCGCATATGTCATGCGGTCATGTTGGTGTTGCATTATGATGTACATGTATTAATAAATTAGATTTTAGCAATTTTTATTTTTTGTTCCGAATAGCGCTCGAACGTATCATGAGGCTATAATACGTTCACAATATTGCTGTACTCAGCATAAACGTCACTGCTTCCAAGATAGCAATTGCAAGTGTCAGGGTCATTTTTACTCATGGTATTCCCTATAGTGTTCGCACGTATCATGAAACTATTTCCATGGGCTGTATTAATAAATTTATCTTTGGCATTAAATATGATGTTTGTCCCCTGCATGTCAATGTATTACGGATTCAGACAGCCAGTAGCACAAGTCCTCACATTTAGCGGTCTAATAATCAAATCCGGCAGTAAATTATATTTTAGGCAAATGGGTCATTCCACGTCATTCCACACACTTGTTGGCTCGACCCCCTCCGATTTCGATGAAATTTGGTGTGTGGCTAGGTACTCATGAGAAACTCTGAAACTTTGCGAAATTCGGTCATTTGTGTAGGAGCTCGAGCAGTATGAAGTTTTAGGGGGTTTTGCCGCCAGAACCCACCAATCTTCAAAAAAATGGCTAAATACACCTACAGAATGGTTCGATCTCAGCAAGTGAGGTATCATTGGAAAGAGCACAAAATCTTCTATCCACCAATATGTCACCTGACATGCTTTTATGTGTTGACCCAAATCCGGGTCATTTAAGGTGACCTTGACCTTTTATCTTTAAAGTATATGCTCCGGTTTTGATGAACTTTTTGTATTCGTGAGATAGTTAACTGTACATGGCGCACATGAAAAATCAACTTGGGCAATTACCAACTTCAGGAGAAAAATGACTTTAACTACCAACAAATGTGTAATATCACTCCTATGACTGCGGATACAGTAACAATTATCAACTATTATGCATGTATTTTTGAATTCGATCTCGGTATTTTTAATGCCCGCCTCTGAAGTAGGTAGACTCCGTTATGGCGTAAAAAGGCAGTATTCAGAATCTTATAGTAACTCGGTTTACAGTAGCCACGGCGGTTAAGCAAAATACCAAGATCGAGATACATGCACATGCATAATAGTTGATAATTGTGACTGTATCCGCATTCATAGGAGTGATATTACACATTTGTTGGTCGTTAAAGGGAAATTCCAGGCTCAATAATATTTTACCTAGTCTAAAAGAATATGAAGAATCGAATATTTGTTATCGAGAACGACACACGCGCCTATTATATTCACGATTTCTTGCCATTCAAGAGTACAAGGGCGCGGCCATATTGTTCAAATTATTTTAGCCGCCAATGTCACGTGACCAAAAACTGGAGGAATTGCTTAACGTTCGCGATGTTCGAGTGTTTCCAGGTTTTTATAAAATAAAACTCACATTAGCAAAGGTCAACACCAGACGAAATGCCTAAGAATGTCTGTCATTGTAGTCATTGTGCTATTTGTTGGTAAGAGCCGTTACAATTTGAATTGTTGCGTCATCATAGCTACGCTGCTTGTATCGCGTTATTATCTATTTTTGTTGTCGGCGGCGGCTACCTGACATACAATTTAGACGTCTAGGCCTAAACAAATTGTCAGGTCGGAGAACTAGACTACTATTATTTTACACGCTGTGTGTTTCGCAGTTTGATTGGATTTTGCCGCCATCTTGAAAAATCGGAACCGGTCAAGTGGGTTCGACGGATAAAATCAATAGATAGGTCGAAAAGAAACTCCATGCAAAATTTGGTACTTTTGTCCGGCCGGTAACGTTAATCCTGAAAATTGTCGCTAAGCCACCTGACTAGATGCAGACACAGTTCGCCAAAAAACAATGGCGTTCGGGTGTACTTCGGATACTCGGCCCACATTGGGCACAGGTCGAAACAATAACGAGTTTGTATTTTAATGTGAACAAAAACAGCACAGATGGAAACCGCCATGCATGATCACCAGGAATATTTCTACAATCCTCCATTTATAGGCCGCATGTGCCTCTTGGTCAAAACTAGCCGTGGGATCAAAATTTAAATAATTGTTATTCTCGCGGGTAGAAATTTACAGATTATTGATGGTGCACGACAACCCATGTACGCATGCGCGCGCGAGAGCGCATGTGCCCAATTCGAAGCCAGGCTGACGGATTTGTTATGTTATGGAAATACATTTTGGTTTTGCAAAAAACAACCGAGATTGCAAAAAGCATTCAAATTTGGAAATAATCTAAATTTAAAAAGCATCCGAATTCAGAAAGCATCCGAATTTAAAAAGCATTGAAGTTTGCAAATAGCATCCGAGTTCACAAAAAACATCAAAATTAAGAAAGCATCCAAATTACGAAAGCATCCGAATTAGGAAAGCATCCGAATTAGGAAAGCATCCGAGTTTACGAAAAACTTCCGAATTATCAGTAATACGAATAAGATTATCTTGTCTTGTAGTGAATGGGTGAAAATCTCGATTTAAAGGAAAAAACGAAGGAGAACTTAAATTATCCGGGAGCAAATTATTAATATAATCAAGGTAATGAATGGCAATTTGGACATTAAAAATATCTTCCAGCTTCAAAAGTTTATATTTGAAACAAAGAGGAGTAGTATGTGCATTGTACTGAACATGACACGCATTACGAATACATTTGGAGAGTAATAAGTCTTTTGTACAAAGAGGGGTACACCTTGATCATGCCACCCCAAGCTAAGAGGCCATAATTTAGATAGTGATTAACTAAACTCTTATAAATGGCCAGACTGTCTATAACTCTCAAAGTATTCTTAGTTCTGTTAATAATATAATTACTTTTAGAAACTTTATTACATACAAGGTTAATTTGCTCCTTCCAGAGCATATTTTTGTCAGTAATAAGGCAAAGAAAAGTACAGGAGGAAACCTTTTTAATAGTAACATTTTCTAGGCAAAGTGAGACATCAGGTAAAAACCTTTCTCTCTGCTGCAAAGAATAACAGATATAGTGAGTTTTATCAGTATGAATTTTTAACTTATTGGCTCTAAACCAATCTTGCAGTACTCTCAATTCATCATTCACAGTATTAGCCAGTACCTCCAAATTCTGTCCTGAGGCAACAAGTGTTGTATCATCAGCAAAGAGAACCGGTTTTAACAAGGGGCAACACATGGGCATATCATTAACGTAAATCAAAAACAATAATGGCCCAAGAGTTGACCCCTGGGGTATTCCACAAGTGATATTACAAATATTATATTTGACATCGTCTAGAATCACATATTGCTTACGATCATTTAAATAACTTGTAAACCAGTCAAGTGCGATTCCACGAATTCCGTAATAATACATTTTACGTAATAGAATGTGATGATTGACAGTATCAAAAGCTTTTTTAATATCTAAAAAAACAGCAAGAGAAATATCGGATGGCACTTTGTTAACAGAGTAAGACAGATTATTGTAAAAATCTAAAACGGCATGAACAGTGGGTCTATCTGCACGAAATCCGTATTGATTATGAGAAAGTAAATTTGTGGAATTGAGAAAAAAACAATATTCGACTGTGCATAAGTTTTTCTAGAATTTTGGAGCAGGTATTAATCAGTGAGATAGGTCGGTAATTGCCTGGATCCTGGGGACTACCTTTTTTTAAAACAGGAACAACTTTAGCTAATTTGTACAAGTTAGGAAAAATACCTTGTTCAACGGAAGTATTAAAAATATTCGATAATGGAGCAGAAATAATGTCAATAACTTCCTTTAAAAGGGAATTACTAACTTCATCTGATCCAGAACTATTTTTGTTTTGAAACTTAGTGACGATTTTTATAATTTTTTATAGAGTCTGGGTTTGAGTACCAAGTTTATGTAATGATTTATAAATCTTCAAATTTCTCTAACGTCGGCTTTTTCAAAAGATTCGGGTGGTGCGTGTGCTTTGATTGCATTGATGTAATCGTTATCTGTGTAGCCTGTTTTACCTGTAGGGGTGACTCGTAAACCGTGCTTGGTGACGATCTGGTTGAGCTCGTGGTGTTTCTTTTTGTTTTAAGTTGAACGCTGTATTTTGTAATCGCGTCAATGTGAACTTTACGAGTTGACTTCGCAGTTTGATTGATTGTGAGTCTCGACGTAATCACGCAACGTAGCTTTATTCCACTTGTGGTATACTCTCATTTCTTTTGGAAAAAAGAGCTTGAATTTATAAATAATATTAAGAAAATGGAGATAATAAAATTAAGGATCAGCATTCTATACTACTCCCCCAGATCTGATGAACTGTGTTAACTGATCTGCAGAAACAAAAGCAACCAATCAGATATTCCGCAATGCTAAATGATCCAAATGTTATTGAGCTGTATATAAGCCAACAAATATTTGCAAACTACGTGCTACATGAAATATATCACCAAGGTGACATTTTATTTGGTAATGTGTTTGTGTTTATTATTTTTCAGCAACTTCTTTAATTTGACCTTGTTGCAATTTGTAGGAACTAATCAATTTATTTCTAAGGATCGGGTATTTCAGTTGACTGCTTGGTCTCAACTGTCGAGATTTGTTGCTACAGTGGATACTTGTTTGGGGTCAAGGTGCAGTGTCTTTAAACCACCGTCACGGACTTCAATTTGCAGGGTGGCGGACATGACCAGAGTTGATACAGGACGAAGAAAAATGCGGAATTCTACTACACTACCGTAGCTTTCTCGAAAGTCATCGCCCCTGACAAACAAAAGCTAATGATAAATGATGGCATATGAACCATTAGTTGCATGCAGATAAAGATGTATTATGTTGCGAAACTTAGAAAATAAAGAAATACAAATAATTGTGTTTTATAGTGGTGTATTTGAATTACTTTGTGTTTAATGTAATCAATGAAAATTACAATGTTATAGAATGTTTTCAGATGAGATATGATTTTGTACATGTATTTATAAAGTAGAAGTATCCTACACAAACTTTATTTTAATGTTTTCTTAAGACATACATTTTTCTCTGGTGAGTCATTTGGAGTCAACTGCGACTTGGATTCAGGAACCAGGAACACTAGTCCAAAGATTTATTTATTGTATTCATGTTATTGTATGACAAGATTAAACATACATGATGTACTGGCAAGTAAGACCACATACACTTAATAGGTTAACAAGAAATAATTTGTGCTCTTTTTAATGTGCAGCATTAAACGTTATTACTATTTTGAAGTGTACAAACTGATACTGTTGTGTTTTTTAAGTTAGTTTACTGACAAATTTGATAAAGATTTGTAACCGAGTTGTTTCCGGTTAGGACACATGGGTCAGTGACGATTAAGGAGTCAGGAGAGTGTATATGATTTTTAAGATAATCCGGGTTTTATTGTCTTTGGTTGAGATGTGTATTGAAAAGTTAATTAAACCCGACAAAAACGACAGTCATTGATGGTGGTGAATTCTGAAAAATAGAATTAAATACATATAATTAAATATTTGTACAATGAATTGTAATATCTTTACAATTATTGTATATTATTCAATTTATTTTTAGGGATCAACAGTGCATCCCTTTAAACAATAAAACTAATGTGTGGCAAATGTAGCTTCATTTGCGCCTTATAATAATATTAACAAAACAGTCTACGCTTAAAATAAAACAGATACGAACTATAGGTGAATGACGTACCCAATGTTACGTTGCCGGCCGTATAAGGCTCAAAAGAAGAGAGCATGGTCACTCGTATGACAAGTACAGGTTGCTGCAATATAGGAATACACGTATTTACAATGAATATCGGCGATAGATACGTTTGAGTTTGTTATTAATTGAGAATGTAATTTGGAAAGAAACAATTTACTGTTATAATTCTAAATGTTTGTTTGTATAACAGCCAGATTTTAGCAAAGTCATTATTTTACAACATTAGATTCATTCCATAGAAGTTAACTATACGAATAAAATAAAATCTCATTAATGTTGTTTCAGTCAAAGCACTTACCGGAAAAGCTGTGTGCTCTACACCTTTGCCTCCGTTTGCCTGATGACAGTTGTTTGGCAATATGGATAATATTAGTCGTAATAAAGCTAACTTGTTCTCTCGGCAATCGTTGAAAGAGAAGTGTTCGTTCACACTTCCTTGAACAAACGAGAATTTGTTCTGGGATGTCAACGCCCCAAACAAGAATTCTAAAAGCGCCCGCTAAAAGTTACGCAACTAATTAGAACTACGCTGGTGGCGCTGTTTAACAAGTTTATTACAAACCGCTGGCGGCGCTGTTTCGGAAGCTTTGCCACACGCGCGCCATGTAATGTAATGTATACAAACAAATAATATACATACTTTACAACACAGAAATAAGGTCGGGACCTGGCAGCATACGTCTGGCTGGTCACATATTGCACCAATCTTAAAAATCATGTATGTAAATCACTGATTGACTGAAAGTATGTTATCTTACCAACTCCTTTGTAGTCCAATTTTTTGACTAAGGGAGAACAGTAGATTGCAAGTGTGCTTATAAGATGTACATTTGTATCTTGAACAGTGCTACCCTTTAGCAAAATGTGGTGTTCTCCACCCCCCTCCCCCTTTCCCCGCCCCCCTTCCCCCTCCCTCACACTCACCAACATTTTACACCATTGTTTAAATATTATTACAGTGCAGAATAATCAATAGGTTTAGCAGCCATACAAAGTCTATCAACTAAATTGGGGATGGAAATGACCAATACATGTACAAAGTTATTTGTTTGTTTCATACCCCTTTTTCATCAACACATCTACCTGGGGAAGAAAGAGGAAAGAGATGAAAAATATGGAGAAAGCATCTACATGTATTTATTTTACAGTAATACAAAGAATAAATCAATGCCGAAACCACAGTAAGTGCTAGCCCCACTTGGCACCATAAAACCCTCACCCCATCTAAACCTGCACCTGTTCATGAGCAAGAGATAACATCTACATGTTTCATATCGTCACCGTTTTCACGAAGAGGCAAATTGAGCCTTTCACGGTCTGAACAAATTTTCGAGATAATCGCTTGTAAAGTTTGTCCTTTTTTCGTTTGGCAGTTTGAAACATAAATATCTATAGAATATACAAGATTAAGGTATCATGGGAAAGAAGAGATTTCAATCTTCTTAAATATAGCAAACGTTAAGAAAAATAGGTGATTAGTTTTGCAGAATTAATCAATTAATAGAATTGCCTCTTCGTGAAAACGAAAAAAACGATACATTAGCAAATTCGCCCGTGGCTGTGAGAGTCAGAATGTATACATTTCCCCATTGCGCCCTCCAATTTGCCTCTTCGTGAAAACGCTAAAAGCCCTTTCGCGACCAATTCGCCCAATTCGCCTCTTCGTGAAAACGCTAAAGTGACTAAGCGCACCAAAGTGCCCTTCATAAACACGTTGAAGTCAACGCTATTTCGAATTTGCCTCTTCGTGAAAACGCTAAAAGCCACTTCGCGACCAATTCGCCCAATTCGCCTCTTCGTGAAAACGCTAAAGTGACTACGCGCACCAAAGTGCCCTTCATAAACACGTTGAAGTCAACGCTATTTCGAATTTGCCTCTTCGTGAAAACGCAAAAGGGCACTTGAGGACCAATTCGCCCATTAGTTAATTAGGTTAATTGTGATTTTAATGATTTTGTGGATGTATAACTTCACCAGGTTGTAGAAATTGCAATATTTAATCGTTTTCATCAAAAAAAATAATTTCGATAAATAGACGATTTTTCATGAAATTCGCCTCTTCGTGAAAACGGTGACGATATGCATGCAAGTATCCCTATCCAAACTTGAATCTTGGAATAGGATGCTTGCCTTTTCCTTTTTTTGTTTTTCCTAAACGTGGTATACACCATTTGCGAACATGTATTCATAAATACCTGGGACAGTTTAGGCATTCCTATTGGTCGAGAGCCGTCATGTGGCCGGTATTAAACGGACGATAAAGACATGGCTGGAAGTGTTTAAAACTAGCTGGCAGCAAAATACGTCACGCGATGTCGCATTATACCCGTCCCCAGGGCTCACTTTATTTCCAACCGTACATCGTCTCCAATAGTAGGGTGGTGTTGGGCGCGTACAGCTTGACACGCTGAAAACGAGGTTGCCCATAGCAGTAATAGTCTGGTTCCTAGTAAATACGCTTTATTGCATGTATTGTGTAGAGCGACAGAGGCGGAAACATGTCATTTGACACGCACAGAATGGCGAAACACCGAAATTTACTTGCGACAATTTTCCGTGATTTTCGGAGCTTTTATGGCTGAATTTAAAAAAAAAGGTATTTATGAATGGGAATAAATGTGTGTTCGGTCGGTATTAATCACTCTGTTTAATACCGCTTGGAGTCTGGGTGCTGATAATTACCCTCGCCTTCGGCTCGGGTAATTATCAGCACCCAGACTCCAAGCGGTATTAAACAGAGTGATTAAAACCGACCGAACACACATTTATTCCCTTAAAAAAAAACAATTATAATGAAATAACCTACCTAAAGTGAATAACAGTCTGAAGCATCCTGTTCAAGGTAGGATACACACTTTGCAGATATCGAAATTATTTAGTACCGAATTATTAGGAAATCTCCTACTCATCTGAAAGTAAATAATGATTCTATGCATCCAGCAAAATAGTTGCGCTAGATATCCTGTAATTATCCTGAAAAATTGAATCTTATAAAGAAAAGTTCGCGATCGCCGTCCGGCGATCGCGAAAAAGCAGATAAAACATAATAATAACTGCTCGACGCCGTTTGAAAACAAACGCTGTTTTTCGTGCTTTTCTCGGCATCCATGATTCTAAAACTTCGGACAGGTCTGTTAAACGATATTTACCATACAATACACCCCCCAAATCTACCCAATATTAATAATTCAAGCAATTACCAATTGTGTGTGGCGGGAACTCCCCGGGCCAACCTAAGGCTGTTAGGATAAGTCGGACACCTATTAAAGCGACGACAATCTTCCCAACCCAAGGCTCTTCCTTAGACGAGAGATCACTCAGAGCGACCTAAAAGGCTAAGGGTGCAGGTCCGTTCTGGTGGAAATATACCGCCGATTATGATGATTGCGATTACTCTCTGTTAATTACACAATAAACCTTAACAAAGACACCCTGACAACTGTATTGTATGTACACTGTACAATGAAGATAATTTATTCACAACAATCATGTACATTAACTAGGAATTGGGTGAGTGGTTTTATTGGAAGGGTCGGGTCCTTATCGGAGATAAACTACTGCTCGCCTAGGCAACAATGCACTAAACCGCAAAGGCAGCAATGCGCAAACACCATCAATGCTTCGGTGATTGAGCAATAACGCAGCATACATGAGCACAATATTCAGCAGCTTAGCAATGTACAGTCCATATAGCATGGTACTCGCTACGCCGTGTGCAAGCCAGTATTCGCAATGTACAGCCGTAGAAGCTTTGTACTTACGACACATCAGCCACACACGTCAGCGTAACCCCAGCACAGCTAATCAGACTTTGTACAAATCGTACAGCATTGTACTCGCTGCGCATTAACCATGCAATCTAGCGTAAACAATGTACCGCTCCGTACGCGTTGCATAAAACGAGTTACCTACGTCTTATCTGCTGTGTAGCACTCCAACAACTAACCACGAACATTATGCATGTACCAGCCAGGTACAGGTACGTGAACACGCACCCCGTGCAAAACGCATGCATGTACCCAATCTTATGGGGCTTTGTTACCCAATCACGCACACCGCACAGCCAGTTACTAAGCAATAAGCTCCGCCCAACCAGGGCCCAATTTCATAGAGATGCTTAACGGTAAGCAAATTTTGTTGCTTACGGTAGCAGAAAAATTTGCTTAAGCGTAAACGTATTTCACCAGCGGTTGCTAACTTAAGCACGTAAACAAACTGCGCGCGCAATATTTTCGATCGTCTGCTTAAGCAAAAAATTCCCCCAAATAAAATAAAATAAAAATGGCGGACGAAACCAACAGCGTAAAAAAAGTTGGGCCGGGCGGGGCAAAGCCCAAATCGTCGCCCTTTACCGTAGAAATGGATCTGGCACTGGCTACCTCATACATCGAGGAGAAAGCAGTGATTGAGGGGGCCCTAAAGGGTTCTCTTTTGACATCAAAACACAAGCAGGCAAGCTGGGAGCGAGTGAGGGGGTGCGTCAATGCGTGAGTATTACCAATGGGTGGCGCTATACTTTTGGTTACCCCGCGCAATGTTACCTTTTTTGTGTGAGAAACCACGGACACGGTACACAGAAAGCAACGGTAAATTGTGCTTTGTTATACCTACTTCTTGGTCTACATACGATTTGCAGCCTGTCTTAGGACACTGGTTGTGTCATTGTTTGGTCATTTCTATTTCGTTGACTATGATTTATTGCCGTTAATTGTAAGCAGTGTTTAACTTCTTGTAGGCCTTGCCCTTGGCTTAACGTTACGGTTGGTTTTTGTTTAGCTTACATGTACTGTAGATATATTAGAAAAATAGACATGTTAGAACTAGAAGCAGTTTAGTGTTGTTAATGTTAATTGTTATGATTGATGAAGACTAATTCAACATAATGGGTCACATGTCATAAGCCTTTGGCTTTAGTACAATCATGATGTAGGCCTAGTTCCAGAAAGCTTGTTTTTCTGATTTGTTTTCCTGACAATACATTCCAAGCTACAGCCTGACGTTAGACATTTATAGTTTATAGATCATCATGATCATTTACAATAATTTCTGCAAAACTGAATACTCAAGAGTTCTATTTATATAAATACAGCGCACTGAATTCTGTTGACATTTAATTATTTTAACCGTAGGGAGCCAGACAGTCCTTTCATGATCGATAGCAGTTGGAAATTGTGTTACAGCTGCAACTTCACTGCAACTTCATACATGTACTTTGAATCGCTGAACAATCATTGTGTTTTCTGTTGAAATTGATTTTTTTGTAGTTACATGTAGTTGCTACAGACAACAAATTGCACCACATTTTGGCTGCATCATATGTGGACTGTGTCAAAATAAATGCATGTATGAAAGCTGTGCTTTTACTGTATGTAAAATAAGTTATGAGACCTTTGTTTTGCTTTTTTATCTTCAGTGTGGCTGGAGGAAACTCTAAAACTACAGCTCAGTGTAAAGACAGATATCGAAATTTGGTGCAGTCAAGTAAGTAAAATTCTCCAGATTTTGAGTGAGCTCTTGTAATTTTACCTATGCACCCATCAATTGTTTGTCTGGACGTGATGTGTTTTATAACAAAGGTTTTATTTTAACAAAATTGGTTCCAACTTCCTGACCATTAAAAGTAAAAGTAAAAGTCAAACCATTTTTTGTTAAAGTTGGTGATATTCTCTTGAATATTGTTCACTAAAAATATTATTTTATGTTTGTGGCCAAAAATCGAACCTAGCATAATTCTATTGTCATCACACACACAGTTTTTATTTAAAGTATGACAGTTTTAAAGAAATTTATTGGTAATTTTTCAATCAAATGATTTAAATTAATGTACCCTGTAGGAGTCGCTGGTAATGAAATCTTATTCCACAAAACATTTTTGACTAATGCTAAAGCTGAGTGTCTTTTTTTGGAAATTTTCACTTCAAACTTTCAGTCACAAAAAGAAGATGGCAAGTTCAGGCCACAGGAGGTGGTGCTGCTCCCCCTCCACTTACCAAAGCACAGCTTTTGATTGAAGGGTCGCTGGCAAGTGTCAAGTTGGAGGGGATTGACTGCCCAGTTGACACCTTCAGTTGCAGTAAGTCATGCATAACCTTGAGACTTCGTTCAATTTCCATTTTTTTCCACTAAGAATTAATTTTTGGCTCTTTGAGTAAGAAAGTGACCAACACAGTATGCAAGACAGTCACATACTTGTAATTGTTTTCATCTGTGATGAGAACTCTGGGGAAATGACAATGACACATTTAAAGTTGACATTGATAACCACCGGAAAAAAAACAGAAAAAAATAATTAAAAAAATTAAAAAAAAAGTGTCTGAAGTCTAAGTTCAACGGAGGTAACATGGTTAAGGCGATCAACACATGGGCTGTGTCCTTGATGAGATACAGTGCTGGTATTGTCGATTGGACTAAGGATGATCTAGACGTCATCAACAGAAGGACAAGAAAACTAATGGCCATGCACGGAATGTTGCACCCATGAGCAAATATCAGCAGGCTGTATCTTCCAAGGTCAGAAGGTGGGAGAGGGTTTCTTAACATAGCGGACAGTGTTAACATCGAACGGAGGAGTTTGCACCGCAATGTTGGAAACACCACGGAACGTTCGTTCAAATACACAAGATAAAAATCAAATTAAAATTGTATTTTTTTTGTCAACCTAAACTTGGCATTGCCTTTTTTCTTTCTGAAGCTGCTGAACCTGAGGCAGAAGCAGCTGAACCTGAGGCAGCAGGAGCTGAACCTGAAGCAGCTGCGTGCGAAGTGTACGTGCTGGACAACCTCGTCCCAGGTATGATAATGAAATGAAACAATGAAACAATGAAATTTGGGTCATTAGGGAGACACTCATAGTCATTAATACTAATTAGTGGAGACAAGTGATATTTTGATGTTTCTCTAAAAATGTTGCTTTTTTTTAGCCATTTTTGAGACAACATTTTAAAATCAAAACGTAATTTAGGTGAAAATGCAGAGAGCAGCGTGTAGAAAATAGACAATGAAGAGCTTCTGCTTCCTACATGCCACAAGGCCAATGGTTGAGTGGTATAATACTACTACCTCTACAACTACTAATAACTATGAATATGAATAATCAAAGCGCCAACAATGGAGGAGCGCAATTTACAGCCAGCATTCCAGAAACACCGAGGCAAGCCCCTTCTCTTTCTCGATAAAATGTCCTGGGTTCTTTTACGTGCATTACACTTTACACAAACCTCCAGCTTTGTGTCCCCTCCAAAGGATGAAGCAGTTAGTGCAGGCGCATGCATTTTTCGATGTTTCTGCCAACTAACTCAAATCAAAAGTAAGATTTGTATTCCACCTTGGACAAGTTAATGTATTTACAGCTCGATTTATGTTTTTCTTGTTGATTTCAGTTTACAGCATGCCAATTAAAATTGATGGTGAGTAAATACATTAACTTGTCATTATATGCATAATTTTTGATAATAATGCTAGCGAGCTTGAACTCTCAATAGTGATAGGTCAGTCCGTGGTAACAACATTGTGATACTGTAAAAATATAACATGGTTTGAGGAGGGCTAATATTGACTTTACATAAAAAAACATGTTTTGTTAGTTCATTAACCATCCAGTGGCATAATCTTGCAGGATGTGCCTGCGTGGAAGTCTTTTGCGATACTGCAAGGTATTATAAAACCTACTGCGCCACAACCTACTGCAGTTGTCCTATTTCCTTTGTCATTATTTTTCTTCTATCTTTGATACACACTACATAATAGCTATGAAACATAAAATGCCATATTTACACTTTGATTTACATTTTATTCCTTTGTCACAGATAAACCTACTCAGCCAAAAACTACATCCCTTGCAGTGAATAGGCCCCCGGCAAAAAGAAAATATAAAGTCACTGCGGAAGAATACATGGAGCGGAAGCTAACGGTCCTGGAGAAGGAACATGTCCTTAAGTGCCGTATGCTTGTTGCACAAGCTAAGTATTACGAAGCACTTTTTGAAAAGATGTAACGTTTGCCCTAGTGTAATACCCCTGTCACTCCTACCCGTGATCCTGCATACTTTAAGCCACTGTTATAGGGACATACCATCCTCAAATTAAAATAAGAATAATGAGTCTACAACTTCGGAATTATAAAAGTTTAAAATATTTATATTCATTTCCCCAATGCAAATATTACATCAATTTAAATTGGGAATATAGTGAAGACAATGCTGTAACATACTTTGAAGAAAACATATAATATTTTGCTGTAATTTTCAGAAAAGATTGGATTTAGGTGGTTATTGCTTGTACTAAAGGGTAGTTTTCATTGAGTACGACACATTCCACATTTCAGTGTGTTGATTGTTTCACTTATTACACATTGAGCTGCCTATGGTGCCTGTGATGATAAATTGATGTAGCTAAACGATCCCTCATGGCTTGTCCAAGTGCCGTATCATTCCCCACTCTTCTGTAAACAAGTTGAAGGTTGCCACTAGGGTCATCTTCCATCATGTGCTCCTCCTCCGGCATTAGGTCACCTTCGACACATGTGCAAACAAAGGTTGCTGGTTAATGGAAATACATTGTGGGTTGCATGTCGATGAACCATATGAAGCACGATATGTGGCAGAGAAAACCCCCCCTCTTTGGTGTTGACCATTGTGTTCCCGGAATCTCAGGAATTCCTTTTAGGTTTCATGGGGGGATGGGTTAGGTTACAATAGTGTTGAGTGTGTATAAGGTATAGGGATAATAGGGGGTACCCCTCTGCCTCATATCGTGCTGGGTAAACGATGAACAGGTGCAAACCAGGGAGACTGGTTCTCTAACCTAACAATTCCGAGATGTTTAAAAATTGCTCTATTTCATCTTAGGTTGATTCAGGAGACCAGACTATACCTAAACCAAGCAAAACAACAATGTTCCCGTAGTATAGGAACATTGCTGTTTTGCTTGGTTTTTCCAGATATCTCGAACACAAAACAATTTTTTTTTCTATTATATTAGCCCCCAATTCATCTATTTAGGAAAATTACAGGAGAAGCAAATGTTGTACACTTTCTTGTATATCATAAGTTATATACTATTGTAATCGCACCGAGTCTGATGAACCCGTGAAGAGATGATGAAGAAATGTTCGGTTTCAGAGGAGGAAGGGAAAACCCCAGAATAATATTTATTGATAAAATTCACAGAATCAGATAGGGACCGAAAGTCCAATCCACATTACCTTCATCAATTCCATAGTTATGGAGCAGGCAGCAAGCAAGAATTTCGGCTGCTGCCTTTCCCATGGTGCGAACTCTTGTACCGGTTTTCATTAATGCAAACCTTCGCTTTGCTATGCCGAAGGTTTGCGCGATGAGTGACCTGAAAAATATTAGGGAAAATAAGATGTTGTAAAAAGAGATGGTACAGCATCGGTCAAATTTGCAATTTAAGGGAAATTGTTACAGAATTTACCCATGAAAACAGTATGTAAAAGTCACAACCTTTTTTAGATTGTACAAATAATATTTGCAATTTAAGGGAAATTGTTACTAAATTTACCCATGCAAACAGTATGTAAAAGTCACAACCTTTTTTAGATTGTACAAATAGTATTTGCTTCCCAAACAAATTCCACGGCATTTAAGAAATAGAAAAGAAAAGAGAAGGGACAAAATCAGCAAAGGAAACTAACTTGTATTACCTTGTTACCGCATGTACAGTATTGTAAGCAGTTTGTTCGTCTGTATGTGGGTTTGGATATGGGGTCATAAGGAAAACTCTCTGGTCTGTATGTGGGTTTGGATATGGGGTCATAAGGAAAACTCTCTGGTAGTATCCCGAGTCTCCCAATAATATACAACTTGGCCATCTGTCTAAAGTGTAAAGAAGAAGTTTGAAGTCTGTTCATATACGACTGTAAAATATGGAGTGAAAGGAGCAAGTTTAAATATCGTTTTCATGTTTTATGGAGTGTATTCCCTGGAACAAACTTAGAGGCTATAATGAAATACTTACTAGCTTCAAAAGCAACACCAATATTGCTTTCTCTCCAAACTCGGCTATCGTGTGCAGCCCCGGGAAATTTCACGACCACATTAAGAAACCGCTTGCGGTGATCACATATCATCTGAAATTAAACAAATAATCCTTATTTCTTTTTTGTTGAGTCCGAACCGAAATGGTGTCGATCGGAAATAGGAACCATATAATTAAAAC
The DNA here is from genome assembly GCA_037893245.1 of Crossaster papposus. NCBI lineage: Eukaryota > Metazoa > Echinodermata > Asteroidea > Velatida > Solasteridae > Crossaster > Crossaster papposus. The sequence continues at coordinate 2,647,777 of JBAIAA010000630.1, forward strand.
GGGACGCCCTTATTACCTGACAATTCAGGGATGTGTATCCTTTCCTGTTAACATACTCGTTTCTATACTCCGATCATGGGGGCTCAACACGCACGTGTGTGCAGTCCACGGCCCCTATCACATTAGGGAATCCTGTAATTGAAAAAAAGTGATTTTTATTATTAATCGTCAACCCAGGCCTACTAAATTAAAAGACAGCAATAAAACGAAGAAGTATCTACATGTTTTAATTAAACCTGGAAAAATAACGAAATAGTTCAGAACTACGCTGCCAGAATTTGACAAAACATTAAATGTGTATCATTTTAATATATTTGCATGATGAACCTATTGCTTTTTAAACGCAAGACGGATAGTGCCACTATACACAATCCACAAAAAATATTTTGAGGCGGACTAAAAATCTATGTATTCAGACTTATTGAGTGGCACTATCCGTCTCCCATCATCCATATCCCAGTATTTATATTTATTATATTTATTAAATTTATTATATTTATAGGTCATTGTAAATTGGATTATAAATAAAAGAGTATAGTGTTACTTATGCTTTTGTCTGAACTTGTGATAATCAAAACCGATTCCAATGGCCAGACCTGAACGAGATCGAGATGGGGGTCCTGGAATATGAAAGGGATCGGGGGAGGATCATCAAGCGAGGTATCCAGGAGGGGGTTGGGGTAGAGAGAGAGAAACTTGCCCCCCCCCCCCCCCATTGTTATGTTTATTTGTTTACTTATTGATTTATTCATGTTTAGGATTGAGGAAAATAAAAATGACAAACGTCTGGCATAAGCGTTGAAAAAGTAAAATGAAGCGGGAAAAAACCCTTGGCATTTTTTGGGAAATATACAGAATTATAATTTTGAAAAAGTGCCACCTTGAAAAATCCCTGCTTCAGTGTATGCAAGGTTGCTTGATCTTGGGGATGCGAGAATTGAATATTCCTAAGAACCCTGTTTATGGCTCTGACGCTGCGGTCAATTGCTCGCCATGCCGTAGGGGGGCTCACCATGGGGCAAGTATCCCCAACGACAATCGCGAACGTGCCCGAAGACAAATACCGCAGCGCTAGACATACTTGAAGGAGCGGTGGTAGAGCGTGATTGTTGTCGGTGGGATGCTCCAACTCGCCGAACAACAAGTCGACTAATCTTACTATGGTCGCTGGGCGAAATCTGTAGCGGGCCCAGATTTGACTAGGCGAAAACAGCTCGAGGGGATTTTGCCTATCGCGGAAAACTTGTCGCTGTCTTTCAACGGGATAATTTCGCCGCTGAATTTCACGTCGCCTTCGAAGAATAGCGGCCATTTTAACTGTTGCTACGTTAAGGTTAGACCTTGCTTAAGCAAAAAATGCGGTGGTTAAGGCTCCTTTTCCTTTGCTTATCGCGTTAAGCAAAAAATCTTGCTTAACGGTTGCTATGAAATGAAAATTTGCTTAAACACCCCGCTTAAGCAAAAAATCGTCCGTTAAGCAGCTCTATGAAATTGGGCCCAGCGCGCGCAGCTACCGGTCACGTCCGACCGTGGATTAAGCGTTAGTGCTATACGTCTGACGTCACAACTATATTGGCTCCACACACTTTCCGTCACATGTGTATACTACCGTTAAATCACAGCATCTGGCGTACACATTTTGTGTCAAGTTATAACAAATTGGGCCTGGTGTGAGGTTGTGTTTATTTTCTGCGATAAATGGGGGAAAATAATTGTTGAAAATGTTTGGTCAAACTACTCCAAACTACTCCGCTCCTCGAAGGGAAGCCTCATTAACATAAAACTTGTTATTAAGATAACACTTGCATTTTTCCTTTTTCTTTTTTCCTAAAGGTAGTATACACCATTTGCGAACATGTAAAAAAAAATTATAATGAAATAACCTACTTAAAGTGAAGAACAGTCTGAAGCATCCTGTTAAATCACAGCATCTGGTGTGCTAATTTTGTGTCAAGTTACAACAATTTCCAGGTGTTTTCAATCGTGGACGGTCGGTCATTCGTGAACCCTTTGTGCCCTAACCCAATTGTCCCTAGTTCACGATTGCCGGTGTTTAAATACTTTCTAGCCCTCCTTTAGCCCACTGACAAAACAATGCGTGTGTTTAGTACCCTGTTAATGTGTAATATATATACGTGTAATTTGTACATGAACCCATGAGCGGCGCGGCACGACTGAAATCGCAGGCCATGAAAAACTGGTACCTGTTATTGCCTCACAATGAGCGAAAGATATATTGGGAACCAACGAAAAGACATATTTGGTGGAAAATAATATTAACAATGGCAGCAAGACAGCATGTTTGCTATGCGTGGTGATACCGATGTTAAACTTATCGATCAGATTGATTCCAAAATGGATTTGGGCCTGGTGTGAGGTTGTGTTTATTTTCTGCGATAAATGGAGGAAAATAATTGTTGAAAATGTTTAATCAAACTACTCCAAACTACTCCGCTCCACGAAGGGAAGCCTCATTAACATAAAAGTTCGAAGGGGGTGGGGATGATGGGGGGGGGGGGGGGGGGGGGGGGGGGGGTGTGACGACAATCTAGACAAAGACTCCCCGCGCTGCCTAGACTGCGCGCATTGCAACAGTATTCGGTCATGCCGACTAGGTGTGTAGCTGCTGGGTTTAGCAAAACTACTACGGATGGAGTAAGCCTTCATTTGTTTCCGGCTGTTCCTAAATATAGGAGGATTTGAACAGCCAAAGTAAAGCTTACCAGAACGAAGCGGTACGGGCGGGCCTAGTGACTTTCGGCTCTCTGCAGTGGCCAATTTGAGCGGTCGTGCTTCGACCTAGAGCGCTTCGACCTAGAGCGCCTAGAGGGCCCTTATCTTTATCCTCGCTCGAGTCAGTGTCTAAATAAGAAATACTGTGATTCGAATCAGACGAATCAGTATTGTTTTCGTCTGATTTACTAAAAACCGAGAGAGAACTTTCACGATCGTCCATGTTGAATCCGATTACCTATTACATGTACGCTGTATAGCGTGCGTGGGATGTGATAAAAAACAATAACAATGTGTTCGTAATCGTGCCGCGTATTCAAGTATACGGTGGCGGGATCACGCGGCTGCAATATCAGGATGAATACGCGGCCAGGTTCAAATAGGTTGTGTGCGTACGTAATTGATCTCCATTATATAGACTGGATATGCCGTCGCGTATAAATGACGTGCGCGCGCGTGTTTTTTTTTAAAGGGTAAAGAACGAACGTGACGCGACCGCGTTTGTGCACTACGGAGCTTTGGAAGTGTTAACCGACTGGTTTACATCCTGATATATTTTATCTCAGGATGACGACATAATAAAGGCAAAATGACGACATCCTTTGATATTTGTTCGCGTAATGGTGACAACCTGAGAAAAGATATTGCGGGATGACGACATGCCGAAAGTAGGATGACGACATCCAGAGATAATATATCCCGGGATTATGAAATGCTGAAAGTAAGATGGTGACATCTTGAAATACTTTATTACGGAATGACGGAATCTTAAAAGTATGAACGACGACATCCCGAAAAAAAAAATTCACAGGATGACGATGACTTCTTAAAAGTAGGATTTCGTCATCTCGTAATAAGCTACCTTGGGATGTCATCCTACTTTCTATAGTCTTGGGCCAAGACAACAATAATTGTTATTTAATTGTTGCACGTTGCGTAAATCTGTTCATGCAGTTTGACCTCTAACGACACGATTATGCTACCTGCCCCACTCTTACTTACTATCATCATAGATAAAGAAACATGCTTATCATGTAGGCAAACCTGCGCCAGCGATTTATCTTTTTATTTACTTATCCAGAGGCTTTCCTAGGGAGCCAATCAGCGATCGCAAGTGCGATCACTAATTGAGGTCGGTTCATACTCAAAACGAAAACGAACGCAAATTTGTGACGTCATGGAGGAGGGAGGGGGGGGGGGGGGGGAGGGTCGTACTACGAATTCGCAAAAGGTGAACACCGGAAATACTTTGTGACGTTAAATTCGTATCGCATTCGCTTTCACGTGAACTATAAACCGGCCTTAATGGGATATGTACGTCCTGAAAGCGCCTAATTAGGATACAGAACGCGTTTTGAACGAAATTATGTTTATCTGTAAGAGCATTTAAAAGTAGGATACTAAACGTCAATACAACCATCCTTAAAAAACTAGGCATTTTTGTGTTTTCAAGCTAGCGCCGGATGCCGTATATACACGCAAAGTTATTTCTTATGATTTTAAACGGATGACGGATAAACACGATAAACACTCCTTTTAGTCATGTTTACACGATGGTGCACGTGGCGTCAAGTACAACATTTAACTGTGAAGCTGAGCTAATTAGATATGCAATGCAGGCCCACGTGACTGCTTAATAGGTAGTTGACTGCGTGAAGCCGCTATGCATATTTGAAGATACACCAATAGTCGAATTTGCATAACAAAGTTCACGTCCCATTTATGCAGGTTTTCCAAGACGTTAGTATGACAAAAGTACACTTTGTTTGTCAAAATCAGTCGTGCGAAGGCACGATCATTTTCGATCACTGACGTCTTAGGCCAAGGCTAACTACTTTTAGGATGTCGTCATCCTGTGATAATATTTTTTTCAGGATGTCGTCATCCATACTTTCAGGATTCCGTCATTCCATAATACATTATTTCAGGATGTCATCATCTTACTTTCAGCATGTCGTCATCCCGGGATATATTATCTCAAGAGGTCACCATTACGCGAAGAAATATCAAAGGATGTCTTTGTTTTGCCTTTGTTATGTCGACATCCTGAGATAAAATATGTTAGGATGTAAACAAGTCGGATGGCACTTCCAGAGCTCCGTAGTGCACGACCTATGGATTTTGTTATAAAAGTGGAATACTTGTTTTCTTTAATTCTTTATTTAAAAAAAAAAAAAAAAGATTTCCCCCCCAGAATGGGTTAGAATAGATAAGAACAATGGTTATGGTCTGCGCAGCAGTGAAGTGCCCGGAGAAGGATGTCCAATTGAGTCGGCAAAATAAAATATTATTTTACAAGTAAGTCGTTCTTGATGCTACTGCTAGGCGTATACATAATGTTACGTAAATGTTAGGTCTAGTGTATACACACTCGCGGACGCATTATTATTTCCCGTAGCTTCAGAGTACGCCGACAATTCGAGGTTTAAGTTGTTCTAATTGCAGAGAGTGTTGAAAAACATTTTTTTTAAATACATTTGAGTTGCACCCTTGTAAAACTAGTCTGTTATTTAGGCCTAACGACAGGCCTACGTAATGAGTAAAAAACTAATGTGCCTATATTGTTTGATTAATTCTGAGTTTTGTCCCCCTAATTTGCTCAGGAAAAACGGCTAGAAAGCGGTGACTTGTGCGTGTAACTGTAAGACGTCCAAATTGTATTCCCACCGAGCTGCAGCTGGCTTCGGTCAGTGTGCTGAAACTATTTGGAGTCAGAATGCTATAGGCTAGTTGTACAAGAGAAAGAAGACGAACCTAAACTGAAGCGAGGGGCAGAGCTGAGATTACTGTCCCTTGATGACCCCTTGTATCATTAAATTAATGTATCAGAGGGATTTTTAAAAGCTCATTCAATTCAAAATAATTGCCTTGACTTATTAGCCTGACCGAAAAGACTGGCCGGTGCCCCTGGTTGCGCAACAACAGTGGAAAGACTGACCGGTGCCCTTGGTTGCCGAACAGTAGTGGTTGCCGAACAATAGGAAGACTGACCGGTGCTCCTGGTTGCCCAAAATCAGTGGAAAGACTGACTGGTGCCCCGGGTTGCCTATCACAAGTGGACAAACTGACCAGTGCCCGTGGTTGCCCAACATCAGTGACAAGACTGACCGGTGCCCCTGGTTGCCCAACAATTCCGAGAAGACTGACCGGTGCCCCGGGTTGCCTATCACAAGTGGAAAAACTGACCAGTGCCCGTGGTTGCCCAACATCAGTGTGAAGACTGACCGGTGCTCCTGGTTGCCCATCAATACCCGGAAGACAGACCAGTGCTTCTGGTTGCCAAAGGGCAAAAGAGCCAAAGAAACAGACTGACCGGTGCCCCTGGTTGCGCAACAACAGTGAAAAGACTGACCGGTGCCCCGGGTTGCCTATCACAAGTGGAAAAACTGACCAGTGCCCCTGGTTGCGCAACAACAGTGTGAAGACTGACCGGTGCCCCTGGTTGTCCAACAATACTAAGAAGACAGACCAGTGCGTCTGGTTGCCAAACAGCAGTTGGAAGACTGGCCGGTGCCGCTGGATGCCTAACAACAGTAGGAAGACTGACCGGTGCTCCTGGTTGCCCAAAATCAGTGGAAAGACTGACCGGTGCCCCTGGCTGCGCAACAACAGTGAAAAGACTGACCGGTGCCCCTGGTTGTCCATCACAAGTGGAAAAACTGACCAGTGCCCCTGGTTGCCCAACTTCAGTGGAACGACTGACTGGTGCCCCCTGCTTGCCAAACAACACTGCGAATACTGACTGGTGCCCATGGTTGTGCAACAACAGTGGACAAACTGACCAGTGCCCCTGGTTGCCCAACATCAGTGGGAAGACTGATCGGTGCCCTCCGGTTGCCAAACATCAGTGAAAGGACTGACTCGTGCCCCTGGTTGCCAAACAATACCTGGAAGACTGACCGGTGGCCCTGGTTGCCCAACATCAGTTGGAAGACTAACTGGTGTCCCTGCTTGCACAACAACAGTAGGAAGACCGACCGGTGCCTCTGGTTGCCCAACATTAGTGTAAATACTGACCGGTGCCCCTGGTTGCGCAACAACAGTGGAAAGACTGACCGGTGCCCCTGGTTTCCCTTCACTAGTGGAGAAACTGACCAGTGCCCCTTGTTTCCCGACATCAATTGGAAGCCTGACCAGTGCTCTTGGTTGCCCAACATCAGTGGGAAGGTTGACTGGTGCCCCTGGTCGCCCAACATCAGTGGGAAGACTGACCAACATCAGTGGGTAGATTGGCCGGTGCCACAGGTTTCCTAAAATGAGTGGGAAGACTGACCAGTGCTCTTGGTTGCCCAACATCAGTGGGAAAACTTACTGGTTCCCCTGGTTGCCCAACATCAGTGTGAAGACTGACCGGTGCCCTCTAGTTGCCAAACATCAGTCGAAGGACTGACTCGTGCCCCTGGTTGCCAAACAATACCGGGAAGACTGACCAGTGCCCCTGGTTGCCCAACATCAGTTGGAAGACTGACTGGTGTCCCTGCTTGCACAACAACAGTAGGAAGACTGACCGGTGCCCCTGGTTGCCCAACATCAGTGTGAAGACTAATCGGTGCCCCTGGTTGCGCAACAACAGTGGAAAGACTGACCGGTGCCCATGGTTGCCCTTCACTAGTGAAAAAACTGACCAGTGCCCCTGGTTGCCCAACATCAGTGGGAAGTCTGGCCGGTGCCACTGGTTTCCCGAAATCAGTGGGAAGACTGACCAGTGCTCTTGGTTGCCCAACATCAGTGGTAAGACTGACCGGTGCCCTCTGGTTGCCAAACATCAGTCGAAGGACTTACTCGTGCCTCTGGTTGCCAAACAATACCGGGAAGACTGACCGGTGCCCCTGGTTGCCCAACGTCAGTTGGAAGACTGACTGGTGTCCCTGCTTGCACAACAACAGTAGGAAGACTGACCGGTGCCCCTGGTTGACCAACATCAGTGGAAAGACTGACTGGTGCCCCCTGGTTGCCAAAACAACACTGCGAAGACTGACTGGTGCCCCTGGCTGCCCAGCAACACTGGGAAGACTGACTGGTGCCCCTGGTTGCCAACATCAGTGGAAGACTAACTGGTGCCCCTGGTTGCGCAACAACAGTGGAAAAACTGACCAGTGCCCCTGGTTGCCAAACATCAGTGGGAAGACTGATTGGTGCCCTCTGGTTGCCAAATATCAGTGAAAGGACTGACTCGTGCCCCTGGTTGCCAAACAATACCGGGAAGACTGACCGGTGGCCCTTGTTGCCCAACATCAGTTGGAAGACTGACTGGTGTCCCTGCTTGCACAACAACAGTAGGAAGACTGACCGGTGCCCCTGGTTGCCCAACATCAGTGGAAAGACTGACTGGTGCCCCCTGGTTGCCAAACAACACTGCGAAGACTGACTGGTGCCCCTGGCTGCCCAACAACACTGGGAAGACTGACTGGTGTCCCTGCTTGCACAACAACAGTAGGAAGACTGACCGATGCCCCTGGTTGCCCAACATCAGTGTGAAGACTGACCGGAGTCCCTGGTTGCGCAACAACAGTGGAAAGACTGACCGGTGCCCATGGTTGCCCTTCACTAGTGAAAAAACTGACCAGTGCCCCTGGTTGCCCAACATCAGTGGGAAGACTGGCCGGTGCCACTGGTTTTCCCGAAATCAGTGGGAAGACTGACCAGTGCTATTGGTTGCCCAACATCAGTGGGAAGACTGACCGGTGCCCTCTGGTTGCCAAACATCAGTCGAAGGACTGACTCGTGCTTCTGGTTGCCAAACAATACCGTGAAGACTGACCGGTGCCCCTGGTTGCCCAACATCAGTTGGAAGACTGACTGGTGTCCCTGCTTGCACAACAACAGTAGGAAGACTGACCGGTGCCCCTGGTTGACCAACATCAGTGGAAAGACTGACTGGTGCCCCTGGTTGCCAAACAACACTGCGAAGACTGACTGGTGCCCCTGGCTGCCCAACAACACTGGGAAGACTGACTGGTGCCCCTGGTTGCCAACATCAGTGGGAAGACTGACTGGTGCCCCTGGTTGCGCAACAACAGTGGAAAAACTGACCAGTGCCCCTGGTTGCCCAACATCAGTGGGAAGACTGATCGGTGCCCCTGGTTGCGCAACAACAGTGAAAAGACTGACCGGTGCCCCTGACTGACCGGTGCCCGTGGTTGCCCAACATCAGTGTGAAGACTGACCGGTGCACCTGGTTGCCCAACAATACCTGGAAGACAGACCAGTGCTTCTGGTTGCCAAAGAGCGGTTGGAAGACTGACTGGTGCCCCTGGTTGCCTAACAACAGTAGGAAGACTGACTGGTGCCCATGGTTGCCCAACATCAGTGGAAAGACTGACTAGTGCCCCTGGTAGCCCAACAACAGTGGAAAGACTGACCAGTGTCCCTGGTTCCCCAACTTTAATGTGAAGACTGACCGGTGCCTGTGGTTGCCCAACATCACTGTGAAGACTGACCGGTGCTCCTGGTTGCCCAACAGTACCGGGAAGACAGACCAGTGCTTCTGGTTGACAAAGAGCAGTTGGAAGACTTACTAGTGCCGTTGGATGCCTAACAACAGTAGGAAGACTGACCGGTGCCCATGGTTGCCCCAAACCATTGGGAAGACTGACCGGTGCCCCTGATTGCGCAACAACAGTGGACAAAACTGATCAGTGCCCGTGGTTGCCCAACATCAGTGTAAAGACTGACCGGTGCACCTGGTTGCCCAAAAATACCTGGAAGACAGACCAGTGCTTCTGGTTGCCAAAGAGCGGTTGGAAGACTGACTGGTGCCCCTGGTTGCCTAACAACAGTAGGAAGACTGACTGGTGCCCATGGTTGCCCAACATCAGTGGAAAGACTGAATAGTGCCCCTGGTAGCCCAACAACAGTGGAAAGACTGACCAGTGTCCCTGGTTCCCCAACTTTAATGTGAAGACTGACCGGTGCCTGTGGTTGCCCAACATCACTGTGAAGACTGACCGGTGCTCCTGGTTGCCCAACAGTCCCGAGAAGACAGACCAGTGCTTCTGGTTGCCAAAGAGCAGTTGGAAGACTGACTAGTGCCGCTGGATGCCTAACAACAGTAGGAAGACTGACCGGTGCCCATGGTTGCCTCAAACCATTGGGAAGACCGACCGGTCTCCCTGATTGCGCAACAACAGTGGACAAAACTGACCAGTGCCCTTGGTTGCCCAACATCAGTGGGAAGACTGACTGGTGCCCCCTGGTTGCCAAACAACACTGCGAAGACTGACTAGTGCCCCTGGCTGCCCAACAACACTGGGAAGACTGACTGGTGCCCCTGGTTGCCTAAAATTAGGGGAAAGACTGACCGGTTCCCCCTGGTTGCGCAACAACAGTGAAAAGACTGACTGGTGCCGCTGGTTGCCTATCACAAGTGGAAAAACTGACCAGTGCCCCTGGTTGCCCAACACCAGTGGGAAGACTGACTGGTGCCCTCTGGTTGCCAAACAACACTGCGAAGATTGACTGGTGCCCCTGGTTGCCCAACAATACCTGGAAGACAGACCAGTGCTTCTGGTTGCCAAAGAGCAGTTGGAAGACTGACCGGTGCCCGTGGTTGCACAACATCAGTGTGAAGACTGACCGGTGCACCTGGTTGCCCAACAATACCTGGAAGACAGACCAGTGCTTCTGGTTGCCCAAGAGCGGTTGGAAGACTGACTGGTGCCCCTGGTTGCCTAACAACAGTAGGAAGACTGACTGGTGCCCATGGTTGCCCAACATCAGTGGAAAGACTGACTAGTGCCCCTGGTAGCTCAACAACAGTGGAAAGACTGACCAGTGTCCCTGGTTCCCCAACTTTAATGTGAAGACTGACCGGTGCCTGTGGTTGCCCAACATCACTGTGAAGACTGACCGGTGCTCCTGGTTGCCCAACAGTACCGGGAAGACAGACCAGTGCTTCTGGTTGACAAAGAGCAGTTGGAAGACTTACTAGTGCCGTTGGATGCCTAACAACAGTAGGAAGACTGACCGGTGCCCCTGGTTGCCCCAAACCATTGGGAAGACTGACCGGTGCCCCTGATTGCGCAACAACAGTGGACAAAACTGATCAGTGCCCGTGGTTGCCCAACATCAGTGTGAAGACTTACCGGTGCACCTGGTTGCCCAAAAATACCTGGAAGACAGACCAGTGCTTCTGGTTGCCAAAGAGCGGTTGGAAGACTGACTGGTGCCCCTGGTTGCCTAACAACAGTAGGAAGACTGACTGGTGCCCATGGTTGCCCAACATCAGTGGAAAGACTGAATAGTGCCCCTGGTAGCCCAACAACAGTGGAAAGACTGACCAGTGTCCCTGGTTCCCCAACTTTAATGTGAAGACTGACCGGTGCCTGTGGTTGCCCATCATCACTGTGAAGACTGACCGGTGCTCCTGGTTGCCCAACAGTACCGAGAAGACAGACCAGTGCTTCTGGTTGCCAAAGAGCAGTTGGAAGACTGACTAGTGCCGCTGGATGCCTAACAACAGTAGGAAGACTGACCGGTGCCCCTGGTTGCCTCAAACCATTGGGAAGACTGACCGGTGTCCCTGATTGCGCAACAACAGTGGACAAAACTGACCAGTGCCCTTGGTTGCCCAACATCAGTGGGAAGACTGACTGGTGCCCCCTGGTTGCCAAACAACACTGCGAAGACTGACTAGTGCCCCTGGCTGCCCAACAACACTGGGAAGACTGACTGGTGCCCCTGGTTGCCTAAAATTAGGGGAAAGACTGACCGGTTCCCCCTGGTTGCGCAACAACAGTGAAAAGACTGACTGGTGCCGCTGGTTGCCTATCACAAGTGGAAAAACTGACCAGTGCCCCTGGTTGCCCAACACCAGTGGGAAGACTGACTGGTGCCCTCTGGTTGCCAAACAACACTGCGAAGATTGACTGGTGCCCCTGCTTGCCCAACAATACCTGGAAGACAGACCAGTGCTTCTGGTTGCCAAAGAGCAGTTGGAAGACTGACCGGTGCCCGTGGTTGCCCAACATCAGTGTGAAGACTGACCGGTGCACCTGGTTGCCCAACAATACCTGGAAGACAGACCAGTGCTTCTGGTTGCCAAAGAGCGGTTGGAAGACTGACTGGTGCCCCTGGTTGCCTAACAACAGTAGGAAGACTGACTGGTGCACCTGGTTGCCCAACAATACCTGGAAGACAGACCAGTGCTTCTGGTTGCCAAAGAGCGGTTGGAAGACTGACTGGTGCCCCTGGTTGCCTAACAACAGTAGGAAGACTGACTGGTGCCCATGGTTGCCCAACATCAGTGGAAAGACTGACTAGTGCCCCTGGTTGCCCAACATTAGTGGCAAGACTGACTGGTGCCCCTGGTTGCCAAACAACACTGCGAAGACTGACTGGTGCCCCTAGTTGCCCAACAATACCGGGAAGACAGACCAGTGCTTCTGTTTGCCAAAGAGCAGTTGGACGGCTGACCAGTGCCCGTGGTTGCCCAACATCAGTGTGAAGACTGACCGCTGCACCTGGTTGCCCAACAATACCGGGAAGACAGACCAGTGCTTCTGGTTGCCAAAGAGCAGTTGGAAGACTGACTAGTGCCCCTGGATGCCTAACAACAGTAGGAAGACTGACCGGTGCCCCTGGTTGCCATAAACCATTGGGAAGACTGACCGATGCCCCTGATTGCGCAACAACAGTGGAAAGACTGACCAGTGTCCCTGGTTCCCCAACATCAATGTGAAGACTGACCGGTGCATGTGGTTGCCCAACATCACTATAAAGACTGACCGGTGCTCCTGGTTGCCCAACAGTACCGGCAAGACAGACCAGTGCTTCTGGTTGCCAAAGAGCAGTTGGAAGACTGACTAGTGCCGCTGGATGCCTAACAACAGTAGGAAGACTGACCGGTGCCCCTGGTTGCCCCCAAACCATTGGGAAGACTGACCGGTGCCCCTGATTGCGCAACAACAGTGGACAAAACTGACCAGTGCCCTTGGTTGCCCAACATCAGTGGGAAGACTGACTGGTGCCCCCTGGTTGCCAAACAACACTACGAAGACTGACTAGTGCCCCTGGCTACCCAACAACACTGGGAAGACTGACTGGTGCCCCTGGTTGCCTAAGATCAGGGGAAAGACTGACCGGTTCCCCCTGGTTGCGCAACAACAGTGAAAAGACTGACCGGTGCCGCTGGTTGCCTATCACAAGTGGAAAAACTGACCAGTGCCCCTGCTTGCCCAACACCAGTGGGAAGACTGACTGGTGCCCTCTGGTTGCCAAACAACACTGCGAAGACTGACTGGTGCCCCTGGTTTCCCAACAATACCTGGAAGACAGACCAGTGCTTCTGGTTGCCAAAGAGCAGTTGGAGGACTAACCGGTGCTCGTGGTTGCCCAACATCAGTGTGAAGACTGACCGGTGCACCTGGTTGCCCAACAACACCTGGAAGACAGACCAGTGCTTCTGGTTGCCAAAGAGCGGTTGGAAGACTGACTGGTGCCCCTGGTTGCCTAACGACAGTATGAAGACTGACTGGTGCCCATGGTTGCCCAACCACAGTGGAAAGACTGACCAGTGCCCCTGGTTGCCCAACATTAGTGGCAAGACTGACTGGTGCCCCTGGTTGCCAAACAACACTGCGAAGACTGACTGGTGCCCCTGGTTGCCCAACAATACCGGAAAGACAGACCAGTGCTTCTGGTTGCCAAAAAGCAGTTGGACGGCTGACCAGTGCCCGTGGTTGCCCAACATCAGTGTGAAGACTGACCGCTGCACCTGGTTGCCCAACAATACCGGGAAGACAGACCAGTGCTTCTGGTTGCCAAAGAGCACTTGGAAGATTGACTAGTGCCGCGGGAAGACAGACCAGTGCTTCTGGTTGACAAAGAGCAGTTGGAAGACTTACTAGTGCCGCTGGATGCCTAACAACAGTAGGAAGACTGACCGGTGCCCCTGGTTGCCCCAAACCATTGGGAAGACTGACCGGTGCCCCTGATTTCGCAACAACAGTGGACAAAACTGACCAGTGCCCTTGGTTGCCCAACATCAGTGGGAAGACTGACTGGTGCCCCCTGGTTGCCAAACAACACTACGAAGACTGACTAGTGCCCCTGGCTGCCCAACAACACTGGGAAGACTGACTGGTGCCCCTGGTTGCCTAAAATCAGGGGAAAGACTGACCGGTTCCCCCTGGTTGCGCAACAACAGTGACAAGACTGACCGGTGCCGCTGGTTGCCTATCACAAGTGGACAAACTGACCAGTGCCCCTGGTTGCCCAACACCAGTGGGAAGACTGACTGGTGCCCTCTGGTTGCCAAACAACACTGCGAAGACTGACTGGTGCCCCTGGTTTCCCAACAATACCTGGAAGACAGACCAGTGCTTCTGGTTGCCAAAGAGCAGTTGGAAGACTGACCGGTGCCCGTGGTTGCCCAACATCAGTGTGAAGACTGACCGGTGCACCTGGTTGCCCAACAACACCTGGAAGACAGACCAGTGCTTCTGGTTGCCAAAGAGCGGTTGGAAGACTGACTGGTGCCCCTGGTTGCCTAACGACAGTATGAAGACTGACTGGTGCCCATGGTTGCCCAACCACAGTGGAAAGACTGACCAGTGCCCCTGGTTGCCCAACATTAGTGGCAAGACTGACTGGTGCCCCTGGTTGCCAAACAACACTGCGAAGACTGACTGGTGCCCCTGGTTGCCCAACAATATAGGAAAGACAGACCAGTGCTTCTGGTTGCCAAAGAGCAGTTGGACGGCTGACCAGTGCCCGTGGTTGCCCAACATCAGTGTGAAGACTGACCGCTGCACCTGGTTGCCCAACAATACCGGGAAGACAGACCAGTGCTTCTGGTTGCCAAAGAGCAGTTGGAAGACTGACTATTGCCGCTGGATGCCTAACAACAGTAGGAAGACTGACCGGTGCCCCTGGTTGCCATAAACCATTGGGAAGACTGACTGATGCCCCTGATTGCGCAACAACAGTGGACAGACTGACCAGTGTCCCTGGTTCCCCAACATCAATGTGAAGAGTGACCGGTGCATGTGGTTGCCCAACATCACTATAAAGACTGACCGGTGCTCCTAGTTGCCCAACAGTACCGGCAAGACAGACCAGTGCTTCTGGTTGCCAAAGAGCAGTTGGAAGACTGACTAGTGCCGCTGGATGCCTAACAACAGTAGGAAGACTGACCGGTGCCCCTGGTTGCCCCAAACCATTGGGAAGACTGACCGGTGCCCCTGATTGCGCAACAACAGTGGACAAAACTGACCAGTGCCCTTGGTTGCCCAACATCAGTGGGAAGACTGACTGGTGCCCCCTGGTTGCCAAACAACACTGCGAAGACTGACTAGTGCCCCTGGCTGCCCAACAACACTGGGAAGACTGACTGGTGCCCCTGGTTGCCCAAAATCAGGGGAAAGACTGACCGGTTCCCCCTGGTTGCGCAACAACAGTGAAAAGACTGACCGGTGCCGCTGGTTGCCTATCACAAGGGGAAAAAATGACCAGTGCCCCTGGTTGCCCAACACCAGTGGGAAGACTGACTGGTGCCCTCTGGTTGCCAAACAACACTGCGAAGACTGAGTGGTGCCCCTGGTTGCCCAACAATACCTGGAAGACAGACCAGTGCTTCTGGTTGCCAAAGAGCAGTTGGAAGACTGACCGGTGCCCGTGGTTGCCCAACATCAGTGTGAAAACTGACCGGTGCACCTGGTTGCCCAACAATACCTGGAAGACAGACCAGTGCTTCTGGTTGCCAAAGAGCAGTTGGAGGACTGACCGGTGCCCGTGGTTGCCCAACATCAGTGTGACGACTGACCGGTGCACTTGGTTTCCCAACAATACCGGGAAGACAGACCAGTGCTTCTGGTTGCCAAAGAGCGGTTGGAAGACTGACTGGTGCCCCTAGTTGCCTAACAACAGTAGGAAGACTGACTGGTGCCCATGGTTGCCCAACATCAGTGGAAAGACTGACTAGTGCCCCTGGTAGCCCAACAACAGTGGAAAGACTGACCAGTGTCCCTGGTTCCCCAACTTTAATGTGAAGACTGACCGGTGCCTGTGGTTGCCCAACATCACTATGAAGACTGACCGGTGCTCCTGGTTGCCCAACAGTACCGGAAAGACAGACCAGTGCTTCTGGTTGACAAAGAGCAGTTGGAAGACTTACTAGTGCCGCTGGATGCCTAACAACAGAAGGAAGACTGACCGGTGCCCCTGGTTGCCCCAAACCATTGGGAAGACTGACCGGTGCCCCTGATTGCGCAACAACAGTGGACAAAACTGACCAGTGCCCTTAGTTGCCCAACATCAGTGGGAAGACTGACTGGTGCCCCCTGGTTGCCAAACAACACTACGAAGACTGACTAGTGCCCCTGGCTGCCCAACAACACTGCGAAGACTGACTGGTGCCCCTGGTTGCCCAACAATACCTGGAAGACAGACCAGTGCTTCTGGTTGCCAAAGAGCAGTTGGAAGACTGACCGGTGCCCGTGGTTGCCCAACATCAGTGTGAAAACTGACCGGTGCACCTGGTTGCCCAACAATACCTGGAAGACAGACCAGTGCTTCTGGTTGCCAAAGAGCAGTTGGAAGACTGACCGGTGCCCGTGGTTGCCCAACATCAGTGTGAAGACTGACCGGTGCACCTGGTTGCCCAACAATACCGGGAAGACAGACCAGTGCTTCTGGTTGCCAAAGAGCGGTTGGAAGACTGACTGGTGCCCCTAGTTGCCTAACAACAGTAGGAAGACTGACTGGTGCCCATGGTTGCCCAACATCAGTGGAAAGATTGACTAGTGCCCCTGGTAGCCCTACAACAGTGGAAAGACTGACCAGTGTCCCTGGTTCCCCAACTTTAATGTGAAGACTGACCGGTGCATGTGGTTGCCCAACATCACTATAAAGACTGACCGGTGCTCCTGGTTGCCCAACAGTACCGGCAAGACAGACCAGTGCTTCTGGTTGCCAAAGAGCAGTTGGAAGACTGACTGGTGCCGCTGGATGCCTAACAACAGTAGGAAGACTGACCGGTGCCCCTGGTTGCCCCAAACCATTGGGAAGACTGACCGGTGCCCCTGATTGCGCAACAACAGTGGACAAAACTGACCAGTGCCCTTGGTTGCCCAACATCAGTGGGAAGACTGACTGGTGCCCCCTGGTTGCCAAACAACACTGCGAAGACTGACTAGTGCCCCTGGCTGCCCAACAACACTGGGAAGACTGACTGGTGCCCCTGGTTGCCTAAAATCAGGGGAAAGACTGACCGGTTCCCCCTGGTTGCGCAACAACAGTGAAAAGACTGACCGGTGCCGCTGGTTGCCTATCACAAGTGGAAAAACTGACCAGTGCCCCTGGTTGCCCAACACCAGTGGGAAGACTGACTGGTGCCCTCTGGTTGCCAAACAACACTGCGAAGACTGACTGGTGCCCCTGGTTTCCCAACAATACCTGGAAGACAGACCAGTGCTTCTGGTTGCCAAAGAGCAGTTGGAAGACTGACCGGTGCCCGTGGTTGCCCAACATCAGTGTGAAGACTGACCGGTGCACCTGGTTGCCCAACAACACCTGGAAGACAGACCAGTGCTTCTGGTTGCCAAAGAGCGGTTGGAAGACTGACTGGTGCCCCTGGTTGCCTAACGACAGTATGAAGACTGACTGGTGCCCATGGTTGCCCAACCACAGTGGACAAAACTGACCAGTGCCCTTGGTTGCCCAACATCAGTGGGAAGACTGACTGGTTCCCCCTGGTTGCCAAACAACACTACGAAGACTGACTAGTGCCCCTGGCTGCCCAACAACACTGGGAAGACTGACTGGTGCCCCTGGTTGCCTAAAATCAGGGGAAAGACTGACCGGTTCCCCATGGTTGCGCAACAACAGTGAAAAGACTGACCGGTGCCGCTGGTTGCCTATCACAAGTGGAAAAACTGACCAGTGCCCCTGGTTGCCCAACACCAGTGGGAAGACCGACTGGTGCCCTCTGGTTGCCAAACAACACTGCGAAGACTGACTGGTGCCCCTGGTTTCCCAACAATACCTGGAAGACAGACCAGTGCTTCTGGTTGCCAAAGAGCAGTTGGAAGACTGACCGGTGCCCGTGGTTGCCCAACATCAGTGTGAAGACTGACCGGTGCACCTGGTTGCCCAACAACACCTGGAAGACAGACCAGTGCTTCTGGTTGCCAAAGAGCGGTTGGAAGACTGACTGGTGCCCCTGGTTGCCTAACGACAGTATGAAGACTGACTGGTGCCCATGGTTGCCCAACCACAGTGGAAAGACTGACCAGTGCCCCTGGTTGCCCAACATCAGTGGCAAGACTGACTGGTGCCCCTGGTTGCCAAACAACACTGCGAAGACTGACTGGTGCCCCTGGTTGCCCAACAATACCGGGAAGACAGACCAGTGCTTCTGGTTGCCAAAGAGCAGTTGGACGGCTGACCAGTGCCCGTGGTTGCCCAACATCAGTGTGAAGACTGACCGCTGCACCTGGTTGCCCAACAGTACCGGGAAGACAGACCAGTGCTTCTGGTTGCCAAAGAGCAGTTGGAAGACTGACTAGTGCCACTGGATGCCTAACAACAGTAGGAAGACTGACCGGTGCCCCGGGTTGCCCCAAACCATTGGGAAGACTGACCAGTGCCCCTGATTGCGCAACATCAGTGGACAAAACTGACCAGTGCCCCTGGCTGCCAAACAACACTGCGAAGAGTGACTGGTGCCCCTGGTTTCCCAACAATACCTGGAAGACAGACCAGTGCTTCTGGTTGCCAAAGAGCAGTTGGAAGACTGACCGGTGCCCGTGGTTGCCCAACATCAGTGTGAAGACTGACCGGTGCACCTGGTTGCCCAACAACACCTGGAAGACAGACCAGTGCTTCTGGTTGCCAAAGAGCGGTTGGAAGACTGACTGGTGCCCCTGGTTGCCTAACGACAGTATGAAGACTGACTGGTGCCCATGGTTGCCCAAACACAGTGGAAAGACTGACCAGTGCCCCTGGTTGCCCAACATCAGTGGCAAGACTGACTGGTGCCACTGGTTGCCAAACAACACTGCGAAGACTGACTGGTGCCTCTGGTTGCCCAACAATACCGGGAAGACAGACCAGTGCTTCTGGTTGCCAAAGAGCAGTTGGACGGCTGACCAGTGCCCGTGGTTGCCCAACATCAGTGTGAAGACTGACCGCTGCACCTGGTTGCCCAACAATACCGGGAAGACAGACCAGTGCTTCTGGTTGCCAAAGAGCAGTTGAAAGACTGACTAGTGCCGCTGGATGCCTAACAACAGTAGGAAGACTGACCGGTGCCCCTGGTTGCCCCAAACCATTGTGAAGACTGCCGGTACCCCTGATTGCGCAACAACAGTGGAAAGACTGACCAGTGTCCCTGGTTCCCCAACATCAATGTGAACACTGACCGGTGCATGTGGTTGCCCGACATCACTATAAAGACTGACCGGTGCTCCTGGTTGCCCAACAGTACCGGGAAGACAGACCAGTGCTTCTGGTTGACAAAGAGCAGTTGGAAGACTGACTGGTGCCGCTGGATGCCTAACAACAGTAGGAAGACTGACCGGTGCCCCTGGTTGCCTAACAACAGTAGGAAGACTGACTGGTGCCCATGGTTGCCCAACATCAGTGGAAAGACTGACTAGTGCCCCTGGTAGCCCAACAACAGTGGAAAGACTGACCAGTGTCCCTGGTTCCCCAACTTTTATGTGAAGACTGACCGGTGCCTGTGGTTGCCCAACATCACTGTGAAGACTGACCGGTGCTCCTGGTTGCCCAACAGTACCGGGAAGACAGACCAGTGCTTCTGGTTGACAAAGAGCAGTTGGACGGCTGACCAGTGCCCGTGGTTGCCCAACATCAGTGTGAAGACTGACCGCTGCACCTGGTTGCCCAACAATACCGGGAAGACAGACCAGTGCTTCTGGTTGCCAAAGAGCAGTTGGAAGACTGACTAGTGCCGCTGGATGCCTAACAACAGTAGGTAGACTGACCGGTGCCCCTGGTTGCCATAAACCATTGGGAAGACTGACCGATGCCCCTGATTGCGCAACAACAGTGGAAAGACTGACCAGTGTCCCTGGTTCCCCAACATCAATGTGAAGACTGACCGGTGCATGTGGTTGCCCAACATCACTATAAAGACTGACCGGTGCTCCTGGTTGCCCAACAGTACCGGCAAGACAGACCAGTGCTTCTGGTTGCCAAAGAGCAGTTGGAAGACTGACTGGTGCCGCTGGATGCCTAACAACAGTAGGAAGACTGACCGGTGCCCCTGGTTGGCCCAAACCATTGGGAAGACTGACCGGTGCCCCTGATTGCGCAACAACAGTGGACAAAACTGACCAGTGCCCTTGGTTGCCCAACGACAGTATGAAGACTGACTGGTGCCCATGGTTGCCCAAACACAGTGGAAAGACTGACCAGTGCCCCTGGTTGCCCAACATCAGTGGCAAGACTGACTGGTGCCACTGGTTGCCAAACAACACTGCGAAGACTGACTGGTGCCCCTGGTTGCCCAACAATACCGGGAAGACAGACCAGTGCTTCTGGTTGCCAAAGAGCAGTTGGACGGCTGACCAGTGCCCGTGGTTGCCCAACATCAGTGTGAAGACTGACCGCTGCACCTGGTTGCCCAACAATACCGGGAAGACAGACCAGTGCTTCTGGTTGCCAAAGAGCAGTTGAAAGACTGACTAGTGCCGCTGGATGCCTAACAACAGTAGGAAGACTGACCGGTGCCCCTGGTTGCCCCAAACCATTGTGAAGACTGCCGGTACCCCTGATTGCGCAACAACAGTGGAAAGACTGACCAGTGTCCCTGGTTCCCCAACATCAATGTGAAAACTGACCGGTGCATGTGGTTGCCCGACATCACTATAAAGACTGACCGGTGCTCCCGGTTGCCCAACAGTACCGGGAAGACAGACCAGTGCTTCTGGTTGACAAAGAGCAGTTGGAAGACTGACTGGTGCCGCTGGATGCCTAACAACAGTAGGAAGACTGACCGGTGCCCCTGGTTGCCTAACAACAGTAGGAAGACTGACTGGTGCCCATGGTTGCCCAACATCAGTGGAAAGACTGACTAGTGCCCCTGGTAGCCCAACAACAGTGGAAAGACTGACCAGTGTCCCTGGTTCCCCAACTTTTATGTGAAGACTGACCGGTGCCTGTGGTTGCCCAACATCACTGTGAAGACTGACCGGTGCTCCTGGTTGCCCAACAGTACCGGGAAGACAGACCAGTGCTTCTGGTTGACAAAGAGCAGTTGGACGGCTGACCAGTGCATGTGGTTGCCCAACATCACTATAAAGACTGACCGGTGCTCCTGGTTGCCCAACAGTACCGGCAAGACAGACCAGTGCTTCTGGTTGCCAAAGAGCAGTTGGAAGACTGACTGGTGCCGCTGGATGCCTAACAACAGTAGGAAGACTGACCGGTGCCCCTGGTTGCCCCAAACCATTGGGAAGACTGACCGGTGCCCCTGATTGCGCAACAACAGTGGGCAAAACTGACCAGTGCCCTTGGTTGCCCAACATCAGTGGGAAGACTGACTGGTGCCCCCTGGTTGCCAAACAACACTGCGAAGACTGACTAGTGCCCCTGGCTGCCCAACAACACTGGGAAGACTGACTGGTGCCCCTGGTTGCCTAAAATCAGGGGAAAGACTGACCGGTTCCCCCTGGTTGCGCAACAACAGTGAAAAGACTGACCGGTGCCGCTGGTTGCCTATCACAAGTGGAAAAACTGACCAGTGCCCCTGGTTGCCCAACACCAGTGGGAAGACTGACTGGTGCCCTCTGGTTGCCAAACAACACTGCGAAGACTGACTGGTGCCCCTGGTTTCCCAACAATACCTGGAAGACAGACCAGTGCTTCTGGTTGCCAAAGAGCAGTTGGAAGACTGACCGGTGCCCGTGGTTGCCCAACATCAGTGTGAAGACTGACCGGTGCACCTGGTTGCCCAACAACACCTGGAAGACAGACCAGTGCTTCTGGTTGCCAAAGAGCGGTTGGAAGACTGACTGGTGCCCCTGGTTGCCTAACGACAGTATGAAGACTGACTGGTGCCCATGGTTGCCCAACCACAGTGGAAAGACTGACCAGTGCCCCTGGTTGCCCAACATCAGTGGCAAGACTGACTGGTGCCCCTGGTTGCCAAACAACACTGCGAAGACTGACTGGTGCCCCTGGTTGCCCAACAATACCGGGAAGACAGACCAGTGCTTCTGGTTGCCAAAGAGCAGTTGGACGGCTGACCAGTGCCCGTGGTTGCCCAACATCAGTGCGAAGACTGACCGCTGCACCTGGTTGCCCAACAATACCGGGAAGACAGACCAGTGCTTCTGGTTGCCAAAGAGCAGTTGGAAGACTGACTAGTGCCGCTGGATGCCTAACAACAGTAGGAAGACTGACCGGTGCCCCTGGTTGCCCCAAACCATTGGGAAGACTGACCGGTGCCCCTGATTGCGCAACAACAGTGGAAAGACTGACCAGTGTCCCTGGTTCCCCAACATCAATGTGAAGACTGACCGGTGCATGTGGTTGCCCAACATCACTATAAAGACTGACCGGTGCTCCTGGTTGCCCAACAGTACCGGCAAGACAGACCAGTGCTTCTGGTTGCCAAAGAGCAGTTGGAAGACTGACTAGTGCCGCTGGATGCCTAACAACAGTAGGAAGACTGACCGGTGCCCCTGGTTGCCCCAAACCATTGGGAAGACTGACCGGTGCCCCTGATTGCGCAACAACAGTGGACAAAACTGACCAGTGCCCTTGGTTGCCCAACATCAGTGGGAAGACTGACTGGTGCCCCCTGGTTGCCAAACAACACTACGAAGACTGACTAGTGCCCCTGGCTGCCCAACAACACTGGGAAGACTGACTGGTGCCCCTGGTTGCCTAAAATCAGGGGAAAGACTGACCGGTTCCCCCTGGTTGCGCAACAACAGTGAAAAGACTGACCGGTGCCGCTGGTTGCCTATCACAAGTGGAAAAACTGACCAGTGCCCCTGGTTGCCCAACACCAGTGGGAAGACTGACTGGTGCTCTCTGGTTGCCAAACAACACTGCGAAGACTGACTGGTGCCCCTGGTTTCCCAACAATACCTGGAAGACAGACCAGTGCTTCTGGTTGCCAAAGAGCAGTTGGAAGACTGACCTGTGCCCGTGGTTGCCCAACATCAGTGTGAAGACTGACCGGTGCACCTGGTTGCCCAACAACACCTGGAAGACAGACCAGTGCTTCTGGTTGCCAAAGAGCGGTTGGAAGACTGACTGGTGCCCCTGGTTGCCTAACGACAGTATGAAGACTGACTGGTGCCCATGGTTGCCCAACCACAGTGGAAAGACTGACCAGTGCCCCTGGTTGCCCAACATTAGTGGCAAGACTGACTGGTGCCCCTGGTTGCCAAACAACACTGCGAAGACTGACTGGTGCCCCTGGCTGCCCAACAACACTGGGAAGACTGACTGGTGCCCCTGGTTGCCTAAAATCAGGGGAAAGACTGACCGGTTCCCCATGGTTGCGCAACAACAGTGAAAAGACTGACCGGTGCCGCTGGTTGCCTATCACAAGTGGAAAAACTGACCAGTGCCCCTGGTTGCCCAACACCAGTGGGAAGACTGACTGGTGCCCTCTGGTTGCCAAACAACACTGCGAAGACTGACTGGTGCCCCTGGTTTCCCAACAATACCTGGAAGACAGACCAGTGCTTCTGGTTGCCAAAGAGCAGTTGGAAGACTGACCGGTGCCCGTGGTTGCCCAACATCAGTGTGAAGACTGACCGGTGCACCTGGTTGCCCAACAACACCTGGAAGACAGACCAGTGCTTCTGGTTGCCAAAGAGCGGTTGGAAGACTGACTGGTGCCCCTGGTTGCCTAACGACAGTATGAAGACTGACTGGTGCCCATGGTTGCCCAACCACAGTGGAAAGACTGACCAGTGCCCCTGGTTGCCCAACATCAGTGGCAAGACTGACTGGTGCCCCTGGTTGCCAAACAACACTGCGAAGACTGACTGGTGCCCCTGGTTGCCCAACAATACCGGGAAGACAGACCAGTGCTTCTGGTTGCCAAAGAGCAGTTGGACGGCTGACCAGTGCCCGTGGTTGCCCAACATCAGTGTGAAGACTGACCGCTGCACCTGGTTGCCCAACAGTACCGGGAAGACAGACCAGTGCTTCTGGTTGCCAAAGAGCAGTTGGAAGACTGACTAGTGCCACTGGATGCCTAACAACAGTAGGAAGACTGACCGGTGCCCCGGGTTGCCCCAAACCATTGGGAAGACTGACCAGTGCCCCTGATTGCGCAACATCAGTGGACAAAACTGACCAGTGCCCCTGGCTGCCAAACAACACTGCGAAGAGTGACTGGTGCCCCTGGTTTCCCAACAATACCTGGAAGACAGACCAGTGCTTCTGGTTGCCAAAGAGCAGTTGGAAGACTGACCGGTGCCCGTGGTTGCCCAACATCAGTGTGAAGACTGACCGGTGCACCTGGTTGCCCAACAACACCTGGAAGACAGACCAGTGCTTCTGGTTGCCAAAGAGCGGTTGGAAGACTGACTGGTGCCCCTGGTTGCCTAACGACAGTATGAAGACTGACTGGTGCCCATGGTTGCCCAAACACAGTGGAAAGACTGACCAGTGCCCCTGGTTGCCCAACATCAGTGGCAAGACTGACTGGTGCCACTGGTTGCCAAACAACACTGCGAAGACTGACTGGTGCCTCTGGTTGCCCAACAATACCGGGAAGACAGACCAGTGCTTCTGGTTGCCAAAGAGCAGTTGGACGGCTGACCAGTGCCCGTGGTTGCCCAACATCAGTGTGAAGACTGACCGCTGCACCTGGTTGCCCAACAATACCGGGAAGACAGACCAGTGCTTCTGGTTGCCAAAGAGCAGTTGAAAGACTGACTAGTGCCGCTGGATGCCTAACAACAGTAGGAAGACTGACCGGTGCCCCTGGTTGCCCCAAACCATTGTGAAGACTGCCGGTACCCCTGATTGCGCAACAACAGTGGAAAGACTGACCAGTGTCCCTGGTTCCCCAACATCAATGTGAACACTGACCGGTGCATGTGGTTGCCCGACATCACTATAAAGACTGACCGGTGCTCCTGGTTGCCCAACAGTACCGGGAAGACAGACCAGTGCTTCTGGTTGACAAAGAGCAGTTGGAAGACTGACTGGTGCCGCTGGATGCCTAACAACAGTAGGAAGACTGACCGGTGCCCCTGGTTGCCTAACAACAGTAGGAAGACTGACTGGTGCCCATGGTTGCCCAACATCAGTGGAAAGACTGACTAGTGCCCCTGGTAGCCCAACAACAGTGGAAAGACTGACCAGTGTCCCTGGTTCCCCAACTTTTATGTGAAGACTGACCGGTGCCTGTGGTTGCCCAACATCACTGTGAAGACTGACCGGTGCTCCTGGTTGCCCAACAGTACCGGGAAGACAGACCAGTGCTTCTGGTTGACAAAGAGCAGTTGGACGGCTGACCAGTGCCCGTGGTTGCCCAACATCAGTGTGAAGACTGACCGCTGCACCTGGTTGCCCAACAATACCGGGAAGACAGACCAGTGCTTCTGGTTGCCAAAGAGCAGTTGGAAGACTGACTAGTGCCGCTGGATGCCTAACAACAGTAGGTAGACTGACCGGTGCCCCTGGTTGCCATAAACCATTGGGAAGACTGACCGATGCCCCTGATTGCGCAACAACAGTGGAAAGACTGACCAGTGTCCCTGGTTCCCCAACATCAATGTGAAGACTGACCGGTGCATGTGGTTGCCCAACATCACTATAAAGACTGACCGGTGCTCCTGGTTGCCCAACAGTACCGGCAAGACAGACCAGTGCTTCTGGTTGCCAAAGAGCAGTTGGAAGACTGACTGGTGCCGCTGGATGCCTAACAACAGTAGGAAGACTGACCGGTGCCCCTGGTTGCCCCAAACCATTGGGAAGACTGACCGGTGCCCCTGATTGCGCAACAACAGTGGACAAAACTGACCAGTGCCCTTGGTTGCCCAACGACAGTATGAAGACTGACTGGTGCCCATGGTTGCCCAAACACAGTGGAAAGACTGACCAGTGCCCCTGGTTGCCCAACATCAGTGGCAAGACTGACTGGTGCCACTGGTTGCCAAACAACACTGCGAAGACTGACTGGTGCCCCTGGTTGCCCAACAATACCGGGAAGACAGACCAGTGCTTCTGGTTGCCAAAGAGCAGTTGGACGGCTGACCAGTGCCCGTGGTTGCCCAACATCAGTGTGAAGACTGACCGCTGCACCTGGTTGCCCAACAATACCGGGAAGACAGACCAGTGCTTCTGGTTGCCAAAGAGCAGTTGAAAGACTGACTAGTGCCGCTGGATGCCTAACAACAGTAGGAAGACTGACCGGTGCCCCTGGTTGCCCCAAACCATTGTGAAGACTGCCGGTACCCCTGATTGCGCAACAACAGTGGAAAGACTGACCAGTGTCCCTGGTTCCCCAACATCAATGTGAAAACTGACCGGTGCATGTGGTTGCCCGACATCACTATAAAGACTGACCGGTGCTCCCGGTTGCCCAACAGTACCGGGAAGACAGACCAGTGCTTCTGGTTGACAAAGAGCAGTTGGAAGACTGACTGGTGCCGCTGGATGCCTAACAACAGTAGGAAGACTGACCGGTGCCCCTGGTTGCCTAACAACAGTAGGAAGACTGACTGGTGCCCATGGTTGCCCAACATCAGTGGAAAGACTGACTAGTGCCCCTGGTAGCCCAACAACAGTGGAAAGACTGACCAGTGTCCCTGGTTCCCCAACTTTTATGTGAAGACTGACCGGTGCCTGTGGTTGCCCAACATCACTGTGAAGACTGACCGGTGCTCCTGGTTGCCCAACAGTACCGGGAAGACAGACCAGTGCTTCTGGTTGACAAAGAGCAGTTGGACGGCTGACCAGTGCCCGTGGTTGCCCAACATCAGTGTGAAGACTGACCGCTGCACCTGGTTGCCCAACAATACCGGGAAGACAGACCAGTGCTTCTGGTTGCCAAAGAGCAGTTGGAAGACTGACTAGTGCCGCTGGATGCCTAACAACAGTAGGAAGACTGACCGGTGCCCCTGGTTGCAATAAACCATTGGGAAGACTGACCGATGCCCCTGATTGCGCAACAACAGTGGAAAGACTGACCAGTGTCCCTGGTTCCCCAACATCAATGTGAAGACTGACCGGTGCATGTGGTTGCCCAACATCACTATAAAGACTGACCGGTGCTCCTGGTTGCCCAACAGTACCGGCAAGACAGACCAGTGCTTCTGGTTGCCAAAGAGCAGTTGGAAGACTGACTGGTGCCGCTGGATGCCTAACAACAGTAGGAAGACTGACCGGTGCCCCTGGTTGCCCCAAACCATTGGGAAGACTGACCGGTGCCCCTGATTGCGCAACAACAGTGGGCAAAACTGACCAGTGCCCTTGGTTGCCCAACATCAGTGGGAAGACTGACTGGTGCCCCCTGGTTGCCAAACAACACTGCGAAGACTGACTAGTGCCCCTGGCTGCCCAACAACACTGGGAAGACTGACTGGTGCCCCTGGTTGCCTAAAATCAGGGGAAAGACTGACCGGTTCCCCCTGGTTGCGCAACAACAGTGAAAAGACTGACCGGTGCCGCTGGTTGCCTATCACAAGTGGAAAAACTGACCAGTGCCCCTGGTTGCCCAACACCAGTGGGAAGACTGACTGGTGCCCTCTGGTTGCCAAACAACACTGCGAAGACTGACTGGTGCCCCTGGTTTCCCAACAATACCTGGAAGACAGACCAGTGCTTCTGGTTGCCAAAGAGCAGTTGGAAGACTGACCGGTGCCCGTGGTTGCCCAACATCAGTGTGAAGACTGACCGGTGCACCTGGTTGCCCAACAACACCTGGAAGACAGACCAGTGCTTCTGGTTGCCAAAGAGCGGTTGGAAGACTGACTGGTGCCCCTGGTTGCCTAACGACAGTATGAAGACTGACTGGTGCCCATGGTTGCCCAACCACAGTGGAAAGACTGACCAGTGCCCCTGGTTGCCCAACATCAGTGGCAAGACTGACTGGTGCCCCTGGTTGCCAAACAACACTGCGAAGACTGACTGGTGCCCCTGGTTGCCCAACAATACCGGGAAGACAGACCAGTGCTTCTGGTTGCCAAAGAGCAGTTGGACGGCTGACCAGTGCCCGTGGTTGCCCAACATCAGTGCGAAGACTGACCGCTGCACCTGGTTGCCCAACAATACCGGGAAGACAGACCAGTGCTTCTGGTTGCCAAAGAGCAGTTGGAAGACTGACTAGTGCCGCTGGATGCCTAACAACAGTAGGAAGACTGACCGGTGCCCCTGGTTGCCCCAAACCATTGGGAAGACTGACCGGTGCCCCTGATTGCGCAACAACAGTGGAAAGACTGACCAGTGTCCCTGGTTCCCCAACATCAATGTGAAGACTGACCGGTGCATGTGGTTGCCCAACATCACTATAAAGACTGACCGGTGCTCCTGGTTGCCCAACAGTACCGGCAAGACAGACCAGTGCTTCTGGTTGCCAAAGAGCAGTTGGAAGACTGACTAGTGCCGCTGGATGCCTAACAACAGTAGGAAGACTGACCGGTGCCCCTGGTTGCCCCAAACCATTGGGAAGACTGACCGGTGCCCCTGATTGCGCAACAACAGTGGACAAAACTGACCAGTGCCCTTGGTTGCCCAACATCAGTGGGAAGACTGACTGGTGCCCCCTGGTTGCCAAACAACACTACGAAGACTGACTAGTGCCCCTGACTGCCCAACAACACTGGGAAGACTGACTGGTGCCCCTGGTTGCCTAAAATCAGGGGAAAGACTGACCGGTTCCCCCTGGTTGCGCAACAACAGTGAAAAGACTGACCGGTGCCGCTGGTTGCCTATCACAAGTGGAAAAACTGACCAGTGCCCCTGGTTGCCCAACACCAGTGGGAAGACTGACTGGTGCTCTCTGGTTGCCAAACAACACTGCGAAGACTGACTGGTGCCCCTAATTTTCCCAACAATACCTGGAAGACAGACCAGTGCTTCTGGTTGCCAAAGAGCAGTTGGAAGACTGACCGGTGCCCGTGGTTGCCCAACATCAGTGTGAAGACTGACCGGTGCACCTGGTTGCCCAACAACACCTGGAAGACAGACCAGTGCTTCTGGTTGCCAAAGAGCGGTTGGAAGACTGACTGGTGCCCCTGGTTGCCTAACGACAGTATGAAGACTGACTGGTGCCCATGGTTGCCCAACCACAGTGGAAAGACTGACCAGTGCCCCTGGTTGCCCAACATTAGTGGCAAGACTGACTGGTGCCCCTGGTTGCCAAACAACACTGCGAAGACTGACTGGTGCCCCTGGCTGCCCAACAACACTGGGAAGACTGACTGGTGCCCCTGGTTGCCTAAAATCAGGGGAAAGACTGACCGGTTCCCCATGGTTGCGCAACAACAGTGAAAAGACTGACCGGTGCCGCTGGTTGCCTATCACAAGTGGAAAAACTGACCAGTGCCCCTGGTTGCCCAACACCAGTGGGAAGACTGACTGGTGCCCTCTGGTTGCCAAACAACACTGCGAAGACTGACTGGTGCCCCTGGTTTCCCAACAATACCTGGAAGACAGACCAGTGCTTCTGGTTGCCAAAGAGCAGTTGGAAGACTGACCGGTGCCCGTGGTTGCCCAACATCAGTGTGAAGACTGACCGGTGCACCTGGTTGCCCAACAACACCTGGAAGACAGACCAGTGCTTCTGGTTGCCAAAGAGCGGTTGGAAGACTGACTGGTGCCCCTGGTTGCCTAACGACAGTATGAAGACTGACTGGTGCCCATGGTTGCCCAACCACAGTGGAAAGACTGACCAGTGCCCCTGGTTGCCCAACATCAGTGGCAAGACTGACTGGTGCCCCTGGTTGCCAAACAACACTGCGAAGACTGACTGGTGCCCCTGGTTGCCCAACAATACCGGGAAGACAGACCAGTGCTTCTGGTTGCCAAAGAGCAGTTGGACGGCTGACCAGTGCCCGTGGTTGCCCAACATCAGTGTGAAGACTGACCGCTGCACCTGGTTGCCCAACAGTACCGGGAAGACAGACCAGTGCTTCTGGTTGCCAAAGAGCAGTTGGAAGACTGACTAGTGCCACTGGATGCCTAACAACAGTAGGAAGACTGACCGGTGCCCCGGGTTGCGCCAAACCATTGGGAAGACTGACCAGTGCCCCTGATTGCGCAACATCAGTGGACAAAACTGACCAGTGCCCCTGGCTGCCAAACAACACTGCGAAGAGTGACTGGTGCCCCTGGTTTCCCAACAATACCTGGAAGACAGACCAGTGCTTCTGGTTGCCAAAGAGCAGTTGGAAGACTGACCGGTGCCCGTGGTTGCCCAACATCAGTGTGAAGACTGACCGGTGCACCTGGTTGCCCAACAACACCTGGAAGACAGACCAGTGCTTCTGGTTGCCAAAGAGCGGTTGGAAGACTGACTGGTGCCCCTGGTTGCCTAACGACAGTATGAAGACTGACTGGTGCCCATGGTTGCCCAAACACAGTGGAAAGACTGACCAGTGCCCCTGGTTGCCCAACATCAGTGGCAAGACTGACTGGTGCCACTGGTTGCCAAACAACACTGCGAAGACTGACTGGTGCCTCTGGTTGCCCAACAATACCGGGAAGACAGACCAGTGCTTCTGGTTGCCAAAGAGCAGTTGGACGGCTGACCAGTGCCCGTGGTTGCCCAACATCAGTGTGAAGACTGACCGCTGCACCTGGTTGCCCAACAATACCGGGAAGACAGACCAGTGCTTCTGGTTGCCAAAGAGCAGTTGAAAGACTGACTAGTGCCGCTGGATGCCTAACAACAGTAGGAAGACTGACCGGTGCCCCTGGTTGCCCCAAACCATTGTGAAGACTGCCGGTACCCCTGATTGCGCAACAACAGTGGAAAGACTGACCAGTGTCCCTGGTTCCCCAACATCAATGTGAACACTGACCGGTGCATGTGGTTGCCCGACATCACTATAAAGACTGACCGGTGCTCCTGGTTGCCCAACAGTACCGGGAAGACAGACCAGTGCTTCTGGTTGACAAAGAGCAGTTGGAAGACTGACTGGTGCCGCTGGATGCCTAACAACAGTAGGAAGACTGACCGGTGCCCCTGGTTGCCTAACAACAGTAGGAAGACTGACTGGTGCCCATGGTTGCCCAACATCAGTGGAAAGACTGACTAGTGCCCCTGGTAGTCCAACAACAGTGGAAAGACTGACCAGTGTCCCTGGTTCCCCAACTTTTATGTGAAGACTGACCGGTGCCTGTGGTTGCCCAACATCACTGTGAAGACTGACCGGTGCTCCTGGTTGCCCAACAGTACCGGGAAGACAGACCAGTGCTTCTGGTTGACAAAGAGCAGTTGGACGGCTGACCAGTGCCCGTGGTTGCCCAACATCAGTGTGAAGACTGACCGCTGCACCTGGTTGCCCAACAATACCGGGAAGACAGACCAGTGCTTCTGGTTACCAAAGAGCAGTTGGAAGACTGACTAGTGCCGCTGGATGCCTAACAACAGTAGGTAGACTGACCGGTGCCCCTGGTTGCCATAAACCATTGGGAAGACTGACCGATGCCCCTGATTGCGCAACAACAGTGGAAAGACTGACCAGTGTCCCTGGTTCCCCAACATCAATGTGAAGACTGACCGGTGCATGTGGTTGCCCAACATCACTATAAAGACTGACCGGTGCTCCTGGTTGCCCAACAGTACCGGCAAGACAGACCAGTGCTTCTGGTTGCCAAAGAGCAGTTGGAAGACTGACTGGTGCCGCTGGATGCCTAACAACAGTAGGAAGACTGACCGGTGCCCCTGGTTGCCCCAAACCATTGGGAAGACTGACCGGTGCCCCTGATTGCGCAACAACAGTGGACAAAACTGACCAGTGCCCTTGGTTGCCCAACGACAGTATGAAGACTGACTGGTGCCCATGGTTGCCCAAACACAGTGGAAAGACTGACCAGTGCCCCTGGTTGCCCAACATCAGTGGCAAGACTGACTGGTGCCACTGGTTGCCAAACAACACTGCGAAGACTGACTGGTGCCCCTGGTTGCCCAACAATACCGGGAAGACAGACCAGTGCTTCTGGTTGCCAAAGAGCAGTTGGACGGCTGACCAGTGCCCGTGGTTGCCCAACATCAGTGTGAAGACTGACCGCTGCACCTGGTTGCCCAACAATACCGGGAAGACAGACCAGTGCTTCTGGTTGCCAAAGAGCAGTTGAAAGACTGACTAGTGCCGCTGGATGCCTAACAACAGTAGGAAGACTGACCGGTGCCCCTGGTTGCCCCAAACCATTGTGAAGACTGCCGGTACCCCTGATTGCGCAACAACAGTGGAAAGACTGACCAGTGTCCCTGGTTCCCCAACATCAATGTGAAAACTGACCGGTGCATGTGGTTGCCCGACATCACTATAAAGACTGACCGGTGCTCCCGGTTGCCCAACAGTACCGGGAAGACAGACCAGTGCTTCTGGTTGACAAAGAGCAGTTGGAAGACTGACTGGTGCCGCTGGATGCCTAACAACTGTAGGAAGACTGACCGGTGCCCCTGGTTGCCTAACAACAGTAGGAAGACTGACTGGTGCCCATGGTTGCCCAACATCAGTGGAAAGACTGACTAGTGCCCCTGGTAGCCCAACAACAGTGGAAAGACTGACCAGTGTCCCTGGTTCCCCAACTTTTATGTGAAGACTGACCGGTGCCTGTGGTTGCCCAACATCACTGTGAAGACTGACCGGTACTCCTGGTTGCCCAACAGTACCGGGAAGACAGACCAGTGCTTCTGGTTGACAAAGAGCAGTTGGACGGCTGACCAGTGCCCGTGGTTGCCCAACATCAGTGTGAAGACTGACCGCTGCACCTGGTTGCCCAACAATACCGGGAAGACAGACCAGTGCTTCTGGTTGCCAAAGAGCAGTTGGAAGACTGACTAGTGCCGCTGGATGCCTAACAACAGTAGGAAGACTGACCGGTGCCCCTGGTTGCAATAAACCATTGGGAAGACTGACCGATGCCCCTGATTGCGCAACAACAGTGGAAAGACTGACCAGTGTCCCTGGTTCCCCAACATCAATGTGAAGACTGACCGGTGCATGTGGTTGCCCAACATCACTATAAAGACTGACCGGTGCTCCTGGTTGCCCAACAGTACCGGCAAGACAGACCAGTGCTTCTGGTTGCCAAAGAGCAGTTGGAAGACTGACTGGTGCCGCTGGATGCCTAACAACAGTAGGAAGACTGACCGGTGCCCCTGGTTGCCCCAAACCATTGGGAAGACTGACCGGTGCCCCTGATTGCGCAACAACAGTGGACAAAACTGACCAGTGCCCTTGGTTGCCCAACATCAGTGGGAAGACTGACTGGTGCCCCCTGGTTGCCAAACAACACTGCGAAGACTGACTAGTGCCCCTGGCTGCCCAACAACACTGGGAAGACTGACTGGTGCCCCTGGTTGCCTAAAATCAGGGGAAAGACTGACCGGTTCCCCCTGGTTGCGCAACAACAGTGAAAAGACTGACCGGTGCCGCTGGTTGCCTATCACAAGTGGAAAAACTGACCAGTGCCCCTGGTTGCCCAACACCAGTGGGAAGACTGACTGGTGCCCTCTGGTTGCCAAACAACACTGCGAAGACTGACTGGTGCCCCTGGTTTCCCAACAATACCTGGAAGACAGACCAGTGCTTCTGGTTGCCAAAGAGCAGTTGGAAGACTGACCGGTGCCCGTGGTTGCCCAACATCAGTGTGAAGACTGACCGGTGCACCTGGTTGCCCAACAACACCTGGAAGACAGACCAGTGCTTCTGGTTGCCAAAGAGCGGTTGGAAGACTGACTGGTGCCCCTGGTTGCCTAACGACAGTATGAAGACTGACTGGTGCCCATGGTTGCCCAACCACAGTGGAAAGACTGACCAGTGCCCCTGGTTGCCCAACATCAGTGGCAAGACTGACTGGTGCCCCTGGTTGCCAAACAACACTGCGAAGACTGACTGGTGCCCCTGGTTGCCCAACAATACCGGGAAGACAGACCAGTGCTTCTGGTTGCCAAAGAGCAGTTGGACGGCTGACCAGTGCCCGTGGTTGCCCAACATCAGTGCGAAGACTGACCGCTGCACCTGGTTGCCCAACAATACCGGGAAGACAGACCAGTGCTTCTGGTTGCCAAAGAGCAGTTGGAAGACTGACTAGTGCCGCTGGATGCCTAACAACAGTAGGAAGACTGACCGGTGCCCCTGGTTGCCCCAAACCATTGGGAAGACTGACCGGTGCCCCTGATTGCGCAACAACAGTGGAAAGACTGACCAGTGTCCCTGGTTCCCCAACATCAATGTGAAGACTGACCGGTGCATGTGGTTGCCCAACATCACTATAAAGACTGACCGGTGCTCCTGGTTGCCCAACAGTACCGGCAAGACAGACCAGTGCTTCTGGTTGCCAAAGAGCAGTTGGAAGACTGACTAGTGCCGCTGGATGCCTAACAACAGTAGGAAGACTGACCGGTGCCCGTGGTTGCCCCAAACCATTGGGAAGACTGACCGGTGCCCCTGATTGCGCAACAACAGTGGACAAAACTGACCAGTGCCCTTGGTTGCCCAACATCAGTGGGAAGACTGACTGGTGCCCCCTGGTTGCCAAACAACACTACGAAGACTGACTAGTGCCCCTGGCTGCCCAACAACACTGGGAAGACTGACTGGTGCCCCTGGTTGCCTAAAATCAGGGGAAAGACTGACCGGTTCCCCCTGGTTGCGCAACAACAGTGAAAAGACTGACCGGTGCCGCTGGTTGCCTATCACAAGTGGAAAAACTGACCAGTGCCCCTGGTTGCCCAACACCAGTGGGAAGACTGACTGGTGCTCTCTGGTTGCCAAACAACACTGCGAAGACTGACTGGTGCCCCTGGTTTCCCAACAATACCTGGAAGACAGACCAGTGCTTCTGGTTGCCAAAGAGCAGTTGGAAGACTGACCGGTGCCCGTGGTTGCCCAACATCAGTGTGAAGACTGACCGGTGCACCTGGTTGCCCAACAACACCTGGAAGACAGACCAGTGCTTCTGGTTGCCAAAGAGCGGTTGGAAGACTGACCGGTGCCCCTGGTTGCCCCAAACCATTGGGAAGACTGACCGGTGCCCCTGATTGCGCAACAACAGTGGAAAGACTGACCAGTGTCCCTGGTTCCCCAACATCAATGTGAAGACTGACCGGTGCATGTGGTTGCCCAACATCACTATAAAGACTGACCGGTGCTCCTGGTTGCCCAACAGTACCGGCAAGACAGACCAGTGCTTCTGGTTGCCAAAGAGCAGTTGGAAGACTGACTAGTGCCGCTGGATGCCTAACAACAGTAGGAAGACTGACCGGTGCCCCTGGTTGCCCCAAACCATTGGGAAGACTGACCGGTGCCCCTGATTGCGCAACAACAGTGGACAAAACTGACCAGTGCCCTTGGTTGCCCAACATCAGTGGGAAGACTGACTGGTGCCCCCTGGTTGCCAAACAACACTACGAAGACTGACTAGTGCCCCTGGCTGCCCAACAACACTGGGAAGACTGACTGGTGCCCCTGGTTGCCTAAAATCAGGGGAAAGACTGACCGGTTCCCCCTGGTTGCGCAACAACAGTGAAAAGACTGACCGGTGCCGCTGGTTGCCTATCACAAGTGGAAAAACTGACCAGTGCCCCTGGTTGCCCAACACCAGTGGGAAGACTGACTGGTGCTCTCTGGTTGCCAAACAACACTGCGAAGACTGACTGGTGCCCCTGGTTTCCCAACAATACCTGGAAGACAGACCAGTGCTTCTGGTTGCCAAAGAGCAGTTGGAAGACTGACCGGTGCCCGTGGTTGCCCAACATCAGTGTGAAGACTGACCGGTGCACCTGGTTGCCCAACAACACCTGGAAGACAGACCAGTGCTTCTGGTTGCCAAAGAGCGGTTGGAAGACTGACTGGTGCCCCTGGTTGCCTAACGACAGTATGAAGACTGACTGGTGCCCATGGTTGCCCAACCACAGTGGAAAGACTGACCAGTGCCCCTGGTTGCCCAACATTAGTGGCAAGACTGACTGGTGCCCCTGGTTGCCAAACAACACTGCGAAGACTGACTGGTGCCCCTGGTTGCCCAACAATACCGGAAAGACAGACCAGTGCTTCTGGTTGCCAAAGAGCAGTTGGACGGCTGACCAGTGCCCGTGGTTGCCCAACATCAGTGTGAAGACTGACCGCTGCACCTGGTTGCCCAACAATACCGGGAAGACAGACCAGTGCTTCTGGTTGCCAAAGAGCAGTTGGAAGACTGACTATTGCCGCTGGATGCCTAACAACAGTAGGAAGACTGACCGGTGCCCCTGGTTGCCATAAACCATTGGGAAGACTGACTGATGCCCCTGATTGCGCAACAACAGTGGACAGACTGACCAGTGTCCCTGGTTCCCCAACATCAATGTGAAGAGTGACCGGTGCATGTGGTTGCCCAACATCACTATAAAGACTGACTGGTGCCCCTGGTTTCCCAACAATACCTGGAAGACAGACCAGTGCTTCTGGTTGCCAAAGAGCAGTTGGAAGACTGACCGGTGCCCGTGGTTGCCCAACATCAGTGTGAAGACTGACCGGTGCACCTGGTTGCCCAACAACACCTGGAAGACAGACCAGTGCTTCTGGTTGCCAAAGAGCGGTTGGAAGACTGACTGGTGCCCCTGGTTGCCTAACGACAGTATGAAGACTGACTGGTGCCCATGGTTGCCCAACCACAGTGGAAAGACTGACCAGTGCCCCTGGTTGCCCAACATCAGTGGCAAGACTGACTGGTGCCCCTGGTTGCCAAACAACACTGCGAAGACTGACTGGTGCCCCTGGTTGCCCAACAATACCGGGAAGACAGACCAGTGCTTCTGGTTGCCAAAGAGCAGTTGGACGGCTGAACAGTGCCCGTGGTTGCCCAACATCAGTGCGAAGACTGACCGCTGCACCTGGTTGCCCAACAATACCGGGAAGACAGACCAGTGCTTCTGGTTGCCAAAGAGCAGTTGGAAGACTGACTAGTGCCGCTGGATGCCTAACAACAGTAGGAAGACTGACCGGTGCCCCTGGTTGCCCCAAACCATTGGGAAGACTGACCGGTGCCCCTGATTGCGCAACAACAGTGGAAAGACTGACCAGTGTCCCTGGTTCCCCAACATCAATGTGAAGACTGACCGGTGCATGTGGTTGCCCAACATCACTATAAAGACTGACCGGTGCTCCTGGTTGCCCAACAGTACCGGCAAGACAGACCAGTGCTTCTGGTTGCCAAAGAGCAGTTGGAAGACTGACTAGTGCCGCTGGATGCCTAACAACAGTAGGAAGACTGACCGGTGCCCCTGGTTGCCCCAAACCATTGGGAAGACTGACCGGTGCCCCTGATTGCGCAACAACAGTGGACAAAACTGACCAGTGCCCTTGGTTGCCCAACATCAGTGGGAAGACTGACTGGTGCCCCCTGGTTGCCAAACAACACTACGAAGACTGACTAGTGCCCCTGGCTGCCCAACAACACTGGGAAGACTGACTGGTGCCCCTGGTTGCCTAAAATCAGGGGAAAGACTGACCGGTTCCCCCTGGTTGCGCAACAACAGTGAAAAGACTGACCGGTGCCGCTGGTTGCCTATCACAAGTGGAAAAACTGACCAGTGCCCCTGGTTGCCCAACACCAGTGGGAAGACTGACTGGTGCTCTCTGGTTGCCAAACAACACTGCGAAGACTGACTGGTGCCCCTGGTTTCCCAACAATACCTGGAAGACAGACCAGTGCTTCTGGTTGCC
Organism: Crossaster papposus; assembly: GCA_037893245.1. Classification (NCBI taxonomy): domain Eukaryota; kingdom Metazoa; phylum Echinodermata; class Asteroidea; order Velatida; family Solasteridae; genus Crossaster; species Crossaster papposus. Next base: position 2,685,333 of record JBAIAA010000630.1, read on the forward strand.
AAAGAGCAGTTGGAAGACTGACCGGTGCCCGTGGTTGCCCAACATCAGTGTGAAGACTGACCGGTGCACCTGGTTGCCCAACAACACCTGGAAGACAGACCAGTGCTTCTGGTTGCCAAAGAGCGGTTGGAAGACTGACTGGTGCCCCTGGTTGCCTAACGACAGTATGAAGACTGAATGGTGCCCATGGTTGCCCAACCACAGTGGAAAGACTGACCAGTGCCCCTTGTTGCCCAACATTAGTGGCAAGACTGACTGGTGCCCCTGGTTGCCAAACAACACTGCGAAGACTGACTGGTGCCCCTGGTTGCCCAACAATACCGGAAAGACAGACCAGTGCTTCTGGTTGCCAAAGAGCAGTTGGACGGCTGACCAGTGCCCGTGGTTGCCCAACATCAGTGTGAAGACTGACCGCTGCACCTGGTTGCCCAACAATACCGGGAAGACAGACCAGTGCTTCTGGTTGCCAAAGAGCAGTTGGAAGACTGACTATTGCCGCTGGATGCCTAACAACAGTAGGAAGACTGACCGGTGCCCCTGGTTGCCATAAACCATTGGGAAGACTGACTGATGCCCCTGATTGCGCAACAACAGTGGACAGACTGACCAGTGTCCCTGGTTCCCCAACATCAATGTGAAGAGTGACCGGTGCATGTGGTTGCCCAACATCACTATAAAGACTGACCGGTGCTCCTGGTTGCCCAACAGTACCGGCAAGACAGACCAGTGCTTCTGGTTGCCAAAGAGCAGTTGGAAGACTGACTAGTGCCGCTGGATGCCTAACAACAGTAGGAAGACTGACCGGTGCCCCTGGTTGCCCCAAACCATTGGGAAGACTGACCGGTGCCCCTGATTGCGCAACAACAGTGGACAAAACTGACCAGTGCCCTTGGTTGCCCAACATCAGTGGGAAGACTGACTGGTGCCCCCTGGTTGCCAAACAACACTGCGAAGACTGACTAGTGCCCCTGGCTGCCCAACAACACTGGGAAGACTGACTGGTGCCCCTGGTTGCCTAAAATCAGGGGAAAGACTGACCGGTTCCCCCTGGTTGCGCAACAACAGTGAAAAGACTGACCGGTGCCGCTGGTTGCCTATCACAAGGGGAAAAACTGACCAGTGCCCCTGGTTGCCCAACACCAGTGGGAAGACTGACTGGTGCCCTCTGGTTGCCAAACAACACTGCGAAGACTGACTGGTGCCCCTGGTTGCCCAACAATACCTGGAAGACAGACCAGTGCTTCTGGTTGCCAAAGAGCAGTTGGAAGACTGACCGGTGCCCGTGGTTGCCCAACATCAGTGTGAAAACTGACCGGTGCACATGGTTGCCCAACAATACCTGGAAGACAGACCAGTGCTTCTGGTTGCCAAAGAGCAGTTGGAAGACTGACCGGTGCCCGTGGTTGCCCAACATCAGTGTGAAGACTGACCGGTGCACTTGGTTTCCCAACAATACCGGGAAGACAGACCAGTGCTTCTGGTTGCCAAAGAGCGGTTGGAAGACTGACTGGTGCCCCTAGTTGCCTAACAACAGTAGGAAGACTGACTGGTGCCCATGGTTGCCCAACATCAGTGGAAAGACTGACTAGTGCCCCTGGTAGCCCAACAACAGTGGAAAGACTGACCAGTGTCCCTGGTTCCCCAACTTTAATGTGAAGACTGACCGGTGCCTGTGGTTGCCCAACATCACTATGAAGACTGACCGGTGCTCCTGGTTGCCCAACAGTACCGGAAAGACAGACCAGTGCTTCTGGTTGACAAAGAGCAGTTGGAAGACTTACTAGTGCCGCTGGATGCCTAAAAACAGTAGGAAGACTGACCGGTGCCCCTGGTTGCCCCAAACCATTGGGAAGACTGACCGGTGCCCCTGATTGCGCAACAACAGTGGACAAAACTGACCAGTGCCCTTGGTTGCCCAACATCAGTGGGAAGACTGACTGGTGCCCCCTGGTTGCCAAACAACACTACGAAGACTGACTAGTGCCCCTGGCTGCCCAACAACACTGCGAAGACTGACTGGTGCCCCTGGTTGCCCAACAATACCTGGAAGACAGACCAGTGCTTCTGGTTGCCAAAGAGCAGTTGGAAGACTGACCGGTGCCCGTGGTTGCCCAACATCAGTGTGAAAACTGACCGGTGCACCTGGTTGCCCAACAATACCTGGAAGACAGACCAGTGCTTCTGGTTGCCAAAGAGCAGTTGGAAGACTGACCGGTGCCCGTGGTTGCCCAACATCAGTGTGAAGACTGACCGGTGCACCTGGTTGCCCAACAATACCGGGAAGACAGACCAGTGCTTCTGGTTGCCAAAGAGCGGTTGGAAGACTGACTGGTGCCCCTAGTTGCCTAACAACAGTAGGAAGACTGACTGGTGCCCATGGTTGCCCAACATCAGTGGAAAGACTGACTAGTGCCCCTGGTAGCCCTACAACAGTGGAAATACTGACCAGTGTCCCTGGTTCCCCAACTTTAATGTGAAGACTGACCGGTGCATGTGGTTGCCCAACATCACTATAAAGACTGACCGGTGCTCCTGGTTGCCCAACAGTACCGGCAAGACAGACCAGTGCTTCTGGTTGCCAAAGAGCAGTTGGAAGACTGACTGGTGCCGCTGGATGCCTAACAACAGTAGGAAGACTGACCGGTGCCCCTGGTTGCCCCAAACCATTGGGAAGACTGACCGGTGCCCCTGATTGCGCAACAACAGTGGACAAAACTGACCAGTGCCCTTGGTTGCCCAACATCAGTGGGAAGACTGACTGGTGCCCCCTGGTTGCCAAACAACACTGCGAAGACTGACTAGTGCCCCTGGCTGCCCAACAACACTGGGAAGACTGACTGGTGCCCCTGGTTGCCTAAAATCAGGGGAAAGACTGACCGGTTCCCCCTGGTTGCGCAACAACAGTGAAAAGACTGACCGGTGCCGCTGGTTGCCTATCACAAGTGGAAAAACTGACCAGTGCCCCTGGTTGCCCAACACCAGTGGGAAGACTGACTGGTGCCCTCTGGTTGCCAAACAACACTGCGAAGACTGACTGGTGCCCCTGGTTTCCCAACAATACCTGGAAGACAGACCAGTGCTTCTGGTTGCCAAAGAGCAGTTGGAAGACTGACCGGTGCCCGTGGTTGCCCAACATCAGTGTGAAGACTGACCGGTGCACCTGGTTGCCCAACAACACCTGGAAGACAGACCAGTGCTTCTGGTTGCCAAAGAGCGGTTGGAAGACTGACTGGTGCCCCTGGTTGCCTAACGACAGTATGAAGACTGACTGGTGCCCATGGTTGCCCAACCACAGTGGAAAGACTGACCAGTGCCCCTGGTTGCCCAACATCAGTGGCAAGACTGACTGGTGCCCCTGGTTGCCAAACAACACTGCGAAGACTGACTGGTGCCCCTGGTTGCCCAACAATACCGGGAAGACAGACCATTGCTTCTGGTTGCCAAAGAGCAGTTGGACGGCTGACCAGTGCCCGTGGTTGCCCAACATCAGTGTGAAGACTGACCGCTGCACCTGGTTGCCCAACAGTACCGGGAAGACAGACCAGTGCTTCTGGTTGCCAAAGAGCAGTTGGAAGACTGACTAGTGCCACTGGATGCCTAACAACAGTAGGAAGACTGACCGGTGCCCCGGGTTGCCCCAAACCATTGGGAAGACTGACCAGTGCCCCTGATTGCGCAACATCAGTGGACAAAACTGACCAGTGCCCCTGGCTGCCAAACAACACTGCGAAGACTGACTGGTGCCCCTGGTTTCCCAACAATACCTGGAAGACAGACCAGTTCTTCTGGTTGCCAAAGAGCAGTTGGAAGACTGACCGGTGCCCGTGGTTGCCCAACATCAGTGTGAAGACTGACCGGTGCACCTGGTTTCCCAACAATACCTGGAAGACAGACCAGTGCTTCTGGTTGCCAAAGAGCGGTTGGAAGACTGACTAGTGCCCCTGGTTGCCTAACGACAGTATGAAGACTGACTGGTGCCCATGGTTGCCCAAACACAGTGGAAAGACTGACCAGTGCCCCTGGTTGCCCAACATCAGTGGCAAGACTGACTGGTGCCACTGGTTGCCAAACAACACTGCGAAGACTGACTGGTGCCCCTGGTTGCCCAACAATACCGGGAAGACAGACCAGTGCTTCTGGTTGCCAAAGAGCAGTTGGACGGCTGACCAGTGCCCGTGGTTGCCCAACATCAGTGTGAAGACTGACCGCTGCACCTGGTTGCCCAACAATACCGGGAAGACAGACCAGTGCTTCTGGTTGCCAAAGAGCAGTTGAAAGACTGACTAGTGCCGCTGGATGCCTAACAACAGTAGGAAGACTGACCGGTGCCCCTGGTTGCCCCAAACCATTGTGAAGACTGCCGGTACCCCTGATTGCGCAACAACAGTGGAAAGACTGACCAGTGTCCCTGGTTCCCCAACATCAATGTGAAAACTGACCGGTGCATGTGGTTGCCCGACATCACTATAAAGACTGACCGGTGCTCCTGGTTGCCCAACAGTACCGGGAAGACAGACCAGTGCTTCTGGTTGACAAAGAGCAGTTGGAAGACTGACTGGTGCCGCTGGATGCCTAACAACAGTAGGAAGACTGACCGGTGCCCCTGGTTGCCTAACAACAGTAGGAAGACTGACTGGTGCCCATGGTTGCCCAACATCAGTGGAAAGACTGACTAGTGCCCCTGGTAGCCCAACAACAGTGGAAAGACTGACCAGTGTCCCTGGTTCCCCAACTTTTATGTGAAGACTGACCGGTGCCTGTGGTTGCCCAACATCACTGTGAAGACTGACCGGTGCTCCTGGTTGCCCAACAGTACCGGGAAGACAGACCAGTGCTTCTGGTTGACAAAGAGCAGTTGGACGGCTGACCAGTGCCCGTGGTTGCCCAACATCAGTGTGAAGACTGACCGCTGCACCTGGTTGCCCAACAATACCGGGAAGACAGACCAGTGCTTCTGGTTGCCAAAGAGCAGTTGGAAGACTGACTAGTGCCGCTGGATGCCTAACAACAGTAGGTAGACTGACCGGTGCCCCTGGTTGCCATAAACCATTGGGAAGACTGACCGATGCCCCTGATTGCGCAACAACAGTGGAAAGACTGACCAGTGTCCCTGGTTCCCCAACATCAATGTGAAGACTGACCGGTGCATGTGGTTGCCCAACATCACTATAAAGACTGACCGGTGCTCCTGGTTGCCCAACAGTACCGGCAAGACAGACCAGTGCTTCTGGTTGCCAAAGAGCAGTTGGAAGACTGACTGGTGCCGCTGGATGCCTAACAACAGTAGGAAGACTGACCGGTGCCCCTGGTTGCCCCAAACCATTGGGAAGACTGACCGGTGCCCCTGATTGCGCAACAACAGTGGACAAAACTGACCAGTGCCCTTGGTTGCCCAACGACAGTATGAAGACTGACTGGTGCCCATGGTTGCCCAAACACAGTGGAAAGACTGACCAGTGCCCCTGGTTGCCCAACATCAGTGGCAAGACTGACTGGTGCCACTGGTTGCCAAACAACACTGCGAAGACTGACTGGTGCCCCTGGTTGCCCAACAATACCGGGAAGACAGACCAGTGCTTCTGGTTGCCAAAGAGCAGTTGGACGGCTGACCAGTGCCCGTGGTTGCCCAACATCAGTGTGAAGACTGACCGCTGCACCTGGTTGCCCAACAATACCGGGAAGACAGACCAGTGCTTCTGGTTGCCAAAGAGCAGTTGAAAGACTGACTAGTGCCGCTGGATGCCTAACAACAGTAGGAAGACTGACCGGTGCCCCTGGTTGCCCCAAACCATTGTGAAGACTGCCGGTACCCCTGATTGCGCAACAACAGTGGAAAGACTGACCAGTGTCCCTGGTTCCCCAACATCAATGTGAAAACTGACCGGTGCATGTGGTTGCCCGACATCACTATAAAGACTGACCGGTGCTCCCGGTTGCCCAACAGTACCGGCAAGACAGACCAGTGCTTCTGGTTGCCAAAGAGCAGTTGGAAGACTGACTGGTGCCGCTGGATGCCTAACAACAGTAGGAAGACTGACCGGTGCCCCTGGTTGCCTAACAACAGTAGGAAGACTGACTGGTGCCCATGGTTGCCCAACATCAGTGGAAAGACTGACTAGTGCCCCTGGTAGCCCAACAACAGTGGAAAGACTGACCAGTGTCCCTGGTTCCCCGACTTTTATGTGAAGACTGACCGGTGCCTGTGGTTGCCCAACATCACTGTGAAGACTGACCGGTGCTCCTGGTTGCCCAACAGTACCGGGAAGACAGACCAGTGCTTCTGGTTGACAAAGAGCAGTTGGACGGCTGACCAGTGCCCGTGGTTGCCCAACATCAGTGTGAAGACTGACCGCTGCACCTGGTTGCCCAACAATACCGGGAAGACAGACCAGTGCTTCTGGTTGCCAAAGAGCAGTTGGAAGACTGACTAGTGCCGCTGGATGCCTAACAACAGTAGGAAGACTGACCGGTGCCCCTGGTTGCCATAAACCATTGGGAAGACTGACCGATGCCCCTGATTGCGCAACAACAGTGGAAAGACTGACCAGTGTCCCTGGTTCCCCAACATCAATGTGAAGACTGACCGGTGCATGTGGTTGCCCAACATCACTATAAAGACTGACCGGTGCTCCTGGTTGCCCAACAGTACCGGCAAGACAGACCAGTGCTTCTGGTTGCCAAAGAGCAGTTGGAAGACTGACTGGTGCCGCTGGATGCCTAACAACAGTAGGAAGACTGACCGGTGCCCCTGGTTGCCCCAAACCATTGGGAAGACTGACCGGTGCCCCTGATTGCGCAACAACAGTGGACAAAACTGACCAGTGCCCTTGGTTGCCCAACATCAGTGGGAAGACTGACTGGTGCCCCCTGGTTGCCAAACAACACTGCGAAGAATGACTAGTGCCCCTGGCTGCCCAACAACACTGGGAAGACTGACTGGTGCCCCTGGTTGCCTAAAATCAGGGGAAAGACTGACCGGTTCCCCCTGGTTGCGCAACAACAGTGAAAAGACTGACCGGTGCCGCTGGTTGCCTATCACAAGTGGAAAAACTGACCAGTGCCCCTGGTTGCCCAACACCAGTGGGAAGACTGACTGGTGCCCTCTGGTTGCCAAACAACACTGCGAAGACTGACTGGTGCCCCTGGTTTCCCAACAATACCTGGAAGACAGACCAGTGCTTCTGGTTGCCAAAGAGCAGTTGGAAGACTGACCGGTGCCCGTGGTTGCCCAACATCAGTGTGAAGACTGACCGGTGCACCTGGTTGCCCAACAACACCTGGAAGACAGACCAGTGCTTCTGGTTGCCAAAGAGCGGTTGGAAGACTGACTGGTGCCCCTGGTTGCCTAACGACAGTATGAAGACTGACTGGTGCCCATGGTTGCCCAACCACAATGGAAAGACTGACCAGTGCCCCTGGTTGCCCAACATCAGTGGCAAGACTGACTGGTGCCCCTGGTTGCCAAACAACACTGCGAAGACTGACTGGTGCCCCTGGTTGCCCAACAATACCGGGAAGACAGACCAGTGCTTCTGGTTGCCAAAGAGCAGTTGGACGGCTGACCAGTGCCCGTGGTTGCCCAACATCAGTGCGAAGACTGACCGCTGCACCTGGTTGCCCAACAATACCGGGAAGACAGACCAGTGCTTCTGGTTGCCAAAGAGCAGTTGGAAGACTGACTAGTGCCGCTGGATGCCTAACAACAGTAGGAAGACTGACCGGTGCCCCTGGTTGCCCCAAACCATTGGGAAGACTGACCGGTGCCCCTGATTGCGCAACAACAGTGGAAAGACTGACCAGTGTCCCTGGTTCCCCAACATCAATGTGAAGACTGACCGGTGCATGTGGTTGCCCAACATCACTATAAAGACTGACCGGTGCTCCCGATTGCCCAACAGTACCGGGAAGACAGACCAGTGCTTCTGGTTGCCAAAGAGCAGTTGGAAGACTGACTGGTGCCGCTGGATGCCTAACAACAGTAGGAAGACTGATCGGTGCCCCTGGATGCCCAAAATCAGTGGGAAGACTGACCGATGCCCCTGGTTGCGCAACAACAGTGAAAAGACTGACCGGTGCCCCAGACTGACCGGTGCCCGTGGTTGCCCAACATCAGTGTGAAGACTGACCGGTACACCTGGTTGCCCAACAATACCTGGAAGACAGACCAGTGCTTCTGGTTGCCAAAGAGCGGTTGGAAGACTGACTGGTGCCCCTGGTTGCCTAACAACAGTAGGAAGACTGACTGGTGCCCATGGTTGCCCAACATCAGTGGAAAGACTGACTAGTGCCCCTGGTAGCCCAACAACAGTGGAAAGACTGACCAGTGTCCCTGGTTCCCCAACTTTAATGTGAAGACTGACCGGTGCCTGTGGTTGCCCAACATCACTGTGAAGACTGACCGGTGCTCCTGGTTGCCCAACAGTACCGGGAAGACAGACCAGTGCTTCTGGTTGCCAAAGAGCAGTTGGAAGACTGACTAGTGCCGCTGGATGCCTAACAACAGTAGGAAGACTGACCGGTGCCCCTGGTTGCCCCAAACCATTGGGAAGACTGACCAGTGCCCCTGATTGCGCAACAACAGTGGACAAAACTGACCAGTGCCCCTGGCTGCCAAACAACACTGCGAAGACTGACTGGTGCCCCTGGTTTCCCAACAATACCTGGAAGACAGACCAGTGCTTCTGGTTGCCAAAGAGCAGTTGGAAGACTGACCGGTGCCCGTGGTTGCCCAACATCAGTGTGAAGACTGACCGGTGCACCTGGTTGCCCAACAACACCTGGAAGACAGACCAGTGCTTCTGGTTGCCAAAGAGCGGTTGGAAGACTGACTGGTGCCCCTGGTTGCCTAACGACAGTATGAAGACTGACTGGTGCCCATGGTTGCCCAACCACAGTGGACAAAACTGACCAGTGCCCTTGGTTGCCCAACATCAGTGGGAAGACTGACTGGTGCCCCCTGGTTGCCAAACAACACTACGAAGACTGACTAGTGCCCCTGGCTGCCCAACAACACTGGGAAGACTGACTGGTGCCCCTGGTTGCCTAAAATCAGGGGAAAGACTGACCGGTTCCCCCTGGTTGCGCAACAACAGTGAAAAGACTGACCGGTGCCGCTAGTTGCCTATCACAAGTGGAAAAACTGACCAGTGCCCCTGGTTGCCCAACACCAGTGGGAAGACTGACTGGTGCCCTCTGGTTGCCAAACAACACTGCGAAGACTGACTGGTGCCCCTGGTTTCCCAACAATACCGGGAAGACAGACCAGTGCTTCTGGTTGCCAAAGAGCAGTTGGACGGCTGACCAGTGCCCGTGGTTGCCCAACATCAGTGTGAAGACTGACCGCTGCACCTGGTTGCCCAACAATACCGGGAATACAGACCAGTGCTTCTGGTTGCCAAAAAGCAGTTGGAAGACTGACTAGTGCCGCTGGATGCCTAACAACAGTAGGAAGACTCACCGGTGCCCCTGGTTGCCCCAAACCATTGGGAAGACTGACCGGTGCCCCTGATTGCGCAACAACAGTGGAAAGACTGACCAGTGTTCCTGGTTCCCCAACATCAATGTGAAGACTGACTGGTGCATGTGGTTGCCCGACATCACTATAAAGACTGACCGGTGCTCCTGGTTGCCCAACAGTACCGGGAAGACAGACCAGTGCTTCTGGTTGCCGAAGAGCAGTTGGAAGACTGACTGGTGCCGCTGGATGCCTAACAACAGTAGGAAGACTGACCGGTGCCCCTGGTTGCCCCAAACCATTGGGAAGATTGACCGGTGCCCCTGATTGCGCAACAACAGTGGAAAAACTGACCAGTGCCCTTGGTTGCCCAACATCAGTGGGAAGACTGACTGGTGCCCATGGTTGCCCAACATCAGTGGAAAGACTGACTAGTGCCCCTGGTAGCCCAACAACAGTGGAAAGACTGACCAGTGTCCCTGGTTCCCCAACTGTAATGTGAAGACTGACCGGTGCCTGTGGTTGCCCAACATCACTGTGAAGACTGACCAGTGCTTCTGGTTGCCAAAGAGCAGTTGGAAGACTGACTAGTGCCGCTGGATGCCTAACAACAGTAGGAAGACTGACCGGTGCCCCTGGTTGCCCCAAACCATTGGGAAGACTGACCAGTGCCCCTGATTGCGCAACAACAGTGGACAAAACTGACCAGTGCCCCTGGCTGCCAAACAACACTGCGAAGACTGACTGGTGCCCCTGGTTTCCCAACAATACCTGGAAGACAGACCAGTGCTTCTGGTTGCCAAAGAGCAGTTGGAAGACTGACCGGTGCCCGTGGTTGCCCAACATCAGTGTGAAGACTGACCGGTGCACCTGGTTGCCCAACAACACCTGGAAGACAGACCAGTGCTTCTGGTTGCCAAAGAGCGGTTGGAAGACTGACTGGTGCCCCTGGTTGCCTAACGACAGTATGAAGACTGACTGGTGCCCATGGTTGCCCAACCACAGTGGAAAGACTGACCAGTGCCCCTGGTTGCCCAACATCAGTGGCAAGACTGACTGGTGCCCCTGGTTACCAAACAACACTGCGAAGACTGACTGGTGCCCCTGGTTGCCCAACAATACCGGGAAGACAGACCAGTGCTTCTGGTTGCCAAAGAGCAGTTGGACGGCTGACCAGTGCCCGTGATTGCCCAACATCAGTGTGAAGACTGACCGCTGCACCTGGTTGCCCAACAATACCGGGAATACAGACCAGTGCTTCTGGTTGCCAAAAAGCAGTTGGAAGACTGACTAGTGCCGCTGGATGCCTAACAACAGTAGGAAGACTCACCGGTGCCCCTGGTTGCCCCAAACCATTGGGAAGACTGACCGGTGCCCCTGATTGCGCAACAACAGTGGAAAGACTGACCAGTGTTCCTGGTTCCCCAACATCAATGTGAAGACTGACTGGTGCATGTGGTTGCCCGACATCACTATAAAGACTGACCGGTGCTCCTGGTTGCCCAACAGTACCGGGAAGACAGACCAGTGATTCTGGTTGCCAAAGAGCAGTTGGAAGACTGACTGGTGCCGCTGGATGCCTAACAACAGTAGGAAGACTGACCGGTGCCCCTGGTTGCCCCAAACCATTGGGAAGATTGACCGGTGCCCCTGATTGCGCAACAACAGTGGAAAAACTGACCAGTGCCCTTGGTTGCCCAACATCAGTGGGAAGACTGACTGGTGCCCATGGTTGCCCAACATCAGTGGAAAGACTGACTAGTGCCCCTGGTAGCCCAACAACAGTGGAAAGACTGACCAGTGTCCCTGGTTCCCCATCTGTAATGTGAAGACTGACCGGTGCCTGTGGTTGCCCAACATCACTGTGAAGACTGACCGGTGCTCCTGGTTGCCCAACAGTACCGGGAAGACAGACCAGTGCTTCTGGTTGCCAAAGAGCAGTTGGAAGACTGACTAGTGCCGCTGGATGCCTAACAACAGTAGGAAGACTGACCGGTGCCCCTGGTTGCCCCAAACCATTGGGAAGACTGACCAGTGCCCCTGATTGCGCAACAACAGTGGACAAAACTGACCAGTGCCCCTGGCTGCCAAACAACACTGCGAAGACTGACTGGTGCCCCTGGTTTCCCAACAATACCTGGAAGACAGACCAGTGCTTCTGGTTGCCAAAGAGCAGTTGGAAGACTGACCGGTGCCCGTGGTTGCCCAACATCAGTGTGAAGACTGACCGGTGCACCTGGTTGCCCAACAACACCTGGAAGACAGACCAGTGCTTCTGGTTGCCAAAGAGCGGTTGGAAGACTGACTGGTGCCCCTGGTTGCCTAACGACAGTATGAAGACTGACTGGTGCCCATGGTTGCCCAACCACAGTGGAAAGACTGACCAGTGCCCCTGGTTGCCCAACATCAGTGGCAAGACTGACTGGTGCCCCTGGTTACCAAACAACACTGCGAAGACTGACTGGTGCCCCTGGTTGCCCAACAATACCGGGAAGACAGACCAGTGCTTCTGGTTGCCAAAGAGCAGTTGGACGGCTGACCAGTACCCGTGGTTGCCCAACATCAGTGTGAAGACTGACCGCTGCACCTGGTTGCCCAACAATACCGGGAATACAGACCAGTGCTTCTGGTTGCCAAAAAACAGTTGGAAGACTGACTAGTGCCGCTGGATGCCTAACAACAGTAGGAAGACTCACCGGTGCCCCTGGTTGCCCCAAACCATTGGGAAGACTGACCGGTGCCCCTGATTGCGCAACAACAGTGGAAAGACTGACCAGTGTCCCTGGTTCCCCAACATCAATGTGAAGACTGACTGGTGCATGTGGTTGCCCGACATCACTATAAAGACTGACCGGTGCTCCTGGTTGCCCAACAGTACCGGGAAGACAGACCAGTGCTTCTGGTTGCCAAAGAGCAGTTGGAAGACTGACTGGTGCCGCTGGATGCCTAACAACAGTAGGAAGACTGACCGGTGCCCCTGGTTGCCCCAAACCATTGGGAAGATTGACCGGTGCCCCTGATTGCGCAACAACAGTGGAAAAACTGACCAGTGCCCTTGGTTGCCCAACATCAGTGGGAAGACTGACCGGTGCCCCCTGGTTGCCAAACAACACTACGAAGACTGACTAGTGCCCCTGGCTGCCCAACAACACTGGGAAGACTGACTGGTGCCCCTGGTTGCCTAAAATCAGGGGAAAGACTGACCGGTTCCCCCTGGTTGCGCCACAACAGTGAAAAGACTGACCGGTGCCGCTGGTTGCCTATCACAAGTGGAAAAACTGACCAGTGCCCCTGGTTGCCCAACACCAGTGGGAAGACTGACTGGTGCCCTCTGGTTGCCAAACTACACTGCGAAGACTGACTGGTGCCCCTGGTTTCCCAACAATAACTGGAAGACAAACCAGTGCTTCTGGTTGCCAAAGAGCAGTTGGAAGACTGACCGGTGCCCGTGGTTGCCCAACATCAGTGTGAAGACTGACCGGTGCACCTGGTTGCCCAACAACACCTGGAAGACAGACCAGTGCTTCTGGTTGCCAAAGGGCGGTTGGAAGACTGACTGGTGACCCTGGTTGCCTAACGACAGTATGAAGACTGACTGGTGCCCATGGTTGCCCAACTACAGTGGAAAGACTGACCAGTGCCCCTGGTTGCCCAACATCAGTAGCAAGACTGACTGGTGCCCCTGGTTGCCAAACAACACTGCGAAGACTGACTGGTGCCCCTGGTTGCCCAACAATACCGAGAAGACAGACCAGTGCTTCTGGTTGCCAAAGAGCAGTTGGACGGCTGACCAGTGCCCGTGGTTGCCCAACATCAGTGTGAAGACTGACCGCTGCACCTGGTTGCCCAACAATACCGGGAAGACAGACCAGTGCTTCTGGTTGCCAAAGAGCAGTTGGAAGACTGACTAGTCCCGCTGGATGCCTAACAACAGTAGGAAGACTGACCGGTGCCCCTGGTTGCCCCAAACCATTGGGAAGACTGACCTTTGCCCTGATTGCGCAACAACAGTGGAAAGACTGACCAGTGTCCCTGGTTCCCCAACATCAATGTGAAGACTGACCGGTGCATGTGGTTGCCCAACATCACTATAAAGACTGACCGGTGCTCCTGGTTGCCCAACAGTACCAGGAAGACAGACCAGTGCTTCTGGTTGCCAAAGAGCAGTTGGAAGACTGACTGGTGCCGCTGGATGCCTAACAACAGTAGGAAGACTGACCGGTGCCCCTGGATGCCCAAAATCAGTGGGAAGACTCACCGATGCCCCTGGTTGCGCAACAACAGTGAAAAGACTGACCGGTGCCCCTGACTGACCGGTGCCCGTGGTTGCCCAACATCAGTGTGAAGACTGACCGGTACACCTGGTTGCCCAACAATACCTGGAAGACAGACCAGTGCTTCTGGTTGCCAAAGAGCGGTTGGAAGACTGACTGGTGCCCCTAGTTGCCTAACAACAGTAGGAAGACTGACTGGTGCCCCTGGTTGCCCAACATCAGTGGCAAGACTGACTGGTGCCCCTGGTTGCCAAACAACACTGCGAAGACTGACTGGTGCCCTGGTTGCCCAACAATACCGGGAAGACAGACCAGTGCTTCTGGTTGCCAAAGAGCAGTTGGACGGCTGACCAGTGCCCGTGGTTGCCCAACATCAGTGTGAAGACTGACCGCTGCACCTGGTTGCCCAACAATACCGGGAAGACAGACCCGTGCTTCTGGTTGCCAAAGAGCAGTTGAAAGACTGACTAGTGCCGCTGGATGCCTAACAACAGTAGGAAGACTGACCGGTGCCCCTGGTTGCCCCAAACCATTGTGAAGACTGCCGGTGCCCCTGATTGCGCAACAACAGTGGAAAGACTGACCAGTGTCCCTGGTTCCCCAACATCAATGTGAAAACTGACCGGTGCATGTGGTTGCCCGACATCACTATAAAGACTGACCGGTGCTCCTGGTTGCCCAACAGTACCGGGAAGACAGACCAGTGCTTCTGGTTGACAAAGAGCAGTTGGAAGACTGACTGGTGCCGCTGGATGCCTAACAACAGTAGGAAGACTGACCGGTGCCCCTGGTTGCCTAACAACAGTAGGAAGACTGACTGGTGCCCATGGTTGCCCAACATCAGTGGAAAGACTGACTAGTGCCCCTGGTAGCCCAACAACAGTGGAAAGACTGACCAGTGTCCCTGGTTCCCCAACTTTTATGTGAAGACTGACCGGTGCCTGTGGTTGCCCAACATCACTGTGAAGACTGACCGGTGCTCCTGGTTGCCCAACAGTACCGGGAAGACAGACCAGTGCTTCTGGTTGACAAAGAGCAGTTGGACGGCTGACCAGTGCCGGTGGTTGCCCAACATCAGTGTGAAGACTGACCGCTGCACCTGGTTGCCCAACAATACCGGGAAGACAGACCAGTGCTTCTGGTTGCCAAAGAGCAGTTGGAAGACTGACTAGTGCCGCTGGATGCCTAACAACAGTAGGAAGACTGACCGGTGCCCCTGGTTGCCATAAACCATTGGGAAGACTGACCGATGCCCCTGATTGCGCAACAACAGTGGAAAGACTGACCAGTGTCCCTGGTTCCCCAACATCAATGTGAAGACTGACCGGTGCATGTGGTTGCCAAACATCACTATAAAGACTGACCGGTGCTCCTGGTTGCCCAACAGTACCGGCAAGACAGACCAGTGCTTCTGGTTGCCAAAGAGCAGTTGGAAGACTGACTGGTGCCGCTGGATGCCTAACAACAGTAGGAAGACTGACCGGTGCCCCTGGTTGCCCCAAACCATTGGGAAGACTGACCGGTGCCCCTGATTGCGCAACAACAGTGGACAAAACTGACCAGTGCCCTTGGTTGCCCAACATCAGTGGGAAGACTGACTGGTGCCCCCTGGTTGCCAAACAACACTGCGAAGACTGACTAGTGCCCCTGGCTGCCCAACAACACTGGGAAGACTGACTGGTGCCCCTGGTTGCCTAAAATCAGGGGAAAGACTGACCGGTTCCCCCTGGTTGCGCAACAACAGTGAAAAGACTGACCGGTGCAGCTGGTTGCCTATCACATGTGGAAAAACTGACCAGTGCCCCTGGTTGCCCAACACCAGTGGGAAGACTGACTGGTGCCCTCTGGTTGCCAAACAACACTGCGAAGACTGACTGGTGCCCCTGGTTTCCCAACAATACCTGGAAGACAGACCAGTGCTTCTGGTTGCCAAAGAGCAGTTGGAAGACTGACCGGTGCCCGTGGTTGCCCAACATCAGTGTGAAGACTGACCGGTGCACCTGGTTGCCCAACAACACCTGGAAGACAGACCAGTGCTTCTGGTTGCCAAAGAGCGGTTGGAAGACTGACTGGTGCCCCTGGTTGCCTAACGACAGTATGAAGACTGACTGGTGCCCATGGTTGCCCAACGACAGTGGAAAGACTGACCAGTGCCCCTGGTTGCCCAACATCAGTGGCAAGACTGACTGGTGCCCCTGGTTGCCAAACAACACTGCGAAGACTGACTGGTGCCCTGGTTGCCCAACAATACCGGGAAGACAGACCAGTGCTTCTGGTTGCCAAAGAGCAGTTGGACGGCTGACCAGTGCCCGTGGTTGCCCAACATCAGTGTGAAGACTGACCGCTGCACCTGGTTGCCCAACAATACCGGCAAGACAGACCAGTGCTTCTGGTTGCCAAAAAGCAGTTGGAAGACTGACTAGTGCCGCTGGATGCCTAACAACAGTAGGAAGACTGACCGGTGCCCCTGGTTGCCCCAAACCATTGGGAAGACTGACCGGTGCCCCTGATTGCGCAACAACAGTGAAAAGACTGACCAGTGTCCCTGGTTCCCCAACATCAATGTGAAGACTGACTGGTGCATGTGGTTGCCCGACATCACTATAAAGACTGACCGGTGCTCCTGGTTGCCCAACAGTACCGGGAAGATAGACCAGTGCTTCTGGTTGCCAAAGAGCAGTTGGAAGACTGACTGGTGCCGCTGGATGCCTAACAACAGTAGGAAGACTGACCGGTGCCCCTGGTTGCCCCAAACCATTGGGAAGATTGACCGGTGCCCCTGATTGCGCAACAACAGTGGAAAAACTGACCAGTGCCCTTGGTTGCCCAACATCAGTGGGAAGACTGACCGGTGCCCCCTGGTTGCCAAACAACACTACGAAGACTGACTAGTGCCCCTGGCTACCCAACAACACTGGGAAGACTGACTGGTGCCCCTGGTTGCCTAAAATCAGGGGAAAGACTGACCGGTTCCCCCTGGTTGCGCCACAACAGTGAAAAGACTGACCGGTGCCGCTGGTTGCCTATCACAAGTGGAAAAACTGACCAGTGCCCCTGGTTGCCCAACACCAGTGGGAAGACTGACTGGTGCCCTCTGGTTGCCAAACTACACTGCGAAGACTGACTGGTGCCCCTGGTTGCCAAACAACACTGCGAAGACTGACTGGTGCCCCTGGTTTCCCAACAATACCTGGAAGACAGACCAGTGCTTCTGGTTGCCAAAGAGCAGTTGGAAGACTGACCGGTGCCCGTGGTTGCCCAACATCAGTGTGAAGACTGACCGGTGCACCTGGTTGCCCAACAACACCTGGAAGACAGACCAGTGCTTCTGGTTGCCAAAGAGCGGTTGGAAGACTGACTGGTGCCCCTGGTTGCCTAACGACAGTATGAAGACTGACTGTTGCCCATGGTTGCCCAACCACAGTGGAAAGACTGACCAGTGCCCCTGGTTGCCCAACATCAGTGGCAAGACTGACTGGTGCCCCTGGTTGCCAAACAACACTGCGAAGACTGACTGGTGCCCCTGGTTGCCCAACAATACCGGGAAGACAGACCAGTGCTTCTGGTTGCCAAAGAGCAGTTGGACGGCTGACCAGTGCCCGTGGTTGCCCAACATCAGTGTGAAGACTGACCGCTGCACCTGGTTGCCCAACAATACCGGGAAGACAGACCAGTGCTTCTGGTTGCCAAAAAGCAGTTGGAAGACTGACTAGTGCCGCTGGATGCCTAACAACAGTAGGAAGACTGACCGGTGCCCCTGGTTGCCCCAAACCATTGGGAAGACTGACCGGTGCCCCTGATTGCGCAACAACAGTGGAAAGACTGACCAGTGTCCCTGGTTCCCCAACATCAATGTGAAGACTGACTGGTGCATGTGGTTGCCCGACATCACTATAAAGACTGACCGGTGCTCCTGGTTGCCCAACAGTACCGGGAAGACAGACCAGTGCTTCTGGTTGCCAAAGAGCAGTTGGAAGACTGACTGGTGCCGCTGGATGCCTAACAACAGTAGGAAGACTGACCGGTGCCCCTGGTTGCCCAACTACAGTGGAAAAACTGACCAGTGCCCCTGGTTGCCCAACACCAGTGGGAAGACTGACTGGTGCCCTCTGGTTGCCAATCAACACTGCGAAGACTGACTGGTGCCCCTGGTTGCCCAACAATACCGAGAGGACAGACCAGTGCTTCTGGTTGCCAAAGAGCAGTTGGACGGCTGACCAGTGCCCGTGGTTGCCCAACATCAGTGTGAAGACTGACCGCTGCACCTGGTTGCCCAACAATACCGGGAAGACAGACCAGTGCTTCTGGTTGACAAAGAGCAGTTGGAAGACTTACTAGTGCCGCTGGATGCCTAACAACAGTAGGAAGACTGACCGGTGCCCCTGGTTGCCCCAAAACATTGGGAAGACTGACCGGTACCCCTGATTGCGCAACAACAGTGGACAAAACTGACCAGTGCCCTTGGTTGCCCAACATCAGTGGGAAGACTGACTGGTGCCCCCTGGTTGCCAAACAACACTACGAAGACTGACTAGTGCCCCTGGCTGCCCAACAACACTGGGAAGACTGACTGGTGCCCCTGGTTGCCTAAAATCAGGGGAAAGACTGACCGGTTCCCCCTGGTTGCGCAACAACAGTGAAAAGACTGACCGGTGCCGCTGGTTGCCTATCACAAGTGGAAAAACTGACCAGTGCCCCTGGTTGCCCAACACCAGTGGGAAGACTGACTGGTGCCCTCTGGTTGCCAAACAACACTGCGAAGACTGACTGGTGCCCCTGGTTTCCAAACAATACCTGGAAGACAGACCAGTGCTTCTGGTTGTCAAAGAGCAGTTGGAAGACTGACCGGTGCCCGTGGTTGCCCAACATCAGTGTGAAGACTGACCGGTGCACCTGGTTGCCCAACAACACCTGGAAGACAGACCAGTGCTTCTGGTTGCCAAAGAGCGGTTGGAAGACTGACTGGTGCCCCTGGTTGCCTAACGACAGTATGAAGACTGACTGGTGCCCATGGTTGCCCAAACACAGTGGAAAGACTGACCAGTGCCCCTGGTTGCCCAACATCAGTGGCAAGACTGACTGGTGCCCCTGGTTGCCAAACAACACTGCGAAGACTGACTGGTGCCCCTGGTTGCCCAACAATACCGGGAAGACAGACCAGTGCTTCTGGTTGCCAAAGAGCAGTTGGACGGCTGACCAGTGCCCGTGGTTGCACAACATCAGTGTGAAGACTGACCGCTGCACCTGGTTGCCCAACAATACCGGGAAGACAGACCCGTGCTTCTGGTTGCCAAAGAGCAGTTGAAAGACTGACTAGTGCCGCTGGATGCCTAACAACAGTAGGAAGACTGACCGGTGCCCCTGGTTGCCCCAAACCATTGTGAAGACTGCCGGTGCCCCTGATTGCGCAACAACAGTGGAAAGACTGACCAGTGTCCCTGGTTCCCCAACATCAATGTGAAAACTGACCGGTGCATGTGGTTGCCCGACATCACTATCAAGACTGACCGGTGCTCCTGGTTGCCCAACAGTACCGGGAAGACAGACCAGTGCTTCTGGTTGACAAAGAGCAGTTGGAAGACTGACTGGTGCCGCTGGATGCCTAACAACAGTAGGAAGACTGACCGGTGCCCCTGGTTGCCTAACAACAGTAGGAAGACTGACTGGTGCCCATGGTTGCCCAACATCAGTGAAAAGACTGACTAGTGCCCCTGGTAGCCCAACAACAGTGGAAAGACTGACCAGTGTCCCTGGTTCCCCAACATTTATGTGAAGACTGACCGGTGCCTGTGGTTGCCCAACATCACTGTGAAGACTGACCGGTGCTCCTGGTTGCCCAACAGTACCGGGAAGACAGACCAGTGCTTCTGGTTGACAAAGAGCAGTTGGACGGCTGACCAGTGCCCGTGGTTGCCCAACATCAGTGTGAAGACTGACCGGTGCACCTGGTTGCCCAACAATACCGGGAAGACAGACCAGTGCTTCTGGTTGCCAAAGAGCAGTTGGAAGACTGACTAGTGCCGCTGGATGCCTAACAACAGTAGGAAGACTGACCGGTGCCCCTGGTTGCCATAAACCATTGGGAAGACTGACCGATGCCCCTGATTGCGCAACAACAGTGGAAAGACTGACCAGTGTCCCTGGTTCCCCAACATCAATGTGAAGACTGACCGGTGCATGTGGTTGCCCAACATCACTATAAAGACTGACCGGTGCTCCTGGTTGCCCAACAGTACCGGCAAGACAGACCAGTGCTTCTGGTTGCCAAAGACCAGTTGGAAGACTGACTGGTGCCGCTGGATGCCTAACAACAGTAGGAAGACTGACCGGTGCCCCTGGTTGCCCCAAACCATTGGGAAGACTGACCGGTGCCCCTGATTGCGCAACAACAGTGGACAAAACTGACCAGTGCCCTTGGTTGCCCAACATCAGTGGGAAGACTGACTGGTGCCCCCTGGATGCCAAACAACACTGCGAAGACTGACTAGTGCCCCTGGCTGCCCAACAACACTGGGAAGACTGACTGGTGCCCCTGGTTGCCTAAAATCAGGGGAAAGACTGACCGGTTCCCCCTGGTTGCGCAACAACAGTGAAAAGACTGACCGGTGCCGCTGGTTGCCTATCACAAGTGGAAAAACTGACCAGTGCCCCTGGTTGCCCAACACCAGTGGGAAGACTGACTGGTGCCCTCTGGTTGCCAAACAACGCTGCGAAGACTGACTGGTGCCCCTGGTTTCCCAACAATACCTGGAAGACAGACCAGTGCTTCTGGTTGCCAAAGAGCAGTTGGAAGACTGACCGGTGCCCGTGGTTGCCCAACATCAGTGTGAAGATTGACCGGTGCACCTGGTTGCCCAACAACACCTGGAAGACAGACCAGTGCTTCTGGTTGCCAAAGAGCGGTTGGAAGACTGACTGGTGCCCCTGGTTGCCTAACGACAGTATGAAGACTGACTGGTGCCCATGGTTGCCCAACCACAGTGGAAAGACTGACCAGTGCCCCTGGTTGCCCAACATCAGTGGCAAGACTGACTGGTGCCCCTGGTTGCCAAACAACACTGCGAAGACTGACTGGTGCCCCTGGTTGCCCAACAATACCGGGAAGACAGACCAGTGCTTCTGGTTGCCAAAGAGCAGTTGGACGGCTGACCAGTGCCCGTGGTTGCCCAACATCAGTGTGAAGACTGACCGGTGCCCCTGGTTGCCCCAAACCATTGGGAAGACTGACCGGCGGGTGCCCCTGATTGCGCAACAACAGTGGAAAGACTGACCAGTGTCCCTGGTTCCCCAACATCAATGTTAAGACTGACTGGTGCATGTGGTTGCCCGACATCACTATAAAGACTGACCGGTGCTCCTGGTTGCCCAACAGTACCGGGAAGATAGACCAGTGCTTCTGGTTGCCAAAGAGCAGTTGGAAGACTGACTGGTGCCGCTGGATGCCTAACAACAGTAGGAAGACTGACCGGTGCCCCTGGTTGCCCCAAACCATTGGGAAGATTGACCGGTGCCCCTGATTGCGCAACAACAGTGGAAAAACTGACCAGTGCCCTTGGTTGCCCAACATCAGTGGGAAGACTGACCGGTGCCCCCTGGTTGCCAAACAACACTACGAAGACTGACTAGTGCCCCTGGCTACCCAACAACACTGGGAAGACTGACTGGTGCCCCTGGTTGCCTAAAATCAGGGGAAAGACTGACCGGTTCCCCCTGGTTGCGCCACAACAGTGAAAAGACTGACCGGTGCCGCTGGTTGCCTATCACAAGTGGAAAAACTGACCAGTGCCCCTGGTTGCCCAACACCAGTGGGAAGACTGACTGGTGCCCTCTGGTTGCCAAACTACACTGCGAAGACTGACTGGTGCCCCTGGTTTCCCAACAATACCTGGAAGACAGACCAGTGCTTCTGGTTGCCAAAGAGCAGTTGGAAGACTGACCGGTGCCCGTGGTTGCCCAACATCAGTGTGAAGACTGACCGGTGCACCTGGTTGCCCAAC
Source organism: Crossaster papposus (assembly GCA_037893245.1). NCBI lineage: Eukaryota > Metazoa > Echinodermata > Asteroidea > Velatida > Solasteridae > Crossaster > Crossaster papposus. The sequence continues at coordinate 2,707,058 of JBAIAA010000630.1, forward strand.
AACACCTGGAAGACAGACCAGTGCTTCTGGTTGCCAAAGGGCGGTTGGAAGACTGACTGGTGCCCCTGGTTGCCTAACGACAGTATGAAGACTGACTGGTGCCCATGGTTGCCCAACTACAGTGGAAAGACTGACCAGTGCCCTTGGTTGCCCAACATCAGTGGGAAGACTGACTGGTGCCCCCTGGTTGCCAAACAACACTACGAAGACTGACTAGTGCCCCATGCTGCCCAACAACACTGGGAAGACTGACTGGTGCCCCTGGTTGCCTAAAATCAGGGGAAAGACTGACCGGTTCCCCCTGGTTGCGCCACAACAGTGAAAAGACTGACCGGTGCCGCTGGATGCCTATCACAAGTGGAAAAACTGACCAGTGCCCCTGGTTGCCCAACACCAGTGGGAAGACTGACTGGTGCCCTCTGGTTGCCAAACTACACTGCGAAGACTGACTGGTGCCCCTGGTTTCCCAACTACAGTGGAAAGACTGACCAGTGCCCCTGGTTGCCCAACATCAGTGGCAAGACTGACTGGTGCCCCTGGTTGCCAAACAACACTGCGAAGACTGACTGGTGCCCCTGGTTGCCCAACAATACCGAGAAGACAGACCAGTGCTTCTGGTTGCCAAAGAGCAGTTGGACAGACCAGTGCCCGTGGTTGCCCAACATCAGTGTGAAGACTGACCGCTGCACCTGGTTGCCCAACAATACCGGGAAGACAGACCAGTGCTTCTGGTTGCCAAAGAGCAGTTGGAAGACTGACTAGTCCCGCTGGATGCCTAACAACAGTAGGAAGACTGACCGGTGCCCCTGGTTGCCCCAAACCATTGGGAAGACTGACCGGTGCCCCTGATTGCGCAACAACAGTGGAAAGACTGACCAGTGTCCCTGGTTCCCCAACATCAATGTGAAGACTGACCGGTGCATGTGGTTGCCCAACATCACTATAAAGACTGACCGGTGCTCCTGGTTGCCCAACAGTACCAGGAAGACAGACCAGTGCTTCTGGTTGCCAAAGAGCAGTTGGAAGACTGACTGGTGCCGCTGGATGCCTAACAACAGTAGGAAGACTGACCGGTGCCCCTGGATGCCCAAAATCAGTGGGAAGACTGACCGATGCCCCTGGTTGCGCAACAACAGTGAAAAGACTGACCGGTGCCCCTGACTGACCGGTGCCCGTGGTTGCCCAACATCAGTGTGAAGACTGACCGGTACACCTGGTTGCCCAACAATACCTGGAAGACAGACCAGTGCTTCTGGTTGCCAAAGAGCGGTTGGAAGACTGACTGGTGCCCCTGGTTGCCTAACAACAGTAGGAAGACTGACTGGTGCCCATGGTTGCCCAACATCAGTGGAAAGACTGACTAGTGCCCCTGGTAGCCCAACAACAGTGGAAAGACTGACCAGTGTCCCTGGTTCCCCAACTTTAATGTGAAGACTGACCGGTGCCTGTGGTTGCCCAACATCACTGTGAAGACTGACCGGTGCTCCTGGTTGCCCAACAGTACCGGGAAGACAGACCAGTGCTTCTGGTTGACAAAGAGCAGTTGGAAGACTTACTAGTGCCGCTGGATGCCTAACAACAGTAGGAAGACTGACCGGTGCCCCTGGTTGCCCCAAACCATTGGGAAGACTGACCGGTGCCCCTGATTGCGCAACAACAGTGGACAAAACTGACCAGTGCCCTTGGTTGCCCAACATCAGTGGGAAGACTGACTGGTGCCCCCTGGTTGCCAAACAACACTACGAAGACTGACTAGTGCCCCTGGCTGCCCAACAACACTGGGAAGACTGACTGGTGCCCCTGGTTGCCTAAAATCAGGGGAAAGACTGACCGGTTCCCCCTGGTTGCGCAACAACAGTGAAAAGACTGACCGGTGCCGCTGGTTGCCTATCACAAGTGGAAAAACTGACCAGTGCCCCAGGTTGCACAACACCAGTGGGAAGACTGACTGGTGCCCTCTGGTTGCCAAACAACACTGCGAAGACTGACTGGTGCCCCTGGTTTCCCAACAATACCTGGAAGACAGACCAGTGCTTCTGGTTGCCAAAGAGCAGTTGGAAGACTGACCGGTGCCCGTGGTTGCCCAACATCAGTGTGAAGACTGACCGGTGCACCTGGTTGCCCAACAACACCTGGAAGACAGACCAGTGCTTCTGGTTGCCAAAGAGCGGTTGGAAGACTGACTGGTGCCCCTGGTTGCCTAACGACAGTATGAAGACTGACTGGTGCCCATGGTTGCCCAACCACAGTGGAAAGACTGACCAGTGCCCCTGGTTGCCCAACATCAGTGGCAAGACTGACTGGTGCCCCTGGTTGCCAAACAACACTGCGAAGACTGACTGGTGCCCCTGGTTGCCCAACAATACCGGGAAGACAGACCAGTGCTTCTGGTTGCCAAAGAGCAGTTGGACGGCTGACCAGTGCCCGTGGTTGCCCAACATCAGTGTGAAGACTGACCGCTGCACCTGGTTGCCCAACAATACCGGGAAGACAGACCAGTGCTTCTGGTTGCCAAAAAGCAGTTGGAAGACTGACTAGTGCCGCTGGATGCCTAACAACAGTAGGAAGACTGACCGGTGCCCCTGGTTGCCCCAAACCATTGGGAAGACTGACCGGTGCCCCTGATTGCGCAACAACAGTGGAAAGACTGACCAGTGTCCCTGGTTCCCCAACATCAATGTGAAGACTGACTGGTGCATGTGGTTGCCCGACATCACTATAAAGACTGACCGGTGCTCCTGGTTGCCCAACAGTACCGGGAAGACAGACCAGTGCTTCTGGTTGCCAAAGAGCAGTTGGAAGACTGACTGGTGCCGCTGGATGCCTAACAACAGTAGGAAGACTGACCGGTGCCCCTGGTTGCCCCAAACCATTGGGAAGATTGACCGGTGCCCCTGATTGCGCAACAACAGTGGAAAAACTGACCAGTGCCCTTGGTTGCCCAACATTAGTGGGAAGACTGACCGGTGCCCCCTGGTTGCCAAACAACACTACGAAGACTGACTAGTGCCCCTGGCTGCCCAACAACACTGGGAAGACTGACTGGTGCCCCTGGTTGCCTAAAATCAGGGGAAAGACTGACCGGTTCCCCCTGGTTGCGCCACAACAGTGAAAAGACTGACCGGTGCCGCTGGTTGCCTATCACAAGTGGAAAAACTGACCAGTGCCCCTGGTTGCCCAACACCAGTGGGAAGACTGACTGGTGCCCTCTGGTTGCCAAACTACACTGCGAAGACTGACTGGTGCCCCTGGTTTCCCAACTACAGTGGAAAGACTGACCAGTGCCCCTGGTTGCCCAACATCAGTGGCAAGACTGACTGGTGCCCCTGGTTGCCAAACAACACTGCGAAGACTGACTGGTGCCCCTGGTTGCCCAACAATACCGAGAAGACAGACCAGTGCTTCTGGTTGCCAAAGAGCAGTTGGACAGACCAGTGCCCGTGGTTGCCCAACATCAGTGTGAAGACTGACCGCTGCACCTGGTTGCCCAACAATACCGGGAAGACAGACCAGTGCTTCTGGTTGCCAAAAAGCAGTTGGAAGACTGACTAGTCCCGCTGGATGCCTAACAACAGTAGGAAGACTGACCGGTGCCCCTGGTTGCCCCAAACCATTGGGAAGACTGACCGGTGCCCCTGATTGCGCAACAACAGTGGAAAGACTGACCAGTGTCCCTGGTTCCCCAACATCAATGTGAAGACTGACCGGTGCATGTGGTTGCCCAACATCACTATAAAGACTGACCGGTGCTCCTGGTTGCCCAACAGTACCAGGAAGACAGACCAGTGCTTCTGGTTGCCAAAGAGCAGTTGGAAGACTGACTGGTGCCGCTGGATGCCTAACAACAGTAGGAAGACTGACCGGTGCCCCTGGATGCCCAAAATCAGTGGGAAGACTGACCGATGCCCCTGGTTGCGCAACAACAGTGAAAAGACTGACCGGTGCCCCTGACTGACCGGTGCCCGTGGTTGCCCAACATCAGTGTGAAGACTGACCGGTACACCTGGTTGCCCAACAATACCTGGAAGACAGACCAGTGCTTCTGGTTGCCAAAGAGCGGTTGGAAGACTGACTGGTGCCCCTGGTTGCCTAACAACAGTAGGAAGACTGACTGGTGCCCATGGTTGCCCAACATCAGTGGAAAGACTGACTAGTGCCCCTGGTAGCCCAACAACAGTGGAAAGACTGACCAGTGTCCCTGGTTCCCCAACTTTAATGTGAAGACTGACCGGTGCCTGTGGTTGCCCAACATCACTGTGAAGACTGACCGGTGCTCCTGGTTGCCCAACAGTACCGGGAAGACAGACCAGTGCTTCTGGTTGACAAAGAGCAGTTGGAAGACTTACTAGTGCCGCTGGATGCCTAACAACAGTAGGAAGACTGACCGGTGCCCCTGGTTGCCCCAAACCATTGGGAAGACTGACCGGTGCCCCTGATTGCGCAACAACAGTGGACAAAACTGACCAGTGCCCTTGGTTGCCCAACATCAGTGGGAAGACTGACTGGTGCCCCCTGGTTGCCAAACAACACTACGAAGACTGACTAGTGCCCCTGGCTGCCCAACAACACTGGGAAGACTGACTGGTGCCCCTGGTTGCCTAAAATCAGGGGAAAGACTGACCGGTTCCCCCTGGTTGCGCAACAACAGTGAAAAGACTGACCGGTGCCGCTGGTTGCCTATCACAAGTGGAAAAACTGACCAGTGCCCCAGGTTGCACAACACCAGTGGGAAGACTGACTGGTGCCCTCTGGTTGCCAAACAACACTGCGAAGACTGACTGGTGCCCCTGGTTTCCCAACAATACCTGGAAGACAGACCAGTGCTTCTGGTTGCCAAAGAGCAGTTGGAAGACTGACCGGTGCCCGTGGTTGCCCAACATCAGTGTGAAGACTGACCGGTGCACCTGGTTGCCCAACAACACCTGGAAGACAGACCAGTGCTTCTGGTTGCCAAAGAGCGGTTGGAAGACTGACTGGTGCCCCTGGTTGCCTAACGACAGTATGAAGACTGACTGGTGCCCATGGTTGCCCAACCACAGTGGAAAGACTGACCAGTGCCCCTGGTTGCCCAACATCAGTGGCAAGACTGACTGGTGCCCCTGGTTGCCAAACAACACTGCGAAGACTGACTGGTGCCCCTGGTTGCCCAACAATACCGGGAAGACAGACCAATGCTTCTGGTTGCCAAAGAGCAGTTGGACGGCTGACCAGTGCCCGTGGTTGCCCAACATCAGTGTGAAGACTGACCGCTGCACCTGGTTGCCCAACAATACCGGGAAGACAGACCAGTGCTTCTGGTTGCCAAAAAGCAGTTGGAAGACTGACTAGTGCCGCTGGATGCCTAACAACAGTAGGAAGACTGACCGGTGCCCCTGGTTGCCCCAAACCATTGGGAAGACTGACCGGTGCCCCTGATTGCGCAACAACAGTGGAAAGACTGACCAGTGTCCCTGGTTCCCCAACATCAATGTGAAGACTGACTGGTGCATGTGGTTGCCCGACATCACTATAAAGACTGACCGGTGCTCCTGGTTGCCCAACAGTACCGGGAAGACAGACCAGTGCTTCTGGTTGCCAAAGAGCAGTTGGAAGACTGACTGGTGCCGCTGGATGCCTAACAACAGTAGGAAGACTGACCGGTGCCCCTGGTTGCCCCAAACCATTGGGAAGATTGACCGGTGCCCCTGATTGCGCAACAACAGTGGAAAAACTGACCAGTGCCCTTGGTTGCCCAACATTAGTGGGAAGACTGACCGGTGCCCCCTGGTTGCCAAACAACACTACGAAGACTGACTAGTGCCCCTGGCTGCCCAACAACACTGGGAAGACTGACTGGTGCCCCTGGTTGCCTAAAATCAGGGGAAAGACTGACCGGTTCCCCCTGGTTGCGCCACAACAGTGAAAAGACTGACCGGTGCCGCTGGTTGCCTATCACAAGTGGAAAAACTGACCAGTGCCCCTGGTTGCCCAACACCAGTGGGAAGACTGACTGGTGCCCTCTGGTTGCCAAACTACACTGCGAAGACTGACTGGTGCCCCTGGTTTCCCAACAATACCTGGAAGACAGACCAGTGCTTCTGGTTGCCAAAGAGCAGTTGGAAGACTGACCGGTGCCCGTGGTTGCCCAACATCAGTGTGAAGACTGACCGGTGCACCTGGTTGCCCAACAACACCTGGAAGACAGACCAGTGCTTCTGGTTGCCAAAGGGCGGTTGGAAGACTGACTGGTGCCCCTGGTTGCCTAACGACAGTATGAAGACTGACTGGTGCCCATGGTTGCCCAACTACAGTGGAAAGACTGACCAGTGCCCCTGGTTGCCCAACATCAGTGGCAAGACTGACTGGTGCCCCTGGTTGCCAAACAACACTGCGAAGACTGACTGGTGCCCCTGGTTGCCCAACAATACCGAGAAGACAGACCAGTGCTTCTGGTTGCCAAAGAGCAGTTGGACGGCTGACCAGTGCCCGTGGTTGCCCAACATCAGTGTGAAGACTGACCGCTGCACCTGGTTGCCCAACCATACTGCGAAGACAGACCAGTGCTTCTGGTTGCCAAAGAGCAGTTGGAAGACTGACTAGTCCCGCTGGATGCCTAACAACAGTAGGAAGACTGACCGGTGCCCCTGATTGCGCAACAACAGTGGAAAGACTGACCAGTGTCCCTGGTTCCCCAACATCAATGTGAAGACTGACCGGTGCATGTGGTTGCCCAACATCACTATAAAGACTGACCGGTGCTCCTGGTTGCCCAACAGTACCAGGAAGACAGACCAGTGCTTCTGGTTGCCAAAGGGCAGTTGGAAGACTGACTGGTGCCGCTGGATGCCTAACAACAGTAGGAAGACTGACCGGTGCCCCTGGATGCCCAAAATCAGTGGGAAGACTGACCGATGCCCCTGGTTGCGCAACAACAGTGAAAAGACTGACCGGTGCCCCTGACTGACCGGTGCCCGTGGTTGCCCAACATCAGTGTGAAGACTGACCGGTACACCTGGTTGCTCAACAATACCTGGAAGACAGACCAGTGCTTCTGGTTGCCAAAGAGCGGTTGGAAGACTGACTGGTGCCCCTGGTTGCCTAACAACAGTAGGAAGACTGACTGGTGCCCATGGTTGCCCAACATCAGTGGAAAGACTGACTAGTGCCCCTGGTAGCCCAACAACAGTGGAAAGACTGACCAGTGTCCCTGGTTCCCCAACTTTAATGTGAAGACTGACCGGTGCCTGTGGTTGCCCAACATCACTATAAAGACTGACCGGTGCTCCTGGTTGCCCAACAGTACCGGGAAGACAGACCAGTGCTTCTGGTTGACAAAGAGCAGTTGGAAGACTTACTAGTGCCGCTGGATGCCTAACAACAGTAGGAAGACTGACCGGTGCCCCTGGTTGCCCCAAACCATTGGGAAGACTGACCGGTGCCCCTGATTGCGCAACAACAGTGGACAAAACTGACCAGTGCCCTTGGTTGCCCAACATCAGTGGGAAGACTGACTGGTGCCCCCTGGTTGCCAAACAACACTACGAAGACTGACTAGTGCCCCTGGCTGCCCAACAACACTGGGAAGACTGACTGGTGCCCCTGGTTGCCTAAAATCAGGGGAAAGACTGACCGGTTCCCCCTGGTTGCGCAACAACAGTGAAAAGACTGACCGGTGCCGCTGGTTGCCTATCACAAGTGGAAAAACTGACCAGTGCCCCTGGTTGCCCAACACCAGTGGGAAGACTGACTGGTGCCCTCTGGTTGCCAAACAACACTGCGAAGACTGACTGGTGCCCCTGGTTTCCCAACAATACCTGGAAGACAGACCAGTGCTTCTGGTTGCCAAAGAGCAGTTGGAAGACTGACCGGTGCCCGTGGTTGCCCAACATCAGTGTGAAGACTGACCGGTGCACCTGGTTGCCCAACAACACCCGGAAGACAGACCAGTGCTTCTGGTTGCCAAAGAGCGGTTGGAAGACTGACTGGTGCCCCTGGTTGCCTAACGACAGTATGAAGACTGACTGGTGCCCATGGTTGCCCAAACACAGTGGAAAGACTGACCAGTGCCCCTGGTTGCCCAACATCAGTGGCAAGACTGACTGGTGCCCCTGGTTGCCAAACAACACTGCGAAGACTGACTGGTGCCCCTGGTTGCCCAACAATACCGGGAAGACAGACCAGTGCTTCTGGTTGCCAAAGAGCAGTTGGACGGCTGACCAGTGCCCGTGGTTGCCCAACATCAGTGTGAAGACTGACCGCTGCACCTGGTTGCCCAACAATACCGGGAAGACAGACCAGTGCTTCTGGTTGCCAAAGAGCAGTTGAAAGACTGACTAGTGCCGCTGGATGCCTAACAACAGTAGGAAGACTGACCGGTGCCCCTGGTTGCCCCAAACCATTGTGAAGACTGCCGGTGCCCCTGATTGCGCAACAACAGTGGAAAGACTGACCAGTGTCCCTGGTTCCCCAACATCAATGTGAAGACTGACTGGTGCATGTGGTTGCCCGACATCACTATAAAGACTGACCGGTGCTCCTGGTTGCCCAACAGTACCGGGAAGACAGACCAGTGCTTCTGGTTGCCAAAGAGCAGTTGGAAGACTGACTGGTGCCGCTGGATGCCTAACAACAGTAGGAAGACTGACCGGTGCCCCTGGTTGCCCCAAACCATTGGGAAGATTGACCGGTGCCCCTGATTGCGCAACAACAGTGGAAAAACTGACCAGTGCCCTTGGTTGCCCAACATTAGTGGGAAGACTGACCGGTGCCCCCTGGTTGCCAAACAACACTACGAAGACTGACTAGTGCCCCTGGCTGCCCAACAACACTGGGAAGACTGACTGGTGCCCCTGGTTGCCTAAAATCAGGGGAAAGACTGACCGGTTCCCCCTGGTTGCGCCACAACAGTGAAAAGACTGACCGGTGCCGCTGGTTGCCTATCACAAGTGGAAAAACTGACCAGTGCCCCTGGTTGCCCAACACCAGTGGGAAGACTGACTGGTGCCCTCTGGTTGCCAAACTACACTGCGAAGACTGACTGGTGCCCCTGGTTTCCCAACAATACCTGGAAGACAGACCAGTGCTTCTGGTTGCCAAAGAGCAGTTGGAAGACTGACCGGTGCCCGTGGTTGCCCAACATCAGTGTGAAGACTGACCGGTGCACCTGGTTGCCCAACAACACCTGGAAGACAGACCAGTGCTTCTGGTTGCCAAAGGGCGGTTGGAAGACTGACTGGTGCCCCTGGTTGCCTAACGACAGTATGAAGACTGACTGGTGCCCATGGTTGCCCAACTACAGTGGAAAGACTGACCAGTGCCCCTGGTTGCCCAACATCAGTGGCAAGACTGACTGGTGCCCCTGGTTGCCAAACAACACTGCGAAGACTGACCGGTGCCCCTGGTTGCCCAACAATACCGAGAAGACAGACCAGTGCTTCTGGTTGCCAAAGAGCAGTTGGACGGCTGACCAGTGCCCGTGGTTGCCCAACATCAGTGTGAAGACTGACCGCTGCACCTGGTTGCCCAACAATACCGGGAAGACAGACCAGTGCTTCTGGTTGCCAAAGAGCAGTTGAAAGACTGACTAGTGCCGCTGGATGCCTAACAACAGTAGGAAGACTGACCGGTGCCCCTGGTTGCCCCAAACCATTGTGAAGACTGCCGGTGCCCCTGATTGCGCAACAACAGTGGAAAGACTGACCAGTGTCCCTGGTTCCCCAACATCAATGTGAAGACTGACTGGTGCATGTGGTTGCCCGACATCACTATAAAGACTGACCGGTGCTCCTGGTTGCCCAACAGTACCGGGAAGACAGACCAGTGCTTCTGGTTGCCAAAGAGCAGTTGGAAGACTGACTGGTGCCGCTGGATGCCTAACAACAGTAGGAAGACTGACCGGTGCCCCTGGTTGCCCCAAACCATTGGGAAGATTGACCGGTGCCCCTGATTGCGCAACAACAGTGGAAAAACTGACCAGTGCCCTTGGTTGCCCAACATTAGTGGGAAGACTGACCGGTGCCCCCTGGTTGCCAAACAACACTACGAAGACTGACTAGTGCCCCTGGCTGCCCAACAACACTGGGAAGACTGACTGGTGCCCCTGGTTGCCTAAAATCAGGGGAAAGACTGACCGGTTCCCCCTGGTTGCGCCACAACAGTGAAAAGACTGACCGGTGCCGCTGGTTGCCTATCACAAGTGGAAAAACTGACCAGTGCCCCTGGTTGCCCAACACCAGTGGGAAGACTGACTGGTGCCCTCTGGTTGCCAAACTACACTGCGAAGACTGACTGGTGCCCCTGGTTTCCCAACAATACCTGGAAGACAGACCAGTGCTTCTGGTTGCCAAAGAGCAGTTGGAAGACTGACCGGTGCCCGTGGTTGCCCAACATCAGTGTGAAGACTGACCGGTGCACCTGGTTGCCCAACAACACCTGGAAGACAGACCAGTGCTTCTGGTTGCCAAAGGGCGGTTGGAAGACTGACTGGTGCCCCTGGTTGCCTAACGACAGTATGAAGACTGACTGGTGCCCATGGTTGCCCAACTACAGTGGAAAGACTGACCAGTGCCCCTGGTTGCCCAACATCAGTGGCAAGACTGACTGGTGCCCCTGGTTGCCAAACAACACTGCGAAGACTGACCGGTGCCCCTGGTTGCCCAACAATACCGAGAAGACAGACCAGTGCTTCTGGTTGCCAAAGAGCAGTTGGACGGCTGACCAGTGCCCGTGGTTGCCCAACATCAGTGTGAAGACTGACCGCTGCACCTGGTTGCCCAACAATACCGCGAAGACAGACCAGTGCTTCTGGTTGCCAAAGAGCAGTTGGAAGACTGACTAGTCCCGCTGGATGCCTAACAACAGTAGGAAGACTGACCGGTGCCCCTGGTTGCCCCAAACCATTGTGAAGACTGCCGGTGCCCCTGATTGCGCAACAACAGTGGAAAGACTGACCAGTGTCCCTGGTTCCCCAACATCAATGTGAAGACTGACTGGTGCATGTGGTTGCCCGACATCACTATAAAGACTGACCGGTGCTCCTGGTTGCCCAACAGTACCGGGAAGACAGACCAGTGCTTCTGGTTGCCAAAGAGCAGTTGGAAGACTGACTGGTGCCGCTGGATGCCTAACAACAGTAGGAAGACTGACCGGTGCCCCTGGTTGCCCCAAACCATTGGGAAGATTGACCGGTGCCCCTGATTGCGCAACAACAGTGGAAAAACTGACCAGTGCCCTTGGTTGCCCAACATTAGTGGGAAGACTGACCGGTGCCCCCTGGTTGCCAAACAACACTACGAAGACTGACTAGTGCCCCTGGCTGCCCAACAACACTGGGAAGACTGACTGGTGCCCCTGGTTGCCTAAAATCAGGGGAAAGACTGACCGGTTCCCCCTGGTTGCGCCACAACAGTGAAAAGACTGACCGGTGCCGCTGGTTGCCTATCACAAGTGGAAAAACTGACCAGTGCCCCTGGTTGCCCAACACCAGTGGGAAGACTGACTGGTGCCCTCTGGTTGCCAAACTACACTGCGAAGACTGACTGGTGCCCCTGGTTTCCCAACAATACCTGGAAGACAGACCAGTGCTTCTGGTTGCCAAAGAGCAGTTGGAAGACTGACCGGTGCCCGTGGTTGCCCAACATCAGTGTGAAGACTGACCGGTGCACCTGGTTGCCCAACAACACCTGGAAGACAGACCAGTGCTTCTGGTTGCCAAAGGGCGGTTGGAAGACTGACTGGTGCCCCTGGTTGCCTAACGACAGTATGAAGACTGACTGGTGCCCATGGTTGCCCAACTACAGTGGAAAGACTGACCAGTGCCCCTGGTTGCCCAACATCAGTGGCAAGACTGACTGGTGCCCCTGGTTGCCAAACAACACTGCGAAGACTGACCGGTGCCCCTGGTTGCCCAACAATACCGAGAAGACAGACCAGTGCTTCTGGTTGCCAAAGAGCAGTTGGACGGCTGACCAGTGCCCGTGGTTGCCCAACATCAGTGTGAAGACTGACCGCTGCACCTGGTTGCCCAACAATACCGCGAAGACAGACCAGTGCTTCTGGTTGCCAAAGAGCAGTTGGAAGACTGACTAGTCCCGCTGGATGCCTAACAACAGTAGGAAGACTGACCGGTGCCCCTGGTTGCCCCAATCCATTGGGAAGACTGACCGGTGCCCCTGATTGCGCAACAACAGTGGAAAGACTGACCAGTGTCCCTGGTTCCCCAACATCAATGTGAAGACTGACCGGTGCATGTGGTTGCCCAACATCACTATAAAGACTGACCGGTGCTCCTGGTTGCCCAACAGTACCAGGAAGACAGACCAGTGCTTCTGGTTGCCAAAGAGCAGTAGGAAGACTGACCGGTGCCCCTGGATGCCCAAAATCAGTGGGAAGACTGACCGATGCCCCTGGTTGCGCAACAACAGTGAAAAGACTGACCGGTGCCCCTGACTGACCGGTGCCCGTGGTTGCCCAACATCAGTGTGAAGACTGACCGGTACACCTGGTTGCTCAACAATACCTGGAAGACAGACCAGTGCTTCTGGTTGCCAAAGAGCGGTTGGAAGACTGACTGGTGCCCCTGGTTGCCTAACAACAGTAGGAAGACTGACTGGTGCCCATGGTTGCCCAACATCAGTGGAAAGACTGACTAGTGCCCCTGGTAGCCCAACAACAGTGGAAAGACTGACCAGTGTCCCTGGTTCCCCAACTTTAATGTGAAGACTGACCGGTGCCTGTGGTTGCCCAACATCACTATAAAGACTGACCGGTGCTCCTGGTTGCCCAACAGTACCGGGAAGACAGACCAGTGCTTCTGGTTGACAAAGAGCAGTTGGAAGACTTACTAGTGCCGCTGGATCCCTAACAACAGTAGGAAGACTGACCGGTGCCCCTGGTTGCCCCAAACCATTGGGAAGACTGACCGGTGCCCCTGATTGCGCAACAACAGTGGACAAAACTGACCAGTGCCCTTGGTTGCCCAACATCAGTGGGAAGACTGACTGGTGCCCCCTGGTTGCCAAACAACACTACGAAGACTGACTAGTGCCCCTGGCTGCCCAACAACACTGGGAAGACTGACTGGTGCCCCTGGTTGCCTAAAATCAGGGGAAAGACTGACCGGTTCCCCCTGGTTGCGCAACAACAGTGAAAAGACTGACCGGTGCCGCTGGTTGCCTATCACAAGTGGAAAAACTGACCAGTGCCCCTGGTTGCCCAACACCAGTGGGAAGACTGACTGGTGCCTTCTGGTTGCCAAACAACACTGCGAAGACTGACTGGTGCCCCTGGTTTCCCAACAATACCTGGAAGACAGACCAGTGCTTCTGGTTGCCAAAGAGCAGTTGGAAGACTGACCGGTGCCCGTGGTTGCCCAACATCAGTGTGAAGACTGACCGGTGCACCTGGTTGCCCAACAACACCCGGAAGACAGACCAGTGCTTCTGGTTGCCAAAGAGCAGTTGGAAGACTGACCGGTGCCCGTGGTTGCCCAACATCAGTGTGAAGACTGACCGGTGCACCTGGTTGCCCAACAACACCCGGAAGACAGACCAGTGCTTCTGGTTGCCAAAGAGCGGTTGGAAGACTGACTGGTGCCCCTGGTTGCCTAACGACAGTATGAAGACTGACTGGTGCGCATGGTTGCCCAAACACAGTGGAAAGACTGACCAGTGCCCCTGGTTGCCCAACATCAGTGGCAAGACTGACTGGTGCCCCTGGTTGCCAAACAACACTGCGAAGACTGACTGGTGCCCCTGGTTGCCCAACAATACCGGGAAGACAGACCAGTGCTTCTGGTTGCCAAAGAGCAGTTGGACGGCTGACCAGTGCCCGTGGTTGCCCAACATCAGTGTGAAGACTGACCGCTGCACCTGGTTGCCCAACAATACCGGGAAGACAGACCAGTGCTTCTGGTTGCCAAAGAGCAGTTGAAAGACTGACTAGTGCCGCTGGATGCCTAACAACAGTAGGAAGACTGACCGGTGCCCCTGGTTGCCCCAAACCATTGTGAAGACTGCCGGTGCCCCTGATTGCGCAACAACAGTGGAAAGACTGACCAGTGTCCCTGGTTCCCCAACATCAATGTGAAAACTGACCGGTGCATGTGGTTGCCCGACATCACTATAAAGACTGACCGGTGCTCCTGGTTGCCCAACAGTACCGGGAAGACAGACCAGTGCTTCTGGTTGACAAAGAGCAGTTGGAAGACTGACTGGTGCCGCTGGATGCCTAACAACAGTACGAAGACTGACCGGTGCCCCTGGTTGCCTTACAACAGTAGGAAGACTGACTGGTGCCCATGGTTGCCCAACATCAGTGGAAAGACTGACTAGTGCCCCTGGTAGCCCAACAACAGTGGAAAGACTGACCAGTGTCCCTGGTTCCCCAACTTTTATGTGAAGACTGACCGGTGCCTGTGGTTGCCCAACATCACTGTGAAGACTGACCGGTGCTCCTGGTTGCCCAACAGTACCGGGAAGACAGACCAGTGCTTCTGGTTGACAAAGAGCAGTTGGACGGCTGACCAGTGCCCGTGGTTGCCCAACATCAGTGTGAAGACTGACCGCTGCACCTGGTTGCCCAACAATACCGGGAAGACAGACCAGTGCTTCTGGTTGCCAAAGAGCAGTTGGAAGACTGACTAGTGCCGCTGGATGCCTAACAACAGTAGGAAGACTGACCGGTGCCCCTGGTTGCCATAAACCATTGGGAAGACTGACCGATGCCCCTGATTGCGCAACAACAGTGGAAAGACTGACCAGTGTCCCTGGTTCCCCAACATCAATGTGAAGACTGACCGGTGCATGTGGTTGCCTAACATCACTATAAAGACTGACCGGTGCTCCTGGTTGCCCAACAGTACCGGCAAGACAGACCAGTGCTTCTGGTTGCCAAAGAGCAGTTGGAAGACTGACTGGTGCCGCTGGATGCCTAACAACAGTAGGAAGACTGACCGGTGCCCCTGGTTGCCCCAAACCATTGGGAAGATTGACCGGTGCCCCTGATTGCGCAACAACAGTGGACAAAACTGACCAGTGCCCTTGGTTGCCCAACATCAGTGGGAAGACTGACTGGTGCCCCCTGGTTGCCAAACAACACTGCGAAGACTGACTAGTGCCCCTGGCTGCCCAACAACACTGGGAAGACTGACTGGTGCCCCTGGTTGCCTAAAATTAGGAGAAAGACTGACCGGTTCCCCCTGGTTGCGCAACAACAGTGAAAAGACTGACCGGTGCCGCTGGTTGCCTATCACAAGTGGAAAAACTGACCAGTGCCCCTGGTTGCCCAACACCAGTGGGAAGACTGACTGGTGCCCTCTGGTTGCCAAACAACACTGCGAAGACTGACTGGTGCCCCTGGTTTCCCAACAATACCTGGAAGACAGACCAGTGCTTCTGGTTGCCAAAGAGCAGTTGGAAGACTGACCGGTGCCCGTGGTTGCCCAACATCAGTGTGAAGACTGACCGGTGCACCTGGTTGCCCAACAACACCGGGAAGACAGACCAGTGCTTCTGGTTGCCAAAGAGCGGTTGGAAGACTGACTGGTGCCCCTGGTTGCCTAACGACAGTATGAAGACTGACTGGTGCCCATGGTTGCCCAACCACAGTGGAAAGACTGACCAGTGCCCCTGGTTGCCCAACATCAGTGGCAAGACTGACTGGTGCCCATGGTTGCCAAACAACACTGCGAAGACTGACTGGTGCCCCTGGTTGCCCAACAATACCGGGAAGACAGACCAGTGCTTCTGGTTGCCAAAGAGCAGTTGGACGGCTGACCAGTGCCCGTGGTTGCCCAACATCAGTGTGAAGACTGACCGCTGCACCTGGTTGCCCAACAATACCGGGAAGACAGACCAGTGCTTCTGGTTGCCAAAAAGCAGTTGGAAGACTGACTAGTGCCGCTGGATGCCTAACAACAGTAGGAAGACTGACCGGTGCCCCTGGTTGCCCCAAACCATTGGGAAGACTGACCGGTGCCCCTGATTGCGCAACAACAGTGGAAAGACTGACCAGTGTCCCTGGTTCCCCAACATCAATGTGAAGACTGACTGGTGCATGTGGTTGCCCGACATCACTATAAAGACTGACTGGTGCTCCTGGTTGCCCAACAGTACCGGGAAGACAGACCAGTGCTTCTGGTTGCCAAAGAGCAGTTGGAAGACTGACTGGTGCCGCTGGATGCCTAACAACAGTAGGAAGACTGACCGGTGCCCCTGGTTGCCCCAAACCATTGGGAAGATTGACCGGTGCCCCTGATTGCGCAACAACAGTGGAAAAACTGACCAGTGCCCTTGGTTGCCCAACATCAGTGGGAAGACTGACCGGTGCCCCCTGGTTGCCAAACAACACTACGAAGACTGACTAGTGCCCCTGGCTGCCCAACAACACTGGGAAGACTGACTGGTGCCCCTGGTTGCCTAAAATCAGAGGAAAGACTGACCGGTTCCCCCTGGTTGCGCCACAACAGTGAAAAGACTGACCGGTGCCGCTGGTTGCCTATCACAAGTGGAAAAACTGACCAGTGCCCCTGGTTGCCCAACACCAGTGGGAAGACTGACTGGTGCCCTCTGGTTGCCAAACTACACTGCGAAGACTGACTGGTGCCCCTGGTTTCCCAACAATACCTGGAAGACAGACCAGTGCTTCTGGTTGCCAAAGAGCAGTTGGAAGACTGACCGGTGCCCGTGGTTGCCCAACATCAGTGTGAAAACTGACCGGTGCACCTGGTTGCCCAACAATACCTGGAAGACAGACCAGTGCTTCTGGTTGCCAAAGAGCAGTTGGAAGACTGACCGGTGCCCGTAGTTGCCCAACATCAGTGTGAAAACTGACCGGTGCACCTCGTTGCCCAACAATACCGGGAAGACAGACCAGTGCTTCTGGTTGCCAAAGAGCAGTTGGAAGACTGACCGGTGCCCGTGGTTGCCCAACATCAGTGTGAAGACTGACCGGTGCACCTGGTTGCCCAACAACACCTGGAAGACAGACCAGTGCTTCCGGTTGCCAAAGGGCGGTTGGAAGACTGACTGGTGCCCCTGGTTGCCTAACGACAGTATTAAGACTGACTGGTGCCCATGGTTGCCCAACTACAGTGGAAAGACTGACCAGTGCCCCTGGTTGCCCAACATCAGTGGCAAGACTGACTGGTGCCCCTGGTTGCCAAACAACACTGCGAAGACTGACTGGTGCCCCTGGTTGCCCAACAATACCGAGAAGACAGACCAGTGCTTCTGGTTGCCAAAGAGCAGTTGGACGGCTGACCAGTGCCCGTGGTTGCCCAACATCAGTGTGAAGACTGACCGCTGCACCTCGTTGCCCAACAATACCGGGAAGACAGACCAGTGCTTCTGGTTGCCAAAGAGCAGTTGGAAGACTGACTAGTCCCGCTGGATGCCTAACAACAGTAGGAAGACTGACCGGTGCCCCTGGTTGCCCCAAACCATTGGGAAGACTGACCGGTGCCCCTGATTGCGCAACAACAGTGGAAAGACTGACCAGTGTCCCTGGTTCCCCAACATCAATGTGAAGACTGACCGGTGCATGTGGTTGCCCAACATCACTATAAAGACTGACCGGTGCTCCTGGTTGCCCAACAGTACCAGGAAGACAGACCAGTGCTTCTGGTTGCCAAAGAGCAGTTGGAAGACTGGCTGGTGCCGCTGGATGCCTAACAACAGTAGGAAGACTGACCGGTGCCCCTGGATGCCCAAAATCAGTGGGAAGACTGACCGATGCCCCTGGTTGCGCAATAACAGTGAAAAGACTGACCGGTGCCCCTGACTGACCGGTGCCCGTGGTTGCCCAACATCAGTGTGAAGACTGACCGGTACACCTGGTTGCCCAACAATACCTGGAAGACAGACCAGTGCTTCTGGTTGCCAAAGAGCGGTTGGAAGACTGACTGGTGCCCCTGGTTGCCTAACAACAGTAGGAAGACTGACTGGTGCCCATGGTTGCCCAACATCAGTGTAAAGACTGACTAGTGCCCCTGGTAGCCCAACAACAGTGAAAAGACTGACCAGTGTCCCTGGTTCCCCAACTTTAATGTGAAGACTGACCGGTGCCTGTGGTTGCCCAACATCACTGTGAAGACTGACCGGTGCTCCTGGTTGCCCAACAGTACCGGGAAGACAGACCAGTGCTTCTGGTTGCCAAAGAGCAGTTGGAAGACTGACTAGTGCCGCTGGATGCCTAACAACAGTAGGAAGACTGACCGGTGCCCCTGGTTGCCCCAAACCATTGGGAAGACTGACCGGTGCCCCTGATTGCGCAACAACAGTGGACAAAACTGACCAGTGCCCCTGGCTGCCAAACAACACTGCGAAGACTGACTGGTGCCCCTGGTTTCCCAACAATACCTGGAAGACAGACCAGTGCTTCTGGTTGCCAAAGAGCAGTTGGAAGACTTACCGGTGCCCGTGGTTGCCCAACATCAGTGTGAAGACTGACCGGTGCACCTGGTTGCCCAACAACACCTGGAAGACGGACCAGTGCTTCTGGTTGCCAAAGAGCGGTTGGAAGACTGACTGGTGCCCCTGGTTGCCTAACGACAGTATGAAGACTGACTGGTGCCCATGGTTGCCCAACCACAGTGGAAAGACTGACCAGTGCCCCTGGTTGCCCAACATCAGTGGCAAGACTGACTGGTGCCCCTGGTTGCCAAACAACACTGCGAAGACTGACTGGTGCCCCTGTTTGCCCAACAATACCGGGAAGACAGACCAGTGCTTCTGGTTGCCAAGGAGCAGTTGGACGGCCGACCAGTGCCCGTGGTTGCCCAACATCAGTGTGAAGACTGACCGATGCACCTGGTTGCCCAACAATACCGGGAAGACAGACCAGTGCTTCTGGTTGCCAAAGAGCAGTTGGAAGACTGACTAGTGCCGCTGGATGCCTAACAACAGTAGGAAGACTGACCGGTGCCCCTGGTTGCCCCAAACCATTGGGAAGACTGACCGGTGCCCCTGATTGCGCAACAACAGTGGAAAGACTGACCAGTGTCCCTGGTTCCCCAACATCAATGTGAAGACTGACCGGTGCATGTGGTTGCCCAACATCACTATAAAGACTGACCGGTGCTCCTGGTTGCCCAACAGTACCGGGAAGACAGACCAGTGCTTCTGGTTGCCAAAGAGCAGTTGGAAGACTGACTGGTGCCGCTGGATGCCTAACAACAGTAGGAAGACTGACCGGTGCCCCTGGTTGCCCCAAACCATTGGGAAGATTGACCGGTGCCCCTGATTGCGCAACAACAGTGGAAAATCTGACCAGTGCCCTTGGTTGCCCAACATCAGTGGGAAGACTGACTGGTGCCCCCTGGTTGCCAAACAACACTACGAAGACTGACTAGTGCCCCTGGCTGCCCAACAACACTGGGAAGACTGACTGGTGCCCCTGGTTGCCTAAAATCAGGGGAAAGACTGACCGGTTCCCCCTGGTTGCTCAACAACAGTGAAAAGACTGACCGGTGCCGCTGGTTGCCTATCACAAGTGGAAAAAACTGACCAGTGCCCCTGGTTGCCCAACACCAGTGGGAAGACTGACCGATGCCCCTGGTTGCGCAACAACAGTGAAAAGACTGACCGGTGCCCCTGACTGACCGGTGCCCGTGGTTGCCCAACATCAGTGTGAAGACTGACTGGTGCACCTGGTTGCCCAACAATACCGGGAAGACAGACCAGTGCTTCTGGTTGCCAAAGAGCGGTTGGAAGACTGACTGGTGCCCCTAGTTGCCTAACAACAGTAGGAAGACTGACTGGTGCCCATGGTTGCCCAACATCAGTGAAAAGACTGACTAGTGCCCCTGGTAGCCCAACAACAATGGAAAGACTGACCAGTGTCCCTGGTTCCCCAACTTTAATGTGAAGACTGACCGGTGCCTGTGGTTGCCCAACATCACTGTGAAGACTGACCGGTGCTCCTGGTTGCCCAACTGTACCGGGAAGACAGACCAGTGGTTCTGGTTGACAAAGAGCAGTTGGAAGACTTACTAGTGCCGCTGGATGCCTAACAACAGTAGGAAGACTGACCGGTGCCCCTGGTTGCCCCAAACCATTGGGAAGACTGACCGGTGCCCCTGATTGCGCAACAACAGTGGACAAAACTGACCAGTGCCCTCGGTTGCCCAACATCAGTGGGAAGACTGACTGGTGCCCCCTGGTTGCCAAACAACACTACGAAGACTGACTAGTGCCCCTGGCTGCCCAACAACACTGGGAAGACTTACTGGTGCCCCTGGTTGCCTAAAACCAGGGGAAAGACTGACCGGTTTCCCCTGGTTGCGCAACATCAGTGAAAAGACTGACCGGTGCCGCTGGTTGCCTATCACAAGTGGAAAACTGACCAGTGCACCTGGTTGCCCAACACCAGTGGGAAGACTGACTGGTGCCCTCTGGTTGCCAAACAACACTGCGAAGACTGACTGGTGCCCCTGGTTTCCCAACAATACCTGGAAGACAGACCAGTGCTTCTGGTTGCCAAAGAGCAGTTGGAAGACTGACCGGTACCCATGGTTGCCCAACATCAGTGTGAAGACTGACCGGTGCACCTGGTTGCACAACAACACCTGGAAGACAGACCAGTGCTTCTGGTTGCCAAAGAGCGGTTGGAAGACTGACTGGTGCCCCTGGTTGCCTAACGACAGTATGAAGACTGACTGGTGCCCATGGTTGCCCAACCACAGTGGAAACACTGACCAGTGCCCCTGGTTGCCCAACATTAGTGGCAAGACTGACTGGTGCCCCTGGTTGCCAAACAACACTGCGAAGACTGACTGGTGCCCCTGGTTGCCCAACAATACCGGGAAGACAGACCAGTGCTTCTGGTTGCCAAAGAGCAGTTGGACGGCTGACCAGTGCCCGTGGTTGCCCAACATCAGTGTGAAGACTGACCGCTGCACCTGGTTGCCCAACAATACCGCGAAGACAGACCAGTGCTTCTGGTTGCCAAAGAGCAGTTGGAAGACTGACTAGTGCCGCTGGATGCATAACAACAGTAGGAAGACTGACCGGTGCCCCTGGTTGCCATAAACCATTGGGAAGACTGACCGATGCCCCTGATTGCGCAACAACAGTGGAAAGACTGACCAGTGTCCCTGGTTCCCCAACATCAATGTGAAGACTGACCGGTGCATGTGGTTGCCCAACATCACTATAAAGACTGACCGGTGCTCCTGGTTGCCCAACAGTACCGGCAAGACAGACCAGTGCTTCTGGTTGCCAAAGAGCAGTTGGAAGACTGACTAGTGCCGCTGGATGCCTAACAACAGTAGGAAGACTGACCGGTGCCCCTGGTTGCCCCAAACCATTGGGAAGACTGACCGGTGCCCCTGATTGCGCAACAACAGTGGACAAAACTGACCAGTGCCCTTGGTTGCCCAACATCACTGCGAAGACTGACTAGTGCCCCTGGCTGCCCAACAACACTGGGAAGACTGACTGGTGCCCCTGGTTGCCTAAAATCAGAAGAAAGACTGACTGGTTCCCCCTGGTTGCGCAACAACAGTGAAAACACTGACCGGTGCCGCTGGTTGCCTATCACAAGGGGAAAAACTGACCAGTGCCCCTGGTTGCCCAACACCAGTGGGAAGACTGACTGGTGCCCTCTGGTTGCCAAACAACACTGCGAAGACTGACTGGTGCCCCTGGTTGCCCAACAATACCTGGAAGACAGACCAGTGCTTCTGGTTGCCAAAGAGCAGTTGGAAGACTGACCGGTGCCCGTGGTTGCCCAACATCAGTGTGAAAACTGACCGGTGCACTTGGTTGCCCAACAATACCGGGAAGACAGACCAGTGCTTCTGGTTGCCAAAGAGCGGTTGGAAGACTGACTGGTGCCCCTAGTTGCCTAACAACAGTAGGAAGACTGACTGGTGCCCATGGTTGCCGAACATCAGTGGAAAGACTGACTAGTGCCCCTGGTAGCCCAACAACAGTGGAAAGACTGACCAGTGTCCCTGGTTCCCCAACTTTAATGTGAAGACTGACCGGTGCCTGTGGTTGCCCAACATCACTATGAAGACTGACCGGTGCTCCTGGTTGCCCAACAGTACCGGGAAGACAGACCAGTGCTTCTGGTTGACAAAGAGCAGTTGGAAGACTTACTAGTGCCGCTGGATGCCTAACAACAGTAGGAAGACTGACCGGTGCCCCTGGTTGCCCCAAACCATTGGGAAGACTGACCGGTGCCCCTGATTGCGCAACAACAGTGGACAAAACTGACCAGTGCCCTTGGTTGCCCAACATCAGTGGGAAGACTGACTGGTGCCCCCTGGTTGCCAAACAACACTACGAAGACTGACTAGTGCCCCTGGCTGCCCAACAACACTGCGAAGACTGACTGGTGCCCCTGGTTGCCCAACAATACCAGGAAGACAGACCAGTGCTTCTGGTTGCCAAAGAGCAGTTGGAAGACTGACCGGTGCCCGTGGTTGCCCAACATCAGTGTGAAAACTGACCGGTGCACCTGGTTGCCCAACAATACCTGGAAGACAGACCAGTGCTTCTGGTTGCCAAAGAGCAGTTGGAAGACTGACCGGTGCCCGTGGTTGCCCAACATCAGTGTGAAGACTGACCGGTGCACCTGGTTGCCCAACAATACCGGGAAGACAGACCAGTGCTTCTGGTTGCCAAAGAGCGGTTGGAAGACTGACTGGTGCCCCTAGTTGCCTAACAACAGTAGGAAGACTGACTGGTGCCCATGGTTGCCCAACATCAGTGGAAAGACTGACTAGTGCCCCTGGTAGCCCAACAACAGTGGAAAGACTGACCAGTGTCCCTGGTTCCCCAACTTTAATGTGAAGACTGACCGGTGCCTGTGGTTGCCCAACATCACTGTGAAGACTGACCGGTGCTCCTGGTTGCCCAACAGTACCGGGAAGACAGACCAGTGCTTCTGGTTGACAAAGAGCAGTTGGAAGACTTACTAGTGCCGCTGGATGCCTAACAACAGTAGGAAGACTGACCGGTGCCCCTGGTTGCCCCAAACCATTGGGAAGACTGACCGGTGCCCCTGATTGCGCAACAACAGTGGACAAAACTGACCAGTGCCCTTTGTTGCCCAACATCAGTGGGAAGACTGACTGGTGCCCCCTGGTTGCCAAACAACACTACGAAGACTGACTAGTGCCCCTGGCTGCCCAACAACACTGGGAAGACTGACTGGTGCCCCTGGTTGCCTAAAATCAGGGGAAAGACTGACCGGTTCCCCCTGGTTGCGCAACAACAGTGAAAAGACTGACCGGTGCCGCTGGTTGCCTATCACAAGTGGAAAAACTGACCAGTGCCCCTGGTTGCCCAACACCAGTGGGAAGACTGACTGGTGCCCTCTGGTTGCCAAACTACACTGCGAAGACTGACTGGTGCCCCTGGTTGCCAAACAACACTGCGAAGACTGACTAGTGCCCCTGGCTGCCCAACAACACTGGGAAGACTGACTGGTGCCCCTGGTTGCCTAAAATCAGGGGAAAGACTGACTGGTTCCCCCTGGTTGCGCAACAACAGTGAAAACACTGACCGGTGCCGCTGGTTGCCTATCACAAGGGGAAAAACTGACCAGTGCCCCTGGTTGCCCAACACCAGTGGGAAGAGTGACTGGTGCCCTCTGGTTGCCAAACAACACTGCGAAGACTGACTGGTGCCCCTGGTTGCCCAACAATACCTGGAAGACAGACCAGTGCTTCTGGTTGCCAAAGAGCAGTTGGAAGACTGACCGGTGCCCGTGGTTGCCCAACATCAGTGTGAAAACTGACCGGTGCACTTGGTTGCCCAACAATACCGGGAAGACAGACCAGTGCTTCTGGTTGCCAAAGAGCGGTTGGAAGACTGACTGGTGCCCCTAGTTGCCTAACAACAGTAGGAAGACTGACTGGTGCCCATGGTTGCCGAACATCAGTGGAAAGACTGACTAGTGCCCCTGGTAGCCCAACAACAGTGGAAAGACTGACCAGTGTCCCTGGTTCCCCAACTTTAATGTGAAGACTGACCGGTGCCTGTGGTTGCCCAACATCACTATGAAGACTGACCGGTGCTCCTGGTTGCCCAACAGTACCGGGAAGACAGACCAGTGCTTCTGGTTGACAAAGAGCAGTTGGAAGACTTACTAGTGCCGCTGGATGCCTAACAACAGTAGGAAGACTGACCGGTGCCCCTGGTTGCCCCAAACCATTGGGAAGACTGACCGGTGCCCCTGATTGCGCAACAACAGTGGACAAAACTGACCAGTGCCCTTGGTTGCCCAACATCAGTGGGAAGACTGACTGGTGCCCCCTGGTTGCCAAACAACACTACGAAGACTGACTAGTGCCCCTGGCTGCCCAACAACACTGCGAAGACTGACTGGTGCCCCTGGTTGCCCAACAATACCAGGAAGACAGACCAGTGCTTCTGGTTGCCAAAGAGCAGTTGGAAGACTGACCGGTGCCCGTGGTTGCCCAACATCAGTGTGAAAACTGACCGGTGCACCTGGTTGCCCAACAATACCTGGAAGACAGACCAGTGCTTCTGGTTGCCAAAGAGCAGTTGGAAGACTGACCGGTGCCCGTGGTTGCCCAACATCAGTGTGAAGACTGACCGGTGCACCTGGTTGCCCAACAATACCGGGAAGACAGACCAGTGCTTCTGGTTGCCAAAGAGCGGTTGGAAGACTGACTGGTGCCCCTAGTTGCCTAACAACAGTAGGAAGACTGACTGGTGCCCATGGTTGCCCAACATCAGTGGAAAGACTGACTAGTGCCCCTGGTAGCCCAACAACAGTGGAAAGACTGACCAGTGTCCCTGGTTCCCCAACTTTAATGTGAAGACTGACCGGTGCCTGTGGTTGCCCAACATCACTGTGAAGACTGACCGGTGCTCCTGGTTGCCCAACAGTACCGGGAAGACAGACCAGTGCTTCTGGTTGACAAAGAGCAGTTGGAAGACTTACTAGTGCCGCTGGATGCCTAACAACAGTAGGAAGACTGACCGGTGCCCCTGGTTGCCCCAAACCATTGGGAAGACTGACCGGTGCCCCTGATTGCGCAACAACAGTGGACAAAACTGACCAGTGCCCTTTGTTGCCCAACATCAGTGGGAAGACTGACTGGTGCCCCCTGGTTGCCAAACAACACTACGAAGACTGACTAGTGCCCCTGGCTGCCCAACAACACTGGGAAGACTGACTGGTGCCCCTGGTTGCCTAAAATCAGGGGAAAGACTGACCGGTTCCCCCTGGTTGCGCAACAACAGTGAAAAGACTGACCGGTGCCGCTGGTTGCCTATCACAAGTGGAAAAACTGACCAGTGCCCCTGGTTGCCCAACACCAGTGGGAAGACTGACTGGTGCCCTCTGGTTGCCAAACTACACTGCGAAGACTGACTGGTGCCCCTGGTTTCCCAACAATACCTGGAAGACAGACCAGTGCTTCTGGTTGCCAAAGAGCAGTTGGAAGACTGACCGGTGCCCGTGGTTGCCCAACATCAGTGTGAAGACTGACCGGTGCACCTGGTTGCCCAACAACACCTGGAAGACAGACCAGTGCTTCTGGTTGCCAAAGAGCAGTTGGACGGCTGACCAGTGCCCGTGGTTGCCCAACCACAGTGGAAAGACTGACCAGTGCCCCTGGTTGCCCAACATCAGTGGCAAGACTGACTGGTGCCCCTGGTTGCCAAACAACACTGCGAAGACTGACTGGTGCCCCTGGTTGCCCAACAATACCGGGAAGACAGACCAGTGCTTCTGGTTGCCAAAGAGCAGTTGGACGGCTGACCAGTGCCCGTGGTTGCTCAACATCAGTGTGAAGACTGACCGCTGCACCTGGTTGCCCAACAATACCGGGAAGACAGACCAGTGCTTCTGGTTGCCAAAGAGCAGTTGGAAGACTGACTAGTGCCGCTGGATGCCTAACAACAGTAGGAAGACTGACCGGTGCCCCTGGTTGCCCCAAACCATTGGGAAGACTGCCGGTGCCCCTGATTGCGCAACAACAGTGGAAAGACTGACCAGTGTCCCTGGTTCCCCAACATCAATGTGTGGACTGACCGGTGCATGTGGTTGCCCGACATCACTATAAAGACTGACCGGTGCTCCTGGTTGCCCAACAGTACCGGGAAGACAGACCAGTGCTTCTTGTTGACAAAGAGCAGTTGGAGGACTGACTGGTGCCGCTGGATGCCTAACAACAGTAGGAAGACTGACCGGTGCCCCTGGTTGCCTAACAACAGTAGGAAGACTGACTGGTGCCCATGGTTGCCCAACATCAGTGGAAAGACTGACTAGTGCCCCTGGTAGCCCAACAACAGTGGAAAGACTGACCAGTGTCCCTGGTTCCCCAACTTTTATGTGAAGACTGACCGGTGCCTGTGGTTGCCCAACATCACTATAAAGACTGACCGGTGCTCCTGGTTGCCCAACAGTACCGGGAAGACAGACCAGTGCTTCTGGTTGCCAAAGAGCAGTTGGAAGACTGACTGGTGCCGCTGGATGCCTAACAACAGTAGGAAGACTGACCGGTGCCCCTGGTTGCCCCAAACCATTGGGAAGATTGACCGGTGCCCCTGATTGCGCAACAACAGTGGAAAAACTGACCAGTGCCCTTGGTTGCCCAACATCAGTGGGAAGACTGACTGGTGCCCCCTGGTTGCCAAACAACACTACGAAGACTGACTAGTGCCCCTGGCTGCCCAACAACACTGGGAAGACTGACTGGTGCCCCTGGTTGCCTAAAATCAGGGGAAAGACTGACCGGTTCCCCCTGGTTGCGCAACAACAGTGAAAAGACTGACCGGTGCCGCTGGTTGCCTATCACAAGTGGAAAAACTGACCAGTGCCCCTGGTTGCCCAACACCAGTGGGAAGACTGACTGGTCCCGTCTGGTTGCCAAACTACACTGCGAAGACTGACTGGTGCCCCTGGTTTCCCAACATTACCTGGAAGACAGACCAGTGCTTCTGGTTGCCAAAGAGCAGTTGGAAGACTGACCGGTGCCCGTGGTTGCCCAACATCAGTGTGAAGACTTACCGGTGCACCTGGTTGCCCAACAACACCTGGAAGACAGACCAGTGCTTCTGGTTGCCAAAGAGCAGTTGGAAGACTGACTGGTGCCGCTGGATGCCTAACAACAGTAGGAAGACTGACCGGTGCCCCTGGATGCCCAAAATCAGTGGGAAGACTGACCGATGCCCCTGGTTGCGCAACAACAGTGAAAAGACTGACCGGTGCCCCTGACTGACCGGTGCCCGTGGTTTCCCAACATCAGTGTGAAGACTGACCGGTACACCTGGTTGCCCAACATTACCTGGAAGACAGACCAGTGCTTCTGGTTGCCAAAGAGCGGTTGGAAGACTGACTGGTGCCCCTGGTTGCCTAACAACAGTAGGAAGACTGACTGGTGCCCATGGTTGCCCAACATCAGTGGAAAGACTGACTAGTGCCCCTGGTAGCCCAACAACAGTGGAAAGACTGACCAGTGTCCCTGGTTCCCCAACTTTAATGTGAAGACTGACCGGTGCCTGTGGTTGCCCAACATCACTGTGAAGACTGACCGGTGCTCCTGGTTGCCCAACAGTACCGGGAAGACAGACCAGTGCTTCTGGTTGCCAAAGAGCAGTTGGAAGACTGACTAGTGCCGCTGGATGCCTAACAACAGTAGGAAGACTGACCGGTGCCCCTGGTTGCCCCAAACCATTGGGAAGACTGACCGGTGCCCCTGATTGCGCAACAACAGTGGACAAAACTGACCAGTGCCCCTGGCTGCCAAACAACACTGCGAAGACTGACTGGTGCCCCTGGTTTCCCAACAATACCTGGAAGACAGACCAGTGCTTCTGGTTGCCAACGAGCAGTTGGAAGACTGACCGGTGCCCGTGGTTGCCCAACATCAGTGTGAAGACTGACCGGTGCACCTGGTTGCCCAATAACACCTGGAAGACAGACCAGTGCTTCTGGTTGCCAAAGAGCGGTTGGAAGACTGACTGGTGCCCCTGGTTGCCTAACGACAGTATGAAGACTGACTGGTGCCCATGGTTGCCCAACCACAGTGGAAAGACTGACCAGTGCCCCTGGTTGCCCAACATCAGTGGCAAGACTGACTGGTGCCCCTGGTTGCCAAACAACACTGCGAAGACTGACTGGTGCCCCTGGTTGCCCAACAATACCGGGAAGACAGACCAGTGCTTCTGGTTGCCAAAGAGCAGTTGGACGGCTGACCAGTGCCCGTGGTTGCCCAACATCAGTGTGAAGACTGACCGCTGCACCTGGTTGCCCAACAATACCGGGAAGACAGACCAGTGCTTCTGGTTGCCAAAAAGCAGTTGGAAGACTGACTAGTGCCGCTGGATGCCTAACAACAGTAGGAAGACTGACCGGTGCCCCTGGTTGCCCCAAACCATTGGGAAGACTGACCGGTGCCCCTGATTGCGCAACAACAGTGGAAAGACTGACCAGTGTCCCTGGTTCCCCAACATCAATGTGAAGACTGACTGGTGCATGTGGTTGCCCGACATCACTATAAAGACTGACTGGTGCTCCTGGTTGCCCAACAGTACCGGGAAGACAGACCAGTGCTTCTGGTTGCCAAAGAGCAGTTGGAAGACTGACTAGTGCCGCTGGATGCCTAACAACAGTAGGAAGACTGACCGGTGCCCCTGGTTGCCCCAAACCATTGGGAAGACTGACCGGTGCCCCTGATTGCGCAACAACAGTGGACAAAACTGACCAGTGCCCTCGGTTGCCCAACATCAGTGGGAAGACTGACTGGTGCCCCCTGGTTGCCAAACAACACTACGAAGACTGACTAGTGCCCCTGGCTGCCCAACAACACTGGGAAGACTGACTGGTGCCCCTGGTTGCCTAAAACCAGGGGAAAGACTGACCGGTTTCCCCTGGTTGCGCAACATCAGTGAAAAGACTGACCGGTGCCGCTGGTTGCCTATCACAAGTGGAAAACTGACCAGTGCCCCTGGTTGCCCAACACCAGTGGGAAGACTGACTGGTGCCCTCTGGTTGCCAAACAACACTGCGAAGACTGACTGGTGCCCCTGGTTTCCCAACAATACCTGGAAGACAGACCAGTGCTTCTGGTTGCCAAAGAGCAGTTGGAAGACTGACCGGTACCCATGGTTGCCCAACATCAGTGTGAAGACTGACCGGTGCACCTGGTTGCACAACAACACCTGGAAGACAGACCAGTGCTTCTGGTTGCCAAAGAGCGGTTGGAAGACTGACTGGTGCCCCTGGTTGCCTAACGACAGTATGAAGACTGACTGGTGCCCATGGTTGCCCAACCACAGTGGAAAGACTGACCAGTGCCCCTGGTTGCCCAACATTAGTGGCAAGACTGACTGGTGCCCCTGGTTGCCCAACAACACTGCGAAGACTGACTGGTGCCCCTGGTTGCCCAACAATACCTGGAAGACAGACCAGTGCTTCTGGTTGCCAAAGAGCAGTTGGAAGACTGACCGGTGCCCGTGGTTGCCCAACATCAGTGTGAAAACTGACCGGTGCACCTGGTTGCCCAACAATACCTGGAAGACAGACCAGTGCTTCTGGTTGCCAAAGAGCAGTTGGAAGACTGACCGGTGCCCGTGGTTGCCCAACATCAGTGTGAAGACTGACCGGTGCACCTGGTTGCCCAACAATACCGGGAAGACAGACCAGTGCTTCTGGTTGCCAAAGAGCGGTTGGAAGACTGACTGGTGCCCCTAGTTGCCTAACAACAGTAGGAAGACTGACTGGTGCCCATGGTTGCCCAACATCAGTGGAAAGACTGACTAGTGCCCCTGGTAGCCCAACAACAGTGGAAAGACTGACCAGTGTCCCTGGTTCCCCAACTTTAATGTGAAGACTGACCGGTGCCTGTGGTTGCCCAACATCACTGTGAAGACTGACCGGTGCTCCTGGTTGCCCAACAGTACCGGGAAGACAGACCAGTGCTTCTGGTTGACAAAGAGCAGTTGGAAGACTTACTAGTGCCGCTGGATGCCTAACAACAGTAGGAAGACTGACCGGTGCCCCTGGTTGCCCGAAACCATTGGGAAGACTGACCGGTGCCCCTGATTGCGCAACAACAGTGGACAAAACTGACCAGTGCCCTTTGTTGCCCAACATCAGTGGGAAGACTGACTGGTGCCCCCTGGTTGCCAAACAACACTACGAAGACTGACTAGTGCCCCTGGCTGCCCAACAACACTGGGAAGACTGACTGGTGCCCCTGGTTGCCTAAAATCAGGGGAAAGACTGACCGGTTCCCCCTGGTTGCGCAACAACTGTGAAAAGACTGACCGGTGCCGCTGGTTGCCTATCACAAGTGGAAAAACTGACCAGTGCCCCTGGTTGCCCAACACCAGTGGGAAGACTGACTGGTGCCCTCTGGTTGCCAAACTACACTGCGAAGACTGACTGGTGCCCCTGGTTTCCCAACAATACCTGGAAGACAGACCAGTGCTTCTGGTTGCCAAAGAGCAGTTGGAAGACTGACCGGTGCCCGTGGTTGCCCAACATCAGTGTGAAGACTGACCGGTGCACCTGGTTGCCCAACAACACCTGGAAGACAGACCAGTGCTTCTGGTTGCCAAAGAGCAGTTGGACGGCTGACCAGTGCCCGTGGTTGCCCAACCACAGTGGAAAGACTGACCAGTGCCCCTGGTTGCCCAACATCAGTGGCAAGACTGACTGGTGCCCCTGGTTGCCAAACAACACTGCGAAGACTGACTGGTGCCCCTGGTTGCCCAAGAATACCGGGAAGACAGACCAGTGCTTCTGGTTGCCAAAGAGCAGTTGGACGGCTGACCAGTGCCCGTGGTTGCTCAACATCAGTGTGAAGACTGACCGCTGCACCTGGTCGCCCAACAATACCGGGAAGACAGACCAGTGCTTCTGGTTGCCAAAGAGCAGTTGGAAGACTGACTAGTGCCGCTGGATGCCTAACAACAGTAGGAAGACTGACCGGTGCCCCTGGTTGCCCCAAACCATTGGGAAGACTGCCGGTGCCCCTGATTGCGCAACAACAGTGGAAAGACTGACCAGTGTCCCTGGTTCCCCAACATCAATGTGTGGACTGACCGGTGCATGTGGTTGCCCGACATCACTATAAAGACTGACCGGTGCTCCTGGTTGCCCAACAGTACCGGGAAGACAGACCAGTGCTTCTTGTTGACAAAGAGCAGTTGGAGGACTGACTGGTGCCGCTGGATGCCTAACAACAGTAGGAAGACTGACCGGTGCCCCTGGTTGCCTAACAACAGTAGGAAGACTGACTGGTGCCCATGGTTGCCCAACATCAGTGGAAAGACTGACTAGTGCCCCTGGTAGCCCAACAACAGTGGAAAGACTGACCAGTGTCCCTGGTTCCCCAACTTTTATGTGAAGACTGACCGGTGCCTGTGGTTGCCCAACATCACTATAAAGACTGACCGGTGCTCCTGGTTGCCCAACAGTACCGGGAAGACAGACCAGTGCTTCTGGTTGCCAAAGAGCAGTTGGAAGACTGACTGGTGCCGCTGGATGCCTAACAACAGTAGGAAGACTGACCGGTGCCCCTGGTTGCCCCAAACCATTGGGAAGATTGACCGGTGCCCCTGATTGCGCAACAACAGTGGAAAAACTGACCAGTGCCCTTGGTTGCCCAACATCAGTGGGAAGACTGACTGGTGCCCCCTGGTTGCCAAACAACACTACGAAGACTGACTAGTGCCCCTGGCTGCCCAACAACACTGGGAAGACTGACTGGTGCCCCTGGTTGCCTAAAATCAGGGGAAAGACTGACCGGTTCCCCCTGGTTGCGCAACAACAGTGAAAAGACTGACCGGTGCCGCTGGTTGCCTATCACAAGTGGAAAAACTGACCAGTGCCCCTGGTTGCCCAACACCAGTGGGAAGACTGACTGGTCCCGTCTGGTTGCCAAACTACACTGCGAAGACTGACTGGTGCCCCTGGTTTCCCAACATTACCTGGAAGACAGACCAGTGCTTCTGGTTGCCAAAGAGCAGTTGGAAAACTGACCGGTGCCCGTGGTTGCCCAACATCAGTGTGAAGACTTACCGGTGCACCTGGTTGCCCAACAACACCTGGAAGACAGACCAGTGCTTCTGGTTGCCAAAGAGCAGTTGGAAGACTGACTGGTGCCGCTGGATGCCTAACAACAGTAGGAAGACTGACCGGTGCCCCTGGATGCCCAAAATCAGTGGGAAGACTGACCGATGCCCCTGGTTGCGCAACAACAGTGAAAAGACTGACCGGTGCTCCTGACTGACTGGTGCCCGTGGTTTCCCAACATCAGTGTGAAGACTGACCGGTACACCTGGTTGCCCAACATTACCTGGAAGACAGACCAGTGCTTCTGGTTGCCAAAGAGCGGTTGGAAGACTGACTGGTGCCCCTGGTTGCCTAACAACAGTAGGAAGACTGACTGGTGCCCATGGTTGCCCAACATCAGTGGAAAGACTGACTAGTGCCCCTGGTAGCCCAACAACAGTGGAAAGACTGACCAGTGTCCCTGGTTCCCCAACTTTAATGTGAAGACTGACCGGTGCCTGTGGTTGCCCAACATCACTGTGAAGACTGACCGGTGCTCCTGGTTGCCCAACAGTACCGGGAAGACAGACCAGTGCTTCTGGTTGCCAAAGAGCAGTTGGAAGACTGACTAGTGCCGCTGGATGCCTAACAACAGTAGGAAGACTGACCGGTGCCCCTGGTTGCCCCAAACCATTGGGAAGACTGACCGGTGCCCCTGATTGCGCAACAACAGTGGACAAAACTGACCAGTGCCCCTGGCTGCCAAACAACACTGCGAAGACTGACTGGTGCCCCTGGTTTCCCAACAATACCTGGAAGACAGACCAGTGCTTCTGGTTGCCAACGAGCAGTTGGAAGACTGACCGGTGCCCGTGGTTGCCCAACATCAGTGTGAAGACTGACCGGTGCACCTGGTTGCCCAACAGTACCGGCAAGACAGACCAGTGCTTCTGGTTGCCAAAGAGCAGTTGGAAGACTGACTGGTGCCGCTGGATGCCTAACAACAGTAGGAAGACTGACCGGTGCCCCTGGATGCCCAACATCAGTGGGACGACTGACAAGTTCCCCTGGTCGCCCAACAACAGTGGAAAGACTGACCAGTGTCCCTGGTTCCCCAACATCAATGTGAAGACTGACCGGTGCATGTGGTTGCCCAACATCACTATAAAGACTGACCGGTGCTCCTGGTTGCCCAACAGTACCGGGAAGACAGACCAGTGCTTCTGGTTGCCAAAGAGCAGTTGGAAGACTGACTGGTGCTGCTGGATGCCTAAAAACAGTAGGAAGACTGACCGGTGCCCCTGGATGCCCAAAATCAGTGAAAAGACTGACCGGTGCCCCTGACTGACCGGTGCCCGTGGTTGCCCAACAATACCTGGAAGACAGACCAGTGCTTATGGTTGCCAAAGAGCGGTTGGAAGACTGACTGGTGCCCCTGGTTGCCTAACAACAGTAGGAAGACTGACTGGTGCCCATGGTTGCCCAACATCAGTGGAAAGACTGACTAGTGCCCCTGGTAGCCCAACAACAGTGGAAAGACTGACCAGTGTCCCTGGTTCCCCAACTTTAATGTGAAGACTGACCGATGCCTGTGGTTGCCCAACATCACTGTGAAGACTGACCGGTGCTCCTGGTTGCCCCACAGTACCGGGAAGACAGACCAGTGCTTCTGGTTGCCAAAGAGCAGTTGGAAGACTGACTAGTGCCGCTGGATGCCTAACAACAGTAGGAAGACTGACCGGTGCCCCTGGTTGCCCCAAACCATTGGGAAGACTGACCGGTGCCCCGGATTGCGCAACAACAGTGGACAAAACTGACCAGTGCCCCTGGCTGCCCAACAACACTGGGAAGACTGACTGGTGCCCCTGGTTGCCTAAAATCAGGGGAAAGACTGACCGGTTCCCCCTGGTTGCGCAACAACAGTGAAAAGACTGACCGGTGCCGCTGGTTGCCTATCACAAGTGGAAAAACTGACCAGTGCCCCTGGTTGCCCAACACCAGTGGGAAGACTGACTGGTGCCCCTGGTTGCCCAACAATACCTGGAAGACAGACCAGTGCTTCTGGTTGCCAAAGAGCAGTTGGAAGACTGACCGGTGCCCGTGGTTGCCCAACATCAGTGTGAAGACTGACCGGTGCACCTGGTTGCCCAACAACACCTGGAAGACAGACCAGTGCTTCTGGTTGCCAAAGAGCGGTTGGAAGACTGACTGGTGCCCCTGGTTGCCTAACGACTGTAGGAAGACTGACTGGTGCCAATGGTTGCCCAACCACAGTGGAAAAACTGACCAGTGCCCCTGGTTGCCCAACACCAGTGGGAAGACTGACTGGTGCCCCTGGTTGCCAAACAACACTGCGAAGACTGACTGGTGCCCCTGGTTGCCCAACAATACCGGGAAGACAGACCAGTGCTTCTGGTTGCCAAAGAGCAGTTGGAAGACTGACCGGTGCCCGTGGTTGCCCAACATCAGTGTGAAGACTGACCGGTGCACCTGGTTGCCCAACAACACCTGGAAGACAGACCAGTGCTTCTGGTTGCCAAAGAGCGATTGGAAGACTGACCGGTGCCCATGGTTGCCCAACCACAGTGGAAGGACTGACCAGTGTCCCTGGTTCCCCAACATCAGTGTGAAGACTGACCGGTGCCCCTGGTTGCCCAACAGACTGACCGGTTCTCAGTGGGGCCCTGCATACATCGTTAAATAAAATAACAGTACATGTGAATACAACATTTACAGAAAGTTACAAACATATTATTTACAGACGTACACGGATATTTATAGGAATGCAAAACATTCATATTAATTCTGGTGCCCCTGGTTGGAAGACTGACTGGTGCCCCTGGTTGCCCAACATCAGTGGGAAGACTGACTAGTGCCCCTGGTTGCCCAACAACAGTGGAAAGACTGACCAGTGTCCCTGGTTCCCCAACATCAATGTGAAGACTGACCGGTGCATGTGGTTGCCCAACATCACTATAAAGACTGACCGGTGCTCCTGGTTGCCCAACAATACCGGGAAGACAGACCAGTGCTTCTGGTTGCCAAAGAGCAGTTGAAGGACTGACTAGTTCCGCTGGTTGCCTAACAACAGTAGGAAGACTGACCGGTGCCCCTGGTTGCCCATCAGTGGAAAGACTGACTGGTGCCCCTGGCTGCCCAACAACACGGGGAAGACTGACCGGTGCCCCGAGTTGCGCAACAACAGTGAAAAGACTGACAGGTTCCCCTGGTTGCCCCAAATCAATGGGAAGACTGACCGGTTGCCCAACATCACTGTGAAGACTGACCAGTGCTTCTGGTTGCCCAACAGTACTGGGAAGACAGACCAGTGCTTCTGGTTACTGGGAAGACAGACCAGTGCTTCTGGTTGCCAGAGAGCGGTTGGAAGACTGAATGGTGCCGCTGGATGCCTAACAACAGTAGGAAGACTGACCGGTGCCCCTGGTTGCACAAAATCAGTGGAAAGACTGACCGGTGCCCCTGGTTGCGCAACAACAGTGAAAAGACTGATCGGTGCCCCTGGTTGCCCAACATCAGTGGGAAGTCTGACTGGTGCCCCCTGGTTGCCAAACAACACTGCGAAGACTGACTGGTGCCCCTGGCTGCCCAACAACACTGGGAAGACTGACTGGTGCCCCTGGTTGCCTAAAATCAGTGGAAAGACTGACCGGTTCCCCTGGTTGCCCAAAATCAATGGGAAG
Organism: Crossaster papposus; assembly: GCA_037893245.1. Lineage (NCBI taxonomy): Eukaryota > Metazoa > Echinodermata > Asteroidea > Velatida > Solasteridae > Crossaster > Crossaster papposus. Next base: position 2,742,721 of record JBAIAA010000630.1, read on the forward strand.
ACTGACCGGTTCCCCTGGTTGCGCAACAACAGTGGAAAAACTGACCAGTGCCCTTGGTTGCCCAACATCAGTGGGAAGACTGACTGGTGCCCCCTGGTTGCCAAACAACACTGCGGAGACTGACTGGTGCCCCTGGCTGCCCAACAACACGGGGAAGACTGACTGGTGCCCCTGGTTGCCTAAAATCAGTGGAAAGACTGACCGGTTCCCCTGGTTGCGCAACAACAGTGAAAAGACTGACTGGTGCCCCTGGTTTCCCAACATTACCTGGAAGACAGACCAGTGCTTCTGGTTGCCAAAGAGCAGTTGGAAGACTGACCGGTGCCCGTGGTTGCCCAACATCAGTGTGGAGACTTACCGGTGCACCTGGTTGCCCAACAACACCTGGAAGACAGACCAGTGCTTCTGGTTGCCAAAGAGCAGTTGGAAGACTGACTGGTGCCGCTGGATGCCTAACAACAGTAGGAAGACTGACCGGTGCCCCTGGATGCCCAAAATCAGTGGGAAGACTGACCGATGCCCCTGGTTGCGCAACAACAGTGAAAAGACTGACCGGTGCCCCTGACTGACCGGTGCCCGTGGTTTCCCAACATCAGTGTGAAGACTGACCGGTACACCTGGTTGCCCAACAATACCTGGAAGACAGACCAGTGCTTCTGGTTGCCAAAGAGCGGTTGGAAGACTGATTGGTGCCCCTGGTTGCCTAACAACAGTAGGAAGACTGACTGGTGCCCATGGTTGCCCAACATCAGTGGAAAGACTGACTAGTGCCCCTGGTAGCCCAACAACAGTGGAAAGACTGACCAGTGTCCCTGGTTCCCCAACTTTAATGTGAAGACTGACCGGTGCCTGTGGTTGCCCAACATCACTGTGAAGACTGACCGGTGCTCCTGGTTGCCCAACAGTACCGGGAAGACAGACCAGTGCTTCTGGTTGCCAAAGAGCAGTTGGAAGACTGACTAGTGCCGCTGGATGCCTAACAACAGTAGGAAGACTGACCGGTGCCCCTGGTTGCCCCAAACCATTGGGAAGACTGACCGGTGCCCCTGATTGCGCAACAACAGTGGACAAAACTGACCAGTGCCCCTGGCTGCCAAACAACACTGCGAAGACTGACTGGTGCCCCTGGTTTCCCAACAATACCTGGAAGACAGACCAGTGCTTCTGGTTGCCAACGGGCAGTTGGAAGACTGACCGGTGCCCGTGGTTGCCCAACATCAGTGTGAAGACTGACCGGTGCACCTGGTTGCCCAATAACACCTGGAAGACAGACCAGTGCTTCTGGTTGCCAAAGAGCGGTTGGAAGACTGACTGGTGCCCCTGGTTGCCTAACGACAGTATGAAGACTGACTGGTGCCCATGGTTGCCCAACCACAGTGGAAAGACTGACCAGTGCCCCTGGTTGCCCAACATCAGTGGCAAGACTGACTGGTGCCCCTGGTTGCCAAACAACACTGCGAAGACTGACTGGTGCCCCTGGTTGCCCAACAATACCGGGAAGACAGACCAGTGCTTCTGGTTGCCAAAGAGCAGTTGGAAGACTGACTAGTGCCGCAGGATGCCTAACAACAGTAGGAAGACTGATCGGTGCCCCTGGTTGCCCCAAACCATTGGGAAGACTGACCGGTGCCCCTGATTGCGCAACAACAGTGGAAAGACTGACCAGTGTCCCTGGTTCCCCAACATCAATGTGAAGACTGACCGGTGCATGTGGTTGCCCAACATCACTATAAAGACTGACCGGTGCTCCTGGTTGCCCAACAGTACCGGCAAGACAGACCAGTGCTTCTGGTTGCCAAAGAGCAGTTGGAAGACTGACTGGTGCCGCTGGATGCCTAACAACAGTAGGAAGACTGACCGGTGCCCCTGGATGCCCAACATCAGTGGGACGACTGACAAGTTCCCCTGGTCGCCCAACAACAGTGGAAAGACTGACCAGTGTCCCTGGTTCCCCAACATCAATGTGAAGACTGACCGGTGCATGTGGTTGCCCAACATCACTATAAAGACTGACCGGTGCTCCTGGTTGCCCAACAGTACCGGGAAGACAGACCAGTGCTTCTGGTTGCCAAAGAGCAGTTGGAAGACTGACTGGTGCTGCTGGATGCCTAAAAACAGTAGGAAGACTGACCGGTGCCCCTGGATGCCCAAAATCAGTGAAAAGACTGACCGGTGCCCCTGACTGACCGGTGCCCGTGGTTGCCCAACAATACCTGGAAGACAGACCAGTGCTTATGGTTGCCAAAGAGCGGTTGGAAGACTGACTGGTGCCCATGGTTGCCTAACAACAGTAGGAAGACTGACTGGTGCCCATGGTTGCCCAACATCAGTGGAAAGACTGACTAGTGCCCCTGGTAGCCCAACAACAGTGGAAAGACTGACCAGTGTCCCTGGTTCCCCAACTTTAATGTGAAGACTGACCGGTGCCTGTGGTTGCCCAACATCACTGTGAAGACTGACCGGTGCTCCTGGTTGCCCCACAGTACCGGGAAGACAGACCAGTGCTTCTGGTTGCCAAATAGCAGTTGGAAGACTGACTAGTGCCGCTGGATGCCTAACAACAGTAGGAAGACTGACCGGTGCCCCTGGTTGCCCCAAACCATTGGGAAGACTGACCGGTGCCCCGGATTGCGCAACAACAGTGGACAAAACTGACCAGTGCCCCTGGCTGCCCAACAACACTGGGAAGACTGACTGGTGCCCCTGGTTGCCTAAAATCAGGGGAAAGACTGACCGGTTCCCCCTGGTTGCGCAACAACAGTGACAAGACTGACCGGTGCCGCTGGTTGCCTATCACAAGTGGAAAAACTGACCAGTGCCCCTGGTTGCCCAACACCAGTGGGAAGACTGACTGGTGCCCCTGGTTGCCCAACAATACCTGGAAGACAGACCAGTGCTTCTGGTTGCCAAAGAGCAGTTGGAAGACTGACCGGTGCCCGTGGTTGCCCAACATCAGTGTGAAGACTGACCGGTGCACCTGGTTGCCCAACAACACCTGGAAGACAGACCAGTGCTTCTGGTTGCCAAAGAGCGGTTGGAAGACTGACTGGTGCCCCTGGTTGCCTAACGAATGTAGGAAGACTGACTGGTGCCAATGGTTGCCCAACCACAGTGGAAAAACTGACCAGTGCCCCTGGTTGCCCAACACCAGTGGGAAGACTGACTGGTGCCCCTGGTTGCCAAACAACACTGCGAAGACTGACTGGTGCCCCTGGTTGCCCAACAATACCGGGAAGACAGACCAGTGCTTCTGGTTGCCAAAGAGCAGTTGGAAGACTGTCCGGTGCCCGTGGTTGCCCAACATCAGTGTGAAGACTGACCGGTGCACCTGGTTGCCCAACAACACCTGGAAGACAGACCAGTGCTTCTGGTTGCCAAAGAGCGATTGGAAGACTGACCGGTGCCCATGGTTGCCCAACCACAGTGGAAGGACTGACCAGTGTCCCTGGTTCCCCAACATCAGTGTGAAGACTGACCGGTGCCCCTGGTTGCCCAACAGACTGACCGGTTCTCAGTGGGGCCCTGCATACATCGTTAAATAAAATAACAGTACATGTGAATACAACATTTACAGAAAGTTACAAACATATTATTTACAGACGTACACGGATATTTATAGGAATGCAAAACATTCATATTAATTCTGGTGCCCCTGGTTGGAAGACTGACTGGTGCCCCTGGTTGCCCAACATCAGTGGGAAGACTGACTAGTGCCCCTGGTTGCCCAACAACAGTGGAAAGACTGACCAGTGTCCCTGGTTCCCCAACATCAATGTGAAGACTGACCGGTGCATGTGGTTGCCCAACATCACTATAAAGACTGACCGGTGCTCCTGGTTGCCCAACAATACCGGGAAGACAGACCAGTGCTTCTGGTTGCCAAAGAGCAGTTGAAGGACTGACTAGTTCCGCTGGTTGCCTAACAACAGTAGGAAGACTGACCGGTGCCCCTGGTTGCCCATCAGTGGAAAGACTGACTGGTGCCCCTGGCTGCCCAACAACACGGGGAAGACTGACCGGTGCCCCGAGTTGCGCAACAACAGTGAAAAGACTGACAGGTTCCCCTGGTTGCCCCAAATCAATGGGAAGACTGACCGGTTGCCCAACATCACTGTGAAGACTGACCAGTGCTTCTGGTTGCCCAACAGTACTGGGAAGACAGACCAATGCTTCTGGTTACTGGGAAGACAGACCAGTGCTTCTGGTTGCCAGAGAGCGGTTGAAAGACTGAATGGTGCCGCTGGATGCCTAACAACAGTAGGAAGACTGACCGGTGCCCCTGGTTGCACAAAATCAGTGGAAAGACTGACCGGTGCCCCTGGTTGCGCAACAACAGTGAAAAGACTGATCGGTGCCCCTGGTTGCCTAACATCAGTGGGAAGTCTGACTGGTGCCCCCTGGTTGCCAAACAACACTGCGAAGACTGACTGGTGCCCCTGGCTGCCCAACAACACTGGGAAGACTGACTGGTGCCCCTGGTTGCCTAAAATCAGTGGAAAGACTGCCCGGTTCCCCTGGTTGCCCAAAATCAATGGGAAGACTGACCGGTGCCCCTGGTTGCGCAACAACAGTGGAAAAACTGACCAGTGCCCTTGGTTGCCCAACATCAGTGGGAAGACTGACTGGTGCCCCCTGGTTGCCAAACAACACTGCGAAGACTGACTGGTGCCCCTGGCTGCCCAACAACACGGGGAAGACTGACTGGTGCCCCTGGTTGCCTAAAATCAGTGGAAAGACTGACCGGTTCCCCTGGTTGCGCAACAACAGTGAAAAGACTGACTGGTGCCCCTGGTTGCCCAACAATACCGGGAAGACAGACCAGTGCTTCTGGTTGCCAAAGAGCAGTTGGAAGACTGACCGGTGCCCGTGGTTGCCTAACATCAGTGTGAAGACTGACCGGTGCACCTGGTTGCCCAACAATACCTGGAAGACAGACCAGTGCTTCTGGTTGCCAAAGAGCGATTGGAAGACTGACTGGTGCCCCTGTTTGCCTAACGACAGTAGGAAGACTGACTGGTGCCCATGGTTGCCCAACCACAGTGGAAAGACTGACCAGTGTCCCTGGTTCTCCAACATGAGTGTGAAGACTGACCGGTGCCCCTGGTTGCCCAACAGACTGACCGGTTCCCCTGGTTGCGCAACATCAGTCCCATTGCTTGAATGGTCCTGGGGATGGCTGTCAGCAACAGAACTATGTTGGAGCCTGGAGAAATGTCAAGCTGGAGCTGAAAGACAAGACTGCATTCATTGGAGACAACGAACAAGTGCATCCTACCTTGCCTGTCGAGGATGATAGCATTGAGTGTATCCTTTTTTGTATATGAATATAAACATGTAATATGCTTGTGTAACCAAGTGGTACTAATGTAAAATTTATTTTATTAGGAAACAGCACTACAGAATGATAAGACCCAGTGAGCAACTAGAATTGAATAGAGAATTTTTATTTTAATAGAATATTCCAAAATATATTCGTTGTGGATCTATACAAAAATAGTTAAATTGAGGTACATGTACAGATCAATTTAGTGTCACTTAAATGGTATCTAAACGACAGTCAATTATAGCGGTAATTGACTCTAAGTGACCTCAAGAGCCCAGTGGCAGTCGGAGTCCCAAGATGGAAGGTACATATACAAGATGGAATCAACTGCAATGAAACGGGAGCAAGTATTAAGTTAAATGTACATAAACATGTTTCTTTACATGTGTAATCTATTATACAGTTTTTATCACCTTGTTGCAGAAAATAAATTATAATTCACGCAAGTGCAAAAATATTATGTTCCCAAATCTTTGGCCAAGATACATTGCTACTGCTATTTCACGAGTAAATTTTAACGAGCACAATTTTGTGTACATAATTAAATGAAAGCAGGGAAATAAATTAACAAGACATGCTCTTACTTCAACTGACAAATTACATGTCAGTGACAGTTCACTTGCATTATTAGAAACGACTCACGACAATGTATGACTCTTATTTAACAAAACTATTAGCCGATATTCATACAAATATCCCTTACAAAAATGTCCTGTGGTAATTTATACCACAGGATATTACCACACAGATTCCTGTGGTTTTTTGGGACATTACCACAGGGCGCTGTGGTAATGTCCCAAAAAATCACAGGAATCTGTGTGGTAATATCCTGTGGTATAACTTGTGCATTTCTATCACAAGGCTTGTGCCTGGCCATCGCATGATGTTATAAGTGCTGCTAAAAAATGGAGGACAAACAATAACGCTAAATTTCCGTGACAAAACGTGGATGGCATTCGCAATGCGGCTTGCATCGCGCACATGTGCAAATTTGCATAGCGCTGTAAGAAATGTATTTACAAACAAAAATTTATAAAGAGCGCTATCACCAGAGGGCGCACTATCACAAAGTTAAATGGGATACTCAAAGAGAATGGAATGTATTATATACAGGAGCGCTATCGCCAGCGGGCGCACTAACACAAGGTTGAATGGGCTATGACATGAGGATCGAATTTAATCGATACCGGAATGTTGTGTAAAAGTGTTTTCAAATAAGGATGAAGGAAGTGGTCGTTGAGGGACCCGTTGACCGCAAGAGAAATAGGTCGACTGGTCACACTTGCTCTCAACTATTGAAAACCACTTTCTTTGAAAAACATTATATTGTATGTATGCTCAAATATTAAACATAACTTGCTTGTATGCTTCCTTAACAATCTACTCAGTATGTGCAGAAACTATGGCTAGCAATGCCCCAAAAGCTAGCATTCAAACCTACAACCAGGAAGAACTGAATGTTGGTCTCACACTCAGCAACTTTGACACAACACTTGCTTCGAAAGGCTGGAAAGTAAAGGGGCATACACTAAGTGATGGTAATTGCTTTTTCTGGGCAGTGTCCAGTCAACTTGAAATGCATTCTCCAGACAAGCATGCAACACACTCACAGTTGAGAGCAGACACAGCATCATATATAGAGAAATTGTCTGAGGTGAGTTAAAACAATTATATTACAATTTAAACTATTGACTATTCATGTTACAACAATTAATTGCTATATGCTATTATATATTTTAGTGACACAGGTGCAATTTATATTCAACAGGTGGAGAAAGCTACACTTGCCAATTTCATTCCGGGATGCGAATTCCAAACATATATTTACTACTTTAGGCCCCCCCCCCCAAAAAAGTCTATGGTTTCTGGTATGCGCGCGCGTCGCCGTAGCCATGCGCGTCGGCAAAATGAAAAAGTTTTTTTTTTTAATGTAAGACGATGACTCAAAACCGCCAAACTCACTGGTTCGTCTAGATTTCTGCTGCTGCACAATTTGAACGTGTATTTAGATGGGGTTACCATCGAGTATAGGCTTTATGTGGCCTGTCTGGGCTTCCATATATTTTGCACAGAATAGTCGGGCACCATTTGCAGACGGCGTTGTATTTTCGTGATTTTGTGTATAGAAGCCAGACGTGAGTGGAAGTGAAGGTCGTGTATCTGGAACTTGTAACCGCGGGCGGCACACATGTGCACGATGTCGAAGTCGCGGTACGGTCTAACTTAAGTTGCCCATCATTGCCAGGATTATTTATTTTAAGTTTGTTTTATGTGGAGTGCAATATAATAAATATTACTATGAGGTGAACAAACTGTTGGAAATGAAAAATATTTTATTCTTCACCCCATAGGAATTGCAAGACATTCGCTTTGCAGTTTCAACTCAACAAGTTTCCCATTTTGACTTGTGAAATAAAGAGTATACAAGAGACAGATAATACTTTGGCCTTTTTATTTATTCTCAACAAACATTAGATGCCACAAAATGTACATGTTATTTTCACTATTAATCCAACATTCTTGCTCTTTTGATATGCCCCCAGTTGTCCATTCATTGCACATGTATTACAAAGTGGCTTATTCGTGCATCTCATAGCAGGATCACATGTTATGAAGCCCAAACACACCCGGAGCCAATTTCATAGAGCTGCTAAGCACAACAATTTGCTTAGCATGACAATTTGTCCTTGGCAAAAACAAGGTTCAGACCAAATGTTTACCTGATCTTTATTGTTCTGGATTGATAATCAGCTGTTTTCTTGCTTAGCATGAAAAACATGTATAATTTGGGCTAGTAACAAGACTTTTTGTGCTAAGCAAATTTTTTTGCTTAGCAGCTCTATGAAATTGGGCCCTGTTTGGAAGGGAAAAAAAGGATTTAAAAAAAAAAAGCCGCGTCGCCGCACCACTTTTGGGGCAAGCCTCATACCAGAAACCGGAGACTTTCGTTTTTTGGCCTTAGAAAAGATGGTACATATAGGCCGTATGGTGTAACTGAAAAGATGCCTAGAAAATGAGTTTCGTTTCGACCCCCATGGGTCTACTTTTTGAAGGCATATATAGTTTCTAGTAGCTGTTTAAAATACTATGCTAAAAGTTCTCCAAAAAATATCCAGTCGAACTTGAGTTATTCACTTTAAAAATGTAATGGGGCGAAACTAGCATGGGGCGAGTTGGTTTTTCTCGCCTAGTTTTCATAACAATTTTGCCCCAAAGCCACTTCGCCCCATACTTTTTCCCCCCACTTAATGTATATTGACTCAAACCAACTTGCCCTGTCTAACACATGTACATCACAGGACATCAACGTTTTTTGTGGCAAATATAACTTTTTACCCCTGTCTACAAGTAATTGTAAATCACTCCCTTTAGCTTGATAGGTGCCCAGATTGATCTATTTAAATACGTTTTTTTATATTTGATTGATAAATAAAATGGCTTATTCAATCTGCATTATTTTTTATAATTTAAAAAGAAAAAAATATTATTATTAATATTTTTGGAGGGAGGGGGGATGGGTAATCAGCTGTTTTGTTTAAAGGGGTCAATTTAATAGGTTTCATGTGTAAGGCAAGCTTGTAATAAAATACATAATGAAACAAATCAAAAATAAGATCCACACAAAATCTATTGTTTGTCATATTCTTGTCAGCACTACACAATCTTCTGTGCTCACTTATGAAACATAACATTGCAAAGTGACAATAAAATAAACAGAATCGCATGACAACCCTACAGTTTTATTTTACACTGGATATGTATTAACCTTACTGAGCATACTGTAATCAATGGCATACTGAATTGTCTCTGAACAATTATTGTGATTAAAGTCAACGTTGCAATAACATTTGAAATGACAGAAAGAGTGAATTGTATGCACAATTTGAATACATTTGTGTGAATGCCCATTTTTAGTACAATAATATAATCCATAATGGATTTTTTAGTGTGTAGTTTCAATAAGTTTAAACTGGGTTACACTTTTCAATTAAAAAGAGCGTTGAAACCAAATTCAGTTAACTAAATGAAAATAATTAAAAGTGTCAAAAAGGAAATGCTCCTGACGTGTCTTAAATATCATCAACCAGTTCGAGCATAATTCTCTCAACTTTTCCGTTAGAACAAATACAAAAATCACTGAAGTGTTACAAATTTAACAACCCATGCGATATTTGGCAGATGATGTACATGGCTTGTAGGACGTGCTTCGAACTGTGGAGCTTATAGATGGTAGGCTGGCACTGGATCTGAGTAAATGCTTCTTTAGAGATCTGCCATCATCACTGCTTGTTTTCTTGATTAGCAACTGCATAAAAAGGTTGAATCTGGTGATAAACAAGAGGGGGTAAAATATATAATCAATAATGGATTTATTGAACGACCTGTTACGAGAAAAAACATGTAAAAAAGGTCAATATAGCCCCACTTGGGTCATCATTTGTGCAGTTTGGTAATGGTGATGAAGCTGGACTGAAGCATATAAGCAGGGGTTATTTTCCAACCCCCCAACCAACCCCACCCCCCTCGGGGTCCGCTCGTAAGTCCGACGCCTCATAGGTCCGACGCCTCATTAGTCCGACAAAATACCAAATAAGGCCCATAAGTCCGACGCCTCATTGGTCCGACACCCCATAGGTCCGACGCTCCATAGGTCCGACGCCTCGTAGGTCCGAAGCCTCATAGGTCCGACAATTAATTTTACTTGTATTTCTGTCCATAACTCCGACGCCTCATAAGTCCGACACATCATAAGTCCGACGCCTCGTAAGTCCGACAGTCATGAATACAAGCATTGCGATCGAAAAATATGAAAAGTTCCAAATACTTGATCTCCAGAAATATTTCTACAATCTATCTCACATATAGGCCGCGAAGACCGCTTTATACACCGAATCATTGGTGAAATCGAAATATAACAATTAACGAGCTCGCGTGCAGGGGTTTACAGGGTTATGGTGGTCTGCACCCATAGACATCTAAATAATTATTTAGATGTCTATTATTTATATGTCTATGTCTGCACCCCTAATTCGTGCTTTGCACAGTGCGCCCTCTCACGTTTTTGCCTTGTCGGACAAATGAACCTTCTCTTATAATAGTCTATAGCTCCGACGCCTCAACAGTCCGACGCCTCATTTTTCCGACGTCGGACTTATGAGGCGTCGGACTGTTGGGGCGTCGGACCCATGAGCCCGAGTTTATGAGGCCAGTGCCTCACAAGTCCGACGACTCATAATATTGAAATTCGGACTTATGGGGCGTCGGACTTATGAGGCGTCGGACTTACGATACGCCCCCCCCCCCCCCCCCTCTGGGCTGTCAAAATCGGGGTAGATCTGGTAATTACCAGAACTTCGGAAGCAGATTTTCCGGGGCCAAGGTGAGAGAAATGAATTTTAGGTTTATTTTGTCTACATGTATGTCTATTCAACATACATTTTTAAGGTAAAACAGCCTCTCAAAATTCGATGTAGACACAATCTGGGAAGCTGGGGAAGCAGATTAGATTGTTAATTGTGACCTTTCTATATAGCCTATACATGTACATGACCTACCTGCATCTTCACTGTTTTGGCCTGTCCGAGATTATTGGGTAACTCATTCAACCTCTTGCTTGGTTCCTTGCCAATAATACATAGACACAAAGTACTGATCTAGGCGGCAATATACGGGACCCGATGATGACAGCGAACTCGATAAGGCCGAGACTGAGATTTTAGAGGCAAATGTGCTTTATCCGACAGTGCATGTCTCTGCACGTTTACGATCCGCTGTCAGGCATATTGCAGTTGTGAGACGTTCGGGATCAATAATCCAGCGGTACTACACTACAGTAACACGCAACGTTTAGCGTAAACCCGATGCGTATAGTGTCACGACTGTTTGGCTAGTTTTCACGACCAATTCTCGTACGACAGTTCTCTAGCACACAGTAGCAGGTCTAGGCTCACCAACTTCTCTTCCAATTCGTTGTCATTTTCACACAGATTTTCTCGGCCGTAACATTATTTTAAGTGAACAAAACAACTGGTTTTATCACGGAGTCTTCGACACTTGACGATCGTGACATGGGCGACGCCATGATTGTTTTGATTCGCAATGATACAATGGCCTACGACCTGAGTTGTGATTGGAGAATTCGGATCACGTGGTATCAGAGCGCATATATTTCAAACTAATGTGACACGATAGCGTAATGCGACCATGAACAAATCGCCCGTCGCTGTTGCTCATTTAGTGCCGATTTTGGTCGATAATTACTCAAATTCGACAGGCGTTTTTGTGGAGAACTGTTTTTAATCATAATCTCTAGACAAAACTATGTCCAAAACCAAAGAGTTCTCTTAGACCCACGGGGTCGAAACGGGATGAAAGGAAAAATGTGTACACCGTACGGCCTAATATGCTGATCACCTGACCATCAAAGCACTGTGTGAGCTGTTGAAGTGCAAGGTGCAAGTTGTGTCTTCATCTAGTGATCCTGATACAATACTTGGACCTACGACAGCAGCAACAACACTCACAGTTGGGTACATCACAGAAATGCGTCACTATGTGAGTCTAGAGTCTACAAGGTTAGTTTCCATTATTTCTTGAAAACTTGAAGCTTATTCCACAAGTGTGACATCTATCCAATCATTCAACATTGCTTTCATCTGTCAACTTGAACTTTCTCTGTATCAGATACCTGTACGAGGCACGTGTAGACGACTTTGTTGCAGTGCGCTTGATTACTGTCAAAGGGAAGAAAACTATGTTTCTTGCAAAGGTGAGGCCACAATATTGTCAAGCATAAATTTATGAAATGTGTAACTGATTGTTCAGACAAAATATATAGCACATGATGTGAAATCACAATTAATATATGGCAATTCAACAAAGATGAACTTGAGAAGTGCCGTAGCCTCATATAGCCATCTGTGGTGTACAGTATATATGTGGGCAATTCAAACCATAAAATACTGTTTTGACAGTTATAAATTATAAAAATTGTAATGTTATGACATGTGAGGCAATTGCTTTATTTGGGAGGAGTAATTTACTTTGCAAGTTCATGCAAGGTTTATTGTTGAACTACCGGTATTTGTTACATTGCCGACTGATATTGACTCTTTAAATCAGTTGTGTTGTTCTTGCTGTACATATGTTTCTCATGTGTTCATACAAGTGAGATACCTTGAATTGTTTAGGTGTTTGTTAATCAGACTTGACATATTTGTTTATGAGGTACAATGATGTATTATTGTTTTAAAAAAATGTCCTCTCCATAACACATTGGTGTATGCTCACTTTTGAGTCCACAATTTAATACACATTTTCATGTGAAATCCCTTGAAAACTGATATCAATATGATGGGTTCATGTTGGGACAATGCCATAAGGTACTCCAGGAGCATGGTGAAGATAAGGGGAGATTTATATGTTATTTTTGAACTATAAATGGATATAAACATTCGTTGTTAATGATGGAATACAACATATTTTAAACTTTAGAAGAGTGCATTAATATTTCATCAACAACAGAAATTAATGTAAGATATGTAGAAAGACATTTTTTACTCTTGTGGTACTTTATAAACTCCATCTGTTCATTGTTAAACAAAATGTCCTATCCAGAACACATTGGTACATGCTTGCTTTTGAGTCCACAATTACATATTTGTATGCGAAATCACTTACAAACTGATATAATTATAATTGGTAAACAACGGTATGATGGGTTCATGTTGGGGCATACCATATTCTAAAAGCATGATAAAGATGAAGTGAGATTTTCATGTTTTCCCAAGTTATTTTTGAACTATAAATATATATAAACCTGTTAAATTCGTTGTTAATGATGGAACACAACATATTTTAGACTTTAGAAGAGTGCACTAATATTTCATCAACAACACAAATGAATATAAGGTATGTGGAAAGACATTTTCCACTCTTGTAGTACTTTATAAGTACATATGTTTATTGTTAAACAAAATGTCCTCTCCAGACAACCAATTATCCATCATTACTTCATTGGAAAAAATAAACATGTTAATCATAATGCCACGTACGCTCTGATATTTTAGGAATTATTAGTATACATCCTGAAGTTTTCAGATCAACAGAGTTTTTGTGAGTTGGACAAGTTTGAAATTTGACCCCCAGTATGAGACTGAAAGTGTACACTTATTGTGAAATAGCCCACCTTGTACTGTCATTACCAAATGTCTCTTCTGTATTGTGGTCTTCTGTCTGCCCTCTCTTACAATAAATCCTTTACTTCTGGAGCTTGACGGGAGATGTCATCCCTTTGATATAATTCCTGTATTGCTTTTGTAATTTCAGGGGTGATTTGATTGTGGGTTAACTTCTTAGGCTTAGATTCTAGTTTCATCAACTGAGAGAGAACACTTCGTTTTTTTCGTAGGCTACTTGGCAGTGCTCGTTTGACCGGGCTTACAGCTTACAGCTTTTCCCCCCCCCCCCCCCCCGGAGGCTTTGAGGTTCGATGTATACATTTCGGTTGGTGGACTTTACAGGGGTTTCCCTGATGCCAGTAGTGCTACATTTAAGCCTATGACGTCGAACTCTAAGAAGAACGTTTGCTCTCCTGTCAAATTTTTCCTTTGTTGTGAGTTTTTCTTTCTGTCTTCCTTTCTTTTTTCTATCAGCATCTTTCTTTTTATGCGCCTCATTATTTTCAGGATTTTGCTTCAGCCTCTGTCTAAACTCTCTGACACGCTCCTGAACTGTTTTGGTCATTCTGAAATAATGTAAAATAATTATTACATTTTTAGGGTTTTTATGACCTCAAGCTACATGATGTAGGGTATGAACTTACATTCTATCTTTTAATTGTTGGGAAATCATTTTGAAGAACTGTAAAAGCAACAAAGAATTTGTAAGACTATATATGTAGGCCTACAAGCTAGTACCAGTACATACGGTATGTACCGGTATGAGAACATGTACATGTACACAGGAGTTTTAAATACATGTACATGTACATGTACTTCCAGTACAGGTCTAATTAATGCACTCAGATAATTACCGTACTACGGTACCACATGATACCTAACGTTACATTACATACACATTTAGAACATATCTTAGGATTTTTAGAAACTGTTATAGTTGATTTGTTGCAGCATACTAAAAATGGCAAAATGTTTTAAGAATATATCGATGAAAACAATCAAAATCATTTACCATACCTTTTGGTTTGCTTGTACAAGTCTGCATGTACATGTACATGTACTGCAATCTCAGCTGCCTGCTACTATACTGCCTGCCTAGTCATAAACACACCAGTCCTTAACACATTGGTCTAATTCCCTCCACAAGCCATAAAATTGATACAATTTATACACATATGACCTAATTCTGTGTGTATGAGGTTTTTTCATTTTTAAAATAGGGGTGTGTAATTATTACCAAACATACATATACTGTAAAATGTGTAACATCCGTAACGTAACATCTGTAACGTAACATCCGTAACAAAATTTGTAACGTTCGTAACACTCGTTAGCATAGTTCTAATTATTGGATTTTTAAGTTTCATACTGGATAAAGTTACCCATCAAAAACTAGCTTTAAATATGTAGTAAAGAAAAAAAAATGACCAAAATGTTGGGGACGTTACATGTCGCATGGAAAGAAAAAACCGTAAAATACATTCATGTGCAGCACACTTAAAGGTTAAGGAAGTGGATAACACATTTTGTTTTTCCAATTTCTTAGAGGAGGTATCCTAAGTGCTATTTTGCATAATTGTTTTTGTATTTTTAAGTTCAAGGCTTAAATTTTTGAAAGATTAAACAAATATTGCTATTTTTGCAATCTTTTTGAAAATTTGAAATTTTATTATGCCTATATATTCAAATCAGTATTTAAATATTCAGATGAACAAATGTTGGTGATTTTAATGCATTTTTATAAGGTTTAGGTATCAATCTCACCTGTAAAAGTGAAAAAAGTGAAAAAAGTTACCGTAATTTCCTGCGGACAAGGCGCTCGGCGGCACGCTACCATTCATATACACAAGTATTCCCATGGCGCTGGGTTTCCTGTGCAAGTCACTAAGTAATGCACACTAATATGTTCCGAAGCTTTTTACTCTATGATGGGTGTGTTTTACAGGAAAATGCAACATAAACTATTTGTTCAGTATGAAATTTCCTCTCCAATGGTGGCCGTGAGGATGGCTAAAATTGATCAGCCAGTCGTGGTGGTAAGCCCTCCGAAATGCATCATTACGAGCTGCGATCCGAGCCGCTTTAGGAGCCGCATTACCTCCAGCTTGCTGGCGAACTTCACCGGGGCCATCGTAGCATTGTGCCCCATCACTACTATCGTCATCAATGGAACCTTCATCACATTCTCGTACACACTGGCATACTCATTGTCGACACTATCGTTGACATAATCGTCCTGAAAAAGGCCTTCAAAGTCCGAATCTCTAGGGTCTGAGTCTCCGAAAATCTCCTGAAATGCAGCGCCGGCGTCCATTGCACACTCGAAATGTGGAACGGACAGATTTTCAATCGAAAATAGCAGAGAATTTTGTAAGAAACGAGTGTGAATTTATGGTTGAACAACGTTAGCCTCGTAATCATCTATCCAATGGTACCCGGGTGAGGGTCAGGGGTCAATGGTTTGTCATATTCATTCATTTATAAATAGAACGTTGTCGCGGGCGACTGTGGTCGCCGATAGCAGTGTGGGAATAAATGCGCTGGGCGACTGGAGTCGCCGATAGCGTGCAAAGGGTTAAGACGCAGGTCCATAAAATCACCCCCAAAAAATGCAAACGTCAACAGATAAAGCGCACCGCCGAATAAGGCGCATGCTTGAACGCACCCAAAAGAATTAACACCAGGCGCCACCCGGTCACGGTAGGTACATCGCCAGAAAGGGGTCATTTTGTTGCCTTAGAACGATCCCATTATTCCAAGCATGAATTAAACCGCAAACCCATGGGCTGGTCACATGTGTATAGCCATGAAGAAAAGACCAACTTAAATTGATACCAACCTTCATCCATCTAGCCAACGCTGCACATATGATTGCGGTTTCTGACCCTACAATGGTGCGTCTTTTTCCGAAAGAAATAAGGTTCAATGAACTAAAACCTTTGAGTGAGCTGACACGAAATGTATCAACAATCGCAAACCCCAGATGTACCTGACCGCAGAGTTTATACAAGGGAAGCCGATACATGTGCCTCTCCCGCAGATATTGGGTTTCAAAACCACGTTTAATGTTTTGGTCCTGGGATTGTAAGGTCAGTCAGTCAGTGATGTCGGACAGAGACCTTTAAAATTATGATTCGGCTATCTTATAACTTAGACATGAGGGCCAAATAATAATTCTCTCTCTAAGTTAACATTATCAGTTTACACAAATATTGGATCATCATGATATGAATGTAGCTTAATTAAAGTTATTAAATTAGAATTATACAAGAAATGTAAATGAATTAAACAGTAATTACCTGTAAAGACGAAGAGAACACGTCTTGTCACGTCTTCGTTTTAGAATGGTAATGACTAAGCCCGCGAAAATATTTCAAAAAATCAGAGCGGATGAGGGCGCTACACATAAAGCATGTTACATAACACGTCAATACATAGGCATTAAGGGGGGTATCTTAAACTCGATTTACATTAAAGGGAACATTATGTACACCTGTCACATATGTATTAATAATTCCATACTTACAAACCTGCAGATGGATGCACTTCATCTCATTGATCCTGAGCACAATCCGGCACACAGCCAGTCCGCAGTGCACGCGATAATGAGGTCAAATCCCGTCAAATGAGGTCAAATCAAGTTTATTTGCACGGCCTACGTCACAAATCGGCTGCGAGATTTGCACGCGTTTTTGCGGGAGTTCGACCGATCTCATGAAACGAACTGCACGTTCTAAAAGAAGCAGTGGGCTTCAAAGATGGCGTGGTAAGTAGACGGTGCACGTTTTTCCGAGTCAAATGATATAAAATTTGTCAAGTTTTAGAAGTTTTTTGCTGGTTTTGTTTACTTGTAAGTCGAGGTATGATTTAGTAGACGGTTTGAGTTGTGATTTTATTTGCTGCGCCCTGACCAAGCTAGAAAATATTAGAGAAAAAGACCACTGCAAATCGAAAGAAAAAGCGATGATCTTTCGTATGGTACAAAGTTTAGCTTGTAGGCCAAGAGCATCAGTTTTAACATGGACATTTTCGATAACAAGCTGATTTTTTCAGGATAGCTCCAGGAATTTGTCTAGAATAACATACTAAAAGTCCTCGTATATCCTCCTTGAGCGTTTTTCGCAATCCAAGATGGCGTCCAAAATGGCCGCCATTTCCTGTTTTTCTCATAAATTTGAAACTAGGTAACCTCAATAAACACTTTAAGTGTCTACATGTTTTGATACATAAGTAACCCAATAAAATACTTATTTAGAGATTTTGAAACACACAAGTACCAATAAAACCACTTGAGGTCATTTCAAAATCCAAAATGGCGCCCAAAATGCCCGCCATTTTGTACGTTCATCACAATTCAAATTAGTATTGTAAAGCAAATATTTATGCCTGTTTTAGAGATGTAAATAGATAGAGATAGAGATGTAAATATTCAAAATTTTCAGTTGAATTTGTTAAATGATATCCAAAATGACCGCCAGTTTGCTTATTTCTTCATATTTTCATTCTTGAAAACAATGAATGGACTTTAAGGTCAAAACCGTGGTCGGAACATCCTGTGATGATTCTTTAGAAATTTTGATTCATGAAGTTATGTATTGACATCTTTCACAGGCTCTTTAAATATGAAAGGTGATACTATTCTGCATCAAGACGATTGTGAAATATAAGTTTTCTATATACATATTTGAGGTTCAGAAATGCAATATCTAGGCCTAATATATCCATTGTCCATGAGCAGCTCAAATATTGATAGATCAACAATTTCTTTACCTTAAGCGTGCACAAACTTAGTATACTTCTCAGTTGCATTAGTCATCATCCTCATCGTCAGATGCTGAATCTCCAGTGTTAATGTCCGCTGAATTAGTTAGGGCAACAGCCACAATATCATCATCATTGGGATCTATTGGTGCTGTATTGTTGCAATTGAGGCCACTGCATTTACTGCACATTGAGGTACAGAAGAGTCCAAGTTTCTTGCAGCTACATGTCATGCTTCTGCAACCATCTGGTTTGCACCCACATGCTACCATGTTCAGCAAATTGTCGGGTGCCACAGCAATGTCTGTCTCTACAGGTGTAAGAGTTCCATCCTGAAATCGCCAGCCCCATTCTGTTGGAGGTAAAGAGTTACCCATCCATTCCTGGACTGTAAGATAGGTGCGGTATGAATGCTGCTTTGCTGCAGCACTAGTTGGAGGTAGACTTTCTAGCTGAAAGGATGAACTCAGAGAACTGCGGCCGATTGCCCGCTTGTATGCAATGTGACGGTAGTCATCAAGAGATTCAAATCTGCTGGCCCCATAAAGATTAAGAATGAAGGCTTTCCCAGCTCTTTTTACCTCATCATGGGTGCTTCCACTGTCTGTGAAGGTATCAAGCAAGTCATAGTCCCGTTTCTTGTGGACCATATTGAAAGCTTTACGCTTGCCCTGACGGTAGATTGCAGAAACCGTATCACATCCTGTCACAGCATGAAGAAACATCAGGTGAATTCTAGTGTCCCCTATGACATGCTGAATTTCATAAATGTTGAAGACCGTGACAGGATTACTGCGGCATAGCATTTGCATATCTGTGGAAGTGGTTGCCCTAGCAACTAGCATGACCAGTAGGTCTGTATCCGTACCTACGACAACAACTGGCACCTGTTCTGACTCTGCTACTTCCAGTGCCGTGGAGACAATCAGGGTGTCGGCATCTGCTTCTGCCTGCTTGACACGTATACCAGCCACGAGCATTTTGTCACGTAGAGTTTGTATAAGTCTCATCTTATTGTTGCTGTTGGCTAGGAAAGTAGCTTGGGTTGTGGTTGTTCGCATATTATCATCAAATATGATGTCACTAGAGGTACATTTCTGGGATCTTCGTCTCTGCTCAGCTACCTTTGTCGAAGTTGCACTTCCATATCCATCAAACACCACCGTCGAATGAGCTCCGTAATGCTTAAGAATGTATGAAATGTACGACTTAACAACATCAGCATAGGTTGACGGTTGTGGCCAAACAACTGATTGCAGTAGGTGACCACCATCTAAAACAAAGATACCATTTTCTGGCAGGTTGGATTGCTTAGTGAACGACTTCAGCAGGAAACCCAGCGAACTCTTTGTTGGCTTCCGCATCACCCCACCTTTGAAAAGGGAAGGAGGCTGGGGAGCAAGCTCATAAGCGAAGAACGATTCCATCTCAGTGCTGTCTTTCAGGACACAGGTGATTCTGTTAAACAGTAGTGTTGGGTTGACCTCTGTGCTTTGTCCCCTGATTTTCACCGTCTTACTCTTGGCACCAATGGTCTTCACCTTGTCATTACGATGTAGCTTAATATCTGTGAACTTCATACCATTCATTTCGGATGCCGCTGCTAGGCCGATATCTACTGCTTTATCACAATTGACAGATGAGTCAGCGACGATGCCAGTTGACAAGGAGACCAGGCAATCAGTTTCATATCCAGTAAATGGTGGATGTGCCTGCAGCCATCTAAGAAAGCTGCATCTATCTTTATTGTCTCTTGACCTGGTACTTTGCCGTATGTCTTTATGTTGCTCTGACGTACCAGTGTGCACTCCGGTGAACTGTTCCAGTTTATTACAGATAGGAATACAGCGAGGAAGTGCATGAACCCACTTTGCCAATGTACTGTCTGTGATTCCACGTCCATGAGTCATTCCTCCAGATTTTTTCAGCTGCCGCATCAGGAACTGCTCAATGGTCTGATCAGAGAAGTTCCCACCCCAGAATGAATCCACACGGCGGATGGTGAAGTATCCCTTTTCTGCGAATTGTGTATATTCATTTCCTGGCATGGTTTGCTCTAGGGCTTCCATCTCTTGTAAATACAACCTGGCAGATTTGGCATAGTGAAGATGTCCTGCAGCATGGAAATGTGGTATCATTTCCCTCACACAGCTGAGATGGAGCATCCAGTCCCCTGTCCTTTCAGCTCGAATGAAACATTGCAGAAGAGACACTTGTCGGATATACTGCACCCAAAGCTTCCCTGTTCTACTTTGTCCTGCTGTCTGGTCAAGGAGGTGTGAAATGATCTGACTTAACTGTTTGACACACTCCTCCTCAGCTACATCAGTTGCCTTTTTGTCCTGGTTTAGAAGTGCACCATAAAGATTCGCTAAGTGGTCCTTATCTATGCTGTCTAAGATGCCAGGTTTACTTATCAACACGCCATGAGGGAAGCTGCAGTAAGAATGTGTGCACGGAGAGAACGGGAAAATGCATGACCAGATTGCATAGTATGACAGACCCTTTGGCGTACACTGTCTCCAATAGCTCTGCAAGCCCACTTCCGTCCATGATGTGGCCTATGCTGCCAAGATATGACATGAGGAGGTGAAATCCACCAAGTCGGACGATTACTTTGTCTAAGTCTTGAGAAGAAGCTACAATCTCTGCTGCCTTGATGTACAAGGGCTGGTCAAATGTTACTGCACATATTCTCAAGTTATGCTTTTCACATTGTGATTGTGCAAAGCATAGTGCAGTGTAGATGGTACTCGGATTGGAGGGGTCCAAATTGATGAAGGGCAGAGTTTCAATTCTCGTCCTCTCGTACTGGTCACTCTGCATGGCCACTTTCATGAAACCACTCCATGAAGGACACAAGTCTAGTTCTAGAACATATCCAGCGACCCAGAGGGAGTCTAGGGCAGCTGCGGATCGGAGAGACGGGAGCTCCTGGTCAGGCTTCTTGAGGGGATCTATTACAACAGACCGTAAGCCAGGAACGGCAGGTTTGCTGTATGTCTTTATCGGAATATGTCCAAATGCTCCAACTTTGTCAGCCAATTGCAATTTCACTGAACGTTTGATGGGTGAAGTATCCACAACCCCAGGCGGAGTAACACGAGCGATTCCTCCCATGTTGTGGAAAGTGTTGTGACCAGTCACTGTCACTACATTGAAGTCGGCATTGTCAAACACAAATTGGGTAAAACCGCCCAGGTGATAGGATGGTTCATCATTTGACATGAGGGCTTGTTCAAACCGCTGTACTTCTTTATAATCATCAGCAAAGCTCATGCTGCTCATGCTTCACGTGAGCCATACTTCCGGTGTGTATATACACAGCTATTCCCAACAATATTGGTGAAACAAATGACCTGGGCCTACTGGCAGAGATGATGGCATGTGCTATTGAGGTGCATTTCCTGTTTGAAACCTCGTGGCCTTTGCCTTTGCTGTCCACTGCATTATGTATGAAACGCTTTAGCGACCTTGGTACTCATGTGTCTCCATTTTCAGTTCCATCTAATGTTGAGTACTCTTCACGGTTGTACACTGCCAGTCTGATATCGTTGAGGATGATGGAAGCAGCCATATCTATTATGCGATCGCTTTGGCTCTCGGCATCTGACACTCTATCACTTTTGTTTTGTTTTATTGAGCCACTTATTCCGAGCGGTTGCGCATGCGCTATGCATATGTACATGTACGTGTACGTTTACACATGTACATATGTATGCCCCATAATTTTTAAAAATTAATACATTTCATCATGAACAAAATATTATTTGTCTGAAGTGGAAATGTAAATTTTGTGTTTTATTGTTCAGCCTTCAGATTTATTGGCTAGTT
The DNA here is from genome assembly GCA_037893245.1 of Crossaster papposus. Classification (NCBI taxonomy): domain Eukaryota; kingdom Metazoa; phylum Echinodermata; class Asteroidea; order Velatida; family Solasteridae; genus Crossaster; species Crossaster papposus. Next base: position 2,764,819 of record JBAIAA010000630.1, read on the forward strand.
ATGGCCATTTTTGTAGATTAGCGGGTACATTTAACGATTTATGAACATGCACAAGTAACGGTACATGATCATGCATGCAAAATTTGAAAGACAGTTATGGTTATACTAAGTATTAGGCCTACTAGGGTAGGCCTACTATTACTATAAATGTATACATCATGTAGGCCTTCATGTATTTATGAAACAGGCAGACATGACAAATTTTTGTGTACATGATTTATTCAAATGTAGACCCAATAATTGGGATGTTTTCACTCCTTTTTTTGAATTTTGGATTTTTTCTGTCGTTCTAACGCGCCCCAACCGTTGTATAGACTATTGCCAATAAAAAAAAAAGTTGTGACCACAAAAGTTGCCAAAAACAGGCCAAATACTTGACAATATATATTGGAAAGCGCACACTGGCTTCTATATGTTAAAGAAGAACTGATAAATGGCTTCTTTGGTACTCAAGATTATTTGGGGTTGCAAATCCGAGCAATTTCGACCAGCTTTTCAAAACAATGATGCCCAAAACGTTCGGTCAATATAAACTACATAGACGTCCCGACAGCACCCGACTCGCGTAAAGAGCACACTATGCGAAGACGGGGGACACGACAATGGCTTTTCGAGCGACCACCAACGACTGTTTTATGGTGCAAGGGTGCAGGCCTGCGTCGCTGCATGTACAAATAATCGTGAGTACCAAAGAAGCCATAACAGTTCTTCTTTAACATATATAGAAGCCAGTGTGCGCTTTCCAATATATATTGTCAAGTATTTGGTCTGTTTTGGGCAACTTTTGTGGTCAACACTTCTTTTTTTATTGGCAATAGTCTATACAACGGTTGGGGCGTTAGAACGACAGACAAAATCCAAAATTTGAAAAAGGAGTGAAAACGCCCCAATTATTGGGTCTAAGGCCAATGCACTTACATGTACCTTTCTTTTTTCTGTTATTGTTTCATACATGTAGGTCATGCCGTCCACCACCATGGCCTATTCCACCACGGCCACCAACACCAAGTTTTAAGCCCACTCGTGCAGTAAAAGCACTTATTATTGGAGATTCTTTGAGCAAATGTTTCAGCCGAGAATGTCTCGTCACCATTGGTTGAGGTCGAAGTGATCACTCGTCGCGGAGCAACAATATCCAGTCTGAGTAAGTTTTTACAACAGCACCGAGACATTTTGAAGAAACATATTTATTTTAATGTTTGCCACAACCCATGTATATCTATGCCATAACTGTTTGCCAAGTAAAGTTTGGTCTGTGAAGAGATATTGGTATGTTTATTTGTAGTTGCAACATTGTTCACATGCAGCTTATGAATCCCAATAAACTTTCTTGGGTATATTTTTGAGATATGAAATGTGATGGTTGAAAGTTTGGGGAAAAGTCCATTAGGCTGGTAAATTATCTCTTCAGGGAAAGCATGTTTGTACTGTTTATGTGGTAGTCATAGTCAGTGATATGTTAATTGTGCTGTAATTAAGGTATTATTGGTTCTCTGTATTGCCAAAGAAACCATATTCAGTTATTCACTGCTCAGGCTAAATGATTTTTTTTTTATTTTTTTTTTTAAGTTTAGGGTGCTGCAGCTAGTATTTGATGTTTGTCAATCTACATGAACTTGCCAATACATTTGCTCATTTTGATATTTTAAGATGTGCCATTGGGTATAAAGTGTCTTTCTAAGGTGCCTTTTATTCTGATACATTCAAGTATTTTGTTACGCAATGCACTTTCTTGCAATTAAACTTTTCCAAAAATATACAACTGAACTTCAATCGATGGTGCCTTACACGATGCAAGTATTATTTTTTACTTTTATTATGCCAATACATCATATTATATATATGTGTGAATCTTTATGTGTAAATCTTTATATTTTTATGGTAAATGTCACGTTTAATTTAAACTACCTCAATGTTGATGTGTTTTATGCAGTTTTTCAGCTTGCATAACATAAACAGAGTAAATAAAACATGTTTAAGTTTCATGTATTCAGCGTCTGTTTGGAATGTTGCTGTTACTTTTTTGTTACCGGTACTAGGGAAAGTATCGGAAAATAATTTCAATCACAAACTACCCTCCATTGCACAGTTCTAGCCACCCAGTAAATCAAGTAATGGTGTATCATTTTCAATTAAATTCAATTCAAGAAAATTTATTTCCATTTATATCAAAAAATATATAAAACAAAATCATTCTGTGAAAATGAATTGAAAAGCTCCATGTCAAAACTAATATTGTAACATTTTATTTGGATTAAAACCAACAAGAATATTGGAACAAAACTTATTGTACCATATAGCATAAAGCACAACAAAATCTGTGTCCGAAATCTGGGCCGCGCCGGCTTGTTTACAAGTACATCCGGATATGTGCAATACTCGCCATCCACCAATCACAAGCCCAGAAATCCATGTGCAAAGATGGCGGTTGTACCGTTTCAGTCTGCCGGTAGTTTGTGGCGAAATCCTTGCGCCCTGACCCAGCTAGACAAAATTGTGAGTATAAAGGTACATTTTCATGTAGAATATGAAGTAACCTGTTTGTCTAGTAAAAATTTGGGCTGTGGGCACACACAAAAAAGAGAGATTTTAACGTATTTTCTATCGCGATTATTTTCTTTTTTGAACCAAAATTCGTCCCAAAAATTCTCATTTTAATCGATACAAAATCTTATTCAAACTTCAACAGTTTGAAAGATATACTCTTCATCTGTGATTTTATATCAACAAAGTGATCATACATGCCAAAAAAGCCGAGTATTTTCCCACATTCCACAGGCTATTCCAGCTCATTAAATATGCAAGGCGAGGTCACGCACGGGAATTTATGAATACGTTGCAAAGAAAAGGAAGCATTTTCGCGTGCACTAGCTGCGGACTGGCTGAATAGCGACTGATGTAGATTCAGTCGCCCTCACTGTCCAAAGCGATGCAATACTATTTGCACCGCCGTGTTGTCCTCAGGCTCTGGCTTCTACAAGGCTTAGGTATGGGGGTAAAAAGATTTTGCTCCAAAACCTCTAATCCTGCATCAATCTATGCTAGAACAACCTGGAGTGCCTCCCCCGAAACCCCCCCATATCTCACCCAACCATAAAACCCTTTCGCCTATGATTCCTTGAGCGATAACCGTCTTAAAAGCCTCGCCGCTGGAACGCTCTCGCTGCTCTAAAGCCGGAGTTTAAAAATCTGTAGAAGCTCCCCGCGAGGTCCGCTGTTGATGATGATCGCTCATATTGGCGCTCACCGCGTTCCTCAGCATCCGTACTGTGCCCTGGTGCCTCTCGACCCTCTCTAACTGCGTATAATGTTTAAAGGTACGATGTGTCGCTCACGTACTTGCAGTGGTCCATCACTTGCTGATCCGTTGCTCCGAGGACCTTCAGGGTGGCAGCTATACTCCCTCGATCCCGACCTCCATGTGGCCTGAGTCTCCTATCGTTGACGTCAGGCAAATCAGCAAAATACAGCTGCATGCGATTGCTTGGGGAACTACCAACGAAGGGCTTATTTGCCAATAATCACCTGTCTGGTGTCACCGGGCGGAAAATATATCGGTCGGTGAGATTGTGTCCCTCCTCTCCGGCCAACCGCACCCGCTGGGTCCATTTCATCGGTGGCCAATTTTGGGACGATTATTAAAGATGACTCCCCCTCCCTCACAGTTTTCCCTATGGTGTGGTTGAACAATAAGTCTTCGCCGTCTACACAAGTTATTTCACAGGTCTTCGTACAACCCAGATCTCCTGCCTGCTCCCCCGCCCACCAGAGACAGAGAAAGAAAGCCGAGTCTCTGTAGAGCATAAAACGCTCGATGGATTTTTCTCCTGCCATCGAAGTGTAAGTGTAAGTACAAATTCGCCTTCTAATTTCCACCTAATAACCTGATAACCACCTAATTGTATCAGAAAATGTTGGCACTGCTTGCCGAGGCTTGACATGCGCCTCGGCCTGCTCCAACCGTATACACACATTGATGAGCAATAGATGCACCAATTTTGAGTAAAGTTGACTTCAAAATGACACGCTGTGAAATGCGTAACTGCGACTTGTACTCACTTTAGGGGTAACAAAATGACCCACCATGTGATCAAAATGTAAATATAGTCACTAAAATTGAACTTACTCATTTGACTCCAGAACGACACAAAAACGAGTAACGATTGGATTTTACACACTAAAAGGGGACACAAGAAACAAGTCACTTGTACAATTACTCACTGACATTTGACACACCAAAATGACACACCATACGAGTAAATTTCAGTGTAACATTACACACACGTTGTGTGTATTTATTATGTTATTCAACCGACAAAGTTAGTTAATTAGCACAATATTAATGCATCTACTGTGTAAAACAGGAGCAATAATTACTCACTAAATGAGTTTAAACTATGCAATAAGGTGAGTTCTTTTACATTATAAGCAAGTCATTCAACGCAATATTTAAACAGCTGCTGGGTCGACTGCACAAATAATTACTCACTAAATGAGTTTACACTATGCAATGAGATGAGTTTTTTACATTATGAGCAAGTCATTCAACAAAATATTTAAACAGCGGCTGGGTCGACTGCACCAATAATTACTCACTGAATGAGTTTACACTGCAATAATGTGAGTTCTTTTATAAGCAAGTCATTCAACACAATATTTAAACAGCTGCTGGGTCGACTAAAGGCGAGTCCTGTTACATATTAAGCATGTCATTAACACAGCTTGTGGGTCCAACTGGATACAAAATGACTCACTAAATGAGTTTCCAGTATGCAATAAGGTGATTTTTTTTTAAAATTACAAGCAAGTCATTCAAAACAATATTTAAACAGCTATATACTAACGACATTTTCTTGTCATAATATCAAATCCCAGCCTAACAATTGACAACAGAAGTAATGTTTCCTATATTTCTTAATTTGCAGAAACAGGAAACAAAGGGAGTACATGCACTACTTACTTAACAAATTTTCTACACGCTTTACTTGTTTTGGAGGCTTTTCCCCTTTGCATGTGATGTTCAGAATACAGGTCTCAATAAAAGTCAGCGTATTCCTGATATGCTGTGGGTAGGCAATATCGAAAACAAAGTAGCATGCCATGAGGCAGACAATAGCCTCCAAGACCCCAGTGACCTCAAATAGCTTCGACTCCTCTGCGGAGATCCCAAATGTCGCTTGCTTGGAGAGTATGTCTCTCTCGATGTGGGTGAGGTGTGGCTCCACCTTGGATGATGCTGTAACGGGCAAAGGTTACGATTAGATTCGCCTAATACAGGAACTTCGTAATGAAAGAAGATCAAGGAGATCTTACCAGATTATGTTGAACACTATTTTAATCAATCACGATGCAACTACGCCATCTTGGAATAAGAATACCAAATCTCCCAGTATACCTTGCAGGGCAAAGGTCAGTCAACAATATGGAGCGCCTAAAGGGCAATCGCGTACGTGGTCCGCTACACTCCCCCCTCTTAAGTCCAGACACTCAATCTGAGGGATGGAACTTGACTTGAGCATAAAACACATGAAGCAGTTTAAAATGTTCACAGTTCAGTAGGTAAAACGCTTCAAACACATTCAACCGGGTACTTGTATTTTTGGCTAGAGTACATTAGAGACACATATGTAAAAGTAAACTTTTATCATGACAAATTTCAGTGAATGTAATCCAACAATCAACTTGTGTATTAGAAGGAATCATAACTTCAAGGGCATTCAGAAGAATTGTGTGCTTTCGTGGCAGTTTTCCTTTTTTTTTTTTAAACAACAAAACATCAACTTTTAACATCAACAAATTACAGCGCAGCTAGAACAAACATATGTACAGTACAGTTCTCGAACGACAGTGTCCAAAGTCAACGCTGATCTCAGTGTTCAAGATTGCAAGTTAGTCTCTGGGACATAGTTTAACCTGGTCGACATGAGCCATGATTTCTCTGGATGGTTTACTGAAGTGGGAAGATCTGTGATCTTGTACGGACCGTTCCAACGTGGGGCAAGTTTTGCGCTGAAGTTCTTCTTCGCGTCAGAGATGGGATGAGTTTTGACCATGACTTGGTCACCTTTACAGAACTTAGGTTGGCGGCGTTTCTGATTGTAGTGGTGTTCTCGTTTCTTCTGAGCGACTTTTGCGCGTTCTGTTACATCCTTGTGGAGTTGTTCCCTGTTGTGTTGTGTTGAGGCCATGAATGTTCCATTTGTTTGCCAGTGGTGATCGCATACTGCGACCAAGCATGAGGCGGCATGGTACAACGCCAGTAGACTCGTGTTCGGCCGAGTTTAGTGCAAAAGCAAACTCGGAGACGTGTACATCCCAGGATCGGTGGTCGTCAGTTGTGTAGGCTTGAAGCATGGATTTTATGTTTCTGTTGACACGTTCCACCCAATTTGTCTGTGGGTGGTAAGGGGCGATGAAAGACTGCTAAACTCCCCATTCAGTGCAGACTGCAGAGAGGGCTCGGCTGATAAAATGGGGACCGTTATCTGAAAGCAGACATCGTGGGGGTCCATACCGGCTGAAAAACTCTCGGACCAGGGTACAAGCAACAATCTTTCCCGTCGCCTTCTTCAGAGGGAAAATCTCACACCACTTACTAAAGTGATCTACGGCTACTAGTATATATTCGTGGCCTGCATGACTCTTAGGGAGAGGGCCCATGAGATCTACGCCCACAATTTCCCAAGGCTCGTCGGAGTGGGTAGACAACATCATGCCTGCAGGCTTCCGAAACACTGGTTTTGTTATTTGACACTTTCTACAGCTACGAATAAAACTCCGGACGTCTATAGACATGCCCTTCTATCACAGGTTGGTGGCCTTGAGCCGACAGAGTGTTTTTGTCCTGCCTAAGTGGCCTGCAGCTGGTTTAGTGTGGCATTCGATGAGGACACCTCGACGGAGAGCCTTAGGGACGACAACACACCATTTGGAGTTAGTGAAATGAACGTCGAGTCGGTATTCGGCTGCTTGTTTCTTGATAGTACCACTCTCTCGAGAATCTTCAGGGAGCTTGCTGAAAATACTGAAGGAGCTGCAGACAGTCAGGGTCTTCTTGTTGGGTCTCACGGAGACGATCATGGGTGAGAACTGGGTTGAGACTAGGCATCAGTACCCAAAACGGCATTTCGCCACTGGAGTTCTTTTTGATTGTCTCTAAGATTCTTTCGACAAGCAGGACAGGAGTATCACAGGAGTTGTTTTGCATGCTTTCGGCTTATGTACACGCATCTCTGGTGATACCACTTTTCGCAATCATTGCATTGTACCCAGTCGACAACTGCGTCTTTAGGGTGAAGACAGATAGCTGCAGGGCATGCCTCAGGGTTGTCATCGTCTGCATGGTCAGGTGTCACAGTAGGTACATCAAGCAGGGGTGGTTGCTGACTGGGCACAGTTGAGGACATGGGTGTATGGGAATCAACCTCAACTGCAGCTGGTGTACGGGCAACGGCTACAATATGAAACACCTCAGGAATTCGTGACAGTGCGTCAGGTACCTTGTGTTGAGACCCAGGCCGGTAGACAACATCAAATTGGAAAACTTGGAGGCGTAGTACCCATGCGCGCTAGACGACTGGTAAGCTTTGCATTCCGAAACAGCCAACAGAGCGCCTGGTGGTCGGTCACCACACGCAACCTTCTGCCTTTCATATGAGGTCGCCACTTTTCCAATGCCCAGACAACTGCCAAACACTCCTTTTCCGTCGTGCTGTAGTTTCTCTCAGCGCTGTTGAGGGATCGGCTGGCGAAGGCTACGACGCGTTTCATAGGGCCATCAGATTGAAGGAGAACTGCGCCAAACCCGACATCACTGGCATCGGTGTGAACTATGTATGGTTTGCTCTGGTCTGGATAGGCGAGGATTGGCTCGGTTGTCAGCAACTGCTTTAGGCGATCGAAAGATGACTGGCACATGTCTGTCCAGCGCCAGCTCACCTTCTTCCGTCGGAGTTTGTGCAGTGGTTCTGCAACACTAGCGTAGAAAGGAATAAATTTGTGAAACCAGGCAACCATTCCCAGGAATCTCTCCAGTTGTTTGACCGTGGTAGGTGCAGGGTAAGACAGAATGGCTGACACCTTCTCGGGGTTAGGTTTAACGCCATCTTTGTTGATGATGTGTCCCAGGTAGGACATATCACGACAAGCAAAACTGCACTTTTCCTGATTTATTGTCAGGCCGGCATTTCGTAGTGTCACCAACACTTCTTGCAGGTCAACAAGATGTTGCTGTAATTTTGGCGAACAGATGACGATGTCATCCAGGTACACATAACATGTGCGCCCGATGAGATTTCCGAGGACGGTCGACATCAAACGCTGGAAACTCGCGGGGCCGTTTACGAAACCAAAGGGGAGGACCCGTAACTGATAGAGTCCCTCGTCACAGACGAATGCGGTTTTCTCGAAATCCTCCGGGGCGACACCCATCTGCCAATACCCCGAACGAAGATCAAGGGCAGTGAAGATCTGTGCGCCATGCAGCGAGTCAAGGATGGAGTCGATGGTGGGCATGGGGAATGAATCAAGCTTTGTGACGGAGTTTAGGCCACGGTAGTCGACACACATTCTGTATTTTCCGGTCTTCTTCGGGACCATGATAACTAGTGCAGCCCATGGGGACGATGATCGGGGGCGTCAATCCCATTTCAAATGTTGGGGGGACATTACTGAAGTCAAGAATTATTAGAGGGGTTTAGCATGCACATTATACAAACGTCAACGCGAGTGCACAAGAGATGTTGGCACGGCCGGCATATCATGCGGCCGGCATAATTATGACAAGCCCAGACGGCGAGCGTCTTCCTGCGAAGACCTAAAGGGGCACTCTTGGAATCCTCGAAAATCTCATGTTTTGGATTGTTTACTTATCCTATTTCAAATGTCTGGTTAAAAGGAAACCAACCTCATGTTTTACCGTTCTCCCCTGACTCTAACACATACCTATTTACTCGATAACAAATTGTCAAGTCAAAAATTTAAACATGGATAATTTGTTTAGGAATTAAAGTGCATTTAAAGGTAGGATACACCATTTGCAGATATCGAAAATATTTACTACCGAATTATTAAGAAATATCTTACTCAATTGAAAGTAAATAATGATTCTAGGCATTCAGCAAAAGGATTGCGCTAGATATCCTGTAATTATTACAACAAATTGAATTTTATAAAGAAAAAATTGCGATCGCCGTCCGGTTTGTTGTAATAATTACATAAGAATAACATAAGAAAAATGGCTCGACCTCGGTTGAAAACAAACGCTGTTTTCGTGCTTTTCTCGGCATCCATGATTGTAAAACTTCGGAAAAGTCAGTTAAACGATATTTACTATGAAATACAACCCCCAAATCTACCCATTCGTGATAATTCAAGCAATTACCAATGGTGTAAACTACCTTTAATACTAGCTTGGTATTTTTAATTCTTACTTTTCTGGTGAAAATAATTCGCAAAAAATGTTATCCCTGGAAACTATTAGAAAACTATTTCCGCAAACGAAATGGTGCAAAGGATTTTGAATGTAGTTTAGAAACACAAGAAAACCTGGAATAATTCCCATCTGCATTTTTGTCGGTGTCCTGTAAAATTAATGAGATAAGGTTTTATCCGTTTACTTTTTCAAATAAGTTCCGGAGAAGTATCTTGAAAAGTATTTATCAAGTATCTTGAAAGTATTAAGCCCATATTCAATCGGAGGTGCCGGTATTTGTTTTATTCCACCGTCGAATTAATTAAAATAATAAATCCCAAGTCTTTGAACTTTGATTGACGGCCAACTGATAACAGTAGAAATTTCCACGAAGTTATTTGTTATTGTTTCCGAGTGTGATGGAAGTGAAGAATAAAATGTTCAGTTATGGTAAAATGAATGAACAACCACTATTAAAATGCAAGTGAAATGTTCGGGCAAAGATCTCTTGCGCCGCGCATTTGGTCGTCTGCTACGCGTACTTAAACCTTTTCGATTTCAGGGGCTATGTTACAGCAACAAATAATATAAATTTAGGACAAAAGTGGGATTACGTCTAGACGAGATAACGCCTGTTTTCACGCGAACAGTATGTGTTCACGTACATGTATGTACGTGTACAGTACATGTACATGTACACGTACACGTACGAACTACGCGTAAAGATCGAGTTCGCGCGCGCACATACACCCCCACAGGGCGGCCAAACCCGCAGTATAGGGCGTTAACGTCAGGTTCTGTTGCCTCCGCAGCCGTTGTTGGACTTGGATGGACTCCGTGTAAATTCGTCACACTTACGCCACCGCTCCGCTATTCTTGACAGTTTCCGCTACAGTACATATTGCCCTATTATGAGATACACGAGTTCAAAAACATGGGGGGGACATTTGATATTGTGTCCCCCACCCTTCAAAATATGGGGGGGACGTGTCCCCCTGTCCCCCCCCCCCCCCCCCCCCCCCCCCAGGATTGACGCCCATGACGATGATGGCTCAATCTTTCCAGATGAAAGAAGCTTGGTTAGCTCTGCCTGCAACGCCTGCTTGCAGTCTATTGAAAGACGATAGGGGCGGGACCGAACAGGTGTAGCAGTGCCAATATCAATGTGGTGTAAAGCAATGTCCGTGTTCCCGGGTTCTTCGGACAGTACATCAGGAAAATCGTTGAGGAGGTCCTGCAGTTGGTGATGCTCATCGTCAGTGAGGGTAGGACTGGGAACTGTCACTGCTAGGGACGGAGCTACAGCATGCTCGCAGTCGGTCTCTGCAGAAGTTAAATTGGGTGGGGGCACTCCAAGGATTGGGAATTGGACCCGGGGTCCGGCTCAGCTGTCGGTGTCAGTCCAGTAACAGTTCTGACCGAAATCGAGGACAAGGTTTGCAGCTTGAACAAAGTCGATGCCCAAGAGAATTGGTGTGGGCAGCCAGCGAACTCGATGCATTACGACTTTTGCGTTTACTCCACCAACGGTAACAGGCAGCGTGACTGTTCCCATCGTGGTAAGCACTGTTCCATCAAGCATGGTGAGTGTCTCAACAGGGGACGAATCAGGTGGGGCTGTCAGCAGTTGGGTGCACACTTCGTCAGTGACAAGCGATAATGTGGATCCAGTATCCACCAAGGCCATCACTTGTAAGTTGTCGCCTACTGTGGCCTCAATCAGAGGGCCACATCCAGGACGTAACTGGGGATCAGTATGACTCGAGTTCCCTGTAGGAGATGGGGCATGTTGATGGATGAAACTCACCCGGTTTGCCGGAACAGCGTTCATTTTAACCGAGGGAGCTGGGGGTTTAGATGATGGGCGAGAATAGTTTGCCTTTTGCGGTTGTGTAGAGCGGGTACACTCGAACTCCTTGTGGCCAAGTTGGTTACACTTGAAACACACAATGTTGTATGGATTATAGACGTGGTTGGTCTGGTCTGGTGAATGTGGTGGGACGGGTTGCGGTTTCAGTACGGCCAGTCGAAGTTGTAGACCATGAGTCAGGTTTGGGTGGGGGTCTGGTCTGAGACTGGAGATTGTTTGATCTGTGGTGTAGGATAAATTCATCGGCTGTCTTTGCTGCTTCTAACAGTAAAGTGAATTTTGTCTCTCTCAGTTTGAGGCGGAGCTGTTCGTCCCTTATGACTGATAGGAACTGATCAGTCAAGACAAGGTTGAATGCTCGGTTCATGTCAGCATCAGCCAGTTTCTCCTTTGACAGTTGGACCCATTTGCTGAAGTTCCACTGCAGTCTTTGAGCGAATTCCTCAAAAGTCTCATCTGGTTGTTTTACATCCGACTTGAACTTTAGCCTGTAGGCTTCAGGGGTCAGAAAGTAACGCCGATGAATTACCTCCACAATCTTGTCATAGTTCTGCTTGTCTGCGTCGCTCAAAATGTAAAAAGCTTTTTGGGCTTTACCGGTGAGATAGGGTTCCAGTAGGTGAGGCCAATCTGTCTTTGTTTTTTTTGCAGCAGTGGCCAGACGTTCAAACGTACTCAGGTAACACGCTACATCATCGTCGGTTCCAAGCTTGTGAAAGTCAGGCAATATGGGTCCCACATTCACAACAGGTGGTGTTTTAGTAGATTCCGCAACAGCACTAGCGAGTGTTTGACACAGTTTCTCAGTGTCGTGTTGTCGATTTGCCTCAAGATCTTGAATTATCTTGAGTAGATCAAGAGTCTCTATGTTCGGTTTGGCAGGGGGAAACTCTTCCACCATATGGGGCAGGTCGACGAGACAGACGATACGTTCAGGTTTCGTTTTGATGATGGTCACATCGATGTGGTTTAGTTCACAAAGTCGGCCAATGTGATCGGCAGTGAATCGATTTAGGTAAATTTTTCTATCCATGGTTGGGTTGAGAATGGCTGAATAATCTCAATGACAACAGCACAAAAGGCGAGTAACACTGTCCACTCTAGCTATACGATAACAAGGTTTATCGATACAGTCTCATACGTACGCGTAATGACAGCACGAGGTGTTCACGCGTGAAAACAAAAGTCAACTTTTCCGGTCAGACAATTACAAAGTCCTTTGACAAATCCTGCCGACTACGCCAAATTGTAACGGGCAAAGGTTACGATTAGATTCGCCTAATACAGGAACTTCGTAATGAAAGAAGATCAAGGAGATCTTACCAGATTATGTTGAACACTATTTTAATCAATCACGATGCAACTACGCCATCTTGGAATAAGAATACCAAATCTCCCAGCATACCCTGCAGGGCAAAGGTCAGTCAACAATATGGAGCGCCTAAAGGGCAATCGCGTACGTGGTCCGCTACAATGCTTCCTACAAAATCATTGCAATAAAAAAGTAATTTATTAATTGTCTATTTTCAACTTTAGTACTAGTACTATAGTCTGACCCACCACGGCAACGCGAACGTTAATTTAAACCGAGAGAGGTCAGTAATAATGCCAGTACTAGCATACGATACGATAGGCTCGGTCTCACGTTACATGCTGAAAAACATGACATAGGCCTAGGCTTAGGCTTAGGCTACAAATACGTAGCTGCAAGGGTGGCATAACCATGAAAACACATTCGCATCGTTCGTCACATTCGCTCGTCATGCTCGTTGTTTAAAAAGGAACCAGCCCATTGCACAAACGTAGTACGACAAACGTGTGCACATCAGGCCGAATAGGACTAGAGAGAGGTAACCGATGGGGCACATACATGTCTGCTTACCTTATTTTCCTTACATAGGCCGGCTAGCTGTGGAGCAAAGAAGCTCGTGTTAGGGCAACGAGGGCAATACAGGATATGCGCGGATCTTGCTCAGACTAGACAGAGCATAAACTGAGACTTTTTACCATGGTAGTTTTGGCATCTATCCAAATACTGCTGCGTTATCATTGGTCAAAAGTTTGATGGCGCACGTTTATCAAAACTATGGGTCAAATGACGCATCTTACGAGTATACAATTACTCGTCAGTGAGTAATCTATTTTGCAAATGAAATACCGTAATTGACTGCAACTTGATATTGCACAGAGTTTGCCTGTACACTCAAATATTTTATGGCGCGCGATTGTTAATGCATTGCCCTTGCGTCAAATGACGCACAATGCTTGGTACATGTAATTCGCATTGCTATTTTAGGAAAATTCTTTGTGTGGATATGGACCAGAGTAAAGACAAGCAAATATTGCAATAAATATAAAATATGATAAATATAAGCAAACAACAGCTCTGTGTACGATCATTAACCGTCAAAAATAAATATTAAACTCTGTAAATTCACAAAATTAGAGATGGTTTACCCACGCTATACGGCTTAATCGACTCATGCACAATGCCTAACATGTTACGACACACTCACGAGTAAAGGGCGCAAATTTACAAGTCGTGTAACTCACCATCTGTGTTACCTGCCTTGACACAGCAATGCGAGAATTTAAACACACCGCGTCAAAAACAAACTTACACATGGACGTGTTTCATGACTCAGTCGGCTACAGTTTGACTGGGTTCAAGGCCGTTGGCCGGCCGAGCTCTTGCGTCTTTGCCCCTCCATTGCTTTGTTGAAATTGTGTCCACTGTATGTCGGTTTGCTGTTTAAATTATAGACGGTTTACCCACGCTACGCCTTAATTTATTGACCCATAAACAACGACTAACATGTTACAACACACTCATGAGTAAGAAGGGCGCATACGCATTAACAAGTCGTGTAACTCACATTTCTGAGTTTCCTGCTATTTGACACAACAACGTTAGAATTAAAACACATTGCGTAATTAATAATGTCTTTTAATTAGGCACTTAATGTGTAAATAGTTGTCATGTCAAGTTGTAAATAGACGGCAATGCATACTCTTGGATAAAACGACACATCGTCAGTGTATCATTCAACCATTTACTCAGGTTTATCTGAGTATTAGCAGAGTTTACGCACCCCGACCCACAGACGATTTTATACCGCTTTCAAGTACTTCTTTACGCGATGCGATATGCAAGAATTTCCGCAACCCCCATCTTGTCTCCAAGGCTGCGTTCTACCAATGGAGTTAAAGTATGTTCTTAGCTGACCGACATATGACCCCATTGTTCCAGCCGCTAACTGCCTCGTACAGCCACAGATACAAAAGCCACTCTTCCCCAGATTAGCACAGCCCGCATTGTGAACTTGTGTCCTCCCCTTTGCATCCCGATCAATGAGAAATTGTACGACATCCTCCGGGATCGCCGAAGAAAGGTCAACACCCTCAGTCCAATTTTGGGATGAACGATATTGTGTCTGCGCACAAAGCATGGCTGTGACAGAGTGACTGTATTTTTACAGCCAGACGCACGCCCAGAGACCCGACGCATCTCGAGAATCTCATTGGTTAAAACTTTAACCAGCGTAATTTGCATATCAGTGACCTTTCATATTTTGCATAATCATCTCTTATAAGGCAACTACCTTGCCGGGCCTGTAATCATTTACCCCCACAACACCAGACGGCCAAAAGTTCGATGACCAGGAGATTTGGGTATAATTGACAAACTGTTTGCAAGATTGATTTTTACAGACGGCCTTGTGGCTACATGTCGGGATAAAGGGCTGTCACTGAGTGTAAGGCCTTTACCCTGCAAGGGTAACAGGAAATAAACTCCTCCAAGCTCCTGGCTAGGCTGATTTTCTGCCTGTTGTCTGCCAAACCGTCCAATCTAACATCTACTTCCTTGAGTCACACGAACAAGCTAGTACAGAAAGTGAATTGGAGATGCCATTAAAAGAAGAACAGGTTCCGATTCAACTTAATATACACCAATATCCAAACCAGTTCGCAGTCCCAACATTGACCGCAGGAACAGCTGCAGTCGGCGATGCAACCTCAGGCTCCCCCAGGTATATAGATGAACCTGATCCACTAGATCGCCCTGAGGGATGAAGTCATTGGCAAGAAAATGCCAGCCCTTGTTAATTCAAACCCGACGGAACGCCACATTGACCAATGTAACCACCCGATTCGTGTCGTGGTCCTTGACAAATCCCAGACATTACGAACCGGACTGCCAGAAATTGAACCCGCATTTGACTAGATGAGATCCCAAACACGTCCAGCAGGTCCTTGGATTTTTCTCAAACGATCCGTACCCCTGCTGAGATCATTGATGCCCCCGTGCAAAACGCTATAGCTGGCACCCTAGCGCGACAGAGCGAAACCAAAACACTGCAAAGCGCTCCCATCTTAGCCCCCCTATACACTTGTATCTTGACATCTAAAGCCGATGGTCAACCAACAGCGACCAGCCCTCCGAACATAGAGTCCGATACCAACAAAACCGTGTGGTGCCTCGGCAGACTTGGTTCCTTCGGTATACTATCACTCCTTGGAAAGTAGCACTGAAGGGCCCACAGCTTAAACGGGAGACCTGGCTCGTTGCACCTATATCCCCGTTGGGAAGGGACCTCCAAAACGCCCGTTTGGCCAGATTCCGACAATCGCAGAGATCATCTTGCAAAGGACTTCAAATACGGCCACCAACTCCTTGGTACTTGGCTCTTGTTGGTACATTTGATGAAAGTGCCATTGGGTTGAATTTAAAACCCAAATCGCCACCTAATTTTCTTTTCAAAAACAACTATAGAGATGACTTGAGCCTAGAGTAAGCTAAGCTTTACACCTCCCTGGATGGCCCGTCCACCCGATTACTCCCGGAGGGAACCCACTGCAACTTTAAATCGAAATTTGCTTCTAGCGTGGGGAATCCACTGCAACTTTAAATCGAAATTTGCTTCTAGCGTCAAAGCAAAGATTAGCTTCAGGATGCCGACGAGAGTGGATGACCGTCCACTTGCACGTCCACCCTGCGGTCCCAAAGGACATCGATGACAGAAAGAAGTACGAAATACAGAGCCAGCGCCTCTTTGTAGCAAATGTCGGTTGCTCTTTGGACCTTCGGTGGCCAGTAATCTCCAAAAGTAACGTCCCTGTCTCCGAGGGACAAACCTCCTCCCCACCTAAAGCCAGACGTGTCGGAGCACCGCTGTAATCTCAAATGACGCTCCTGCCTCCATGGTATCAGCTCCGAGAGTGAATCTGTGAACCTCCAAAAGAGTACTTTATCCCTTACCGGCTGCGGCAACACTACTGGCTCCAAGTCATCATTTAAATTGGACATGAGGTGACAGCATTCCCGGGTAAATCGTCGCATGTCTGGCGAAGTGACGATTATTCCAATTTGGTGTTGTTTTTTTATTAAATCGTCACCGACACCACGAAGTAACACTCGACCATACTTCCATGCAGTTAAACAAATTTTGTTTAATGCATTAAATATATTAGTAAGACAAAAAATGTTATATTTTAAATTATACAATTTAAAAAGTTCATTATTATGGTAATTAGGTTAATGAGTGTAAGTAAAATAACGCGGTTCGGTGAATTGTTCGTTTTCACGAAGTAACACTCTATAGAGTGTTACTTCATGAAAACGATTCTGAGCACTTTGCATGTCTGTGTAGTTTCACGAAGTAACTCTCTGCTCTCGTCCCCAGGGGTACACTGCACATGTGTATCTACACGTACATTTTACAGTGTAGAGTGTACTTTACATGTACATGTACATACGCATGCACCCATGTACACGCATACATGCACAGTACATGAATTGTACATAATACATGTACACTGTACGTGCGTAATTGTGCGCGCGCGCTCATCAATCTACGGTCGTTCTTGAAAACGACGTTGCATTCAAAATGGCGGCAATGCAGCACCACCGTTTTTGTAGTGATGGTACACCTTCATGGTAGAACGAACTCAAAACATGTAAGTATGGGCCAGTAGGATATGATCATGTCATTTGTTTGAAATGCTGTGAGTGTTGGCAATTTATGGAGGATTGTAAATTGATCAATCACATTTGTTGGGCATTGACGATTGTGTAACTTGTGAGTCAACTAAATTTAGGCCTGCATGACACTCGGCCTAATTCAGACCTAATGTTAGGTTAGGACTAGCCCTGGTGGACTCCCTTACCTCCATAATCATGCTAATGCAATGAAGGCTGGGTTAAGACTAAGTTAAAGTAAACGTTAGCAATTAAGCAAATCCCAACAACTGTTTTGTTGAGCGCGATCGGTCAACATTTGGCAACTTAAGTTGTATTTATAGACGGCCGACGTGGCGATTGTGTCGGTAGTGTATGGCCGTATTCCTTAACTACAAATAAGGGAACTAGGCCTAATAATTAAAGTCCACGTTTAGATTCTCAGATTCTCAGAAAGAAATTAAGAAGGTCCGGCTTTACACTACACAATCACCACCTACCTGATGTAGGACTAGCACTAGTACTCTAGTAGCACTGTCACTGATACTTTTGCAATTCTGCAGGAATTTAGGAATTGCTTTCAGAGTTTCAAATTCACTAAAATTTAATGTTTTAATTTTAACT
This sequence comes from Crossaster papposus, assembly GCA_037893245.1. Taxonomy (NCBI): domain Eukaryota; kingdom Metazoa; phylum Echinodermata; class Asteroidea; order Velatida; family Solasteridae; genus Crossaster; species Crossaster papposus. The sequence continues at coordinate 2,782,684 of JBAIAA010000630.1, forward strand.
TTATAGGCCACCATGTCCATGTGAAACGTAACCTTAGCCAGCACTCCGCAGTCTGTGAAGGTACGATTATTATTGAGCTTGTTTGGTGCTCCACAGAGTTCTCCTTCTACTTTGTCATCTAGTGGATGTGCCCCTGTGCCACATGAGCATGTTGCATCTCTGTCTTCATCAGCCAGCTTGCCCTGTGCTCCACAGAGTTCTCCTTCCACTTAGTCATCTGGTGGATGTGCCTCTGTGTCAAATGGACATGAGCATGCTGCATCTCTGTCTTCAACAGCCATCTTGTTCGGTGCTCCACAGAGTTCTCCTTCTACTTTGTTATCTGGTGGATGTGCCCCTGTACCACATGGACATGAGCAGGTTGCATCTCTGTCTTCATCAGCCAGGTTGTTTGGTGCTCCACATAGTTTTCATCAGCCAGCTTGTTTGGTGCTCCACAGAGTTCTCCTTCTGGATGTGCCCCTGTGCCACATGGATATGAACATGTTGCATCTCTGTCGTCATCAACCAGCTTGCCTGGTGCTCCACAGAGTTCTCCTTACACTTTTTCATCTGGTGGATGTGCCCCTGTGTCACATGGACATGAGCATGTTGCATCTATGTCTGCATCAGCCAACTTGTTTGGTGCTCCACAGAGCCCTCCTTCTACTTTGTTATCTGGTGGATGTGCCCCTGTGCCACATGAACATGAGCATGTTGCATCTCTGTCTTCAACAGCCAGCTTGCCTTGTGCTCCACAGAGTTCTCCTTTCACTTTGTCATCTGGTGGATGTGCCCCTGTGTCACATGGACATGAACATGTTGCATCTCTGTCTTCATCAGCCAGCTTGTTCGGTGCTCCACAGAGTTCTCCTTCTACTTTGTTATCTGGTGGATGTGCCCCTGTACCACATGGACATGAGCAGGTTGCATCTCTGTCTTCATCAGCCAGGTTGTTTGGTGCTCCACATAGTTTTCATCAGCCAGCTTGTTTGGTGCTCCACAGAGTTCTCCTTCTACTTTGTCATCTGGTGGATGTGCCCCTGTGCCACATGCGCATGAGCATGTTACATCTCTGTCTTAATCAGCCAGCTTGTTTGGTGCTCCACAGATTTTGTCTTCTACTTTGTCATCTGGTGGATGTGCCGCTGTGCCACATGGATATGAACATGTTGCATCTATGTCTGCATCAGCCAGCTTGTTTGGTGATCCACAGAGTTCTCCTTCTACTTTGTCATCTGGTGGATGTGCCCCTGTGCCACATGGACATGAGCAGGTTGCATCTCTGTCTTCATCAGCCAGCATGTTTGGTGCTCCACAGAATTCTCCTTCTACTTTGTCATCTGGTGGATGTGCCCCTGTGCCACATGGACATGAGCAGGCTGCATCTCTGTCTTCATCAGCCAGGTTGTTTGGTGCTCCACATAGTTTTCCTTCCACTTTGTCATCTGGTGGATGTGCCCCTGTTCCACATGGACATGAGCATGTTGCATCTCTGTCTTCATCCGCCAGCTTGCCTTGTGCTCCACAGAGTTCTCCTTCCACTTTGTCATCTGGTGGATGTGCCCCTGTGTCACATGGACATGAACATGTTGCATCTCCGTTTTCATCAGCCAGCTTGTTTGGTGCTCCACAGAGTTCTCCTTCTACTTTTTCATCTGGTGGATGTGCCCCTGTGCCACATGGGCATGAGCATGTTACATCTCTGTCTTCATCAGCCAGCTTGTTTGGTGCTCCACATATTTTTTCTTTTACTTTGTCATCTGGTGGATGTACCCCTGTTCCACATGGACATGAGCATGTTGCATCTCTGTCTTCATCCGCCAGCTTGCCTTCTGCTCCACAGTGTACTCCTTCCAGTTTGTCATCTGGTGGATGTGCCCCTGTGCCACATGAATATAAACAAGTTGCATCTCTGTCTTCATCAGCCAGCTTGCCTGTTGCTCCACAGAGTTCTCCTTCTACTTTGTCATATGGTGGATGTGCCACTGTGCCACATGGACATGAACATGTTGCATCTCTGTCTTCATCAGCCAGCTTGTTTGGTGCTCCACAGAGTTCTCCTTCTACTTTGTCATCTGGTGGATGTGCCCCTGTGCCACTTGAACATGAGCAGGTTGCATCTCTGTCTTCATCAGCCAGCAAGTTTGGTGCTCCACAGAATTCTCCTTCTACTTTGTCATCTGGTGGATGTGCCCCTGTGCCACATTGACATGAGCAGGTTGCATCTATTGTCTGCATCAGTCAGCTTGTTTGGTGCTCCACATAGCTCTCCTTCTACTTTGTCATCTGGTGGATGTGCCCCTGTGCTACATGGACATGAGCATGTTGCATCTCTGTCTGCATCAGCCAACTTGCCTGGTGCTCCACAGAGTTCTTCTTCCACTTTGTCATCTGGTGGATGTGCCCCTGTGTCACATGGACATGAACATGTTGCATCTCTGTCTTCATCAGCCAGCTTGTCTGGTGCTCCACAGAGTTTTCCTTCTACTTTGTCATCTGGTGGATGTGCCCCTGTGCCACATGGGCATGAGCATGTTACATCTCTGTCTTCATCAGCCAGCTTGTTTGGTGCTCCACAGATTTGTTCTTCTACTTTGTCATCTGGTGGATGTGCCCCTGTGCCACATGGATATGAACATGTTGCATCTCTGTCTTCATCAACCAGCTTGCCTGGTGCTCCACAGAGTTCTCCTTTCACTTTGTCATCTGGTGGATGTGCCCCTCACATGGACATGAACATGTTGCATCTATGTCTGCATCAGCCAGCTTGCCTTGTGCTCCACAGAGTTCTCCTTCCACTTTGTAATCTGGTGGATGTGCACCCATGTCACATGGACATGAACATGTTGCATCTCTGTCTTCATCAGCCAGCTTGTTTTGTGCTCCACAGTGTTCTCCTTCTACTTTGTCATCTGGTGGATGTGCCCCTGTGCCACATGGGCATGAGCATGTTACATCTCTGTCTTCATCAGCTAACTTGCCTTTTGCTCCACAGATTTCTCCTTCTACTTTGTCATCTGGTGGATGTGCCCATGTGCCACATGGGCATGAGCATGTTACATCTCTGTCTTCATCAGCCAGCTTGTTTGGTGCTCCACAGATTTGTTCTTCTACTTTTTCATCTGGTGGATGTTGCCCCTGTACATGAGCATGTTGCATCTATGTCTGCATCAGCCAGGTTGTTTGGTGCTCCACATAATTTTCCTTCCACTTTGTCATCTGGTGGATGTACCCCTGTGCCACATGGACATGAGCAGGTTGCATCTCTGTCTTCATCAGCCAGCATGTTTGGTGCCCCACATAATTCTCCTTCTACTTTGTCATCTGGTGGATGTGCCCCTGTTCCACATGGACATGAGCATGTTGCATCTCTGTCTTCATCAGCCAGCTTGTTTGGTGCTCCACAGAGTTCTCCTTCTACTTTGTCATCTGGTGGATGTGCCCCTGTGCCACATGGATATGAACATGTTGCATCTCTGTATTCATCAACCAGCTTGCCTGGTGCTCCACAGAGTTCTCCTTCTACTTTGTCATATGGTGGATGTGCCCCTGTGTCTCATGGACATGAGCATGTTGCATCTATGTCTGCATCAGCCTGCTTGTCTGGTGCTCCACAGAGCTATCCTTCTACTTTGTTATCTGCTGGGTGTGCCCCTGTGCCACATGAACATGAGCATGTTGCATCTCTGTCTTCATCAGCCAGCTTGCCTTGTCCTCCACAGAGTTCTCCTTCCACTTTGTCATCTGGTGGATGTGCCCCTGTGTCACATGGACATGAACATGTTGCATCTCTGTCTTCATCAGCCAGCTTGTTCGGTGCTCCACAGAGTTCTCCTTCTACTTTGTCATCTGGTGGATGTGCCCCTGTGCCACATGCGCATGAGCATGTTGCATCTCTGTCTTCATCAGCCAGCTTGTTTGGTGCTCCACAGAGTTCTCCTTCCACTTTGTCATCTGGTGGATGTGCCCCTGTATCACATGGGCATGAGCATGTTACATCTCTGTCTTCATCAGCCAGCTTGTTTGGTGCTCCACAGATTTTGTCTTATACTTTGTCATCTGGTGGATGTGCCGCTGTGCCACATGGATATAAACATGTTGCATCTCTGTCTTCATCAGCCAGCTTGCCTGTTGCTCCACAGAGTTCTCCTTCTACTTTGTCATATGGTGGATGTGCCACTGTGTCACATGGACATGAGCATGTTGCATCTATGTCTGCATCAGCCAGCTTGTTTGGTGATCCACAGAGTACTCCTTCTACTTTGTCATCTGGTGGATGTGCCCCTGTGCCACATGGACATGAGCAGGTTGCATCTCTGTCTTCACCAGCCAGCATGTTTGGTGCTCCACAGAATTATCCTTCTACTTTGTCATCTGGTGGATGTGCCCCTGTGCCACATGGACATGAGCAGGCTACATCTCGGTCTTTATCAGCCAGGTTGTTTGGTGCTCCACAGAGTTCTCCTTCTACTTTGTCATATGGTGGATGTGCCCCTGTGTCACATGGACATGAACATGTTGCATCTCTGTCTTCATCAGCCAGCTTGTCTGGTGCTCCACAGAGTTTTCCTTCTACTTTGTCATCTGGTGGATGTGCCCCTGTGCCACATAGGCATGAGCATGTTACATCTCTGTCTTTATCAGCCAGCTTGTTTGGTGCTCCACAGAGTTCTCCTTCTACTTTGTCATATGGTGGATGTGCCACTGTGCCACATGGATATGAACATGTTGCATCTCTGTCTTCATCAGCCAGCTTGTTTGGTGCTCCACAGAGTTCTCCTTCTACTTTGTCATCTGGTGGATGTGCCCCTGTGCCACTTGAACATGAGCAGGTTGCATCTCTGTCTTCATCAGCCAGCAAGTTTGGTGCTCCACAGAATTCTCCTTCTACTTTGTCATCTGGTGGATGTGCCCCTGTGTCACATTGACATGAGCAGGTTGCATCTATTGTCTGCATCAGCCAGCTTGTTTGGTGCTCCACATAGCTCTCCTTCTACTTTGTCATCTGGTGGATGTGCCCCTGTGCCACATGGACATGAGCATGTTGCATCTCTGTCTGCATCAGCCAACTTGCCTGCTGCTCCACAGAGTTCTTCTTCCACTTTGTCATCTGGTGGATGTGCCCCTGTGTCACATGGACATGAACATGTTGCATCTCTGTCTTCATCAGCCAGCTTGTCTGGTGCTCCACAGAGTTTTCCTTCTACTTTGTCATCTGGTGGATGTGCCCCTGTGCCACATAGGCATGAGCATGTTACATCTCTGTCTTCATCAGCCAGCTTGTTTGGTGCTCCACAGTTTTCTCCTTCTACTTTGTCATCTGGTGGATGTGCCCCTGTGTCACATGGGCATGAGCATGTTACATCTCTGTCTTCATCAGCCAGCTTGTTTGGTGCTCCACAGATTTGTTCTTCTACTTTGTCATCTGGTGGATGTGCCCCTGTGCCACATGGATATGAACATGTTGCATCTCTGTCTTCATCAACCAGCTTGCCTGGTGCTCCACAGAGTTCTCCTTTCACTTTGTCATCTGGTGGATGTGCCCCTCGCATGGACATGAACATGTTGCATCTATGTCTGCATCAGCCAGCTTGCCTTGTGCTCCACAGAGTTCTCCTTCCACTTTGTAATCTGGTGGATGTGCACCTGTGTCACATGGACATGATCACATGGACATGAACATGTTGCATCTCTGTCTTCATCAGCCAGCTTGTTTTGTGCTCCACAGTGTTCTCCTTCTACTTTGTCATCTGGTGGATGTGCCCCTGTGCCACATGGGCATGAGCATGTTACATCTCTGTCTTCATCAGCCAGCTTGTTTGGTGCTCCACAGATGTGTTCTTCTACTTTGTCATCTGGTGGATGTGCCCCTGTGCCACATGGATATGAACATGTTGCATCTCTGTCTTCATCAACCAGCTTGCCTGGTGCTCCACATAGTTCTCCTTCTACTTTGTCATATGGTGGATGTGCCCCTGTGTCTCATGGACATGAGCATGTTGCATCTATGTCTGCATCAGCCTGCTTGTCTGGTGCTCCACAGAGCTCTCCTTCTACTTTGTTATCTGCTGGATGTGCCCCTGTGCCACATGAACATGAGCATGTTGCATCTCTGTCTTCATCAGCCAGCTTGCCTTGTCCTCCACAGAGTTCTCCTTCCACTTTGTCATCTGGTGGATGTGCCCCTGTGTCACATGGACATGAACATGTTGCATCTCTGTCTTCATCAGCCAGCTTGTTCGGTGCTCCACAGAGTTCTCCTTCTACTTTGTCATCTGGTGGATGTGCCCCTGTGCCACATGGATATGAACATGTTGCATCTCTGTCTTCATCAACCAGCTTGCCTGGTGCTCCACAGAGTTATCCTTCTACTTTGTCATATGGTGGATGTGCCCCTGTGTCTCATGGACATGAGCATGTTGCATCTATGTCTGCATCAGCCTGCTTGTCTGGTGCTCCACAGAGCTCTCCTTCCACTTTGTTATCTGCTGGGTGTGCCCCTGTGCCACATGAACATGAGAATGTTGCATCTCTGTCTTCATCAGCCAGCTTGCCTTGTCCTCCACAGAGTTCTCCTTCCACTTTGTCATCTGGTGGATGTGCCCCTGTGTCACATGGACATGAACATGTTGCATCTCTGTCGTCACCAGCCAGCTTGTTCGGTGCTCCACAGAGTTCTCCTTCTACTTTGTCATCTGGTGGATGTGCCCCTGTGCCACATGGACATGAGCAGGTTGCATCTCTGTCTTCATCAGCCAGGTTGTTTGGTGCTCCACATAGTTTTCATCAGCCAGCTTGTTTGGTGCTCCACAGAGTTCTCCTTCTACTTTGTCAACTGGTGGATGTGCCCCTGTGCCACATGCGCATGAGCATGTTGCATCTATGTCTGCATCAGCCAGGTTGTTTGGTGCTCCACATAGTTTTCCTTCCACTTTGTCATCTGGTGGATGTACCCCTGTGCCACATGGACATGAGCAGGTTGCATCTCTGTCTTCATCAGCCAGCATGTTTGGTGCCCCACATAATTCTCCTTCTACTTTGTCATCTGGTGGATGTGCCCCTGTTCCACATGGACATGAGCATGTTGCATCTCTGTCTTCATCAGCCAGCTTGTTTGGTGCTCCACAGAGTTCTCCTTCTACTTTGTCATCTGGTGGATGTACCCCTGTGCCACATGGACATGAGCAGGTTGCATCTCTGTCTTCATCAGCCAGGTTGTTTGGTGCTCCACATAGTTTTCCTTCCACTTTGTCATCTGGTGGATGTGCCCCTGTTCCACATGGACATGAGCATGTTGCATCTCTGTCTGCATCAGCCAGCTTGCCTTGTGCTCCACAGAGTTCTCCTTCTATTTTGTCATCTGGTGGATGTGCCCATGTGCCACATGGGCATGAGCATGTTACATCTCTGTCTTCATCGGCCAGCTTGTTTGGTGCTCCACAGATTTGTTCTTCTACGTTGTTATCTGGTGGATGTGCCCCTGTGCCACATGGATATGAACATGTTGCATCTATTTCTGCATCAGCCAGCTTGCCTTGTGCTCCACAGAGTTCTCCTTCTACTTTGTCATCTGGTGGATGTGCCCATGTGCCACATGGGCATGAGCATGTTACATCTCTGTCTTCATCAGCTAACTTGCCTTTTGCTCCACAGATTTCTCCTTCTACTTTGTCATCTGGTGGATGTGCCCATGTGCCACATGGGCATGAGCATGTTACATCTCTGTCTTCATCAGCCAGCTTGTTTGGTGCTCCACAGATTTGTTCTTCTACTTTTTCATCTGGTGGATGTTGCCCCTGTACATGAGCATGTTGCATCTATGTCTGCATCAGCCAGGTTGTTTGGTGCTCCACATAATTTTCCTTCCACTTTGTCATCTGGTGGATGTACCCCTGTGCCACATGGACATGAGCAGGTTGCATCTCTGTCTTCATCAGCCAGCATGTTTGGTGCCCCACATAATTCTCCTTCTACTTTGTCATCTGGTGGATGTGCCCCTGTTCCACATGGACATGAGCATGTTGCATCTCTGTCTTCATCAGCCAGCTTGTTTGGTGCTCCACAGAGTTCTCCTTCTACTTTGTCATCTGGTGGATGTACCCCTGTGCCACATGGACATGAGCAGGTTGCATCTCTGTCTTCATCAGCCAGGTTGTTTGGTGCTCCACATAGTTTTCCTTCCACTTTGTCATCTGGTGGATGTGCCCCTGTTCCACATGGACATGAGCATGTTGCATCTCTGTCTGCATTCATCAGCCAGCTTGTTTGGTGCTCCACAGATGTTTTCTTCTACTTTGTCATCTGGTGGATGTGCCCCTATGCCACATGGAAATGAACATGTTGCATCTCTGTCTTCATCAGCCAGCTTGCCTGTTGCTCCACAGAGTTCTCCTTCTACTTTGTCATATGGTGGATGTGCCCCTTTGTCACATGGACATGAGCATGTTGCATCTATGTCTGCATCAGCCAGCTTGTTTGGTGCTCCACAGATTTGTTCTTCTACTTTGTCATCTGGTGGATGTGCCCCTGTGCCACAAGGATATGAACATGTTGCATCTCTGTCTTCATCAGCCAGCTTGCCTGTTGCTCCACAGAGTTCTCCTTCTACTTTGTCATCTGGTGGATGTGCCCATGTGCCACATGGGCATGAGCATGTTACATCTCTGTCTTCATCAGCCAACTTGCCTTTTGCTCCACAGAGTTCTCCTTCTACTTTGTCATCTGGTGGATGTGCCCATGTGCCACATGAGCATGAGCATGTTACATCTCTGTCTTCATCAGCCAGCTTGTTTGGTGCTCCACATATTTGTTGTTCTACTTTTTCATCTGGTGGATGTGCCCCTGTGCCACAAGGATATGAACATGTTGCATCTCTGTCTTCATCAGCCAGCTTGCCTTGCTCCACAGTGTTCTCCTTCTACTTTGGCATATGGTGGATGTGCCCCTGTGTCATATGGACATGAGCATGTTGCATCTATGTCTGCATCAGCCAGGTTGTTTGGTGCTCCACATAGTTGTCCTTCCACTTTGTCATCTGGTGGATGTACCCCTGTGCCACATGGACATGAGCAGGTTGCATCTCTGTCTTCATCAGCCAGCATGTTTGGTGCCCCACATAATTCTCCGTCTACTTTGTCATCTGGTGGATGTGCCCCTGTTCCACATGGACATGAGCATGTTGCATCTCTGTCTTCATCAGCCAGCTTGTTTGGTGCTCCACAGAGTTCTCCTTCTACTTTGTCATCTTGTGGATGTACCCCTGTGCCACATGGACATGAGCAGGTTGCATCTCTGTCTTCATCAGCCAGGTTGTTTGGTGCTCCACATAGTTTTCCTTCCACTTTGTCATCTGGTGGATGTGCCCCTGTGTCACATGGACATGAACATGTTGCATCTCTGTCTTCATCAGCCAGCTTGTTTGGTGCTCCACAGAGTTCTCCTTCTACTTTGTCATCCTGTGCCACATGGGCATGAGCATGTTACATCTCTGTCTTCATCAGCCAGCTTGTTTGGTGCTCCACAGATTTGTTCTTCTACTTTGTCATCTGGTGGATGTGCCCCTGTGCCACGTGGATATGAACATGTTGCATATCTGTCTTCATCAGCCAGCTTGCCTGTTGCTCCACAGAGTACTCCTTCTACTTTGTCATATGGTGGATGTGCCCCTGTGTCACATGGACATGAGCATGTTACATCTATGTCTGCATCAGCCAGCTTGTTTGGTGCTCCACAGAGTTCTCCTTTTACTTTGTCATCTGGTGGATGTGCCCCTGTGCCACATAGACATGAGCAGGTTTGCATCTCTGTCTTCATCAGCCAGCATGTTTGGTGCTCCATAGAATTATCCTTCTACTTTGTCATCTGGTGGATGTGCCCCTGTGCCACATGGACATGAGCAGGTTGCATCTCTGTCTTCATCAGCCAGGTTGTTTGGTGCTCCACATAGTTTTTGTATTCCACTTTGTCATCTGGTGGATGTGCCCCTGTTCCACATGGACATGAGCATGTTGCATCTCTGTCTTCATCCGCCAGCTAGCCTTGTGCTCCACAAAGTTCTCCTTCCCCTTTGTCATCTGGTGGATGTGCCCCTGTGTCACATGGACATGAACATGTTGCATCTATGTCTGCATCAGCCAGCTTGCCTGGTGCTCCACAGAGTTCTCCTTCCACTTTGTCATCTGGTGGATGTGCCCCTGTGCCACATGGACATGAACATGTTGCATCTCTGTCTTCATCAGCCAGCTTGCCTGTTGCTCCACAGAGTTCTCCTTCTACTTTGTCATATGGTGGATGTGCCCCTTTGTCACATGGACATGAGCATGTTGCATCTATGTCTGCATCAGCCAGCTTGCCTTGTGCTCCACAGAGTTCTCCTTCTACTTTGTCATCTGGTGGATGTGCCCCTGTGCCACATGGGCATGAGCATGTTACATCTCTGTCTTCATCAACCAGCTTGTTTGGTGCTCCACATATTTGTTCTTCCACTTTGTCATCTGGTGGATGTGCCCCTGTGCCACATGGACATGAACATGTTGCATCTCTGTCTTCATCAGCCAGCTTGCCTGTTGCTCCACAGAGTTCTCCTTCTACTTTGGCATATGGTGGATGTGCCCCTGTGTCACATGGACATGAGCATGTTGCATCTATGTCTGCATCAGCCAGGTTGATTGGTGCTCCACATAGTTTTCCTTCCACTTTGTCATCTGGTGGATGTGCCCCTGTTCCACATGGACATGAGCATGTTGCATCTCTGTCTTCATCCGCCAGCTTGCCTTGTGCTCCACAGAGTTCTCCTTCCCCTTTGTCATCTGGTGGATGTTCCCCTGTGTCACATGGACATGAACATGTTGCATCTATGTCTGCATCAGCCAGCTTGCCTTGTGCTCCACAGAGTTCTCCTTCCACTTTGTCATCTGGTGGATGTGCCCCTGTGCCACATGGACATGAACATGTTGCATCTCTGTCTTCATCAGCCAGCTTGCCTGTTGCTCCACAGAGTTCTCCTTCTACTTTGTCATATGGTGGATGTGCCCCTTTGTCACATGGACATGAGCATGTTGCATCTATGTCTGCATCAGCCAGCTTGCCTTGTGCTCCACAGAGTTCTCCTTCTACTTTGTCATCTGGTGGATGTGCCCCTGTGCCACATGGGCATGAGCATGTTACATCTCTGTCTTCATCAACCAGCTTGTTTGGTGCTCCACATATTTGTTCTTCCACTTTGTCATCTGGTGGATGTACCCCTGTGCCACATGGACATGAGCAGGTTGCATCTCTGTCTTCATCAGCCAGCATGTTTGGTGCCCCACATAATTCTCCTTCTACTTTGTCATCTGGTGGATGTGCCCCTGTTCCACATGGACATGAGCATGTTGCATCTCTGTCTTCATCAGCCAGCTTGTTTGGTGCTCCACAGAGTTCTCCTTCTACTTTGTCATCTGGTGGATGTGCCCCTGTGCCACATGGACATGAGCAGGTTGCATCTCTGTCTTCATTAGCCAGCTTGTTTGGTGCTCCACAGAGTTCTCCTTCTACTTTGTCATCCTGTGCCACATGGGCATGAGCATATTACATCTCTGATCAGCCAGCTTGCCTTGTGCTCCACAGAGTTCTCCTTCTACTTTGTCATCTGGTGGATGTGCCCATGTGCCACATGGGCATGAGCATGTTACATCTCTGTCTTCATCAGCTAACTTGCCTTTTGCTCCACAGATTTCTCCTTCTACTTTGTCATCTGGTGGATGTGCCCATGTGCCACATGGGCATGAGCATGTTACATCTCTGTCTTCATCAGCCAGCTTGTTTGGTGCTCCACAGATTTGTTCTTCTACTTTTTCATCTGGTGGATGTTGCCCCTGTACATGAGCATGTTGCATCTATGTCTGCATCAGCCAGGTTGTTTGGTGCTCCACATAATTTTCCTTCCACTTTGTCATCTGGTGGATGTACCCCTGTGCCACATGGACATGAGCAGGTTGCATCTCTGTCTTCATCAGCCAGCATGTTTGGTGCCCCACATAATTCTCCTTCTACTTTGTCATCTGGTGGATGTGCCCCTTTGTCACATGGACATGAGCATGTTGCATCTATGTCTGCATCAGCCAGCTTGCCTTGTGCTCCACAGAGTTCTCCTTCTACTTTGTCATCTGGTGGATGTGCCCCTGTGCCACATGGGCATGAGCATGTTACATCTCTGTCTTCATCAACCAGCTTGTTTGGTGCTCCACATATTTGTTCTTCCACTTTGTCATCTGGTGGATGTACCCCTGTGCCACATGGACATGAGCAGGTTGCATCTCTGTCTTCATCAGCCAGCATGTTTGGTGCCCCACATAATTCTCCTTCTACTTTGTCATCTGGTGGATGTGCCCCTGTTCCACATGGACATGAGCATGTTGCATCTCTGTCTTCATCAGCCAGCTTGTTTGGTGCTCCACAGAGTTCTCCTTCTACTTTGTCATCTGGTGGATGTGCCCCTGTGCCACATGGACATGAGCAGGTTGCATCTCTGTCTTCATTAGCCAGCTTGTTTGGTGCTCCACAGAGTTCTCCTTCTACTTTGTCATCCTGTGCCACATGGGCATGAGCATATTACATCTCTGATCAGCCAGCTTGCCTTGTGCTCCACAGAGTTCTCCTTCTACTTTGTCATCTGGTGGATGTGCCCATGTGCCACATGGGCATGAGCATGTTACATCTCTGTCTTCATCAGCTAACTTGCCTTTTGCTCCACAGATTTCTCCTTCTACTTTGTCATCTGGTGGATGTGCCCATGTGCCACATGGGCATGAGCATGTTACATCTCTGTCTTCATCAGCCAGCTTGTTTGGTGCTCCACAGATTTGTTCTTCTACTTTTTCATCTGGTGGATGTTGCCCCTGTACATGAGCATGTTGCATCTATGTCTGCATCAGCCAGGTTGTTTGGTGCTCCACATAATTTTCCTTCCACTTTGTCATCTGGTGGATGTACCCCTGTGCCACATGGACATGAGCAGGTTGCATCTCTGTCTTCATCAGCCAGCATGTTTGGTGCCCCACATAATTCTCCTTCTACTTTGTCATCTGGTGGATGTGCCCCTGTTCCACATGGACATGAGCATGTTGCATCTCTGTCTTCATCAGCCAGCTTGTTTGGTGCTCCACAGAGTTCTCCTTCTACTTTGTCATCTGGTGGATGTACCCCTGTGCCACATGGACATGAGCAGGTTGCATCTCTGTCTTCATCAGCCAGGTTGTTTGGTGCTCCACATAGTTTTCCTTCCACTTTGTCATCTGGTGGATGTGCCCCTGTTCCACATGGACATGAGCATGTTGCATCTCTGTCTGCATTCATCAGCCAGCTTGTTTGGTGCTCCACAGATGTTTTCTTCTACTTTGTCATCTGGTGGATGTGCCCCTGTGCCACATGGATATAAACAAGTTGCATCTCTGTCTTCATCAGCCAGGTTGCCTGTTGCTCCACAGAGTTCTCCTTCTACTTTGTCATCTGGTGGATGTGCCACTGTATCACATGGACATGAACATGTTGCATCTCCATCTTCATCAGCCAGCTTGTTTGGTGCTCCACAGAGTTCTCCTTCTACTTTGTCATCTGGTGGATGTGCCCCTGTGCCACATGAGCATGAGCATGTTACATCTCTGTCTTCATCAGCCAGCTTGTTTGGTGCTCCACATATTTTTTCTTCTACTTTGTCATCTGGTGGATGTGCCCCTGTGTCACATGGATATGAACATGTTGCATCTCTGTCGTCATCAACCAGCTTGCCTGGTGCTCCACAGAGTTCTCCTTCTCTTTGTCATCTGGTGGATGTGCCCCTGTGCCACTTGAACATGAGCAGGTTGCATCTCTGTCTTCATCAGCCAGCAAGTTTGGTGCTCCACAGAATTCTCCTTCTACTTTGTCATCTGGTGGATGTGGCCCTGTGCCACATGGACATGAGCAGGTTGCATCTCTGTCTTCATCAGCCAGGTTGTTTGGTGCTCCACATAGTTGTCCTTCCACTTTGTCATATGGTGGATGTGCCCCTGTGTCACATGGACATGAACATGTTGCATCTATGTCTTCATCAGCCAGCTTGTTTGGTGCTCCACAGAGTTCTCCTTCCACTTTGTCATCTGGTGGATGTGCCCCTGTGTCACATGGACATGAACATGTTGCATCTCTGTCTTCATCAGCCAGCTTGTTTGGTGCTCCACAGAGTTCTCCTTCTACTTTGTCATCCTGTGCCACATGGGCATGAGCATGTTACATCTCTGTCTTCATCAGCCAGCTTGTTTGGTGCTCCACAGATTTGTTCTTCTACTTTGTCATCTGGTGGATGTGCCCCTGTGCCACGTGGATATGAACATGTTGCATCTCTGTCTTCATCAGCCAGCTTGCCTGTTGCTCCACAGAGTACTCCTTCTACTTTGTCATATGGTGGATGTGCCCCTGTGTCACATGGACATGAGCATGTTACATCTATGTCTGCATCAGCCAGCTTGTTTGGTGCTCCACAGAGTTCTCCTTTTACTTTGTCATCTGGTGGATGTGCCCCTGTGCCACATAGACATGAGCAGGTTTGCATCTCTGTCTTCATCAGCCAGCATGTTTGGTGCTCCATAGAATTATCCTTCTACTTTGTCATCTGGTGGATGTGCCCCTGTGCCACATGGACATGAGCAGGTTGCATCTCTGTCTTCATCAGCCAGGTTGTTTGGTGCTCCACATAGTTTTTGTATTCCACTTTGTCATCTGGTGGATGTGCCCCTGTTCCACATGGACATGAGCATGTTGCATCTCTGTCTTCATCCGCCAGCTAGCCTTGTGCTCCACAAAGTTCTCCTTCCCCTTTGTCATCTGGTGGATGTGCCCCTGTGTCACATGGACATGAACATGTTGCATCTATGTCTGCATCAGCCAGCTTGCCTGTTGCTCCACAGAGTTCTCCTTCTACTTTGGCATATGGTGGATGTGCCCCTGTGTCACATGGACATGAGCATGTTGCATCTATGTCTGCATCAGCCAGGTTGTTTGGTGCTCCACATAGTTTTCCTTCCACTTTGTCATCTGGTGGATGTGCCCCTGTTCCACATGGACATGAGCATGTTGCATCTCTGTCTTCATCCGCCAGCTTGCCTTGTGCTCCACAGAGTTCTCCTTCCCCTTTGTCATCTGGTGGATGTTCCCCTGTGTCACATGAACATGAACATGTTGCATCTATGTCTGCATCAGCCAGCTTGCCTTGTGCTCCACAGAGTTCTCCTTCCACTTTGTCATCTGGTGGATGTGCCCCTGTGCCACATGGACATGAACATGTTGCATCTCTGTCTTCATCAGCCAGCTTGCCTGTTGCTCCACAGAGTTCTCCTTCTACTTTGTCATATGGTGGATGTGCCCCTTTGTCACATGGACATGAGCATGTTGCATCTATGTCTGCATCAGCCAGCTTGCCTTGTGCTCCACAGAGTTCTCCTTCTACTTTGTCATCTGGTGGATGTGCCCCTGTGCCACATGGGCATGAGCATGTTACATCTCTGTCTTCATCTGCCAGCTTGTTTGGTGCTCCACATATTTGTTCTTCTACTTTGTCATCTGGTGGATGTGCCCCTGTGTCACATGGATATGAACATGTTGCATCTCTGTCGTCATCAACCAGCTTGCCTGGTGCTCCACAGAGTTCTCCTTCCACTTTGTCATCTGGTGGATGTGCCCCTGTGTCACATGGACATGAACATGTTGCATCTCTGTCTTCATCAGCCAGCTTGTTTGGTGCTCCACAGAGTTCTCCTTCTCTTTGTCATCTGGTGGATGTGCCCC
Organism: Crossaster papposus; assembly: GCA_037893245.1. Lineage (NCBI taxonomy): Eukaryota > Metazoa > Echinodermata > Asteroidea > Velatida > Solasteridae > Crossaster > Crossaster papposus. The sequence goes on from JBAIAA010000630.1 coordinate 2,798,467, forward strand.
TGTGCCATTTGAACATGAGCAGGTTGCATCTCTGTCTTCATCAGCCAGCAAGTTTGGTGCTCCACAGAATTCTCCTTCTACTTTGTCATCTGGTGGGTGTGCCCCTGTGCCACATGGACATGAGCAGGTTGCATCTCTGTCTTCATCAGCCAGGTTGTTTGGTGCTCCACATAGTTGTCCTTCCACTTTGTCATCTGGTGGATGTGCCCCTGTGCCACAAGGATATGAACATGTTGCATCTCTGTCTTCATCAGCCAGCAAGTTTGGTGCTCCACAGAATTCTCCTTCTACTTTGTCATCTGGTGGGTGTGCCCCTGTGCCACATGGACATGAGCATGTTGCATCTATGTCTGCATCAGCCAGCTTGTTTGGTGCTCCACAGATTTGTTCTTCTACTTTGTCATCTGGTGGATGTGTCCCTGTGCCACAAGGATATGAACATGTTGCATCTCTGTCTTCATCAGCCAGCTTGCCTGTTGCTCCACAGAGTTCTCCTTCTACTTTGGCATATGGTGGATGTGCCCCTGTGTCACATGAACATGAGCATGTTGCATCTATGTCTGCATCAGCCAGGTTGTTTGGTGGTCCACATAGTTTTCCTTCCACTTTGTCATCTGGTGGATGTACCCCTGTGCCACATGGACATGAGCAGGTTGCATCTCTGTCTTCATCAGCCAGCTTGCCTGTTGCTCCACATAATTATCCTTCTACTTTGTCATCTGGTGGATGTGCCCCTGTTCCACATGGACATGAGCATGTTGCATCTCTGTCTTCATCAGCCAGCTTGTTTGGTGCTCCACAGAGTTCTCCTTCTACTTTGTCATCTGGTGGATGTGCCCCTGTGCCACATGGACATGAGCAGGTTGCATCTCTGTCTTCATTAGCCAGCTTGTTTGGTGCTCCACAGAGTTCTCCTTCTACTTTTTCATCTAGTGCCACATGGGCATGAGCATATTACATCTCTGATCAGCCAGCTTGCCTTGTGCTCCACAGAGTTCTCCTACTTTGTCATCTGGTGGATGTACCCCTGTGCCACATGGACATGAGCAGGTTGCATCTCTGTCTTCATCAGCCAGGTTGTTTGGTGCTCCACATAGTTTTCCTTCCACTTTGTCATCTGGTGGATGTGCCCCTGTTCCACATGGACATGAGCATGTTGCATCTCTGTCTGCATTCATCAGCCAGCTTGTTTGGTGCTCCACAGATGTTTTCTTCTACTTTGTCATCTGGTGGATGTGCCCCTATGCCACATGGAAATAAACATGTTGCATCTCTGTCTTCATCAGCCAGCTTGCCTGTTGCTCCACAGAGTTCTCCTTCTACTTTGTCATATGGTGGATGTGCCCCTTTGTCACATGGACATGAGCATGTTGCATCTCTGTCTGCATTCATCAGCCAGCTTGTTTGGTGCTCCACAGATGTTTTCTTCTACTTTGTCATCTGGTGGATGTGCCCCTATGCCACATGGAAATAAACATGTTGCATCTCTGTCTTCATCAGCCAGCTTGCCTGTTGCTCCACAGAGTTCTCCTTCTACTTTGTCATATGGTGGATGTGCCCCTTTGTCACATGGACATGAGCATGGTGCATCTATGTCTGCATCAGCCAGCTTGTTTGGTGCTCCACAGATTTGTTCTTCTACTTTGTCATCTGGTGGATGTGCCCCTGTGCCACAAGGATATGAACATGTTGCATCTCTGTCTTCATCAGCCAGCTTGCCTGTTGCTCCACAGAGTTCTCCTTCTACTTTGGCATATGGTGGATGTGCCCCTGTGTCACATGGACATGAGCATGTTGCATCTATGTCTGCATCAGCCAGGTTGTTTGGTGCTCCACATAGTTTTCCTTCCACTTTGTCATCTGGTGGATGTACCCCTGTGCCACATGGACATGAGCAGGTTGCATCTCTGTCTTCATCAGCCAGCATGTTTGGTGCCCCACATAATTCTCCTTCTACTTTGTCATCTGGTGGATGTGCCCCTGTTCCACATGGACATGAGCATGTTGCATCTCTGTCTTCATCAGCCAGCTTGTTTGGTGCTCCACAGAGTTCTCCTTCTACTTTGTCATCTGGTGGATGTGCCCCTGTGCCACATGGACATGAGCAGGTTGCATCTCTGTCTTCATTAGCCAGCTTGTTTGGTGCTCCACAGAGTTCTCCTTCTACTTTGTCATCCTGTGCCACATGGGCATGAGCATATTACATCTCTGATCAGCCAGCTTGCCTTGTGCTCCACAAAGTTCTCCTACTTTGTCATCTGGTGGATGTACCCCTGTGCCACATGGGCATTAGCATGTTACATCTCTGTCTTTATCAGCCAGCTTGTTTGGTGCTCCACAGATTTTTTCTTCTACTTTGTCATCTGGTGGATGTGCCCCTGTGCCACATGGATATAAACAAGTTGCATCTCTGTCTTCATCAGCCAGCTTGCCTGTTGCTCCACAGAGTTCTCCTTCTACTTTGTCATCTGGTGGATGTGCCACTGTATCACATGGACATGAACATGTTGCATCTCTGTCTTCATCAGCCAGGTTGTTTGGTGCTCCACATAGTTTTCCTTCCACTTAGTCATCTGGTGGATGTGCCCCTGTTCAACATGGACATGAGCATGTTGCATCTCTGTCTTCATCCGCCAGCTTGCCTTGTGCTCCACAGAGTTCTCCTTCCCCTTTGTCATCTGGTGGATGTTCCCCTGTGTCACATGAACATGAACATGTTGCATCTATGTCTGCATCAGCCAGCTTGCCTTGTGCTCCACAGAGTTCTCCTTCCACTTTGTCATCTGGTGGATGTGCCCCTGTGCCACATGGACATGAACATGTTGCATCTCTGTCTTCATCAGCCAGCTTGCCTGTTGCTCCACAGAGTTCTCCTTCTACTTTGTCATATGGTGGATGTGCCCCTTTGTCACATGGACATGAGCATGTTGCATCTATGTCTGCATCAGCCAGCTTGCCTTGTGCTCCACAGAGTTCTCCTTCTACTTTGTCATCTGGTGGATGTGCCCCTGTGCCACATGGGCATGAGCATGTTACATCTCTGTCTTCATCAGCCAGCTTGTTTGGTGCTCCACATATTTGTTCTTCTACTTTGTCATCTGGTGGATGTGCCCCTGTGTCACATGGATATGAACATGTTGCATCTCTGTCGTCATCAACCAGCTTGCCTGGTGCTCCACAGAGTTCTCCTTCCACTTTGTCATCTGGTGGATGTGCCCCTGTGTCACATGGACATGAACATGTTGCATCTCTGTCTTCATCAGCCAGCTTGTTTGGTGCTCCACAGAGTTCTCCTTCTCTTTGTCATCTGGTGGATGTGCCCCTGTGCCATTTGAACATGAGCAGGTTGCATCTCTGTCTTCATCAGCCAGCAAGTTTGGTGCTCCACAGAATTCTCCTTCTACTTTGTCATCTGGTGGGTGTGCCCCTGTGCCACATGGACATGAGCAGGTTGCATCTCTGTCTTCATCAGCCAGGTTGTTTGGTGCTCCACATAGTTGTCCTTCCACTTTGTCATCTGGTGGATGTGCCCCTGTGCCACAAGGATATGAACATGTTGCATCTCTGTCTTCATCAGCCAGCAAGTTTGGTGCTCCACAGAATTCTCCTTCTACTTTGTCATCTGGTGGGTGTGCCCCTGTGCCACATGGACATGAGCATGTTGCATCTATGTCTGCATCAGCCAGCTTGTTTGGTGCTCCACAGATTTGTTCTTCTACTTCGTCATCTGGTGGATGTGTCCCTGTGCCACATGGACATGAGCAGGTTGCATCTCTGTCTTCATCAGCCAGGTTGTTTGGTGCTCCACATAGTTTTCCTTCCACTTTGTCATCTGGTGGATGTGCCCCTGTTCCACATGGACATGAGCATGTTGCATCTCTGTCTGCATTCATCAGCCAGCTTGTTTGGTGCTCCACAGATGTTTTCTTCTACTTTGTCATATGGTGGATGTGCCCCTTTGTCACATGGACATGAGCATGGTGCATCTATGTCTGCATCAGCCAGCTTGTTTGGTGCTCCACAGATTTGTTCTTCTACTTTGTCATCTGGTGGATGTGCCCCTGTGCCACAAGGATATGAACATGTTGCATCTCTGTCTTCATCAGCCAGGTTGTTTGGTGCTCCACATAGTTTTCCTTCCACTTTGTCATCTGGTGGATGTACCCCTGTGCCACATGGACATGAGCAGGTTGCATCTCTGTCTTCATCAGCCAGCATGTTTGGTGCCCCACATAATTCTCCTTCTACTTTGTCATCTGGTGGATGTGCCCCTGTTCCACATGGACATGAGCATGTTGCATCTCTGTCTTCATCAGCCAGCTTGTTTGGTGCTCCACAGAGTTCTCCTTCTACTTTGTCATCTGGTGGATGTGCCCCTGTGCCACATGGACATGAGCAGGTTGCATCTCTGTCTTCATTAGCCAGCTTGTTTGGTGCTCCACAGAGTTCTCCTTCTACTTTGTCATCCTGTGCCACATGGGCATGAGCATATTACATCTCTGATCAGCCAGCTTGCCTTGTGCTCCACAAAGTTCTCCTACTTTGTCATCTGGTGGATGTACCCCTGTGCCACATGGGCATTAGCATGTTACATCTCTGTCTTTATCAGCCAGCTTGTTTGGTGCTCCACAGATTTTTTCTTCTACTTTGTCATCTGGTGGATGTGCCCCTGTGTCACATGGATATGAACATGTTGCATCTCTGTCGTCATCAACCAGCTTGCCTGGTGCTCCACAGAGTTCTCCTTCCACTTTGTCATCTGGTGGATGTGCCCCTGTGTCACATGGACATGAACATGTTGCATCTCTGTCTTCATCAGCCAGCTTGTTTGGTGCTCCACAGAGTTCTCCTTCTCTTTGTCATCTGGTGGATGTGCCCCTGTGCCACTTGAACATGAGCAGGTTGCATCTCTGTCTTCATCAGCCAGCAAGTTTGGTGCTCCACAGAATTCTCCTTCTACTTTGCCATCTGGTGGATGTGCCCCTGTGCCACATGGACATGAGCAGGTTGCATCTCCGTATTCATCAGCCAGGTTGTTTGGTGCTCCACATAGTTGTCCTTCCACTTTGTCATATGGTGGATGTGCCCCTGTGTCACATGGACATGAACATGTTGCATCTATGTCTGCATCAGCCAGCTTGCCTTGTGCTCTACAGAGTTCTCCTTCCACTTTGTCATCTGGTGGATGTGCCCCTGTGCCACATGGACATGAACATGTTGCATCTCTGTCTTCATCAGCCAGCTTGCCTGTTGCTCCACAGAGTTCTCCTTCTACTTTGGCATATGGTGGATGTGCCCCTGTGTCACATGGACATGAGCATGTTGCATCTATGTCTGCATCAGCCAGGTTGATTGGTGCTCCACATAGTTTTCCTTCCACTTTGTCATCTGGTGGATGTGCCCCTGTTCCACATGGACATGAGCATGTTGCATCTCTGTCTTCATCCGCCAGCTTGCCTTGTGCTCCACAGAGTTCTCCTTCCCCTTTGTCATCTGGTGGATGTTCCCCTGTGTCACATGGACATGAACATGTTGCATCTATGTCTGCATCAGCCAGCTTGCCTTGTGCTCCACAGAGTTCTCCTTCCACTTTGTCATCTGGTGGATGTGCCCCTGTGCCACATGGACATGAACATGTTGCATCTCTGTCTTCATCAGCCAGCTTGCCTGTTGCTCCACAGAGTTCTCCTTCTACTTTGTCATATGGTGGATGTGCCCCTTTGTCACATGGACATGAGCATGTTGCATCTATGTCTGCATCAGCCAGCTTGCCTTGTGCTCCACAGAGTTCTCCTTCTACTTTGTCATCTGGTGGATGTGCCCCTGTGCCACATGGGCATGAGCATGTTACATCTCTGTCTTCATCAACCAGCTTGTTTGGTGCTCCACATATTTGTTCTTCCACTTTGTCATCTGGTGGATGTACCCCTGTGCCACATGGACATGAGCAGGTTGCATCTCTGTCTTCATCAGCCAGCATGTTTGGTGCCCCACATAATTCTCCTTCTACTTTGTCATCTGGTGGATGTGCCCCTGTTCCACATGGACATGAGCATGTTGCATCTCTGTCTTCATCAGCCAGCTTGTTTGGTGCTCCACAGAGTTCTCCTTCTACTTTGTCATCTGGTGGATGTGCCCCTGTGCCACATGGACATGAGCAGGTTGCATCTCTGTCTTCATTATCCAGCTTGTTTGGTGCTCCACAGAGTTCTCCTTCTACTTTGTCATCCTGTGCCACATGGGCATGAGCATATTACATCTCTGATCAGCCAGCTTGCCTTGTGCTCCACAGAGTTCTCCTTCTACTTTGTCATCTGGTGGATGTGCCCCTGTGCCACATGGACATGAGCAGGTTGCATCTATGTCTGCATCAGCCAGGTTGTTTGGTGCTCCACATAGTTTTCCTTCCACTTTGTCATCTGGTGGATGTACCCCTGTACCACATCGACATGAGCAGGTTGCATCTATGTCTTCATCAGCCAGCATGTTTGGTGCCCCACATAATTCTCCTTCTACTTTGTCATCTGGTGGATGTGCCCCTGTGCCACATGGACATGAGCATGTTACATCTATGTCTGCATCAGCCAGCTTGTTTGGTGCTCCACAGAGTTCTCCTTCTACTTTGTCATCTGGTGGATGTGCCCCTGTGCCACATGGACATGAGCAGGTTGCATCTCTGTCTTCATTAACCAGCTTGTTTGGTGCTCCACAGAGTTCTCCTTCTACTTTGTCATCCTGTGCCACATGGGCATGAGCATATTACATCTCTGATCAGCCAGCTTGCCTTGTGCTCCACAGAATTCTCCTACTTTGTCATCTGGTGGATGTACCCCTGTGCCACATGGGCATTAGCATGTTACATCTCTGTCTTCATCAGCCAGCTTGTTTGGTGCTCCACATATTTTTTCTTCTACTTTGTCATCTGGTGGATGTGCCCCTGTGCCACATGGATATAAACAAGTTGCATCTCTGTCTTCATCAGCCAGGTTGCCTGTTGCTCCACAGAGTTCTCCTTCTACTTTGTCATCTGGTGGATGTGCCACTGTATCACATGGACATGAACATGTTGCATCTCTGTCTTCATCAGCCAGGTTGTTTGGTGCTCCACATAGTTTTCCTTCCACTTAGTCATCTGGTGGATGTGCCCCTGTTCAACATGGACATGAGCATGTTGCATCTCTGTCTTCATCCGCCAGCTTGCCTTGTGCTCCACAGAGTTCTCCTTCCACTTTGTTATCTGGTGGATGTGCCCCTGTGTCACATGGACATGAACATGTTGCATCTCCGTCTTCATCTGCCAGCTTGTTTGGTGCTCCACAGAGTTCTCCTTCTACTTTGTCATCTGGTGGATGTGCCCCTGTGCCACATGGGCATGAGCATGTTACATCTCTGTCTTCATCAGCCAGCTTGTTTGGTGCTCCACATATTTTTTCTTCTACTTTGTCATCTGGTGGATGTGCCCCTGTTCCACATGGACATGAGCATGTTGCATCTCTGTCTTCATCCGCCAGCTTGCCTTGTGCTCCACAGAGTTCTCCTTCCCCTTTGTCATCTGGTGGATGTTCCCCTGTGTCACATGGACATGAACATGTTGCATCTATGTCTGCATCAGCCAGCTTGCCTTGTGCTCCACAGAGTTCTCCTTCCACTTTGTCGTCTGGTGGATGTGCCCCTGTGCCACATGGACATGAACATGTTGCATCTCTGTCTTCATCAGCCAGCTTGCCTGTTGCTCCACAGAGTTCTCCTTCTACTTTGGCATATGGTGGATTTGCCCCTGTGTCACATGGACATGAGCATGTTGCATCTATGTCTGCATCAGCCAGGTTGTTTGGTGCTCCACATAGTTTTCCTTCCACTTTGTCATCTGGTGGATGTGCCCCTGTTCCACATGGACATGAGCATGTTGCATCTCTGTCTTCATCCGCCAGCTTGCCTTGTGCTCCACAGAGTTCTCCTTCCCCTTTGTCATCTGGTGGATGTTCCCCTGTGTCACATGGACATGAACATGTTGCATCTATGTCTGCATCAGCCAGCTTGCCTTGTGCTCCACAGAGTTCTCCTTCCACTTTGTCATCTGGTGGATGTGCCCCTGTGCCACATGGACATGAACATGTTGCATCTCTGTCTTCATCAGCCAGCTTGCCTGTTGCTCCACAGAGTTCTCCTTCTACTTTGTCATATGGTGGATGTGCCCCTTTGTCACATGGACATGAGCATGTTGCATCTATGTCTGCATCAGCCAGCTTGCCTTGTGCTCCACAGAGTTCTCCTTCTACTTTGTCATCTGGTGGATGTGCCCCTGTGCCACATGGGCATGAGCATGTTACATCTCTGTCTTCATCAACCAGCTTGTTTGGTGCTCCACATATTTGTTCTTCCACTTTGTCATCTGGTGGATGTGCCCCTGTGCCACATGGACATGAACATGTTGCATCTCTGTCTTCATCAGCCAGCTTGCCTGTTGCTCCACAGAGTTCTCCTTCTACTTTGGCATATGGTGGATGTGCCCCTGTGTCACATGGACATGAGCATGTTGCATCTATGTCTGCATCAGCCAGGTTGATTGGTGCTCCACATAGTTTTCCTTCCACTTTGTCATCTGGTGGATGTGCCCCTGTTCCACATGGACATGAGCATGTTGCATCTCTGTCTTCATCCGCCAGCTTGCCTTGTGCTCCACAGAGTTCTCCTTCCCCTTTGTCATCTGGTGGATGTTCCCCTGTGTCACATGGACATGAACATGTTGCATCTATGTCTGCATCAGCCAGCTTGCCTTGTGCTCCACAGAGTTCTCCTTCCACTTTGTCATCTGGTGGATGTGCCCCTGTTCCACATGGACATGAACATGTTGCATCTCTGTCTTCATCAGCCAGCTTGCCTGTTGCTCCACAGAGTTCTCCTTCTACTTTGTCATATGGTGGATGTGCCCCTTTGTCACATGGACATGAGCATGTTGCATCTATGTCTGCATCAGCCAGCTTGCCTTGTGCTCCACAGAGTTCTCCTTCTACTTTGTCATCTGGTGGATGTGCCCCTGTGCCACATGGGCATGAGCATGTTACATCTCTGTCTTCATCAACCAGCTTGTTTGGTGCTCCACATATTTGTTCTTCCACTTTGTCATCTGGTGGATGTACCCCTGTGCCACATGGACATGAGCAGGTTGCATCTCTGTCTTCATCAGCCAGCATGTTTGGTGCCCCACATAATTCTCCTTCTACTTTGTCATCTGGTGGATGTGCCCCTGTTCCACATGGACATGAGCATGTTGCATCTCTGTCTTCATCAGCCAGCTTGTTTGGTGCTCCACAGAGTTCTCCTTCTACTTTGTCATCTGGTGGATGTGCCCCTGTGCCACATGGACATGAGCAGGTTGCATCTCTGTCTTCATTAGCCAGGTTGTTTGGTGCTCCACATAGTTTTCCTTCCACTTAGTCATCTGGTGGATGTGCCCCTGTTCAACATGGACATGAGCATGTTGCATCTCTGTCTTCATCCGCCAGCTTGCCTTGTGCTCCACAGAGTTCTCCTTCTCTTTGTCATCTGGTGGATGTGCCCCTGTGCCACTTGAACATGAGCAGGTTGCATCTCTGTCTTCATCAGCCAGCAAGTTTGGTGCTCCACAGAATTCTCCTTCTACTTTGTCATCTGGTGGATGTGCCCCTGTGCCACATGGACATGAGCAGGTTGCATCTCTGTCTTTGTCATCTGGTGGATGTGCCCCTGTGTCACATGGACATGAACATGTTGCATCTCTGTCTTCATCAGCCAGCTTGTTTGGTGCTCCACAGAGTTCTCCTTCTACTTTGTCATCCTGTGCCACATGGGCATGAGCATGTTACATCTCTGTCTTCATCAGCCAGCTTGTTTGGTGCTCCACAGATTTGTTCTTCTACTTTGTCATCTGGTGGATGTGCCCCTGTGCCACGTGGATATGAACATGTTGCATCTCTGTCTTCATCAGCCAGCTTGCCTGTTGCTCCACAGAGTACTCCTTCTACTTTGTCATATGGTGGATGTGCCCCTGTGTCACATGGACATGAGCATGTTACATCTATGTCTGCATCAGCCAGCTTGTTTGGTGCTCCACAGAGTTCTCCTTTTACTTTGTCATCTGGTGGATGTGCCCCTGTGCCACATAGACATGAGCAGGTTTGCATCTCTGTCTTCATCAGCCAGCATGTTTGGTACTCCATAGAATTATCCTTCTACTTTGTCATCTGGTGGATGTGCCCCTGTGCCACATGGACATGAGCAGGTTGCATCTCTGTCTTCATCAGCCAGGTTGTTTGGTGCTCCACATAGTTTTTGTATTCCACTTTGTCATCTGGTGGATGTGCCCCTGTTCCACATGGACATGAGCATGTTGCATCTCTGTCTTCATCCGCCAGCTAGCCTTGTGCTCCACAAAGTTCTCCTTCCCCTGTGTCATCTGGTGGATGTGCCCCTGTGTCACATGGACATGAACATGTTGCATCTATGTCTGCATCAGCCAGCTTGCCTGTTGCTCCACAGAGTTCTCCTTCTACTTTGGCATATGGTGGATGTGCCCCTGTGTCACATGGACATGAGCATGTTGCATCTATGTCTGCATCAGCCAGGTTGTTTGGTGCTCCACATAGTTTTCCTTCCACTTTGTCATCTGGTGGATGTGCCCCTGTTCCACATGGACATGAGCATGTTGCATCTCTGTCTTCATCCGCCAGCTTGCCTTGTGCTCCACAGAGTTCTCCTTCCCCTTTGTCATCTGGTGGATGTTCCCCTGTGTCACATGAACATGAACATGTTGCATCTATGTCTGCATCAGCCAGCTTGCCTTGTGCTCCACAGAGTTCTCCTTCCACTTTGTCATCTGGTGGATGTGCCCCTGTGCCACATGGACATGAACATGTTGCATCTCTGTCTTCATCAGCCAGCTTGCCTGTTGCTCCACAGAGTTCTCCTTCTACTTTGTCATATGGTGGATGTGCCCCTTTGTCACATGGACATGAGCATGTTGCATCTATGTCTGCATCAGCCAGCTTGCCTTGTGCTCCACAGAGTTCTCCTTCTACTTTGTCATCTGGTGGATGTGCCCCTGTGCCACATGGGCATGAGCATGTTACATCTCTGTCTTCATCAGCCAGCTTGTTTGGTGCTCCACATATTTGTTCTTCTACTTTGTCATCTGGTGGATGTGCCCCTGTGTCACATGGATATGAACATGTTGCATCTCTGTCGTCATCAACCAGCTTGCCTGGTGCTCCACAGAGTTCTCCTTCCACTTTGTCATCTGGTGGATGTGCCCCTGTGTCACATGAACATGAACATGTTGCATCTCTGTCTTCATCAGCCAGCTTGTTTGGTGCTCCACAGAGTTCTCCTTCTCTTTGTCATCTGGTGGATGTGCCCCTGTGCCATTTGAACATGAGCAGGTTGCATCTCTGTCTTCATCAGCCAGCAAGTTTGGTGCTCCACATAATTTTCCTTCTACTTTGTCATTTGGTGGGTGTGCCCCTGTGCCACATGGACATGAGCAGGTTGCATCTCTGTCTTCATCAGCCAGGTTGTTTGGTGCTCCACATAGTTGTCCTTCCACTTTGTCATCTGGTGGATGTGCCCCTGTGCCACAAGGATATGAACATGTTGCATCTCCGTCTTCATCAGCCAGCAAGTTTGGTGCTCCACAGAATTCTCCTTCTACTTTGTCATCTGGTGGGTGTGCCCCTGTGCCACATGGACATGAGCATGTTGCATCTATGTCTGCATCAGCCAGCTTGTTTGGTGCTCCACAGATTTGTTCTTCTACTTTGTCATCTGGTGGATGTGTCCCTGTGCCACAAGGATATGAACATGTTGCATCTCTGTCTTCATCAGCCAGCTTGCCTGTTGCTCCACAGAGTTCTCCTTCTACTTTGGCATATGGTGGATGTGCCCCTGTGTCACATGAACATGAGCATGTTGCATCTATGTCTGCATCAGCCAGGTTGTTTGGTGGTCCACATAGTTTTCCTTCCACTTTGTCATCTGGTGGATGTACCCCTGTGCCACATGGACATGAGCAGGTTGCATCTCTGTCTTCATCAGCCAGCTTGCCTGTTGCTCCACATAATTATCCTTCTACTTTGTCATCTGGTGGATGTGCCCCTGTTCCACATGGACATGAGCATGTTGCATCTCTGTCTTCATCAGCCAGCTTGTTTGGTGCTCCACAGAGTTCTCCTTCTACTTTGTCATCTGGTGGATGTGCCCCTGTGCCACATGGACATGAGCAGGTTGCATCTCTGTCTTCATTAGCCAGCTTGTTTGGTGCTCCACAGAGTTCTCCTTCTACTTTTTCATCTAGTGCCACATGGGCATGAGCATATTACATCTCTGATCAGCCAGCTTGCCTTGTGCTCCACAGAGTTCTCCTACTTTGTCATCTGGTGGATGTACCCCTGTGCCACATGGACATGAGCAGGTTGCATCTCTGTCTTCATCAGCCAGGTTGTTTGGTGCTCCACATAGTTTTCCTTCCACTTTGTCATCTGGTGGATGTGCCCCTGTTCCACATGGACATGAGCATGTTGCATCTCTGTCTGCATTCATCAGCCAGCTTGTTTGGTGCTCCACAGATGTTTTCTTCTACTTTGTCATCTGGTGGATGTGCCCCTATGCCACATGGAAATAAACATGTTGCATCTCTGTCTTCATCAGCCAGCTTGCTTGTTGCTCCACAGAGTTCTCCTTCTACTTTGTCATATGGTGGATGTGCCCCTTTGTCACATGGACATGAGCATGGTGCATCTATGTCTGCATCAGCCAGCTTGTTTGGTGCTCCACAGATTTGTTCTTCTACTTTGTCATCTGGTGGATGTGCCCCTGTGCCACAAGGATATGAACATGTTGCATCTCTGTCTTCATCAGCCAGCTTGCCTTGTGCTCCACAGAGTTCTCCTTCTACTTTGTCATCTGGTGGATGTGCCCCTGTGCCACATGGGCATGAGCATGTTACATCTCTGTCTTCATCAACCAGCTTGTTTGGTGCTCCACATATTTGTTCTTCCACTTTGTCATCTGGTGGATGTACCCCTGTGCCACATGGACATGAGCAGGTTGCATCTCTGTCTTCATCAGCCAGCATGTTTGGTGCCCCACATAATTCTCCTTCTACTTTGTCATCTGGTGGATGTGCCCCTGTTCCACATGGACATGAGCATGTTGCATCTCTGTCTTCATCAGCCAGCTTGTTTGGTGCTCCACAGAGTTCTCCTTCTACTTTGTCATCTGGTGGATGTGCCCCTGTGCCACATGGACATGAGCAGGTTGCATCTCTGTCTTCATTATCCAGCTTGTTTGGTGCTCCACAGAGTTCTCCTTCTACTTTGTCATCCTGTGCCACATGGGCATGAGCATATTACATCTCTGATCAGCCAGCTTGCCTTGTGCTCCACAGAGTTCTCCTTCTACTTTGTCATCTGGTGGATGTGCCCCTGTGCCACATGGACATGAGCAGGTTGCATCTATGTCTGCATCAGCCAGGTTGTTTGGTGCTCCACATAGTTTTCCTTCCACTTTGTCATCTGGTGGATGTACCCCTGTACCACATGGACATGAGCAGGTTGCATCTATGTCTTCATCAGCCAGCATGTTTGGTGCCCCACATAATTCTCCTTCTACTTTGTCATCTGGTGGATGTGCCCCTGTGCCACATGGACATGAGCATGTTACATCTATGTCTGCATCAGCCAGCTTGTTTGGTGCTCCACAGAGTTCTCCTTCTACTTTGTCATCTGGTGGATGTGCCCCTGTGCCACATGGACATGAGCAGGTTGCATCTCTGTCTTCATTAACCAGCTTGTTTGGTGCTCCACAGAGTTCTCCTTCTACTTTGTCATCCTGTGCCACATGGGCATGAGCATATTACATCTCTGATCAGCCAGCTTGCCTTGTGCTCCACAGAATTCTCCTACTTTGTCATCTGGTGGATGTACCCCTGTGCCACATGGGCATTAGCATGTTACATCTCTGTCTTCATCAGCCAGCTTGTTTGGTGCTCCACATATTTTTTCTTCTACTTTGTCATCTGGTGGATGTGCCCCTGTGCCACATGGATATAAACAAGTTGCATCTCTGTCTTCATCAGCCAGGTTGCCTGTTGCTCCACAGAGTTCTCCTTCTACTTTGTCATCTGGTGGATGTGCCACTGTATCACATGGACATGAACATGTTGCATCTCTGTCTTCATCAGCCAGGTTGTTTGGTGCTCCACATAGTTTTCCTTCCACTTAGTCATCTGGTGGATGTGCCCCTGTTCAACATGGACATGAGCATGTTGCATCTCTGTCTTCATCCGCCAGCTTGCCTTGTGCTCCACAGAGTTCTCCTTCCCCTTTGTCATCTGGTGGATGTTCCCCTGTGTCACATGGACATGAACATGTTGCATCTATGTCTGCATCAGCCAGCTTGCCTTGTGCTCCACAGAGTTCTCCTTCCACTTTGTCATCTGGTGGATGTGCCCCTGTGCCACATGGACATGAACATGTTGCATCTCTGTCTTCATCAGCCAGCTTGCCTGTTGCTCCACAGAGTTCTCCTTCTACTTTGGCATATGGTGGATTTGCCCCTGTGTCACATGGACATGAGCATGTTGCATCTATGTCTGCATCAGCCAGGTTGTTTGGTGCTCCACATAGTTTTCCTTCCACTTTGTCATCTGGTGGATGTGCCCCTGTTCCACATGGACATGAGCATGTTGCATCTCTGTCTTCATCCGCCAGCTTGCCTTGTGCTCCACAGAGTTCTCCTTCCCCTTTGTCATCTGGTGGATGTTCCCCTGTGTCACATGGACATGAACATGTTGCATCTATGTCTGCATCAGCCAGCTTGCCTTGTGCTCCACAGAGTTCTCCTTCCACTTTGTCATCTGGTGGATGTGCCCCTGTGCCACATGGACATGAACATGTTGCATCTCTGTCTTCATCAGCCAGCTTGCCTGTTGCTCCACAGAGTTCTCCTTCTACTTTGTCATATGGTGGATGTGCCCCTTTGTCACATGGACATGAGCATGTTGCATCTATGTCTGCATCAGCCAGCTTGCCTTGTGCTCCACAGAGTTCTCCTTCTACTTTGTCATCTGGTGGATGTGCCCCTGTGCCACATGGGCATGAGCATGTTACATCTCTGTCTTCATCAACCAGCTTGTTTGGTGCTCCACATATTTGTTCTTCCACTTTGTCATCTGGTGGATGTGCCCCTGTGCCACATGGACATGAACATGTTGCATCTCTGTCTTCATCAGCCAGCTTGCCTGTTGCTCCACAGAGTTCTCCTTCTACTTTGGCATATGGTGGATGTGCCCCTGTGTCACATGGACATGAGCATGTTGCATCTATGTCTGCATCAGCCAGGTTGATTGGTGCTCCACATAGTTTTCCTTCCACTTTGTCATCTGGTGGATGTGCCCCTGTTCCACATGGACATGAGCATGTTGCATCTCTGTCTTCATCCGCCAGCTTGCCTTGTGCTCCACAGAGTTCTCCTTCCCCTTTGTCATCTGGTGGATGTTCCCCTGTGTCACATGGACATGAACATGTTGCATCTATGTCTGCATCAGCCAGCTTGCCTTGTGCTCCACAGAGTTCTCCTTCCACTTTGTCATCTGGTGGATGTGCCCCTGTGCCACATGGACATGAACATGTTGCATCTCTGTCTTCATCAGCCAGCTTGCCTGTTGCTCCACAGAGTTCTCCTTCTACTTTGTCATATGGTGGATGTGCCCCTTTGTCACATGGACATGAGCATGTTGCATCTATGTCTGCATCAGCCAGCTTGCCTTGTGCTCCACAGAGTTCTCCTTCTACTTTGTCATCTGGTGGATGTGCCCCTGTGCCACATGGGCATGAGCATGTTACATCTCTGTCTTCATCAACCAGCTTGTTTGGTGCTCCACATATTTGTTCTTCCACTTTGTCATCTGGTGGATGTGCCCCTGTGCCACATGGACATGAACATGTTGCATCTCTGTCTTCATCAGCCAGCTTGCCTGTTGCTCCACAGAGTTCTCCTTCTACTTTGGCATATGGTGGATGTGCCACTGTGTCACATGGACATGAGCATGTTGCATCTATGTCTGCATCAGCCAGGTTGATTGGTGCTCCACATAGTTTTCCTTCCACTTTGTCATCTGGTGGATGTGCCCCTGTTCCACATGGACATGAGCATGTTGCATCTCTGTCTTCATCCGCCAGCTTGCCTTGTGCTCCACAGAGTTCTCCTTCCCCTTTGTCATCTGGTGGATGTTCCCCTGTGTCACATGGACATGAACATGTTGCATCTATGTCTGCATCAGCCAGCTTGCCTTGTGCTCCACAGAGTTCTCCTTCCACTTTGTCATCTGGTGGATGTGCCCCTGTGCCACATGGACATGAACATGTTGCATCTCTGTCTTCATCAGCCAGCTTGCCTGTTGCTCCACAGAGTTCTCCTTCTACTTTGTCATATGGTGGATGTGCCCCTTTGTCACATGGACATGAGCATGTTGCATCTATGTCTGCATCAGCCAGCTTGCCTTGTGCTCCACAGAGTTCTCCTTCTACTTTGTCATCTGGTGGATGTGCCCCTGTGCCACATGGGCATGAGCATGTTACATCTCTGTCTTCATCAACCAGCTTGTTTGGTGCTCCACATATTTGTTCTTCCACTTTGTCATCTGGTGGATGTACCCCTGTGCCACATGGACATGAGCAGGTTGCATCTCTGTCTTCATCAGCCAGCATGTTTGGTGCCCCACATAATTCTCCTTCTACTTTGTCATCTGGTGGATGTGCCCCTGTTCCACATGGACATGAGCATGTTGCATCTCTGTCTTCATCAGCCAGCTTGTTTGGTGCTCCACAGAGTTCTCCTTCTACTTTGTCATCTGGTGGATGTGCCCCTGTGCCACATGGACATGAGCAGGTTGCATCTCTGTCTTCATTAGCCAGGTTGTTTGGTGCTCCACATAGTTTTCCTTCCACTTAGTCATCTGGTGGATGTGCCCCTGTTCAACATGGACATGAGCATGTTGCATCTCTGTCTTCATCCGCCAGCTTGCCTTGTGCTCCACAGAGTTCTCCTTCTCTTTGTCATCTGGTGGATGTGCCCCTGTGCCACTTGAACATGAGCAGGTTGCATCTCTGTCTTCATCAGCCAGCAAGTTTGGTGCTCCACAGAATTCTCCTTCTACTTTGTCATCTGGTGGATGTGCCCCTGTGCCACATGGACATGAGCAGGTTGCATCTCTGTCTTTGTCATCTGGTGGATGTGCCCCTGTGTCACATGGACATGAACATGTTGCATCTCTGTCTTCATCAGCCAGCTTGTTTGGTGCTCCACAGAGTTCTCCTTCTACTTTGTCATCCTGTGCCACATGGGCATGAGCATGTTACATCTCTGTCTTCATCAGCCAGCTTGTTTGGTGCTCCACAGATTTGTTCTTCTACTTTGTCATCTGGTGGATGTGCCCCTGTGCCACGTGGATATGAACATGTTGCATCTCTGTCTTCATCAGCCAGCTTGCCTGTTGCTCCACAGAGTACTCCTTCTACTTTGTCATATGGTGGATGTGCCCCTGTGTCACATGGACATGAGCATGTTACATCTATGTCTGCATCAGCCAGCTTGTTTGGTGCTCCACAGAGTTCTCCTTTTACTTTGTCATCTGGTGGATGTGCCCCTGTGCCACATAGACATGAGCAGGTTTGCATCTCTGTCTTCATCAGCCAGCATGTTTGGTACTCCATAGAATTATCCTTCTACTTTGTCATCTGGTGGATGTGCCCCTGTGCCACATGGACATGAGCAGGTTGCATCTCTGTCTTCATCAGCCAGGTTGTTTGGTGCTCCACATAGTTTTTGTATTCCACTTTGTCATCTGGTGGATGTGCCCCTGTTCCACATGGACATGAGCATGTTGCATCTCTGTCTTCATCCGCCAGCTAGCCTTGTGCTCCACAAAGTTCTCCTTCCCCTGTGTCATCTGGTGGATGTGCCCCTGTGTCACATGGACATGAACATGTTGCATCTATGTCTGCATCAGCCAGCTTGCCTGTTGCTCCACAGAGTTCTCCTTCTACTTTGGCATATGGTGGATGTGCCCCTGTGTCACATGGACATGAGCATGTTGCATCTATGTCTGCATCAGCCAGGTTGTTTGGTGCTCCACATAGTTTTCCTTCCACTTTGTCATCTGGTGGATGTGCCCCTGTTCCACATGGACATGAGCATGTTGCATCTCTGTCTTCATCCGCCAGCTTGCCTTGTGCTCCACAGAGTTCTCCTTCCCCTTTGTCATCTGGTGGATGTTCCCCTGTGTCACATGAACATGAACATGTTGCATCTATGTCTGCATCAGCCAGCTTGCCTTGTGCTCCACAGAGTTCTCCTTCCACTTTGTCATCTGGTGGATGTGCCCCTGTGCCACATGGACATGAACATGTTGCATCTCTGTCTTCATCAGCCAGCTTGCCTGTTGCTCCACAGAGTTCTCCTTCTACTTTGTCATATGGTGGATGTGCCCCTTTGTCACATGGACATGAGCATGTTGCATCTATGTCTGCATCAGCCAGCGTGCCTTGTGCTCCACAGAGTTCTCCTTCTACTTTGTCATCTGGTGGATGTGCCCCTGTGCCACATGGGCATGAGCATGTTACATCTCTGTCTTCATCAGCCAGCTTGTTTGGTGCTCCACATATTTGTTCTTCTACTTTGTCATCTGGTGGATGTGCCCCTGTGTCACATGGATATGAACATGTTGCATCTCTGTCGTCATCAACCAGCTTGCCTGGTGCTCCACAGAGTTCTCCTTCCACTTTGTCATCTGGTGGATGTGCCCCTGTGTCACATGAACATGAACATGTTGCATCTCTGTCTTCATCAGCCAGCTTGTTTGGTGCTCCACAGAGTTCTCCTTCTCTTTGTCATCTGGTGGATGTGCCCCTGTGCCATTTGAACATGAGCAGGTTGCATCTCTGTCTTCATCAGCCAGCAAGTTTGGTGCTCCACAGAATTCTCCTTCTACTTTGTCATTTGGTGGGTGTGCCCCTGTGCCACATGGACATGAGCAGGTTGCATCTCTGTCTTCATCAGCCAGGTTGTTTGGTGCTCCACATAGTTGTCCTTCCACTTTGTCATCTGGTGGATGTGCCCCTGTGCCACAAGGATATGAACATGTTGCATCTCTGTCTTCATCAGCCAGCAAGTTTGGTGCTCCACAGAATTCTCCTTCTACTTTGTCATCTGGTGGGTGTGCCCCTGTGCCACATGGACATGAGCATGTTGCATCTATGTCTGCATCAGCCAGCTTGTTTGGTGCTCCACAGATTTGTTCTTCTACTTTGTCATCTGGTGGATGTGTCCCTGTGCCACAAGGATATGAACATGTTGCATCTCTGTCTTCATCAGCCAGCTTGCCTGTTGCTCCACAGAGTTCTCCTTCTACTTTGGCATATGGTGGATGTGCCCCTGTGTCACATGAACATGAGCATGTTGCATCTATGTCTGCATCAGCCAGGTTGTTTGGTGGTCCACATAGTTTTCCTTCCACTTTGTCATCTGGTGGATGTACCCCTGTGCCACATGGACATGAGCAGGTTGCATCTCTGTCTTCATCAGCCAGCTTGCCTGTTGCTCCACATAATTATCCTTCTACTTTGTCATCTGGTGGATGTGCCCCTGTTCCACATGGACATGAGCATGTTGCATCTCTGTCTTCATCAGCCAGCTTGTTTGGTGCTCCACAGAGTTCTCCTTCTACTTTGTCATCTGGTGGATGTGCCCCTGTGCCACATGGACATGAGCAGGTTGCATCTCTGTCTTCATTAGCCAGCTTGTTTGGTGCTCCACAGAGTTCTCCTTCTACTTTTTCATCTAGTGCCACATGGGCATGAGCATATTACATCTCTGATCAGCCAGCTTGCCTTGTGCTCCACAGAGTTCTCCTACTTTGTCATCTGGTGGATGTACCCCTGTGCCACATGGACATGAGCAGGTTGCATCTCTGTCTTCATCAGCCAGGTTGTTTGGTGCTCCACATAGTTTTCCTTCCACTTTGTCATCTGGTGGATGTGCCCCTGTTCCACATGGACATGAGCATGTTGCATCTCTGTCTGCATTCATCAGCCAGCTTGTTTGGTGCTCCACAGATGTTTTCTTCTACTTTGTCATCTGGTGGATGTGCCCCTATGCCACATGGAAATAAACATGTTGCATCTCTGTCTTCATCAGCCAGCTTGCCTGTTGCTCCACAGAGTTCTCCTTCTACTTTGTCATATGGTGGATGTGCCCCTTTGTCACATGGACATGAGCATGGTGCATCTATGTCTGCATCAGCCAGCTTGTTTGGTGCTCCACAGATTTGTTCTTCTACTTTGTCATCTGGTGGATGTGCCCCTGTGCCACAAGGATATGAACATGTTGCATCTCTGTCTTCATCAGCCAGCTTGCCTTGTGCTCCACAGAGTTCTCCTTCTACTTTGTCATCTGGTGGATGTGCCCCTGTGCCACATGGGCATGAGCATGTTACATCTCTGTCTTCATCAACCAGCTTGTTTGGTGCTCCACATATTTGTTCTTCCACTTTGTCATCTGGTGGATGTACCCCTGTGCCACATGGACATGAGCAGGTTGCATCTCTGTCTTCATCAGCCAGCATGTTTGGTGCCCCACATAATTCTCCTTCTACTTTGTCATCTGGTGGATGTGCCCCTGTTCCACATGGACATGAGCATGTTGCATCTCTGTCTTCATCAGCCAGCTTGTTTGGTGCTCCACAGAGTTCTCCTTCTACTTTGTCATCTGGTGGATGTGCCCCTGTGCCACATGGACATGAGCAGGTTGCATCTCTGTCTTCATTATCCAGCTTGTTTGGTGCTCCACAGAGTTCTCCTTCTACTTTGTCATCCTGTGCCACATGGGCATGAGCATATTACATCTCTGATCAGCCAGCTTGCCTTGTGCTCCACAGAGTTCTCCTTCTACTTTGTCATCTGGTGGATGTGCCCCTGTGCCACATGGACATGAGCAGGTTGCATCTATGTCTGCATCAGCCAGGTTGTTTGGTGCTCCACATAGTTTTCCTTCCACTTTGTCATCTGGTGGATGTACCCCTGTACCACATGGACATGAGCAGGTTGCATCTATGTCTTCATCAGCCAGCATGTTTGGTGCCCCACATAATTCTCCTTCTACTTTGTCATCTGGTGGATGTGCCCCTGTGCCACATGGACATGAGCATGTTACATCTATGTCTGCATCAGCCAGCTTGTTTGGTGCTCCACAGAGTTCTCCTTCTACTTTGTCATCTGGTGGATGTGCCCCTGTGCCACATGGACATGAGCAGGTTGCATCTCTGTCTTCATTAACCAGCTTGTTTGGTGCTCCACAGAGTTCTCCTTCTACTTTGTCATCCTGTGCCACATGGGCATGAGCATATTACATCTCTGATCAGCCAGCTTGCCTTGTGCTCCACAGAATTCTCCTACTTTGTCATCTGGTGGATGTACCCCTGTGCCACATGGGCATTAGCATGTTACATCTCTGTCTTCATCAGTCAGCTTGTTTGGTGCTCCACATATTTTTTCTTCTACTTTGTCATCTGGTGGATGTGCCCCTGTGCCACATGGATATAAACAAGTTGCATCTCTGTCTTCATCAGCCAGGTTGCCTGTTGCTCCACAGAGTTCTCCTTCTACTTTGTCATCTGGTGGATGTGCCACTGTATCACATGGACATGAACATGTTGCATCTCTGTCTTCATCAGCCAGGTTGTTTGGTGCTCCACATAGTTTTCCTTCCACTTAGTCATCTGGTGGATGTGCCCCTGTTCAACATGGACATGAGCATGTTGCATCTCTGTCTTCATCCGCCAGCTTGCCTTGTGCTCCACAGAGTTCTCCTTCCCCTTTGTCATCTGGTGGATGTGCCCCTGTTCCACATGGACATGAGCATGTTGCATCTCTGTCTTCATCCGCCAGCTTGCCTTGTGCTCCACAGAGTTCTCCTTCCCCTTTGTCATCTGGTGGATGTTTCCCTGTGTCACATGGACATGAACATGTTGCATCTATGTCTGCATCAGCCAGCTTGCCTTGTGCTCCACAGAGTTCTCCTTCCACTTTGTCATCTGGTGGATGTGCCCCTGTGCCACATGGACATGAACATGTTGCATCTCTGTCTTCATCAGCCAGCTTGCCTGTTGCTCCACAGAGTTCTCCTTCTACTTTTTCATATGGTGGATGTGCCCCTTTGTCACATGGACATGAGCATGTTGCATCTATGTCTGCATCAGCCAGCTTGCCTTGTGCTCCACAGAGTTCTCCTTCTACTTTGTCATCTGTTGGATGTGCCCCTGTGCCACATGGGCATGAGCATGTTACATCTCTGTCTTCATCAACCAGCTTGTTTGGTGCTCCACATATTTGTTCTTCCACTTTGTCATCTGGTGGATGTACCCCTGTGCCACATGGACATGAGCAGGTTGCATCTCTGTCTTCATCAGCCAGCATGTTTGGTGCCCCACATAATTCTCCTTCTACTTTGTCATCTGGTGGATGTGCCCCTGTTCCACATGGACATGAGCATGTTGCATCTCTGTCTTCATCAGCCAGCTTGTTTGGTGCTCCACAGAGTTCTCCTTCTACTTTGTCATCTGGTGGATGTGCCCCTGTGCCACATGGACATGAGCAGGTTGCATCTCTGTCTTCATTAGCCAGGTTGTTTGGTGCTCCACATAGTTTTCCTTCCACTTAGTCATCTGGTGGATGTGCCCCTGTTCAACATGGACATGAGCATGTTGCATCTCTGTCTTCATCCGCCAGCTTGCCTTGTGCTCCACAGAGTTCTCCTTCTCTTTGTCATCTGGTGGATGTGCCCCTGTGCCACTTGAACATGAGCAGGTTGCATCTCTGTCTTCATCAGCCAGCAAGTTTGGTGCTCCACAGAATTCTCCTTCTACTTTGTCATCTGGTGGATGTGCCCCTGTGCCACATGGACATGAGCAGGTTGCATCTCTGTCTTTGTCATCTGGTGGATGTGCCCCTGTGTCACATGGACATGAACATGTTGCATCTCTGTCTTCATCAGCCAGCTTGTTTGGTGCTCCACAGAGTTCTCCTTCTACTTTGTCATCCTGTGCCACATGGGCATGAGCATGTTACATCTCTGTCTTCATCAGCCAGCTTGTTTGGTGCTCCACAGATTTGTTCTTCTACTTTGTCATCTGGTGGATGTGCCCCTGTGCCACGTGGATATGAACATGTTGCATCTCTGTCTTCATCAGCCAGCTTGCCTGTTGCTCCACAGAGTACTCCTTCTACTTTGTCATATGGTGGATGTGCCCCTGTGTCACATGGACATGAGCATGTTACATCTATGTCTGCATCAGCCAGCTTGTTTGGTGCTCCACAGAGTTCTCCTTTTACTTTGTCATCTGGTGGATGTGCCCCTGTGCCACATAGACATGAGCAGGTTTGCATCTCTGTCTTCATCAGCCAGCATGTTTGGTACTCCATAGAATTATCCTTCTACTTTGTCATCTGGTGGATGTGCCCCTGTGCCACATGGACATGAGCAGGTTGCATCTCTGTCTTCATCAGCCAGGTTGTTTGGTGCTCCACATAGTTTTTGTATTCCACTTTGTCATCTGGTGGATGTGCCCCTGTTCCACATGGACATGAGCATGTTGCATCTCTGTCTTCATCCGCCAGCTAGCCTTGTGCTCCACAAAGTTCTCCTTCCCCTTTGTCATCTGGTGGATGTGCCCCTGTGTCACATGGACATGAACATGTTGCATCTATGTCTGCATCAGCCAGCTTGCCTGTTGCTCCACAGAGTTCTCCTTCTACTTTGGCATATGGTGGATGTGCCCCTGTGTCACATGGACATGAGCATGTTGCATCTATGTCTGCATCAGCCAGGTTGTTTGGTGCTCCACATAGTTTTCCTTCCACTTTGTCATCTGGTGGATGTGCCCCTGTTCCACATGGACATGAGCATGTTGCATCTCTGTCTTCATCCGCCAGCTTGCCTTGTGCTCCACAGAGTTCTCCTTCCCCTTTGTCATCTGGTGGATGTTCCCCTGTGTCACATGAACATGAACATGTTGCATCTATGTCTGCATCAGCCAGCTTGCCTTGTGCTCCACAGAGTTCTCCTTCCACTTTGTCATCTGGTGGATGTGCCCCTGTGCCACATGGACATGAACATGTTGCATCTCTGTCTTCATCAGCCAGCTTGCCTATTGCTCCACAGAGTTCTCCTTCTACTTTGTCATATGGTGGATGTGCCCCTTTGTCACATGGACATGAGCATGTTGCATCTATGTCTGCATCAGCCAGCTTGCCTTGTGCTCCACAGAGTTCTCCTTCTACTTTGTCATCTGGTGGATGTGCCCCTGTGCCACATGGGCATGAGCATGTTACATCTCTGTCTTCATCAGCCAGCTTGTTTGGTGCTCCACATATTTGTTCTTCTACTTTGTCATCTGGTGGATGTGCCCCTGTGTCACATGGATATGAACATGTTGCATCTCTGTCGTCATCAACCAGCTTGCCTGGTGCTCCACAGAGTTCTCCTTCCACTTTGTCATCTGGTGGATGTGCCCCTGTGTCACATGAACATGAACATGTTGCATCTCTGTCTTCATCAGCCAGCTTGTTTGGTGCTCCACAGAGTTCTCCTTCTCTTTGTCATCTGGTGGATGTGCCCCTGTGCCATTTGAACATGAGCAGGTTGCATCTCTGTCTTCATCAGCCAGCAAGTTTGGTGCTCCACAGAATTCTCCTTCTACTTTGTCATTTGGTGGGTGTGCCCCTGTGCCACATGGACATGAGCAGGTTGCATCTCTGTCTTCATCAGCCAGGTTGTTTGGTGCTCCACATAGTTGTCCTTCCACTTTGTCATCTGGTGGATGTGCCCCTGTGCCACAAGGATATGAACATGTTGCATCTCTGTCTTCATCAGCCAGCAAGTTTGGTGCTCCACAGAATTCTCCTTCTACTTTGTCATCTGGTGGGTGTGCCCCTGTGCCACATGGACATGAGCATGTTGCATCTATGTCTGCATCAGCCAGCTTGTTTGGTGCTCCACAGATTTGTTCTTCTACTTTGTCATCTGGTGGATGTGTCCCTGTGCCACAAGGATATGAACATGTTGCATCTCTGTCTTCATCAGCCAGCTTGCCTGTTGCTCCACAGAGTTCTCCTTCTACTTTGGCATATGGTGGATGTGCCCCTGTGTCACATGAACATGAGCATGTTGCATCTATGTCTGCATCAGCCAGGTTGTTTGGTGGTCCACATAGTTTTCCTTCCACTTTGTCATCTGGTGGATGTACCCCTGTGCCACATGGACATGAGCAGGTTGCATCTCTGTCTTCATCAGCCAGCTTGCCTGTTGCTCCACATAATTATCCTTCTACTTTGTCATCTGGTGGATGTGCCCCTGTTCCACATGGACATGAGCATGTTGCATCTCTGTCTTCATCAGCCAGCTTGTTTGGTGCTCCACAGAGTTCTCCTTCTACTTTGTCATCTGGTGGATGTGCCCCTGTGCCACATGGACATGAGCAGGTTGCATCTCTGTCTTCATTAGCCAGCTTGTTTGGTGCTCCACAGAGTTCTCCTTCTACTTTTTCATCTAGTGCCACATGGGCATGAGCATATTACATCTCTGATCAGCCAGCTTGCCTTGTGCTCCACAGAGTTCTCCTACTTTGTCATCTGGTGGATGTACCCCTGTGCCACATGGACATGAGCAGGTTGCATCTCTGTCTTCATCAGCCAGGTTGTTTGGTGCTCCACATAGTTTTCCTTCCACTTTGTCATCTGGTGGATGTGCCCCTGTTCCACATGGACATGAGCATGTTGCATCTCTGTCTGCATTCATCAGCCAGCTTGTTTGGTGCTCCACAGATGTTTTCTTCTACTTTGTCATCTGGTGGATGTGCCCCTATGCCACATGGAAATAAACATGTTGCATCTCTGTCTTCATCAGCCAGCTTGCCTGTTGCTCCACAGAGTTCTCCTTCTACTTTGTCATATGGTGGATGTGCCCCTTTGTCACATGGACATGAGCATGGTGCATCTATGTCTGCATCAGCCAGCTTGTTTGGTGCTCCACAGATTTGTTCTTCTACTTTGTCATCTGGTGGATGTGCCCCTGTGCCACAAGGATATGAACATGTTGCATCTCTGTCTTCATCAGCCAGCTTGCCTGTTGCTCCACAGAGTTCTCCTTCTACTTTGGCATATGGTGGATGTGCCCCTGTGTCACATGGACATGAGCATGTTGCATCTATGTCTGCATCAGCCAGGTTGTTTGGTGCTCCACATAGTTTTCCTTCCACTTTGTCATCTGGTGGATGTACCCCTGTGCCACATGGACATGAGCAGGTTGCATCTCTGTCTTCATCAGCCAGCATGTTTGGTGCCCCACATAATTCTCCTTCTACTTTGTCATCTGGTGGATGTGCCCCTGTTCCACATGGACATGAGCATGTTGCATCTCTGTCTTCATCAGCCAGCTTGTTTGGTGCTCCACAGAGTTCTCCTTCTACTTTGTCATCTGGTGGATGTGCCCCTGTGCCACATGGACATGAGCAGGTTGCATCTCTGTCTTCATTAGCCAGCTTGTTTGGTGCTCCACAGAGTTCTCCTTCTACTTTGTCATCCTGTGCCACATGGGCATGAGCATATTACATCTCTGATCAGCCAGCTTGCCTTGTGCTCCACAAAGTTCTCCTACTTTGTCATCTGGTGGATGTACCCCTGTGCCACATGGGCATTAGCATGTTACATCTCTGTCTTTATCAGCCAGCTTGTTTGGTGCTCCACAGATTTTTTCTTCTACTTTGTCATCTGGTGGATGTGCCCCTGTGCCACATGGATATAAACAAGTTGCATCTCTGTCTTCATCAGCCAGCTTGCCTGTTGCTCCACAGAGTTCTCCTTCTACTTTGTCATCTGGTGGATGTGCCACTGTATCACATGGACATGAACATGTTGCATCTCTGTCTTCATCAGCCAGGTTGTTTGGTGCTCCACATAGTTTTCCTTCCACTTAGTCATCTGGTGGATGTGCCCCTGTTCAACATGGACATGAGCATGTTGCATCTCTGTCTTCATCCGCCAGCTTGCCTTGTGCTCCACAGAGTTCTCCTTCCACTTTGTTATCTGGTGGATGTGCCCCTGTGTCACATGGACATGAACATGTTGCATCTCCGTCTTCATCAGCCAGCTTGTTTGGTGCTCCAGAGAGTTCTCCTTCTACTTTGTCATCTGGTGGATGTGCCCCTGTGCCACATGGGCATGAGCATGTTACATCTCTGTCTTCATCAGCCAGCTTGTTTGGTGCTCCACATATTTTTTCTTCTACTTTGTCATCTGGTGGATGTGCCCCTGTGTCACATGGATATGAACATGTTGCATCTCTGTCGTCATCAACCAGCTTGCCTGGTGCTCCACAGAGTTCTCCTTCCACTTTGTCATCTGGTGGATGTGCCCCTGTGTCACATGGACATGAACATGTTGCATCTCTGTCTTCATCAGCCAGCTTGTTTGGTGCTCCACAGAGTTCTCCTTCTCTTTGTCATCTGGTGGATGTGCCCCTGTGCCACTTGAACATGAGCAGGTTGCATCTCTGTCTTCATCAGCCAGCAAGTTTGGTGCTCCACAGAATTCTCCTTCTACTTTGCCATCTGGTGGATGTGCCCCTGTGTCACATGGACATGAACATGTTGCATCTCTGTCTTCATTAGCCAGCTTGTTTGGTGCTCCACAGAGTTCTCCTTCTACTTTGTCATCCTGTGCCACATGGGCATGAGCATATTACATCTCTGATCAGCCAGCTTGCCTTGTGCTCCACAGAGTTCTCCTTCTACTTTGTCATCTGGTGGATGTGCCCCTGTGCCACATGGACATGAGCAGGTTGCATCTATGTCTGCATCAGCCAGGTTGTTTGGTGCTCCACATAGTTTTCCTTCCACTTTGTCATCTGGTGGATGTACCCCTGTGCCACATGGACATGAGCAGGTTGCATCTATGTCTTCATCAGCCAGCATGTTTGGTGCCCCACATAATTCTCCTTCTACTTTGTCATCTGGTGGATGTGCCCCTGTGCCACATGGACATGAGCATGTTACATCTATGTCTGCATCAGCCAGCTTGTTTGGTGCTCCACAGAGTTCTCCTTCTACTTTGTCATCTGGTGGATGTGCCCCTGTGCCACATGAGCAGGTTGCATCTCTGTCTTCATTAGCCAGCTTGTTTGGTGCTCCACAGAGTTCTCCTTCTACTTTGTCATCCTGTGCCACATGGGCATGAGCATATTACATCTCTGATCAGCCAGCTTGCCTTGTGCTCCACAGAGTTCTCCTACTTTGTCATCTGGTGGATGTACCCCTGTGCCACATGGGCATTAGCATGTTACATCTCTGTCTTCATCAGCCAGCTTGTTTGGTGCTCCACATATTTTTTCTTCTACTTTGTCATCTGGTGGATGTGCCCCTGTGCCACATGGATATAAACAAGTTGCATCTCTGTCTTCATCAGCCAGGTTGCCTGTTGCTCCACAGAGTTCTCCTTCTACTTTGTCATCTGGTGGATGTGCCACTGTATCACATGGACATGAACATGTTGCATCTCTATCTTCATCAGCCAGCTTGTTTGGTGCTCCACAGAGTTCTCCTTCTACTTTGTCATCTGGTGGATGTGCCCCTGTGCCACATGAGCATGAGCATGTTACATCTCTGTCTTCATCAGCCAGCTTGTTTGGTGCTCCACATATTTTTTCTTCTACTTTGTCATCTGGTGGATGTGCCCCTGTGTCACATGGATATGAACATGTTGCATCTCTGTCGTCATCAACCAGCTTGCCTGGTGCTCCACAGAGTTCTCCTTCTCTTTGTCATCTGGTGGATGTGCCCCTGTGCCACTTGAACATGAGCAGGTTGCATCTCTGTCTTCATCAGCCAGCAAGTTTGGTGCTCCACAGAATTCTCCTTCTACTTTGTCATCTGGTGGATGTGCCCCTGTGCCACATGGACATGAGCAGGTTGCATCTCTGTCTTCATCAGCCAGGTTGTTTGGTGCTCCACATAGTTGTCCTTCCACTTTGTCATATGGTGGATGTGCCCCTGTGTCACATGGACATGAACATGTTGCATCTATGTCTTCATCAGCCAGCTTGTTTGGTGCTCCACAGAGTTCTCCTTCCACTTTGTCATCTGGTGGATGTGCCCCTGTGTCACATGGACATGAACATGTTGCATCTCTGTCTTCATCAGCCAGCTTGTTTGGTGCTCCACAGAGTTCTCCTTCTACTTTGTCATCCTGTGCCACATGGGCATGAGCATGTTACATCTCTGTCTTCATCAGCCAGCTTGTTTGGTGCTCCACAGATTTGTTCTTCTACTTTGTCATCTGGTGGATGTGCCCCTGTGCCACGTGGATATGAACATGTTGCATCTCTGTCTTCATCAGCCAGCTTGCCTGTTGCTCCACAGAGTACTCCTTCTACTTTGTCATATGGTGGATGTGCCCCTGTGTCACATGGACATGAGCATGTTACATCTATGTCTGCATCAGCCAGCTTGTTTGGTGCTCCACAGAGTTCTCCTTCTACTTTGTCATCTGGTGGATGTGCCCCTGTGCCACATGGGCATGAGCATGTTACATCTCTGTCTTCATCAGCCAGCTTGTTTGGTGCTCCACATATTTGTTCTTCTACTTTGTCATCTGGTGGATGTGCCCCTGTGTCACATGGATATGAACATGTTGCATCTCTGTCGTCATCAACCAGCTTGCCTGGTGCTCCACAGAGTTCTCCTTCCACTTTGTCATCTGGTGGATGTGCCCCTGTGTCACATGGACATGAACATGTTGCATCTCTGTCTTCATCAGCCAGCTTGTTTGGTGCTCCACAGAGTTCTCCTTCTCTTTGTCATCTGGTGGATGTGCCCCTGTGCCATTTGAACATGAGCAGGTTGCATCTCTGTCTTCATCAGCCAGCAAGTTTGGTGCTCCACAGAATTCTCCTTCTACTTTGTCATCTGGTGGGTGTGCCCCTGTGCCACATGGACATGAGCATGTTGCATCTATGTCTGCATCAGCCAGCTTGTTTGGTGCTCCACAGATTTGTTCTTCTACTTTGTCATCTGGTGGATGTGTCCCTGTGCCACAAGGATATGAACATGTTGCATCTCTGTCTTCATCAGCCAGCTTGCCTGTTGCTCCACAGAGTTCTCCTTCTACTTTGGCATATGGTGGATGTGCCCCTGTGTCACATGAACATGAGCATGTTGCATCTATGTCTGCATCAGCCAGGTTGTTTGGTGGTCCACATAGTTTTCCTTCCACTTTGTCATCTGGTGGATGTACCCCTGTGCCACATGGACATGAGCAGGTTGCATCTCTGTCTTCATCAGCCAGGTTGTTTGGTGCTCCACATAGTTTTCCTTCCACTTTGTCATCTGGTGGATGTGCCCCTGTTCCACATGGACATGAGCATGTTGCATCTCTGTCTGCATTCATCAGCCAGCTTGTTTGGTGCTCCACATAGTTTTCCTTCCACTTTGTCATCTGGTGGATGTACCCCTGTGCCACATGGACATGAGCAGGTTGCATCTCTGTCTTCATCAGCCAGCTTGCCTGTTGCTCCACATAATTATCCTTCTACTTTGTCATCTGGTGGATGTGCCCCTGTTCCACATGGACATGAGCATGTTGCATCTCTGTCTTCATCAGCCAGCTTGTTTGGTGCTCCACAGAGTTCTCCTTCTACTTTGTCATCTGGTGGATGTGCCCCTGTGCCACATGGACATGAGCAGGTTGCATCTCTGTCTTCATTAGCCAGCTTGTTTGGTGCTCCACAGAGTTCTCCTTCTACTTTTTCATCTAGTGCCACATGGGCATGAGCATATTACATCTCTGATCAGCCAGCTTGCCTTGTGCTCCACAGAGTTCTCCTACTTTGTCATCTGGTGGATGTACCCCTGTGCCACATGGACATGAGCAGGTTGCATCTCTGTCTTCATCAGCCAGGTTGTTTGGTGCTCCACATAGTTTTCCTTCCACTTTGTCATCTGGTGGATGTGCCCCTGTTCCACATGGACATGAGCATGTTGCATCTCTGTCTGCATTCATCAGCCAGCTTGTTTGGTGCTCCACAGATGTTTTCTTCTACTTTGTCATCTGGTGGATGTGCCCCTATGCCACATGGAAATAAACATGTTGCATCTCTGTCTTCATCAGCCAGCTTGCCTGTTGCTCCACAGAGTTCTCCTTCTACTTTGTCATATGGTGGATGTGCCCCTTTGTCACATGGACATGAGCATGGTGCATCTATGTCTGCATCAGCCAGCTTGTTTGGTGCTCCACAGATTTGTTCTTCTACTTTGTCTTCTGGTGGATGTGCCCCTGTGCCACAAGGATATGAACATGTTGCATCTCTGTCTTCATCAGCCAGCTTGCCTGTTGCTCCACAGAGTTCTCCTTCTACTTTGGCATATGGTGGATGTGCCCCTGTGTCACATGGACATGAGCATGTTGCATCTATGTCTGCATCAGCCAGGTTGTTTGGTGCTCCACATAGTTTTCCTTCCACTTTGTCATCTGGTGGATGTACCCCTGTGCCACATGGACATGAGCAGGTTGCATCTCTGTCTTCATCAGCCAGCATGTTTGGTGCCCCACATAATTCTCCTTCTACTTTGTCATCTGGTGGATGTGCCCCTGTTCCACATGGACATGAGCATGTTGCATCTCTGTCTTCATCAGCCAGCTTGTTTGGTGCTCCACAGAGTTCTCCTTCTACTTTGTCATCTGGTGGATGTGCCCCTGTGCCACATGGACATGAGCAGGTTGCATCTCTGTCTTCATTAGCCAGCTTGTTTGGTGCTCCACAGAGTTCTCCTTCTACTTTGTCATCCTGTGCCACATGGGCATGAGCATATTACATCTCTGATCAGCCAGCTTGCCTTGTGCTCCACAAAGTTCTCCTACTTTGTCATCTGGTGGATGTACCCCTGTGCCACATGGGCATTAGCATGTTACATCTCTGTCTTTATCAGCCAGCTTGTTTGGTGCTCCACAGATTTTTTCTTCTACTTTGTCATCTGGTGGATGTGCCCCTGTGCCACATGGATATAAACAAGTTGCATCTCTGTCTTCATCACCCAGCTTGCCTGTTGCTCCACAGAGTTCTCCTTCTACTTTGTCATCTGGTGGATGTGCCACTGTATCACATGGACATGAACATGTTGCATCTCTGTCTTCATCAGCCAGGTTGTTTGGTGCTCCACATAGTTTTCCTTCCACTTAGTCATCTGGTGGATGTGCCCCTGTTCAACATGGACATGAGCATGTTGCATCTCTGTCTTCATCCGCCAGCTTGCCTTGTGCTCCACAGAGTTCTCCTTCCACTTTGTTATCTGGTGGATGTGCCCCTGTGTCACATGGACATGAACATGTTGCATCTCCGTCTTCATCAGCCAGCTTGTTTGGTGCTCCAGAGAGTTCTCCTTCTACTTTGTCATCTGGTGGATGTGCCCCTGTGCCACATGGGCATGAGCATGTTACATCTCTGTCTTCATCAGCCAGCTTGTTTGGTGCTCCACATATTTTTTCTTCTACTTTGTCATCTGGTGGATGTGCCCCTGTGTCACATGGATATGAACATGTTGCATCTCTGTCGTCATCAACCAGCTTGCCTGGTGCTCCACAGAGTTCTCCTTCCACTTTGTCATCTGGTGGATGTGCCCCTGTGTCACATGGACATGAACATGTTGCATCTCTGTCTTCATCAGCCAGCTTGTTTGGTGCTCCACAGAGTTCTCCTTCTCTTTGTCATCTGGTGGATGTGCCCCTGTGCCACTTGAACATGAGCAGGTTGCATCTCTGTCTTCATCAGCCAGCAAGTTTGGTGCTCCACAGAATTCTCCTTCTACTTTGCCATCTGGTGGATGTGCCCCTGTGCCACATGGACATGAGCAGGTTGCATCTCCGTCTTCATCAGCCAGGTTGTTTGGTGCTCCACATAGTTGTCCTTCCACTTTGTCATATGGTGGATGTGCCCCTGTGTCACATGGACATGAACATGTTGCATCTATGTCTGCATCAGCCAGCTTGCCTTGTGCTCTACAGAGTTCTCCTTCCACTTTGTCATCTGGTGGATGTGCCCCTGTGCCACATGGACATGAACATGTTGCATCTCTGTCTTCATCAGCCAGCTTGCCTGTTGCTCCACAGAGTTCTCCTTCTACTTTGGCATATGGTGGATGTGCCCCTGTGTCACATGGACATGAGCATGTTGCATCTATGTCTGCATCAGCCAGGTTGATTGGTGCTCCACATAGTTTTCCTTCCACTTTGTCATCTGGTGGATGTGCCCCTGTTCCACATGGACATGAGCATGTTGCATCTCTGTCTTCATCCGCCAGCTTGCCTTGTGCTCCACAGAGTTCTCCTTCCCCTTTGTCATCTGGTGGATGTTCCCCTGTGTCACATGGACATGAACATGTTGCATCTATGTCTGCATCAGCCAGCTTGCCTTGTGCTCCACAGAGTTCTCCTTCCACTTTGTCATCTGGTGGATGTGCCCCTGTGCCACATGGACATGAACATGTTGCATCTCTGTCTTCATCAGCCAGCTTGCCTGTTGCTCCACAGAGTTCTCCTTCTACTTTGTCATATGGTGGATGTGCCCCTTTGTCACATGGACATGAGCATGTTGCATCTATGTCTGCATCAGCCAGCTTGCCTTGTGCTCCACAGAGTTCTCCTTCTACTTTGTCATCTGGTGGATGTGCCCCTGTGCCACATGGGCATGAGCATGTTACATCTCTGTCTTCATCAACCAGCTTGTTTGGTGCTCCACATATTTGTTCTTCCACTTTGTCATCTGGTGGATGTGCCCCTGTGCCACATGGACATGAACATGTTGCATCTCTGTCTTCATCAGCCAGCTTGCCTGTTGCTCCACAGAGTTCTCCTTCTACTTTGGCATATGGTGGATGTGCCCCTGTGTCACATGGACATGAGCATGTTGCATCTATGTCTGCATCAGCCAGGTTGATTGGTGCTCCACATAGTTTTCCTTCCACTTTGTCATCTGGTGGATGTGCCCCTGTTCCACATGGACATGAGCATGTTGCATCTCTGTCTTCATCCGCCAGCTTGCCTTGTGCTCCACAGAGTTCTCCTTCCCCTTTGTCATCTGGTGGATGTTCCCCTGTGTCACATGGACATGAACATGTTGCATCTATGTCTGCATCAGCCAGCTTGCCTTGTGCTCCACAGAGTTCTCCTTCCACTTTGTCATCTGGTGGATGTGCCCCTGTGCCACATGGACATGAACATGTTGCATCTCTGTCTTCATCAGCCAGTTGCCTGTTGCTCCACAGAGTTCTCCTTCTACTTTGTCATATGGTGGATGTGCCCCTTTGTCACATGGACATGAGCATGTTGCATCTATGTCTGCATCAGCCAGCTTGCCTTGTGCTCCACAGAGTTCTCCTTCTACTTTGTCATCTGGTGGATGTGCCCCTGTGCCACATGGGCATGAGCATGTTACATCTCTGTCTTCATCAACCAGCTTGTTTGGTGCTCCACATATTTGTTCTTCCACTTTGTCATCTGGTGGATGTACCCCTGTGCCACATGGACATGAGCAGGTTGCATCTCTGTCTTCATCAGCCAGCATGTTTGGTGCCCCACATAATTCTCCTTCTACTTTGTCATCTGGTGGATGTGCCCCTGTTCCACATGGACATGAGCATGTTGCATCTCTGTCTTCATCAGCCAGCTTGTTTGGTGCTCCACAGAGTTCTCCTTCTACTTTGTCATCTGGTGGATGTGCCCCTGTGCCACATGGACATGAGCAGGTTGCATCTCTGTCTTCATTAGCCAGGTTGTTTGGTGCTCCACATAGTTTTCCTTCCACTTAGTCATCTGGTGGATGTGCCCCTGTTCAACATGGACATGAGCATGTTGCATCTCTGTCTTCATCCGCCAGCTTGCCTTGTGCTCCACAGAGTTCTCCTTCCACTTTGTTATATGGTGGATGTGCCCCTGTGTCACATGGACATGAACATGTTGCATCTCCATCTTCATCAGCCAGCTTGTTTGGTGCTCCACAGAGTTCTCCTTCTACTTTGTCATCTGGTGGATGTGCCCCTGTGCCACATGAGCATGTTACATCTCTGTCTTCATCAGCCAGCTTGTTTGGTGCTCCACATATTTTTTCTTCTACTTTGTCATCTGGTGGATGTGCCCCTGTGTCACATGGATATGAACATGTTGCATCTCTGTCGTCATCAACCAGCTTGCCTGGTGCTCCACAGAGTTCTCCTTCTCTTTGTCATCTGGTGGATGTGCCCCTGTGCCACTTGAACATGAGCAGGTTGCATCTCTGTCTTCATCAGCCAGCAAGTTTGGTGCTCCACAGAATTCTCCTTCTACTTTGTCATCTGGTGGATGTGCCCCTGTGCCACATGGACATGAGCAGGTTGCATCTCTGTCTTTGTCATCTGGTGGATGTGCCCCTGTGTCACATGGACATGAACATGTTGCATCTCTGTCTTCATCAGCCAGCTTGTTTGGTGCTCCACAGAGTTCTCCTTCTACTTTGTCATCCTGTGCCACATGGGCATGAGCATGTTACATCTCTGTCTTCATCAGCCAGCTTGTTTGGTGCTCCACAGCTTTGTTCTTCTACTTTGTCATCTGGTGGATGTGCCCCTGTGCCACGTGGATATGAACATGTTGCATCTCTGTCTTCATCAGCCAGCTTGCCTGTTGCTCCACAGAGTACTCCTTCTACTTTGTCATATGGTGGATGTGCCCCTGTGTCACATGGACATGAGCATGTTACATCTATGTCTGCATCAGCCAGCTTGTTTGGTGCTCCACAGAGTTCTCCTTTTACTTTGTCATCTGGTGGATGTGCCCCTGTGCCACATAGACATGAGCAGGTTTGCATCTCTGTCTTCATCAGCCAGCATGTTTGGTGCTCCATAGAATTATCCTTCTACTTTGTCATCTGGTGGATGTGCCCCTGTGCCACATGGACATGAGCAGGTTGCATCTCTGTCTTCATCAGCCAGGTTGTTTGGTGCTCCACATAGTTTTTGTATTCCACTTTGTCATCTGGTGGATGTGCCCCTGTTCCACATGGACATGAGCATGTTGCATCTCTGTCTTCATCCGCCAGCTAGCCTTGTGCTCCACAAAGTTCTCCTTCCCCTTTGTCATCTGGTGGATGTGCCCCTGTGTCACATGGACATGAACATGTTGCATCTATGTCTGCATCAGCCAGCTTGCCTGTTGCTCCACAGAGTTCTCCTTCTACTTTGGCATATGGTGGATGTGCCCCTGTGTCACATGGACATGAGCATGTTGCATCTATGTCTGCATCAGCCAGGTTGTTTGGTGCTCCACATAGTTTTCCTTCCACTTTGTCATCTGGTGGATGTGCCCCTGTTCCACATGGACATGAGCATGTTGCATCTCTGTCTTAATCCGCCAGCTTGCCTTGTGCTCCACAGAGTTCTCCTTCCCCTTTGTCATCTGGTGGATGTTCCCCTGTGTCACATGAACATGAACATGTTGCATCTATGTCTGCATCAGCCAGCTTGCCTTGTGCTCCACAGAGTTCTCCTTCCACTTTGTCATCTGGTGGATGTGCCCCTGTGCCACATGGACATGAACATGTTGCATCTCTGTCTTCATCAGCCAGCTTGCCTGTTGCTCCACAGAGTTCTCCTTCTACTTTGTCATATGGTGGATGTGCCCCTTTGTCACATGGACATGAGCATGTTGCATCTATGTCTGCATCAGCCAGCTTGCCTTGTGCTCCACAGAGTTCTCCTTCTACTTTGTCATCTGGTGGATGTGCCCCTGTGCCACATGGGCATGAGCATGTTACATCTCTGTCTTCATCAGCCAGCTTGTTTGGTGCTCCACATATTTGTTCTTCTACTTTGTCATCTGGTGGATGTGCCCCTGTGTCACATGGATATGAACATGTTGCATCTCTGTCGTCATCAACCAGCTTGCCTGGTGCTCCACAGAGTTCTCCTTCCACTTTGTCATCTGGTGGATGTGCCCCTGTGTCACATGAACATGAACATGTTGCATCTCTGTCTTCATCAGCCAGCTTGTTTGGTGCTCCACAGAGTTCTCCTTCTCTTTGTCATCTGGTGGATGTGCCCCTGTGCCATTTGAACATGAGCAGGTTGCATCTCTGTCTTCATCAGCCAGCAAGTTTGGTGCTCCACAGAATTCTCCTTCTACTTTGTCATCTGGTGGGTGTGCCCCTGTGCCACATGGACATGAGCAGGTTGCATCTCTGTCTTCATCAGCCAGGTTGTTTGGTGCTCCACATAGTTGTCCTTCCACTTTGTCATCTGGTGGATGTGCCCCTGTGCCACAAGGATATGAACATGTTGCATCTCTGTCTTCATCAGCCAGCAAGTTTGGTGCTCCACATAATTCTCCTTCTACTTTGTCATCTGGTGGGTGTGCCCCTGTGCCACATGGACATGAGCATGTTGCATCTATGTCTGCATCAGCCAGCTTGTTTGGTGCTCCACAGATTTGTTCTTCTACTTTGTCATCTGGTGGATGTGTCCCTGTGCCACAAGGATATGAACATGTTGCATCTCTGTCTTCATCAGCCAGCTTGCCTGTTGCTCCACAGAGTTCTCCTTCTACTTTGGCATATGGTGGATGTGCCCCTGTGTCACATGAACATGAGCATGTTGCATCTATGTCTGCATCAGCCAGCTTGCCTTGTGCTCCACAGAGTTCTCCTTCCACTTTGTCATCTGGTGGATGTGCCCCTGTGCCACATGGACATGAACATGTTGCATCTCTGTCTTCATCAGCCAGCTTGCCTGTTGCTCCATAGAGTTCTCCTTCTACTTTGGCATATGGTGGATGTGCCCCTGTGTCACATGGACATGAGCATGTTGCATCTATGTCTGCATCAGCCAGGTTGTTTGGTGCTCCACATAGTTTTCCTTCCACTTTGTCATCTGGTGGATGTGCCCCTGTTCCACATGGACATGAGCATGTTGCATCTCTGTCTTCATCCGCCAGCTTGCCTTGTGCTCCACAGAGTTCTCCTTCCCCTTTGTCATCTGGTGGATGTTCCCCTGTGTCACATGGACATGAACATGTTGCATCTATGTCTGCATCAGCCAGCTTGCCTTGTGCTCCACAGAGTTCTCCTTCCACTTTGTCATCTGGTGGATGTGCCCCTGTGCCACATGGACATGAACATGTTGCATCTCTGTCTTCATCAGCCAGCTTGCCTGTTGCTCCACAGAGTTCTCCTTCTACTTTGTCATATGGTGGATGTGCCCCTTTGTCACATGGACATGAGCATGTTGCATCTATGTCTGCATCAGCCAGCTTGCCTTGTGCTCCACAGAGTTCTCCTTCTACTTTGTCATCTGGTGGATGTGCCCCTGTGCCACATGGGCATGAGCATGTTACATCTCTGTCTTCATCAACCAGCTTGTTTGGTGCTCCACATATTTGTTCTTCCACTTTGTCATCTGGTGGATGTGCCCCTGTGCCACATGGACATGAACATGTTGCATCTCTGTCTTCATCAGCCAGCTTGCCTGTTGCTCCACAGAGTTCTCCTTCTACTTTGGCATATGGTGGATGTGCCCCTGTGTCACATGGACATGAGCATGTTGCATCTATGTCTGCATCAGCCAGGTTGATTGGTGCTCCACATAGTTTTCCTTCCACTTTGTCATCTGGTGGATGTGCCCCTGTTCCACATGGACATGAGCATGTTGCATCTCTGTCTTCATCCGCCAGCTTGCCTTGTGCTCCACAGAGTTCTCCTTCCCCTTTGTCATCTGGTGGATGTTCCCCTGTGTCACATGGACATGAACATGTTGCATCTATGTCTGCATCAGCCAGCTTGCCTTGTGCTCCACAGAGTTCTCCTTCCACTTTGTCATCCTGTGCCACATGGGCATGAGCATGTTACATCTCTGTCTTCATCAGCCAGCTTGTTTGGTGCTCCACAGCTTTGTTCTTCTACTTTGTCATCTGGTGGATGTGCCCCTGTGCCACGTGGATATGAACATGTTGCATCTCTGTCTTCATCAGCCAGCTTGCCTGTTGCTCCACAGAGTACTCCTTCTACTTTGTCATATGGTGGATGTGCCCCTGTGTCACATGGACATGAGCATGTTACATCTATGTCTGCATCAGCCAGCTTGTTTGGTGCTCCACAGAGTTCTCCTTTTACTTTGTCATCTGGTGGATGTGCCCCTGTGCCACATAGACATGAGCAGGTTTGCATCTCTGTCTTCATCAGCCAGCATGTTTGGTGCTCCATAGAATTATCCTTCTACTTTGTCATCTGGTGGATGTGCCCCTGTGCCACATGGACATGAGCAGGTTGCATCTCTGTCTTCATCAGCCAGGTTGTTTGGTGCTCCACATAGTTTTTGTATTCCACTTTGTCATCTGGTGGATGTGCCCCTGTTCCACATGGACATGAGCATGTTGCATCTCTGTCTTCATCCGCCAGCTAGCCTTGTGCTCCACAAAGTTCTCCTTCCCCTTTGTCATCTGGTGGATGTGCCCCTGTGTCACATGGACATGAACATGTTGCATCTATGTCTGCATCAGCCAGCTTGCCTGTTGCTCCACAGAGTTCTCCTTCTACTTTGGCATATGGTGGATGTGCCCCTGTGTCACATGGACATGAGCATGTTGCATCTATGTCTGCATCAGCCAGGTTGTTTGGTGCTCCACATAGTTTTCCTTCCACTTTGTCATCTGGTGGATGTGCCCCTGTTCCACATGGACATGAGCATGTTGCATCTCTGTCTTAATCCGCCAGCTTGCCTTGTGCTCCACAGAGTTCTCCTTCCCCTTTGTCATCTGGTGGATGTTCCCCTGTGTCACATGAACATGAACATGTTGCATCTATGTCTGCATCAGCCAGCTTGCCTTGTGCTCCACAGAGTTCTCCTTCCACTTTGTCATCTGGTGGATGTGCCCCTGTGCCACATGGACATGAACATGTTGCATCTCTGTCTTCATCAGCCAGCTTGCCTGTTGCTCCACAGAGTTCTCCTTCTACTTTGTCATATGGTGGATGTGCCCCTTTGTCACATGGACATGAGCATGTTGCATCTATGTCTGCATCAGCCAGCTTGCCTTGTGCTCCACAGAGTTCTCCTTCTACTTTGTCATCTGGTGGATGTGCCCCTGTGCCACATGGGCATGAGCATGTTACATCTCTGTCTTCATCAGCCAGCTTGTTTGGTGCTCCACATATTTGTTCTTCTACTTTGTCATCTGGTGGATGTGCCCCTGTGTCACATGGATATGAACATGTTGCATCTCTGTCGTCATCAACCAGCTTGCCTGGTGCTCCACAGAGTTCTCCTTCCACTTTGTCATCTGGTGGATGTGCCCCTGTGTCACATGAACATGAACATGTTGCATCTCTGTCTTCATCAGCCAGCTTGTTTGGTGCTCCACAGAGTTCTCCTTCTCTTTGTCATCTGGTGGATGTGCCCCTGTGCCATTTGAACATGAGCAGGTTGCATCTCTGTCTTCATCAGCCAGCAAGTTTGGTGCTCCACAGAATTCTCCTTCTACTTTGTCATCTGGTGGGTGTGCCCCTGTGCCACATGGACATGAGCAGGTTGCATCTCTGTCTTCATCAGCCAGGTTGTTTGGTGCTCCACATAGTTGTCCTTCCACTTTGTCATCTGGTGGATGTGCCCCTGTGCCACAAGGATATGAACATGTTGCATCTCTGTCTTCATCAGCCAGCAAGTTTGGTGCTCCACATAATTCTCCTTCTACTTTGTCATCTGGTGGGTGTGCCCCTGTGCCACATGGACATGAGCATGTTGCATCTATGTCTGCATCAGCCAGCTTGTTTGGTGCTCCACAGATTTGTTCTTCTACTTTGTCATCTGGTGGATGTGTCCCTGTGCCACAAGGATATGAACATGTTGCATCTCTGTCTTCATCAGCCAGCTTGCCTGTTGCTCCACAGAGTTCTCCTTCTACTTTGGCATATGGTGGATGTGCCCCTGTGTCACATGAACATGAGCATGTTGCATCTATGTCTGCATCAGCCAGCTTGCCTTGTGCTCCACAGAGTTCTCCTTCCACTTTGTCATCTGGTGGATGTGCCCCTGTGCCACATGGACATGAACATGTTGCATCTCTGTCTTCATCAGCCAGCTTGCCTGTTGCTCCATAGAGTTCTCCTTCTACTTTGGCATATGGTGGATGTGCCCCTGTGTCACATGGACATGAGCATGTTGCATCTATGTCTGCATCAGCCAGGTTGTTTGGTGCTCCACATAGTTTTCCTTCCACTTTGTCATCTGGTGGATGTGCCCCTGTTCCACATGGACATGAGCATGTTGCATCTCTGTCTTCATCCGTCAGCTTGCCTTGTGCTCCACAGAGTTCTCCTTCCCCTTTGTCATCTGG
Organism: Crossaster papposus; assembly: GCA_037893245.1. NCBI lineage: Eukaryota > Metazoa > Echinodermata > Asteroidea > Velatida > Solasteridae > Crossaster > Crossaster papposus. The sequence continues at coordinate 2,839,953 of JBAIAA010000630.1, forward strand.
TGGATGTTCCCCTGTGTCACATGGACATGAACATGTTGCATCTATGTCTGCATCAGCCAGCTTGCCTTGTGCTCCACAGAGTTCTCCTTCCACTTTGTCATCTGGTGGATGTGCCCCTGTGCCACATGGACATGAACATGTTGCATCTCTGTCTTCATCAGCCAGCTTGCCTGTTGCTCCACAGAGTTCTCCTTCTACTTTGTCATATGGTGGATGTGCCCCTTTGTCACATGGACATGAGCATGTTGCATCTATGTCTGCATCAGCCAGCTTGCCTTGTGCTCCACAGAGTTCTCCTTCTACTTTGTCATCTGGTGGATGTGCCCCTGTGCCACATGGGCATGAGCATGTTACATCTCTGTCTTCATCAACCAGCTTGTTTGGTGCTCCACATATTTGTTCTTCCACTTTGTCATCTGGTGGATGTGCCCCTGTGCCACATGGACATGAACATGTTGCATCTCTGTCTTCATCAGCCAGCTTGCCTGTTGCTCCACAGAGTTCTCCTTCTACTTTGGCATATGGTGGATGTGCCCCTGTGTCACATGGACATGAGCATGTTGCATCTATGTCTGCATCAGCCAGGTTGATTGGTGCTCCACATAGTTTTCCTTCCACTTTGTCATCTGGTGGATGTGCCCCTGTTCCACATGGACATGAGCATGTTGCATCTCTGTCTTCATCCGCCAGCTTGCCTTGTGCTCCACAGAGTTCTCCTTCCCCTTTGTCATCTGGTGGATGTTCCCCTGTGTCACATGGACATGAACATGTTGCATCTATGTCTGCATCAGCCAGCTTGCCTTGTGCTCCACAGAGTTCTCCTTCCACTTTGTCATCTGGTGGATGTGCCCCTGTGCCACATGGACATGAACATGTTGCATCTCTGTCTTCATCAGCCAGCTTGCCTGTTGCTCCACAGAGTTCTCCTTCTACTTTGTCATATGGTGGATGTGCCCCTTTGTCACATGGACATGAGCATGTTGCATCTATGTCTGCATCAGCCAGCTTGCCTTGTGCTCCACAGAGTTCTCCTTCTACTTTGTCATCTGGTGGATGTGCCCCTGTGCCACATGGGCATGAGCATGTTACATCTCTGTCTTCATCAACCAGCTTGTTTGGTGCTCCACATATTTGTTCTTCCACTTTGTCATCTGGTGGATGTACCCCTGTGCCACATGGACATGAGCAGGTTGCATCTCTGTCTTCATTAGCCAGCATGTTTGGTGCCCCACATAATTCTCCTTCTACTTTGTCATCTGGTGGATGTGCCCCTGTTCCACATGGACATGAGCATGTTGCATCTCTGTCTTCATCAGCCAGCTTGTTTGGTGCTCCACAGAGTTCTCCTTCTACTTTGTCATCTGGTGGATGTGCCCCTGTGCCACATGGACATGAGCAGGTTGCATCTCTGTCTTCATTAGCCAGGTTGTTTGGTGCTCCACATAGTTTTCCTTCCACTTAGTCATCTGGTGGATGTGCCCCTGTTCAACATGGACATGAGCATGTTGCATCTCTGTCTTCATCCGCCAGCTTGCCTTGTGCTCCACAGAGTTCTCCTTCCACTTTGTTATATGGTGGATGTGCCCCTGTGTCACATGGACATGAACATGTTGCATCTCCATCTTCATCAGCCAGCTTGTTTGGTGCTCCACAGAGTTCTCCTTCTACTTTGTCATCTGGTTGATGTGCCCCTGTGCCACATGAGCATGAGCATGTTACATCTCTGTCTTCATCAGCCAGCTTGTTTGGTGCTCCACATATTTTTTCTTCTACTTTGTCATCTGGTGGATGTGCCCCTGTGTCACATGGATATGAACATGTTGCATCTCTGTCGTCATCAACCAGCTTGCCTGGTGCTCCACAGAGTTCTCCTTCTCTTTGTCATCTGGTGGATGTGCCCCTGTGCCACTTGAACATGAGCAGGTTGCATCTCTGTCTTCATCAGCCAGCAAGTTTGGTGCTCCACAGAATTCTCCTTCTACTTTGTCATCTGGTGGATGTGCCCCTGTGTCACATGGACATGAACATGTTGCATCTCTGTCTTCATCAGCCAGCTTGTTTGGTGCTCCACAGAGTTCTCCTTCTACTTTGTCATCCTGTGCCACATGGGCATGAGCATGTTACATCTCTGTCTTCATCAGCCAGCTTGTTTGGTGCTCCACAGCTTTGTTCTTCTACTTTGTCATCTGGTGGATGTGCCCCTGTGCCACGTGGATATGAACATGTTGCATCTCTGTCTTCATCAGCCAGCTTGCCTGTTGCTCCACAGAGTACTCCTTCTACTTTGTCATATGGTGGATGTGCCCCTGTGTCACATGGACATGAGCATGTTACATCTATGTCTGCATCAGCCAGCTTGTTTGGTGCTCCACAGAGTTCTCCTTTTACTTTGTCATCTGGTGGATGTGCCCCTGTGCCACATAGACATGAGCAGGTTTGCATCTCTGTCTTCATCAGCCAGCATGTTTGGTGCTCCATCGAATTATCCTTCTACTTTGTCATCTGGTGGATGTGCCCCTGTGCCACATGGACATGAGCAGGTTGCATCTCTGTCTTCATCAGCCAGGTTGTTTGGTGCTCCACATAGTTTTTGTATTCCACTTTGTCATCTGGTGGATGTGCCCCTGTTCCACATGGACATGAGCATGTTGCATCTCTGTCTTCATCCGCCAGCTAGCCTTGTGCTCCACAAAGTTCTCCTTCCCCTTTGTCATCTGGTGGATGTGCCCCTGTGTCACATGGACATGAACATGTTGCATCTATGTCTGCATCAGCCAGCTTGCCTGTTGCTTCACAGAGTTCTCCTTCTACTTTGGCATATGGTGGATGTGCCCCTGTGTCACATGGACATGAGCATGTTGCATCTATGTCTGCATCAGCCAGGTTGTTTGGTGCTCCACATAGTTTTCCTTCCACTTTGTCATCTGGTGGATGTGCCCCTGTTCCACATGGACATGAGCATGTTGCATCTCTGTCTTCATCCGCCAGCTTGCCTTGTGCTCCACAGAGTTCTCCTTCCCCTTTGTCATCTGGTGGATGTTCCCCTGTGTCACATGAACATGAACATGTTGCATCTATGTCTGCATCAGCCAGCTTGCCTTGTGCTCCACAGAGTTCTCCTTCCACTTTGTCATCTGGTGGATGTGCCCCTGTGCCACATGGACATGAACATGTTGCATCTCTGTCTTCATCAGCCAGCTTGCCTGTTGCTCCACAGAGTTCTCCTTCTACTTTGTCATATGGTGGATGTGCCCCTTTGTCACATGGACATGAGCATGTTGCATCTATGTCTGCATCAGCCAGCTTGCCTTGTGCTCCACAGAGTTCTCCTTCTACTTTGTCATCTGGTGGATGTGCCCCTGTGCCACATGGGCATGAGCATGTTACATCTCTGTCTTCATCAGCCAGCTTGTTTGGTGCTCCACATATTTGTTCTTCTACTTTGTCATCTGGTGGATGTGCCCCTGTGTCACATGGATATGAACATGTTGCATCTCTGTCGTCATCAACCAGCTTGCCTGGTGCTCCACAGAGTTCTCCTTCCACTTTGTCATCTGGTGGATGTGCCCCTGTGTCACATGAACATGAACATGTTGCATCTCTGTCTTCATCAGCCAGCTTGTTTGGTGCTCCACAGAGTTCTCCTTCTCTTTGTCATCTGGTGGATGTGCCCCTGTGCCATTTGAACATGAGCAGGTTGCATCTCTGTCTTCATCAGCCAGCAAGTTTGGTGCTCCACAGAATTCTCCTTCTACTTTGTCATCTGGTGGGTGTGCCCCTGTGCCACATGGACATGAGCAGGTTGCATCTCTGTCTTCATCAGCCAGGTTGTTTGGTGCTCCACATAGTTGTCCTTCCACTTTGTCATCTGGTGGATGTGCCCCTGTGCCACAAGGATATGAACATGTTGCATCTCTGTCTTCATCAGCCAGCAAGTTTGGTGCTCCACATAATTCTCCTTCTACTTTGTCATCTGGTGGGTGTGCCCCTGTGCCACATGGACATGAGCATGTTGCATCTATGTCTGCATCAGCCAGCTTGTTTGGTGCTCCACAGATTTGTTCTTCTACTTTGTCATCTGGTGGATGTGTCCCTGTGCCACAAGGATATGAACATGTTGCATCTCTGTCTTCATCAGCCAGCTTGCCTGTTGCTCCACAGAGTTCTCCTTCTACTTTGGCATATGGTGGATGTGCCCCTGTGTCACATGAACATGAGCATGTTGCATCTATGTCTGCATCAGCCAGGTTGTTTGGTGGTCCACATAGTTTTCCTTCCACTTTGTCATCTGGTGGATGTACCCCTGTGCCACATGGACATGAGCAGGTTGCATCTCTGTCTTCATCAGCCAGCTTGCCTGTTGCTCCACATAATTATCCTTCTACTTTGTCATCTGGTGGATGTGCCCCTGTTCCACATGGACATGAGCATGTTGCATCTCTGTCTTCATCAGCCAGCTTGTTTGGTGCTCCACAGAGTTCTCCTTCTACTTTGTCATCTGGTGGATGTGCCCCTGTGCCACATGGACATGAGCAGGTTGCATCTCTGTCTTCATTAGCCAGCTTGTTTGGTGCTCCACAGAGTTCTCCTTCTACTTTTTCATCTAGTGCCACATGGGCATGAGCATATTACATCTCTGATCAGCCAGCTTGCCTTGTGCTCCACAGAGTTCTCCTACTTTGTCATCTGGTGGATGTACCCCTGTGCCACATGGACATGAGCAGGTTGCATCTCTGTCTTCATCAGCCAGGTTGTTTGGTGCTCCACATAGTTTTCCTTCCACTTTGTCATCTGGTGGATGTGCCCCTGTTCCACATGGACATGAGCATGTTGCATCTCTGTCTGCATTCATCAGCCAGCTTGTTTGGTGCTCCACAGATGTTTTCTTCTACTTTGTCATCTGGTGGATGTGCCCCTATGCCACATGGAAATAAACATGTTGCATCTCTGTCTTCATCAGCCAGCTTGCCTGTTGCTCCACAGAGTTCTCCTTCTACTTTGTCATATGGTGGATGTGCCCCTTTGTCACATGGACATGAGCATGGTGCATCTATGTCTGCATCAGCCAGCTTGTTTGGTGCTCCACAGATTTGTTCTTCTACTTTGTCATCTGGTGGATGTGCCCCTGTGCCACAAGGATATGAACATGTTGCATCTCTGTCTTCATCAGCCAGCTTGCCTGTTGCTCCACAGAGTTCTCCTTCTACTTTGGCATATGGTGGATGTGCCCCTGTGTCACATGGACATGAGCATGTTGCATCTATGTCTGCATCAGCCAGGTTGTTTGGTGCTCCACATAGTTTTCCTTCCACTTTGTCATCTGGTGGATGTACCCCTGTGCCACATGGACATGAGCAGGTTGCATCTCTGTCTTCATCAGCCAGCATGTTTGGTGCCCCACATAATTCTCCTTCTACTTTGTCATCTGGTGGATGTGCCCCTGTTCCACATGGACATGAGCATGTTGCATCTCTGTCTTCATCAGCCAGCTTGTTTGGTGCTCCACAGAGTTCTCCTTCTACTTTGTCATCTGGTGGATGTGCCCCTGTGCCACATGGACATGAGCAGGTTGCATCTCTGTCTTCATTAGCCAGCTTGTTTGGTGCTCCACAGAGTTCTCCTTCTACTTTGTCATCCTGTGCCACATGGGCATGAGCATATTACATCTCTGATCAGCCAGCTTGCCTTGTGCTCCACAAAGTTCTCCTACTTTGTCATCTGGTGGATGTACCCCTGTGCCACATGGGCATTAGCATGTTACATCTCTGTCTTTATCAGCCAGCTTGTTTGGTGCTCCACAGATTTTTTCTTCTACTTTGTCATCTGGTGGATGTGCCCCTGTGCCACATGGATATAAACAAGTTGCATCTCTGTCTTCATCAGCCAGCTTGCCTGTTGCTCCACAGAGTTCTCCTTCTACTTTGTCATCTGGTGGATGTGCCACTGTATCACATGGACATGAACATGTTGCATCTCTGTCTTCATCAGCCAGGTTGTTTGGTGCTCCACATAGTTTTCCTTCCACTTAGTCATCTGGTGGATGTGCCCCTGTTCAACATGGACATGAGCATGTTGCATCTCTGTCTTCATTCGCCAGCTTGCCTTGTGCTCCACAGAGTTCTCCTTCCACTTTGTTATCTGGTGGATGTGCCCCTGTGTCACATGGACATGAACATGTTGCATCTCCGTCTTCATCAGCCAGCTTGTTTGGTGCTCCAGAGAGTTCTCCTTCTACTTTGTCATCTGGTGGATGTGCCCCTGTGCCACATGGGCATGAGCATGTTACATCTCTGTCTTCATCAGCCAGCTTGTTTGGTGCTCCACATATTTTTTTTTCTACTTTGTCATCTGGTGGATGTGCCCCTGTGTCACATGGATATGAACATGTTGCATCTCTGTCGTCATCAACCAGCTTGCCTGGTGCTCCACAGAGTTCTCCTTCCACTTTGTCATCTGGTGGATGTGCCCCTGTGTCACATGGACATGAACATGTTGCATCTCTGTCTTCATCAGCCAGGTTGTTTGGTGCTCCACAGAGTTCTCCTTCTCTTTGTCATCTGGTGGATGTGCCCCTGTGCCACTTGAACATGAGCAGGTTGCATCTCTGTCTTCATCAGCCAGCAAGTTTGGTGCTCCACAGAATTCTCCTTCTACTTTGCCATCTGGTGGATGTGCCCCTGTGCCACATGGACATGAGCAGGTTGCATCTCCGTCTTCATCAGCCAGGTTGTTTGGTGCTCCACATAGTTGTCCTTCCACTTTGTCATATGGTGGATGTGCCCCTGTGTCACATGGACATGAACATGTTGCATCTATGTCTGCATCAGCCAGCTTGCCTTGTGCTCTACAGAGTTCTCCTTCCACTTTGTCATCTGGTGGATGTGCCCCTGTGTCACATGGACATGAACATGTTGCATCTCTGTCTTCATCAGCCAGCTTGTTTGGTGCTCCACAGAGTTCTCCTTCTACTTTGTCATCCTGTGCCACATGGGCATGAGCATGTTACATCTCTGTCTTCATCAGCCAGCTTGTTTGGTGCTCCACAGATTTTTTCTTCTACTTTGTCATCTGGTGGATGTGCCCCTGTGCCACGTGGATATGAACATGTTGCATCTCTGTCTTCATTAGCCAGCTTGCCTGTTGCTCCACAGAGTTCTCCTTCTACTTTGTCATATGGTGGATGTGCCCCTGTGTCACATGGACATGAGCATGTTGCATCTATGTCTGCATCAGCCAGCTTGCCTTGTGCTCTACAGAGTTCTCCTTCTACTTTGTCATCTGGTGGATGTGCCCCTATGCCACATGGGCATGAGCATGTTACATCTCTGTCTTCATCAGCCAGCTTGTTTGGTGCTCCACAGATTTTTTCTTCTACTTTGTCATCTGGTGGATGTGCCCCTGTGCCACATGGATATGAACATGTTGCATCTCTGTCTTCATCAGCCAGCTTGCCTGTTGCTCCACAGAGTACTCCTTCTACTTTGTCATATGGTGGATGTGCCCCTGTGTCACATGGACATGAGCATGTTACATCTATGTCTGCATCAGCCAGCTTGTTTGGTGCTCCACAGAGTTCTCCTTCTACTTTGTCATCTGGTGGATGTGCCCCTGTGCCACATGGACATGAGCAGGTTGCATATATGTCTGCATCAGCCAGCTTGTTTGGTGCTCCACAGAGTTCTCCTTCTACTTTGTCATCTGGTGGATGTGCCCCTGTGTCACATGGACATGAACATGTTGCATCTCTGTCTTCATCAGCCAGCTTGTTTGGTGCTCCACAGAGTTCTCCTTCTCTTTGTCATCTGGTGGATGTGCCCCTGTGCCATTTGAACATGAGCAGCTTGCATCTCTGTCTTCATCAGCCAGCAAGTTTGGTGCTCCACAGAATTCTCCTTCTACTTTGTCATCTGGTGGATGTGCCCCTGTGCCACATGGACATGAGCAGGTTGCATCTCTGTCTTCATCAGCCAGGTTGTTTGGTGCTCCACATAGTTGTCCTTCCACTTTGTCATTTGGTGGATGTGCCCCTGTGCCACAAGGATATGAACATGTTGCATCTCTGTCTTCATCAGCCAACTTGCCTGTTGCTCCACAGAGTTCTCGTTCTACTTTGGCATATGGTGGATGTGCCCCTGTGTCACATGGACATGAGCATGTTGCATCTATGTCTGCATCAGCCAGGTTGTTTGGTCTCCACATAGTTTTCGTTCCACTTTGTCATCTGGTGGATGTACCCCAGTGCCACATGGACATGAGCAGGTTGCATCTCTGTCTTCATCAGCCAGCATGTTTGGTGCCCCACATAATTCTCCTTCTACTTTGTCATCTGGTGGATGTGCCCCTGTTCCACATGGACATGAGCATGTTGCATCTCTGTCTTCATCAGCCAGCTTGTTTGGTGCTCCACAGAGTTCTCCTTCTACTTTGTCATCTGGTGGATGTACCCCTGTGCCACATGGACATGAGCAGGTTGCATCTCTGTCTTCATCAGCCAGGTTGTTTGGTGCTCCACATAGTTTTCCTTCCACTTTGTCATCTGGTGGATGTGCCCCTGTTCCACATGGACATGAGCATGTTGCATCTCTGTCTGCATTCATCAGCCAGCTTGTTTGGTGCTCCACAGATGTTTTCTTCTACTTTGTCATCTGGTGGAGTGCCCCTATGCCACATGGAAATAAACATGTTGCATCTCTGTCTTCATCAGCTAGCTTGCCTGTTGCTCCACAGAGTTCTCCTTCTACTTTGTCATATGGTGGATGTGCCCCTTTGTCACATGGACATGAGCATGTTGCATCTATGTCTGCATCAGCCAGCTTGTTTGGTGCTCCACAGATTTATTCTTCTACTTTGTCATCTGGTGGATGTGCCCCTGTGCCACAAGGATATGAACATGTTGCATCTCTGTCTTCATCAGCCAGCTTGCTTGTTGCTCCACAGAGTTCTCCTTCTACTTTGGCATATGGTGGATGTGCCCCTGTGTCACATGAACATGAGCATGTTGCATCTATGTCTGCATCAGCCAGGTTGTTTGGTGGTCCACATAGTTTTCCTTCCACTTTGTCATCTGGTGGATGTACCCCTGTGCCACATGGACATGAGCAGGTTGCATCTCTGTCTTCATCAGCCAGCATGTTTGGTGCCCCACATAATTCTCTTTCTACTTTGTCATATGGTGGATGTGCCCCTTTGTCACATGGACATGAGCATGTTACATCTATGTCTGCATCAGCCAGCTTGTTTGGTGCTCCACAGAGTTCTCCTTCTACTTTGTCATCTGGTGGATGTGCCCCTGTGCCACATGGACATGAGCAGGTTGCATCTCTGTCTTCATTAGCCAGCTTGTTTGGTGCTCCACAGAGTTCTCCTTCTACTTTGTCATCCTGTGCCACATGGGCATGAGCATATTACATCTCTGATCAGCCAGCTTGCCTTGTGCTCCACAGAGTTCTCCTACTTTGTCATCTGGTGGATGTACCCCTGTGCCACATGGGCATTAGCATGTTACATCTCTGTCTTCATCAGCCAGCTTGTTTGGTGCTCCACATATTTTTTCTTCTACTTTGTCATCTGGTGGATGTGCCCCTGTGCCACATGGATATAAACAAGTTGCATCTCTGTCTTCATCAGCCAGCTTGCCTGTTGCTCCACATAGTTCTCCTTCTACTTTGTCATCTGGTGGATGTGCCACTGTATCACATGGACATGAACATGTTGCATCTCTGTCTTCATCAGCCAGGTTGTTTGGTGCTCCACATAGTTTTCCTTCCACTTAGTAATCTGGTGGATGTGCCCCTGTTCAACATGGACATGAGCATGTTGCATCTCTGTCTTCATCCGCCAGCTTGCCTTGTGCTCCACAGAGTTCTCCTTCCACTTTGTTATCTGGTGGATGTGCCCCTGTGTCACATGGACATGAACATGTTGCATCTCCGTCTTCATCAGCCAGCTTGTTTGGTGCTCCAGAGAGTTCTCCTTCTACTTTGTCATCTGGTGGATGTGCCCCTGTGCCACATGGGCATGAGCATGTTACATCTCTGTCTTCATCAGCCAGCTTGTTTGGTGCTCCACATATTTTTTCTTCTACTTTGTCATCTGGTGGATGTGCCCCTGTGTCACATGGATATGAACATGTTGCATCTCTGTCGTCATCAACCAGCTTGCCTGGTGCTCCACAGAGTTCTCCTTCCACTTTGTCATCTGGTGGATGTGCCCCTGTGTCACATGGACATGAACATGTTGCATCTCTGTCTTCATCAGCCAGCTTGTTTGGTGCTCCACAGAGTTCTCCTTCTCTTTGTCATCTGGTGGATGTGCCCCTGTGCCACTTGAACATGAGCAGGTTGCATCTCTGTCTTCATCAGCCAGCAAGTTTGGTGCTCCACAGAATTCTCCTTCTACTTTGCCATCTGGTGGATGTGCCCCTGTGCCACATGGACATGAGCAGGTTGCATCTCCGTCTTCATCAGCCAGGTTGTTTGGTGCTCCACATAGTTGTCCTTCCACTTTGTCATATGGTGGATGTGCCCCTGTGTCACATGGACATGAACATGTTGCATCTATGTCTGCATCAGCCAGCTTGCCTTGTGCTCTACAGAGTTCTCCTTCCACTTTGTCATCTGGTGGATGTGCCCCTGTGTCACATGGACATGAACATGTTGCATCTCTGTCTTCATCAGCCAGCTTGTTTGGTGCTCCACAGAGTTCTCCTTCTACTTTGTCATCCTGTGCCACATGGGCATGAGCATGTTACATCTCTGTCTTCATCAGCCAGCTTGTTTGGTGCTCCACAGATTTTTTCTTCTACTTTGTCATCTGGTGGATGTGCCCCTGTGCCACGTGGATATGAACATGTTGCATCTCTGTCTTCATTAGCCAGCTTGCCTGTTGCTCCACAGAGTTCTCCTTCTACTTTGTCATCTGGTGGATGTGCCCCTATGCCACATGGGCATGAGCATGTTACATCTCTGTCTTCATCAGCCAGCTTGTTTGGTGCTCCACAGATTTTTTCTTCTACTTTGTCATCTGGTGGATGTGCCCCTGTGCCACATGGATATGAACATGTTGCATCTCTGTCTTCATCAGCCAGCTTGCCTGTTGCTCCACAGAGTACTCCTTCTACTTTGTCATATGGTGGATGTGCCCCTGTGTCACATGGACATGAGCATGTTACATCTATGTCTGCATCAGCCAGCTTGTTTGGTGCTCCACAGAGTTCTCCTTCTACTTTGTCATCTGGTGGATGTGCCCCTGTGCCACATGGACATGAGCAGGTTGCATATATGTCTGCATCAGCCAGCTTGTTTGGTGCTCCACAGAGTTCTCCTTCTACTTTGTCATCTGGTGGATGTGCCCCTGTGTCACATGGACATGAACATGTTGCATCTCTGTCTTCATCAGCCAGCTTGTTTGGTGCTCCACAGAGTTCTCCTTCTCTTTGTCATCTGGTGGATGTGCCCCTGTGCCATTTGAACATGAGCAGGTTGCATCTCTGTCTTCATCAGCCAGCAAGTTTGGTGCTCCACAGAATTCTCCTTCTACTTTGTCATCTGGTGGATGTGCCCCTGTGCCACATGGACATGAGCAGGTTGCATCTCTGTCTTCATCAGCCAGGTTGTTTGGTGCTCCACATAGTTGTCCTTCCACTTTGTCATTTGGTGGATGTGCCCCTGTGCCACAAGGATATGAACATGTTGCATCTCTGTCTTCATCAGCCAACTTGCCTGTTGCTCCACAGAGTTCTCCTTCTACTTTGGCATATGGTGGATGTGCCCCTGTGTCACATGGACATGAGCATGTTGCATCTATGTCTGCATCAGCCAGGTTGTTTGGTGCTCCACATAGTTTTCCTTCCACTTTGTCATCTGGTGGATGTACCCCAGTGCCACATGGACATGAGCAGGTTGCATCTCTGTCTTCATCAGCCAGCATGTTTGGTGCCCCACATAATTCTCCTTCTACTTTGTCATCTGGTGGATGTGCCCCTGTTCCACATGGACATGAGCATGTTGCATCTCTGTCTTCATCAGCCAGCTTGTTTGGTGCTCCACAGAGTTCTCCTTCTACTTTGTCATCTGGTGGATGTACCCCTGTGCCACATGGACATGAGCAGGTTGCATCTCTGTCTTCATCAGCCAGGTTGTTTGGTGCTCCACATAGTTTTCCTTCCACTTTGTCATCTGGTGGATGTGCCCCTGTTCCACATGGACATGAGCATGTTGCATCTCTGTCTGCATTCATCAGCCAGCTTGTTTGGTGCTCCACAGATGTTTTCTTCTACTTTGTCATCTGGTGGAGTGCCCCTATGCCACATGGAAATAAACATGTTGCATCTCTGTCTTCATCAGCCAGCTTGCCTGTTGCTCCACAGAGTTCTCCTTCTACTTTGTCATATGGTGGATGTGCCCCTTTGTCACATGGACATGAGCATGTTGCATCTATGTCTGCATCAGCCAGCTTGTTTGGTGCTCCACAGATTTGTTCTTCTACTTTGTCATCTGGTGGATGTGCCCCTGTGCCACAAGGATATGAACATGTTGCATCTCTGTCTTCATCAGCCAGCTTGCTTGTTGCTCCACAGAGTTCTCCTTCTACTTTGGCATATGGTGGATGTGCCCCTGTGTCACATGAACATGAGCATGTTGCATCTATGTCTGCATCAGCCAGGTTGTTTGGTGGTCCACATAGTTTTCCTTCCACTTTGTCATCTGGTGGATGTACCCCTGTGCCACATGGACATGAGCAGGTTGCATCTCTGTCTTCATCAGCCAGCATGTTTGGTGCCCCACATAATTCTCCTTCTACTTTGTCATATGGTGGATGTGCCCCTTTGTCACATGGACATGAGCATGTTACATCTATGTCTGCATCAGCCAGCTTGTTTGGTGCTCCACAGAGTTCTCCTTCTACTTTGTCATCTGGTGGATGTGCCCCTGTGCCACATGGACATGAGCAGGTTGCATCTCTGTCTTCATTAGCCAGCTTGTTTGGTGCTCCACAGAGTTCTCCTTCTACTTTGTCATCCTGTGCCACATGGGCATGAGCATATTACATCTCTGATCAGCCAGCTTGCCTTGTGCTCCACAGAGTTCTCCTACTTTGTCATCTGGTGGATGTACCCCTGTGCCACATGGGCATTAGCATGTTACATCTCTGTCTTCATCAGCCAGCTTGTTTGGTGCTCCACATATTTTTTCTTCTACTTTGTCATCTGGTGGATGTGCCCCTGTGCCACATGGATATAAACAAGTTGCATCTCTGTCTTCATCAGCCAGCTTGCCTGTTGCTCCACATAGTTCTCCTTCTACTTTGTCATCTGGTGGATGTGCCACTGTATCACATGGACATGAACATGTTGCATCTCTGTCTTCATCAGCCAGGTTGTTTGGTGCTCCACATAGTTTTTCTTCCACTTAGTCATCTGGTGGATGTGCCCCTGTTCAACATGGACATGAGCATGTTGCATCTCTGTCTTCATCCGCCAGCTTGCCTTGTGCTCCACAGAGTTCTCCTTCCACTTTGTTATCTGGTGGATGTGCCCCTGTGTCACATGGACATGAACATGTTGCATCTCCGTCTTCATCAGCCAGCTTGTTTGGTGCTCCACAGAGTTCTCCTTCTACTTTGTCATCCTGTGCCACATGGGCATGAGCATGTTACATCTCTGTCTTCATCAGCCAGCTTGTTTGGTGCTCCACAGATTTGTTCTTCTACTTTGTCATCTGGTGGATGTGCCCCTGTGCCACGTGGATATGAACATGTTGCATCTCTGTCTTCATCAGCCAGCTTGCCTTGTGCTCCACAGAGTTCTCCTTCTACTTTGTCATCTGGTGGATGTGCCCCTGTGCCATTTGAACATGAGCAGGTTGCATCTCTGTCTTCATCAGCCAGCAAGTTTGGTGCTCCACAGAATTCTCCTTCTACTTTGTCATCTGGTGGATGTGCCCCTGTGCCACATGGACATGAGCAGGTTGCATCTCTGTCTTCATCAGCCAGGTTGTTTGGTGCTCCACATAGTTGTCCTTCCACTTTGTCATTTGGTGGATGTGCCCCTGTGCCACAAGGATATGAACATGTTGCATCTCTGTCTTCATCAGCCAACTTGCCTGTTGCTCCACAGAGTTCTCCTTCTACTTTGGCATATGGTGGATGTGCCCCTGTGTCACATGGACATGAGCATGTTGCATCTATGTCTGCATCAGCCAGGTTGTTTGGTGCTCCACATAGTTTTCCTTCCACTTTGTCATCTGGTGGATGTACCCCAGTGCCACATGGACATGAGCAGGTTGCATCTCTGTCTTCATCAGCCAGCATGTTTGGTGCCCCACATAATTCTCCTTCTACTTTGTCATCTGGTGGATGTGCCCCTGTTCCACATGGACATGAGCATGTTGCATCTCTGTCTTCATCAGCCAGCTTGTTTGGTGCTCCACAGAGTTCTCCTTCTACTTTGTCATCTGGTGAATGTACCCCTGTGCCACATGGACATGAGCAGGTTGCATCTCTGTCTTCATCAGCCAGGTTGTTTGGTGCTCCACATAGTTTTCCTTCCACTTTGTCATCTGGTGGATGTGCCCCTGTTCCACATGGACATGAGCATGTTGCATCTCTGTCTGCATTCATCAGCCAGCTTGTTTGGTGCTCCACAGATGTTTTCTTCTACTTTGTCATCTGGTGGAGTGCCCCTATGCCACATGGAAATAAACATGTTGCATCTCTGTCTTCATCAGCCAGCTTGCCTGTTGCTCCACAGAGTTCTCCTTCTACTTTGTCATATGGTGGATGTGCCCCTTTGTCACATGGACATGAGCATGTTGCATCTATGTCTGCATCAGCCAGCTTGTTTGGTGCTCCACAGATTTGTTCTTCTACTTTGTCATCTGGTGGATGTGCCCCTGTGCCACAAGGATATGAACATGTTGCATCTCTGTCTTCATCAGCCAGCTTGCTTGTTGCTCCACAGAGTTCTCCTTCTACTTTGGCATATGGTGGATGTGCCCCTGTGTCACATGAACATGAGCATGTTGCATCTATGTCTGCATCAGCCAGGTTGTTTGGTGGTCCACATAGTTTTCCTTCCACTTTGTCATCTGGTGGATGTACCCCTGTGCCACATGGACATGAGCAGGTTGCATCTCTGTCTTCATCAGCCAGCATGTTTGGTGCCCCACATAATTCTCCTTCTACTTTGTCATCTGGTGGATGTGCCCCTGTTCCACATGGACATGAGCATGTTGCATCTCTGTCTTCATCAGCCAGCTTGTTTGGTGCTCCACAGAGTTCTCCTTCTACTTTGTCATCTGGTGGATGTGCCCCTGTGCCACATGGACATGAGCAGGTTGCATCTCTGTCTTCATTAGCCAGCTTGTTTGGTGCTCCACAGAGTTCTCCTTCTACTTTGTCATCCTGTGCCACATGGGCATGAGCATATTACATCTCTGATCAGCCAGCTTGCCTTGTGCTCCACAGAGTTCTCCTACTTTGTCATCTGGTGGATGTACCCCTGTGCCACATGGACATGAGCAGGTTGCATCTCTGTCTTCATCAGCCATGTTGTTTGGTGCTCCACATAGTTTTCCTTCCACTTTGTCATCTGGTGGATGTGCCCCTGTTCCACATGGACATGAGCAGGTTGCATCTCTGTCTGCATTCATCAGCCAGCTTGTTTGGTGCTCCACAGATGTTTTCTTCTACTTTGTCATCTGGTGGATGTGCCCCTATGCCACATGGAAATAAACATGTTGCATCTCTGTCTTCATCAGCCAGCTTGCCTGTTGCTCCACAGAGTTCTCCTTCTACTTTGTCATATGGTGGATGTGCCCCTTTGTCACATGGACATGAGCATGGTGCATCTATGTCTGCATCAGCCAGCTTGTTTGGTGCTCCACAGATTTGTTCTTCTACTTTGTCATCTGGTGGATGTGCCCCTGTGCCACAAGGATATGAACATGTTGCATCTCTGTCTTCATCAGCCAGCTTGCCTGTTGCTCCACAGAGTTCTCCTTCTACTTTGGCATATGGTGGATGTGACCCTGTGTCACATGGACATGAGCATGTCTGCATCAGCCAGGTTGTTTGGTGCTCCACATAGTTGTCCTTCCACTTTGTCATCTGGTGGATGTACCCCTGTGCCACATGGACATGAGCAGGTTGCATCTCTGTCTTCATCAGCCAGCATGTTTGGTGCCCCACATAATTCTCCTTCTACTTTGTCATCTGGTGGATGTGCCCCTGTGCCACATGGACATGAGCATGTTACATCTATGTCTGCATCAGCCAGCTTGTTTGGTGATCCACAGAGTTCTCCTTCTACTTTGTCATCTGGTGGATGTGCCCCTGTGCCACATGGACATGAGCAGGTTGCATCTCTGTCTTCATTAGCCAGCTTGTTTGGTGCTCCACAGAGTTCTCCTTCTACTTTGTCATCCTGTGCCACATGGGCATGAGCATATTACATCTCTGATCAGCCAGCTTGCCTTGTGCTCCACAGAGTTCTCCTACTTTGTCATCTGGTGGATGTACCCATGTGCCACATGGGCATTAGCATGTTACATCTCTGTCTTCATCAGCCAGCTTGTTTGGTGCTCCGCAGATTTTTTCTTCTACTTTGTCATCTGGTGGATGTGCCCCTGTGCCACATGGATATAAACAAGTTGCATCTCTGTCTTCATCAGCCAGCTTGCCTGTTGCTCCACAGAGTTCTCCTTCTACTTTGTCATCTGGTGGATGTGCCACTGTATCACATGGACATGAACATGTTGCATCTCTGTCTTCATCAGCCAGGTTGTTTGGTGCTCCACATAGTTTTCCTTCCACTTAGTAATCTGGTGGATGTGCCCCTGTTCAACATGGACATGAGCATGTTGCATCTCTGTCTTCATCCGCCAGCTTGCCTTGTGCTCCACAGAGTTCTCCTTCCACTTTGTTATCTGGTGGATGTGCCCCTGTGTCACATGGACATGAACATGTTGCATCTCCGTCTTCATCAGCCAGCTTGTTTGGTGCTCCACAGAGTTCTCCTTCTACTTTGTCATCTGGTGGATGTGCCCCTGTGCCACATGGGCATGAGCATGTTACATCTCTGTCTTCATCAGCCAGCTTGTTTGGTGCTCCACATATTTTTTCTTCTACTTTGTCATCTGGTGGATGTGCCCCTGTGTCACATGGATATGAACATGTTGCATCTCTGTCGTCATCAACCAGCTTGCCTGGTGCTCCACAGAGTTCTCCTTCCACTTTGTCATCTGGTGGATGTGCCCCTGTGTCACATGGACATGAACATGTTGCATCTCTGTCTTCATCAGCCAGCTTGTTTGGTGCTCCACAGAGTTCTCCTTCTCTTTGTCATCTGGTGGATGTGCCCCTGTGCCACTTGAACATGAGCAGGTTGCATCTCTGTCTTCATCAGCCAGCAAGTTTGGTGCTCCACAGAATTCTCCTTCTACTTTGCCATGTGGTGGATGTGCCCCTGTGCCACATGGACATGAGCAGGTTGCATCTCTGTCTTCATCAGCCAGGTTGTTTGGTGCTCCACATAGTTGTCCTTCCACTTTGTCATATGGTGGATGTGCCCCTGTGTCACATGGACATGAACATGTTGCATCTATGTCTGCATCAGCCAGCTTGCCTTGTGCTCCACAGAGTTCTCCTTCCACTTTGTCATCTGGTGGATGTGCCCCTGTGTCACATGGACATGAACATGTTGCATCTCTGTCTTCATCAGCCAGCTTGTTTGGTGCTCCACAGAGTTCTCCTTCTACTTTGTCATCCTGTGCCACATGGGCATGAGCATGTTACATCTCTGTCTTCATCAGCCAGCTTGTTTGGTGCTCCACATATTTTTTCTTCTACTTTGTCATCTGGTGGATGTGCCCCTGTGCCACGTGGATATGAACATGTTGCATCTCTGTCTTCATCAGCCAGCTTGCCTGTTGCTCCACAGAGTTCTCCTTCTACTTTGTCATATGGTGGATGTGCCCCTGTGTCACATGGACATGAGCATGTTGCATCTATGTCTGCATCAGCCAGCTTGCCTTGTGCTCCACAGAGTTCTCCTTCTACTTTGTCATCTGGTGGATGTGCCCCTATGCCACATGGGCATGAGCATGTTACATCTCTGTCTTCATCAGCCAGCTTGTTTGGTGCTCCACAGATTTTTTCTTCTACTTTGTCATCTGGTGGATGTGCCCCTGTGCCACATGGATATGAACATGTTGCATCTCTGTCTTCATCAGCCAGCTTGCCTGTTGCTCCACAGAGTACTCCTTCTACTTTGTCATATGGTGGATGTGCCCCTGTGTCACATGGACATGAGCATGTTACATCTATGTCTGCATCAGCCAGCTTGTTTGGTGCTCCACAGAGTTCTCCTTCTACTTTGTCATCTGGTGGATGTGCCCCTGTGCCACATGGACATGAGCAGGTTGCATCTCTGTCTTCATCAGCCAGCATGTTTGGTGCTCCATAGAATTATCCTTCTACTTTGTCATCTGGTGGATGTGCCCCTGTACCACATGGACATGAGCAGGTTGCATCTCTGTCTTCATCAGCCAGGTTGTTTGGTGCTCCACATAGTTTTCATTCCACTTTGTCATCTGGTGGATGTGCCCCTGTTCCACATGGACATGAGCATGTTGCATCTCTGTCTTCATCCGCCAGCTTGCCTTGTGCTCCACAAAGTTCTCCTTCCCCTTTGTCATCTGGTGAATGTGCCCCTGTGTCACATGGACATGAACATGTTGCATCTATGTCTGCATCAGCCAGCTTGCCTTGTGCTCCACAGAGTTCTCCTTCTACTTTGTCATCTGGTGGATGTGCCCATGTGCCACATGGGCATGAGCATGTTACAGCTCTGTCTTCATCAGCCAACTTGCCTTTTGCTCCACAGAGTTCTCCTTCTACTTTGTCATCTGGTGGATGTGCCCATGTGCCACATGGGCATGGGCATGTTACATCTCTGTCTTCATCAGCCAGCTTGTTTGGTGCTCCACAGATTTGTTCTTCTACTTTGTCATCTGGTGGATGTGCCCCTGTGCCACATGGATATGAACATGTTGCATCTCTGTCTTCATCAGCCAGCTTGCCTGTTGCTCCACAGAGTTCTCCTTCTACTTTGGCATATGGTGGATGTGCCCCTGTGTCACATGGACATGAGCATGTTGCATCTATGTCTGCATCAGCCAGGTTGTTTGGTGCTCCACATGGTTTTCCTTCCACTTTGTCATCTGGTGGATGTGCCCCTGTTCCACATGGACATGAGCATGTTGCATCTCTGTCTTCATCCGCCAGCTTGCCTTGTGCTCCACAGAGTTCTCCTTCCCCTTTGTCATCTGGTGGATGTTCCCCTGTGTCACATGGACATGAACATGTTGCATCTATGTCTGCATCAGCCAGCTTGCCTTGTGCTCCACAGAGTTCTCCTTCCACTTTGTCATCTGGTGGATGTGCCCCTGTGCCACATGGACATGAACATGTTGCATCTCTGTCTTCATCAGCCAGCTTGCCTGTTGCTCCACAGAGTTCTCCTTCTACTTTGTCATATGGTGGATGTGCCCCTTTGTCACATGGACATGAGCATGTTGCATCTATGTCTGCATCAGCCAGCTTGCCTTGTGCTCCACAGAGTTCTCCTTCTACTTTGTCATCTGGTGGATGTGCCCCTGTGCCACATGGGCATGAGCATGTTACATCTCTGTCTTCATCAGCCAGCTTGTTTGGTGCTCCACATATTTGTTCTTCTACTTTGTCATCTGGTGGATGTGCCCCTGTGTCACATGGATATGAACATGTTGCATCTCTGTCGTCATCAACCAGCTTGCCTGGTGCTCCACAGAGTTCTCCTTCCACTTTGTCATCTGGTGGATGTGCCCCTGTGTCACATGGACATGAACATGTTGCATCTCTGTCTTCATCAGCCAGCTTGTTTGGTGCTCCACAGAGTTCTCCTTCTCTTTGTCATCTGGTGGATGTGCCCCTGTGCCATTTGAACATGAGCAGGTTGCATCTCTGTCTTCATCAGCCAGCAAGTTTGGTGCTCCACAGAATTCTCCTTCTACTTTGTCATCTGGTGGATGTGCCCCTGTGCCACATGGACATGAGCAGGTTGCATCTCTGTCTTCATCAGCCAGGTTGTTTGGTGCTCCACATAGTTGTCCTTCCACTTTGTCATATGGTGGATGTGCCCCTGTGTCACATGGACATGAACATGTTGCATCTATGTCTGCATCAGCCAGCTTGCCTTGTGCTCCACAGAGTTCTCCTTCCACTTTGTCATCTGGTGGATGTGCCCCTGTGTCACATGGACATGAACATGTTGCATCTATGTCTGCATCAGCCAGCTTGTTTGGTGCTCCACAGAGTTCTCCTTCTACTTTGTCATCCTGTGCCACATGGGCATGAGCATATTACATCTCTGATCAGCCAGCTTGCCTTGTGCTCCACAGAGTTCTCCTACTTTGTCATCTGGTGGATGTACCCCTGTGCCACATGGGCATTAGCATGTTACATCTCTGTCTTCATCAGCCAGCTTGTTTGGTGCTCCACATATTTTTTCTTCTACTTTGTCATCTGGTGGATGTGCCCCTGTGCCACATGGATATAAACAAGTTGCATCTCTGTCTTCATCAGCCAGCTTGCCTGTTGCTCCACATAGTTCTCCTTCTACTTTGTCATCTGGTGGATGTGCCACTGTATCACATGGACATGAACATGTTGCATCTCTGTCTTCATCAGCCAGGTTGTTTGGTGCTCCACATAGTTTTCCTTCCACTTAGTAATCTGGTGGATGTGCCCCTGTTCAACATGGACATGAGCATGTTGCATCTCTGTCTTCATCCGCCAGCTTGCCTTGTGCTCCACAGAGTTCTCCTTCCACTTTGTTATCTGGTGGATGTGCCCCTGTGTCACATGGACATGAACATGTTGCATCTCCGTCTTCATCAGCCAGCTTGTTTGGTGCTCCACAGAGTTCTCCTTCTACTTTGTCATCCTGTGCCACATGGGCATGAGCATGTTACATCTCTGTCTTCATCAGCCAGCTTGTTTGGTGCTCCACAGATTTTTTCTTCTACTTTGTCATCTGGTGGATGTGCCCCTGTGCCACGTGGATATGAACATGTTGCATCTCTGTCTTCATCAGCCAGCTTGCCTTGTGCTCCACAGAGTTCTCCTTCTACTTTGTCATCTGGTGGATGTGCCCCTGTGCCATTTGAACATGAGCAGGTTGCATCTCTGTCTTCATCAGCCAGCAAGTTTGGTGCTCCACAGAATTCTCCTTCTACTTTGTCATCTGGTGGATGTGCCCCTGTGCCACATGGACATGAGCAGGTTGCATCTCTGTCTTCATCAGCCAGGTTGTTTGGTGCTCCACATAGTTGTCCTTCCACTTTGTCATTTGGTGGATGTGCCCCTGTGCCACAAGGATATGAACATGTTGCATCTCTGTCTTCATCAGCCAACTTGCCTGTTGCTCCACAGAGTTCTCCTTCTACTTTGGCATATGGTGGATGTGCCCCTGTGTCACATGGACATGAGCATGTTGCATCTATGTCTGCATCAGCCAGGTTGTTTGGTGCTCCACATAGTTTTCCTTCCACTTTGTCATCTGGTGGATGTACCCCAGTGCCACATGGACATGAGCAGGTTGCATCTCTGTCTTCATCAGCCAGCATGTTTGGTGCCCCACATAATTCTCCTTCTACTTTGTCATCTGGTGGATGTGCCCCTGTTCCACATGGACATGAGCATGTTGCATCTATGTCTGCATCAGCCAGCTTGCCTTGTGCTCCACAGAGTTCTCCTTCTACTTTGTCATCTGGTGGATGTGCCCCTGTGCCACATGGGCATGAGCATGTTACATCTCTGTCTTCATCAGCCAGCTTGTTTGGTGCTCCACAGATTTTTTCTTCTACTTTGTCATCTGGTGGATGTGCCCCTGTGCCACATGGATATGAACATGTTGCATCTCTGTCTTCATCAGCCAGCTTGCCTGTTGCTCCACAGAGTACTCCTTCTACTTTGTCATATGGTGGATGTGCCCCTGTGTCACATGGACATGAGCATGTTACATCTATGTCTGCATCAGCCAGCTTGTTTGGTGCTCCACAGAGTTCTCCTTCTACTTTGTCATCCTGTGCCACATGGGCATGAGCATATTACATCTCTGATCAGCCAGCTTGCCTTGTGCTCCACAGAGTTCTCCTACTTTGTCATCTGGTGGATGTACCCCTGTGCCACATGGGCATTAGCATGTTACATCTCTGTCTTCATCCGCCAGCTTGCCTTGTGCTCCACAGAGTTCTCCTTCCACTTTGTTATCTGGTGGATGTGCCCCTGTGTCACATGGACATGAACATGTTGCATCTCCGTCTTCATCAGCCAGCTTGTTTGGTGCTCCACAGAGTTCTCCTTCTACTTTGTCATCCTGTGCCACATGGGCATGAGCATGTTACATCTCTGTCTTCATCAGCCAGCTTGTTTGGTGCTCCACAGATTTTTTCTTCTACTTTGTCATCTGGTGGATGTGCCCCTGTGCCACGTGGATATGAACATGTTGCATCTCTGTCTTCATCAGCCAGCTTGCCTTGTGCTCCACAGAGTTCTCCTTCTACTTTGTCATCTGGTGGATGTGCCCCTGTGCCATTTGAACATGAGCAGGTTGCATCTCTGTCTTCATCAGCCAGCAAGTTTGGTGCTCCACAGAATTCTCCTTCTACTTTGTCATCTGGTGGATGTGCCCCTGTGCCACATGGACATGAGCAGGTTGCATCTCTGTCTTCATCAGCCAGGTTGTTTGGTGCTCCACATAGTTGTCCTTCCACTTTGTCATTTGGTGGATGTGCCCCTGTGCCACAAGGATATGAACATGTTGCATCTCTGTCTTCATCAGCCAACTTGCCTGTTGCTCCACAGAGTTCTCCTTCTACTTTGGCATATGGTGGATGTGCCCCTGTGTCACATGGACATGAGCATGTTGCATCTATGTCTGCATCAGCCAGGTTGTTTGGTGCTCCACATAGTTTTCCTTCCACTTTGTCATCTGGTGGATGTACCCCAGTGCCACATGGACATGAGCAGGTTGCATCTCTGTCTTCATCAGCCAGCATGTTTGGTGCCCCACATAATTCTCCTTCTACTTTGTCATCTGGTGGATGTGCCCCTGTTCCACATGGACATGAGCATGTTGCATCTCTGTCTTCATCAGCCAGCTTGTTTGGTGCTCCACAGAGTTCTCCTTCTACTTTGTCATCTGGTGAATGTACCCCTGTGCCACATGGACATGAGCAGGTTGCATCTCTGTCTTCATCAGCCAGGTTGTTTGGTGCTCCACATAGTTTTCCTTCCACTTTGTCATCTGGTGGATGTGCCCCTGTTCCACATGGACATGAGCATGTTGCATCTCTGTCTGCATTCATCAGCCAGCTTGTTTGGTGCTCCACAGATGTTTTCTTCTACTTTGTCATCTGGTGGAGTGCCCCTATGCCACATGGAAATAAACATGTTGCATCTCTGTCTTCATCAGCCAGCTTGCCTGTTGCTCCACAGAGTTCTCCTTCTACTTTGTTATATGGTGGATGTGCCCCTTTGTCACATGGACATGAGCATGTTGCATCTATGTCTGCATCAGCCAGCTTGTTTGGTGCTCCACAGATTTGTTCTTCTACTTTGTCATCTGGTGGATGTGCCCCTGTGCCACAAGGATATGAACATGTTGCATCTCTGTCTTCATCAGCCAGCTTGCTTGTTGCTCCACAGAGTTCTCCTTCTACTTTGGCATATGGTGGATGTGCCCCTGTGTCACATGAACATGAGCATGTTGCATCTATGTCTGCATCAGCCAGGTTGTTTGGTGGTCCACATAGTTTTCCTTCCACTTTGTCATCTGGTGGATGTACCCCTGTGCCACATGGACATGAGCAGGTTGCATCTCTGTCTTCATCAGCCAGCATGTTTGGTGCCCCACATAATTCTCCTTCTACTTTGTCATCTGGTGGATGTGCCCCTGTTCCACATGGACATGAGCATGTTGCATCTCTGTCTTCATCAGCCAGCTTGTTTGGTGCTCCACAGAGTTCTCCTTCTACTTTGTCATCTGGTGGATGTGCCCCTGTGCCACATGGACATGAGCAGGTTGCATCTCTGTCTTCATTAGCCAGCTTGTTTGGTGCTCCACAGAGTTCTCCTTCTACTTTGTCATCCTGTGCCACATGGGCATGAGCATATTACATCTCTGATCAGCCAGCTTGCCTTGTGCTCCACAGAGTTCTCCTACTTTGTCATCTGGTGGATGTACCCCTGTGCCACATGGACATGAGCAGGTTGCATCTCTGTCTTCATCAGCCATGTTGTTTGGTGCTCCACATAGTTTTCCTTCCACTTTGTCATCTGGTGGATGTGCCCCTGTTCCACATGGACATGAGCATGTTGCATCTCTGTCTGCATTCATCAGCCAGCTTGTTTGGTGCTCCACAGATGTTTTCTTCTACTTTGTCATCTGGTGGATGTGCCCCTATGCCACATGGAAATAAACATGTTGCATCTCTGTCTTCATCAGCCAGCTTGCCTGTTGCTCCACAGAGTTCTCCTTCTACTTTGTCATATGGTGGATGTGCCCCTTTGTCACATGGACATGAGCATGGTGCATCTATGTCTGCATCAGCCAGCTTGTTTGGTGCTCCACAGATTTGTTCTTCTACTTTGTCATCTGGTGGATGTGCCCCTGTGCCACAAGGATATGAACATGTTGCATCTCTGTCTTCATCAGCCAGCTTGCCTGTTGCTCCACAGAGTTCTCCTTCTACTTTGGCATATGGTGGATGTGACCCTGTGTCACATGGACATGAGCATGTCTGCATCAGCCAGGTTGTTTGGTGCTCCACATAGTTGTCCTTCCACTTTGTCATCTGGTGGATGTACCCCTGTGCCACATGGACATGAGCAGGTTGCATCTCTGTCTTCATCAGCCAGCATGTTTGGTGCCCCACATAATTCTCCTTCTACTTTGTCATCTGGTGGATGTGCCCCTGTGCCACATGGACATGAGCATGTTACATCTATGTCTGCATCAGCCAGCTTGTTTGGTGCTCCACAGAGTTCTCCTTCTACTTTGTCATCTGGTGGATGTGCCCCTGTGCCACATGGACATGAGCAGGTTGCATCTCTGTCTTCATTAGCCAGCTTGTTTGGTGCTCCACAGAGTTCTCCTTCTACTTTGTCATCCTGTGCCACATGGGCATGAGCATATTACATCTCTGATCAGCCAGCTTGCCTTGTGCTCCACAGAGTTCTCCTACTTTGTCATCTGGTGGATGTACCCCTGTGCCACATGGGCATTAGCATGTTACATCTCTGTCTTCATCAGCCAGCTTGTTTGGTGCTCCACAGATTTGTTCTTCTACTTTGTCATCTGGTGGATGTGCCCCTGTGCCACATGGATATAAAGAAGTTGCATCTCTGTCTTCATCAGCCAGCTTGCCTGTTGCACATGGGCATGAGCATGTTACATCTCTGTCTTCATCAGCCAGCTTGTTTGGTGCTCCACATATTTTTTCTTCTACTTTGTCATCTAGTGGATGTGCCCCTGTGTCACATGGATATGAACATGTTGCATCTCTGTCGTCATCAACCAGCTTGCCTGGTGCTCCACAGAGTTCTCCTTCCACTTTGTCATCTGGTGGATGTGCCCCTGTGTCACATGGACATGAACATGTTGCATCTCTGTCTTCATCAGCCAGCTTGTTTGGTGCTCCACAGAGTTCTCCTTCTCTTTGTCATCTGGTGGATGTGCCCCTGTGCCACTTGAACATGAGCAGGTTGCATCTCTGTCTTCATCAGCCAGCAAGTTTGGTGCTCCACAGAATTCTCCTTCTACTTTGCCATGTGGTGGATGTGCCCCTGTGCCACATGGACATGAGCAGGTTGCATCTCTGTCTTCATCAGCCAGGTTGTTTGGTGCTCCACATAGTTGTCCTTCCACTTTGTCATATGGTGGATGTGCCCCTGTGTCACATGGACATGAACATGTTGCATCTATGTCTGCATCAGCCAGCTTGCCTTGTGCTCCACAGAGTTCTCCTTCCACTTTGTCATCTGGTGGATGTGCCCCTGTGTCACATGGACATGAACATGTTGCATCTCTGTCTTCATCAGCCAGCTTGTTTGGTGCTCCACAGAGTTCTCCTTCTACTTTGTCATCCTGTGCCACATGGGCATGAGCATGTTACATCTCTGTCTTCATCAGCCAGCTTGTTTGGTGCTCCACAGATTTTTTCTTCTACTTTGTCATCTGGTGGATGTGCCCCTGTGCCACGTGGATATGAACATGTTGCATCTCTGTCTTCATCAGCCAGCTTGCCTGTTGCTCCACAGAGTTCTCCTTCTACTTTGTCATATGGTGGATGTGCCCCTGTGTCACATGGACATGAGCATGTTGCATCTATGTCTGCATCAGCCAGCTTGCCTTGTGCTCCACAGAGTTCTCCTTCTACTTTGTCATCTGGTGGATGTGCCCCTATGCCACATGGGCATGAGCATGTTACATCTCTGTCTTCATCAGCCAGCTTGTTTGGTGCTCCACAGATTTTTTCTTCTACTTTGTCATCTGGTGGATGTGCCCCTGTGCCACATGGATATGAACATGTTGCATCTCTGTCTTCATCAGCCAGCTTGCCTGTTGCTCCACAGAGTACTCCTTCTACTTTGTCATATGGTGGATGTGCCCCTGTGTCACATGGACATGAGCATGTTACATCTATGTCTGCATCAGCCAGCTTGTTTGGTGCTCCACAGAGTTCTCCTTCTACTTTGTCATCTGGTGGATGTGCCCCTGTGCCACATGGACATGAGCAGGTTGCATCTCTGTCTTCATCAGCCAGCATGTTTGGTGCTCCATAGAATTATCCTTCTACTTTGTCATCTGGTGGATGTGCCCCTGTGCCACATGGACATGAGCAGGTTGCATCTCTGTCTTCATCAGCCAGGTTGTTTGGTGCTCCACATAGTTTTCATTCCACTTTGTCATCTGGTGGATGTGCCCCTGTTCCACATGGACATGAGCATGTTGCATCTCTGTCTTCATCCGCCAGCTTGCCTTGTGCTCCACAAAGTTCTCCTTCCCCTTTGTCATCTGGTGAATGTGCCCCTGTGTCACATGGACATGAACATGTTGCATCTATGTCTGCATCAGCCAGCTTGCCTTGTGCTCCACAGAGTTCTCCTTCTACTTTGTCATCTGGTGGATGTGCCCATGTGCCACATGGGCATGAGCATGTTACAGCTCTGTCTTCATCAGCCAACTTGCCTTTTGCTCCACAGAGTTCTCCTTCTACTTTGTCATCTGGTGGATGTGCCCATGTGCCACATGGGCATGGGCATGTTACATCTCTGTCTTCATCAGCCAGCTTGTTTGGTGCTCCACAGATTTGTTCTTCTACTTTGTCATCTGGTGGATGTGCCCCTGTGCCACATGGATATGAACATGTTGCATCTCTGTCTTCATCAGCCAGCTTGCCTGTTGCTCCACAGAGTTCTCCTTCTACTTTGGCATATGGTGGATGTGCCCCTGTGTCACATGGACATGAGCATGTTGCATCTATGTCTGCATCAGCCAGGTTGTTTGGTGCTCCACATAGTTTTCCTTCCACTTTGTCATCTGGTGGATGTGCCCCTGTTCCACATGGACATGAGCATGTTGCATCTCTGTCTTCATCCGCCAGCTTGCCTTGTGCTCCACAGAGTTCTCCTTCCCCTTTGTCATCTGGTGGATGTTCCCCTGTGTCACATGGACATGAACATGTTGCATCTATGTCTGCATCAGCCAGCTTGCCTTGTGCTCCACAGAGTTCTCCTTCCACTTTGTCATCTGGTGGATGTGCCCCTGTGCCACATGGACATGAACATGTTGCATCTCTGTCTTCATCAGCCAGCTTGCCTGTTGCTCCACAGAGTTCTCCTTCTACTTTGTCATATGGTGGATGTGCCCCTTTGTCACATGGACATGAGCATGTTGCATCTATGTCTGCATCAGCCAGCTTGCCTTGTGCTCCACAGAGTTCTCCTTCTACTTTGTCATCTGGTGGATGTGCCCCTGTGCCACATGGGCATGAGCATGTTACATCTCTGTCTTCATCAGCCAGCTTGTTTGGTGCTCCACATATTTGTTCTTCTACTTTGTCATCTGGTGGATGTGCCCCTGTGTCACATGGATATGAACATGTTGCATCTCTGTCGTCATCAACCAGCTTGCCTGGTGCTCCACAGAGTTCTCCTTCCACTTTGTCATCTGGTGGATGTGCCCCTGTGTCACATGGACATGAACATGTTGCATCTCTGTCTTCATCAGCCAGCTTGTTTGGTGCTCCACAGAGTTCTCCTTCTCTTTGTCATCTGGTGGATGTGCCCCTGTGCCATTTGAACATGAGCAGGTTGCATCTCTGTCTTCATCAGCCAGCAAGTTTGGTGCTCCACAGAATTCTCCTTCTACTTTGTCATCTGGTGGATGTGCCCCTGTGCCACATGGACATGAGCAGGTTGCATCTCTGTCTTCATCAGCCAGGTTGTTTGGTGCTCCACATAGTTGTCCTTCCACTTTGTCATATGGTGGATGTGCCCCTGTGTCACATGGACATGAACATGTTGCATCTATGTCTGCATCAGCCAGCTTGCCTTGTGCTCCACAGAGTTCTCCTTCCACTTTGTCATCTGGTGGATGTGCCCCTGTGTCACATGGACATGAACATGTTGCATCTATGTCTGCATCAGCCAGCTTGTTTGGTGCTCCACAGAGTTCTCCTTCTACTTTGTCATCCTGTGCCACATGGGCATGAGCATATTACATCTCTGATCAGCCAGCTTGCCTTGTGCTCCACAGAGTTCTCCTACTTTGTCATCTGGTGGATGTACCCCTGTGCCACATGGGCATTAGCATGTTACATCTCTGTCTTCATCAGCCAGCTTGTTTGGTGCTCCACATATTTTTTCTTCTACTTTGTCATCTGGTGGATGTGCCCCTGTGCCACATGGATATAAACAAGTTGCATCTCTGTCTTCATCAGCCAGCTTGCCTGTTGCTCCACATAGTTCTCCTTCTACTTTGTCATCTGGTGGATGTGCCACTGTATCACATGGACATGAACATGTTGCATCTCTGTCTTCATCAGCCAGGTTGTTTGGTGCTCCACATAGTTTTCCTTCCACTTAGTAATCTGGTGGATGTGCCCCTGTTCAACATGGACATGAGCATGTTGCATCTCTGTCTTCATCCGCCAGCTTGCCTTGTGCTCCACAGAGTTCTCCTTCCACTTTGTTATCTGGTGGATGTGCCCCTGTGTCACATGGACATGAACATGTTGCATCTCCGTCTTCATCAGCCAGCTTGTTTGGTGCTCCACAGAGTTCTCCTTCTACTTTGTCATCCTGTGCCACATGGGCATGAGCGTGTTACATCTCTGTCTTCATCAGCCAGCTTGTTTGGTGCTCCACAGATTTTTTCTTCTACTTTGTCATCTGGTGGATGTGCCCCTGTGCCACGTGGATATGAACATGTTGCATCTCTGTCTTCATCAGCCAGCTTGCCTTGTGCTCCACAGAGTTCTCCTTCTACTTTGTCATCTGGTGGATGTGCCCCTGTGCCATTTGAACATGAGCAGGTTGCATCTCTGTCTTCATCAGCCAGCAAGTTTGGTGCTCCACAGAATTCTCCTTCTACTTTGTCATCTGGTGGATGTGCCCCTGTGCCACATGGACATGAGCAGGTTGCATCTCTGTCTTCATCAGCCAGGTTGTTTGGTGCTCCACATAGTTGTCCTTCCACTTTGTCATTTGGTGGATGTGCCCCTGTGCCACAAGGATATGAACATGTTGC
Organism: Crossaster papposus; assembly: GCA_037893245.1. Lineage (NCBI taxonomy): Eukaryota > Metazoa > Echinodermata > Asteroidea > Velatida > Solasteridae > Crossaster > Crossaster papposus. The sequence continues at coordinate 2,869,807 of JBAIAA010000630.1, forward strand.
ATCTCTGTCTTCATCAGCCAACTTGCCTGTTGCTCCACAGAGTTCTCCTTCTACTTTGGCATATGGTGGATGTGCCCCTGTGTCACATGGACATGAGCATGTTGCATCTATGTCTGCATCAGCCAGGTTGTTTGGTGCTCCACATAGTTTTCCTTCCACTTTGTCATCTGGTGGATGTACCCCAGTGCCACATGGACATGAGCAGGTTGCATCTCTGTCTTCATCAGCCAGCATGTTTGGTGCCCCACATAATTCTCCTTCTACTTTGTCATCTGGTGGATGTGCCCCTGTTCCACATGGACATGAGCATGTTGCATCTCTGTCTTCATCAGCCAGCTTGTTTGGTGCTCCACAGAGTTCTCCTTCTACTTTGTCATCTGGTGAATGTACCCCTGTGCCACATGGACATGAGCAGGTTGCATCTCTGTCTTCATCAGCCAGGTTGTTTGGTGCTCCACATAGTTTTCCTTCCACTTTGTCATCTGGTGGATGTGCCCCTGTTCCACATGGACATGAGCATGTTGCATCTCTGTCTGCATTCATCAGCCAGCTTGTTTGGTGCTCCACAGATGTTTTCTTCTACTTTGTCATCTGGTGGAGTGCCCCTATGCCACATGGAAATAAACATGTTGCATCTCTGTCTTCATCAGCCAGCTTGCCTGTTGCTCCACAGAGTTCTCCTTCTACTTTGTCATATGGTGGATGTGCCCCTTTGTCACATGGACATGAGCATGTTGCATCTATGTCTGCATCAGCCAGCTTGTTTGGTGCTCCACAGATTTGTTCTTCTACTTTGTCATCTGGTGGATGTGCCCCTGTGCCACAAGGATATGAACATGTTGCATCTCTGTCTTCATCAGCCAGCTTGCTTGTTGCTCCACAGAGTTCTCCTTCTACTTTGGCATATGGTGGATGTGCCCCTGTGTCACATGAACATGAGCATGTTGCATCTATGTCTGCATCAGCCAGGTTGTTTGGTGGTCCACATAGTTTTCCTTCCACTTTGTCATCTGGTGGATGTACCCCTGTGCCACATGGACATGAGCAGGTTGCATCTCTGTCTTCATCAGCCAGCATGTTTGGTGCCCCACATAATTCTCCTTCTACTTTGTCATCTGGTGGATGTGCCCCTGTTCCACATGGACATGAGCATGTTGCATCTCTGTCTTCATCAGCCAGCTTGTTTGGTGCTCCACAGAGTTCTCCTTCTACTTTGTCATCTGGTGGATGTGCCCCTGTGCCACATGGACATGAGCAGGTTGCATCTCTGTCTTCATTAGCCAGCTTGTTTGGTGCTCCACAGAGTTCTCCTTCTACTTTGTCATCCTGTGCCACATGGGCATGAGCATATTACATCTCTGATCAGCCAGCTTGCCTTGTGCTCCACAGAGTTCTCCTACTTTGTCATCTGGTGGATGTACCCCTGTGCCACATGGACATGAGCAGGTTGCATCTCTGTCTTCATCAGCCATGTTGTTTGGTGCTCCACATATTTTTTCTTCTACTTTGTCATCTGGTGGATGTGCCCCTGTGTCACATGGATATGAACATGTTGCATCTCTGTCGTCATCAACCAGCTTGCCTGGTGCTCCACAGAGTTCTCCTTCCACTTTGTCATCTGGTGGATGTGCCCCTGTGTCACATGGACATGAACATGTTGCATCTCCGTCTTCATCAGCCAGCTTGTTTGGTGCTCCACAGAGTTCTCCTTCTACTTTGCCATCTGGTGGATGTGCCCCTGTGCCACATGGACATGAGCATGTTACATCTCTGTCTTCATCAGCCAGCTTGTTTGGTGCTCCACATATTTTTTCTTCTACTTTGTCATCTGGTGGATGTGCCCCTGTGTCACATGGATATGAACATGTTGCATCTCTGTCGTCATCAACCAGCTTGCCTGGTGCTCCACAGAGTTCTCCTTCCACTTTGTCATCTGGTGGATGTGCCCCTGTGTCACATGGACATGAACATGTTGCATCTCCGTCTTCATCAGCCAGCTTGTTTGGTGCTCCACAGAGTTCTCCTTCTACTTTGCCATCTGGTGGATGTGCCCCTGTGCCACATGGACATGAGCAGGTTGCATCTCCGTCTTCATCAGCCAGGTTGTTTGGTGCTCCACATAGTTGTCCTTCCACTTTGTCATATGGTGGATGTGCCCCTGTGTCACATGGACATGAACATGTTGCATCTATGTCTGCATCAGCCAGCTTGCCTTGTGCTCCACAGAGTTCTCCTTCCACTTTGTCATCTGGTGGATGTGCCCCTGTGTCACATGGACATGAACATGTTGCATCTCTGTCTTCATCAGCCAGCTTGTTTGGTGCTCCACAGAGTTCTCCTTCTACTTTGTCATCCTGTGCCACATGGGCATGGGCATGTTACATCTCTGTCTTCATCAGCCAGCTTGTTTGGTGCTCCACAGATTTTTTCTTCTACTTTGTCATCTGGTGGATGTGCCCCTGTGCCACGTGGATATGAACATGTTGCATCTCTGTCTTCATCAGCCAGCTTGCCTTGTGCTCCACAGAGTTCTCCTTCTACTTTGTCATCTGGTGGATGTACCCCTGTGTCACATGGGCATGAGCATGTTACATCTCTGTCTTCATCAGCCAGCTTGTTTGGTGCTCCACAGATTTTTTCTTCTACTTTGTCATCTGGTGGATGTGCCCCTGTGCCACAAGGATATGAACATGTTGCATCTCTGTCTTCATCAGCCAGCTTGCCTGTTGCTCCACAGAGTTCTCCTTCTACTTTGGCATATGGTGGATGTGCCCCTGTGCCACATGGATATAAACAAGTTGCATCTCTGTCTTCATCAGCCAGCTTGCCTGTTGCTCCACAGAGTTCTCCTTCTACTTTGTCATCTGGTGGATGTGCCACTGTATCACATGGACATGGACATGTTGCATCTCTGTCTTCATCAGCCAGGTTGTTTGGTGCTCCACATAGTTTTCCTTCCACTTAGTAATCTGGTGGATGTGCCCCTGTTCAACATGGACATGAGCATGTTGCATCTCTGTCTTCATCCGCCAGCTTGCCTTGTGCTCCACAGAGTTCTCCTTCCACTTTGTTATCTGGTGGATGTGCCCCTGTGTCACATGGACATGAACATGTTGCATCTCCGTCTTCATCAGCCAGCTTGTTTGGTGCTCCACAGAGTTCTCCTTCTACTTTGTCATCTGGTGGATGTGCCCCTATGCCACATGGGCATGAGCATGTTACATCTCTGTCTTCATCAGCCAGCTTGTTTGGTGCTCCACATATTTTTTGTTCTACTTTGTCATCTGGTGGATGTGCCCCTGTGTCACATGGATATGAACATGTTGCATCTCTGTCGTCATCAACCAGCTTGCCTGGTGCTCCACAGAGTTCTCCTTCCACTTTGTCATCTGGTGGATGTGCCCCTGTGTCACATGGACATGAACATGTTGCATCTCTGTCTTCATCAGCCAGCTTGTTTGGTGCTCCACAGAGTTCTCCTTCTCTTTGTCATCTGGTGGATGTGCCCCTGTGCCACTTGAACATGAGCAGGTTGCATCTCTGTCTTCATCAGCCAGCAAGTTTGGTGCTCCACAGTTGCCATCTGGTGGATGTGCCCCTGTGCCACATGGACATGAGCAGGTTGCATCTCTGTCTTCATCAGCCAGGTTGTTTGGTGCTCCACATAGTTGTCCTTCCACTTTGTCATATGGTGGATGTGCCCCTGTGTCACATGGACATGAACATGTTGCATCTATGTCTGCATCAGCCAGCTTGCCTTGTGCTCCACAGAGTTCTCCTTCCACTTTGTCATCTGGTGGATGTGCCCCTGTGTCACATGGACATGAACATGTTGCATCTCTGTCTTCATCAGCCAGCTTGTTTGGTGCTCCACAGAGTTCTCCTTCTACTTTGTCATCCTGTGCCACATGGGCATGAGCATGTTACATCTCTGTCTTCATCAGCCAGCTTGTTTGGTGCTCCACAGATTTTTTCTTCTACTTTGTCATCTGGTGGATGTGCCCCTGTGCCACGTGGATATGAACATGTTGCATCTCTGTCTTCATCAGCCAGCTTGCCTTGTGCTCCACAGAGTTCTCCTTCTACTTTGTCATCTGGTGGATGTGCCCCTGTGCCACATGGGCATGAGCATGTTACATCTCTGTCTTCATCAGCCAGCTTGTTTGGTGCTCCACAGATTTTTTCTTCTACTTTGTCATCTGGTGGATGTGCCCCTGTGCCACAAGGATATGAACATGTTGCATCTCTGTCTTCATCAGCCAGCTTGCCTGTTGCTCCACAGAGTTCTCCTTCTACTTTGGCATATGGTGGATGTGCCCCTGTGTCACATGGACATGAGCATGTTGCATCTATTCTGCATCAGCCAGGTTGTTTGGTGCTCCACATAGTTTTCCTTCCACTTTGTCATCTGGTGGATGTACCCCTGTGCCACATGGACATGAGCAGGTTGCATCTCTGTCTTCATCAGCCAGCATGTTTGGTGCCTCACATAATTCTCCTTCTACTTTGTCATCTGGTGGATGTGCCCCTGTGCCACATGGACATGAGCATGTTACATCTATGTCTGCATCAGCCAGCTTGTTTGGTGCTCCACAGAGTTCTCCTTCTACTTTGCCATCTGGTGGATGTGCCCCTGTGCCACATGGACATGAGCAGGTTGCATCTCTGTCTTCATTAGCCAGCTTGTTTGGTGCTCCACAGAGTTCTCCTTCTACTTTGTCATCCTGTGCCACATGGGCATGAGCATATTACATCTCTGATCAGCCAGCTTGCCTTGTGCTCCACAGAGTTCTCCTACTTTGTCATCTGGTGGATGTACCCCTGTGCCACATGGGCATTAGCATGTTACATCTCTGTCTTCATCAGCCAGTTTGTTTGGTGCTCCACAGATTTGTTCTTCTACTTTGTCATCTGGTGGATGTGCCCCTGTGCCACATGGATATAAAGAAGTTGCATCTCTGTCTTCATCAGCCAGCTTGCCTGTTGCACATGGGCATGAGCATGTTACATCTCTGTCTTCATCAGCCAGCTTGTTTGGTGCTCCACATATTTTTTCTTATACTTTGTCATCTAGTGGATGTGCCCCTGTGTCACATGGATATGAACATGTTGCATCTCTGTCGTCATCAACCAGCTTGCCTGGTGCTCCACAGAGTTCTCCTTCCACTTTGTCATCTGGTGGATGTGCCCCTGTGTCACATGGACATGAACATGTTGCATCTCTGTCTTCATCAGCCAGCTTGTTTGGTGCTCCACAGAGTTCTCCTTCTCTTTGTCATCTGGTGGATGTGCCCCTGTGCCACTTGAACATGAGCAGGTTGCATCTCTGTCTTCATCAGCCAGCAAGTTTGGTGCTCCACAGAATTCTCCTTCTACTTTGCCATGTGGTGGATGTGCCCCTGTGCCACATGGACATGAGCAGGTTGCATCTCTGTCTTCATCAGCCAGGTTGTTTGGTGCTCCACATAGTTGTCCTTCCACTTTGTCATATGGTGGATGTGCCCCTGTGTCACATGGACATGAACATGTTGCATCTATGTCTGCATCAGCCAGCTTGCCTTGTGCTCCACAGAGTTCTCCTTCCACTTTGTCATCTGGTGGATGTGCCCCTGTGTCACATGGACATGAACATGTTGCATCTCTGTCTTCATCAGCCAGCTTGTTTGGTGCTCCACAGAGTTCTCCTTCTACTTTGTCATCCTGTGCCACATGGGCATGAGCATGTTACATCTCTGTCTTCATCAGCCAGCTTGTTTGGTGCTCCACATATTTTTTCTTCTACTTTGTCATCTGGTGGATGTGCCCCTGTGCCACGTGGATATGAACATGTTGCATCTCTGTCTTCATCAGCCAGCTTGCCTGTTGCTCCACAGAGTTCTCCTTCTACTTTGTCATATGGTGGATGTGCCCCTGTGTCACATGGACATGAGCATGTTGCATCTATGTCTGCATCAGCCAGCTTGCCTTGTGCTCCACAGAGTTCTCCTTCTACTTTGTCATCTGGTGGATGTGCCCCTATGCCACATGGGCATGAGCATGTTACATCTCTGTCTTCATCAGCCAGCTTGTTTGGTGCTCCACAGATTTTTTCTTCTACTTTGTCATCTGGTGGATGTGCCCCTGTGCCACATGGATATGAACATGTTGCATCTCTGTCTTCATCAGCCAGCTTGCCTGTTGCTCCACAGAGTACTCCTTCTACTTTGTCATATGGTGGATGTGCCCCTGTGTCACATGGACATGAGCATGTTACATCTATGTCTGCATCAGCCAGCTTGTTTGGTGCTCCACAGAGTTCTCCTTCTACTTTGTCATCTGGTGGATGTGCCCCTGTGCCACATGGACATGAGCAGGTTGCATCTCTGTCTTCATCAGCCAGCATGTTTGGTGCTCCATAGAATTATCCTTCTACTTTGTCATCTGGTGGATGTGCCCCTGTGCCACATGGACATGAGCAGGTTGCATCTCTGTCTTCATCAGCCAGGTTGTTTGGTGCTCCACATAGTTTTCATTCCACTTTGTCATCTGGTGGATGTGCCCCTGTTCCACATGGACATGAGCATGTTGCATCTCTGTCTTCATCCGCCAGCTTGCCTTGTGCTCCACAAAGTTCTCCTTCCCCTTTGTCATCTGGTGAATGTGCCCCTGTGTCACATGGACATGAACATGTTGCATCTATGTCTGCATCAGCCAGCTTGCCTTGTGCTCCACAGAGTTCTCCTTCTACTTTGTCATCTGGTGGATGTGCCCATGTGCCACATGGGCATGAGCATGTTACAGCTCTGTCTTCATCAGCCAACTTGCCTTTTGCTCCACAGAGTTCTCCTTCTACTTTGTCATCTGGTGGATGTGCCCATGTGCCACATGGGCATGGGCATGTTACATCTCTGTCTTCATCAGCCAGCTTGTTTGGTGCTCCACAGATTTGTTCTTCTACTTTGTCATCTGGTGGATGTGCCCCTGTGCCACATGGATATGAACATGTTGCATCTCTGTCTTCATCAGCCAGCTTGCCTTGTGCTCCACAGAGTTCTCCTTCTACTTTGTCATCTGGTGGATGTGCCCCTGTGCCACATGGGCATGAGCATGTTACATCTCTGTCTTCATCAGCCAGCTTGTTTGGTGCTCCACAGATTTTTTCTTCTACTTTGTCATCTGGTGGATGTGCCCCTGTGCCACAAGGATATGAACATGTTGCATCTCTGTCTTCATCAGCCAGCTTGCCTGTTGCTCCACAGAGTTCTCCTTCTACTTTGGCATATGGTGGATGTGCCCCTGTGTCACATGGACATGAGCATGTTGCATCTATTCTGCATCAGCCAGGTTGTTTGGTGCTCCACATAGTTTTCCTTCCACTTTGTCATCTGGTGGATGTACCCCTGTGCCACATGGACATGAGCAGGTTGCATCTCTGTCTTCATCAGCCAGCATGTTTGGTGCCTCACATAATTCTCCTTCTACTTTGTCATCTGGTGGATGTGCCCCTGTGCCACATGGACATGAGCATGTTACATCTATGTCTGCATCAGCCAGCTTGTTTGGTGCTCCACAGAGTTCTCCTTCTACTTTGCCATCTGGTGGATGTGCCCCTGTGCCACATGGACATGAGCAGGTTGCATCTCTGTCTTCATTAGCCAGCTTGTTTGGTGCTCCACAGAGTTCTCCTTCTACTTTGTCATCCTGTGCCACATGGGCATGAGCATATTACATCTCTGATCAGCCAGCTTGCCTTGTGCTCCACAGAGTTCTCCTACTTTGTCATCTGGTGGATGTACCCCTGTGCCACATGGGCATTAGCATGTTACATCTCTGTCTTCATCAGCCAGTTTGTTTGGTGCTCCACAGATTTGTTCTTCTACTTTGTCATCTGGTGGATGTGCCCCTGTGCCACATGGATATAAAGAAGTTGCATCTCTGTCTTCATCAGCCAGCTTGCCTGTTGCACATGGGCATGAGCATGTTACATCTCTGTCTTCATCAGCCAGCTTGTTTGGTGCTCCACATATTTTTTCTTCTACTTTGTCATCTAGTGGATGTGCCCCTGTGTCACATGGATATGAACATGTTGCATCTCTGTCGTCATCAACCAGCTTGCCTGGTGCTCCACAGAGTTCTCCTTCCACTTTGTCATCTGGTGGATGTGCCCCTGTGTCACATGGACATGAACATGTTGCATCTCTGTCTTCATCAGCCAGCTTGTTTGGTGCTCCACAGAGTTCTCCTTCTCTTTGTCATCTGGTGGATGTGCCCCTGTGCCACTTGAACATGAGCAGGTTGCATCTCTGTCTTCATCAGCCAGCAAGTTTGGTGCTCCACAGAATTCTCCTTCTACTTTGCCATGTGGTGGATGTGCCCCTGTGCCACATGGACATGAGCAGGTTGCATCTCTGTCTTCATCAGCCAGGTTGTTTGGTGCTCCACATAGTTGTCCTTCCACTTTGTCATATGGTGGATGTGCCCCTGTGTCACATGGACATGAACATGTTGCATCTATGTCTGCATCAGCCAGCTTGCCTTGTGCTCCACAGAGTTCTCCTTCCACTTTGTCATCTGGTGGATGTGCCCCTGTGTCACATGGACATGAACATGTTGCATCTCTGTCTTCATCAGCCAGCTTGTTTGGTGCTCCACAGAGTTCTCCTTCTACTTTGTCATCCTGTGCCACATGGGCATGAGCATGTTACATCTCTGTCTTCATCAGCCAGCTTGTTTGGTGCTCCACATATTTTTTCTTCTACTTTGTCATCTGGTGGATGTGCCCCTGTGCCACGTGGATATGAACATGTTGCATCTCTGTCTTCATCAGCCAGCTTGCCTGTTGCTCCACAGAGTTCTCCTTCTACTTTGTCATATGGTGGATGTGCCCCTGTGTCACATGGACATGAGCATGTTGCATCTATGTCTGCATCAGCCAGCTTGCCTTGTGCTCCACAGAGTTCTCCTTCTACTTTGTCATCTGGTGGATGTGCCCCTATGCCACATGGGCATGAGCATGTTACATCTCTGTCTTCATCAGCCAGCTTGTTTGGTGCTCCACAGATTTTTTCTTCTACTTTGTCATCTGGTGGATGTGCCCCTGTGCCACATGGATATGAACATGTTGCATCTCTGTCTTCATCAGCCAGCTTGCCTGTTGCTCCACAGAGTACTCCTTCTACTTTGTCATATGGTGGATGTGCCCCTGTGTCACATGGACATGAGCATGTTACATCTATGTCTGCATCAGCCAGCTTGTTTGGTGCTCCACAGAGTTCTCCTTCTACTTTGTCATCTGGTGGATGTGCCCCTGTGCCACATGGACATGAGCAGGTTGCATCTCTGTCTTCATCAGCCAGCATGTTTGGTGCTCCATAGAATTATCCTTCTACTTTGTCATCTGGTGGATGTGCCCCTGTGCCACATGGACATGAGCAGGTTGCATCTCTGTCTTCATCAGCCAGGTTGTTTGGTGCTCCACATAGTTTTCATTCCACTTTGTCATCTGGTGGATGTGCCCCTGTTCCACATGGACATGAGCATGTTGCATCTCTGTCTTCATCCGCCAGCTTGCCTTGTGCTCCACAAAGTTCTCCTTCCCCTTTGTCATCTGGTGAATGTGCCCCTGTGTCACATGGACATGAACATGTTGCATCTATGTCTGCATCAGCCAGCTTGCCTTGTGCTCCACAGAGTTCTCCTTCTACTTTGTCATCTGGTGGATGTGCCCATGTGCCACATGGGCATGAGCATGTTACAGCTCTGTCTTCATCAGCCAACTTGCCTTTTGCTCCACAGAGTTCTCCTTCTACTTTGTCATCTGGTGGATGTGCCCATGTGCCACATGGGCATGGGCATGTTACATCTCTGTCTTCATCAGCCAGCTTGTTTGGTGCTCCACAGATTTGTTCTTCTACTTTGTCATCTGGTGGATGTGCCCCTGTGCCACATGGATATGAACATGTTGCATCTCTGTCTTCATCAGCCAGCTTGCCTGTTGCTCCACAGAGTTCTCCTTCTACTTTGGCATATGGTGGATGTGCCCCTGTGTCACATGGACATGAGCATGTTGCATCTATGTCTGCATCAGCCAGGTTGTTTGGTGCTCCACATAGTTTTCCTTCCACTTTGTCATCTGGTGGATGTGCCCCTGTTCCACATGGACATGAGCATGTTGCATCTCTGTCTTCATCCGCCAGCTTGCCTTGTGCTCCACAGAGTTCTCCTTCCCCTTTGTCATCTGGTGGATGTTCCCCTGTGTCACATGGACATGAACATGTTGCATCTATGTCTGCATCAGCCAGCTTGCCTTGTGCTCCACAGAGTTCTCCTTCCACTTTGTCATCTGGTGGATGTGCCCCTGTGCCACATGGACATGAACATGTTGCATCTCTGTCTTCATCAGCCAGCTTGCCTGTTGCTCCACAGAGTTCTCCTTCTACTTTGTCATATGGTGGATGTGCCCCTTTGTCACATGGACATGAGCATGTTGCATCTATGTCTGCATCAGCCAGCTTGCCTTGTGCTCCACAGAGTTCTCCTTCTACTTTGTCATCTGGTGGATGTGCCCCTGTGCCACATGGGCATGAGCATGTTACATCTCTGTCTTTATCAGCCAGCTTGTTTGGTGCTCCACATATTTGTTCTTCTACTTTGTCATCTGGTGGATGTGCCCCTGTGTCACATGGATATGAACATGTTGCATCTCTGTCGTCATCAACCAGCTTGCCTGGTGCTCCACAGAGTTCTCCTTCCACTTTGTCATCTGGTGGATGTGCCCCTGTGTCACATGGACATGAACATGTTGCATCTCTGTCTTCATCAGCCAGCTTGTTTGGTGCTCCACAGAGTTCTCCTTCTCTTTGTCATCTGGTGGATGTGCCCCTGTGCCATTTGAACATGAGCATGTTGCATCTCTGTCTTCATCAGCCAGCAAGTTTGGTGCTCCACAGAATTCTCCTTCTACTTTGTCATCTGGTGGATGTGCCCCTGTGCCACATGGACATGAGCAGGTTGCATCTCTGTCTTCATCAGCCAGGTTGTTTGGTGCTCCACATAGTTGTCCTTCCACTTTGTCATATGGTGGATGTGCCCCTGTGTCACATGGACATGAACATGTTGCATCTATGTCTGCATCAGCCAGCTTGCCTTGTGCTCCACAGAGTTCTCCTTCCACTTTGTCATCTGGTGGATGTGCCCCTGTGTCACATAGACATGAACATGTTGCATCTCTGTCTTCATCAGCCAGCTTGTTTGGTGCTCCACAGAGTTCTCCTTCTACTTTGTCATCCTGTGCCACATGGGCATGAGCATGTTACATCTCTGTCTTCATCAGCCAGCTTGTTTGGTGCTCCACAGATTTTTTCTTCTACTTTGTCATCTGGTGGATGTGCCCCTGTGCCACGTGGATATGAACATGTTGCATCTCTGTCTTCATCAGCCAGCTTGCCTGTTGCTCCACAGAGTTCTCCTTCTACTTTGTCATATGGTGGATGTGCCCCTGTGTCACATGGACATGAGGATGTTGCATCTATGTCTGCATCAGCCAGCTTGCCTTGTGCTCCACAGAGTTCTCCTTCTACTTTGTCATCTGGTGGATGTGCCCCTGTGCCACATGGGCATGAGCATGTTACATCTCTGTCTTCATCAGCCAGCTTGTTTGGTGCTCCACAGATTTTTTCTTCTACTTTGTCATCTGGTGGATGTGCCCCTGTGCCACATGGATATGAACATGTTGCATCTCTGTCTTCATCAGCCAGCTTGCCTGTTGCTCCACAGAGTACTCCTTCTACTTTGTCATATGGTGGATGTGCCCCTGTGTCACATGGACATGAGCATGTTACATCTATGTCTGCATCAGCCAGCTTGTTTGGTGCTCCACAGAGTTCTCCTTCTATTTTGTCATCTGGTGGATGTGCCCCTGTGCCACATGGACATGAGCAGGTTGCATCTCTGTCTTCATCAGCCAGGTTGTTTGGTGCTCCACATAGTTTTCATTACACTTTGTCATCTGGTGGATGTGCCCCTGTTCCACATGGACATGAGCTTGTTGCATCTCTGTCTTCATCCGCCAGCTTGCCTTGTGCTCCACAAAGTTCTCCTTCCCCTTTGTCATCTGGTGGATGTGCCCCTGTGTCACATGGACATGAACATGTTGCATCTATGTCTGCATCAGCCAGCTTGCCTTGTGCTCCACAGAGTTCTCCTTCTACTTTGTCATCTGGTGGATGTGCCCATGTGCCACATGGGCATGAGCATGTTACATCTCTGTCTTCATCAGCCAACTTGCCTTTTGCTCCACAGAGTTCTCCTTCTACTTTGTCATCCTGTGCCACAAGTAAGCCTTGGATAAACAAAGTCGTAATCATAAGTGCTTAGTCAAATCTCAAAAGTTAGCAAATTATAGTTATACATTATCATTAAAAAATAGTCAGGTTGCAGTAATTACTTAAATTATGTTGGGTACACTGTTGGTAACATTACCAACTAAATTTGCATCATTTGTTGTCTCATATTAACTTCCGGAAAATATTTATCTGTCACAAATACATGCCTAAGGTGTCCTAGAAACGACAAAATTGTCAACATTGTTCGCTATTATCATTGATTTGTGAGCTCTGATTAACAACCCTGATACAGCATTACAGGCTATGGCAAATGTGCAATTGTTTGTCATATGATCGATACAGTCTTGCATGCTATGTGGGTTTCAGCAGTTGTACAGAAAGTCAATTTTATTTATGTTAGAACAATCATGTTTCTTATTCAAGAAGATTTGCATGTAAACTTTTTTCTTAAATCCCTGAGCTACATGTAGGCCTAGCTCAATGACAATACAGAGTATACTACATACAGAGTCAGAGTTTCTTCAAGAAAGACCCCCTAATTAGTCAACAGTAGTGACAGATAAAACCTTTCTCTGGCAGTAATACAATGATGGGACTATTTAACATCGTCCAGGTTGGACTCCCATCTTCATTCTAAGGTATGAACAGTTTCAACGAATGATTTTCATGCTTTCACTTGATTTAAGAAGCTGAAATTTCTTGAAATTTTAATATTCTTGTGTCTTTAACTACATTTTTGATTGGAACCAAAATAACAAACATATCCATGGGTGACGTTATTCCAGGAAACAAACTCGCAGATGCACATGCCCGTTCCGTAACGAAGCTACAGTTTGATTTTTAACGAACGAATCGTTGTTTACACGGGACGTCAGAATAGTCAGAGTCTTTTGGTCTGGGAACAACAGTCTGGGAACCACAGTCTGTAGTGCATATCGAGGGCGGTGTCAGACTCTGACTATTCTGATGTCACATGTAAACAACGATTCGTTCGTTAAAACTCAAACTGTAGCTTCAGTACGGATTGGAACGGGGACCGTTTTCATCATTTTTGGCACCATCGGGATCGATTCAACCCTTATACTTGTTAGCGATTTGAACGTGAGTATGTCAAGAAGAACTGGGCATAGGTCTTGGGGTACAATCATACTGCGGTCGATCCAAAACTCAGAGGACAACATGCTGGCGTAATTCGTGTTGTATACAGCATGCTAAATTTGATATGCCTATCTATGGGTATTATGTTAATACTCATAGTTCTAGGGGTATATGTCCCGGCTACCTCTGCCAAAGTCCCAGGGCCGGGATTACAATTGATATGTGCATAACAATAAACATTAATGAACCAAACAATCATAGAATTCCAGCGAAGAGGGTAACGTGAAAAAATAAAATCACAATTCACATAAATTATGATTGAAGTAACCTCAGGCTCAAGATCTAATAATAAAGTTCTTATGAACAGAAATAATTCACTGAAAACTCACCGCAATTACGTCAGGACCACTGAATGACTGAATATTAATGAAAAGGAGGCCTACTCAACTCTCAAGGTAAAACTTTCAACTCTCCTATATTCCGACAAGACGTTTACAATTTTACATAAATGCGGCCAGAATTGTAAACACAATAAGAAACGCCACCAAAATAAAAAGGACAATAACAGCAATAACTAATTTCCGTATGGATTTTTCAAGCACAAGTATCTTCTCCCGATAGTTGGGATAACAATACATTACAGTGTCAGCCATTTCAAACTGTTAACAGAAATAGAAAGGAGACAGCATATAAGCACGTGCTAAGTATAAACATGGAGGCATGGTATAAATGGTATGATGTACATGTACATGTGCAACGTTAACGTTATGACGTGAACGGACAACATGAGCTTTTTTTACATTCGGTTTAACATGTCATTGTCAGTACTGGCAGAGGTTATTAAACTGTCTCGATGGTACGTCATTATCAAAAAACGGTTTTCAATACCATAAACACAAAATGGATAGTTTCATACCTGGAAAAAATGAAAACTAGGATGACACACCGATGTTTTCCATCATAATTCAGTCGACCAAACGCGGACGGCGGTGATTCGTTACATGGCCGCCATGCAGTTTACGCGCGCTCAGTGGCAATTTACTGCCACGAGAGGGCGTGCTTGAATTGTGCTTCATTCAGTTGTATACAAATTTGTCACACGGAGGATACGGGGTGTATTGTCACACAAATAAATTCCGGTCAGTACTATCAAATCGTGGACGACGGCCGGATATTCAAGAGATTGATAGAGCGCCCTCTTGTGACTGTATATTTGCCAAAAATCCATCATTTACAACCGTGGACGTCCACGATAGCGATGCGTCCACGGTAGACGGTGTGTATTCCGGTGAGGGTCCACAGTTGAAGGCTGTTACACACGCACACACCCACACACACAAGTGTGTAAAGGCCTTCGATCGTGGACGGGGTATTGTCCGACCGTCTTCCCTCTTTTGTTTATACTCTAAAGTTTTTTGATGATCGCCATAGGATTTGTACACGGGAAAAGATCGTGGACGTTTTGTCAATCGTGGACCCATTGTTTGACTCCCAATTCTTTTGTCCGACGACCACGATTGCCGGTCAATACAAACGCACACCCACCCTTGTTGACATCCTTGTGGAGACATCTTTTGTTCCTTCCTTTGTACCTGTACTTAACATCCTCCCATAGACTTTGAAAATAAAATTCCTTGTGGTGCATCTCTCTCTATAGAATTCCCCTGTGGAGACCGTTCTTGGCTTTTCCTTTTTAAGTCTCCAGAAGGCAGTTTTCTGTGCACTGGCACCAGTGTAATAATGGCAACATGGGCCAAAGAGCATAGTTGAATGGGTAGTTTTAAAAGAACTATAAAATAAACAATCAAATTTTATTGATTTACTAGGCCTACAAAGTGTTGTATAAAGCAGTGGATTAAGTATTTTTCTTGGGTGTGTGTGGCTCATTTAAAACACAAATGATATACATTATAAAATATTAAAGATGATGTTTTCTTCTTTTACCAACTGAAACCTATGGCATTACATTTCTTTTATTTTTTTCCTTCAGCCTAAACATGAGTGATCCGCTGTCCAAGTATATGGCCAGTAGGTCGATTCCTCAAGAAGTAATAGAGAGGATGAAACATGAAAAAGTAAGGAATGAGTTTGTTTTGAAAGTTTTTGTTCTGTTGAATTTATAGATGTGTGCAGACATTTACATTTATCTTAACACATCATTATTTGTAGATGAAAACCAGGAATGCCTCAAGTGCCATTAGGTTTGGAACTTTCCATAGATTGTAAAAGAATAATGATTTCTTCAATAATAATAATAATAATAATAATAATAATTATTATACCTCCAAATGGGCACTTTGGGAGACAATCCCATAGAGTCGTGCACAATCTTTATTGTAACCTAACCCGTTTTTACCTGGAGCTTTTTCCACGAAATTTCATATTTATGCTATTTAGACCCAAATCTGTCTTCTCCGAGCAAAAATAACTCCCAAATATCGTTTTGTGGGGTAGCTAGACACTTAGGGAGACACTGAAATGTCTCCCTAAGTGCCACTGTCTCCCAAGTGAATCAAAACTATCGCTAATTTGTCTCCCAAAGTGCCTATTTGGAAGAATTAACCACTTTTATATAGCGCATAACACATAGTGATTAAACATGTCCCTATGTGCTGTGGAGAAAATAAAGACAACGAAATACAATACAAGATGTACAAATACAAGATACAAGATATACTGGGTATCAAACAAAAATGCATGAATACGATGATAAATAAGTGCGTCTTTAAAGCAATCTTATACTTATCAATGGAATCAATATTTTTCAAATATTCTGAGAGATTGTTCCATAAGGCTGAGGCAGTGTTAGTCTTGGCCAAGACCAAGCTAGCCCGTTCATTTGTTCCGCGGCGCGCCGTCCGTATTATCTGGGATTATTGAGGGCGCCCTTTATTATCGCCATAATTCCTGGATCTCTTCCACTAGCTTGGTCTTGGCGCATCGGTCACGTGAACCCGGAAAATTCCGAGGACATTCCAAGCATAGCTCAAATAGCTACTCGCCCCCGCATGCGCACTAAGTCGTTTTTGTTTAATGTGGTGTTCGATTATTATAGTCTGGTTCCCAGACCAAATATTTCTGACTATTTGTGATTTTTCATTTATTATTTAGCCGTTAATGTCACGTGACCAACAACTGGAGGAATTGCTTAACGTTCGCGATGTTCGAGTGTTTCCAGGTTTTTATAAAATAAAACTCACATTAGCAAAGGTCAACACCAGACGAAATGCCTAAGACTATCACAGTCATTGTAGTCATTGTGCTATTTTTTTGGAAAGAGCCGTTAGAATTTGAATTGTTGCGTCGTCATAGCTACGCTGCTTGTATCATCGCGTCATTATATATTTGTTGTCGCCGGCGGCTACCTGACCTACACTACAATTTAGACGTATAGCCAAATGTGGTTTCTTACACGTCCGGTCAGGTAGCAGCCGGCGACAACAAAATAGATAATGACGCGATACAAGTGACTGGATGTTAGGTTTTGTGACATGTGAGGCTATTCAACAATGTGATCAAAGCAATGCAATTTGGTTGGTTTTGTGTTTGTTTGTTTTGTTTTATGTATTTATTTATTTATTTATTTATTTATTTATTTATTTATTTATTTTTATTTTTTTCTCTTGATGTGGAGTTAAGCTATACTCCGTTTATTTCACACTCTGAAAAATACAGCACTTCAGATAGACATTTCGCAACAAATCAATAAACAAAAAATAAATTACAGTAAACTACCAAAGAATTAATATGTAGGGGAGATAAATGATAACAATTGATATATACAATTTGTACAAAGGAAATTTACATAAAAATAGACATAAACACATACTGCCCACTTACAGAATGATGAGGTGGGGCAAGGAAATAATCCTATTTATTTATTTATTTATTTATTTATTTATAAAAAACCAAAGAAAACCTAAGGAAATCGCCAGAAAATTCACACACAACGTGCCTGGACTTGTCAAGAAATTAAAAGCTTTGCGTAACACTTCCATCCTTCATAATTCGACGCAGCAGAGGATACAAAAACTGATCAAGAAACTCGATACGTAATTTCTTTCTTAATGCTTGTAAAAATGTGTAGGCTTTTTCTTTTTGTAATGGTACTGTCACTTGTTACATTAAACACTGGAGGCTGCGGTAACATCACTCGGAATGCCTCCCTCAAAGGCTATTTTGATTTCATCAATCCCAATAGTGACGTCATTCTTCTACAAGAAACTTATAACCTGAGAGATGACCATCCCTGCTGGAAGCAGTGGTCCAATTACATCCCCGTTTGTGCTCCTGGTAGCTCCCCTGGCTCCGGAGTCACAACTTTAATAAACAAAAACATTGACATAGTAGCCTCCAGTGTTTTATGTAAAAATTACATTCTCTATGTTAAAATTAAGTCGAATAATAATATTTATCACATTTACAATGTTCTTATTCCGCAGTCAAATGCGTACGCTCTTAATTTTATTACTGATATCGATAACCATTGTTTTATGTGTAATGACGGTGCCATTATCATCGGAGGTGACTTTAATTGTACCGATAATCCCACCATAGACCGCCTGAATAAGCCGGCCGAGCATCGCCCCCAGGTCGCGCTGGCCCTCAGAAATGCCACGAATAGAAACTCTTTGTGCGACGTCTGGCGCAGACTGAATCCGCAACAGAATAAGTACACCTGGTTCAGATTTAACAAAAACAATCCTCAACGCACCTCCAAAGCTAGACTCGATCGCCTCTATATCCCTCTTAGCCTCGTTTCGTGCATCCGTTCTTGTCAAATTCACCCCTGCTCACTTTCTGATCACTCTGCTGTTTCCGTTTCTATTCAGAGTCCCCCTAACTCTCATAAAGGAAGTGCTTATTGGCACTTTAACAACTCCCTTCTTGAAGACCAAAACTACCGTGAAATTCTTCACCTGTTTTGGTCTAACTGGCAACTTGAAAAACACACTTTCAGCAGTGTTTGCCCTTGGTGGGACTTGGGCAAAGCCCAAATAAAACAACTTACTCAAAAGTACTGTTCCCAAAAAGCAAAAGAGAAACGAAAAACATTCCAAGATATCAACTTTTACATTGACGACCTTCAGTCTGCGTCCGTCGTAACTCCGGGGACACAAAAAGTATTGCAAGAGCATAGAAACGAATTAAATGTTTTTCTTAAAAATAGAGCTCAGGGCGCCCTCGTCCGGTCTCGCTTTCAACACATTAACGAAATCGACACCAGCTCGTCTTACTTCTTCAATCTCGAGCAGTCGCATTCTAAATCCAAGTCTGTCTTTTGTCTTCGCCTTCCATCGGGATCTCTTTCAGATGATCCCGACGAAATTAAAACTCACTGTCGTAACTTTTACAAAGACCTTTACAGCTCTGTGCCGACCGACGAGGGTGCCCTTGAGTACCTCTTGCAAGACTTGCCCAACCTCGATCCCGCGGACGCGGAGGACCTCGATGCTCCTCTGCGTCCCGAGGAACTCGATGCTGTCATCGAGCAGCTTAGCAAAAACAAAACGCCCGGAATCGACGGTCTCACTTCTGAATTTTTCACTTCTTTTTGGCCTCTGTTTAAAAACGATCTCTTTGAAGTTCTTCGGTTCGCCACCGACTCGGGTACTCTTCCCCACTCTTTCCACAAAGCCGTCATCACTTTAATCCCTAAAAAAAGGATCTCACTGATTTGGCCAACTGGCGCCCCGTTTCACTGCTCAACACCGACTACAAGATTTTTGCTAAGCTGCTTGCTAACAGATTAAAGCAGTCTATTGGGCAAGTCGTTCACGAAGACCAATCTTATTGTGTCCCCGGACGCTCGATTTACCAAAATTTTACATCTTATCCGAGATTCTATTTATTATTGTAATTATAACGACCTTCCTCTTGCCGTGGTTAACTTAGACCAGAAAAAAGCCTTTGATAATGTTGACCACGGCTACCTTTTTAATACCATGAGGGCCATGGGATTTGGGGGAAAATTCATCTCCAATCTTAATCTCCTGTACAGCGGCGCCGAAAGCCACATAAAGATTTGCGGTTCTTTAACCGCACCTTTCTCCTTTCAAAAAGGAATTCGCCAGGGTTGCCCGCTCTCGGGGCTGCTTTACACAATAGCCATCGAGCCTTTTCTTCATACGTTACGTAATGAGTTGACAGACAATAGTCTTCTCCTCCCCGACACTAATACACGCTGCTCGGTCTCGGCTTACGCAGACGATGTCTCTGTCTTTGTCACCTCCGATGCCGGATTTGATATTATTGATAATGTGTATAGTATTTACAGGAAATCCGGAGCAACTATAGAATGCAGGGCCACTCAACCCCTCTCGACTTTATTTACCCTAGGACATATAATGAACTGACCCTAACCCTAACCCTAACCCTGTATACCCCAATACCCGGCCCCATAGAATACAGGGCCACTCCATTTTATGTGATAGGGTAAATAAAGTCGAGAGGGGTCGAGTGGCCCTGCATTCTATAGTTGTACCGGAAATCCTCTGCTGCCTGTCTTAATTACCAGAAGTCCAAGGGTTTATGGGTCGGTAGCTGGACCGACAGAATCGACAAGCCCCTCAAATTTCAATGGAATAACCAGGGACTTCCTTTTCTTGGAGTTCACCTGGGAAATAATAATAGTTACACTCAGCAAAATTGGAGTCAATGCAAAGACAAACTTAACAAAACTCTTGTTTCCTGGCAACGGCTTTCAAGCGCTCTATCTTTCAAAGGGAAAATCTTGGTCGTTAATCAACTCGCTGCTTCAAAACTTTTTCACTGTATAGCCGTTCTCTCATGTCCTCAAAATGTCCTGGGTGAACTCCAGAAGATGCTTGTCGATTTTGTCTGGTCTGGCAAAAAACACCTTCTTAAGCAACAGATCCTCTTTCAAAAGCCAGACAAAGGTGGATTTGGTCTAGCCTGCCTCCAAGCACGCAGTCTCACTTTCAGATTCAACCGCATCCAACGCTATCTCCAGTTTGATTCTCATCCTTCTTTTTCTTTCATGAATCACAACCTCCGGCAGTACAAACATTTAAACCTAGACTATCAAATCTTTCTTATCGACATCGATCCCAAATTTTTCACTAGTCTCCCGGTTTTCTATAGCGAGGTTCTGCGTGCTTGGATGGCAGTTGGAGCTCGAGTAGAAACACCGTCCAATTCGATCAACCACGTCATTAATTTACCCTTGAACTATCCCCCATTTGATTGCGATTTGCCGGGACACGCGGCTTTCTCTGCCCGACTCCTTGCGGGTGGGATCGGCCTCGTCAAGGACATCATCAACCCGGACACCGGCGAATGGCTCCGGACTGAGGACCTACATCTGCCTCTTCCAAATCTCCGTCCTCCGTCGGCTCGCCTTCTCCACATCGAACTCTCTCGTCTGTACCACACCATCTCTTCGTCTTTTCCTGCGCTCTTCAACTCCAAAGGAATGCATCGGTCGTCACCCCTTCCCCTCGACGTCTCCGCTCGGCCCGATACACCCGGCCGAGTACTTTTGGACGTGGACACCGATGCCCTTTTAATCTCGTCTAAATCAATCTACCTAACTCTCACCGCTTACCTGAACGACCTGGAATTTTCTTCATCATCTTCTACCCACTGGCATGAAATTGGTTTCCTCCCTCCTTCTCACACCATCCAGTGGAAGTCCATTTACCAACCGCCGACTTCCAAGAAGGAGGGAGATGTCCAATTCAAACTCTTCCACAATATCCTCCCGCCGCTTACTGTCCTTCATCACCTGAATCCTGCCATCTCATCTTCTTGCGGTTGGTGCAACGAGAGAGGCACAATAGATCATCTTTTCATCTTGTGCCCATCCATTCAGCCCGCCCTCAATCTCCTGCATCGTCTCCTCTCCTCTCTTCTTCCTGACGTCAAGCTGGACTTTGACATTTACTGGGGCCTGTTTCCGCACGCTCGGGGTCGAAGTAGAGAGGCCGTGTGCCTGGCAAACTACCTCATTATTGCATTCAATACCTGCGGTGTGTTCCTCACAATTTGAGATGATTTTATTCCGGGCTGTTTTTCTGAGTGCATTTTTTGGTTTTATGCGGGTTGGGGAATTTGCTGTTGTTTCTAGTCATTATTGTCAACAATCTGTTCTCAGTTTTCATGATTTACAGTTTTGCCAGCCTGATAATCAGTTTCATAGTGCAACTGTTCTTATTCATTTTCGTAATTCTAAGAACAATCAGCGTGGCCCCCCTCAATGCGTTCGCCTGGTGCAGTCTGCCGACAAGTCTCTATGCCCTGTTTTGGCGCTGCAGCGGTTTGTTGCAATTCGCCCTGCTTTTCTTGGCCTCTTTTTCTCCCATTTTGATGGCAGCCCATTAACACAGTATCAGTTCAATGCTGTGTTGCGGAAGGCTGTTGAATTTGCGGGTCTGCAGGGGGCCCATATTCGGGGCCATTCATTTCGCATTGGGGCGGCATCTTCTGCATAACTTGGCAAGCCTCCATAAACCTCACACCCACGACTCTCACCCGGTACCACTACCGAGTCAACCTCAACTGTCGCAATTGTGCCCACCGTTGTTCCCTTTCAAACAACCCGTCTCTCCCCATTCGGATTAAGTATCCGCAGCGGGATATCCTCAGCTTGTGGCTCAACCAGTGACCGGGCTAACAGTAAGCCTCGCTGAGCCAACTCGCATCCACCTTCCACAGGCTCTATAATTGCCGGCTGTGTCAATGCCTCACCGATACCGCTGATAGTACCAGGCACAACAGCCTCATGGCCCGCCGGAATCTCGGTAGTTTCAGCCACCACTACTCTCCCAACGAACGGCTATCCGTCACCACTCATGCACTCGGACCTTTTCTCAATTCAACCTCAACTCCAGCCTGTCCGCAAAAATTGCACGAACTGGATGCACCGTTTTACCCAGTTAAACGTCGACCGAAGCCACCCCCATTATGGCTAGTGGACTGCCATCGACCTGTTGAATGCTGACCTCTTGCACGTCTAGCACCGGCCTCTGTTCCTTGAAAATGTTATGGTAGAAATGGCGACTCACTAACGTGTCTGTCGACCCCGAATCGACCAAGAACCTACACTTTGCTCCCCTAACCACTCCATTGACAAACAGCCCAAATCTAGGCCGAAGACCCGACATTGGCCGAGTGCCTATCGGCTCTCTGCCCATGCTTATCGATCCTCGCCTTATCTTGGCTTCAGTTGTCCGTGACTCTCGACTCCGCTTGGAATTCCCAGCCTGCCCGTGGGCCCACCGGTCGGCTGGCTGGCGTTTCCATGCTGCCCTCTCTCTTTACGAGGTTTAGTACATTCCCAGGCAAAATGACCAACCTCACCACACTTGAAACATGTCAACCCACCAGGCTTTTTCCACTCAGGCTTTGGCGACTGCCTCTGAGTAGACCTCGCATTTTCTTCACAGGCTCGGTCCCCTCTTAGTGAGTTCTGTCAGCATCACCACCTACTGATCTATCTTTTCTGCTTGCTGTCCGACGTTCTCCTCCAATGTTTGTAACCGCTGCTCAGTACCCGAATCAACTGCCCTCGCGAACTTTACCGGCTTTCCTCCTTCTTGTCTCTCACTCTCTCTATCTTATCGAAGTTCTCTGTCTCAAGAGCGGCACGTATTGCCTCGTCCAATGTCTTTGGACGGGCACGATAAATGCCCTCCCTTACCACGTGACTGGCCACCGCATCCATGAAATGATTTTTTTCCCAGACGCTCACGCGTTTCTTCATGAATATCCGGGTAGGCCTTCACCGTTTAATCACGAACGGTCTGTCCCAACTCCTGTAGACTTTCCTTCTGCCCTTGACGCCTATGTCTCAACTCAACCATATAGTTTTTGGCCTGCCGACCAGGACCAAACCTCTTCTCCAACATCTGAACTAGCGCACCATACGTGAGCTCCCTGGACCCATCGCCATTCGAAGTGCATCACCCTAAAGACTAGCTGCTAGGAACTCAGTCGCTTGCTCCTCTGTCCACTGATTGACTTACACTGATTTCTTACACGCTTCAAAATGTCGGTAATAATCGTTCCAAAGAACCTTACCATTGTACCGATCAGGGGTAATCGTAGGCCTGTGAGGCTTACCACCGTGAGGCTTACCGCATACCTCGTTACCCTCCAACCTCGGCTCCCTTAAGCGGCAATGGACCACCTCCAGGCGAGTCAACCTCACTAACAACCTCGTTGGATGTCCCCACTGCGGGACAAGTCGCAAAACTTAAACATCTCACTGTGTGAACCTCGCTGTTTACTAGCACCATCAACCCCATGGTTCCTGAAGGGATTAGTGCAAGGACTGCGCGTGGGAATAGACCTCACAGGTGTACTCTCGGCGTGCCTTGCTCCCTCCGACACCAAATCTGGTGATGCGCCATCACTGAAATGCTCCTGTGCCTTCCATGAGGCATACCCTGACATATCCTCTGGCAACTTCCAACTGATTTCTGTATCGACCTCAACCAAAGGTGTAGCCCTACCCCCAGGGTTAACCTCACTCAAACTCTGTGGTATGACTCTCTTCACAACTTCAACCTCGGAAAGCCGTTCGGAAAGACGTTGTCTCTCCCACTTCAACCACTGGTTCTCCATTCTAAAGCGACCCAGCTCGTCGGCAACAAACGCCCTACTCACCCCCACGGCAGGGGTGACACCACTATCTCTACTCCTGCTCATACCGAATGTCTCCTCTTGACCAGGACAATCGGTCTCCATAAGCCTCTCTACACTTGGCCAGTGACCAACTCGTCACCAATAATCCTCGCAGTGTACCTCCGTGATGTTCACTACCGACAATCCAAAACAACTAATTCCTTAACCAGTAACGACCCAGATCAGCATTACCTGCCAACCTCGTTACCAATTAAGCCTCGCTGTGTACCTCACATAGGTTCACCCACCAACAACAATCAAATGCAATTTGTATTTCCCTTTATTACACGTTCTCAAATTACACTATACAATCATAAAATATCTCACTTCTGACACCATTTGTGGCGGAACCGGCAGAGGTCCTAGATGGGGACTGGTCTTATTATCCCAGGACTCCAACCAACTCTTATTATCCAACAAATATATTTATTAGCCTCGCGCAAGGATGAGCGGCTATCCAGACGCAAGGGGGGACAATTAACGAACGGCGAATTTAACCTAGGGGCAGCTCGTTTGGTAGAAATATACCACCGTTTTATGACTGAGTGTTTAACTTGATATAATAGAAGAGCACTAAATAATTACAATAAACCTCACAATGCAAATAAACCTCACAGTGACAAATATTTCAAGGACAATCAACAACTGGTCTTATTGTTATATTTATATGATTCAATGCAAATACACAATAATTTATACACAATAACCCTCACTCGTGATAACCCTCACGTGGCAACTGCACCTCTTACTAGATCGGTATACACTTATAATGGTCCTCGCTGAAACAAGGTGGTCGACCGCACCACCGGATATAGTCCCCAAGAGGCCAAATAAGCCTCACAAGGCTAAGTAAGCCTCACGTGGTCAACTGCACCACGTTGACTATGACTTATGGCTGGTAATAATTAAAAAAACAGGCCGAGCTTATACAATATAATATTGTTTTCTTTACACAGCGTAAGCCTCACACAGCTTATACAATTATAATTCTTATATCTTTTATAGGAAGATAAAGAAACACTAAATAAGCAGGATAGTGAAGCACTTTGCAAAGCAACCTAATTAATATGCACACATAAGCCTCATGAGATACCATGCACCCTGACCAGGTTCAGCTCACTGGCAGCGAGCACAGGTAAACCTCGCCGGTTCTACAGCAACCCCAAACGGACTCCAGCACTCAAAGTATAGCTTAATCAACTAGGAAACTACTCTGTGGTTTATGTAACCCTCACGGGACACTCGGAACGCTACGCTAGGTAAACTTTAACAGAGATAGCTAGCTCAATGACCAGGCCTGTACTCGGCCGTCACCACCCCAAACAGGCACAACGACGGCGTACAATCCCAATAATCGACCTTATTCTTGCTACAACCCCCCAGCTAACTAGTTTTCCCATCACGTTTGGTCTAGGTCCCCAATAGTCCCACAACAAGCTACCACGCTAACTCACCGGACACACCAGTCGGCCAGCAACACTTTATCGTCAACAATCCCACTGTCAACCGCTGAATCACGCACACGAATTATCGTCGGAGCGGAAATATTGCTTTTTAGAGGCTTTTTGCACTGACACTTTCGAGAGAGCTTCTTCGAAAGGCTCCAGAAGTCGCAAAAATGCACTACGGTGATTGATTACTACACGCTAATGATTATTCATGTACCGAGAGCATGCGTTACTCATGTCTACACGCGCCGGTAATTGGCTGCGGAACCCTGATCATGCAGCCGCGCGTCGACGATTAGCCACTGCGCCATGCACCAGGCAGCATGAGCGCGTGAACTCACATGAGCAATATATTTTTAGATTAACTAGACTTAAATACAAGCCGGCTTATACCCTGTTCCGTTACATTATATTATTATTATTATTATATAACTTGACAGTTACAGCACAAATGTGCGAAACCTTAAATATCGCCCAGTCACCAGTTAGTCCGGTAGTTCATATAAGTTATGTGTACTTTTGTAGCATTCTAAAGTTACATCTAAATCATTTATAAGTCTTTAATAACTACACAATTTCAATGTCGCTTTTGCGTTCACGCACTATTTCGGACCCAAAACCACATTTTAGTAATTAAATTGAGTCAAATTTTGCATATTGCTGACTCGGAACTTATTATTGTAGTATGTAGAAATTGTTTATGGACGATTATGCAACTGCAAGGTTAAACAGGAAGCAATACGTGCATTTGAGTGCAATATTTTTTTAAATGGCCGCCAATCCTGACAAAGGCCTTTTTTCAAATATTCTTTTAGGCCAATGTCTAGAGGTGTGCCAACTTTCATGCTTGTACCCCAAAACCCACAATTATTTTACATATCCGCTGGACTATAACTAGAAGACCCTACATCTGGATATGATCTGGCGATAGTAGGTTCCTAGCAAGCCCGCCGTGGTCGTTTAACATTTAAATCAAATCTCACCCCCTAAAACATAAAAACCATCAGATGCGGAACAGGGATAGTTTTCAACCTTTTTACAGATAATGGGTGAAATTTGACCGGTTTTATTGAAGTGCGGG
Source organism: Crossaster papposus (assembly GCA_037893245.1). NCBI lineage: Eukaryota > Metazoa > Echinodermata > Asteroidea > Velatida > Solasteridae > Crossaster > Crossaster papposus. The sequence goes on from JBAIAA010000630.1 coordinate 2,896,404, forward strand.
CTGGGTGAGTTAATAAAGTAATTGTGCAGTTGTAAAGTAATTGTAAAGTATGCAGTTTGTGCATGGTTTCTATTGTTTAACGGCGGTTACCCTATAAAAACCCTCTCTGTCTATGGGGCTCCGCCCTATGGGTATAGTAGGCCCCTACACCTAAAGATAAGACGATTTGGATGAAAAGTGAAATTTTTCGCTCAATTTCCTGAGTCCCAAGTTGCCTCTTTCGAGTTGGAGTCCAAGTCCTGAGTCATACAATTCGAGTCCGAGTCATGAGTCACATATGTTGAGTCAATCACAAGTCCAAGTCTTTAGAAGAAGCCTTCGAAGAATTTACCTTTAAAGTACTCTACCGCAAAAAGCTACATGTAACAGTTGTAAATGGCTGTACATTAAAACATGTCAAACAAATCCATTGAAGTCATTCAATCTATATGTACATATAATCTGTTTACTTAACATGAAAAATGGTTCATTTACACTTTCCATGTCGAAGCCTTTGACCAAAATGATAGTTGATACAATAACGCTGTTGATACAATAACGCTGTTGATACAATAACGCTGCAACAATTTTTGGGTCGAGTCACAAGTCATGCAGGTTGAGTCCAATTGACCATTTTGCGTGTTGAATTTAAATATCTGGTACACTGACTTGTTCACGCAGCTTGGCACAGTTTACATTTAAATTCTCCAGACCAAAGAAACTGTTGCTGTATCACGTGATTCAGGGCAAGCGTTACGCTAGCAACCCCCGGCTCTGGAATGGTCTGGTGTCTTTCTACCATTCTCAACCATTGTGAACAATGTATTGGTGCTGAGCGTCTCTAACGTAACTATGCAAGAGCTTGCCCCGAATCACGTGATATAGCAACAGTGTATTTGGTATTGTAGCGCCCGTGCCGGTTGGGCGGTAGAGGGCGCTGGAGCGGTTCCACGGTGTTGGGATCGCTCCAGGTGGCTCCTGCTGGTGCGCCCCGGCGACCCGCCTTCGGATTGCGCAACGGCCGAACCGGTTCTGACCAGTTCTGGTACCGCGTGATTGTGTGAGCCTGTTGTCCAGTTTTGGTAGGCGAGAGTCCACAATAAACGGCTGAGAATCACCGGAAATAGAGGAATACTTGCGTCAGGAGTCCTTCTTGTGTGTGTAGTCGACCCCAGAGAAATCTACGTTACATTGGTGGCAGCGGTGGGATACGGAAGGACGGGAAAAGACCAGGTGAAGTGTTCATGTTTTCGGAAAACCACGATAGCACGGCAGCCAACTCGCCCCACGGCGAGAGGGCAGGCCAGGGCATGGGCCCAGGGAACGGGGACCAGTCCAGGAAGCTTTCAGGCACTCCGTGCATTACGCCGGAGGAGTTAGAGGTCTTTTTCAAGGATATACCAGAGAGCTCTGGGGGGGAGGCTATGGTTTCCTGGGAGTCAGGGTGTTTTCTGGGGGAGGATTCGGGGACTGATAACGGGGAATTTAAGAACATGTCCCAATGGTTAGGGGGCGACGGGGCGTCCACTCCGATTCAGGGTGAGGGCGCCCTTCCCCATAAATTGTCTGGGGCCGCTACCGAGCCCGGGGGGGACCCGGCCCGTGCTGTAAGCGGCGGCGCGGCAGACGTGTTGTTCCGCGCGGAACGATGCCGAGCTGTGCCCGTCGATGCAGCGGAGTTGGGGCCTCACCGGGATATTCCCCAGTCGTTCTATGCAAATGATTTCGGGTCCGGGGGGGGCCCGGCCCGTGCTGTAGACGGCGGCGCGGCAGACGGGTGGTTCCACGCGGAACAACCCCAAGCTGGGTCCGTCGGTGCAGCTCGGGCGGGGCCTCACCGGGACATCCCTCAATTGTTCCATACACAAATTATCGAGTCCGGGGGGGCCCGGCCCGTGCGGTAGACGGTAGCGCGGCAGACGGGTCGCGCCACGCGGGGCGACCCCAAGCCGTGGCTGTTGGTGCGGCGGGGGCGGGGACTCTTCGGGACACTCCCAGGGTTTACTTTTCTACACCAGCGGGGCCTCACCAGGTAACATCCAGCTCCTACTCAAGGCCGGTGGGTTTTCAACCTGAGGAGGGGCCGCCCAGGGCCGTGGACGACAGCGCAGCTGGCGGGTCGTTTCACTCGGAGCGCCCGCGGGTTGTGTTCGTCGACGCGGCGGGGACAAGGAGTCGTCTGGAGGCAGGCCACCAGAACAGCGCCCTCTCAGAGGACAATGGACAACACAGGGAGACGGGACAGGTTTTTTCCCAGCGAGCCAACGGAGCAGAGTTACTGCGCACACCAGGCAGGGGAGCGGAGCCGTCGAGGTTGCTCCTCACACGGGGAAGTGGAGCAGAGCCGTTGGAGTTGCTTTTCACGGGAAGCAACGGGACGAGGCTACTCCGCACACAAGGTAATGGGGCGGGGCCAGCAGAGCTGCTCCTCGTGGGAGTCAATGGAGCAGAGCTGCTCCGCGCACAAACCAATGGAGCGGAGCAATCGGCACTGCCCTACGTGGGAGTCAATGGAGCAGAACTGCTCCGCACACAAACCAATGGAGCGGAGCCGTCGGCACTGCTCCGCGTGGGAGTCAATGGAGCAGAGCTGCTCCGCGCACAAGCCAATGGAGCGGAGCAATCGGCACTGCTCCGCATGGGAGCCAATGGAGCGGAGCAACCGGCACTGCTCCGCGTGGGAGTCAATGGAGCGGAGCTGCTCCGCGCACAAGCCAATGGAGCGGAGCAATCGGCACTGCTCCGCATGGGAGCCAATGGAGCGGAGCAACCGGCACTGCTCCGCGTGGGAGTCAATGGAGCGGAGCTGCTCCGCGCACAAGCCAATGGAGCGGAGCAATCGGCACTGCTCCGCGTGGGAGTCAATGGAGCGGAGCTGCTCCGCGCACAAGCCAATGGAGCGGAGCAATCGGCACTGCTCCGCATGGGAGCCAATGGAGCGGAGCAACCGGCACTGCTCCGCATGGGAGACAATGGAGCGGAAGATGCTCCGCGCACAGGCCAATGGAGCGGGGATGTTTCACACACAGGCCGAAGCGACGCCGGCGATGTACTCAATGAGGGGCCGTCCAAGTGGGGAAACGACCGGGGAGGCCAACACCCGGTGGCCGCTGGTGGGCCCGGACTGGCCCCCACTATGGGCGTCGGGAGAGCCGCGCCTAGGCCGGCGCCATCTAGAGTCGCCGCAGGACCGGAGCCAACGGGAATAGGTAGTCGGAGGCCGATGATGCTTCCGGATAAGTTCGACGGAGTTGCGTCCTGGTCGGACTACTTGATTCACTTTGAGAGCGTCGCGACAGTCAACCACTGGAGCGATGCCGAAAAGGCAATGTATCTGGCGTCTCACCTAAAGGGTACGGCCCAGGAGGCACTGGCAGACATGACGCCAGAGGCACGGGGGGAATATTCCTCCATCTTGGGGAACTTCGAGCACCGTTTCGGCGTGACAGCACAGGTACCATTACATCGGGCCCAGTTGTCCATGCGGACGAGGGGACGAGATGAGTCGCTCAGTAGCCTGGGACAGTCCATTCGGCGGCTGGTACTGCAAAGCTACCCGAGACTACCGACACAGGCGCGGGAGGACTTGGGCGTTGAGGCATTCCGGAGGGCCTTGGGGGAGGAACAACTACAACGTCATCTTTTCTCCCGTAAGGCGGAGACCCTGACCGAGGCTGTTACACTGGCGACCGAAATGGAGGCGTTCGTGGAGTCCCAAGAGTTCAGCCGGAGAGGGAGGGCCGGAGCCAGGGATGTAAGGTCAGTGGAGCAACTTCCTCAGGCTCCGGCCGTGGAGCCTGAGTCGGTCCTGCCAGTGGGGTACAAACCTGAGACGCGGGCCCAGGTGGAGTGCTACAGGTGCCATGAGCTCGGCCATTTCAGCAGAGACTGCCCCCGCCGGCGGGCCCAGGTGGAGTGCTACATGTGCCATGAACTCGGCCATATCAGCAGAGACTGCCCCCGCCGGAGTGGGAAAGGCGGCCCCCCGCCGCGCCGGCCCAGGGCCGGGGGAGCATGGAGACCGCCAGTTTCTGGGCCGGCAAGCCCAGTCGGCCCGGCCGCGACAGGGACGCCCGGAGCCAACTACATTGGAGGGATGGTAGCGGGAAGGCCAGTGCGTTGCCTTCTCGACACTGGGGCGACAGTGAGCCTGATTGCGGGACGTTTCTACCATGCCTGGCTCAAGGCGGATGGACGGAGACTACTCCCCGCGGTTCCGGGCCTGAGGATGGCGGACGGCAGTCCTATGCCGTCGAAGGGAAGAGGAGACTTTGAGTTACAAGTGGGCGACCTCCGCGTTCACCACACCTTTACGGTGGCCGAGATTGAGCCGGACGTGATTTTGGGTTTGGACTTCCTCGCGAAGTACCACTGTGAGTGGAATTGGAACGACCATACGGTCACCCTCGACGGAAGGAAGTTCACCCTGGGGGGTATGACACGTGAGCCTCTCGTGGCAAGAGTGCAGGTAGCAGAGAACATGGTGGTTCCGGCCGGCCATGAAGCGATCCTCGCCGGCGAAATAAGGAGCGGGACACGAGTGGGAGTCGGAATGGTCTACCCCAACTTGGAGGCTACGGACAACTGCCGGGTTGCGGTCGCCACCGGTCTGGTGGACACCAATAATGGAACCGTGCCGGTGAGAGTTTTCAACCCGACGGCCGACCCAGTGACGATCTACCAGGGCAGCCGTTTGGCTCTTTTCTCGCCGGTGGAGGAGTTGGACGTGATGGAGCTAGAAGAGGGATGGCGAGGGGTTGCCACTGGCCGTACTCCGGCGGATGCACGGCCGGAGGTTCCTCCTCATCTACAAGACCTCTTGGAGCGAGGAGCGACGGACCTCACCCGGACTCAACGTTCCCGACTGGCGGGGCTGCTGACGGAGTTCGCCGGAGCTTTCACCGGCCCCGACGGCCGCCTTGGGCACACGGAGCTGGCCAAACACGCCATCAATACGGGAGACGCGGTGCCGGTTCGCCAACCACCCAGGAGGTTGCCGATCCATAAGAGGCAGGAGGCCGACCAGCAGGTAAAACAGATGCTGCGGGATGGCGTGGTAGAACCGTCTGGTAGTCCCTGGTCGTCGCCGGTGGTGTTAGTCCGGAAGAAGGACGGGACTGTCCGTTTCTGCGTGGACTACCGGAGGGTCAACGAGGTAACAATTAAGGATGCCTACCCCATCCCCAGAATTGAAGATAACCTGGACGCCTTAAGCGGGGCAAAGTGGTTCAGTACCCTCGACCTAGCCAGTGGCTACTGGCAGGTCGGGATGGAGGAGGAGGACCGGGAGAAGACGGCGTTCGGCATGCAGAACGGGCTGTACCAGTTCACCGTTATGCCGTTCGGGCTGTGCAACGCTCCGGCAACGTTCGAACGCCTGATGGAACAGGTACTGAAGGGACTACAATGGCAGGTGGCAGTAGTCTACTTGGACGACGTTATCGTGTGGGGGACAGACTTCGAGGAGCATCAGGAGAGGTTGGCGGTAGTCCTGGAACGGTTCCGGGCCGCGGGGTTGAGGCTTAAACCCAAGAAGTGTAGCCTTTTCAAGAAGGAAGTGTCGTTCCTAGGCCATCTCGTGTCAGCCGACGGGGTCAGGACCGATCCAGAGAAGGTCAAAGTCATTCGGAGCTGGCCTCAACCCGCGAACCTGACCCAGGTCAGGAGCTTCCTGGGCCTCGCCTCCTACTACAGGCGGTTCATCGTGAATTTCGCCGAGATCGCCCGCCCCCTCCACGCCCTGACCGCCAAGAGCCAAAGAACATTTTCATGGTCTGCCGCTTGCCAGTCAGCGTTCGACCACCTGAAGGACGCGTTGACCACGGCACCGGTGCTACGGTACCCGGACACGGAGCACCGTTACATTCTGGACACGGACGCCAGCAACTGCACCATCGGAGCCGTGCTGGCACAGGAAGGGGAGGAGGGCGAGCAGGTGATCGCGTACGGGAGCCGTACCTTGTCCAAGGCCGAACGCAACTACTGTACCACGCGGAGAGAGTTGCTGGCCGTAGTCCATTTCGTCCACTATTTCAAACACTACCTCCTTGGCAAACGGTTCTTGCTCCGAACGGACCACGGATCCCTCCGATGGATGTTCAACTTCAAGGAGCCGGAGGGGCAGACTGCCAGGTGGATCCAGAGGCTGGGGTGTTACGAGTTCGACGTGGAACATCGGGCGGGGAAGAAGCATACGAACGCCGACGCCGTTTCCCGAATTCCGTGCGGTCAATGTGGACGTTCAGGCGAGGTCAGCCACGAATGCTACACCAAGGGACCCCTGTTGGGGGCCATTGGGGAGCCAGAACTGGAAGAGACCACCCCGGTGGAGGGACTCCTGGCGGCCTGGGATTCCGAGGAGCTAAGGCAGGAGCAGCGTGACGACCCGGAGCTAGGACGAATCGTCCACTGGCTGGATGAGGGACTCCCCAAACCCGGCTGGTCGGACGTGTCGGCCCTGGACGAGGGCACGAAATTTTGGTGGGCGAAGTGGGGGACCCTGCGACTGTCACACGGGGTGCTACAGATCGGGTGGGAGCAGCCTCAGGACGGACTCCGCAAGTGGAAGGTCGTAGTCCCTCGGACGCGGGTGGAGGACATCTTGCGGCTAACCCATGATTGCAGGACATCGGGACATTTGGGTGTCGCCCGGACGGTTGCTCGGTTGAGGCAAGCGCCGGTGTACTTCCGGGAGATGCGACGCCAGGCGATGGAGTGGTGCCAAAAGTGCCACAAGTGCGGTTCAAAGAAGCCGCCCCCTCGACCCCTCCGGGCCCCACTGCAGCAGTACTTGGTGGGTGCGCCGATGGAGCGCATCGCGATCGACCTCACAGGCCGGTTCCCCAAAACCAAGGCGGGGAATTCAAGCATCATGGTGGTGGCGGACTATTTCACAAAGTGGGTGGAGGCGTTTCCGATCCCGGACCAGACAGCCCTCACCGTCGCCCGAACCCTGGTGGAGCAGGTCATCACCCGTTTCGGCACCCCCCTCGAGATCCACACGGATCAGGGGAGGGAGTTCGAAGCCCGGCTGTTCCAGGACACTTGCCGTCTACTGGGCGTCCGCAAGACTCGCACGACGCCGTTCCATCCCCAGTCTGACGGAATGGTGGAGCGATTCAACCGCACCGTTAAGACGATGTTGAGCCTGTTCGTGCGAGAGAACCAGGATGACTGGGACGAACACCTTCCGTACGTAATGATGGCGTACCGCTCCTCTCAGCACGACAGCACCAGGTTCACGCCGAACATGCTCATGCTCGGCCGGGAGGTGCGGCTTCCGTTGGACTTGGTGGTGGGACAGCCAGAGGAGCCGACGACAGAGGCAACGGTACAGGAGTACGTAGACGAACTGAGGGCGAAGATTGAGCGCGCGCACAAATTCGCTCGACAGCACCTGAAGGGGAGCCAAACACACCAGAAGCAGCATTACGATCGTCGGGCCGAGGGTACCGGTTACGAGCCCGGACGTGCCGTGTGGCTCTACACTCCCTCCAAGAAGGTGGGTCGCACGCCCAAACTACAGTGCTGGTGGGACGGGCCTTTTGTGGTGTTGAAGAGGACCGACGACGTCACCTACCGGATCCAGAGGTCGCCTCGCGCCAAGGCCAAGGTGGTCCATTTCAACCGGCTTAAGCCATACTTGGGGGACGTCCAGGTAGACTGGTGGAGACGGGCCGCAGGAAACCATCCAGGGGAACCCAGCCGAGTCACAGAGGAAGGTCAGTCACCGCCGGGGGAACGGTCATCACCAGCATCTAGCCCAGAGCTTCGGGCTCCTTCGGCGGGGCCGCCAGAGGACGGGAGTGCTCGGTCGGATGTAGCGGAACTACCTCCGGAGAGGCCAGTAGGGGAGGCGTCCCAGCCCGTTGCGGAGACGGATGTCACTCTTGACGGGGTGGAGGAGACGGACGCAGATCTGAGACCGGACGAACCTGAAGGGGAGACGTTCCAGCCCACTGCGGAAACGGATGTCACTCTTGACGGGGTAGAGGAGACGGACGCAGAGCTGGGACCGGACGGACCTGAGGGGGAGGATGTCCAGTCGCCTCCTCCGCCGACGGAACCAGGCACCGAACGGTATACTCGCGTTGGCCGGAAAGTAGTCCGCCCTAGTCGATATTGTTTTGCCTTAACCAAACTTTCGTCTCCTCTTTCCCCCCGCAGGATGACTCCCGTGGCGTGTCCTCACTGTGGGAAGACCTTCACCCGCCGCAGCAACCGCCGCAGACACATCCGCACTGCGTGCGTGGAGCTCCACGCGGAACGCCCGTACGCATGCGAGCGTGGTTGCGGCTTTCAGTTCTACCGGGAGGACGTCCGGGGGCGTCACCATCGATATTGCCAAGGGGGGTTGGTGGCTGGAGTGATGGCGGGGGCGGACACCTTAGACGTCCACCCGAGTGAGGACGAGTTGGAGCTCGTCAACGCTGCCAGCCGGGAGCTTTCTCCGCCTTGTCTCTCCCGACAAGGGAGCCCGGACTTTCTCTGCAGGGGGCGTAGCCAATCAACCGCTGCCAGTCCCGCGTCACTGTCCCGGGCCAAGCGACGACGGAGCCCAGTTCCGGCGAGGGATCCGGGGGTCCGTCTCCACGCGGAGCGACCTCCCCGGCCCCCTCGGGCGGGACGGAACGAGTCGACCAGCCAGCCACGACCGGAGCAGGAGGAACTACACCGACCGCCGGGGGACCGCGTCCGCGCGGAGCGATCCCCCCGGCCTCGTTCCAGACGGGACAAGTCGGCCAGCCAGCCACGACCAGGACGGGAGGGGCTACCTCGACCGCCAAGGGACCACTGCCGCTCGGAGTGTTTCCCCCGGCCTTGTGCAGAATCGGACGAGTCCAGCCAGAAGCAGGAACGGCTTCCTCCGTCGCCCAGGGACCGTTGGTCGGGACGACGGGGCCACCGGCATCGCTCACGCTGTCCGGAAGGAAGCAGCGCCGCCAGGGCCTCTCCGCCGGTTTCCGCGGAGGGGGGGACGCAGACGGAGCCTCCGACGCCTCCGCTGGTGGCGACATTCCCGTGGAGTGGGTCGCCCCGGGTCCTGCCGGTCGGAAGTCGGGTGGAGCTGCCGGACGGGACCTGGATGAGGCTGGACATGGACGGCGTCGTCCAGCGACCCCATGAGGTGAGGGAGGTGGCCACCCACATGCCGGTCCCCTTATGCGAGCACTTGCGGGACGAGTGGCGCCTGGAGACCACGCCCACCGGGTTGGACGGCGACGGCCACCGGCTGTTCCGATCGAGCGTGGTCCACTCCTATGAAGTTCCGGGGAGGCTCCTCCAGACATACGAGGGCCAGCAGTACGGCCAGTACTTCGTACATCCGTCAGCGGCGGGCCAGCCTTCGCTGGGAGGACTGCTACCCCCTGGGGCACCTCCACCTCCACGCTACCCCGATGACGTGCCACAGGAATTCTGGGAGCAGTTGTTCCGACAGACGGAAGTCCAGCGCCAGCCACCTCCTACCTCCTAGATGAGAACTTTTAACCAGTGTTGTTTTCTTGTTGTAACCTTAAGGTTGTTTTCTTTTTGTTGTATAAAATGTTGGCGTCGTGCGCTTTCCGGGGCGGTTGGCCGGGGGGCGGCAGCAGCAGCCCATAGTCTTGTTTGGGGGCAAACAAGGTCTTCGTGGGGGGCTGTGTAGCGCCCGTGCCGGTTGGGCAGTAGAGGGCGCTGGAGCGGTTCCACGGTGTTGGGATCGCTCCAGGTGGCTCCTGCTGGTGCGCCCCGGCGACCCGCCTTCGGATTGCGCAACGGCCGAACCGGTTCTGACCAGTTCTGGTACCGCGTGATTGTGTGAGCCTGTTGTCCAGTTTTGGTAGGCGAGAGTCCACAATAAACGGCTGAGAATCACCGGAAATAGAGGAATACTTGCGTCAGGAGTCCTTCTTGTGTGTGTAGTCGACCCCAGAGAAATCTACGTTACAGTATGGATAATTTATAGTCAAACTGTGCCAAGCTGTGTGAATCAGTCAGTGTACCAGATATTATTTAAATTCCACACGCAAATGGTCAATTCCACAGGGCCGAGTCCAAGTTGAGTCACTTGTCATCCTGACTCGAGTCCGAGTCATGAAGAAGTGACTTGAGTCGGATCGAGTCACATACGAGTCATACAAGTCTGATCTTGTGTACATTTTACATTTAAATGTGTACTTTTGTTTACCTTTTCCTTTCCAGATGTGATTATCAATAATGCCAAAGCGTAAAGCCCAAAACGAAGAGGTAAGATGAGTAAAGTGTTGATGTCCCTTGTCAAACAAGCGGCCGGGTTGCAGGGTTAGCAACGCCTGTTTCATGAGATGGTACACGCTGCACTGTCTCCTCTGCACGCAGCCACAGTGCAGCTTTTGCCATGTAACTGGAGCCATTTCCTGTTACATCCACATCTTAACCAGTGGTTAACTGGTTATTGCTGTTTCTTTGCACAGTAATGCATTATATTAACAGAAAACTGCATTTACCCCGGTACTCTGAATATTTCATGTAACTAACAAATTCAGTTGTATTTATTTTGTTTCTGTTTATTTTGTTTTTAAAAGTCACCAACAAGTATTGTCTAATGCATATTTAATACTAACATACAGTTATAGATTACACTTGTTTTCCATGTTACAATTTAAATTTATTGTTCGCTTTTTGTAAATTGAACATTGACATTCAATGAAAAATTGCACATCAAACTTGTCTTAATTTGTTGGTTAAACATACTTCATTGAAGTATAACAATTCATGATGAAATGCAGTGTAGGGGAGAGCGGGGCTAGTCTGCCTTAAGGGCGAGTCCGCCCACCACGTGATTTCCCACCACTACAGCCGTGGAGGAAGTTTTGATGATTTAATTAGATTACGTAGAACATGATAAAACTCCTATAATAGCTGCACAAGCAGGCTCAACAAGCCCATAAATTTATCATCAAAACACTGTTTACATATCATGTAAGTAAACATTTCTTGCATCAATAATAAGGGAATAAATGTGTGTTCGGGAGGTTTTAATCACTCTGTTTAATACCGCTTAGAGTCTGGGTGCTGATAATTACCCGAGCCGAGGGCGAGGGTAATTATCAGCACCCAGACTCCAAGTGGTATTAAACAGAGTGATTAATACCGACCGAACACACATTTATTCCCTCCCATTCATAAATACCTTTTTGTAAAATTCAGCCAAAAAAGCCCCGAAAATCACAGAAAACTGTCGTAAGTACTGTACGCCCCTTATTGTTTAAATGAGACTATGTTCTTGACCGGGCGTTAGAGAATTAGCGGGTAGAGCAGTACCGGTTTCCTGAGTTCTGAATGTCAATTGAACAACTAAAATAACACAAATTGAAAAGAAATGGTTTCTAAACTACAGCTTCGACTTTTATTTTAAAGTACCGGTAATTCGCTTCGCTCATACGCATGAAAAATAGTTTCACACTCTTGAAAAAACGGAACAGATACATTATTTGAATCTCAAATATTTTAATAGCATGGGATTGGGGTTAGGCTCAGAGTGCAGAGTACACTTGACTCGATTCATTCAAAGTGCAATTTTATGTAATCAGTTAGCAGTTTCCATTAATAAATTGTTAATAAATATTAATATTATAAAGTTGCAAGGAAATGTTCCACCTTGGAACATGGCCCTCTCGGCCCTTCGGACTCTGTCCGGTTATCTATTTCATTTCAGATAGACAAAATAAAGGCACATAATGCATGTAGTTTAAATTATATATTCCGTCTAGTAACATAGCTCTCATGGTCTTTTAGACTTCCGGAAATTATTATTAACATAGAATAATTAACATAGCAATTCTTATAAAACGTAAATTCCAACTGTTCCACTTTGGAACCTGGCCCTCTCGGCCCTTCGGACACTGTCCGGAACCATTATCCAAGATAACATTTACAATTGTATAATACATCGCAATAAGTTACATTAATGTTGTAATAAAATAAAGATTCAAACATAATACCACATCATTTTCACATCGAATCCCGGGCCTTCTTGGCCTTACTTATTCTGGTTACTGATAACGAGGCATATTGACCCATTACTAATACATGTGCAAAAACATAATATAAATCTTCACGATTTTAAGATAAATTAGGGTACCCGGTAGTCAATTTATATATTATGGCAGTAACTACAGTGTACAGAGCTGGTTAAATTTTCTGAAGTAGATATCTTTGAGACATGAAGACGCTGGTCAACGTCTCTATGTATATACCTATTCTTAGCCTCTGTAGTTTTCCACCTTCCATGTTGTTGTATTAAACTCATCAGAAACACCAGGATTAGCTAAATGTGAGGCACCCCCGGAGCGCATACTGTGAAGACCAAATCTCTTAGGATTGGTTATTCCTATTTGTTTTAATTCGTCTATAAATATCTCTCTGCATCGTGAATAGCTAAGAGGTCTGTTCCCTAATGGAGTGTAATAATTTGCTTTTGAATGAAACGATAACGGAGTAAAGATATAAACATCTTGTCCAATACCACATTTTCCCATTTTCAAGTATCTTTTAATACCGCTTGGAGTCTGGGTGCTGATAATTACCCGAGCCGGGGGCGAGGGTAATTATAAGCACCCAGACTCCAAGTGGTATTAAACAGAGTGATTAATACCGACCGAACACACATTTATTCCCATTCATAAATACCTTTTTGTAAAATTCAGCCAAAAAAGTCCCAAAAATCACAGAAAACTGTCGTAAGTACTGTACGCACCTTACTGTTTAAATGAGACTATGTTCTTGACCATGCGTTAGAGAATTAGCGGGTAGAGCAGTACCGGTTTCCTGAGTTCTGAATGTCAATTAAACAACTAAAATAACACAAATTGAAAAGAAATGGTTTCTAAACTACAGCTTCGACTTTTATATTAAAGTTAAATTCTAACGGAAAATGTACAATATTTTCATGCTACTTCGCTTCGCTCATACGCATGAAAAATAGTTTCACACTCTTGAACAAACGGAACAGATACATTATTTGAATCTAAAATATTTTAATAGCAAGGGATTGGGGTTAGGCTCAGAGTGCAGAGTACACTTGACTCGATTCATTCAAAGTGCAATTTTATGTAATCAGTTAGCAGTTTCCATTAATAAATTGTTAATAAATATTAATATTATAAAGTTGCCAGGAAATGTTCCACCTTGGAACGTGGCCCTCTCGGCCATTCGGACTCTGTTCGGTTATCTATTTCATTTCAGATCGAAAAAATAAAGGCACATAATGCATGTAGTTTAAATTATATATTCCGTCTAGTAACATAGCTCTCATGGTCTTTTAGACTTCCGGAAATCATTATTAACATAGAATAATTAACATAGCAATTCTTTAAAACGTCAATTCCAACTGTTCCACTTTGGAACCTGGCCCTCTCAGCCCTTCGGACACTGTCCGGAACCATTATCCAAGATAACATTTACAATTGTATAATACATCGCAATAAGTTACATTAATTTTGTAATAAAAGAAAGATTCAAACATAATACCACATCATTTTCACATCGAATCCCGGGCCTTCTTGGCCTTACTTATTCTGGTTACTGATAACGAGGCATATTGACCCATTACTAATACATGTGCAAAAACATAATATAAATCTTCACGATTTTAAGATAAATTAGGGTACCCGGTAGTCAATTTATATATTATGGCAGTAACTACAGTGTACAGAGCTGGTTAAATTTTCTGAAGTAGATATCTTTGAGACATGAAGACGCTGGTCAACGTCTCTATGTATATACCTATTCTTAGCCTCTGTAGTTTTCCACCTTCCATGTTGTTGTATTAAACTCATCAGAAACACCAGGATTAGCTAAATGTGAGGCACCCCCGGAGCGCATACTGTGAAGACCAAATCTCTTAGGATTGGTTATTCCTATTTGTTTTAATTCGTCTATAAATATCTCTCTGCATCGTGAATAGCTAAGAGGTCTGTTCCCTAATGGAGTGTAATAATTTGCTTTTGAATGAAACGATAACGGAGTAAAGATATAAACATCTTGTCCAATACCACATTTTCCCATTTTCAAGTATCTTTTAATACCGCTTGGAGTCTGGGTGCTGATAATTACCCGAGCCGGGGGCGAGGGTAATTATAAGCACCCAGACTCCAAGTGGTATTAAACAGAGTGATTAATACCGACCGAACACACATTTATTCCCATTCATAAATACCTTTTTGTAAAATTCAGCCAAAAAAGTCCCAAAAATCACAGAAAACTGTCGTAAGTACTGTACGCACCTTACTGTTTAAATGAGACTATGTTCTTGACCATGCGTTAGAGAATTAGCGGGTAGAGCAGTACCGGTTTCCTGAGTTCTGAATGTCAATTAAACAACTAAAATAACACAAATTGAAAAGAAATGGTTTCTAAACTACAGCTTCGACTTTTATATTAAAGTTAAATTCTAACGGAAAATGTACAATATTTTCATGCTACTTCGCTTCGCTCATACGCATGAAAAATAGTTTCACACTCTTGAACAAACGGAACAGATACATTATTTGAATCTAAAATATTTTAATAGCAAGGGATTGGGGTTAGGCTCAGAGTGCAGAGTACACTTGACTCGATTCATTCAAAGTGCAATTTTATGTAATCAGTTAGCAGTTTCCATTAATAAATTGTTAATAAATATTAATATTATAAAGTTGCCAGGAAATGTTCCACCTTGGAACGTGGCCCTCTCGGCCATTCGGACTCTGTTCGGTTATCTATTTCATTTCAGATCGAAAAAATAAAGGCACATAATGCATGTAGTTTAAATTATATATTCCGTCTAGTAACATAGCTCTCATGGTCTTTTAGACTTCCGGAAATCATTATTAACATAGAATAATTAACATAGCAATTCTTTAAAACGTCAATTCCAACTGTTCCACTTTGGAACCTGGCCCTCTCAGCCCTTCGGACACTGTCCGGAACCATTATCCAAGATAACATTTACAATTGTATAATACATCGCAATAAGTTACATTAATTTTGTAATAAAAGAAAGATTCAAACATAATACCACATCATTTTCACATCGAATCCCGGGCCTTCTTGGCCTTACTTATTCTGGTTACTGATAACGAGGCATATTGACCCATTACTAATACATGTGCAAAAACATAATATAAATCTTCACGATTTTAAGATAAATTAGGGTACCCGGTAGTCAATTTATATATTATGGCAGTAACTACAGTGTACAGAGCTGGTTAAATTTCCTGAAGTATCTTTGAGACATGAAGACGCTGGTCAACGTCTCTGTATATACCTATTCTTAGCCTCTGTTGTTTTTCCACCTTCCATGTTGTTGTATTAACTCATCAGAAACACCACGATTAGCTAAATGTGAGGCACCCCCGGAGCGCATGCTGTGAAGACCAAATCTCTTAGGATTGGTTATTCCTATTTGTTTTAAAGCGTCTAGAAATATCTCTCTGCATCGTGAATAGCTAAGAGGTCTGTTTCCTAATAGAGTGTAAGAATTTGCTTTCGAATGAAACGATAACGGAGTAAAGATATAAACATCTTGTCCAATACCAAATTTTCCCATTTTCATGTATCTTTTAAGTATTTGGACAGGAGAGAAAAAATCCTTCGTATCTGAAAGGTAAGCTATGTTGCCTTCCCTAAGGACGTCAGTTTCAGATCGAGGGATAAAAATGCTTAAACCGGAGTCATCAGGTAATTGTTGAATGTGACTTGCCTTCATTTGTGCCATTGCATCATGCCGGAAAAGGAGCGTAAATTTAAGGATAACATAACAAGCCGTTCTAAGTTGCATCAAATTGCAATTAGGATTAGCGAAGAATCTTGCAATCAATTGGACTATGTCAAAAGAAATTGGTTCTTTTTGCTGAGGTGGTTTGTGTAATTTACGCTTTTGACAAACGACAAGATTTTGCACTATTGGAGTGTCGACAGGATTTGGAGTACAGTTAACTAATGAATGCAGCCATTTAATAGGCGATGCCGCTGTAATGATGGTGCTGTCTGATGTGGAGACAGACGCCTTATCGACAATATAAGTAGCAATGAATTCTTCTCTGACTGGCAAACTTACTGGAAGTTCCTTTTTTCGAAGCCACAATATAAATTCGCGACATTTATAAAGGTAAGAATTGACAGTACCGTCTGCCTTGGCCATCAACATATCTCGAAAGATGCGCATCTTGGAACCTTGAATTTGCTGAGGAAATTCCGACCAAAAACTATGTCGCAAAACTATCTAATACACATAAAAAACAAATATAAAGTTTTCATTAGTTCAATGAAATGTATCAGCATTATTGAAATTAATATAAGCAGCTCCTACTTTGCTTTTGAATATACTGGAACCTATAATATAATTCTTGTTTTGTCCTAACGTTAGATTATTGTATCCCGACACAGGAATGAAGGCTTTAATACTGGCCTTGTAAGATGACCATAGTAAAGGTCAAAAAAAGGAAGAGGGCCACCAAGGAAAGACAAGTACTCATTTGCCTTTACACATTTAAACAAGTGACGCAGAACGCTAGGAATAAGAAGTACTGCCGGAACTAAAAGACAGTTTTCGTTGGTCCAATTTTGTGAAAAAGCATCGACTCCAGAGGATCCAGAGTTTGATATTAGCGGCAAGAATGACATAAGGGCAAAAGAGAATGTGTTTAATTCTCGCCAAGTGGAGCTTTTGAGGGATTCGTTTTCTGTCCAATGCTTGTGAGCTACATGTACCGGTACATTGTTACATATGACCCAGCTCCTTTTGCACTGGCATCGCAGCACATGATCTTGTTGACTACAGAGTTCTGGAAAATATAGCGAACATTTAGGTTGGCGACATGAGTTTTCCAAAAGTTGATTTCTGAATTACAAAATTCGTCTAATGTGATCTCTTGGTATTCGTGCATACCACGTGCAACAGCCAATTGTGAGTGACGAGTCATAAGCCTGGAAATGTTCCCTACTACTGGACCTAACGATATTATTTGGCCAACAAAGGAATGCAATTTCCGTATAGGGAGTAGTTGCGTTAACTCAGACACTGTGGATATTATCTTATGTATACGTCTAACTAGTACCTGTACTGTTCCAGCTGCGGTATCCCATTTCAAACCTAGCCATTCACAACTTGTAGATGGAACCCAATTACTCTTCTGTATATTGTATACAAATCCAGCTTTGATCAAATCTGATTTAATGTGTTGATCTACTTCCTGTGCATGTTTTAAGTTACTAGAGTGATCAGAGGAAATGTTAGGTACAACACAAAATCCGTCGTCCAGATAAAAAATTGAAATGCCGTTCATCCTCCAATGAGTTACAAGTTGTTTCAAGATCTTGGTGAAAATATATGGGGCACAAGAAAGACCAAAGGGGAGGACATTAAACTCAAAATACCTTATCACATTGTCCAAATTCCAAGAAAAACCAAGGTAAGGTTGAAAATCTTTAGCAATATCAACATGATGGTATCCAGACTTCAAATCAAAATTAATTAAATTAGCATTTTTAACCATAAATTGAAGAGCTATTTTCCAATCGTCGAGTTTAAAGTGAGTCTTTTCAACAGATGCATTTAATATACTCAATTCTAAAATTAATCTTCTTTTCCCCGATGATTGAAAGGATACAGATGAGGGAATTACAATATACGACGGCTCTCGCTTTTCTGTAATTCTGTCTGAATGCAGTCATTCTAAGATAGCTTCGGTTACGAAAATGTGCTCTTGCAAAGCTGATCTATTATTGTTGTTAAACATTCTTGGGGGGGTCTCTAGGAATGGTATTCTATAACCTTGGTCTACTATTGAAAGGATACAATTTGAAGTACCAATATTTTTCCAAAACTGTCTGTGTTCTTTAATTCTTACTTTGACTGACACAAGATCTGAAGAAAGATCACAAGGAGCATCATTATTATAATTGCATGATACCTGTAAGACGTCATCAAATTTGTCTTGTAGGTGAACACGAGTTGGTGAATATTCACATAAAGGGGGCTGTACTTGAGCCTGGTCTTGCTGGGATGACTGAGGAATGTGCTGCGAATGAGATGGTTGGGATTGACTGCTGGATGGTAGGGATTTGCCATGGTGTGCTTGAGTAGTAATTGGTGTGCGACGAGCTGGCTGGATTTGCCCTTGCTCTACCCCCGAATGTGAAATGCTGGCGTCTCTGGAGAGGACATTTACGTGCCCAGTGTCCTGGTGTCTTGCAGATATAGCTGAATTCATTTGACAAGCCTGTGTGAATTAGCAAAACATACAGCAAGCAAAATGTCTTGTATATAAGGGCGGGTGGGTGGGAAAGCAAGGACCAGCAAGGTAAGACAGTTGTGTTGGAGCCATTTGCTTTCCAGGAGTAGCGAGAAGTGATAAAGCGCCCTCAAGCGTTCGCTAAAAACGCGCCTGCCTTCTTGCCATTGTTCACGATGTTTTGCTTGTCGATAAAAGTTTTGTTCGACAAACTTATCCAGCTGTAAAGTCGCTTTTTGAGCGAATCATCAACCTATTGTGTGCCTGAAGAAGCCGTTATTTCTGCTCATCATACTGTTGGCTCTCAGGTGTGTGATATTTCCTATATTTGAGGGGTGTGAATTAATGACTTTTTCATGCTGTGTAAAGTGCACGTTTATTTGGGAAACGCGTGTAATGCAGAGATATATATATAGGGGATTGAATCGGACATTTTGAATGCTAGCTTTTGATTAGAACATAGGTTGACGTGTAACTTGCGTTGATTTGTTTTCCCAGACAAACATTGTTGTGATTACAAATGCAGTGGGTCAATGTAGGTTTACATGCACATTAATACACATGTGAAGTTGAAACATGTGCATGTAGAAATTTGTTAATTATTGGAAATAATTAAAGTGATTGTTGCGCTGGTTTAAAGTTGTTTAGTGCTCATGATGGATTCATGATGGATTCATGATGGATTCATTATGAATGGGTTGAAATATACTGCATGGGTAACTGTACATGTAAATACATGTTGCTATGGTAATTTGCATGCCCTTGCAATGAGTCTATAAACAGTGTTGTGTGTTGAAATGGACAGACATTTAAAAATTTCTAGCTTGAAACAAAGTGCACTTTACTATATTAGGTTTTGTACCTTATTTACATGTTTTGTATCGTATTTTGCTTTCAGTTTTCAGGTTCTGAGAACTTTTTAGTCTCTCGTTGAGATTAACCGAAGGGACGCTTGATTGACGTGTGCCAGACGTGATTGACATCTGGGTTTCACCTGGTTAAGGAAACTACTACAGTAGGTCAGTGGTCATCAGAGGTGCTCCGTAAACCTGCTGGAGTGAGCCTACTCAAGGAGACTAACTACGTCGTTAGCTGCTTTGCAATACCGGGCTACTTTACTGACTTTGTTGGAGTCATCGGTTCAGTCAAGTCGGATGACTGGGCATCATCATTTTGGAACTGAAAGCTCCAAGAGAAAAATTGACTTTCTTGCCGGACGGCCATCTACTGCGCGCATCATTGGGCCCAATTTTTGTGTGTTACTTGAGCATCGTTGATCCATATCCTTTTTAACATTGATTGTATTTTGATTGAATTGTTTGGCCAAACGAAATTGTTGTTGCACAATAAAAGCTGATTGGAAATTAATTTATTGCTATTTTCCTGTGTCCTTCCCTAAACGGTTACATATTTGGCGACCTTGCCAGGACCCATTTTGTTTAGGGTTTGATTTTAAAAAAAATAAAAAAAATCTTGTTTGTTGTACAACTGCCTGTAAAATTGTGAATTGTATTGAGAGCCAACAGTTACAATTTTTTTGGGTTTTTCCCATTTTAAATTTGAGCATTTTTCTAGCTTCTTATCTCATCCATAAAGTTAAATTTCTAGAACTGAGTGAACGATGGCAAGCGAAGCTCCTTCGTAAGTTGAGATAACTGATTGGTGTAAGAAGGAAGATATCCCGCCCGAGCCATGCCCTCCTCCTCAAAGCAGATGGCATTCTCACTGACACAACCGAAGACATCCTGATCGCTCTCGCTAAAACTGTACAGCACATCATGAGTGTCTCGCAGAGGGAGAGAGATGATGCTACCCAGCTGCTCTATGAGTTTCAGAAAGATGCATCGGATGTAGTACTGCCCTCCTCAGGCGAGGTTTCACTGAAGCTTGGTGGCCGACATGTCCCGCTTAAAATTAACCGGTTGGGAGTGGTAGTTAAGTATCGGGTGAGGATTCAGGATCTTGTCGAGAAAGGCTTGATGCCGACAACTCAAGTGAAGAAGAATGAGAACCAGTTGGGGGAGGCGTTGGCACGTTGCACACTTAACAGCAGCAGAAAACTTCGGCCATTCTCTGGAAGCAAAACACCAGCCAAAGATGAAGATGTTTTTGACACCTGGATTGAGCTGGCGAAGGGTCAACTTGATGAGGAGGAGAATGATCAGGAACAGAGGAAGCGAATTAGGGAAGCTCTTCGCCCTTTGGCGGCGAACATAATTTCCGATCTTCGACGAGACCAACAAGCTGCAACTTCTAAAGATTACTTGGCTGAGTTGGCCTTTGGGGGTACAGAGTCTGCAACTGAGTTGAATGTACTATTTCATTCATCCCATCAGAAACAAGGGGAGACACCGTCAGAGTATTTGACTCGTCTTCAGGATATTCTGCGCAGATTGATCAGGAAGGGTGGAGTGGAGAAAGAGAAGAAAGATGGCTTGCTGCTCTCTCAGTTCATAAAGGGTATTCTTTATGACAAGATACTTTTGGTTAACTTGCAGTTGAAGGAAAAAGTGTCACAACCTCCCACCTACCTTCAACTCCTCAAAATGGTGAGACGTGAGGAGGCTGAGCAGATGGTAAAGATGTCTCATTGAAGTGTCGATGCTCCTAAAAAGGAGGCAAAGACATTCCATCAAGCTGCAGGAATCAACGAAGTTTGGGAGAAAAAGAAGACTCCTACAAACAGCCGACCCAACTTTTGTTACAAGTGTGGCTTAGAAGGGCATTATACAGGGAAATGCCTTAATGAGCCTGATGTTGAGAAGGTTAACAGTGCATTGATCAAGTTCATCCATCTGGGAAACGGGAAAGAGCATCTGAGGGTGGCCGCCCAGAAGCCCAAAGAATAAGGCCCAATTCAAGTTGTACAATTGGAACCGATATTCCTGCAGGTTTAATTGGGGAGCAGCTGATCGTGAAAGGCTATGTTGACGGAAAGATAGCCCATTGCTTGTTAGATACAGGGTCACAAGTGACTCAAAATACATGTATAACAGTTACTTTCAGAAACTGCGGGGGACCCCGTATCCAGTGAGTGATTTGGTTTTGTGGCATGGTGGAAGTGGCACAATGCCATATCTTGGGTGGACCCAAGTTGAAATTGGGCTTGATGTCGGGTTCTCTGGCACAAAAGAGTCTTTTCGGACACTGGCTTTGGTGGTGCCAGATGGCAGAGATTCAGATAGGCACCAGTTGGTTGTTGGTACAAATTCTGGTGTACTGCGAAATTGTTACCAGGCTGTGTTTGGTGAATATTTCCGAAGAGTAGACAAGACTGGACAAAGGGATGTACACCCAACCTGTGCCAAGCTATACAGAGACTTTGAACTCTCCAAAATGGTTCGATCTGATGGACGCATTGGAGTCATAAAGTTTCATTCTCGGGGTACACTTACAATTCCTGCAAATTCAATGAAGACTGTGGCCGGCACACTTCGTAACAGAGTTGGAGGACAAACTACTGTACTGATTGATGCTGCTGTACCACGCAAGCTGCCTGGTGGTTTGGACGTAGCTTGTTCCCTGGTAAAAGTTGGTGCAGGATTCAATAGGGTCAGCGTATGTCTGTTGAATTCAACGGGGCAAAGTGTACAGCTGCCAAACAAGTGTGTTCTGGCAGGTGCATTCATACCTGCCTGGACAAGTGAATCTGTCTGCAGCAAGGATGCAAATAGTGGCAAAATGTCAGCAAGTCCATCAGACTCATCAAATTCACACAGAAATGATCGACCGACGACAGGGACAGAGTTTGCTAACTTACCTTTCAAATGGGGGTCCCATCAGTGAAGAGTGGCGTAATCGAATTCTATGACTTGTTCATCAGAGGTCAGAGATCTTTTCCAAGCACGAGTGGGATGTTGGTCTCACTGATGGAATTCAACATGAAATCCGACTAAGCGACGAGCAGCCTTTCCGCGAGAGATCTCGGCGTGTGTCCCCGGCTGACTTGAAGGATCTTAGGGATCACTTGCAGCGATTGTTGGATATTGGAGTGATCACTGAATCAAAAAGTCAGTATGCGTCTCCAATTGTCATCGTCCGTAAAAAGAATGGCAAGATGAGACTCTGTGTAGATTACAGGGCTTTGAACTCCCGTACTTTGCCTGATCAGTATGCAGTTCCCGTTATTCAAGATGCTCTTGACTGTCTACATGGATGTAAATGGTTTTCAGTATTAGACCTAAAATCAGGGTATTACCAGATTCCAATGAAGTCTCAAGACAAGGAAAAGACGGCATTTGTGTGTCCAGCTGGTTTTGTCCAGTTCGAGATAATGCCCCAAGGCATTAAGGGAGCACCAGCAACATTACAACGACTGATGGAACAGTGTATGTCAGGTCTGAATTTCGATGAAGTCCTGGTGTACATGGATGATATCATAGTATTCGCTCCAACCCTGTAAGAGATGGAGAAGCGGCTGGGTAGAACCTTTGATCGTCTCGCTCAGTATGGCTTAAAGGTGGCACCAGAAAAGTGTCAGCTGTGCTGCACCTCAGTGAAATATCTTGGTTTAAAGGGAGGGTGTCGAAACTGATCCTGCAAAGGTGGAGGCGATCAAATCCTGGCCACGTTCAGAAAACGTCAGACAGCTGCGCTCTTTCTTGGGGTTTTGTGGCTACTATCGCCGATTTATTGAGGGTTTTCCCAAAATGTTCAAACCTCTCTATCAGCTCACTGCAGGTTTCCAGCGGCACGATCCTTCAGCAAAGTCTGCGAGCAGGACACGCATGGATGGACGGGTGTCATTCGGTCATTTGTGGACCGCAGAGTGTGACAGTGCGTTCAACACGCTCAAGGACATGATGTGTGCTGCTCCTGTATTAGCCTCTGCGGATGTAACACGGCCATTTGTGTTACACATAGATGCCTCCCATGATGGTCTTGAAGCAGTCTTATGTCAGGAGTCATCAGGTAAACTGCGCCCAGTAGCTTATGCTAGCCGAGGGTTGACCCGCACTGAAAGAAACTACCCGGCACATAAGTGAGTTTTTGGCTCTCAAGTGGTCCGTCACCGAAAAGTTTAAGGACTACTTGTACACAGCAAAAGGGACGAAGGTGTATACAGACAACGACACCCTTACTTACATACTCACCACAGCAAAACTCGATGCTACGGGCCACCGCTGGCTAGCTGCCCTCACTGTGTTTGACTTCACATTGCACTACAAGCCTGGACCAAGCAACAAAGATGCCGATGCATTGTCTCGACGGCCTAACGGCCAAAACTTGGATGTTGTCAATCAGAAGGAAAAGATCCACATCATGGAAGCTCGATTGCAGGGTGAAAGTGGCGAGACTGAAAAGCACTGTGATGTTGAAGTCATCCATGCTATTTCTGCCAGCCTCTTGCCAAGCTCTGCAGGCAGTGAAGTTGATGAAACCCCAACCTATCCTTTAGTGCATTCCTTGGCTCTGGGTACTGAGGCTATTCCTGAATTGTATTCTACGCCAGATGGGAGTGGATCCTGTGAACCAGTCGATTGGAAGAAAGAACAAGCTGGCGACGATACCTTCAAAAGAATCCTTCCAGCTGTCATGGATGGCAAGAAACCCAAAGTTGTGGCTGATATGACTCCCCAAGAGAGGATGATGGTAGCCCAGTTTGACAAGCTGGTTTTGAGAGAGGAAATTCTGTATCGTCAGGTCATCAGTCCAGCTGGCGAGGAGACGTTTCAGTTGGTGTTGCCTAAGAAGTTCAGAGAACAGGCAGTGAAGGGACTTCATGATGACCTGGGTCACATGGGAGTAGAGAGGGTGGTTGCTTTGGCTAGACAGCGTTTTTACTGGCCCAAGATGGTTTCGGAGATAGAGGATTGGGTTTCTCATTGCCTTAGGTGTGTCTCCCGGAAAACAACGCAAAAGGTCGCTGCGCCCTTGGTGAATATTTAAACCAGTTCTCCTCTTGACTTGGTGTGCATGGACTTTTTGAAGTTGGAACCTGATAGGAGTGGATACCAGTATATCTTAGTCATAACCGATCATTTCTCAAGATATGCACAAGCTGTGCCAACCAGGGATAAATCATCCAGAACTGTTGCTAGGGTGTTGTGGGAACGTTATTTCCTGCACTATGGGCTTCCAAAACGTCTTCATTCAGACCAGGGGCAAGAGTTCGACAACAAGCTTATAAAGGAGCTTGCGTCTCTTCTGGGGGTGTCTAAATCCAGGACAACTCCGTATCACCCACAGGGTGATCCACAGCCCGAGCGATTTAATCGCACATTGCTCAACATGTTGGGTACTTAGCCTGTCGACAAGAAGCATACTTGGAGCAAGTTTGTAGCACCCCTGGTTCACGCATACAATTCCACAAGAAATGATAGCACAGGGTTTCCCCCCTATCACATTATGTTTGGAAGGGAAGCTCGACTTCCCATTGATGTGTGTTTTGGCACAGCTCCAAATGGCGTGGCCCACAAAGAGCACACAAAGTATGTCCAAAATCTCCGACGTAACCTGGAGAGTGCTTATCGACGTGTGTCGGAGGAATCTGCTCAATTAGCAGCTGCCAACAAGCAACGTTATGATGTGAAAGTGCGAGGAAGTGAGTTGCAGACTGGTGACAGGGTACTCGTCAGGAACGTAGGTTTCAAAGGCCCTCATAAGATTGCAGACAAATGGAATCAAGACGTGCATGTTGTTGTTGGCCGCCCAGATAATATGCCGGTGTACAGGGTCAAGTCTGAGTCTCGACCTGATGTTTTGCGAACACTGCACAGGAACATGGTCTTACCAATTGGTGGTATTGCTCCTGAAGTAAGCCCCGAGGTTACAGCCTCTAAGGTTCCAAAACCTGTTGCCCAGAAACTGCGGACGTCAAACTTAAAACCTCCACCAGTACCAGCTCCAGTCCAGAGTGAGGAGGAACATGACACTACTGACCCTGATGAAGATCAGGAAGTAGTTCTCATTTGGCCTAAAGTTCGAAATCCAAATGAGGTTACTGATCAGCCGGACCCTGTTGAGGAGACACAGGTGGACCTGAGTAAAAGTCAAGAAACCAGTATGAAACCAGGCTGTGAAAAGATGGATCCGGTCAGACTGAGAGTGGATGCTGATGTATTTGTTCCTGCATCTGCTCCCCTGACTCCATCAATGAGTTCAGTGCAGCAGGATACAAGTCCTTCCGCAGAGCTGAAAGTAACTGATCAGTTGAGAGAGACGACGACTTGCGACACAGGTGTGACAGAAACTCTCACTGGAGAGGGTATTACCTCTTGTTCAGAAGTACCCACACCTATTAGCCAGTCCACATGTTCTGACAATATACTGTTGCGCTAGTTAAAAGTTGTTTAGTGCTCATGATGGATTCATGATGGATTCATTATGGATGGGTTGAAATATATTGCATGGGTAACTGTACATGTAAATACATGTTGCTATGGTAATTTGCATGCCCTTGCAATGAGTCTATAAACAGTGTTGTGTGTTGAAATGGACAGACATTTAAAGGTGTCTAGCTTGAAACAAAGTGCACTTTACTATATTAGGTTTTGTACCTTATGTACATGTTTTGTATCGTATTTTGTTCTCAGGTTCTGAGAACTTCTTAGTCTCTCGTTGAGATTAACCGAAGGGACGCCTTCGTGATTGACATCTGACATCTGAGTTTCACCTGGTTAAGGAAACTACTACAGAAGGTCAGTGGTCATCAGAGGTGCTCCGTAAACCTGCTGGAGTGAGCCTACTCAAGGAGACTAACGACGTCGTCTGCCTTGCAGTACCGGGCTACTTTACTGACTTTGTCCGAGTCATCGGTTCAGTCAAGTCGGATGACTGGACATCATCATTTTGGAACTGAAAGCTCCAAGAGAAAAATTGACTTTCTTGCCGGCCGGCCATCTACTGCGCGCATCATTGGGCCCTATTTTTGTGTTACTTGAGCATCGTTGATCCATTAAACATTTATTGTATTTTGATTGAATTGTTTGGCCAAACGAAATTGTTGATAAAAGCTGATTGGAAATTAATTTATTGCTATTTTCCTGTGTCCTGTGTCAGCGGTGAGCTAACCTGAACTGACATATAGAGGGGTAGTACATCACCAAGAAAGTTACGCATCAAGGGCTCCTACAATAATTACAATAGACCTCCTGGTGGAGGAACGTATCTTTACTTTGCATGCTTACGTAAGAAAAATAATAAAAGCATTCTCAAACATTTTGTCAAGGGAGAAAAACTCCATTTACTTACTGCGTGTCAAGAAACGTCCCTAGTTGCCATCTCTAATTTTTTACCCTTCTTGTCCCTATATACTGTAATGTACAACAGTCCCTACGTGTTGTGGATGAACCCGCTTGAGACCCGTCACGGAGTGCTACGTATTCACATCCGATCACCTTTTTTTAAAGGATCCTGAATAGAGGAGACGCCTCATGATCAGGCCATATCGAATCATAGGGCAGCTCTATAGATATAAATTGCCACAACAGTACATTTCGGTGTTTCGCCATTCTGTGTGTTTTTCCCTATCCATGATTACGGGCCACTGTCAAATGACATGTTTCCGCCTCTGTCGCTCTACACAATACATGCAATTAAAGGTTCAGAGAAATAAAACATACTTTAGGCCTAATTAAATCGATGTATGTCTAAATATAACTTTACCATAAACCGTTTTTAGCAAATATCCATTGTATTAAAAATTCACGTCATTTTAGTGCTCTTTTATGTGCCCCCCACTTTTGACTCTGAAAATTTGCGAAATGATGATGTAATGTGTCACGTGACTCAATACGTCAGGCCCGGAACGAATGGCCGGGCGCGTGCAAGCTATAGCGCTGGGGTCGCACCATCCATTGTGCGTACGTACTGCAACAGACACAACAACGACAAACGAAATAACTAAATCAAGAGTGTCCTAAATATCCCGTTATGCCGGACCGTTGTATTGTTAATGGTTTCAGAGAAACTGGAAAAGAAACGGGTAAGTTTGAAGCGTGTTATTTTAAAGCGTGTCCGGAAACTAGACACTAGTAATGTAATAATACATTAACTTAATTGCGTACAAATGCCCATTTTCCGGACACGTGTACGGCCGAGTAGTTGTGGCAGAGCCGGATTGGGTTCGATTTAACTTCGTTTTACATCTTGTGAGTATACTAATAACCTGATACTGATAGCATTTTTTTACGAGCACAATTAGTTAATTTTGTTTGTACCGTACTCTCATTCGTCTTCACTTCAGCATGTTCATTACTACTACTAGCGAAGACTCAATAGTTGACATGTTTTTTGTTTTTATACACAGATGCTGAAGAAACTACATGTATTGCTAGGGTCAACAAACGAGCCCTTTGCAGATGTGTCCATGGATGCAGAGGCTAGTGACCAGCATGGACCCAGTTTGAGTTTGGAAATGGACTGTATAGTACTAGAGAAAAATAATTAAACATAATTACTGTCCAAGGATGCATGCGAAAAAAGAAATTCTCTCAATAGAAATTAGAATTGTACCATACAATATTTCAAGTTTATTGCATACTTTAGTTTTGTATTTGTAGTTGTACATGTGTAAATGGCTAACATTTAATCAAAACATGGCTCTGATACTTAATTACTTTGTATATAAATCAATAACGACTGCATACCACATTTCTAAAGCTAATTTTCATTACAAAAAGTGCAATTTTGTTTTACTCGAGCTACCGTACCTATTTTAAGGCTGCATGTACATTTAATCGGAAGCAGAACTTTATACATGTACAGGTACATCTGAATAATTTTAGAAATAAATTTTTCAAATCACATTATGCTTACTTTCCGACGTTATATTTGAAGACTGGCATATCAACATGAAGAACATTATCAGTTTTATATGTTTATATTTCCAGAAAACCCTTATATGTACCAGATAGAGATGGGTATTTTTCTCGAATTTTTAAAACGACACACGAGGGCAGGGGAACACGGACGTTTCTCCTCAAATAACCCCAGCACCACCTTGCCATCTGGCGATAAGCCGTGTGTCTATATTTCCTATAATAAGAAAAGAAAAATGTGGAGGAAAATGGAGTTATTTATAAACTGTCGGCCTAATGGTACATACACAGAAATAATAGGGAAGGGGGCGGGGCAACTGAAGATACATCACCGTAGTGACCATATCCCAACAAATAATTGTCCTCATAAAAACTACCTGAACAAAAACAATGGATTGAAACTAATAATTACCAGCATGGTTCTTTTTTTTCTGCAGAGGGTGCGTCGAGTTGGCATAATCCCACAACCGCCACAAGAACACCTGCATACAAATTTTAGAAAATATTTTAATCAATCAATGCATTAAAAATGTCGAGACCATTAAAAATACATAGGTGTATGTAATAAATATGTGTGTACATATTTTGTATTTTGTAAAAAAGGCTGTGTACATTTTATTAAACATTATTTATGTTTGAACAAAACATGATTCCAACATGGTTTTATGATTGTCATTATCCATTATTATACCATGGAGGTAGGAATCACAAAAAATGCGAAACGAATCTGTTTCGTTCATACATGTACAACGTACATGTACATCATGTTTATAACATGTATAAAGCATCTATTTCCGACAGGTTTTGGAGAGGCTTTTCCTGAAAACTTCGCCCAATTTAAAAAAAGAGAGCAATTTGTATATTTCTTGTTCATCATTTACAGTTTTTCCCGTAGCTTTGTAGCTCGGTATATTTACCAATTATGGTTTCCAAATCTTTCTTCTAAATCGTCGTTGTCGTTGTGGACGCCGGGAATTTCATGTTCGCCATCATCATCACCGCTCTCCAACACTGGCTCGTACATATACGGAACTATTCTACCCTGAAAATCTCGGTGCTCTTCCTCAGAATCAGGATCGCTATTTAATTCGTCAGAAATCTCTGCATTGAAATCACTTTCTTAGCTTGATGTTGAATCCGAAGACAAAAATCCTGAATTAACTTTTTCTAGTTCTACCGTGTCTGCCATGATCTAGTTCAGGGCGCGCGTGTGTGTGTGTATATACAAAACTAACGCGTACGTATAGCGCGCATAGCATAAGAAGCTAGCTTGCCAGCTTCGATTCGTTCCGGAGATGACGTCACGTCTAAACCAAGGGCGGACAGTCTGTAAGTGGAATTTTTGGGGACGGGGCAACGTGGTTTGTTTTTTTCCTTTCCAAGTCTAAAATAATTTGATTTCCCTCCACCTTTAAGCGTATTTACTATAAACCATACTAAATGACCGTCACCGCTTTGGCAATCTCGTTCCCAGAGTGTCGAGCTGTACGCGCCCAACACTACCCGCTCTTACTATTGGAGACGAGGTACGGTTTAGAAATAAATTTAGACCTGGGGACGGGGGTTAATTGGAATTAAGGTAATCCCTGGGGACGAGGTTGTGCCTTTGGCGATCCAGTGGGTCGTGTGGCAAGAAAAAGAAAACACATTTGGCAATTTGCTAATTCAAGTTACTTAACCCTGAAAATTGTATTTTTCAATAACGATATTAAATAACAACACTTTCACATTTAAATATAAACTCAACTTGACAATTATTGTGAACTTTAACAATGAAATTTACTTTGATAATTTCGGTAATTTACGGTAAACTGGACATTAAACAGTCGTATGCAATGCACGATCGCGTGCCGTACACTCACATGGGGCAAAATAGTCGGAACCGCCAGACACTTACGACTGATTGGCAAATTACACTCATTTTTTGGACCAAATCATTGATAAATATTGGCAAATTATTGCTGAGTGTCATGTGTCAGTATTTTAGGTTGACAATAGTGATGCTCATGAGGCCATTATCCATGACGACGTTGTCAGTGAATGAGCAGTTAGCTAAAAGGGCCTATATGCTGACATCGAGATCAGATTGACGGCCACGTTATTGCAGTCGGCGGACTCACGGGGCCCAACACTTGCACTCGCAGCAGCGGGGACCGTGCTGTGCTGCACGGTCGCGATCTCCGTCGAAGCTGTGGTTGGCCGTGGACCCGAATTGTCATCGGTGAGCGGTGGAAGTGTCGTCTGCGGAGCGTCGGCTGAAGCTGGGATCAATCACGTCGTGGAGGGCAGCTGACATTGTCTCTTTCTGCTTCTCGGATGCATCACGGCAGTAGTGCTTGATGGAGGCTTCGTTCCGGTGACCGGACAATGTCATGATGGAGCGGCTGTTCATCCCTGCCTCATTCAGCGCTGTGATTGCCGTAGCTCTGATGCAGTGGTTAGTGTAGGTTAGACTCAACTCGGCCTCTTTGGAGATGTCCTTCATTATGGTACTAAATTTGTTCTTGCCAAGCGGTGCTTTGTAGTACCATGGATGTGCTTCTTCATTCAGTGATGAGTACGGCCGCTGAAAAAAGCCTTCTGGCCTGGGTGAAGCTTGCCCTGGTACACCTTCAGAGCTTCAATGGGGCAGACATCGCTCCCTGGCTGTGTGTACATCCGCTTTTCTCCCTCAAAGTCGTGCTGCAGGTCACCAGGATGATTTTTTGTTGCCTCCTTATGCGTCATCGTGACATACTCTTTGCCATCTGCATCCGTTTTGAAGGCAAAGGAATCCTTCTTCAGGAAACCCATGCCCTCTCTGCCTCGCCTGCTGAATAACAGCTCTGTGTAAAACCAAACCATACGCAGAAGACTCGTTGGAACAGGTTGTTGGCAGACGAGAACTCTCTATCACGCAAAATATTGATTGTGCGCCTGTAAGGAGGACTTATCAGGTGGTGATGGGTGGCAGCCCTTATTCGTCTTAGCGACATTAGCGAGTAGGCTGTTCCATCTTGTTTTTTTGCTTCAGCATAGAATCGACGCAGAAGTGAGGCCAACTCGATCACATCGAGGCCTTCGAAATTTGGGCTTTTGCCAACACTCTGACACCAATCTGTCAATTAAATAAACATTTATCAAATTAAGTGTGGACAACTGAAAATGCATGTGCATGTATACAATCGTTTGGTACACAAGTAATATAGATTAGTGGGCCTACATTAATTTTATTAATTCATTCTTTTTGTAGTAATCTTGAACAAATCAAAATAAAATAATGGCTTGATAGCTTTGCTACTTGTATTTAAACAAATAATGTCAGAAAAATACCCCCAAATAATAAAATTGCCCTTACCATATACCTAAGCAATAAAGTAAAAACAAAAATCTCTCAGACCTACCTCTCAAGATTTTCACACCCCATGTTGTAACATAAAAGGCGCTCTTCTCATTCTTTTGGCCTTCCAATGCTGAAAGCTCTGCATCAGTCAGGTGGTCAAATCTAGCACTTTCAGCTCGATTTTCTTCATATATTTCTTTATTTTCTACTTCTTGACTTTCTTTTTATTGCCATCAATTCATCGTCAGTGATATCGTCGAAATTAAATTAAATTGTGAAAATGTGTTTATATAAACATTGATAAATAAAAAGCAGACGATATTTTCACATGAACTTTTCAGGCTCGGTCAAGAGGTTTGAATTTATTGGGTTTTTTTCAATGGTTTTAAATTACAATTTATTTTAAAATGGTTTTAAATACAATGATTTCCAGATCTCCAAAACCTACTTTTTTTTTTTTTTTTGGGGGGGGGGGGGGTGGGGGGACAATTTATCTTCTTTTACAAAAGTAAATACCTCTAGAAATTATGACGTCACAACAAAAATATCGCCTAGAAAGCAGACGATATTTTTACATCAACTTTTCAGGCTTTGCCAAGAAGATTATATTTATTAATTCATCTTGTATGGATTTAAATTACAACTCATTTAAAAAAGGGTTTAAACATAATTATTCTCTTTACCCAAAATTGTCCTTAGCTTCATAACCCACCCACTTTCGGGGCAACAACTTAGCTTCTTTGATAAAAATATTTATCGAAAATGTGACGCCACTCGAAGTACGGAATGACGTGCAACCAGTCGCGCAACGCCGAAATAGCATATCTACAATTCTTAACCAGTGTGAAGTGTAACCACACTGTACTGGTCCCTCCACACTAATTTTTCACATTATTGTCTTTGTCATAACTTATACACGTAACAAAATGCAGCTAGTAAGCCTGTCAGGCGGCCACCTACTGTACAGTAAATACTATGCATTCCTTATGCGCTAATTTTATGCAGCTATGTCTAGCACATGCAGGGCGCTGTATTTCTGCAGCTTGTCACTTGTTCTACTTTTTATATTATGCGTAGTCTTGGTGCAAGACGTCCCTGCTATCACTTTACCAACCGCTATCACCCACGAACCGCTATCACAGGAACGTCTTGGGAATCTTGTGGTGAAAAAGGGCGTGGTTTTACTGAACAAGAAATGCATAATTCAACAAACGGCAATAAAATATGAGCGCAAGCGCACTAACAGCAATAAGTGCATTGGTAATAAGCTATACAGAATGGTACCGTTCCGCTGAAGTCTACGCAAACAACGTGAACTAAATCATGCAGACGTGCAGGTACTAGACTCATGACTTGAATGATTCATCGCACGCGCTCATCGGTTATACAAGCTACGTCATATTGTATGCGTACGTACACTGAATTCTGCTCGGAATTTCCCGAGCAGAATTCACAAGATTCCCAAGACGTTCCTGTGATAGCGGTTCGTGATAGCGCCCTCTATTAGCGGAAATTTGTGGAAATACAAAACAGGGACGTCTTGCACCAAGACTATATTATGCGACGCTCTAGCCATGCAGTCGAGGACAATAGCCCTTATTGATGCAATAATACCTTGTGCGTGTACATTTTAGATCTGGTGATTTTGGGTGTAGCCTGGCTAGTGTGAAATTTACTTCGGTCACTCTGACAGCCTTCACGCAATACCAATATTATAACAGTCCGTGTTTTTAACACAATCTTCAGTTGGCACAGGTCGGGGACGCAGCATGGTAAGTTACAAATATTTCTTATCATTATTGGAATATGTATAATTCTGCATTTACTGCTTTTAAAGGTATACACCATTTGCAGATATCGAAAATATTTACTACCGAATTATTAAGAAATATCTTACTCATTTGAAAGTAAATAATGATTCTATATGCATCCAGCAAAATGATTGCGCTAGATATCGTGTAATAAATCCGAAAAATAGAATTGTATAAAGAAAAACAAAGATAACATAAGAATAACTGCTCGACGCCAGTAGAAAACAACGCTGTTTTCGTGCTTTTCTCGTCATCCATGATTGTTAAACTTCGGAAAGGTCAGTTAAACGATATTTACTATAAAATACAACCCTATTATTCATGATAATTCAAGCAATTACCAATGGTGTATCCTACCTTTAAGAAATGCACCTTATAATGAATGTTGGATAGGTCAGAGAAAACCAATGTATTGAACTAATTATTGCCTCTATTGTACATATAATCATGAATAAATTGCTCGAATATACATATTGATCCCTATTTATCTAATTTATTCACAGATAATCAATTGACTGTCGTTTATTTTTACAAATATGTTCATATTATTGACCATCTTAAACACATATTTTAAGGTGAAATAAACATATAGACAGATATCCTTATAATGTCACGTTGCAAAATAGCACTAAAACCCATGCTAAGATGTTATAAAATCAAGTTTTTAAAAGATCATGAGCAACAGGTGAATAACATTATGGGTTACCATGACAAGTTTTTCCACGTTGTACTTTAAAATCACTAATTAAACTGTTGATTACAAATTACAAGTTGTGGCTAAAAATATTTAGTTTGCTAGTATTTTCAGTTTACACTCAGCAGTTTAAATATAAAAAAGAATACCCTCAAATAGATAGAGAAATCACAAGTTGTGATTTAAAGCTGTAAAGCTTTTTCTTCTATTAAATAATCAACAGTTTAATGAGACAGAACTGTTGCTCAGAATTCACAAGTTGTGGTTCATAATCATTTGGTATTCTTATAAATATTCATATATTTTAAGATACTAAACGAGACTGAACTTTAAAAAAACACCAAAAAGCTATTATTTACATCTAGGTCAAAGAGTCTAAAATAAACATTTCCAAGTACAGTTATAAGCAATTATATGGTAGTTTGTGCATTGTTTTGACTTATTTTTTAATATCATGGCGAACTTGCCCCACCATGTGGGTGTCGGGTAAGTTTGCCTGCTTGTCTTTATGTGTTACTCCTGCCGTTACTTGACCTGTCGTTCCAAAAATTGTGGTGGTATTTAGCCAAGTAAGTGTTTTCACATGTAAAAAGTATGGCTTTCTAGCCTGCACATTTACATCTCTAGGCTAGCGAGAAAGAAAATGGGGTGGACTAGCTCCGCCTTTAGTTTACAAATAACAATTCAGAAAATTTATTAACATGCTCCAGAATAAAATTCCAAATTTATTCACTTTTCAACTAACAATTTTGTCAACATTTACAACCTCAGAAAATTCATTCGTCACGTTTTAAGAAACTGCCAACATGTCATTGTTGGAACTTTTTTTAACCATTCTCCCTGCTCTTATTAAACAATAATTCATCTTATTAAAATTTTGATTGTGTTGAGGTTGTACTCCACTTTAGCAGTAGCCTTGCAATAACACAAACAGGACAAAACCGTGCAGGCATTACTGCAAAATATCTTCAAAACAAACTTCAACTGTTCAATGCCCTTAAATTGTAGCTCTTGATGAAGCTAAACTTATAATACTATATATTTTGAAAAGAGAACAAAAACAACATGAAGTGATGCCATAACTGTCCTGGTGTGTAGTTTTTTAACCTGGTTAAAAAACACATTCTCTAGTTCTATTGTTCTTTCAGGTAGTTTTTGATCATGGATGCAACACAGTGGTAAACTGCAGCATCAAATCCAAGGTAGCGAGTTGTGACTGGTGCAGGTGGGGATGGGAAGCGTGTAAATATACTACTCTTTGGTATCCAATCCCTCTCCTCCTTGTCTGGCTATGCATATTTTGTTCTTCCCTTTGGTCACTAAAAAGCTGATGCTGCAGCGTTCCTCTTCAGTTTCCGTCACCTGACCAACCCAACAGGCGTCATCATAAATTACAGCAATGTAGTCACCGACTGAAACAAGAAAATACAATAGAGGAATTTAGAATTAGCGCCCTCTGCGCAATTCCGCATCAAAATCGAGGGTCTCTGTGCTAAACATTGTGCACGCGCTATTTGTTACCACAGGCAGGTAGGTCGGTCCTCTCATAAAACGTTTTTTTTCTTTTATGTAAATCTAGTTTTTTTTATATAGCATCAATCCACAAGTATGTCACTGTCGTACTA
The DNA here is from genome assembly GCA_037893245.1 of Crossaster papposus. NCBI lineage: Eukaryota > Metazoa > Echinodermata > Asteroidea > Velatida > Solasteridae > Crossaster > Crossaster papposus. The sequence goes on from JBAIAA010000630.1 coordinate 2,931,832, forward strand.
TAAAGAGATGCCGATATTTTTATTTTTTTGTGTTCTTCGACGAATACGCGTGTTTACTGTAGGCTGAAGTTCAGAAACTATACCAATTCTTTAGATGTTTCATACTCATTATCAAAGACCCTAGAGCGCCGCGCAGCGGCGCAAAACAGTTTACTGTCTACTAAACGCCCATTGGCTGATGGTAGTACGTCATGGAGCAGATTGGCCGCCATTTTGGGAAGCGAACTTGTGTGTGACACATCGCCCCACGTGTAGTTTGCGTGTTGGTATTACTAAGTAAACAACTTTGACAACACGTAAAATGAAACAAATCAGATAGCATTCTAAAAATGATCGGCAGTCATAATGACGTGAGCATATTTGGTAAGTATATATAGGTATGCATTTTGTTTAGGTGTATGAAAATGTGTTTCTTTAGGTGAAATATTTTGGGTGATTAGAAACGGAATTATAAACCAGACAAGCTGGCGACGTCCTTTCACAGACTTTAGTAACGTCTTTTCGACTTTTCTCAAATGTAAACGGTAGGCCTAGGCTACTTTACTACTTCTAGTTCCACCATTTCTTACTGACTTTTGGATAGACTTCCAATTAATTCAGTTAAAATTGTAGACCATGATAAAATTATACATGTAGGCCCTACAATTTTTTAATCAAACTCGATTGCTGGTGTCCGGAAATTGGGCAGAAACGGGCAGTAGCTAGACTTCAGTAGCAATGTCATGTTGCACTGAAATTGGCAATTATAAATATTAACCAAGGCACTGTTTATAGACTTAGAAGTTAGACATTTTTACCATAATCAGAATGGGCAGTTTGCTTAGCATCGCGTGACATTACATCAGCAATTTTATCCTGAATAACCTTTGACCTGGACTATTTCATTGAGATACCGAACTGGCTTATTGAGTCCCACTTTCTAGGGATGTTTCGAATATTCAAATATCAACCAAATATTCGAATACCATTTTGCTAGTTTGAATATTTGTTAAAACATTTGTTTCTTCTTTTTCTTACCATGCTCATTCCTTTGTTAGACATGTACAGTGACAAAGATGCCGTGTGCCGGTGTACTACACATCACATATTGCCTTGTGCTTATATATAGAGATGAGCTATTTGGTCGCAGAGCTTGACAAATCCCGGGCCCAGACGGCACCACGACAACCATGCCAGGGCTCTAGGCAACCAAAGTTTCCCGTGTTATACCAACTGTATTGCACATGTTTTTTTCAGAGAATCAAACACAATAATCATGTACCAGAAAGTTACACAAATCAGCAGGTACAAGCAACAATATTCACCCACAAATAAAGTTTAATATCATCGCCCAGTAACTTTGTATTCCGAAAAAAATATATACCTTTCAAAACCTTTTTTTCTTTTTAAACCCAAGTTTGGAATATTTGACTATTCGGTCATAACTCATAACGCAGTTTCGAATATTGAATACTAAATGATTCGAAATTGAACAGCCTACCACTTCCTTCAGATCTTTTCACTGTGGCATTTATGTAGATTTATATTTTTCAACTTCAATAGATTTTGACCTAAACTCAAAACAAATGTACCAGTACATCTCCTTTAGTACAAATTCAAGCCATGCATGTTTTGATTGAGAAGCTGTGATATGTGTTTGCTGTCATACGATTAATTACAAGTAGGCTCCTGTGTTCAGAAAGGTCAGAGGAATGGGGACAGAAATACCTTTTTGAACATTGTTAAATTTGTACTTGCATTTTTTTCTTTAGGTATAGACGAGATTCAACTTTTCAAAGACTGCCAGGATAGATCAGTTGGATTCAACTACATGTAATGGCACCTGGCGTGATGAGAGATGAAAGCGTGCAACCATTTCTTTTGTTTAAGAACTGTCATGAAATACCCTTTCGCCAAATCGTAGTGTAAACATATTTTCTGGTCGAGGCTATCAGGTGATCTATCCAGTGGCGTAACTACATGGTCTATTTTTTTAAAGGGCAACTTGGGGGTGCACCAATTTTTCAGGGGGGAACTAAATGGCAACTATTATATTGTGTGTGTGCAAATCGAAATAAGGGGGGCCTTGGACCTATATAGTCACCTTGAACACATACCGTTCGCACAGGTATCATTTGTTCATTTGCCATTGACAAATTGTGCAACGCAAGACTTGCGTAATTGTGCTATCGACCAATCATGCAAACATGTTGCTGCAAGATCAGGATTTTGCGCGGTCGAGCAAAGCGCAAGTCTTGTTGCACAATCTGTCGATGGTGTAAACATTTCTCTGCTTATAATCGAACTACGGATGGCTGCATAAACAATATATTTCCCATTCACAAAGTGCGATTGGGATATCACACAAATCGACCAAATGTAGACAACATCAACATTTCCATCTATTTACAGATTCATCCAACTACAAATGAAAATTGTAAAAAGTGTCACAGGGCTCATCTTTAGAAAAAGTTATTTTTATTGTTGTTTAATTACTTAAATACACCAGTAGTAAACAGCTTTAAATGTCTTACTCTTAGGCCATCTTAACTTATTTGATTTAAATTTATTTTAGTATTATTACTTAAAGGTAGTATACACCATTTGCAGTTATCGAAAATATTTATTACCGAATTATTAATAAATATCCTACTCATCTGAAAGTAAACGTTGATTCTGGGCATCCAGCAAAATGATTGCGCTAGATATCCTGTAATTATTCCGAAAAATAGAATTGTATAATAAAAAATTCGCGATCGCCGTCCGGCGATCGCGAATTTTTCATCGCGAATAAACAAATGTTGGGAATCCTTAAAAAAAGTGCTTCAAACATTTGTCTCACTTTAATAAAAGACAAGAAAATGTCGGGTCCATACATTGTATATTTGAAATAAAGTAAATCAGCGATACTGTTTGTTCTTTCTTGGAGTGCATAGTTTATACATTACTAGACAATGAAATTACTGGATTAAAGCTATTTGTCAAGAGACAGCACACAGTCCAAATCTGGTTGATGGAATCATGCATAGTAAGAGGAATAGGACTGTTAAAAATACGAAACCTCTTGACCTTGTTAATTGCCCTTTCTACATAGATTCTCTCTGCTGCTATTTGCTGTGTCTCGATGGTTTCTTCTTGTTCAAACTGGTTTCTCCCTTTGAGAAAGGCAGGAATATTTAGTTTCACACTCATTGGCTTAAGCAAATCCTCAATAGTAAAGCCATGGTCCGCCATTACTACATCATCTTTATCAAACAACTTTAGATCAAGAAAATCACTTCGAATTACTATTTCTCTGTCTGACATTGAGCCAGGATAAAGTTGACTGATGAAGGTTATTGCACCACTTGGTGCAATGCCGAGGAGACCTTTGTATGTTATATGGTGCTTGTAATTGGACCAGAACATGCTCTGGAGAGTAAGATAATCTGGGATCTGTGCAAAAAATTCTGAGCAACCAATGATTACTCTGGTGTCAGGATATTTATCTCTGAAAGTCTGTGGCATTGCTTTCAGGATATTATCTTTATTTGGCCAAATAGGGAGTATCTACTTACACTTGACTCTGAAATGTCAACAAGATATGCCAAATGCTTTACAGAAAAAAACCCTGCCTTAGTCTGCAAAGGACTAAAATAAATTGTTCCCTGGCCGAAAGGTGTGCTACTCTCCCAGGTTTTTTCAGAGTTTTTTGTGAAGCTGAATAGCTGTGGTTTAAGTCTATAGTTGATGGAGGTTGGTATACCGAACAAGAAGGCTCACTATCTCTATTTGCATTATAGGCTATAACATTATCACAATTCTCACCAGGGTTCAAATAAGACATGGCCAATAGCAGGGAGTGGCTTGGAAATCCAGTGTAATGTTTTGTTAACGAATCGTCTCCTTCCAAACTATTTACAAAATTATTTTGTTCATTTTTTCCAGTTAGATAATGTACCGCCCTCTGCAGTCTTTGTACTGATTCCTTAAGTTCTGTCATTTCATTTAAGTGTTCATTTTGCTTGAACACTTGATTTACTTGAACATCATTTTCACCGACAGTGTCAATTACTGGTTCATTGTCATTCATCATTGGTTCATCATCGTTTGTTGTCAGTTCATCAGCTACACTACATGAAGTCGAGGGATCGTCGAAGGTGGATCGATGAAGAACTCTGCGTTTTTTGGGGGATGAACTGTCAGAAAGTACATCTTTTGGCTCAGCACCCGGCTTAAGTCGCCATATTCCATTGAGGGTTCTTCTGATGTCATGCTCTTTGAAGTGTGCATTGCAAATCTGGGTAGACTTACTGACAAAGAATCCGTCACGACCATGATACCTTTTTATTTTTGTGCACCATCTGTCGCAGAGTTTCCGATCGGTGGGAAAGGAAAACAAATGAAATGATAACCTTGATAATGATAAGTCCTTGTTGTAGAAACGATTGCTACAACCATATGCAACACATTCAACTCCTCTTGAACTCCCAGCACGTGGCATGGTGGAACAAACTTACAAACACCTGAAAAATACAATAATTTGTAGTTTTTTCTAAATATTCACATACAACATTGCCACCCCTTAAATGAGTACTTAATATAAAGCGATAACGTCCTAAAAAGTCAAATTTAGCAAGGAATATATTGAAGTATTTACCCTATAGGCCCCCCCCCCCCCCCCCCCAAGGGTTTGTTTATTTGTCAAGTGATATCCAGGTATGGAACTCTTCCATTGTCATTGATTCTTCCAATAATTATGGATCAATAAATACAGTTTGGGGTGTAGGTTTAGGTTAAAGTATTTCTTTCTGAACAGCGTTGGCCTTCAACATACATCACAACTTGGACACAAGTCAAGAAGACTGCCACCACTACTATGTAACATGATGAGTACTGTAACGGAACAGGGTATATGCCGACTCGTATTCGAGTCTAGTTGATCTAAAAATATAAGCTTGCGTAGAATCACGCGGTTACAGTGTCAGGCATGCGCAACGACCAATCAGCTGCACACAGCAGCATGATCAGGATGCAGCAACCAATTACCAGCGATCGGTAGGTGATATATTAACCATTGTATAGCACTCATTAGTTCAAGCGAGGGTTACCACCCTCTGGTCCAACTGATTCTGAATTCGTAGCACTTCACTTAGTTTGTGCGAGGGTTACCACGGCTGATTACGATAAGCGAGGCATACCTTGATAGTAGATTAGCAGTCTGGGGAAAGATCGTATATAACGTTAAGGTTTATAAGTGTATAAATTGGAGCGACACTGTCGCCGATATCTAAGGTTGGGTTGATTGTAGTAGGACACGAATGAGCGAAGCTAGGTGAACCAGTATCGGGAATTAGCGAGGCTTAGATTGATAGAGGACTTGCATCCCGGGTGTATGTTCCATGCCTGTTGGCGTGGCTTCGGTCGGCTGCAGTCCTGGTCATTGAGCAAGCTGTCCCCAGTGAGGTTTACCAGGTGGATCGTTCTAGAGTCCTGTGAGGGTTACTACAATTGCCCTGTTAACAGCCCTGCTTCATTCTAGGCTCACTTAGTTTGTGTGAGGGTTACTCTGTGCATATTTAATTAGGTTGCCTGTTAAGTGTTGCATTATCCTGATTTACCTTGTGTTTCTTTATATTACTAAGAAAGACATAATTGTATAAGCTGTGTGAGGCTCACGCCGTATATAGAGAGCTTGTAAACAGATTACATTGTATAAGATCAGTCTGTATTTTAGTATCACCGGTGAGGCCGGATTATCACCGGTGAGGCCGGATTATCACCGGTGAGGCCGGGTTATCACCGGTGAGGCCGGGTTATCACCGGTGAGGCCGGGTTATCGCCGGTGAGGCCGGGTTATCGCCGGTGAGGCCGGGTTATCGCCGGTGAGGCCGGGTTATCGCCGGTGAGGCCGGGTTATCGCCGGTGAGGCCGGGTTATCGCCGGTGAGGCCGGGTTATTGCCGGTGAGGCCGGGTTATCGCCGGTGAGGCCGGGTTATCGCCGGTGAGGCCGGGTTATCGCCGGTGAGGCCGGGTTATCGCCGGTGAGGCCGGGTTATCGCCGGTGAGGCCGGGTTATCGCCGGTGAGGCCGGGTTATCGCCGGTGAGGCCGGGTTATCACCGGTGAGGCCGGGTTATCACCGGTGAGGCCGGGTTATCACCGGTGAGGCCGGGTTATCACCGGTGAGGCCGGGTTATCACCGGTGAGGCCGGGTTATCACCGGTGAGGCCGGGTTATCACCGGTGAGGCCGGGTTATCACCGGTGAGGCCGGGTTATCACCGGTGAGGCCGGGTTATCACCGGTGAGGCCGGGTTATCACCGGTGAGGCCGGGTTATCACCGGTGAGGGTTATTGTACATAAAGATTATAATGTATTGATTGAGAGTAACTAATGAGACCAGTTCTTAATCGCCTTTGGAAATACTTGTCATTGCGAAGTTATTTAGGATCACTTGGTGCTCTGTTACATTCCAGTAATTACTCAATCACAGAACGGTGGTATATTTCCACCCAACGAACTGCCCCTAGGCTAAGTCCGCCGTTCGTAATATTGTCCCCCCCCTTGCGTCTGGATAGCCGCTCATCCCCTTGTAAGGTTATAAATAGTTTTGTGGGATAATAGGCGTTGGTTGGAGTCCTGGGATCAATAAGATCTGTCCCGGAAGGTCTCCCCGCTGACGCCGGTTCCGCCACAGTACACACGTCATTGTCATGCATCGCATTTTCACTCCAAACCGATCTTAAATTTAACTATTGTACAGACTGACATTTTTTTCATTTAACTTACCTTTGTTTGATTTGTATCTTGACACGATTCAATCGTACATGTTCTTGCATGTTGTGGGAAAACAGGTCATAATTCGAGGAACAACGATGCGACTCGTAGGTGAACGTACCCATGCACTTTCTGCTGACACAGAGACCCTCGTTTCAAACCCGGAAGTGCGCAGATCGACGCTAAACTCGTCGTTGTGGGATTCGTCTATAGACAAAAAACAAGTACATATTATTTACTGTTATTAAGGTTTTATTTTAATATTTCAGCAAATATATTGTAGTGAAGAAGTGAAACACTAGAATAACTGACTTTTATAGTCAAATTCTGCTTTCCTTGTTGATTTCTCAATGGGCTTGGGTGAGGGCATCATCAGGGTGTTTATCTTTCCACCATCTTCATGTGAACCATCTCCCTCTGCTGAAAGAGTAATTATCATGTCGACATATAATTATCAACTACATGTACATAGAATTATATTTATCAAGGTTTTATTTAAATATTTCACCAAATACATTGTATAGCAAAGAAGTGAAACACCTAACCTTTACTCTAGTTCTGCTTGCCGTGTTGATCCCTAACCAGTTCGTGCCGGATGACGTATATAAACGCCAAAACTTCCCCAAATTCAAAACGGATGACGCATAAACACGCCAAGTTAAAGTTCGGAAATGTATGTCAGCAGCGAGCAAGGCCGGAAATGCGTGGGTGTGCTTCCCGGCACTATCAGCCTGAACCCGCTTCGGATCGAGTTTCGTAAAAAATAATCCCGCCCCTCGGCTCGGCGATGTTAAAATAATCCCGGCGCGAACTGGCTAAGGGGCTTGAATGACGGCAAGTTTTGGGTGTTCATCTTTCCACCATCTTAACAGATGGCTGAATTTACATGTATACATATTAACTATCAAGTACATGTCCATGCTCCATGCAAAGGTACAAACAATGTACCTTTATTAGAAAATGAAAGTGAATTTGCCATATTACCAAGGCTTTTGACTAAAGAATTGTTTCTGTAATTCCTCAAATCATGTATTTGTTACCAAATTGACAGTAGCTGCATCTACATTTTTACAAGAATAAGGAACTGCTGAAAAGAAAAAGGCAACTATGCCATCTTTAGGTATCTTTGGTGGTTTGGTGAAAATGATGGAGTCCTTTGCTTTGCCGACTAAGGAGGCCAACACAGATTTCCAATGTAACTGCCAAGACAATTATCGACCGCCCTAGCTGAGACAGTGCAAAAGTAGATGAGTTGATGGATCAGATGACATCACTGGAAAGGAAGCTAAGTGATACTCATGACCTGGTACATATTATAGGTAAGCAGGTACGCACCTCCCCCCCCCAAAAAAAAAATAATAATAATTACCAAAAGGTCCACATTTTCCGGGGTAAATAATGGTATTTTGATGTAGAAATAACGGAAATTGTTTGGTCCCATTGTTGGTCCAATTGTTGGTCCCATCAAGTACAAATTCGCACCCCCATAAAAAAATCATGCGTACGGGCCTGAGCCTTGAGCATCAACACGGTGGGCATGGGTGAGCAAGAGCACCCCCTAAATACAGTACTTTTGATATTATTATTATTAATATGAATAATTAAGCAAACTTTAACCCTTTAAACTGTCCAAAAACAAAATGTACGTGTAATTCCTTTTTTTTATGTGCGCAATCTTTCATTTTATATGTAGATTGTAGGCAAAATTATGTGATAATGCTATTGAAATTGTAACGCTTGGTGGTTCAACAATGAAAATATATACTTGTTGTTTTCAATCTTCGGCATTTTGTTGGACATAAATTTGGACTCGAATAAAAAAGCTTAGATACACAGTAAACGTTTAATTAACTTTCTTTATTTGTATCAACTTATGCAAATTTTCAGTAACAATAAAGTGAATAAATTTGAAAAACCTTGCTACAATCATGACGCAAGCTTTGTCTCAGGCTAACTTGAAGGCAAGCTTGCAGGTATAGTTTCAAATATGGGGTACAAAAGTGGGAAATGGAAACATAGGAAATAAAGTGACAAGGAAAATAAAGCAGGATAATAACATCAAGTGGTTTATCCCCTTATAAATTTTCGCCCCATTGTTGAGTATTGTGCTCACTAAGTATTGTACAAGATATGGAGGGTCAGAAAGTTACGACTTACACAGAAAGTTGTTAATATTGATAGAAAGTGTTGTGGAGGTATGGGCTGAATTGCTAGTTTGCCATTTGTATAATTTCTCCAAAAATATTGTTCACAAACAAATTTTAATTAAAAACAAAATATCAATTGTGCATTCAAAAGTTATCAAAAGTCAATTCATTTACCAACATTGGAAATATAAGAATTATAACACAATTAACAACACTGTAAATTCAGTAATCATTGAATTGCGAGTGTCGAATTGTATTTGTATTTCTTTTAAAACTCTTTTTATAATATTTAATTTTTGTCAACAGTCATGGAATGAATACCATTTTCATTATGCATTTAAAAGTTATAAAAAGTGTCAATTAATTCACCAACATTGGAAATATAAGAATTATAACACAATTTCCTTTTTTCAACAGTCTTGGAATGAATACCATTTTCATTATGAATTTATGATGAATTGTCTTTCAACCCAAGTGGTAGTAAAAATGCAATAAAAGCATGTAAAGTGATATATTTTCAAAACAAATTACTTGAAACTTTAACATACAGGGTTCCCACAGTGAAAACCATTTTCCATGACTTTTCCATGACTTTTCCGGCAAAATTGTTTACAATTTCCCTTACATTTAATGCAATTTTGCAGCAAAAAGTTGTTTGTAAATATGATACTAATAAATTGCTGATGATGCAAAGCGTTCCAATCGTTTTGCCGAGCTGTTGAAATATGCAGAGATTATTCGGACGGCCTCTCTCCAATTCCCAGGGCAAGGGTGGAAATTGTACGATGAGCAATTTAGGCTTAAACAGGAGGCCAATCCGGTTCGGTCGTGGGGTGAGCTTGATGCTGAGCTATGGCTTACTGTGGCTGCTGCGGGGCTCAATCCGCCCTCACTTGCGCGGAGTGGTCAGGCAGTCGCGCAATCCTCTTTCCGCACAGTGCATAACAATAATCGAGCTGGTCATGGTCATGGCGCGCAGCGTTGTCGTGCAGGCGGCTTGACGCGTGGATTAAATGCCTCTAATGGTCGGCAGCTCAAGTACACCGCCACCATGCCTAATGCTTCATCTGGGTCTAGTCAACAAAGTTCCAGTAAGAATTTCTCTGGGGCTTTGGTGAAAGATAATGATGGTGCCATGGCGACCAAAGCGCAGAATTTTCGTGCTTCCAACTCCAATTAATATACCTATTTTAATTAATTGGTTAACGGACTACCCGGTTTCAAATGATGTTCAAGTTTTAAGTAATGGTTTTACCTGTGGTTTCAAGCTTAGTTACACTTGTCCTATGGTGGTGCGTGACTCACAGTGTCTCTCTTCAGCGGCTGAACGCCCCTGGGGAGCCCAACGATAATTAAAATGAAAGTAAAACATTTCCTTGGTCATAAACATATGTATTCATGATACAATCAACCAATTTCCAGGTACTTTTATACACATGACCTCATTTGACCTTACTTTCGGACTGTGACACATATGTCACATTGGGCTATCCCGCACACAAAAATTGCAATGGGGTCAAAGTGAAGCATTTGTATGCTAATTTCCAACTGCAAGATACATGTATCCAAAACACTGTAGAGGTGAACACTTTCCAGCATTGAAACAATTCATTTCAGGTTGGGTGGGAAGGTGGGGTGGGAAAGGGGGGGGGGGTGAGGGAAAGGGGTGAGGGAAAGGGGTGAGGGAAAGGGGGGGGGGAGAGGGGGGGGGGGGACTTCAGTGTCGACATCCATTGGCTCATCTGTGCCACTGTCATCATCTGAGCTGACATCACTCTGCATAATCCATTGCTTGCAACACGTCAATGACACGAAGCCTCATTCGCGTGTGCAAGGACATAGCATAGTATAGTCTAAAAAGTAAAATAAAAACAAAAAAACAAAGAGGGGGGTCATTTATAAATTTATATTTTACACTTTTACAACAAAGATGCAGGTAAGCTATGAACTCAAAAAGTCCAGTAACATATATATATTTACACAACCTCCCTATTATTTACGCACAGTCGGGAACCACATAACGACCGAGGATCGATATTGTGTTTTCCTTTGTTCCTTTACTATACCCTAACCCCATTACTTAGCGCTTGCCCCAACGATCGAGGACCGAATTCGGACAAGCAAACCGTCCTTCGAGGATCCTTTGTTCCCTTTGTTCTCTTTTTTGTTTCGATCCTCAATCGTAATACGATACAAGAACAGTTGAACATGGTGTGGAGCCAAACTAGCGTGTATGGCACATTGACATTGTACACAAAATCACGTACGTAAGATCCCAAAGTGACGCCGGTGTAACATGAACGTTCTAGCCCTTCTTACCCACCAATGATACCTGATCACCATAAATTCTAAGGCTTTATAAAACCTTTACTATCTACTGATCATTCTCATATATTATTTAGGTATGGTTCTTACCTAAGAAGCATCCAAAATGGGTTTGCTTGTAGATCTGTACTTGCATCAAAACTGCCACGTTGGAAGTCATTACCTTAGCTTATAATACACCAGCTGCCAAAACAGAAGTCGCTATTTGTGTTACATAGATGTCACTGTGGGCCTTGGCGGTATGATTTTCTCAAAGAAAGCATTGTTTAATTTTAATGATTTTTCGAAATGTTTGTGACATATACGTCACGTGGGGCTCATAAACTGGCAAACGAAATTCATTTAGGAAGAATTGCAGGCCCTTTCGCTTCCTGCCCCCTCCAAAATTTGCAGTGTTCACCAATTGGTCTGGTACCAAAACGCGAACCAGGTCAGTTTCGGCTTATTCATCACCTTTCTTTTCCAGAGGGTGAGTCTGTAAATGACTTTATTGATAAAGAACATTGCACGGTGCATTATGCCTCCTTTGATAAGGCGGTAGATTTAGCTAAAAATATCAAAGAATATTTTTCGTGGAATATATCCGTCTTTTAAAGCTGGAGAAAAATATCTCTTATGCTGTTAAGTTTAGCCTCGGCCAAGACTCGAATCTCGTCGTGTCTTTTAGCTTGATGTCTAAATCGTTTGCTAACATATACGAGCGCGGCGCAACCTAACCTAAGTCAAGTGAATGCTATTACATGTAGTACTAAAGCATCTCAGGTCCTTGGATTTATTAAGCGGTTAAGTGGATATACGCCAATAACGCCATCGGTTATTTCTCATAAACTGTATTTGTCACTTTGTAGACCAATCCTTGATTCAGCTTGTCCTGTTTGGAATCCCAATCTGATGTGCAATATTGATCGTATTGAAAGGGTCCAAAGAAACTTCACCAGATTTTATCTTAAGTTGAATTCCTTGAATTCCTTGAATCTCAATTATTCACAACGCTTGAAATGTTTGAATTTGACCTCACTTTAGTCCAGGAGAAAATTGTTGAGTCTTTGTCCCTGTTACAAGTTATTTTATAATAAAACTGGAGTTGACAACTTGTTTTGTTCAACTGAACCCCCACAGAGATCATTCCACTTTCAGGATCCCTTTTTCCCGGTGCAATGCATTGAAATATTCTTTTTTTCATAGTGTGGCAGTTTTGTGGAATTCCTTGTCCATCGAAGTTCGTGTCTTGCCCTCAGCTGCATCTTTTAAAAAGACAGTCAATAGTCTTCTCCTGGACTGAAGTGAATTGACTGAAGTTCTTGTGCAATATGGCATGTCTGACACTTAAACAGGTGTATTTTATTTATTTATATATCATATTACTATATACATATATATATATAAAAAAAATCTTATTTTTTTTTTCTCTAATTCTTAATTTGTATGTAGTTTAATTGGTCGCCTGCTCAGACGCGTCATCATGCCCTCTCAGTTAGAGTGGTTAATAGGCAAGAGAAGAACATTGAATCGCTCACGACTACTATTGAAAGATTCACAAACCCAATTGTAGAAGAAAGCTGTGACCTGTTCAACCTGGTGACGAAGGCAGTCATGCCTGAGAAGGTCAAGTACGAAGCGACGAGTCATCACCCTGGGACCAATCAACGGAGCCATTGGACCAAACAAAGCTGCTGCTTTGCCAGGATTACATGCCTTTAGTGGAGCTGACAACACAGGGGGCTTTGCTAGCAGGGGCAAACTTTCATTCTGGAAAGTCTTCCGTGACATACGGGATAACGGCAACGAGATATCTGCACTGGCAAGTCTAGGAACCATGCCAAGACCGAGGGATGCCATATTTGATGGTCTCAAAGAGTTTCTCTGCAAGGTCTACCTCCCAGATAGCAGAAGTGCGAAGGTGGAAAAGCTGAGATGGTGGCTTTTCACAAAGAGACAGGCTGAGTCAGAGTGGTTGCCGCCTACACAAGAGGCACTGCGACAAGCAATCATAAGGGCACACTACCAAGCAATCATCTGGAACAATGACACTATTCCAAACCCAGCGGTACCGTCTCCACAAGACTATGGCTGGAACTTTCAAGACGATGTATGGGTTCCAGTGATGACCAAGCAACAGCCTGCACTAAATGCAGTCATCCAACTGGTGAAGTGCGGCTGTACAAGGTCCAAATGTGACAATGCGAGGTGCTCCTGTCGCAAAGCAGGACTCAACTGCACAGAGTTATGCGCCTGTGACCTAGATGAGGGGTGTGACAATCCTGAGATGCCAGACACATCATTCCATGATAAAGAGGATGATGACTCTGGAGATGACGAGGACGATGTTGAAAACTTCATGTAAATCATGTGCTAGCTGAAAGCGTGACACTCGTTGTGATTTTCAAAAATGTTTTAGGATTATTCAAATTTTCTTAAATTTCTCAGCCATTTCTAAACCGATTTTGACCAAATAAAGTTTGTTCTATAATAAACATTACATGCTTGGTCTTGATTCTTTACTTAGTTGTTCATCACCTCACAAAAATATTATTTTTTAAAGTGCCCTCTAAACCAACATTGACCTACCCCTAAAAAAGGTCTACCAAGTAAAATGTTGTTGTTTCCGTTTTTCCTTTACGATTTTCATCTGCCAGGGATTTCAGACTGCCAACATGTTTGTTATTGTTATTTGGGGTGGCCTTAAGGTATTTGGATGGGTGGCTTGCTTTCATACAAAAAAAATCCCACGGGAATGTTCAGGCTCCTTGACTACTGCTTTTTATTTTTTTATCTTTTTATCTGGTGATTTTCATGTGTTTTAATCAACACAGGTTTTTATACTAAGTTCATTGTTTTAATGTTGTGTTTGAATATGTTCACATAAAATACGTGGTATTCTTATTGTCATCATTATCATTATCATCACATGTAATCACTATTTGAGAGGGCACAAATGCTACAATCACACTGACATTTAAGTATAATACTCGAGTCTAACATTCAATGTGTACAGAATGTTTTTTACAAATTAACATATTGTACAGTTCAGTAAACGTGATTTAATTTTGCTAAAACGTTTGTTAAAATGCACTTTTATTTGGCATTATGGGACATAAACAGATTTGCTGCTGTAATTACTAAATGGAACATTACACAGCACTGGCCCTGTCATGTCAGCCATCGTTCCTTAATTGCCTTACACTCAAGTTTCCATTGCTCTGAAATTCAACTTCATTAGACATATCAAGCATTTAATTAACTGCAGCTTATAATATTTCCTAAACAGTAATTGTGTTCACGAATTAAACACATTTGTAAAAGTAAACGCTTCAAAATAATAATAAACGGCGTCACATGTTTAAAATCTGTCACAGACAATAAACTTGTCACATGTTTAATATAAAAACAGTTTGACGTGTTATTTTTTTAATGTGTGTTTATTTTTTATAAACACCCTTAGTATTTACAATTTACACACTACTAGTGTATATTATTTAAACACACCAACTGTTTAGAAATTAAACACCGTCTACGTTATGAATTTAAACACTAGGTGTGTTTTAGGGTTAAACATGTTTAGGGGATAAACTGCGACCCATGTTTAAAAACTGTCACAGATAGGTGTTTATTCGTGTGTTTTATTAGATATAGGATTCAAAGGCACAAAGTAAGATCTCTCGATAAATCGGACACCACTTTAATTTAAACGTGGTGGCTAAAGTCTCAAGGGTATACTCTTTTTTTTGTTAAAGAAAACGTCTACAAAAACCCCTGAATTATTTTATAACCCAAAGATAGACAAAGTTAGCGTGACGATCGAAGGAAAACCTAACCAACTCCACAGTTCGGGTCTCATGAGATATCAACACTGGGGAGAAATCTAAGAGTTTTTTGGAGACTCATCCGATTTAGGGTTGACGGAGTTGGATATCGGCGATTATTCTTTCAGAAGATACGGACTCTGGCTGAATATGAACAAAAATCACGGATCGGGTAAACAATTCGGCGATATAAGCAGAGGAATCTCTATATTGATGGAACGCGAAGCTCAATCCGCAGGTGCTCTAAAGTGTTACGTCTTTTTTGGTTAACATCCAAGGAGGTCGCTTGAGCAGCAATAACTTAAAAACAAAATTATGAGTATTTATAAAAGACATGAGTAAGAATATACCGCACTGCGCTTTAATCTGCGGAAGGACAAACTCTGGTAAAACAAAGTTTGCGTTAGACTTGCTAGAAAACGAGTACGCCAACCAATTTGAATACTTGGTGATCATAATTATGTCTAAACTTAGTTATCAACAAAAATAATTATCTTGATATAATAAAAGATGATGTCACGGAGAGGCAACAAGGGAGCCCAAGTTCGCCGGCGTTAAAGGAGAGTCTAAAATCTTTAAAATACAGACGGTGACGACTAAAACTGAAAATCCCGGTAGAGTAAAACAAGGCAAGGCGTTGGCGGAACACAATAAAAAGAGATGCAAAATATAGACGATGCAAAGATGCAAAATATAAACGTAAACAAATACTTTTCTTCCTCTTCTTATTCTTACGCGACAGTTTAGGCCGTACGGTGTACACATTTTCTTTTCATCCCCTTTCGACCCCGTGGGTCTAAGATAACTCTTTGGTTTTGGACATAGTTTTGTCTGGAAATTATGAATAAAAACAGTTCTCCACAAAAACTCCTGTCGAATTTGAGTAATTATCGATCAAAACCGGCACTAAATGATCAACAGCGACGGGGCATTTGTTCATGGTCGCATTACGCTAGCGTGTCACATTAGTTTGAAATACATCTCAGGTCATAGGCCATTGTATCATTGCAAATCAAAACAACCATGGCGTCGCCCATGTCACGATCGTCGCGTGTCGAAGACTCCGTGATAAAACCATTTGTTTTGTTCACTTAAAATAATGTTACGGCCGAGAAAATCTTTGCGAAAATGACAACGAATTGGCAGAGAATTTGGTGAGCCTAGACCTGCTACTGTGTGCTACAACTGTCGTACGAGAATTGGTCGTGTAAACCAGTCAAACAGTCGTGACACTACGCATCGGGTTTACGCTAAACGTTGCGTGTTAGTAAGTATACCGCTGGATTATTGACCCCGAACGTCTGACAATTTGCAATATGCCTGGCATGCAACGGAGAAGCGTAAACGTGCAGAGACACTGTCGGAGAAAGCACATTTGCCTCCCAAAAGTAACTGTCTCGGCCTTGTCGGGTTCGCCGTCATAATCGGGTCCCGTATTTTGCCGCCTAGATCAGTACTTTGTGTCAGTAGATGTATTATTGGCAAGAAACCATGCAACAAGAGGTTGAGTTACCCAATAATCCCAGACAGGCCAAAACAGTGAAGATGCAGGTAGGTCATGTACACGTATAGGCTGTATAGTAAGGTCAAAATTAACGATCTAATCTGCTTCCCCAGCTTCCCAGATTGTGTCTATATCGAATTTTGAGAGGCTGTTTTACCTTAAAAATGTATGTTGAATAGACATACATGTAGACAAAATAAACCTAAAATTCATTTCTCTTACTTTGGCCACGGAAAATCTGCTTCCGACGTTCTGGTTATTACCAGAAATAATCCGACAGCCCAGACAGGGGGTGAGGGTTGCACGGGGGCTGGGTTGGTTGGGGGATTGGTTGGGGGGTTGAAAAATAATTCCTGCTTATAAGTTATATGCTTCAGTCCAGCTTCATCACCATTACCAAACTGCACGAATGATGACCCAAGTGGGGCTATAATATTGACCTCTTTTACATTTTTATCTCGTAACGGGTCGTGTCGTTCAAAAATCCATTATTGATTGTATATTTCCTCCCACTTGATTCAACCTTTTTATGCAGTTGCTAATCAAGAAACAAGCAGTGATGATGACAGATCTCTAAAGAAGCATTTACTCAGATCCAGTGCCAGCCTACCATCTATAAGCCCCAAAGTTTGAAACACGTCCTACCAGCCATGTACATCATCTGCCAAATATCGCATGGGTTGTTAAAATTGTAACATTAATGTTATAACTTCAGTGATTTTTTTTAATTTGTTCTAACGGAAAAGTTGAGAGAATTATGCTCGAACTGGTTATGAATGATTGAACTGGTTGATGATATTTAAGACACGTCAGGAGCATTTCTTGTTGACACTTTTAATTATTTTCATTTAGTTAAAACCAGTTCGCGCCGGATGACGTATATAACGCAAAAATTTCCCCAAATTCAAAACGGATGACGCATAAACACGCCAAGTTCAAGTTCGAAAATATATGTCAGTAGCGCGCAAGGCCGGAAATGCGTGGGTGTGCTTCCCGGCACTATCAGCCTGAACACGCTTCGGATCGAGTTTCGTTAAAAATAATCCCGCCCGTGGGCTCGGCGATGTTAAAATAATCCCGGCGCGAACTGGTTAACTGAATTTGTTTTAAATGCTCTTTCTAATTGAAAAGTGTAACCCAGTTTAAACTTATTGGAACTACACACTGAACGATCCATTATGGAGTATGAATATCCCCCTTTTTGAGAAAATATTGACTAATTGTACTAAAAATGGGCATTCACACAAATTTATTCAAATTGTGCATACAATTCACTCTTTCTGTCATTTCAAATGTTATTGCAACATTGACTTTAATCACAATAATTGTTCAGAGACAATTCAGTATGCCATTGATTACAGTATGCCCAATAAGGTTAATACAGATCCAGTGTAAAATAAAACTGTAGGGTGGGTCAGGCACTATCACTCCTGGACCACAGCAACCAACATGTGCAGGTACAGGGCCACAAATTGTGAACATTTATTTGTTAATCCTCAATTGTCATGTGATTTTGTTTATTTTAATGTCACTTTGCAATGTTATGTTCCATAAGTGAGCACAGAAGATTGTGTAGTGCTGACAAGAATATAATGACAAACAATAGACTTTGTGGGGATCTTATTTTTGATTGTTTTCATTACAAGCTTGCCTTACCTATGAAACCTATTAAATTGCCCCCTTAAACAGCTGATTACCCATCTCCCCTCCCTCTACAAATATTATTAATAATAATGTTTTCTTTTTAAATTATAAAAATTAATACAGATTGAATAAGCCATTTCATTTATCAATCAAATATCAAAAAACGTATTTAAATAGATCAATCTGGGCACCTATCAAGCCAAAGAGAGTGATTTAAAATTACATGTAGACAGGGGTAACAAGTTATATTTGTCACAAAAAACGTTGATGTCCTGTGATGTACATGTGTTATACAGGGCAAGTTGGTTTGAGTCAATATACATTAAGTGGGAAAAAAAGTATGGGGCGAAGTGGCTTTGGGGCAAAATTGTTATGAAAACTAGGCGAGAAAAACCAACTCGCCCCATGCTAGTTTCGCCCCATTACATTTTTAAAGTGAATAACTCAAGTTCGACTGGATATTTTTTGGAGAACTTTTTGCAGAGTATTGTAAATAGCTACTATACACTATATATGCCTTCAAAAAGTAGACCCATGGGGGTCGAAACGAAACTCATTTTCTAGGCATCTTTTCAGTTACACCATACGGCCCAGTTGGAGCGTTAGCAGGGTTGGTGCTTTTAATCGGGGACTCTATACGTGGAGTCAAAAAAAACTTCGGAGAGAAAGGATAAAACTCCACCCATACAGCCTTCTTCTCCACCCGATTTTGTAAAAATGGAATAAAAAAGTTTTAAAAAAATAAAAAGTGGTATCGTTAATACATTTAAATGGATACACTCTTTAAAATACGTGGTTAAAAAGTAACCACGCCGTGATCATTTTTAACCACGTTCATGGCGTCAGATATGCACCGACGAAATACGGGGTCAAAATGACCCCGTGCGACGTGGTTAACGAAAACAAACACGTATTGTCAGATTTTGACAACAATCGTGGTTGAAATATAACACCAACCCCGTGGTCAAATTAACCCCTTCCCGTAGTCATTTTGGAATAACCCCTTTTTGGTGGTCACCAATGTGTCCACGTTATATGAATATGTTTATAAATCTATAGATAAATTACTGGAAGGCTGTGGTATTAAACTAAATTTGAAAAGGTATTATAACAGCGATATAAACAAGTGAAGACAGTCTCTGTATACGAATAGACAGTTTAATAATAATAATAATAATAACATTTATATAGCGCCTTATGCAATGCCTCAAAGCGCTTTACAGAAATTCGAGACACTAAAATATATTAATATAAATCTACAATAAAATTGGTTGAAGCTAATGGCTACTATACAAACTTACACATTTCCAATAAGAATTACAATTTAAATTACAGAAACACTTACAATTTTTAAGATAACAAATAATTATGATAAGATAACTAGCGTTATAAGAGGGGAGAGGTCTGCAGCACATTCACCCTTAGTCTTGGTCAAGACCAAGCTAGCCCGTTCATTTGTTCCGCGCGCGGCGCGCCGTCCGTATTATTGAGGGCGCCCTTAATTATCGCCAGATTCCTGGATCTCTTCCACTAGCTAGGTCTTGGCGCAAGCGTCACGTGACGGCCGCAGGGTATAAAATCTGAATATGTATATATTTAAATTTATGCTCTTTGGTAATCGCGCAAGCGCAATAATGTAGATAATTTTGCATACAAACTGGTTACGCGATGTGCACACACAAACCATGGATATGCATGTACCCACATCATAATACTCTAACAAGCATGCAAGCGCTGGAGTGGTTGAAAGTTTTGTTAATGCTTGGGCCGGGGCCCATATGCATGGACGTCGCGCGTGGCCGGCACCATCGCAGCACTGTCTGGAGCATGCATCTCATACATGTACAAATGTTATTGTACATTGTACATGTACATGTACATGTATGTACAATACATTTGTATTCCGAGAACAAAATAATTATGATGGCGTTTCAAAAACAGTTCGATGGTGTCTGATATGCAATCGTCAGTTAATCACATGTAAGCGATACATATCCATAGATACAGCGAGTGCTAGGCTACGGAAAGATCCAGCATTCGTCATCAAGTTGACAAATATTGTTGGCGAAACTATCAATGTTGGCGAACCACATATGTCAAAATACATTTGTGAACAATGTGACTGTAAGCTCAGTAATGTTCAGAAGAATGCTAAACTAAGGGAAGAAATTAAAAAAGATTTTTGTATCACAAAGTCTAAGCACGGTGGCAAGACGGCAAGTGGGCCTAGTACACCTAAAAATACTTCCGTCCTCAAGAGAAAGGCAGCCAGTTCCCCTGGAACTCCATCTACTCGCAAGGTAATTTGCAAGATGAACACAACAAACTACAAAGGGAATCTGTTTGTTCTGCAATGTCTGGGAATACTCAAATAAGCATTATGTTGTATGTTTTACCATGTTTAATACTTTGTCTTTAGTTGGTCCAATTAGTACTACCGGTACATGTACTGTACTAGTCGGTAGTAATACTTACTAAGGTTGGTGCTCAGAAATAGTAAGATCAATGAGAGTGTGTAAACTGTTTTTAAAACATGCTGTAACCATCAGCATAAAAATGAACTACACTCTGAATTTATAGTTCATATTTTTTTCTTTTCCACGTAACTGGTCTCTACATATTAACATAAATAAAGATGGCATCGAACAAAATTAAAAATTAATTGTAGATAGGGGTCCCCAAGAAGCAATAGCTTTTCGAGTAGGGACCTCCAATAATTGACAATTATGTTAATTAACACATAAAAATTAAAACACTACACTAAACAAAATAGAATAGTAGTCTTGTAATCCCATGACGCATGTCAACAAAGAAGCTAATTACAATATAAATACCTAGTAAATAGTTAATTAAATAATTGACCATATATTTCAATGCAGGCATTAAAGTTTTCATCACTTCCTCCCCAAATTTTGCTCCTATCTCATTTTTTTAATAAATTATTTAAATTGTTGTTTATATTCCTTGTATTTTTTTGCAGCCACTCCCACTCAAGAAGCGCCTGCATTTTGAGCAACCAAGCTCTGCTGGCTCAGTCAAAGGCGAGGTACGTAAGCTGAGGTTTTGTTTATTTACACTAGGCCTGTATGCAATATAGATTATTAATTTGAAAGTGAAAAGAGAAGGTACATTAAATTAATTCCATACTCGGATTTCACTTATCTGCCGCCAAACATCAATTTTCACCTCACCTTATGCTTTTAATGGAGGCCAATTATTTTCATTAGACAGCAGACGTTTGCTTTGACAGTCTAAAAGGCATGAATAATTAATTTATCATTAATCTTTAGTTTATTAAATAATTGTGTTATTGAAGAAATAAAGGGATGTGATTTGAGAACGGAAAGTGCAACTTCTGGAAATCAGGAAGCAAGTTTATTAGGTTAAAACAAAAAACAAAAATTGGAGTCCGAGTACGCAACTCGTTCCCGAATCTTTACTTGTTTTTTGAAAAATCTAAAGTTTAAACTTTTTGAGGCAACACATTTAAAAAAAGGCTTTTTTTGTTTAGCTTCACAATCACAGCTAGATGTAAAAATGTTAGTAAATAACGGGCATCTTTCAAAGAAAAGGGCCCTGACATCCCAAACTGCCTATGCTATTATTGATTTAATTATAAATTTGATAGCACGAGTACATAGTACAGCATGGAGGATGAATGAATAATATTTCATAGTTAGTATTATTATTATTATTTACAAATACACTATATTAATACATGTAATATAATACTACATGTAACAATTCATCATTACTCCCACATTAGAATACATTATTATTATTGGGATTATTAGGATTACCTTTCCGCATTTTAGGAGGCTTTTATATTCACCCAATCATATTTCATGTGTGAGTGAGCATCAGCTGTTAAAGTGTAGGAGTAATGAGGGATTGTTAGAGATTGCATTTCATTATAATAGTGTGTGGTTGTACGTTTGATTGCACTTAACACAAATATATGTCAATTTAGTAAATAATTCTGGGCGAATTCAAACTTTTTTTTCTGTTATACACAGGTGACGATACATTACTCTAACCACACTCAAACAAGGGAAATAATTGGACCGTGGCTACCAGTTGTTGTTGCTCTTTGTGAGGGAAGGCACACAGCTGCAGTACAACATGTTGTACGGATCAAGCAATGCAAAGATGAAGTTAAAAGATGTGTAGTTAACTGTGTGACTCAAGAGGTCAATGATGTTTGTGATTCTCAGAGGCCATCTCTCTTTAGAGGATCAACTAAGACAGATCTTGAACAGTTTAACTTCAAACTGCAGCATCAGGAACTTAACGAACGAGCCCCATACCTATCTTCCATCCTGCACGCAGTTGCTGAAAAAACATCCGACTCATCTCCAGAAATGCTACACATACCAGGAATCACAACAGCAGCCAGTATTTTGTTAAACTGCCGCTCCAGAGACATGAATGCACACCAAGTCTTGAACTCCCTCATCCTAAAAGAAAGTGGGGCTAAAAAAGCTGCCTTCCGAACTCTGAACTCCACTAAGATATGCACAAGTTATGACACGATTCTCCGACGGCAAATGGATTTTGGGATGGACTACGATAAGGAAGTAAAACAATGGGCCAAGGAAAAATGGAAGGCAGAAAGCAAAGAACATCAACTAATAAATAGCGGGACTGCAGAAGAATTGGACAAGTTTCAGAAGCAGAGGAAGGATAGCGGGTACCAACTAGTGATGGACAATGTGGATCTAATCATCCATGCCAGACATACTTCAAGAGCCAAGTATGGGTCGAATCTTCACATGGCCCAGGTAATTGCTGTCAAAAATAGAGTCAGTGGACTTCACCTACCAGACGACAAATCTTCATCGCTAATCGAGGATGTAGATTTGTCCAAATTTGTACCCACAATAACAGACAATAGACTGCTCAAGCAAGAATGGGTCATTTTAATTGGGAAAATGATCTCCGACCACATTCCTGCCCTACAATGGTTTGCATCTCATTTGCCCAGCGAGGTACCACATGCTCACATTGCAGAGATGAGGCAAAAGTCACAAGTGGTAAGAATAGTGCAGCGGCTTAGCAAACCAAATGTGCGTTTTGAATAACAGTTCCCAAATTGATTAACAGATGATTGCACACTAATTTTTTTTTAGATTGGAATATTTGGAAGGCATGTCAAAATTTGACCTTCGTCAATCAGTATGTGTTTTTGTTTAATGTTGTCACACTTTTCAAAATTGTGTGCATGTCTTTCACCTATGAAAAAATGAATTTCGAATATATTTTTCTTGTTGATGAGATATTG
This sequence comes from Crossaster papposus, assembly GCA_037893245.1. NCBI lineage: Eukaryota > Metazoa > Echinodermata > Asteroidea > Velatida > Solasteridae > Crossaster > Crossaster papposus. The sequence continues at coordinate 2,955,273 of JBAIAA010000630.1, forward strand.
CCTAAAGGCCTCGAAACCCCCAAAAATCATAAAAAATCACAAGATGATCGTGTCATCATGACGTCACCTCAATTTATGTCTATAACACATCCCGACATACATGTACCTGCCTACATGTACCTGCACACAATTTTAATTCAATTTGAATATTCTTCTTGATTTAGCTTGTGTGAATTGGAGTTATTTTAACCATTGCTTTGCTAACAGGTCAATCTAGGAGTTATCATGGAAGATGAGAATACTTCAAAAGGCATCTACAAGATAATGCACCTTTTGCACCAGTACGTCCCAGGACATGACAGTGAATCAGTCACACCTGTCATCAGTGCAGGTGATCTCTTGACTTGCGAACGGGAAAGCTCCTGCAAGAGTGAGCAAAGAAACTCACAGACACCGAGTCAATGCTTAGAGGGCATTGTTCCTGTGATAGCGGACTTTCATGCTCTGGCAAACTTTTATCAGGTTAGTATATTTTTTATCAAACTTTTAACAGTTTTAACACCCTATCTGCAGCCGTGTTATAAACAACAGTCTGGTCAAGTTAAAAATTGGAAACTGCATTTTGTAGATTTTCCTGTGTCTGTTCTGTCTGCTATCAATGCCAAAGATCTACATACCTGGATCAAATCTTCCCTCAAACACATGTCTCGAGAACACAAGTTATTGACCAAGTAATTTTGTTTGTGTTGAGGTTATGACAGTATTTTGGGATACTTTTCATGCTCTGTGTGTATTCAGTTTAGAGTGCAATAGAGAATTACAAATAATCTGAGTGCCCTATCATGTTCAGGGGGGTGTTTCCTAAAGCTTTACAATTAATCTTTACTGCAAGCTATTCCAAAATATCAATCTTAAACCCTTAAATTCACAATTGTGACCAGCTCTACAAAAAAAGTGTATTATGTCACGAAGAAATTGAGTTATGGTTAAAAAGCCCACAACGTAAGCTTTCATTTGGTATATAATAGAGCTCCATAACTCCTTTCATTTTGGAGACATGACGTGTTTACATATTGTTTACATTCTTGGAGTTAAAATTACACAACTGAGAAAACGTGCTTTAAAATAGCTTGCTCTGATGTACATGTACTACAACAGAACGATGCACACAAAACTGTAGGTATTAAATATGTCATTCATGACAAAAAATTAAAGTCACATTTTGATGAAATGTTCACCCTCTCAACCTTGAGCAGGCCATTACGTGATAGTGCACAGCGCGACTTAATACACGTTTTTGTAGAGCTGGTCACAATTAATCTTATCTCTGTTTTAGAAAGAAAGTTAGTCAATATCAAACTTAAAGATGGACTACAACGGAATAATGATAAAGGCTTTGTTGCCTTTTTTTGTTCGAGAAATGTATAATGATTACTAATATATCATTAGTATTCAATAAATGTTGTTCCTTCATGCAAAAAAACCCCAAAATTGATCGGCGTTCTACGACCCAGAAAAACTAAGTTTCAGCAAAAGCCCTTAACTCATGAATAATTCATACGTTGTGTGTGACGTACTACCCATGACGATTTACTCGGGTCGATCGTGTGCGTGCATTTTTACCGTACAATGCAATGCGGAATAACAGCGGACAAGCTAGGCTATATTTTGGTACAACTATTTTCGACCGAAAAACAGCGAAGAATGTCCGATAGCAGCGAGTATTGGGAAGACCACAGTATAGATGAGGAAGAGGCATTTCGTGGAGGTACTTCTGAGGACAGTGATGGCAGCTCTAGCGATGAGGGGAGCTCACCAGACGAGAGAGAAGGCGATGACTCTGCGGCCACGGCAGACCCGGCGGTTGCCGATGACTCGGCCGACGTAGAAGCAGTAGGCCTGGTGGTAGTAGTACGAATTCTCTCGATGTTTGGCGCTTTCAATGTGGGGATCGATCCAGGCTTTAAACGAAACTTTGTTGTCAATCCCAGTGAAATTTTCAAAGCACTTGAAGGTTCAACACAGTCCTCTGAAAAATGTGCTGAACAAATCAAAGGCCTACTTCTTGCCGAGAAGGTCAGAAGGTGAAATCCTTTCGTGTAATATTTACGAACTTCACCCATTCCTTTGATAACGCAGGATCCCGCGGAAATTGCACAAAATGAATCTCTGGATTCTTCGAACAATTTCTCGTGCATCCAGTCCACCAACAACACATGAAGTTGGCATTATTGTAGCTGATAGTGATACACTATAAAAAAAAGATTTGTAAAAACTTCATGCCTCTGCATGAAAACGCATACATAATACACACGGAATAACATGGCGTTTTTTGTTTACTCTCGGTTGCTCATGGGTAGTACGTCATCACTTTTCGCTGGTTTACAAGTCCGCTGGTACTATATCGTGGATTTCATTGTGGTTTTCAGTGGATCTTTGCCGGGAACCAGTACAGGGCGGGAAATTTCAAAATCGAAGAATCGAGGTCTAATTTTTTCGGTCAAATTGCAACAAAATTATTTAGAGAAAAACATGACCGTAACAATAAAGTGTTACCTGAACACAACATAAACAAGGTCCGATAATAAATTTAATGTGTGAGTTTTCGTTGTAGTCCATCTTTAAACATCACTGTAGCCTCATCAATTGTAGGAGCAAAACAATTAATCTTACGTACCATGTGAACATTTTGCGGGAAAATAAGACAAGAATTTCAATATTGTGTTGGTGTAACATATGTGACACGATCAAGTGGAATGAGTCGGATGTCGGCCCCGGTCAAAAAATGAGTTTTCATGTAGTTTTAAAGAGGGCATCTGTCTGTTTTAAAAACTGAAAAACCCCATGTTGATACAATGTTTTGTTGTCGAGTTATGTAAATTTGTTTAAATACCAACGAAGAACACAGTGCATTTTGGAGATTCCCCGACATCCGACTCATTCCGCTTGATCGTGTCACATATTGCTGCTGTGATAGTTATGGCATTTTGTGTATACATTTTCTCATGTCACTCAAGGTAGGATACACCATTTGCAGATATCGAATTATACTACCGAATTATGTGGAAATATCTTACTTATTTGAAAGTAAATAATGATCGTAGGCATCAAGCAAAAGGATTGCGATATCCTGTAGTTGTTTCGAAATATTTAATTTTATAAAAACAAAGTTACGATCGCCGGACAAAAAAACCCAAGAACAACATAAGAACCACTGCCTGGCGCCAGTTGAAAATGAAGTACGAACGCCATCTTTTCTTGCTGTTCTCAGCATCCATGAATGTAAAAAATCGGACAGGCCAGTTAAACGATATTTACTATAAAATACAACCCCCCAAATCCACCCATTTATGATAATTTAAGCAATTACATATGGTGTATCCTACCTTTAAGGTTGATATATAAGATTAATTGGTTTCCATTTTTATGAAACACCCCCTGCTACAGGTTTTATTAAAACTTTTAAAAAATTTATTATACTGCACTGTAAATAACAAGGCTCAAAGTTTGAAGGAAGCATACCTGGTCTGGAAAACACCAATAACAGAAAGATTCCCCATTAAAGTTTTGTTTGTAATTTTAACGGTGTATTAAAATGCAGTTGATTTTTTTGATCGGTGGCATTTTACAAAGGAGATTGTTATTTTTTTTTCAATTGAGGGACTCTTCTCACTTGCCCAATACAGACTCGGACAAACTACACTTGTAGCAACAGTTATTGTTGTATCGAAAAATTTGTATTAAATGGACAACATTTGAAAATGTCACAAAACAAAATTACAAAAATTCATTAAATATCTTTATACTGAAATGACAGTTTAAAGCATCCTGCAAAATAATGACACCTGGTGTGCCGTCATTTTCAAGAAACATGGTATTTGGTAATCACTTTCCATAGCTGGTTGGCCATCCAGCATTGGGAAAAACCAGACTATTTTCAAGCAATTCCCCCAATTTATTAAATTGATACTTGATGTTGCAGTTGATGTTTACGTGAGATGTTTACATGTGAAATATTACAAGCACACGCCGCAGTGCACCTCTGTGCATGGCTGACGTAAAGTACATGTAGCATGTCCGCGGTGAACGTGTACCCGTGCTAACATTGCAAGGCATGCTTTGTTGACGCAGTGGACATATTTACACGCATCAGTCTCCATTGAATTTATAAAGCTGAGGATTATCAGCTGCGTTCAGTAATTTCTTGACATTCAAATTCTCCCACTATTGACTCCTTTGACATTTTCGAAAGGGTGCTTTTCAGCTGGGCTTGCAAATATGTACAATTGTGCCCAGCCCTGTGTATAGTAATGCCTGGCTACATGTGTATTTCCACGACTGACGTACACACGGGTCAGATTTTATGGCGAGTAGCAGATGGCGTGATATCACACCCCGACTGCAGAAATTAAAAAATGCCCTGGCTGGAGAATGTTGGCAAAAACATGTAAATAACGGTGCTAATAAACTAAGTGTTGGCATCTTGTAGTACATGTAGTTGCATTATGAAAACATTAAAACAGGAAAGAAATACAGCAAACAGAAATTGTGATGTCCATAGATTTTAATTGAAGGCAAATTATCACATGACATTCTAATGTATATAATGTATACTCTAATTACTACAATGTAGTTCTAAAAGGTTTATTAAATACATGTAACTGGTGAGCGACAACAGCTACTAGAAAAGTACTTAACCTTACCTACAAAGTATTCAGCTAAAAAGAAATCTGATAAATCAACATTATACACCATCTTTATTTTGATAAACATAACAGGGCTATAAATCATTTATTGGGAAAACATTGATTGAGCCACCACAAATACATGTACCGGTTAAGATCATTAAGATGTATAAATCGACCGTTTATCATGAAGATGATGAAATGTGACAAATATTAACCCTGACCCCTAGAGTGCTTTTACTAGAAAGTGTCCCGGATTCGCCAAAATCAATAAGTTTGTCATGCGAAAAGTGAAAAGTGCGGATCTATCATTTTCCATTCTGGAGAATCCATCAACAATCAACTAGCAAAGGTATGATGGATTCTGACGAAATATGGATACCATGCTGACCAAAACTTTTTGCAGTGTTTCTTTATATAGTCTTCAAAATCGATCATCTCAAAAATGTATTTTTCCATTTGCAGTACTGCACAATCCATCTGTAGCCTACTGCTAAGCTTAAAATCCGGAATCCATCAAAATTCCCCAGTTTGTTAAAAATAGAGGTATCCTGAATCCACAGAACTCCTTCAAAATAGAGAAACAATTTTGATGGATACAGGTAAATGTATGTTGGGGTTAAATAAATTTCAAGTACTCTGTACATGTACATGATTTAGGTACATAAATGTCAAGTTCGTCAAAGTGCTAAAGGAGTATTAAAAAATACACTAATTACAATTTGGACCGTTTAGTTTTACGGCGTAATATAACTCAAACTTTGATCATTGTCATTCCATTTGTTGTCCGAAATTGGCTGGCTGTAATCAAATTTTTCAAACATTTAAAGAGCGACGCACTGTCACGCACAACATTGTACATACACCTTTAAATCTAAATAACCGGACTTGTACAATGTACAGTCATTTTGTGTCAATTCAACACACATTTGTGACCTGTCACCACAAAATGAGAGTAAAGTTCGCACAATGTGATTCGGAGGTATGGCCATCCAAAGTCAAAATATGAAGGGGTGGTCAATTTTGTGATTTTGCGTAATTTGGAAAACTCTAGTGCTCCTCTACATTATTCTCATTTTTGTGTGCGAGATCAGATGTTCGAAAACCTCTGAAATTACTTGATTTTGCATAGTGATTGCGTATTTAGTGTTTGGATTCAAGTCCATTAGTGGTCTAATTAACATGGTAATTAAACATGCAAACCAGGTTCTCCTGGAGCACTGTATTTATCGCAAAACCTCCAAGTGTTACTTTTTTGTATGTACCATTGGAAAGCTCTCTTTTGAAAATTTGAAAATACAATTATCTGAATTATGTCAAATAAACCATATTTGTGACCCACTCTGCAACAAAAAATTTGTGTCAATTTTACAGTTGGTCAGAAAAAGCAGAAAATAAGCTTTAATTTGGTATACGGCACGACTCGGTAGTGTAATGCATTGGTCTTTTACGCTTGTATGTATTCAAAATATCTTTGAAAAGAAATGAAGATTTACAATTATAGTGCTTCATCAGATACTATGATAAGAAAATGACAAAACCATGCCTTAAAACTTAAAACATTATTTGTTGAAAAAAAAAAATAAATAACCTCCGAGACAATAAACAGCCTTACGTAAAAATGTATTTTGCGACATCCGACTTATTTTTGCAGAGCGGGTCACATTTGTGACCCGCTCTGCAAAAATGAGTCTGATGTGTTAGAATTGTTTTTGTTGTACTTTACAGTTGGTCAGAAAAAGCAGGAAATAAGCTTTCATTATGATATGTGGCACAACTCTGTAGTGTAATGCATTGGTCTTTCACAATTTTGTTCTTTATCAGTTATATTCAAAATGTTTTAAAATCACCTCCAAAATAATAAACAGCCTTTTACGTAAAAAGGTATTTTGCAACATCAGACTCATTTTTGCCGAGCTGGTCTTATTTCACTTGCATGCAGGATAGTATACCAACATGTACATGTGTACGTGTTATACATGCCAAACCTATTACTGTATGCCATGTTCCGGTAACTGCCCCGTACTTAAGGGATCATGAGCCTATCGGAGACAGCAATCTCAGTAACCTTATTCATGTCAAATTGCAACGCCGGTTAAATAACTCGCGGTTAAGATCTAGTTTTCTGTTCGAGACTGCTAATGCTAGATCTGTTCGGAACAAAACCTCTCTCATTGCCGATCATATTGTCAATTCCAGAATTGAACTAATGTGCTTGACTGAGACCTGGCTCAAGCCACATGACTCCGTGTCTGAAGCAGCTATCGCTCCCCAGGGGTATTCATATCTGGGGGCACCTCGACCATCAAAGAGAGTTGGTGGCGGTACTGGACTTATTTACCGTGATGCCCTAAAGGTTCGGCTCCAGCATTGTGCTGAGGAGTCCTCTTTCGAGTACTCGATTTGGCAAGTCGATGTTAGGAACATTTCTGTGTTGCTGATCATAGTTTACAGACCTCCATATTCCACCAATCATCCAATATCCACATCGACCTTCCTGCGGGAATTTGGCGATCTGTTGGAGGAATGTGTACTCTCCTCGCGTAAACTGATTTTGACCGGGGATTTTAACATACATGTTGAGGATCGTGGGGATCCCGACGCAAAACGGTTTTCTGATATTATGAACGCATTCAGCCTCCATCAACATGTCACCGTACCAACCCATGATTCTGGGCATACCCTAGATCTCATAATTACTAGATCAACGAATGAAATCAACCTTTCCCTTCCTCGTGCTGTTTTTAAACTCTCTGATCATTGGTCCATTAGGTGTTGTTTGAACTTACCTGCAACACCTCAGCATCAAGAAAGTGGTATACAGGAAATACCGTAACATTGACACCAACATGTTCAGTAGGGACATTTCCCAGTCACCATTGTGTAAAACTGAGTGGTTTGACTTAGATGGTCTCGTGCAGTGCTATAATCATGAAATGACCGCAATTTTAAACACTCATGCACCTGTGATGACCAAAGACATCACTGTCAGACCCTCGGTGCCGTGGTTTTGCGATGAACTGAAAACGTTGCGGGCCCGCTGCCGAAAAGCTGAGAGGCGCTTCCGACTGTCGGGACTCGACACTGACAGGAAATGTCACCGCCACCTGCGCAATGAATATGTATTCAAGTTGGAAGCTGCAAAGAAGGCTCATTACACATCGGCTATCCGAGACTGTCACGGTGACACCAAGAAACTGTTTTCAGTTGTGAAATCGCTCTGCCATGGCAAACCACAAATTTCTTATCCACCGCATCGATCACTCGATAAACTTACGACAGACTTTATTGAGTTCTTTGTCTCAAAAATTCAAAGAATCAACGAGAATGTGGAAGTACTCGCTCAGACCATTGATCATGGTACACCTGATACCCAACGTAACCCCCCTCCTAAGAAGTTGACTGAGTTTCGCTCTCTATCTGAGAATGAAGTTCGCAAACTCGTCTGCTCTTCCAAAAACGCCAGCTGCGACTTGGATCCAATCCCTACTTGGTTGATCAAAGAGTGTGTTGATGCCGTGCTGCCTGCCCTAACCACTATGGTCAACCTATCTCTGAAAAATGGTGCTGTCCCCGACGTGTGGAAGGTTGCCACTGTTACACCGTTGATGAAAAAGGCAGGTCTGGAACCTACGTATTCCAACTACAGGCCAATCAGCAACATGGCCTTTGTCTCCAAACTGGTTGAACGCGCAGTGGCCGAGCAGATTGTCACTCATTGTTCCACACACGCCCTCTTTCCTGATTGCCAATCTGCTTATAGGCGACACTACTCTACGGAGACTGCTCTGATGAAAATCCACAGCGACATAATGCTCAATATGGATAGGCAACGATGCACTCTCCTAATTCTTTTGGACCTAAGCGCGGCGTTTGACACTGTCAATCATCATAAACTCATCAATACTCTTCAGTCCAAGTTTGGAATCGATGGCACTGTTCTCAGATGGGTGACCAGTTACCTGTCTAATAGGAAACAACATGTGCGAATTGATGCCACCTCATCTGAAGATCGGCCCTTGGAATGTGGTGTTCCTCAGGGTAGTTGCTTGGGGCCTATATTGTTCACTTGCTACATATCACATCTGTTTACCATCGTCTCTAAGCATTCACCTATTGCCCACAGCTATGCCGACGATACTCAGCTCTATCTATCTTTCACTGCTGGTTCTTCCTCGTCAGAGGAGCGAGCCGTCAGTGCCATGCAGTCACTCATCTTGGACATCAGATCATGGATGATTAGGTATAACCTAATGATAAATGATTCCAAAACCGAATTCCTCATCATAGGCACTCGTCAACAACTTGCAAAAGCTAGGGTTCAAGCCATTAGAGTTGGCAATGTAGACATTGAGCCATGTGTCAATGCTAGGAATTTAGGGGTGTATTTGGATTGTAACATGTCCATGGACATTCATATTGGTAAACTTTGTTCGAAAGCCTATTATGGCCTCTACAACATCCGCCAAATTCGGAAATATTTAGATGTTGACACCACTAAGACCCTCATTAATGCATTTGTAATTAGCCATATCGACTATTGTAACTCTCTCTTGGTTGGTCTGCCTGACTACCAGTTGGCCAGGGTCCAGAGAATTATGAACGGTGCAGCCCGTCTCATTTTCTGTCTGCCCAAATTCTGCCATATCAGTGACACTCTCAGGTCTCTTCACTGGCTGCCAGTGAAAGAAAGAATCGAGTTCAAGCTCATACTTCAGGTGTTTAAGTGTTTAAAGGGTCTTGCCCCTAATTATTTGATAGATATGATTACTGTGAGATCTAGTGTTTACAATCTTCGTTCACAGACTCGTATTGTTCTACATGTTCCTCGTATTCATCACAAGACTCTTGGTGAGAGGGCATTCGTGTATAAGGGCCCATGGCTGTGGAATCGCCTCCCGGCTGAGCTGACTTTGGTGGAATGTTTCTCTGTAGATGTCTTTAAAGGGAAACTCAAAGCTCATTTGTTCAGACAGGCATATCCTGTCTAATTTTCTTGTTTCGTATGCTTACCTTGTTTTTGTGCAGCGCTTTTGAATGTGTTTACAAAATTAGCGCTATATAAATGTATATTATTATTATTATTATTATTATTATTATTATTATTACTCATCGAAAAAAGACACTTAAAAATGAGCCAATAATAAAGGCCCGAAAGGGTATGGATTAATCAAAGCGAATAGCCCAGTGAATAATTTTGTTCTGCGTATTTTGACACCTCAAATGTTGAGATACATGTACGATGTTGCTGAGCAAAGTTATTGTCATTTCAATGGCCGTAGGTCAAGTTTCAACCTGATCAACCTGATTATTCAAAACAATAATGCAAACCTGCTTCTATAGGGATGATTGTCAATTTTGAAACTAAACCTACATGTACTGTACGACCATTGAAATGACAATAACTTTGCTCTGCAACATTGTATCTCAACAATCGAGGTGTCAAAATACGCAGAACAAAATTATGCACTGGGTTAACTGGGTTATTTGCTTTGATTAATCCATACCCTTTCGGGCCTTTATTATTGGATCATTTTTAAGTGTCTCAATACTTTTTGTGATGAGTTTATATAACAATTTATCTGGACAACACATTTCCAAAGCTGTGTGGGATAGTATACATGTTATACATGTAGGCATAACAAATTTAGTCGCTCTCATCACTGCTGAAGAGTACTGCCTCTGCATATTCTCCTTCAAATGCATCTTCCTCGTCTGTAGAAATGTCACTACTTGCCAAATTTGCAAGTTCTGGGAAAGGGTCGATCACTGCGATTCACACAGCTCTGTACAATATCCCACACAGCTTTGGCAATGTTTTTCCCAGAGAAAGAGTAAATATCTTTTACAAAACTCGTAAAATGGAATTTTCACATGACTTTCCTGTACCACTTCTTTAATCATGTCAACTGACAATCCACATGCCAAGTCCTGACCTGTGTATAAATGGCCGCTGTCATCCAGCAGGGTCATTAAAAATTCTTCCAGGTTCTTGGTCATTTTTGACATGTCATTTTCTGACACAACATCAACTTCATACTCCGAGGAGGAAGGTCCATGAACTAGCATGTCCATGATTTCTTTTTTGGCAGTTAATGGTTTGGCAGAACACTTTACCTCTGCACATAGGCATGTTTTGGCACAAACATCGCAACAATCATGTTCAACAATTACAGCCGGTTCCTTGTTACATGGAAAGCTTTTCCTTATAACTTGTCTTCTGCAAATATTTCCCTTTAAGAACTCTTTCATATTTTGACTTGTCTTAAGTCCAGCTCCAGCACCTGGAAAATCCAACACTATAGCAACACTCTGCTGACCATCTCGTCCAGCTCTGCCACTCAGCTGCATGAGGTCATCTAGCTCGGTAGGATGACCGACCATGATAATGGTATGAACGCCGCGAACGTCAATGCCCATGCCAAATGCAATTGTGGCAAACAGTACGCGGATCTCACCGGCTTCCCGTGCAAAGTTGTCGATTATGTTTCTTTGCACATCATCCTCAGTGTTTGTATGATACATGTCAAAAAACTTGTGACAGGATGTTGGTAATTCGTCGCAAAACAATAAATACAAGTTACTGACTTGCTTTCTGGACTGGCAATATAGAATCGTCCTTTCGGTCGAACGTCCTTTTCTCTTGAAGCTCATTACACAACCAGTGAAAGACATCGTCCAGGTTCTTGCTAGGGTTCTTGAAAACCACGTGCTTGATATTAGCCCGCTCTGGACTCTCCTGAATAAGCCCAAAGTTTCGTAAGCCGAGGCTTTTAGCAATCTCCTGCTGCACTGTCTTGGTTGCCGTTGCCGTCAAGGCAACAACTGCTGTGGTAGAATGCAGTCTAGAACGCAATTCTCCAAGTTGCCCATGACTTCCGAAATGCACTGCTTTCTCCAGAGGAATGTCCCCTGTTCATTAATTAGATAAAAATGAATGAAATTTTAAACAAAAATATTAGTTATGGTACTGTAGTACTAGTATTATTATGGGTTTCTGGCCTTCACATCGAGTTAACACTGTCTACTCAGTACCTTGAGTCACTGGAAATGTTACCGGCCTAAGTGCTATTTAGCCATCCCATTTGTGGACACAGGTCAACTCGAAGGCGAGTTAACTTGTACGCGGGACAACTGTATACAGATTGGTCAACTTGTATGCGGAACTACTCGTATGCGGGCCAACTCGAGTTGGCTTGCGTGAGAGTTGGTCCGCGTACGACCGTGTACAAGCTGTTGTCCCGCCTACGAGTTGACTTGTACTCCGGCTTGTACAGAGCACCCTCCACAGCACATTATGGTACATGTATAAATGTAGGCCTATTTCTTAAGTCCAAAATGTCACTGTGCATGTTAAATACGGGAACAGGTCGACACGTACGCGGGACGACACGTACGCGGGACGACACGTACGCGGGACGACACGTACGCGGGACGACACGTACGCGGGACGACACGTACGCGGGACGACACGTACGCGGGACGACACGTACGCGGGACGACACGTACGCGGGACGACACGTACGCGGGACGACACGTACGCGGGACGACACGTACGCGGGACGACACGTACGCGGGACGACACGTACGCGGGACGACACGTACGCGGGACGACACGTACGCGGGACGACACGTACGCGGGACGACACGTACGCGGGACGACACGTACGCGGGACGACACGTACGCGGGACGACACGTACGCGGGACGACACGTACGCGGGACGACACGTACGCGGGACGACACGTACGCGGGACGACACGTACGCGGGACGACACGTACGCGGGACGACACGTACGCGGGACGACACGTACGCGGGACGACACGTACGCGGGACGACACGTACGCGGGACGACACGTACGCGGGACGACACGTACGCGGGACGACACGTACGCGGGACGACACGTACGCGGGACGACACGTACGCGGGACGACACGTACGCGGGACGACACGTACGCGGGACGACACGTACGCGGGACGACACGTACGCGGGACGACACGTACGCGGGACGACACGTACGCGGGACGACACGTACGCGGGACGACACGTACGCGGGACGACACGTACGCGGGACGACACGTACGCGGGACGACACGTACGCGGGACGACACGTACGCGGGACGACACGTACGCGGGACGACACGTACGCGGGACGACACGTACGCGGGACGACACGTACGCGGGACGACACGTACGCGGGACGACACGTACGCGGGACGACACGTACGCGGGACGACACGTACGCGGGACGACACGTACGCGGGACGACACGTACGCGGGACGACACGTACGCGGGACGACACGTACGCGGGACGACACGTACGCGGGACGACACGTACGCGGGACGACACGTACGCGGGACGACTCGTACGCGGGACGACTCGTACGCGGGACGACTCGTACGCGGGACGACTCGTACGCGGGACGACTCGTACGCGGGACGACTCGTACGCGGGACGACTCGTACGCGGGACGACTCGTACGCGGGACGACTCGTACGCGGGACGACTCGTACGCGGGACGACTCGTACGCGGGACGACTCGTACGCGGGACGACTCGTACGCGGGACGACTCGTACGCGGGACGACTCGTACGCGGGACGACTCGTACGCGGGACGACTCGTACGCGGGACGACTCGTACGCGGGACGACTCGTACGCGGGACGACTCGTACGCGGGACGACTCGTACGCGGGACGACTCGTACGCGGGACGACTCGTACGCGGGACGACTCGTACGCGGGACGACTCGTACGCGGGACGACTCGTACGCGGGACGACTCGTACGCGGGACGACTCGTACGCGGGACGACTCGTACGCGGGACGACTCGTACGCGGGACGACTCGTACGCGGGACGACTCGTACGCGGGACGACTCGTACGCGGGACGACTCGTACGCGGGACGACTCGTACGCGGGACGACTCGTACGCGGGACGACTCGTACGCGGGACGACTCGTACGCGGGACGACTCGTACGCGGGACGACTCGTACGCCGGACGACTCGTACGCCGGACGACTCGTACGCCGGACGACTCGTACGCCGGACGACTCGTACGCCGGACGACTCGTACGCCGGACGACTCGTACGCCGGACGACTCGTACGCCGGACGACTCGTACGCCGGACGACTCGTACGCCGGACGACTCGTACGCCGGACGACTCGTACGCCGGACGACTCGTACGCCGGACGACTCGTACGCCGGACGACTCGTACGCCGGACGACTCGTACGCCGGACGACTCGTACGCCGGACGACTCGTACGCCGGACGACTCGTACGCCGGACGACTCGTACGCCGGACGACTCGTACGCCGGACGACTCGTACGCCGGACGACTCGTACGCCGGACGACTCGTACGCCGGACGACTCGTACGCCGGACGACTCGTACGCCGGACGACTCGTACGCCGGACGACTCGTACGCCGGACGACTCGTACGCCGGACGACTCGTACGCCGGACGACTCGTACGCCGGACGACTCGTACGCCGGACGACTCGTACGCCGGACGACTCGTACGCCGGACGACTCGTACGCCGGACGACTCGTACGCCGGACGACTCGTACGCCGGACGACTCGTACGCCGGACGACTCGTACGCCGGACGACTCGTACGCCGGACGACTCGTACGCCGGACGACTCGTACGCCGGACGACTCGTACGCCGGACGACTCGTACGCCGGACGACTCGTACGCCGGACGACTCGTACGCCGGACGACTCGTACGCCGGACGACTCGTACGCCGGACGACTCGTACGCCGGACGACTCGTACGCCGGACGACTCCTTCTGTTCAGTCTCATCTCTTTAGAATATTTAAGAAGAAGAATTATTTATTATTAAATAATAGAAAATAATTATTTTACCTCTTGGTTTTAAGTTTGTAATCATCATTTGACATGACATATATTTGTATATATATTTGTACGAGTTGGCTCGCGTACGATTTGGATTTTGCCTGTATTCGTTCAATACGTAGCTAGGCGTCATAGCATTTCCTGAATTATTTTGGCGGCACCGGCTAAATATCAACTGTAGTGCTACTGCCGCTAGTGCCTGTATTTTTTTTAAACAAAATTATGTCCCTTGGCCTTACCACTTTGAAACGCAATGACTTTCGTCAATGAATATTCCACGACATCTCGTTTTCGTCAAACGTAACAACTCTTTTCCCTGTTCTCCAAGAAGTGTTTCCGGACTTGAAAATATAACCGAATACTTGTCACAGTTTTCCAAGACGTCTTGATTGACACCAGAAAGGGTATCTGCTGCTTGAAGACCTAGCTCTTGAACACGTTTAAGTTGGTCGATGGCGAGTGTGTTTAATGGCAAGACCACGATTACCAGAGTTTTCATCAAGACGTCAGCATCATCGGCGTGGTCGCTTAAACTAGTTAAACTGTTCAAATAGTCTAGAACTATTGGGGCGGCTTGGAACACAACACTCTTGCCGAAACCGGTTGGGAGATTCACAACAAGATCATGGCCTTGAACAGTTGAGCAAATGCGCACCACGAGGTATACCACGTTGCGCAAAATAATCACGGACATCGCTCGCAATCGCGCAAAAATGTTGCTGACAATTTGCTGGTTGAATTGCCTTCATCGGTTGTTGAGCAAATTTGTAGCCAACAAAATTATGTTGAAATTCGCCCGTGTTATAATTATTTTCTATGCCCAACGTTGAGTAAGTACGGGTATGAATGTTTCATACAAAAGTTGGGTAACCGCGTTTCATTACACACTGAATGTTGATTAAATGTGAACGGCGGGAAACATTTATTTACAACGGTTGAGCAAATGCGCACCACGAGGTTAAACATTGACCAACGTTGCCCAAAATAATCGCGGACATCGCGCATCGCGATAGCGCCCGGATGATATTACTATGCGCGTTTTACACACACCCAATACCCATCTGTCGATCATGGCGGCGACACTAACCGAGCTGCTGGCGGACTGGGGTATGGAGGAGCTGAAACAGACATTCACTGGTAAATATGATTTGAGGGATCTAGTTAAGAATACGATCGTACTATATACTGCACACGGTGTGGCCATGTATAGGCGGGATTACAATCATATTTTTAAGTAGGGCCTTGCTGGATATAAAGTTGTGGTTCATTAAAACTTGAAGGACACGCCTACTGTAGTTTTGTACTTGACAGCCCACTACTACATGATAGTTATGCATGCTGTTTCGTTTTGATTTTGTGGTCCTGCCCGCCCGAGTACAAACAGTGTTCAACCATTGGGATATTTGAACAGAAAATCTCATTATTAAAATCACTATACATGTACATCAGTACCCTTTACATCCGATTGAATTACATCCGAGTGTCTTTTCAGACTATTTTCTTGACCATTCCACATAGACTCTCCCATTGACTTGCACGTCATACATTCCGTGATGGTAATTTGTACTGTGTACACAACATTAACAAAATGCAATATGCTGTGTACAAAAAAAAGGACCATCATGAACTGTACAGTTACAAATATTTCCGTTTTTTTACGGAAAAAGTGCTGGCAGCTAAATGTCCTGTTCTGTAATTTTACGGATACTTTTTTTACGGAAAAACATTGTATTTTAACGGAATTGTTCAAAAATGTATTCCGTAAAAATACGGATTGGGAGAAAGTACCGTAAACAGAAAACCGTACATATACAGATTTTGTTTAAAGAATGTTGTCAAAACCGTTAATTCTACGGAAAAGGTTTGTATTTTAACGGAATTGTCCAACAAGTAATTCCGTAAATATACGGATTGGGGGAAAACAGAAATCCGTAAATATACAGATTTTTTTAACGAAATTTTATCCAAAGTTGTCCTTATTCAGGAATACTGCAAAACCAGTCTACAATGCAATTTTTGAAGAGTTCAAGAATTGTTTGGGGGCTAGTGATTTTGAACTCCTATATTTTTCAGGAACTGGTTCTGAAACTGTCCTAAAGATTTCATAGAACTTTAATCTCAATAACACCTCTATCAATCAAGAATAGTCTACATAGAAAGCATTATTGATTATTGTTGCAGTTCGTTGGAAATTTAATGAACAAGACAATGAATGCACGTACGTATGTTCTACTGGATGGATAAATGTGCCTGAATATGGCAAACTTATGGAGGGATAAGACATTACTGACAAAAAGACAATTAAACAATCACACCCTGTAGCTAGACAGAGTTGAGCTTATACTTCCTGTACGTGGGCAAAGTTCTCCCCATGCTAACACAAAATCGTGCATACAAGTAAGCTTAGGGAATGTAAATGTAATCAAACAACCAACATTTAACTTTGGGTTCATTGTGTGCCAAAAATTACAACAAACTTCACCCGATCCTCAACAATTGGTATGAAATTAGACTGCATGTACATGAAAACCCCAGACCTGAAAACGTTGTTCTTTGGTTCATTTTGTTTTTGAGATAGCGATCAATGCCCTGTTAAACAGTTAAGGGTACTAGAAATACAAAACTGTAATATGGCGAAAAAAACGTTTTAATAATGCTGAATACTGTAACGCGCTCTTCGCGGTCTAAGGACTTTTGATCTCGACGAGTACACCGACACAGTGACTAGGTACATAAAGTTCTGTGAAGAACTATGTCTACCAACAAAAACTATTACTCAATACCCAAATTCAAAACCTTGGTTCGACAACAGTATTCGCACTAAAGTACGAGCAAAGGACCTTGCTTATAAACAGAAATCTGTGGACCCGGCTGCCTATAAAAGGGCGAAGTATGACTTGGAAAAGAGCATCAACGCTGGTAAACGTAAATATCGTCAGCTTTTAGAGAACAACTTGAACAGTAACAACACTCGGGATCTCTGGGCGGGTGTTCAGAATATCACCAACTACAAGCAAAGTGCGCCAATCATAGATAACGGTGACATTACATTGCCTGATCGCCTGAACGAGTTTTATGCTCGCTTTGATCGCGACATTCTTGAGTCTGGGTCTCCGAGTGCAGCTGCAGCTGACGTCACAGAGCAGGAACCACCATTCATAATACAGCCTGAAGATGTTGCGCGAGTCCTGTCAGGTCTGAACGTGCGCAAAGCTGCAGGGCCAGACCAGATTACGCCACGGCTCTTGCGTAGCTGTTCGCGTCAACTCGCCGATATTCTTGCCAACATCTTCAACTGGTCGCTCAGCATAGCCAAAATGCCCGAGTCTTTCAAGAACTCGATCATCGTTCCAGTGCCGAAAAAGAAACTGATCAGTTCCATGAATGATTATAGGCCAGTGGCCTTGACGTCACAGATTGCTAAGTGTTTTGAACGTTTAGTGATGAATTTCATGAAATCAATACTGCCATGTGATTTGGACCCGTGTCAATTTGCGTATCGGACAAATCGATGCGTTGAAGATGCTGTGAATTACTGTTTGCATTTTAACTTAAAGCACCTTGAACCTGGAAGACCAAATTCATCAAAATATGCTCGTATTTTATTCATTGACTACTCATCTGCTTTTAATACTATAGTCCCGTCTAAGCTTTATCAAAAGCTGATTGATCTTAAATTACCAGGATCTCTATGCAAGTGGGTTTTAGATTTTTTATTGAAACGTAGACAAATTGTGAGAATCGGTTCAAATTTCTCGAAACCAATTGTTCTGAGCACTGGAACACCGCAGGGTTGTGGTCTTTCTCCTCTTTTGTACAGTCTATTTACACATGATTGTAAAGTGGATGATCCATCTAGCGTGATTGTAAAATTTGCTGATGATACCACCCTTAGTGGTTTAATTTGTAATGGCGACGAATCCAGTTATAGAAGTCAAGTATCATCTCTTGTAAAATGGTCTGAATCAAACAATCTTGTCTTGAACGTTGACAAAACTAAGGAAATGATAATTGACTTCCGTAAAAATAAAGGTCAAATTGAACCAATTGTCATTAACGGAAGAGATGTGGACATTGTAGATTGTTTTAAGTTTCTCTGTACATTCATAATGAACACCCTGTCTTGGTCAAATCAAGTATCTGAAAATTTGAAAAAGGCCCAACAACGTTTGTATTTTCTACGTAGACTGAAATCCTTTGGTGTTAGCAAACATATTTTGATTAATTTTTATAGATGTGTAATTGAATCTTGCCTGACCAGCTCTATTATTGTCTGGTTCAATGTCATTCCTGAGTGTGCAATTTATAAACTGAATCGGGTGGCCAAAAACGCATCGCGCATAATTGGATTTAAGTTGGATGACATGAAGACAATCTATGACAAGAGAATGAGAAAGCGTGTCGAAAACATTGTTAAGGATGTGCATCATCCAACAAATGAGTTCTTCCATATGATGCCTTCAGGAAGAAGGATGAGATCAATAGGTGCAAAAACCAACCGTTTCAGAGATAGTTTTATACCATCGGCCGTGCGGGTTTTTAACAATGGGGACTTTTAATGTAAAAAAATATGTATGTACATGTATTAACCAACAGTTTCAAAAATAGTTTTTATATCATCGACCGTGTGGGTCTTTTAACAATGGGGTTTTGAATGTTTAAAATATGTTGTACAAATCAACCATTTCAGGAATAGATTTTATATCGTCGGCTGTGTAGGTCAGAGGGAGTTTTTTCATTTAAATTTAAAGAATTGTTTGTATACTTTTGTAATTATATGTTTATTATTGTTGTTGTGCGAGTCTAACATTACAAATTCCTGTGATTGTTTTTAATCATTGGCTGAATAAAGCAATCTATCTATTAGGGACAGCACAATTCATCTGGGGCAACCCAAATAGGGGAGGAAGTGGGGACAGGACTGGACAACAATTAAATAAGCTTACCAAGACACAGACTTTGAATTCCTGTCAGTATTAATCTTATCCTTGTTTTATAACTCGATCACTTCTCGTATAGCGTACAATCAAACAGAGTACACGAGTGCTCAGATAGACAACCTATTCCATCCAAGCCCAAAGCTTGACTGCCCCAGATATCGGACCACGCAGTGTATAAGCGCGCACAACATACGCGTGGCTGCTTGGCAACCACAACAACACACGCACACGGACCGATCACATGCACAGCACATGATTAGCTGCTGCGCTCGCTACACTACCCCCTCCTTAAAGGGAGATGTGTCCTCGCATCAGCAATTCCTCGAAAGCGACTCGTGTACTCTTTAACAATTTTACAGAAAACGAACATCTTTCGAATTAGATGGGTAAAGAACACAACTTTCTTGGAATAAAAGTTTTCAAAAACCTTAACTTCAAACTTTAGAAAAAACAAAACCATGCATCTAGGCTACTTTGCCTAGAAGTTCTCTTGTAAAAATCTTATAAAAACAAAGAATCTTAAATTGACATTTCTTTAGTAGTTCTGTAACTTCTAAATGAACACATGAACAACCAAATGCTGAATTATCTCTCCTCGAAAGATTAAAAGAAAAAAACTGTTGATTGACTCATTTTAAGCCTAAACTTTAAAATAAATAAATAAAAATGCACGACTGATGTCATTTGGATGTGGGGGGGGGGGGCAGTTATACATCGGTTATGAAACGCTCCTGGATGAGTCGAAAGGCCACCTTCCCCTGGGTGTCCAAAACCTCCTTGATGGTGCGATGACACGGGAGCTCTTCGCGGAATCTGTCTGGACGCCAGCATCCTTCATCATCGGCGTTGGCCTATTCGCTAGGCTGATGATACTAGGCGGGCAAGGGGCTGCTGGAGGCATCACAGTCTCACGTCGTGCCGGGGGTAGAGAGTGGAAATCCAGTACAAGTCTCCGCTCCACACTGCCAGGCTCAAGGCTCACCATGTCACAGTCTCGTCCTGGCGTTCTGGGGACCTCAGGCTCCTGACCTTCGTTAACTGGTGGTTGGATCACCGTCGGCCTCTGGTTCCCGCTGTGTGCAGACTGCCAGTGTCGGTCCAAGTCGTGTTTCCGCACGAATGACTGGGAGCAGTAAGGGCAATTCATCTTCTCTCTGCGCCGATGTTGCTCGTCAATGTGGCGTCTCAAACCGTAGTGTGAAACAAACTCCTTTCTGCATTCTGCACATCGGTGGCGTCTAGTTGGACTCCTTTGCTCGCTTGGTGACCGGCTTCTACTGCGTCCCATCCTTGGCCTGCATGCAAAACAAAATAAAACGAGGGGATCTGGTTAAGATTACACACACCAATCACCAAGCCGATCAGGGGGCTTGCGCTTGTGCTTGCTGGGTAGTGGCTCGTCATCAGCACCGGCGCGGGGCAATATGACTCGCGGGCTTTTCTCCCCCTCTATGTTAGGAGATTCCGTGTCCTGCTTCAACGTTCTGTCGTCTTCGTCTGGATCACTGCCGGCTTCCCTGGTCTGATCTTCTGAAACAGTAACTATGTCTGGCAAATAAGGATCGGCCTCGTCACTCGTCCCTAAACGCTCGTCGGGTGCATCTGGTGTCAGCTCCACTGATGTATCTTGGGTTTCATGCTTGAGCCATGACCGATCAACTTCAACATAGAATGGCTTCAACAAATTTGTGTGAACCACTTTGGGCTTATTTCTGGGGCCTTTCTGCACCCTGACTACGACGTCACTAAGAGCTTTTGTAATGAGGTAAGGACCGTCGAATTTTTGCTGCAGTTTTGGTGACTTTCCCACTTGCCGCTTGCAGACTCACATCATGACTGCTGCACCAACCAGGTAGTCCTCGTTGGTCCTCTCTTATGGTCATAATGTCGGCGTTGATAGCAGGCAGATTTTTGTAGGTGTTTCCTAGCCTTTTCATGGGCGACCTCTAGTCTCTCTGCAAGGTCAACAACATAGTCTGGTGTGGCATCTTCCTCGCTAAGTAAAGCAGAGTTGCAGATGACGTCGATTGGAAGCTCAACCTCCCGCCCGAACATAATTAAGTTTGGAGACATTCCTGTGCTCTCTTGGGGTGAAGCACGATATGCCATCATTATGGCGGGCACGTGGAGATCCCAGTCCTTCTGGTTTTCACTGGTATACGACGAGAGCATAACCTTCAGTGTCCTATTGAACCTCTGTACTTGTCCGTCGCTTTGAGGGTGGTACGGAGTCGTTCGTGTCTTGTCAATTCCAAGGAGTTGACAGGTCTTCTGAAATAATGCACTTTCCAACTGTCTGCCCTGATCACTGTGAAGAAGTCTCGGCGTGCCAAAACGACTGACAAACTCGTTAACAAGTACATCAGCTACCACGTCAGCAGTTATTTGAGCAACTGGGTAAACTTCAGTCCACTTCGTGAAGTAGTCTGTGATGACTACTATATACCGTTTTCCGGCATCAGTCTCCGGAAATGGACCGGTTATGTCGATCGCAACCCTCTCCAATGGAACTCCAAAAATTTGCTGCTTAAGCGGTGCTCTCTTGGTCTTGTTGGGTAACTTTTGTTTGGCGCACTGGAGACATTCACGGGCCCAATCTCTAACAGAATCTCCCATCTTAGGCCAGAAGAACCGGGACTTGGCCTTTTCGTACAGCTTCGTAATTCCAAGGTGTCCTCCGGTTGGGGAGTTATGTAGCTGGTGGAGGACTTCCCCCTGCATGTCCCTTGGAATCACAAGAAGAAAGCGAATTTCACTACCGGTGTCATCCTCCCAGGCGCGAAACAAAACCTCCTCCCGAAGGTGCAATTGTTTCCAGGCTCCCCACAGCGTTTTAAGGGAAGCACCCTCGGTTGAGACTTCCTCCCATGCTGGCCGGTCTCTGCGAGTTTCTAGCCACCGGATCACTGTACTCAAGACGGGATCTCTTCTCTGTCGTTCTTGAAAATGCTCCTTAGTAAGACCTTCAAGCCAGTTGGCAGGCGCAGCGCTCACCGCTTGACTAATCAAGACAGGGACTCTGAGGTTTTCTGTAGGGAGTGCCTCATTGGCGCAGACAATGACCACCTCAACAGCTTGTGTCACCTCAGAATTATCCTCTGTCTCACACGGTTGCTGGCACTGGTTGCACGGTATCCTCGACAGTGCTGTTTGCAGCCTCTGCTTTAACTCGACAAATGCCTGTTGGCAGGCATCTGTCCACTGGAACTCACGCGACTTTTCAATCAGCGCATGCAACGGTGAAGCAACCTCAGCGAATCCCCGGACAAACTTCCGATAATAGGAAGCGAGGCCCAAAAAGCTTCGAACTTCCTTAACGCACTTAGGTGTTGGCCAATCGGCCACGGCCCGAACCTTCTCAGGGTCGGTAGCCACACCTTCAGGCGACACAATATGCCCTAAATAGCCCACTGATCTCTGAAACAAGAAGCACTTACTAGGCTTCAACTTCAAACCAGCTCGCCTCAACCTGGAGAAGACGACTCGCAGTCGTTCAATCTCCTCCTTTACGGTCTTGCCAAATACAATGACATCGTCCATGTATATCAGCAGGATATCCCACTTCTGACACCATTTGTGGCGGAACCGGCGGAGGACCTAGATGGGGACTGGTCTTATTATCCCAGGACTCCAACCAACTCTTATTATCCAACAAATATATTTATTAGCCTCGCGCAAGGATGAGCGGCTATCCAGACGCAAGGGGGGACAATTAACGAACGGCGGACTTAACCTAGGGGCAGTTCGTTTGGTGGAAATATACCACCGTTTTATGACTGAGTGTTGAGCTTGATATAATAGAAGAGCACTAAATAATTAGTCCTAATAAACCTCACAATGCAAATAAACCTCGCAGTGACAAGTATTCCAAGGACGATCAATAATTGGTCTTATTCTCTTCCTAATTCAAGAGTAATGCACCTTACATACAAACAAATATACACAATAATCCTCGCTGGTATATGATAAACCTCACTTAGATATAAAAGGGTCAACTGCACCCTTAAATGGATTGGTATAAGCTAATAATGATCCTCGCTGAAACAAGGTGGTCTACCGCACCACCGGATAATCCTCACGAGGCCCAGCAAACCTCACGTGGTCAACTGCACCACCTGAGTGTAACGGGGCTTGAATTATTTACCTTGGCTTATACAATATAAATGTTACGGGTCATACACGTCTAACAGTTAATACGATTATAATCCTTACGAGTAAACACGAAATATGGCAGGGTGATGAAATACTTAAGAATGAGGGGTAATTACATATGCACGAATTAATCCTCACTACAAGTTTAGTATACCTCAACCAGGTTTAGCTCACTGGCAGCGAGCTCAAGGTATACCTCAGAATGAGGGGTAATTACATATGCACAAATTAATCATCACTACCAGTTTAGTATACCTCACTGTAACTACAGTAACCCTCACTTGTTGTTGCAAGTAGCCCGGGGTAATTAACACGTTACGGGTCGAACTACCAGAGAATTACAGTAAGCCTCAGGGCACTGAAAACGCCTCGCCTGGTAAACCTAAATAGGGACAGTAAGCTCTCCGATTAACGTTGGGCTGCACTCAACCGTCACCGCACTGTAAAAGGCAGACAATCCCCCAACAAATCTAGCTTTACTGACTCCCCAACCAAAGGTTACCTAGCCCAGCCCACTCGCCCAGGTCCCACTATAATCCAGACCCAATGTCAAATAACCCGCTAGCTACATAAACTCACCGGTCGTTCCTCAATCAACCTCGCGGAGTTCACGAAATTAACGGATTTGTATTCTCATTGACTTGCTGCCACGTCAGCATCCAGACCGCAACCGACTAAGGCCCCAGGCCGGCCGCGCACAAGTAGCGAAATGCGCTACGGTGATTGGTCGCTGGGCACTGCTGCATTATTCATGCACCGGATGTATGCATTAAACTTTAGCTTATATTATTTATAGATCAACTAGACTCGAACACGAGTCGGTGTATACGAATACACATACCCTGTTTCGTCACAGTGTAAATATAAAAGTGGTAAAATACTAGAAAAGGCATAAATACAGTAGAACTGGGAAAACTATCCTTTACCTATTTTTAGGGGATTAACTATAACTTGAACTAAAAGATAAAGTGAATACATGTACTAGTAATAGTATAAATCAAAGTAAGGTAAACTCAATTTCCCAAGTTCACGAAATGGAAAAATCTCTAATTCTAAGCAAGAAAAGGAATAATCTGCATGAACATTTTCTATAACACAATCTGCAGAGACTTGAGACAAAACTATAGTAAGTACAATGTATAAGGAATTCTCTACTATCGCTGTTGAATTAACAACTAGTATAAAATCAAAGTAACTTTCTTAACATAAAGAATCTGAGGAAAGTAGAATAACTTCTTAATACAATATGAATATACAATAAAAAATACACTTACCCCAGCCAAGTTACTCTGTAGCCCTAATGAGGCGATGGCCTTAACTTTGGGACTGCTCTGCAAAGTGCATGCATGTGTTGTCCATCTCAATGCTGATGGGTGAATGACCCACTTGTATGTACCAGCACTGAGATCTATATCTTATATCACGCGAGGGCGCTGTGCCAGGATACTATGCAAATGAGCCTGTCACATACTCCCCTGCTTAAAGGTTGGCGTCCCGACAACCTCCACTAAATATACATAACAAATAAGAAATGTTTAATACAAATATAAAAGCGGTATAAACCTTACAAAAAAACATTATCTTGGCTGGACTCCTGCCAACATCTGTGCTAGCAGCAACTGGGTTCGGCTGATGTCTGCTAATACACGAGGATCCACAGCTAGTGCTGGAGCAGGAGCGAGCATTACGGGTATCTCCGACTGAATTATAGACTTGGGCAGGTGATGGGGATTGGAGTGATGGCCTGCTCCAGTACGGTTGGATTGACGAATTTCAACTTGTGGCTCACCTGGGCCATCACTGGTGTCGTTTTCCTGGACAGGCTCTTGTGTTATTTCGTCCTCTTCCAGAATGTGTGCTGGCGGAACATCAGCTGGATCAACTAGCTGCCCTGTAGAGTCTGGGTGTGATGCTAGTTGATGCTGCTTTGTGTGAAGCTGTGGGTTCCTCCTCTGGCTCTACACTCTGGTTGATGACTGGCATATCTAGGGGCCTCCTCTGGATGTTTCACTATGAAAAGAAGTTCATCCTCCTTCCCATCTGCATCAGTGTGAACTGATGAGCTACGTACATCCTCTGTTGTCGGGTGAAAATCTGCATTAGGTGCAACATCCTGCACCAAGGCCCGACCATCCAACAGGTCTCTCCTGTTGATAGTCTTATCCTGATCATCTTCTTCAAGTGGAGCTACAATATATACATGCCCTGTAGGGTTGGGTTTGCCTACCACCTTGTAGGGTCTGTGGTCCCAGACATCTTGGATTTTGTTTCTACCCTTGATGGACCGGTTTCGAAGAAAGACTCTCGTTCCGATGAGAAGGTCTACATCTTCTGCTGTCTCGTTGTGTCTCTCCTGTCTTCTCAGAGCCTCCTTCGTGGTCTTGCACGAAGCCATTTCAAACGCAAGTCTCATCCGGGTGTGATGGTCGGCTACCCACTGATCTAACTCGGGAGCTTTGTCATCTTCTGCCTGGTCATCTACGCGGAGGAACTGGTCAATTGGCAACCGGGGCTCACGTCCGAAGAAGAGATAATATGGGGAGTAGCCAGTCGACGAGTGGGGTGTCGCATTATAAGCGTAGATGAGTTCGGGAAGAAGTTCCGGCCATCGTAGCTTCTTCTCTGGTGGGAGTGTTCTGATCAGGCGGCCATGCAGTGTACGGTTGAACCGTTCACACTGGCCATTTCCTTCGGGGTGATACGGGGTCGTTCGGCTTTTGGAAATGCCATACATACTACCTAGCGCGATGACAACATTACTCTCGAAATTTCTCCCTTGGTCACTATGTAGTCGATGAGGCACTCCAAACCGAACGAACCAGTCGCGTACTAGGACACGGGCCACAGTTGTTACTTTCTGATCTCTGCAGGGTATGGCCTGGGTGAACTTCGTAAAGACGTCCGTCAGAACCAGCACGTTCTCTACGTTGTTTGTCCCAGGCTCAAGGACAGTGAAGTCCATTGCGAGAACTTCCAGTGGTCGTTTAGCTATCAGAGACCCCATTGTCGGATGTAGCTTCCTACCGGCCTTGGCAAGTGTACATCTCTGGCAATCTCTGCAATGAGCTTCGATGTCGGTGGTCATCCCAGGCCAGTAACATCGGTTTTGGGCGAGCTTGGTCGTCCTCTCCACGCCTTGGTGTCCAAGTTGGCCGTGAAGTGCATCGAGTACTTTAGCCCGCAGTGCCAACGGCAGAAGTAGTTGGTGACGTTCCTGACCAGCATCTATCCTCTTCTTGTATAGGACATCATCTTTCAACTCCAAGACATCCCAGAATTTCAACAACTTACGGACTTGTTTGGCCTTTCTCATAATCTGGTCTGTTCGTGGTTTACACCGTCTCTCCCAGAAGCGCCAGAGTGGTCCAATGTATTGGTCGCTTCTTTGAAGTGCAGCGAGGTCCTCGGTACGGATGGATGGCAGCGTTGCTGTTGCCTTGGGCGCCATCACAGATGGCCTGGCCCGAACCTCGTCCAATCCTGCCTCTTCCAGGGTATCTCTTATGTGCCGCCTCAGAACGGGTGGGACATAAGTAGAAGTGGGTGTGGTGAGTACAGTGTCTGTCGTAGTCTCCTCGAACCGGGCCCTCTGTGGTTCATTTCCATGATTAGTCTTCCTGCTCAAGGCATCGGCATTTGTGTTGTTACGGCCAGGTTTGTACTTGATACTAAACCGAAACTGTGCCAGCTCCGCAGCCCATCTGGTCTCAATGGCGCCCAATTTAGAGTTGGTCTTGAGGTAGCTCAGGGGATTGTTGTCTGTATAGACAACAAAGTCGGCCCCTAACAGAATGTCACGGAACTTTACAGTTATTGCCCACTGCAGTGCCAACAACTCTAACTTCATGCTGCTGTAATTGTTCATGTTCCGCTCGCTTCCTCTAAGCCCTCTATTAGCGTATCCAAGAACTACACGACTAGTGTCCTGTTCCTGAGAAAGAACAGCACCAAGACCAAGGTGGCTGGCGTCAACTTCTAGAATAAATGGACGTTTGAAGTCCGGATAGCCAAGGAGTGGAGCGGTCGTTAGAAGCGACTTCAAATGATTGAAGGAGACTTCACAGGCGTCGTTCCAAGCTTCGGGAAATTTACCCTGAGGCGGTACAACTCTCTTACCCTTCTTTTTCTTCGGACCACCAAGTAGAGCATGGAGTGGAGCAGCGACCTCGGCGAAACCTTGAACAAAGCGGCGGTAGTAGCTTGCAAGGCCCAAGAAACTTCGAAGTTCACCTTCATTGGTTGGTCTTTTCCACTCGGCCACAGCTCGGATCTTCTCCGCATCTGGTGCAATTCCATTCGCTGATACTTCATGGCCCAGATACTTCAACCTCTTGGCAAACCAATGGCACTTCTCGGGTTTCACCATCAAATTGAACTTCTGCAGGCGATCAAGCACCATCTGGAGTCGCTCGAGTGTCTCCTCAAACGTCCTGCCAAACACAAGAATAACGTCGAGGTAGACAATCAGGGACTGGAAATTCTTATCTCCAAAAGCCTTGTCCATTAGACGCATGAAGGTTGCTGGAGCATTGCAGAGGCCAAACGGCATTCGAGTAAACTCGTACAAACCGCCTGTACCGACACGAAAGGCTGTCTTTTCGATGTCTCTCTCTTCGACCGGAATTTGGTAGAAACCATGTGCAAGATAAAGACTGCAGAAGTACTTGGCTCCATTGAGTGCGTCGAGTGCTTCGTCAATCCGGGGAAGTGGATATGCGTCTTTGTGTGTTTTTGCATTAAGTGCTCTATAGTCAACACACATTCTCAGCTTGCCATTGCCTTTTCGGACAAGAACTACTGGTGCAGCATATGGGCTTTAAGACTCCTGTATTATGCCACGATCTAGAGATGCTTGGATGTGGTCTCTTACTTCAGGCCATAAGTGCGGGGGAATGCGTCTGTGCGGTACCTTTACTGGTATCACTGTTTAAAAAATCACGTTTTCGAATGCGGAAATTGACGCCTAATTGAACACGAAACCAACCCATTTCGTTGCTATATCCGGCCGTCTCCGGCGATCATTTTCATTTCTAGTTCCAGATAGCTTCCACACTAAGTAAGTGCACCCTTCGCCTCCGCAATTTCCGAATACCGAAACCATAACCCCCGAAACCAGATTTCAGCTTTCCTTGTTTTATGTTAGACTATAATTCGCGGAAATTCATGTGCGTGCTTATGGTCAATAGGTTGTACGTTCTGTTCAGCCATAATTATTGAACAAAAATACCAGCTTCAAGGTTTCAAATGCTTCCCCTGCAATTTATTGACTTAGTCACTTATTTTATCCCCCCCCCCCTCCCCCCCCCCCCCCTCCCCCATTCCTCCTCCCCAACACAAATCCACCAACACAAATCCACCAACAACCTGTACACCCCCCCCCCCCCCCCCCCTCCACCCACCCCACCCTCTTGTGACACATTTAGCAAAAAACATTCAACAAAACATTTTTGAAGGAGGTAAATTATTTATTCTCAATCACATGTTTTACATCATTATTCAAAAGTCTGACAGTGCGGCCCGAGAGTCAACTTAAAGAAAACACAATATTTTTGTTTCAGTATTAATAGTGGACAACTCAACGAGCATGCGAGTGAATAAAGTATAAATCTTGTGGTATGAATTTAAATAACAATATTTTCTTCTGTTTAAAAAAAATAACCGACAGTCCACATAAAGAAAAAACAAATTGTTTGTTCAAAAGACACAAAACTAATTAAACAACACGTGCTACATAACTAATGTATACATTTCAAAGCATGAATCTGTCATAATGTGGAGATATACGGTGTTTTGTATCAATATGAAATCTACATTCTAAAAAAAAACACTTTAAGTTTTAACATATTTTACTGGATTCATAGTTTTAGCTTCAATGACGCTGAGCGCTTATATCATTGATAAAAACGTGGGCCCGTTAGAGAATTCCCGCCAAATTTCAAGCAGATCTCATCAATTGGGCTAGCGAGCCTCCAGTCTCATGGGCTTTGCTATTCAACTCTGTGTGGTTCGACACGACAAGGCTGTGAAGGTTCAAGTTTCACTTTACAAATAATAAACAAGGCTTAAGATATGATGTACACTTTTTAAAAATATCCTCCATTACAAAGACAAATAAAACGAAGTATTTGCTTTTTACCCATCAAATAATCTTACAGAAAATGTGCGAGAAGCTGCAACGTTTTTATACAAATAATAGTGAACAACTCAACGAGCATGCCTGTGAATAAAGTATAAATCTTGCTGTATGAAGTTAAACAACATTATTTTCTTCTTTTGTAAAATAATAAATAGACTACACATTTTAAACAAAAACAGGACTGCCAAAATCAACTTGCAAAAATAATAAAATATTTTACTGAATCCATAGTTTTAGCTTCACTGACGCTGAGCGCCTATATTCACTGATAACAACGTGGGCCCTTTAGAGAATTCCCGCCAAATTTCAAGCAGATATGTGGGTCATCAATTGAGCTAGCGAGCCTCCAGTCTCATGGGCTTTGCTATCCAACTCTGTGTGGTTCGACACGACAAGGCCGTGAAAGTTCAAGTTTCACTTTACAAATAATAAACAAGGGTTAGGATGTACACCTTTTAAAAATATCCTCCATTACAAAGACAAATAAAACGAAGTATTTGCTTTTTACCAATCAAATAATCTTACAGGAAATGTGCGAGAGGCAGCAACGATTTTTTTAAATGATAGTGGTAAAACTCAACTGGCATGCGTGTGAATAATGTATAAATCTTGTTTCTTCTGTAAACAAATTAATAAACGACAGTCAACATAAAGAAAACAACAACATTGTCTACAAAGACACAAAACTAATTAAACTCCCCGTGCTCAAAATTAATGTATACACTTCAAAGCATGAATCTCTCATAATGTGGAGACATACAGTGTTTTTTTAAGAATAGGAAATCTTCATTCTAAAAAAAGAAACTAAGTTTTAAAATATTTTACTAAATCCATAGTTTTAACTTAACTGACGCCAAGTGCTTCTATTCTTTGATAAAAAAATGTATTGATAAAAACGTGGGCCCGTTTGAGAATTCCCGCCAAATTTCAAGCAGATGTCATCAATTGAGCTAGCGAGCCTCCAGTCTCATGGGCTTTGCTATCCAACTCTGTGTGGTTCGACACGACAAGGCCGTGAAAGTTCAAGTCTCACTTTACAAATAATAAACAAGGGTTAGGATGTACACTTTAAAAAAATATCCACTATTACAAAGAAAAATTAAACACAGTATTTGCTTTTTACCCATCAAATAATCTTACAGAAAATGTGCGAGAAGCAGCAACGTTTTTATAAAAAATAACAGTGGACAACTCAACGAGCATGCGTGTGAATAAAGTATACATGTTGTTGTATGAAGTTAAACAACAATATTTTCTTCCTTTGTGAAATAATAAATAGACTACACATTTTAAACAAAAACAGGACTGCCAAAATCAACTTGCAAAAATAATAAAATATTTTACTGAATCCATAGTTTTAGCTTCACTGACGCTGAGCGCTTATATTTATTGATAAAAACGTGGGCCCGTTAGAGAATTCCCGCCAAATTTCAAGCAGATGTCATCAATTGAGCTAGCGAGCCTCCAGTCTCATCGGCTTTGCTATCCAACTCGGTTCGACACGACAAGGCCGTGAAAGTTCAAGCTTCACTTTACAAATAATAAACAAGGGTTAGGATGTACACTTTAAAAAAAATATCCTCCATTACAAAAATAAATAAACCGAAGGTTTTGCTTTTTAACCCATCAAATAATCTTACAGGAAATGTGCGAGAAGCAGCAACGTTTTAAAACAAAAAAATAGTGTAGGCTTCTTTTCTTTTTTAATTCAAAAGAGAACAGAAGAAACGGATGCATTTATGTTGTTCTGTGCGACAAATATTGTGTATCCAGCACGCACTCCTGTGGATGACATTCCAAGATCGAACTATAAAAGCCATCACCCACTGCCAGCACAGAATTCCACGATTTAGAAACACTGCTAAAAAAAGCCTTCTTTTTGGTTTTCGGAATTTGTTTTTCAACTTTTGAGGAAAACAGTCTGTCTATAATTATGTTTCTAACAGTCACCAATACGTGTACTGGATTAAACAAAATACACGTGTAACTATCCAATATTGAACTTTGTGAACATTGATGCCAAAGATGGCCCTTCAAAACAAAGTTCCAAACTCTCGAAGAACATGCTTGTTGTTATCGTGAAGAAATATACATTATAAGTGTAATTAACATAGTTCCAAGAAAGAAACAAACAAGAACTTTGGTTGTAGTAAAAGTTTGTCAGTCCTGGAGCCTGGAGGTCTGGTGATCTAAACATTACATTCAAAACTCTTCCTTTCTAACAATCATCTAATTAACACCCAAAAAGGTTTCAATGGTTAAATTGTTTTGTACATATGAGTTTGGTTTACTACACCTATAGTTTTCGCTCCGCTCATCCCACTACTGATTGATTGGAGGGTTCATGTCTTTTTATAAAAAGGTCACCCCGTTACAGCAATGCCCCCCCCCCCCCCACATGTTCAGGCGCAATAATCATTTGCGGTCAAATTGAGCTTGTTCGCCGTTCTCATACCTCCATGGTAGGCCTATATCTCAAGTGTTTTGTGAACAGAACTACACTTGGTTTGACCATGGTTTCACCTATGGTTTGACAAATTGACAGTCCAATGCTACCAAGGTTAAATTTGATATACGAACAAATCGATGCTGTTCTCAACCGCTTGATTTAATATTTCACAGTAAGATTTTCAAGTAATTCACAATGTCTCTTCAAACAAATCTACTATCAAAAATAATCACGCACTGGTAAGTCATATTCCTGATAATCTTGTGATAAATACCCTTTCCCGACAAAGAGGAATTAACAATTTGCTTTTTATCTCTTAACCCAATCTTGTATAGAACTGTATAGATCAAAGTAAATATAAGAACATTTCACCATACAAAATGACATATATTATACAGATAAAAACAAATGGTCGGCCGATATTAGAAAAACAAAATCAAAGAGCATGCATGTAAATAGAACAGTACTCTGTTTGTCCTGAGCTAACCTGGGTATGGCTTCTTCTTTTCAAATTCAAAAAAGAACAGAAGAAACGGTTGCATTTATGTTGATTTGTGCGAAAAATAATGTGTATCCATCACGCACTTCTGTTGATGACATTCCAGGATCGAACTATAAAAGCCATCACCCACTGCCAGCACAGAATTCCACGATTTAGAAACACTGCTAAAAAAAGCCTTCTTTTTGGTTTTCGGAATTTGTAACAGTCACCAATACGTGTACTGGATTAAACAAAATACACGTGTAACTATCCAATATTGAACTATGTGAACATTGATGCTTTGATGGCCCTTCAAAACAAAGTTCCAAACACTCCAAGAACATGCTTGTTGTTATCGTGAAGAAATATACATTATAAATGTAATTAACATAGTTCCAAGAAAAGAAACAAATAAGGACTTTGGTTGTAGTAAAAGTTTGTCAGTCCTGGAGCCTGGAGGTCTGGTGATCTACACATTACATTTAAAACTCTTCCTTTCTAACAATCATCTAATTAACACCCAAAAAGGTTTTAATGGTTAAATTGTTTTGTACATATGAGTTTTGTTTACTACACCTATAGTTTTCGCTCCGCCCATCCCAGTACTGATTGATTGGGGGGGGGGGGGGGGGGGGTTCATGCCTTTTTATAAAAAGGTCACCCCGTTACAGCAATGCCCCCCCCCCCCCCCCCATGTTCAGGCGCAATAATCATTTGCGGTCAAATTGAGCTTGTTCGCCGGTCTCATTCCTTCATGGTAGGCCTATATCTCAAGTGTTTTGTGAACTGAGAACTACACTTGGTTTGACCATGGTTTCACCTATGGTTTGACAAATTGACAGTCCAATGCTACCAAGGTTAAAGTTGATATACCAACAAATCAATGCTGTTCTCAACCGCTTGATTTAAGATTTCACAGTAAGATTTTCAAGTAATTCACAATGTCTCTTCAAACAAATCTACTATCAAAAATAATCACGTACTGGTAAGTCATATTCTTGATAATCTTGTATAGAACTGTATAGATCAAAGTAAATATAAAAACATTTCACCATACAAAATGGCATATATTAATACAGATAAAAACAAATGGTCGGCCGATATTAGAAAAACAAAATCAAAGAGCATGCATGTAAATAGAACAGTACTTTGTTTGTCCTGGAATAACCTGGGTATGGCTTCTTCTCTTTAAATTCAAAAAAGAACAGAAGAAACGGTTGCACTTATGTTAATTTTTGCGAAAAATATTGTGTATCCATCACGCACTTCTGTGGATGACATTCCAGGATCGAACTATAAAAGCCATCACCCACTGCCACCACAGAATTCCACGATTTAGAAACACTGCTAAAATAAGCCTTCTCTTGATTTCGGAATTTGAATTTAAACTTTTTTGAAAAAAAAGTCTAGGTATATATTTGTAAGAGTCAGCAATTATACGTGTACTGAATTAAACAAAATCCAACATAAAACTGTAGTAAATTGATGCCAAAGTTAGCCCTCGAAAACAAAGTTCCAAACTTGTCACACACACTCAATACGACAGCAGCAAGACTACAATTTTAAATAAAAACGTAATCACCATACATGTATAGGCCTATAGTTTCAAGAAAAAAAGGTTGTTTTGATTTTAGTAAACGTTTTTCTTATAATATTTATACGATTGTACATAACATGGCCTTTTTGACTTTGTCAGTGTTAAAGGTGGGATACATCATTTGCAGATATCGAAAATATTTACTACCGAATTATTAAGAAATATCTTACTCATCTAAAAGTAAATAATGATGTTAGGCATCCAGCAAAATTATTGCGCTAGATATCTTGTAATTATTCTGTAAAAAAAATATTTTATAAAGACAAATTCGCGATCGCCAGACGGCGATCGCGAAAAAAACAAATTACATAAGAATAACTGCTCGACGCCGGTTGCAAACAAACGCTGTTTTTCGTGCCTTTCTCGGCATCCATGAGTTTTAGCTCCGCCTATTCAAAGACTGATTGATTAGGGTCCATGTCATTAAGAAAAAAAGGTCGGCCTGTTAAGTGAGGCACAGTCAAGTTTTTGGTTGTAAATTGAGCTGGGGCCGAGCGGCCAGGTCGCGCAAAATGAACCGAACCAAGTTGATTGGGGAATAAATACGTCTTTGTCGGCTCTACATGTGTGTCATAAAGGCTGCCCCTTAGGATGCTGCTGACAGGCAATGCCATCAAGGTTAAGTTTTTCAAACAAAACAAAGCATAAAGCTAGCAATGCTGGTCTCAAACGCTTGATAAAGAATTTAACAGTAATATTGTTTAAGTATTTCACAGAAACCTTTTAACAAATCTAGACTATACTGAAAAACTACGACAAATCAAACTAGAAATGTATTCGTATTTATATTCATCGTGGAAAATTGCATGTGAGCATAGATTATACCTTCATTGTGGGGGTAATGATATTCCATAATAGAGCAGACAAAATAAACACGCAATTAATAGTTTTAGAACGTGTGTGAGTATTACAGAATTTGGCAGCCGAGGGTTCAAGTTGAAAACAACATATTTATGTTGCTTTATACAAGCCCGCTTTCAATGCATTTTGAAATATGACCGGGATTCCTATTGTGTTTCAAAACTAAACGTGTTTTCACCACCTATCTACATGTATATGCACCGAGACCCCAGGATTGGACTATTGAAGCCATCACTAGTACCAGAACCCCAGGATCGGTAAATTTTAAAAGTAATAAAATGAAAAACAAAATCTCAAATGACGTATTCAAAATATTCACACACATGCATCATATTGTATAATAGTCAATACATTTCATCGTTCAATGCTATTTTTATTTGTATTATTGTTATAATTATTATTATTAATACGTATCTTGTTGACCTACCATAGTTTTTTTTTGGGGGGGGATCTTGCTCCTCTTCGTTATACGCGGAAAACCTCGAAAGCGGCGAAGTCTGGCAACTGAAGTAACTCAAAGTCGAAAGCCTCACTGCCTGTGCAGAAGCCGCAGAAGTATGTTGACTTGTCTCGTACGCGTATTACGCAATGATCGGTGAATGTTGCACACAATTTCCGTTGAAGTTAGCGGATTTTCAATGAATACACCTTTTGTAATGTGAACAGAAAGATAAAGTGTAAAAAAGGAAGTTTAGAAAATGACGAGACTTGCGAGAGACCTATAGTATACCTGACATAAAACACGTAATCATTGACAGGCACCAGTTATTTGCAAAGTCATTCATTAGATTGCTAGAGCTATACTGATTGAGACGTATGAAAAGCGATTCTGACTCGTCCCATGCTTGTCATCAGCCCGTTTGGTAATGAGTTTCACTTCCGGTGGATTAAAACTGATCGGTTAGCAGCAAATACTTCAGCAAACAATGTTTTTCTAACATTCATTTTGAGTTCCCTAGTAGTAGTACTACGCTGATACAGTCGTTTTCCTAGTTCGAGATCGCAACAATTATTCAGACTGCTTTCGGCTAGACCAATCCTCAACATTCAAGTGAAATGGGTTTAGTATCATTTACTTTGGGTGGTGGAGATACTATTGTTTTTGTTTCAATATTGCTCTTCTAATTTTAAAAATACAACGTCAAAACGACATTTACATTTATATTTCATATAGGCCTATTTGTTATATACAATCTCTCTGGGAGAGATTGTGTGTATGTTTATCTCATTCCAGTAATTGGCGGTTCTTTCGCTGTTTGAAGTGGTTAATAAATAAATAAAATAAATATATACAAGTGCCGACATCCTTTTGCTGTAGTTGCGAATCGACTTAACAAATTCCGGATCGGTTAAAACTGCTTCGTACATAAACAAATAATCGCGCGAGAAAATACATGTTAGCTAGAACCAACTCGAGTCAAGCCGATTTTAGTATTTAAATATTAAAAAAAAAAAACATTTTAAATACTTCCAATACAGTTTTAAAAAGACGACTTGGGTAAGACATTGATTTTGAAATTTTCGTTTGTGTAGAGCAGTGCGACCATACCGTGGTGCGCGCGGGAACGGGCCGATAAACTGACTTATAGAACATGTCACATAAAATTGCTTGTGGGCGTGCAGTCGATGCACGTATTTTAAGCGCGATCTGAAACTATGAAAAAGTACAAGTTCACTCTTTGTAAGATGTTTTAATACTAGAGATTTTTCTACTGATTTTGACTCAACAAATAATCGATGCATGAGTTAATACAACTGTAGATTACAAAAAGGCATAATCGAAATCACACGTTGTGAGTGACATATTGTGGTTTTGCGACTCTTGTGATTTTCTACAAACCGTCCAAACATGTCAAAGTGCGAGTCAAAAATGTAGCCGCAATTCCTTTATGGATAATTTATTAAAATAATATTTGTGTATCAAGAAGCTTACATGTTTCTTTAAAAAATGCACCGAGATTTTTGTTTCGGGGCACGAGCCATAAGAAGATGGAGGTTTTTATTGAAAGCGATCCGGAACTAGGAAAACAACTGTAACATAGATAAAAACCGAAAGGTAAAATCTTATTATAATCATGGCCAGGATTGCTGATTGTGCTTTTATGTGTTTCAACCGTCGAGGTTTATTGTTCTTTTTGTGAGTAAGCGTGAGTAAAAGGGTATGCAGTGAGCTCATTAATTTTGTCAGGAGAGATAAAGGTTATCATTAAATTCAAAACAATAGCCAGTGGGCATGGTGGGTACAAACAATTGAATTGTGCAACATCAAAGGTATATTTGTTTTTATAGTCCAAGGGATATGTGCACACGACGAACAGTAATATTACAATTTAATATCGCTTTGCAGGTTTCCTTGAATTTTCCCCCAAATGTTCCAATAATGATCGATTAATCTTGAAATTTGAGTTACTGACCTCCATGTTTTCCTCAAAATAATACTAGTCTATCCTCCTGAAAGAGTAGCCCTCCGCCCATCCGGGTAGTCTCACCAAATGAATGGTCACAAGGAGACGGTTTCGGCGCCAGCGAACCCTGAAAAGTGTGAAAAGACATAATTTCACGCACCAGGACTTCAATTTAATATCGAACAATATAAATACGAGGTTATCAAGGGTTTTGTTAAACACGAACAATTGTATACTGTTCCCTCTATCATTTCCAGCATGTGTCTAGGCTTTATACAGGGAAAACCCTGCATGTGTTGGAGAGTTTGTCTGCATTCGAGTACTATATAGCAGACGTAGAACAATAAAGAACAGTAGGGTCTACGAATCTAAGTTCAAACTCAAAATAGTCCTGACTAGTAAGCCCAACAAACAACATGACCAAGTTGTAAGACCATGCATAGTAAAACAAAATAATACAGCAAAATGCATAGAGGAAGGACAGGTTATCACTGAAACTAGTTATACTCTATGCGACAAAAATATCACGTGGTTGCCTACATCGTAATAAAAAAAACTCTTTAAACTGTTTACAGTACTCAGTAGTAGTATTTATTTTGGACGATTAACAAATTAACTTACCCCCATTACTAGTTCAAAATCCATAGCACTCCATTATACAGCAACACCGACCGTTTGGTCATGCACTGTTCCTTGCTCTGTGGTCATAATAATTCCATGGTGGTGTCAAGCTCAGTCAGAATAACTCGACGGACAACTTCGTCAACGGCTAAATCATAACCTACTGTTATGGCTACCATGGCAAGGAAGTGTTATTTGATGGTTTCAGGAATATCTATTTTCAGGGGATGTTGTGCAAACGTTGTTGCAGTACAGCGAGCTAGTAGTACAGGCTTAGCAAAATCCGTTATGGCGTTCGTTAGAATTATCCCGCGCAGAAAGTGTCTGTGACTGTCCTTTGACCTTATAAATCAGGTAGCACAACAGGTGGAGATCCTCTGTGGCTAGAAAAGCCAAGCCTTCTACTTGACCCTGGTGACCTCAGCAGGCTAAATCTATACTCAGTGGTATTAGTATATAATAAATTGTGGTTTTTTTAAATTTCTTTCGAATAGAGAGTACGTTCAGAGAAATTCTCAAGCTGTTTCGTCTAGTACTTGTGATACCTTGATGCAGACGTCTCTGCATGCATGAACTAAGAAAATTTAGCTCCCAATATTCACGTGTGGTTTATTTTCAACTACATGTAAGCATAACTTTGGTGTTTTTTATATGAAATATATTTTGTTTTGTGTCGGGGTTTCACTTTTTGTTTACTCGCCCTGTACTATTTCCCCTCGTTTCTTTATTACTATTTTAATCCTGTGTTGAACGTTTTTACCACGGGTATTATAAAACATTTTCTACTTAAATTTACCAATTCTCAGATTTCATTTCGTCCGAGGAAAAAACCCACACGTTTTTACCAAACTAATGTAGTCAGATACCGTTCAATTCTAATTTTGTGTCACTCTATTTAAACATTGTCTTGAAAATATCCCTCATTACGAATCAAATTTGTCTAAGATCTTGCTGTCTAAGTGGATCGAGCTTTTCTTATAATAATCAATTTCAAACTTATATTAAGAAATTAGTCTGGTGTGTGATTGAGTCAAGCACTTTTTATTTAC
Organism: Crossaster papposus; assembly: GCA_037893245.1. NCBI lineage: Eukaryota > Metazoa > Echinodermata > Asteroidea > Velatida > Solasteridae > Crossaster > Crossaster papposus. The sequence continues at coordinate 2,994,453 of JBAIAA010000630.1, forward strand.
AAATGTATATTTCGGGTGTAAAGTTTTGTTCTTACGTTTGAACCCCGACTTAATCTTTTATTGTGTTTTATATATGATTTAATTTATTCAATTTGTGGTGCCCCATACACAAAAACACCCTTGGTTGAATGGTTACCATGTATAATAATGAAACATAAATAATATCCCTTAGTTGAGAATACAAGTTGCCTAAAGAGTCTGATCATCCCAGCACAAGTCTAATGCAAGTTTAATTTGTAATTATTAAGCTTGTTTTACTATTAAAGCAAGTTTATGTGTGTTTTTGTTGGTCCCCAGATGAATCTTCGCAGCTACTGTACATCCCATTTTAGCTGACGATAGTACGAGAAATTGGTTTAGCAGGCGATGTACATGTATTGATATGCTGGTTGGTGCTTATTTACGGGAAAACAAACACACACACACACAACTAGCTTTACCTTACATACGTACTGTGGACATTCCTTTGTCTTCGTGTAGTTAACAAACTTTGACTAAATACTCATTTTTCTCGCTTCCCCAAAACAAATTTACCCTCAAATTTGGATTATGGGCCTCTCAGCTGTCCCTTCTATCTTTTCTATATATAACCCTAACCCGTTTTCCCTCTAGCGCTCTTTTTCGAAAACTGAAAAACGGATTGTGGACGTGTGCAAGCCACAAACCGTAACCTCTTCCCGCATCGTGTGCACCAAATTGTTCGGAGGTCCACAGTACGTATGCAAGACCACTAACTCAACTTTATGGAGTACGCTTGCCCGGGCATCAATAATTGGTATATACTGTACACGTACATGTACCTAGTGTACCAACATAGTATGCGTACGGTGTGGTTTAGCGGTTCGCACTCGCTATAAACGTAAAGGGCCGGTTTGGGTCGAATGCATGTGGGGTAAGGTAATTCGAATTACTACGGAAAAAGACAAAAGTTCACAACTCGCTGTGATAGATCACACAGCGCTGCATGGATATGCTGCACGCCTGTGTCAGTACTGTATGGCCTGTACTATGAAGTCAATGTGTAATTTATAAACGAGTGATACAACTTAGCGTTGTGCGCACAAATCTTACACCACTTTAGCACTGTATGCGGACTGAAGGCGGCTTTACGAAGAAAACAAAAACATTAACATTATACAAAACAAGATATTTGGTGTTTCTAAAACAAACACAAGGTGATTTAGAGAGTGGCAGGGGAAACTCACACTATTAACAAGACACTATCCTGTTTGAATGTACATGTGTTTGTAATGATACTTTTATTTGAGTAGACCCGGTCAGTTTATCAACATGCGGGTTATTTTGTTCTGTACATTAGAACGAGATGTATTTGCAGATTGTACATGTTCATACGTATACATACATGTACACTGTACGTATGAAAGCCGATGTACACAGTACTAATTGGTTCACTTTGATGTTTCGCACTAACTATATAAAACCTGTAAAATCAAATTATTTGAGAAAACTTGATAGGAACGAAATGACAAACAAAATCTTAACACTGACGAGTCGTGTTGCGTAAACATGTCATTTTTATATACACATTTAAGAGAGGTAAACTACCGAACCAGGAAAATAATAAGAATGTTATTGATTGTTTGCGTGAAAACGATTTAAGGAAAATACTTTCAGTTTTGTATGCACATATTCTAAAACAGAATCGGCCATCTTGTGTGAGCATATTATTTTAGCGGCAATATGGACGTTCAACATTCTTACTATGACTAACCAATAGCAAACTGAATCCTATGTAATGAATACACCCGGTTTCGGCTTGATTCCATGTGCATAGAATTATGTAAACTAGTGCACGAAAAATTTCCAATTAACGTGTTCTGCTCGTCGTAAAGCGTGCAAACTTGGCGTTACATTTTCATAACCCCGCACTCTGTTGGTAAACTGTTAGCCGAAACGGGGGGGTGCACCTCCATCGTTCGTTTCATGCGTCGTTAAATTTTCGTAAACCCATCCCTTTCGCACAGTGTATGTCGTCTGTGGTGATGATCCGGTGCTCTATCTGGTTGCAGAAGCCGATGTCATCCTCATCTTTGCTAAAGACTTCACCATACCTAGACAGCAACTCTCTCAAATCTTGACGCTGCTTGTCACTTATGTCCTCACCAATCGTTATCCTTGACATCAATTTGGATGTGGTGTCATTACTCTCGGGGTCTTTGTGTGCAGAAACTTCACAGTCTGTCGCAAGGGTTTGGGGAAAACAATACTCGGGGAATGCACGGGAGTGTACTGCAATTGGGGTCCTGGGTTGAAGGTACAAATCATCGTCGTTGAAGTTAGCTACTTGGACAGGGACTCTGCCAGTTTTATCAACACTAACGAGAGTCGGGGCGATCTTCAAACCTTTTGGGAGATGTTTTGTATGTACATCAAGCTCCTCCACCATTGCTTGATAGACATCGTTGCCGGCTGCAGGCTTCACAGAACACTGCACAACAAGTAAAGACATCGCTGGTACCAGAATTGGCTTCTGACTGAGAATGCGAACATTTCCAGGTTTGTCTGGTTCGAGAGAGGCGCTCTTTACTTCCTCGTAGAGGGCTAATACGTTGGCCCACTCAGGCCCACTGGAGCTGTCCTCCAGGCTGTTCAGGAACCCTGGTCCAATCGTCTGCTGCAGAGTTTCTCTCATATCTCTGAAAATGTTCGAGCCAATAACTCCTGGTACTTCTCGTTTACGTTCGACCATCGCTGTGCCTACCGGGTCCTTTACTACTAGGAAACCCACTCTGTCAAAGGTTTGTCCTAACGCTTGGAGTGATAGCTCAATATAACCCAGATAGGGGATTACAGCACCGTGGGCACCCGAGATGTGGAGCAAGGCATGAATGTCAACTAAATCTTCCTGGGAGAAGTTCTCTTTGAAGCAAGACTCAGTCAGCGTGGATACCTGGGCTCCAGTGTCAAGTAAGCATGTCACCACGATACCTCCAATCTTCACCTGTGCTATTGGGCAGTCCTCCTACTATCTTCTCAATAATTGAGCCGCTGTCTTGTAAAACCCGGTGGCCTGTCGTTTGACTCACAATGGCAGGCCGTCCTAGTTTAACGGCTGTCGGGGGGCTGGGTGTCGGGGGGCAAATCGCTGGTGGATAGGCTGCTGGGTTGACTGTCGGGGAGCGGACTGCTCTGGTCCAAACTGCTGACCATGGGGATTGAAACTGCTCTGTTGGCCTTGTCCTGAAGTAGGGCCATTGATTCGTGGGGGTTGGGGCAGTATCGCTTAATATGCCCTGTTGACTGACAGTTATAGCACCTACGAGGTTGCGGTTGACCCCAGCGTTCCTGTGGTCTATCATTGAGTGCCTTAATGAGGGTGTTTGGTGCTGCTGTTGCTGTAGCTGCTGATGACCCTGCTTCTCCAGTAGAGCCTTTTTATGTGCGCTGTCAGCAGCCTTCACTTCCTGTACCGTTGCCTCCTTTTGAGATTTGACGTGGCTAGTACCTTCGTCTCCCACTGCCTCTGCTAGCCTCCCCTTGAGTGTTTTCTCCCTTACAACATCGAAGGATTCATCGTGACGGATCATGGAGTTAAATAACTCCACCACCTCTAGGGAGCAGGCCAACAGATCTTCAGTCGATAGGAAAATAATTTCTGTTGGATCTGAGGTAGCGTGTCCCCTTCTCCAAACACTTTTAGCAGGATTCGGAAAACTCCCTCCTGGCCTCCGATATTGTGCCCTCTGCCGAGGATTTCCTGCCTCGCTCTACCGGCCAGGTGGTCGACAATGAAGGCAACTGCGTCTCCCCCCTTCAGCTGTCTCGCCGTCAGTTGACCTTTGACATCGCTGACCCATTCCAAAACGGATGGATCGCTGGGCTTTTCTGGTTTCCCCCGGAAGCGGTCTAGCCTCCGCCCTGACGCCATGTACACCGTGTTTGCGGCTGGGGCAGTAGAACTACTGGTGGGGACCTGTTGCACCTGCTGACTCTTCTGCAGAGCCAACTTCAACTCTTCAAGTTCTGCTCGCAGCTGTTCTACCTCCATCGTAGCTCTTTAGCTCGTCTTTACCTCACCTGACTGGGGCTGCAGTGTTTAGCACACCATCTTGTCTACGCCCTTACGAAAATGTCCTGTGGTATTCCTGTGGTATACCACACAATTACCACAGGACAGTCAAATACCACACAAATTGCTGCCCTGTGGTATTCCTGTGGTAATAAAATTAGATACCACACAAATTACCACAGGACAGTCATACAAAATGGTTTTGTGTGGTAATATACCACAGGATAGAGATGTCCTGTGGTATTCCTGTGGTATTTACTTGGATATCACACAAATTACCACAGGGCATGTCATACAAAATGGTTTTGTGTGGTAATATACCATAGGATACTACAGGACATTGCTGCCCTGTGGTATCCTGTGGTAATAAAATTAGATACCACACAAATTACCACAGGACAGTCATACAAAATGGTTTTGTGTGGTAATATACCACAGGATAGAGATGTCCTGTGGTATTCCTGTGGTATTTACTTGGATATCACACAAATTACCACAGGACACAAACATGTCATACAAAATGGTTCTGTGTGGTAAGTACCACAGGACATCTCTGCCCTGTGGTACTCATGTGTTGTAAATATCAAGAGACCACACAAGGACAGTAAGTACCGCAATATTGCCGTTCTGTCCTGTGGTATCCCTGTGGTAAATGCTGAGATAACACACAAATTAAAGACACTGAAGTACTACATAATTAGTTCCCATCTTGTTGCCCTGTGGTATCCCTGTGGTATCCCTGTGGTACAAACTGAGATACCACACAGTACACATCGTACCACATAGATTGGGTTCCTACTACATCTCTGTCCTGTGGTATCCCTGTGGTATGGTACTCGAGTTAGATTTACTTTTGCTGTAATTTTCATAGGGATTTTAATTTTGAGGGCAGGTAGAAATGGTAAATTGTTTCACAGAACTGTCTGCGTTTTTTTTTTGTGGACGCTGGAAGAAGATACCAGACAGGAAATGCTGTTCTTATTCCAGTTAATACACACATCACACAATCTCAAACTAAATGCTTATCTCTCAGTCATTGTGTACATACAGTGTACACAGCTCTGGTGTAGTATAGGCACACAATGGCTTGTGGTTGTCTTGCAAGGACATGTGAATGCCCTTTGACCCCTATACAGTGCATGCAAGTCTCAAGGTGCAATGACCTTGCATTAACTCTAGGCTTGGCTACTCCACTGCACATGCTGCATATTTTGAATTGGGTTGGGGAAAGAGCAGTTTATCAGTGGTATATGTACATCAATGTTTGCTAGAAAACTGCAACTATTCATAGTATAATGGTGACCCAGAACTGCCAAAATGTATCTCACATGCCTGTCAAGATATCATGACCAAATGACTTGAGTTTATGTATGTTTTGGTTGAAAACATAAGGCTTTCATTTGGACAGAACTTCACTGCATTCTGCATATAGTCCTGCTGTCATGGCTGTCGGTTGACTCGGTTGTGTGGTAAGTTTTTTTGTATTGACTTCAATGTTTAACATTTATATCGTGTCAATCTTTTATATACTTGTTGTGATCCTGTAATGTTATAGTCAACTGATTGCTTATTCCAATATGCAACTTACGATCAACACATTTTTGATCACATTGCATGTACTTTAGGGATAATAAGAAGACTTTATTAAAAACCAATGTAATGGAATATTAAAACATCATCATGGGTGCTTAAACAACTACAAACAATGTCAATGTAATGACTGAAAATTTTGAAGGCTGAAAAGACTAGGTTTGTGATTGGTGCCATTCTTTAAGGTGTACGTCTTAAACTACGTTTGATTCTTTCAGATTATAGTCTTTGTTTTTTCCCTTGGTTTTGAACTTTGTTAATGATTTGTCGTTTTTGTAATTTTTATTTTTGTTCTCAATGCCAGGGAGTTGGTCAAGATTGAAGATCAGTTCAACCGTACTACTAGTGAAGAGATCAAATTTGTGGCTGCATGGTTGAAACAGATGTAGATGGGGGAATTCAGCAAACACCGAGAGGAGCATACGTACAGAGACTTTATAAATGAAGTCTTAATTGTTGATGTGATCGAACAAACTTGTGCATTATAAGGGTAAACTCTGGACACTAAGAAATGTTGAAGGACTTTTTTGTGTATACATGTTCATTATTCCTTTTCGCATTCGCACCACAAAGATTTTAACAGCTACTGGTAATTTTACTTGAACATAATTGTATTTGTAAGTCAAATACATTAGGTTTGAAACTAAGCAATCAGTAGTTTCTTTCCTCTTCTTGAATCAGTACAATTTGCAAATATCAAGCGAAGAGACTGTTCTATGACTTTTGTATCATCACATGTAAATCAAATGTGACAAAACCTAAATTCATTTGTTTAAAAAAAACCAATAAACCCTTCCACTTTACTTAATCAAATTACGCACAAGTTGACTCAGAAATATATATAAAATAACTTGCTGACTTGCTGTTATTACCGTCATTATAGTTTAAGGACATGAAACTTCATTGCAAAGAAATGTATGAATGCAAACACTTGCTCCTTGAATCCAAAATTTGAATGTAACCTGAATCTACTTTGTTTGCTGTATATCTTAAAAATCGACACAAGTACATGTAGGATTGGTGGTGGTGGTGGAAGGGCTTTCAATAAACAACAATCTAAAAGAGCATATTTAAAGGGTTTTAGTGCATCACTTTAATTTCAAAGTGCCATGTTTTTACAGGAATATTCAACAGAAGAAAGTGGTACTCATTGAAAGGGAAATACCACATGATCGATACCACAGGAACAAGTACTGGGAACATGTATCACAGGAACATGTTACCACAGGAATGGTACCACAGGAATATAGTACCACAGGTACCACAGGAATAGTTCAACAGGTACCGCAGGAAAAAAGTACCGCAGGGAAAAAAGTACCGCAGGAAAAAAAGTACCGCAGGAAAAAAAGTACCGCAGGAAAAAAAGTACCGCAGGAAAAAAAGTACCGCAGGAAAAAAAGTACCGCAGGAAAAAAAGTACCGCAGGAAAAAAAGGACCGCAGGAAAAAAAGGACCGCAGGAAAAAAAGTACCGCAGGAAAAAAAGTACCGCAGGAAAAAAAGTACCGCAGGAAAAAAAGTACCGCAGGAAAAAAAGTACCGCAGGAAAAAAAGTACCGCAGGAAAAAAAGTACCGCAGGAAAAAAAGTACCGCAGGAAAAAAAGTACCGCAGGAAAAAAAGTACCGCAGGAAAAAAAGTACCGCAGGAAAAAAAGTACCGCAGGAAAAAAAGTACCGCAGGAAAAAAGTACCGCAGGAAAAAAGTACCGCAGGAAAAAATACCGCAGGAAAAAGTACCACAGGAATACCACAGGAATTTGTCCTGTGGTAATGTCCCAAAAAATGACAGGACATTTCCTGTGGTACTGTCCTGTGGTATTTTTTGTGGTAATACCACAGGACATTTTCGTAAGGGCGACGCCAAATGTGACACTGAGAAAATCACGATCTACAGGACGGTGTACGTTCAGTGCCTGATTCATTTAATGGTGTTAACACGCAAAAACCTGAAAAGATACAAAATACGATTTCCATATAAATAGATGTACACTGTACTATGCTTTGGAAAATACCAAGTGAGCAAAGAACAATATATAAAAGAAATATAAAAAGGGAAATGTCTTGCACGCGAATCACACAATTTACTCTAACTGTAAAGTTGTCATTGTCCTTAAAAGAAAATACAAGGCATGTAAATGCTTTAACTTGCATAGTCAAGAAAAGAAATAACTAAGTAAAAGTGCAATGACCTCTGTTGCTATGGAATTGACAAATCAAAGACTTAAATCAGTCCGCTCATCCTTATAACATAATGATCAAATAAAACTAAAGAATATATCAAAACATAGTAAAGAAAAAGGTAAATCTAATATGTTATGATAATAATGAAGAATGAAGTAATGATGATAATCAATAAACAAAATAAATGAAACTACATGTATATGCTGTATCACTAATAAATATAATCAGACCCTAAAGGACTAGTGGGCCAGTCTAGTAAGATAACTGCCAGCACATGAAGTCTAATAAACAATAAAGTTAGTCCATGCCAGGGCAATAAAACTCATGGTCAACTTCCTGCCCTGCTGTACTGGGGTATAGGCCACTTCTAAGAAACTGTGTGCACCTCATTAAATATGCAGCAACTTAAAGGTAGTATACACCATTGGTAATTGCTTGAATTATCATGAATGAGTAGATTTGGAGGATTGTATTTTATAGTAAATATCGTTTAATTGACCTGTCCGAAGTTTTACAATCATGGATGTAAAAAAAAGCACGAACAAAAGCGTTTGTTTTCAACCGGCGTCGAGCAGTTATTCCCATGTTATTTGTGTTTTTTCGCGATCGCCGTCCGGCTGGATGCCTAGAATCAGTATTTACTTTCATATGAATAAAAAAAATTGATATCTGCAAATAGTGTATACTACCTTTAAAGGAATAAGGGTTACACAGGGGCTATACTACAGTGCACTATGGAGAGTTTGTACAGGACAAAGAAACTATGAATTTATACTCTAAAACTAGGAATCTAAGAGTGTAAATATAAAAGTGGTAAAATACTAGAGGCATAAATACAGTAGAACTGGGAAAACTATCCTTTACCTATTTTTAGGGGATTAACTATAACTTGAACTAAAAGATAAAGTGAATACATGTACTAGTAATAGTATAAATCAAAGTAAGGTAAACTCAATTTCCCAAGTTCACGAAATGGAAAAATCTCTAATTCTAAGCAAGAACAGGAATGATCTGCATGAACATTTTCTATAACACAATCTGCAGAGACTTGAGACAAAACTATAGTAAGTACAATGTATAAGGAATTCTCTACTATCGCTGAATTAACAACTTGAATTAACAACTAGTATAAAATCAAAGTAACTTTCTTAACATAAAGAATCTGAGGAAAGTAGAATAACTTATTAATACAATATGAATATAATATTAAAAATACACTTACCCCAGCCAAGTTACTCTGTAGCCCTAATGAGGCGATGGCCTTAACTTTGGGACTGCTCTGCAAAGTGCATATGTACCAGCACTGAGATCTATATCTTATATCAAGCGAGGGCGCTGTGCCAGGGTACTATGCAAATGAGCCTGTCACACATGTATTTAGGATTTCAACAGATGAGTAACAAATAAACTGCTAACTACTCACACAGTTACAAAGATAAGTATTTAATAAGTCATTTCATGTCCACTGAAACACTATACATGTATTCATTTCAGCCACAGCTTTTTCCAAAATGTGATGCACATATTGCACATCATAAAAAAATAAAAATATAAGTTTTTTGGTCAAGTGTTCTGTGAACGTTGATTTATGTAATACAAAATTCACATGGAAATGACTGTTAGTTACACTTATACAACTGTTAATACCGCAAATTATCCACAATTTAAATAAAACCAGCACCAACAAACCCAAAATCTGTCCAAAAACAGCCTAACGTCTAGTCACTTGCATTATTGGATCAGGCTCAACTGGTAGGGGTGAAGGAGGGCTAGGGGCATACATATACATCAAAATGTACCATGTTTGAATACCAAAAAGTAACCCGATTCCTTTTGATGTAATGCAGACCATACAATAGTTATGAACATCGACATCTGCAGTTGAATTTACCAACTGCAGATGTCAATGATATTGATTTGTAAGATTAATTATTTATACAGTGTCCTTATTGACAACTGAACACCAACACATTAAAGGTAAATAATTTATGACATTCAGGTACATGTACTTAAAATATATATTAATACCAATAAATAGGTTGATGGATATACTCAGTTCCACAGCAATCAACCCTTTACGTAATGTTCACACAATATCCAAAGTACAAAAGACAATCAATTCCAATACTTTACAACACTTACAATATTGTAGCGTCCGTGCCGGTTGGACGGTAGAGGGCGCTGGAGCGATTCCACGGTGGTGGGATCGCCCTGGTGGCTCCTGTTGGAAACCCGTCTTTGGATCGCGCATACGCCGAACCAGTTCTAACCAGTTCTAGAGACCGCGTGATTGTGTGAGCTTCATGTCAGTGTTTTGAGGCGAGAGTCCACAATAAACGGCAGGTATTCACCGGAAATCACGGAACACTTGTGTCCAGATTCCTTCTTGTGTGTTGTGTCGACCCCAGGCAAAATCTACGTTACATTGGTGGCAGCGGTCGGCATACAAGAGGACGATGTTTTCGCAAAACCACGATGGTATTGCGGCCAACTCGCCCCACGGCGAGAGGGCAGGCCAGGGTATAGGCCCGGAGAACGGGGACCAGTCTAGAGAACATTCGGGCACTCCGTGCATCACACCGGAGGAGTTAGAGGCCTTCTTTAAGGATTTACCGGATAACTCGGGGGGGGGGGGGGGGGGGGGCTGTGGTTTCCTGGGAGTCAGGGTGTTTCCCGGCCCGTGCTGTAGACGGCGGCGCGGCAGACGTTTTGTTCCACGCGGAGCAATTCCGAGCTGTGCCCGTCGATATAGCGGGGGCGGGGCCTCATCGGGACATCCCTCAGTTGTTCTATACAAATTATATCGAGTCCGTGGGGGGCCCGGCTTGTGTTGTAGACGGCGGCACGGCAGACGGTTCGTTCCGCACGGGGCGATCCCAAGCTGTGGCCGTTGATGCGGCGGGGGCGGGGCTTCGTCTGGACACTCACAGGGTTTACTACGCTACCCCAGCGGGGCCCCATCGGGACATCCCACAGTTGTCCTATACAAATGATATCGAGTCCGTGGGGGGCTCGGCCCGTGCTGTAGACGGCGGCGCGGCAGACGGTTCGCTACGCTCGGAGCGAGCCCGAGCCGTGCCTGTCAGCGCAGCGGGGGCGGGGCATCGCCAGGACACCTACATCCCATATTCGAGACCGGTGGGTTTTCAGCCTGAGGAGAAGCCGCCCAAGGCCGTGGACGGCGGCGCGGCCGGCGGGTCGCTCCGCTCGGAGCGTTCGCGGGTTGTGTTCGTCGACGCAGCGGGGGCGGGGAGTCGTCTGGAGACAGGTCACCAGAACAGCGCCATCTCAGGGAGCGATGGACTACACAGGGAGTCATTGTTCGAGGCCAGCAGGGAGACGGGAGGCCGCCCCGGGGCGACGGGGCAGGGTTTTCCCCAGCGAGCCAACGGAGCGGAGTTGCTGCGCACACCAGGCAGTGGAGCGGAGCCGTCGAGGTTGCTCCTCACACGGGGCAATGGAGCAGAGCCGCTGGACGAGGCTGCTCCGCACACAAGGTAATAGGGCGGAGCCATCAGAGCTGCTCCTCGTGGGAGTCAACGGAGCGGAGCTGCTCCGCACACGAGCCAGTGGAGCAGAGCCGTCAATTCTGCTCTGCGCAGGTGTCAATGGAGCGGAGCTGCTCTGCACACAAACCAATGGAGCGGAGCCGTCGGCACTGCTTCGCATGGGAGTCAATGGAGCGGAGCTGCTCCGCACACAAACCAACGGAGCGGAGCCGTCAACGCTGCTCCGCACACAAGTCAATGGAGCGGAGCTGCTCCGCGCACAGGCCAATGGAGCGGAGCTGCTCCGCGCACAAGTCAATGGAGCGGAGCCGCCAACACTGCTCCGCACACAGGAACCAATGGAAACGGGTAGCCGGAGACCGTTGTTGCTCCCGGATATGTTTGACGGGGTAGCATCCTGGTCGGACTACTTGTTTCATTTTGAAAGCGTCGCGGCGGTCAACCATTGGAGTGAGGCCGAGAAGACAATGTACCTGGCGTCTCACCTGCAGGGTACGGCCCGGGAAGCACTGGCGGACATGGAGCCGGAGGCACGGGGGGAATTCTCCTCTATCTTGGAGAACTTTGATCACCAGTTCGGCGTGACGGCACAGGTCCCATTACATCGGGCTCAGTTGTCCATGCGGACGAGGGGCCGCGACGAGTCGCTCAGCAGCCTGGGACATTCTATTCGGCGACTGGTGCTGAAAAGCTACCCAAGACTACCTGCGCAGGCCCGGGAGGACGTGGGTGTGGAGGCGTTCCAAAAGGCCTTGGGGGAAGAACAGCTGCAGCGTCACCTGTTCTCCCGGAAGGCGGAGACCCTGACCGAAGCCATCACGCTGGCAACCGAGATGGAGGCGTTCATGAAGTCCCAGGAGTATAGCCAAAAAGGGAAGGCCGGAGCCAGAGACATGAGGTCAGTAGGGCAGCTTCCTCTAGTTCCTGCTGTAGAGCCCGAGTCGGTCTTCCCGGTGGGATACAGGCCTAACGCGGGGGCTCGGAAGGAGTGCTACAGGTGCCACGGGTTTGGTCATTTTCGGAGAGACTGCCCCCGCCGGAAGGGAAGGGCCGGCCCCACGCTGCCCCAGCCTGGGGCAAAGGGAGTGCCGAGATCGCCAGTTCCCGGAGCGACGGGTCAAGCCAGGCCAGACGCGACGGGGATGTCTGGAGCCAGCTACATTGAGGGGAGAATCGTGGGGAGGCCAGTGCGTTGCCTCCTCGACACCGGGGCGACGGTGAGCCTGATCGCAGAACGTTTCCACAATGCCTGGCTCAGCGCCGAGGGACGGAGCCTCCGTCCCGCGCCCCCAGGCCTGATGATGGTGGACGGCAGTCCTATGCCGGCGATGGGAAGGGGAAACTTCGAGTTACAAGTGGGCGACCTTCGCGTGAACCACGCCTTTACCGTGGCCGAGGTCGAGCCGGACGTGATTCTGGGGATTGACTTTCTGTCGAAGTACCACTGCAAGTGGCATTGGGACGACCACACGGTCACCCTCGACGGGAGGACTCTTCCCCTGGGGGGTATCACACGCGAGCCTATCGTGGCGAGGGTGCAGGTAGCGGACAACATGGTGGTCCCGGCCGGCCACGAGGCGATCCTCGCCGGAAAAATAAAAAGTGGGTCGCGAGCGGGAGTCGGGATGGTCTACCCCAACTTGGAGGCCACGGATAACTGCCGGGTTGCGGTCGCCACCGGTCTGGTGGACACCACAAATGGAACCGTGCCGGTGAGGGTCTTCAACCCGACGGCCGACCCGGTGACGATATACCAGGGCAGCCGGTTGGCTCTCTTCTCGCCGGTGGAGGAGTTGGACGTGATGGAGCTGGAGGAGGGACGGCGAGGGTCTGCCGCCGGCCGTGCTCCGGCGGACGCACGGCCGGAGGTTCCTCCTCACCTACAAGACCTACTGGAGCGAGGAGCGGCGGACCTCAACCGGACCCAACGTTCCCGACTGGCGGGGTTACTGACGGAGTTCGCCGGAGCATTCACCGGCCCCGACGGTCGCCTTGGGCACACGGAACTGACCAGACACGCCATCAATACGAGAGACGCGGTGCCTATTCGCCAACCACCCAGAAGGTTGCCGCTCCATAAGAGGCAAGAGGCCGACCAACAGGTACAGCAGATGCTGCGGGATGGCGTGGTGGAACCCTCTGGTAGCCCCTGGTCGTCGCCGGTGGTGTTGGTCCGGAAGAAGGACGGGACTGTCCGTTTCTGCGTGGACTACCGGAAGGTCAACGAGGTGACAATAAAGGACGCCTATCCCATCCCCAGAATCGAAGATAACCTTGACGCCTTAAGCGGAGCAAAGTGGTTCAGTACCCTCGACCTAGCCAGCGGCTACTGGCAGGTCGGGATGGAGAAGGAGGACCGGGAGAAGACGGCCTTCGGCATGCAGAACGGGCTGTACCAGTTCACCGTTATGCCGTTCGGACTGCGTAACGCCCCAGCGACGTTCGAGCGCCTGATGGAACAGGTGCTGAAGGGACTGCAGTGGCAAGTGGCGGTAGTTTATTTGGACGACGTTATCGTGTGGGGGACAGACTTTGAGGAGCATCAGAGGAGGTTGGCGGTAGTCCTGGAACGGTTCCGGGCCGCGGGATTGAGACTCAAGCCAAAGAAGTGTAGCCTTTTCAAGAAGGAGGTGTCTTTCCTGGGCCATCTCGTGTCAGCCGAAGGAGTCAGGACCGACCCGGAGAAGGTCGCGGTCATCAGGAGCTGGCCGCAACCCGCGAACCTGACCCAAGTCAGGAGTTTTCTGGGCCTCGCCTCCTACTACAGGCGGTTCATCGTGAACTTCGCCGAGATTGACCGCCCCCTCCACGCCCTTACTACCAAGAGCCAGAGAACGTTCTCTTGGTCGGTCGCTTGCCAGTCAGCGTTCGAACATCTGAAGGACGCGTTGACCACGGCGCCGGTGCTGCGTTACCCGGACACAGAGCACCGTTACATCTTGGACACGGACGCCAGCAACTGCACCATCGGAGCAGTGCTGGCACAGGAAGGGAAGGAAGGTGAGCAGGTGATCGCGTACGGGAGCCGCACCTTGTCCAAGGCCGAACGCAACTACTGCACCACTCGGAGAGAGTTGCTGGCCGTGGTCCACTTCGTGCACTATTTCAAACACTACCTCCTCGGCAAACGGTTCTTGCTCCGAACGGACCACGGATCCTTGCGGTGGCTGTTTAACTTCAAGGAGCCGGAGGGGCAGACGGCCAGGTGGATCCAGAGGCTGGGGTGCTACGAGTTCGACGTTGAACACCGGGCGGGAAAGAAGCACACAAACGCCGACGCCGTTTCCAGGATCCCGTGCGGTCAGTGTGGACGTTTGGGTGAGGTCAGCCACGAGTGCTACACCAAGGGACCCCTGTTGGGAGCCATTGGGGAAGCTGAGCTGGAGGAGACCGCCGCGGTGGAGGGACTCCTGGCGGCTTGGGACCCCGAAGAGCTGAAGCAGGAACAACGCGACGACCCGGAGTTGGGCCGGATCGCCCACTGGCTAGAGGATGGGGTTCTCAGACCCGGCTGGTTGGACGTGTCGGCCCTGGACGAGGGCACGAAGTTCTGGTGGGCGAAGTGGGAGATCCTTCGACTGTCTCAAGGCGTGTTGCAGATAAGGTGGAAGCAGCCCCAAGGTGGACCCCAGACGTGGAAGATAGTAGTCCCGCGGACGCGGGTGAAGGACGTCTTGCGGTTGACCCATGATGGCAGGACATCGGGACACTTGGGGGTCGCCCGGACGGTTGCTCAGCTGAGACAGGCGCCGGTTTACTTCTGGGAGATGCGACGTCAGGCGGAGGAGTGGTGCCGGAAGTGCCATAAGTGTGGATCCAAGAAGCCGCCCCCTCGACCCCTCCGGGCCCCACTGCAGCAGTACTTGGTGGGTGCGCCGATGGAGCGCATTGCAATTGACCTCACGGGCCGGTTCTCCAAGACCAAGGCCGGGAATACCAGCATCATGGTGGTGGCCGACTACTTTAAGTGGGTGGAGGCGTTTCCGATTCCGGATCAGACAGCGCGCACCGTGGCCAAAACCCTTGTGGAGCAGGTCGTCACCCGGTTCGGAACCCCCCTCGAGATCCACACGGATCAGGGGAGGGAGTTCGAGGCCCGACTTTTCCAGGACACCTGCCGTCTACTGGGCGTTCACAAGACCCGCACTACGCCGTTCCACCCTTAGTCCGACGGAATGGTGGAGCGGTTCAACCGCACCGTCAAAACGATGTTAAGCCTGTTCGTGCAAGAGAACCAGGATGACTGGGACGAACACCTCCCATACGTCATGATGGCGTACCGCTCCTCCCAGCACGACAGCACCAAGTTCACGCCGAACATGCTCATGCTCGGCCGAGAGGTGCGACTTCCATTAGACTTGGTGATGGGACAGCCGGAGGAGCCGACGGTAGACGCGACGGAACAGGAGTACGTAGACGAGTTAAGGGCGAAGATGGAGCGCGCGCACAAGTTCGCTCGACAGCATCTGAAGGGAAGCCAGACACACCAGAAGCAACATTACGATCGTCGGGCGGAGGGTGCCGGCTACGAGCCCGGACGTGCCGTGTGGCTCTTCACCCCCTCCAAAAAGGTGGGTCGCACGCCCAAGCTGCAGTGCTGGTGGGACGGGCCTTTCGTGGTATTGAAGAGGACCGACGACGTCACCTACCGGATCCAGAGGTCGCCTCGCGCCAAGGCCAAGGTTGTCCATTTCAACCGGCTAAAGCCGTACTTGGGTGACGCCCAGGTGGACTGGTGGAGACGGGCTGCAGGGGGCCACCCAGTGGAGCCCAGCCGAGTCACAGAGGAAGAACAGCCGCCTCTAGGCGGGCAGCCATCACCAGCATCTAGCCCAGAGCCCCGGGTTCCTTCGGCGGGGCCGCCAGGGGACAGGAATGACCAGTCGGATGAGGAGGAAGTACCTTCGGATGTGCTGGAGGCGTCTCCACCCGTTGCGGAGGCGGATGTCGATCTTGGCGGGCAGGAGAAGACGGGCGCAGATCTGGGGCTGGACGAGCCTGAGGCGGGGGGTGCTCAGCCACCTTCTCCGCCGACAGAACCAGGCACCGGGAGGTATACTCGTGCCGGCCGGAAGGTAGTCCGGCCTAGCCGATATTGTCTTGCGTTAACCAAACTTTCTTCTTCTTCCCCCCGCAGGCGGGCTCCCGTGATGTGCCCCCACTGCGGGAAGGCTTTCACCCGCAGCAGCAACCGCCGCAGGCACATCCGCACCGCGTGCGAGAAGCTCCACGCGGAGCGCCCGTACACGTGCGAACTGGGCTGCGGACTGTGGTTCTACCGAGACGACATCCGGGGACGTCACCATCGGTACTGTCGGGAGGGGCTGGTTCCCGGGGTGACGGCGGAGATGGACGCCCTAGAGATTCATCCCAGCGTCGACGAGATAGAGCTCATCAATCCCGCCGGCCGAGGACCTTCTCCGCCTCGCCTCTTCCGACAGGGGAGCGCCAACCTTTCCCACGGCAGGCGGGATCACCCAGCCGCTGCCAGTCCCGCGTCAGCGCCCCCGGCCAAGATACGACGGGGCCCAGTTTCAGCGGGGGAGCAGGGGGACCACCTCCACTCGGAGCGGAACGGAGCGGAACGGGACGAGCCGGCCAGCCAGCCAAGCGAGGACCAGGAGAGGCTACCTCGGCGCCCCCGGGCCGTTGGTCAGGACAACGGCAACACGGACACCGCTCTCGCCACCCAGAAGGAAGCAGCACCACCAGACCTCCCCGCCAGCTCGGGCGGAAGGAGGGACGCAGACGGAGCTCCCGACGCCCCCTCCGATGTCGACGCTCCAATGGCGTGGGCAGCCCCGAGTCTTGCCGGTCGGGTGTCGGGTGGAGCTACTGGAGTGGACGTGGATGCGTTTGGACACGAACGGTGTCATACGGCGGCCGGCGGCCACCTCCCACCTCCTAGACGGGAACTTTAAACTTTTGTTGTTATCTAATTGTTGGCGTTATGCACTGCAAATCTTATTGGTCAAAGTTTATCCAACATTGTTAACCAACGTTGGGTCAAATATCAACTGTTCAAAAAATTGGGCAAAACTCTAACCAACAGTTGTTGGGCAATAGGTCTATGCAATTACTGGGTAAAAAAATGACACAAATTGTTGGTGAAAAACATTGTCCAACTATTGGGTAATAACTAATGACCAACTGTTGGGCTAGGTATTGACCCAAATCTTGGTTACAAATTACCCAAGAATTGAGGTTTACCCAACATATGTTGGTTAAAGACTTTTATCGAACAAATCGGGACGACTGAAATAATAACAGTTTTCATAATTTCATTCATCTTTTGTTTATCTTAATTTTATTCAGCAATTTCATTCAATTCAAACCATTTATTTCCATACTTCCCACAAGTGAGTAAAACGAAAAGTAATACATGTAAGTATATAAAATAACAATAATTGTCAACTATAGTTTTAAACGACTAAAAGCATTAAAAAAAGGGTGAAAAGTATGGGGCTGTTCATATTAACCGAGGCTTGTAGAGAACAGCCTTACACATACAGACAATACAGGACAGGAGTTAGCACGAAAACAAACGGACAAATAAAGAAAAACGACGAGAAAAAAGAAAAAAAACAACAAACATGCACACTGGAGATTTTTACGTTTTTACCCTGTTGTCATATTGTTATCTAGTAAAACATTTAGCCTCCGAAAGCATCATCATATCCTTCATCATGGATGCACTCAAATAAGACGCTTAATAGTTCTTGAATGCTTATCCCATGCGTATACATGTAATGGTAAAAACTTTGTTAAACATCAATTTAACAAACTGCTGTTCTACCTAAAGTGAAAACTGAACATGACTTTTAAGATACCGGGCACTCCAAATACTGTCGTGACCGCACTTAGCATTAGCTTACACCTACTATACAGTACTATAAATTGCCATATTGAACATACATTGAATAGTTTCAATGTTGGAAAACACGGGAAAGAGTGTTTAGTTGGTCACAGCTAACAGTTCCAAACTTATGTAGTCAAAATAATGCTCAATTATCAAGGTTTTTAGGAAAAAAATGTTGCCAACCGTAAATTTCCTGAAACCTAGCATAATTGTGCAATTATTACAGATACTAAAAACTAGTTCACATAACATTTTCATGTGGCATTTAGTGGAACACTACAAGCACACATTGTATAACAATACAATAACTATTTGAAGCAATAGTCTGAATGGGAACAATCTGGTTAACAAGGAAAAATCAGCAACTGCAGACTTTAATTAACAAAGTGCTTCAACATTCATGGTTCACGAACTAATAGTGTAGGCGATACTTTAAAAGCATGTAAGTGACTGAATAATTATAAGGACATAGTAACAATTCAAAATTTGCTACTATAAAACTTCCTTACATAACATCAAGTAGTCGCGCCAAAAATAAGTAGAAAATCATGTGAAAAATTATAACATCTTGATATTTAGGCCAAAAAATATTTAAAAAATCAGGGGGGAAATGAGATATGTCCGAGAATTAGGCTAAAAATTAGGCGATGAGTTCCTTGAACACATTTAAGGAAATTATTGTTGTTTACAATAATTATGGCAACGTCCAAACGTTTTCTTCCGAATTACTTTGGTAATTTACTTAAACTTTTCAAGTCTCCCACATTAGGCGACCCTTCACCTACTTTTAGCCTAATTTACGACACCTCGTTTTTTCATTCCATCTATCAACGAGTGGAACTATTCTCTCCAGTGCACGAATGACGAATATTCATCGTTTGTTTTATATAATACCCATGTAAATCTTTGTTTGGAGAATATATAACTGACATACAGATCCTTGCACTTTTCCAAACTACCCCTCCACGAAAATGCTTTAACCCAGTAGCTGGCGCTTGGGAATACGCTCAAGACACTACGCGGTAATTTGCAAGCGTGATGTGGTAAAGCGTGCAATACTAAACAGGATGGAACAAAAATGCACGGTGAATGGAACCAAAATGCACGGATTATGACGTAGTCATGCAATGGTTTGATTAATGAATCCCGCGTGACCTACAATCTTCAAATCAAATGGCAAAGATCTGCTTGGGTGTTATACAATAGTGAATAGAATTAACTTATGCCTAGCGTACATATTGTTTTTCTAGAAATTTGGCAATGTCCGGATACGCTCAAATCCTTTTAAAAATATCGCCTAGACTATAAACTCTACTCCTCATCAGCAACTTTACGCTTACTGTGGCCAAAGGCTCTGAATGCCCTTACAGCTGGTGGAAGGTCTGCTTTGGAGTTAGGCTGATCTACCACATACTCAAGGAAGAGCCAGACGCTCTTACACTGCGCTTGATAGTTAATATCAAGCACAAAGACCAACTTGTAACATATGTCCAATGCATGCAACAAGTTTCGTACTGGAATCGCCTCCCTTTCAAGAATAACAAAGGATTGGGAGGGATGCAATTTTGTTTCCCTGTTCAAGCTGAGAATGAATGGCTGGGGGCGCTGCTCCTTCTTGATACCTGCTAGGTACGTTGGCATGTGTGTCATCTCCTGAAATTAAAATGTAAACCAAAAAACGAAAAAATATATTAAAGTGTTTATTCCAACAACAAAAATACGACCGTTAAAACTAGCTTTTGTGTTTCAATTAACCTTCTTTAATTTTCTTTTTGCTATTATAAAACACATTTTGATGCTTTTAGATTTTATGGTAATACAAATTCTCATATTTATAACTGTTGTCACTCAAAGGAGAAAACCTCAACGTTGCCATGTTTTGTGTGCATAAAATATTGTTGTTGTCCCAAGTTTCCTTTTGTTTAGCTGATTCATTCATAAGTGTGAGTCAATAGCAATAAGCCAAAATAAACCCCTTTCTACAAAAAATGTTCAGTGAGCACATTTTTGGTTTCTGAGTTGAACAGAAACAAATATGAACTGGACAGTGTCTTCACTAAATAGCATCACAGCGAAAGCCCCCCCCCCCCCCCCACCCCCCCCCCCCAAAGACAGTCTTAGTCTGACTCTTTCAGGGTTAATCTTTGAAAGTCACATTTTCTTATGTCAAAATATTTCTAAAAGTTTCCATTCGGATATGGATCCAATGTTATTAAATTCTCAATGATGGCAGGATTTTTGCAATTTTCTCGATTTTTACATAGATAGAATTATGCATGTGACTCGGGTTTTCATTTTGTTTAAACTGTAATTTGGAACAAGTTTTAAAAAGAACTATGCATATAATGTCTTGCACTTAGCTTTCGATCTTATCACATACCGACTGCATGTCCACAAATGATGCCAGTGATTCTGTTATTGTGCAGCGTCCCTTGCCTTTGCCCTTACTACTTGTCTCGAAAGCAAACGGGAGCAGGATGATGGCAAGATTCTTCTTTTCTTCTGTAAACAAATGACAACAGCAGCTTAAATTAGCAACTAGGAAATGTCCAAGAAATATACAAAAAAATAGCCAGGTGCAAAGAGCATTCAAGTGATCTCCTTTGGTACAATTTAGGAGGGTAATTAGGGAATTGTTAAAGATGGACTACAACGGAATAATGATAAAGGCTGTGTTGCTGTTTTTTGTTCGAGAAATGTATAATGATTACTAATATATCATTAGTATTCAATAAATCTTGTTCCTTCATGCAAAAAACAACAAAATTGATCGGCGTTCTACGACCCAGAAAAACTCAGTTTCAGCAAAAGCCCTTAACTCATGAATAATTCATACTTTGTGTGTGACGTACTACCCATGAAAACGCATACATATGGTGGCCCTGAAGGGACTCCGCAGATCGCGAATATTGACGTCAAATTTGACGTCAATATTCGCGACTTTTGGGGAAAGTCGTGAATATCGACGTCAAATTTGACGTCAATATTCGCGACTTTTTTGGAAAGTCGTGAACTTATTCGCGATCTGCGGAGTCCCTTCAGGGCCACCATGTATGCGTTTTCATGGGTAGTACGTCATCACTTTTCGCTGGTTTACAAGTCCGCTGGTACTATATCGTGGATTTCATTGTGGTTTTCAGTGGATCTTTGCCGGGAACCAGTACAGGGCGGGAAATTTCAAAATCGAAGAATCGAGGTCTAATTTTGTCGGTCAAATTGCAACAAAATTATTGGGAGAAAAAACATGACCGTAACAATAAAGTGTTACCTGAACACAACATAAACAAGGTCCGATAATAAATTTAATGTGTGAGTTTTCGTTGTAGTCCATCTTTAATTGTAGTAATGTGTCCTTCCTTTCTAGATCAGCTGTAAAACCTTAAGTTTATTAAATTTACCCTCTGAAAGAGCCTCTGTCTGCACCTGCAAATGCTCGTTCCAAGGCGGATTCATCTTGGTTGCATACTCGATGATACTGTCTTCCATACTCCCCCACTTTTCTTGAAGCTTAGTAGCACTCTGTGGGAAGCGTGCAGCGTAATCTTGCTCAATCTGTGGGAAATTCATTGTTTAATAAACCACTGTAATTTTCTGTACTTGGATAACATAATTTTAATGAAGAAAAGTTGATTTCTGCATCTTTCAGTACACTAAATGTAACAGTTAGTGAAAGTTTCAGATGGAACTTTAACTGAGGTTTCCTCTTTGCAATTGAGACAACATGCTTTTGTGGACCAGATCTTTTCCCAAATGCCACTAATTAGGCACGAATGTACTATAACGTTTGACAATAATAAGTCTCATTTTATTTCTTTTTCAAAAAATATTTAAATCTTAGCAATGCAGCATTCCACTTCATTTGTATTTCATCGCACTAATAAATTTGTCTTGGAAAATAATAACACACAGCACATGGCTAGTTGATGCATAAGACCTTGGGAAACAGCGGCCGATTTCAAAACACTAAAAGACACTCTTAACCAGTTCGCGCCGGGATTATTTTTAACGAAACTCAATCTAAAGCGGGTTCAGGCTGATAGTGCCGGGAAGCACACCCATGCATTTCCGGCCTTGCCTGCTGCTGACATACATTTCCGAACTTGAACTTGGCGTGTTTATGCGTCATCCGTTTTGAGTTTGGGGACATTTTTGCGTTTATATACGTCATCCGGCGCGAACTGGTTAAGAAGGGCAACTCGTCTTAATTCGCGACTCATTTGAGGATCAATTTTACCAAACAAAAATCGATCTTTGAGCGAGGACTCGTCTCAAGTCTGAAGATGAGTCGCAAGATAAGACCAGTCTTGTGAAATCGGCTGAACACCCTATATACTTTGTACACTGTAGATAAGAAATAGTCCTTACCATTGTAGCATCCAACAATCGAGGAAATTCCTCCAGGATTTCTGCAACACTTCTGTTGCCTTCCGTGATCCATTTCTGTCGATACTTTGCTGTTGCTGCCATGTATTTACGCACGAGTCCTTCTGGTTTGTCGTTGTCTTTTAGCCACTTAACCTTGGCCAATAAATCTGGGGTTGGCTCTATGTTGTCTTCGTGGTGCTCGACCTCTCCATCTGCTGTTAATTTAATATATTGAAGATATTGAAGATATTGAACAAATAAATATGTGTCTGTTGATCAGTTTTTAGCAAAATAATTTCCAAAGAATTAAACAAATCTGAACAGGGGTGAATGTTGGTTAACAGTTTTGAAATACTGCAGACGTTCTTCAAGTACAAATCCAATGGCAAACGGTGAAATAAATATTAGCCAGTAAATTTCTTAGAGAAGCACTTTAAAATACAGGCACATAGCTTTAACCAGTTCGCGCCGGATGACGTATATAAACGCAAACATTTCCCTAAATTCAAAACGAATGACGCATAAACACGCCAAGTTCAAGTTTGGAAATGTTTGTCAGCAGCGAGCAAGGCCGGAAATGCGTGGGTGTGCTTCCCGGCACTATCAGCCTGAACCCGCTTCGGATCAAGTTTCGTTAAAAATAATCCCGCCCGTCGGCTCGGTGATGTTAAAATAATCCCGGCACGAACTGGTTAACATTGAAAGAGCATACTGTCTTAAAATTTTCACTGACTTCAAAATCACTGTCAGTGCTTAATTTTCTGCCAGCTAGACCAAAATGGCAGATAAATATGAGAAACAACTGCACAGAACCTCTAAATTTACAAATGTTTTTCCCCCATATTTAGAAATGGATGGGTTAATTTTTGTTAAAATCAGAACTTGTATTGTACATGGATTCATACATTGCACTTACTCTTCTTACATGGAGGTTCTTCAGAAGATTTCTGGGGGCCTAGTCGCTTTCTGACATATCGCAGGTGTTCCTCTAAGCAACCAGTGGCAGGCCGTCCTACTGCTCCTTTCATGTAAAAAACTTCCTAAATAATAAAAGCATGATGTTTACATGTTTTAGCTGCTTAAATGTTTTAAATTGGAAATTTGAAGCCAGACCCTTATCTTATTTCAGAAGTTTCCACCTCTCTATATAACATATTGGTCTTTAACTACACTACTTGCCACATTACAAAGACTCAAAGCAACCCTAACCCAAACGCAAGCTTAGAAAATGTTGATGCAAACCAGCTACAGATAAAAAGAAAACACTATGTTGACAGTAGTTTTCATACTGAAAAGCAGATCATTCTTTAACTACCCCCTCTCACCCCATAAACATCAGGTAATTACTTCAATTTGAGGGTTCTAATTGTTTTCAAAAGACAAGAATAATAATTTGCATACATGTATGATTATGTACACACTTACATATCCTGTTATCCCATCATGATCCTCAAGACAAGGAAAAGCAGTTGTGATGCTCTGGGCCAACGCAGCCTTTTCATATGCACTCGGGCTGTAAAGATATTTCAAAACAAGTTCAAAAAGCTACATATATAACTCTGTACTCCTCAGCAACTTTACGCTTACTGTGGCCATATAAGAGAATATTCAGACAAATATCGAGCTACACTATGCATCTATCTAGGCAAATTTCAATAATACCAACACTACATACAATAATGGAACAAATATGTGTTTGCGCAGTTTTAAATGCTCGGGCCATTAGTCAGCTTTCAGTCTCCCGAGCCGGTCTTAAACAAATGTTTAAAACACCACAAACGCATATTCAATCTCATTAAAAGTCAAACAAGTAAAAACAAAATCCAAATTTCTAACGCTGTTGTGCTACACTTTAACTTCATTTTTTTCAAACTGTAGCTATATTATGGTTTACTCCTCTCGCGAAAAGTCGTAAACACTACCTTATATGGAAAAACGCATGCGTGGCGCGTACTGCATGATGGGGCACATAATGTGATCGGCCAGCCTGTGTTCAGTGAATTTGGGACTCTCAAAATGCGTACTTGGTAGTACTGCACAAACACAAGTGAAGATTGCGAATGTACCGGTAAACAAATACAACAAAGATAAAAATACTACATTTCAAAGCGGCCCAAATTCACGAGACACCGACAAGTGTTTAAAACCTGGCAGCCAGTCCTTAAGTAGCTGTTTAAGACAGACCACGTTATGGGCTCTCGACCAATAGGAATGGCTACACTGTCTCAGGTATTCATGAATTTAATAAAACAATTTTTGTTTACAAGACTTACTTTTTTCCACATTTTTTTATGAGATGGCCTACCAGAATATGCACTATGGTTCTACGGTTTTTTCTGGTTAGTATCCCATTCTCTTCTATTTCCTTCAGGACCTTTTTACCATCAATCGTCTCGCCCAAGATCATCCTGCAATCCTGTGAAGAGAAGGAAAGAAATTTCTTTTTTTTTATTCTAAAATAAACTACATGTACTGTGGTGCGAAAAAACATACATGGGTGGCCAGGGGGATGTTTAAAAAAACACTGAGATTCAACTGATGAACAAACTTGTAGAACAAAATTAATAAAGTGAATTTTATTCATTTGTTAGCAAATAACTCTTTTTAGGAAGAAGAACCATAATGACAAAAAGGATGTGATTTTAGTAAGTAACACAGGATGTTAATCCTGGCTGTGATTTCTGGTGGGGCTGTGATTTCTGGTGGGGATGTGATATTGGCTAATCCCTACCAAAATCATATCAAGGTGAGCTAACTTTTTGTGTACAGAAATCACATTCAGGCCATTCACAGTGTTAAGAAATATATTTTGTAGTTGCAAATATACAATGTCTGACCCTACACTTACAAAGAGGTCCCCAGATTTACTTTTCTTTGCTGGAGGTGGGGCCATTGGTGTCAAGTTCCCAGTTGATGATGTTGACATGTCTGCAGTCGACATTGCTGACAGGTCTACAGCAGGTAGCAACTCAATATTAAACTGAACAGGTGCTGCAAACTATAAGCATGTAGACAAAATTATAGACAACAGAAAAACTGAAATACCATTCAAATTAAAAACGTGTTTTATATTTCTGAAAAACACTGATCTTACACCACCTTTTAAAGAGAGAAGAGAGCATTAATACAAGTACTTACCTTGTTTTATTTATATCAGTTGGAAAGGTGCTGTGATGTACCAAGACTGGTCCGCAACATTGAAACTCTTGACTAGATGGAATGGGCGACAAACCAAGAGATCTCTGGGCTCCTTGATAAGAATGGGGCCATCCAGTGACTGAACTACATAAGCATGCTTGTGTCTATTGTGATTAATTGTTTGCCATGGTTGAAGCACAAAGTACACTGTAATAGACACTACCAGGATGTGTTGCAACTTTGCATAATGTGGTCCACTCTCGCTCCAGTGGGTAAGTACCATACAACCCGGTTTAAATAAATAGCTGTGGATGTGGACACTTTCAGCCATGATTACAGTTGCATCTGCTGGACAATTAGCAACTGCACATATAGCATCTGCATCATTGATCATGGACACCTGAACTGGAAGAGGATGCTTAACATCCATATCTGTACTCAGTGGACTTTTCAGCATGAAGTCACAGCTCTGTTGCTGTTGATGTCTTAAAGTGACTGTTTTCGCAATATTCTTGTAATTATTACAAGCTCGAGCCCATTGCTTGAATGGCCTGTGCTTGCCTTCTTTACGCATGACAGAATACTGCAACAGTGGGCCTAGGAGTCTTACCAGGCGAGGATAATGAACGATAAAATGGTGTTTGGGTATGAGATGATGAAAAAGCTCCAAGTAAAGACTATGATGATCTCTAATAAGACCTTTCAATACAATTGTGCCTCCTTTGCTGATACTTGGGGCAGTTGCTATCTTATAGATGTCGACAAGCAAAAGGAAAAGCTCCCATATCTCAGACTCTTCATTCACTAAGTCACCGATGATCAATGGAAGATACATAGCCAGGCAATTTGTTTGAGCAGCAGTTTGCCCACTTGAGCCACGAGGATTTGCAAGAGCTGAGGGCTGGATGGGGGTGGGCTTGCTCTTCTTCTCAACAAAGCCATAGTTGAATGTCAACAATCTGTTGTTAAGTTCTTGTAGAGTGAAGCATCCTTCCTCAACAAGTTCAGAAAGTGTGAGCTTTATTTCAAGAGGAAATACCCCTTCTAAGAAATCATGCATTATGTCGGGTGCTGCATTCTCTGTTACATGGAAATTGTCAAGCTCATTTAACTTGGAGGATCTCTTGAGCCCGGTCAGGGTCACATTGTCAACTTCAAGATCCTCTGTGAAGTTTTCTTCATTACGAAGCAGTGATAGATCTTCTTCAACTTGACGACGGGTCACTTCCTTTTCTGCTCTACAGAAACGACAGGGATGATTAGCACTAAAGCTAGTAACAAATCCAAGAATTTGATGCAGCCCTAAATTATCTCCTATTACCTGAAATAGTACAGGCCTAACAATTCCTGTAAATCCACTGCAAGAGATTCCGAGGCCTTCGGTTTGTAGCCTTTGGAAGTCACTGACTAGAACACTGAGAACAGAGTCCACACCATATTTAGAAACAAAAGCACTCTTAGCACAAGCAGCTAGCAAGATGTTACTCAACTTCGCTTGAAGGTGCACAGGTAAACATAATAAGCTAATGTAAAATCCACTTAGCTTGTTTTTACCCTTTTTGGAGCCTAACGGGTTACAGGTTTCATAATCGTCATTATAAAGCAAAACGGGAATCACAATGTCATTAGCCATTCCATATTTGCTGGTGAAGTACGTTCCATCCCGGTATGATTGAATCAGATTCTTGTCGTCTGATGCCTTTTCAGACCGAATTGCTATGATGCCTGGCTGCTCTAAATGTTTCTTTAATGTTTTTTGAATGGGCACATACTGGAAGCTTTCTTCTTTTGCCACTTGCTTGACACCTCCAGTTGAAGTGGAAACTGTAACAAACTCCCTACCTAGTACCTTCTCCTCTGGTTCTATGAATGCCCCTTGTTCTTTGAAAAATCGCTCCTGTTGTTTTTGACTTCGCATCTGCTTAAAGGGTTCCTTTACCTCATGGAACTCTTTTAATAGTTGATCACATCTTGCAGCATCTGGTAAGTCACCAGATGAAACTTCATCAAGAAGCAATGAAACTTGTTGTTCCAGGCGGCCAACAATGCTCTGAACAAGTTCTTCAACTTCATGTATCACTTTGCTAACAAATATATATGGCACACATGTTGATGCTTTCATGTTGGCTATGAACAAGGCACTGGCTTCTAAAATGTCTTCTAAAGTTGCCTCTCCCGGGTCTTGATTGTCATGTGGTTCAGGATTTATGTCAATGTCATCCTCTGCCTCAGCTCCAGGATCTTCAAGTCTTTCAAGATAAGCATCAGGTTCATCATGTTGAAGAACATGCCCGTCTTCGCCATCATGTGCGTACAAGAGATGGCGCTTATATGAAGATGCATAGTTAAATTTCTCAAAGCACTCATTCTGACCACAAATTATTGAAGTTGAAGTTCCTGATGTAATTTGGTGTATATATTTCAGATGATGAAACAACTGCTTCACATCCCCAATCTCTTGCAAGCACTTGAAACAGCGCAGCATCATTACACATGAAATGTCCTTTAGGATGCACTGATGGTGTACATGTACATGTAAGATATGTACATGTAAGTGTAATGATTCATACTCACAAGGGCTTTCCACTTTTGTAGGAACTTCAGACGTAACCCAATCTGGGGAATGAGCTGCGAGATCAGGTCCTCAGTTAAAAGTGGCAAAGCTTCCATATCTATTCCATTATCTGGAAAAAAATATAACTTTGTTTTTAACTTTTTATCATAAATTGTATTTTACCTTTTTTTGTGTAAAACTAAACATGGGGTTTACATTCTCAGTGTTAATCATGTTTCACTTTCAGATTTGCTAATTCTAAATCAGGTCTTTGAATCCTAAATAGTCTGCAGGTCAAGGAAAACAAAGTTTAAATAATGGTTTTGAAATAGCAAAGAGATACTGAACATATAAGTTAATGTACGTGCATATCCACCGACATTACAAGCACAGTCATCACAGTAACTGACTGTATGTAACTGACATGTATACTCTATGAAGTATATTGGGGGTTGGGGGGGGGGGGGGGGGAGAAAATAAAGTTGGGGAGTGGGGAGGGGAATTAAGGAAAAAAGGACCCGACATTGACAACACTTGACATCCTGTGCATAAACCATAAGACTGTTTAAACAAATTGTTTTCTTAGTTTACAGTGCTTAAACATTTTCATTTAATTAATTAACTTTAGGTTTTTCCCTTCACCGACGAAGATACACACTCGGTGTGCAACCACCCGAGTGAACATTGGAAAATAATCACTTAATTGGGTGGCACTCGAACCCACAACCTCCTGCTTTCTAGTGCAGATGTCTTAACACTCAACCACAAAGCTAAGGATCCTGTAATTTCGTTAAGGGTATCTACGTTGGCGAAGCTAGGGCAAAACCTAAGATTGATTTACATCACCCCGACGCAAACTCATTTTATGAAATGAATAGTTAAATTTGGCTTTTTAAGACATATCACTGCATTTCATGGCTGATAGGTCGCTACAGGGAAAAATAAGCATGGTCCATGTATGGAACTCGTACAACACTCTTGGCCTACACTGTAAATGTTATGCACATTTTACGTTTAATGTCTAGCCTACAAATTACTCTGATAACCCTTCTGATAACCCTACTTTTCTTAATTGTACAAATTACCGGTATAAAGCCCCTGCCATACAAACAATTAGGGCCAGTTTTATTTGAAGACCAAAGTACCGGTAGGCCTATTCTGTCAACAATTATTATTATACTGTATGCCTAATTCATACATGTAACTGGAAGAAATTACACATTCAGATGTACAGGCCTGCATGTATTTCAGTTGATGTTGCACTGTGTTACAAAGACCCACATGTACCAGTATAGAGCCTCTTTTCTTGTTGTTTAAACCCCAACATTTAAAAACTGACACTAGAACTGAACTTAATTTTGTTTTTGTAATGTACTTGGCCTAAAAAACACAACAATTTATAAAGTTCAAGTAAATTATTGTAACTAAGCTCTATTGTGTACTCATGCAATGGTCAGCAGCTCAGGCAATTTTGGGGATTTACATAATTTGTGCATGGCCCGGGTTATTCTTACAGTACATGGCCCACAGCACTCTCGTACACGAACATACATAGGCCTGGGTTTGTCCCTGTAATTAAACTGGGGCATTCCTTCTTTTACAATATTGTATTTTGGTCGGCGGGAAGAAGATGGGTTACGATTATCGCAACTAATTCGGCAGGAATTTGGAATTGAAAACCCAAATCCTCCAAAATCCTCCAAAATCAATATGATTTTGCACACACCCTAGCCTAGCGACTGGAATCAGGGTTTTAAGGAAAAAGTATTGTTTCTCTTTGATAAATATGACAAGACAATAATGACACACCTGGCCTGGATAGTTCTGTGTTAACACAAACAACATTCTTAGTTCTTACATTACCTGAGAACGTTTCATTGAGGCTTTCCAGGCCCCATTCCCGGAGGAGATCACCAACATCAACGTCTTCCATAACTGCTACGTGGGGGTGTACAGTGTACGTACGTGTATGTACTGCGTACGTACGGTTTGGACAGTACATTGACAGCAATACTAACTGTGTGCAAACGATTGGCCGGCGGCGCGGGAATCTTGCTTTTGTGTTGGTTAAAAACCTAGTAGACTTGTTCCAAGTCCGCCAGATAAAAAAACAAAAAACAACGGCCTACCATTTTGCAATTAAAATGGAAAAACGATTCAAGTAATGTAAATTCCTTAAGAGATAATCTAAAGTACACTTTAATATAAGGTTTAGATGCATATCACCCGTGACAAATTGCATGCACTTTTTGCGGGCAAATTTATGCATGGGCAAGTCTATTTCCATGCCGCACTCCCGTTTACCAATTTTTGGGTAATGATATTCAGTGACCAATAATTTGGTAAAAGACAAAGATATGTGTTGGGCAAATAATAATGTTTACCAACATCCAGCATTTTTGACCAACGAGTGGTAAAAACAGTTTACCCAACATTAGAATTGACCAATAAATTTGCAGTGTGCGCTTTCCGGGGCGGTTAGCCGGGGTGCGGCAGCAGCGCCCATCGTCTTGTTTGGGGGCAAACAAGGTCTTCGTGGGGGGCTGTGTAGCGTCCGTGCCGGTTGGACGGTAGAGGGCGCTGGAGCGATTCCACGGTGGTGGGATCGCCCTGGTGGCTCCTGTTGGTGCGCTCCGGAAACCCGTCTTTGGATCGCGCATACGCCGAACCAGTTCTAACCAATTCTAGAGACCGCGTGATTGTGTGAGCTTCATGTCAGTGTTTTGAGGCGAGAGTCCACAATAAACGGCAGGTATTCACCGGAAATCACGGAACACTTGTGTCCAGATTCCTTCTTGTGTGTTGTGTCGACCCCAGGCAAAATCTACGTTACAATATTGTACTAACCCATTTACATATCATCTGCGAATAAGACTCTTGTCAGTTTCCCCTGACCACAAGCACTACAATTGCAATTCCAAATATTTACTGAGCAAGTAAACAATGACCGAAAAACACCTAAACCACTTCATATCTGTGTGACTAATTTACATTACACTTGCCCCCTACCTCCCCAAGCCAGCCCTCACCTCTGCAACAGACAACAACCCCCATACTTGATATTTAGTACAGACTATGTACTCGGCCCAAGTGATTGTATTGCCATATTTAATTAAACTGAAATATTTCTACTTTAAAATCTACATTCTACAATGTAAAGAATGTAGTGCACATAATGTATAACTATGCAAACGAAAATATCCTGTCTCCAACCCTTGAAAATAATGCCATTTGTATATCTCACAAAAACAATCACTAATATATAGAGACTCCAAAGGCTCAAACATTAACATTCATTTCACCGGACCTCGGCTACAATTTCAAAATTGTCTTTCCAATTTGATTGCACCACTTGATAATTTCCTCCATTAAGAGCTATATTTGAAGATAAGAATCGTTCCTATTCAACATTCATACTTCAACACACATACTTTTACAGTTACAGTGCAAAACTAAAGGGTCAAAAGTTCACTGACCTAGCTTTATCTCTCAAACGGCTTGACCCAAAACTTCACTCAAAGCTTTTTACAGTTTTCTCTCACAATCCAACATGTCCAACCAATTTAAGCAACAACTGTTAGATAGACTGCATTATAACCCGATTCTAAACATCACAAATTAAAAACCTGTTCATTACTTGTAGAGTGGTGATATAACAGCAATTGTTACAACCATTTCCATCTTTATTGGTATATGTCCTTTGATAATGAAAAAATGAAAAAATTTCAAAAATTTCCATTTTTGTGACCCACTTATAAATATCTGTAAAACTATAGTCTAAATAACTATGTATATAAAAAGCCTTGAAATAAAAACTCGACATCAAACGCTTCCTCTCTTGAACGAACTTACTCTAGTCTTACTCAAACTTACTCTTTCTTTTCCTTTTCTTCCTCAACCCTACAATAAAGCACAAACAAGAAAAAATTACACAAAACATCTCATTATATATTTGAAACTGTAATACCAAATACATTATTTTAAATACATGTACCCGACTAATACATAGCACTCAGTCAAGAACTATGCATGCTACACATGTGTGTAGTACTATTCATTTTTATCAAATATCAAGTTTTGTGTGAACTAATCAATACTACCCACTGCCTGTCAACATCATTTTGCATAAGCAGTTTGTAAATGTTATTAATTTTTTTTAAACACAAACTATTTCAAAGATCACTTACACTAAGCATGACATAGATTCCACAGTATTCTTACTTTTGTGAGAATACCCAACTGTACAGGTGTATGGCAACATGTCCTCAAACTCCATAACGTCTCCATCAATACAAGCTTGCAGAACATCCTTATCAACATAGAGCACATTGTTAGTTGCTGTAACCAGCTCCACATAATTCCTACATGCAAACAACACAGCAGCCATTAAAACAAAATAAATAAACAAAGAAATATCAAGTCAACCTAAATGTATGGCAAAGACTCATGATAATGCCACCACGCAAAAATCTGTTATGACAGTCTGATATTAAAAAAAACAAAAAAAACAAAAACAAACAAAAACACAATTAGGTTTACCTTACAAAAACGTTGACTAAATACTCATTTTTCTCGCTTCGCCAAAACAAATTAAACCTCAAATGTTGATTTTGGGCCTCTCAGCTGTTCTTTTTACCTTTTTAAACCCTAACCTGTTTTTCCTCTTAGGCTCTTTTTCAGAGACGGCAAAACAGACTGTGGACCCGACCAAGTCCACAAATCGTAACTACTTTATACCCAGCACGATATGTGGCAGAGGGGTACCCCCCCCCCCCCCCCTCTTATCCCTATACCTTATACCCCTATACCTTATAACCCATCCCCCTTGAAACCTAAACAGAATTCCTGAAATTCCGGGAACACAATGGTCAACACAAAAGAGGGGGGGGGGGGGGGGGGGGGTTTCTCTGCCATATATCGTGCTTCATATGAACTTCTTCCCGCATCCTGTGGACCTTAATTGTTTGGAGGTCCACAGTGTATATGCAAGACTAACTCGCACACACATCAATCAAAGTGTGTAAACACTTTCAATCGTGGACGGGACATTGTCCGACCGTTATACTTCGACTCAAATAAACCACAAAGGAGACAAGTTATTGAGTGATGCCACAGCCTCGAAAATGGCAGTATGTTTTATTCCAGATACCAGTGAAATGGCATACCGGTAGCAAAAAGGGAACAATTCGTCAGGAAAATCTAGCCTCGGGAAATTCGCAAGCGCTATGACAACAAAGCAATTTGCCTAAAATATAATTTACTGCCGAATTTGATTATTAGACCGCTAAATGTGAGGACTTGTGTTACTGGCTGTCTGAATCCGTAATAAATTGCCAGGCAGGAAAACATTTTTTAAAATTATTAATACAGCCCATGGAAATAGTTTCATGATACGTGCGAACACTATAGGAAATTCCATGAGTAAAAAGACCCTGACACTTGCAAGTGCTATCTTTGAAGCAGTGATGTTTATGCTGAGTACAGCAATATTGTGAACGTATTATAGCCTCATGATACGTTCGAGCGCTATTCGGGATGATAAACTATACAAAGCCAATCAAGAATATATATAAGTACAGTATACATCTTATACTAGCCTCGGGAAACTTTCGAGCGCTACAGTGTATATTAGAATGTCACCATAAACCCCAGAATTGATGAAATCTGTGAGTACCATGAACATAGCCTCATGACACATGCGAGCGCTATATTGTGAACAAAAGATAAAATTGCTAAAATCTAATTTATTAATACATGTACATCATAATGCAACACCAACATGACCACATGACACATGCGAGTGCTATATTGAGAACCAACTAAAATTGGTGAAGACAATGGGGTGGTGGTGGGATAAAATTTGCTGAACAAAAATTGAGATGTTGACTCTGGAATCGGCTGTGACAGAGTGGCTATAAAATTCGAACCCGCCAAAAGCCCAGTTTCCCACGCGGAACCCATGATTCTCATTGGCCCAAAGTTAACTGTAGAAAGTTGCATACTGCTGACCTTTTACCTTTTGCATAATTAACCCTTATATGGCGATAGCGTGACATGAAGTAAAATTCAACTTCCACCGCCGGCCCAGGCAAAAGTTTGTTGACCTTCCAAAGGCTTATGGAGAAGTGTATGGGAGACCTCAACCTGATGGATGTCATGGTTTACTTGGATGATCTGCTGATCTTTTCCAAAACCCTGGAGGAGCAGAAGTAGTAAGTTAAATACCTGCAAATGTTTTGAAACTTGAGATTATCAAATTGACTCGACAATTATTTTGTGGAAATGCAGGAGAGTCTAAATTGTCTTTTAAACCATTCAAAACTTGTGAACTGTTGTATCCCTAATTAGGTCAAACTAATTGGACTATTGACTTTATTGTCACAGAAGCAACTAGCCAACGCAATCAAGTTGCTGCCTCCACCGAAGATGATGGGATTGCCTCTGCCTCTGAGCCCGAAGATGAATTCAGCGAACAAAATGAGGATGCCACCTTTGAGCATGATAACATGCCTCCCCCAAACACAAAGACGGTACCTTCTCCCAGCATGATGACAAAGCCTCCACCAAGCTTGATGACAAAGCTGCGTCAGAGCATAGGTCCTCAGTCCACTCTGTACACGATGTTGATTTAAAGTAAGTTCACTTCATATAACACCAGTGCAACCATTCAACTTACGTTATTGTTTATGTAACAGCAATTGTAGTAAACAAAACATTGTTCAATGTAATGTTAAAAAATGTGTTCTTTACCTACCCCATAGGATAGAAGTCAATGATCATGTTGGTGTTCGATTTGAAAGATCTGGCAAAGACTGGGTGTACATGGCAATGGTAAGGTCAAATATTGTGAGCGTAGAACAACACTACCTCTTCATATTTTGTCCAAATGAGATCCTATTAGATGGCAAGCAGGCTTTTGTAGCCATGTGCAGTAGTACATGTCTGGGGGCTCTGGTGTACTTCATTTATGTACTTGCGCAGTAGCCAAGTAATGTTGTGCCACTACAGGACTATAACAGGAATATGGCAGTGATGTTAGAAAGTTTAAACTCAATTCAGTTTACCCAGGAGAAAGGACAGTATATTAAAGATGATGTATTTTTGTTAAGTTAATTGATTTCTCTTTGATTTCCAGGTAACTCGGGTGCATAATGGCCACGTGCAGGTAGAGTTTATGCAGCAACGTGAAAATGGTCTCTACACATTCAGTACAGAGCCCCCAGCTACCCACCCATTGAGTGATCTTGTGAAGCTGATGGCTTCTCCAACATTGGTCAGAGCAGGAAGAGCGTTAATGTACACATTTTCAGATGAAGAAATGTCAGCTCTATCCAGTGAATTCATATTAAAGTAACAACTTACACAGGAGGGCAATTCCTTCGTTATTTATGGGTGTCAACTTCTGTGACTCAAATCTCACAACTGACTGACTTACCTGCAAGATCCACCAGGATGTATACTTTGTGTAATCTGAACTTCTGTTGTGATCTATACAGCGTCTTTCTATTCACAGTGGTACTTTGCAGTGACTGTGCGGACAATGACACAGTTAAAACATGCTATGACGTCACATTCACTATAAATGCTCCATAAAAAAAAAAACCAGATAAGATGATATTGTGAAATTGACATGAGAACAAACATTTCCCAGGACCAGCACAGGTTGAATTTTAGTTTGTTGGCAGACCAGTTGCTGACTTGCAAAGTTGCATGAATACTAGTACCCCTAGCTACAAACTGTTATTTTTAAAGATTACAGACATGCTGCAATGTTATTGATACATTTTACCAAAAATACAGATAATAATAATAATAATAATAATGAGATTTGTAAAGCGCACATATCCACCCTGCAGGGTGCTCAAGGCGCTGTAGACAACAACAAGTAAAGTAAGTAAGTAAGTAAATTAATCCTTGAAAATTTGTGACATCAAGTAAGTCTTAAGAAGCGATTTGAACCTAGTTGTACAATGGCATGATCTGAGTTCAAGTGGCAATGAATTCCAAAGTCGAGGAGCTGCAACAGAAAAAGATATGGCGCCCCATGTTCGTTTAGCAATTGGTTCCTTAAGAAGTTGCTGGTTACTTGATCTAAGAGTTCTTGCTGGAGAATATTCATGTAGTAGTTCCTTAATGTAGTAGGGAGCCTTGTTGTTTAGAGCTTTGTGGACCAGAAGCATGAGTTTGAAAACAATCCTTTGGGAGACAGGAAGCCAGTGTAGTTCTTTCAAAATGGGGGTTATGTGACAGTTCCTCCTAGATAAGGTGATGATGCGGGCAGCAGTATTCTGAAGACGTTGAAGACGGTATATTTGATTCTGAGGGAGTCCGTAGAGTAGTGAATTGCCGTTGTCTAGTCGTGAAGTCACAAATGCATGGATAATGTGCTCGGTAGCACTTCTATTCAAATACTTGCGAATACGACCAATGTTTCTAATTTGGAATGATGCCAAACGTACAGTGTTAGCGACATGAGATTTAAATGTCATTGCATAATCAAATATAACCCCCAAGTTCCGGGCCTGCAACGATGGGGCTATCTGTGCATCACCGATTGTATGTAAATGGTTTTCACTCTGCTGGTTTCGGTCCTTGCAATGTTAATAGTTAGGAGACCATTTGTGTTTGGGACCATCGTCAGCTGGGGAACACAAATGTTCAGTCTCAACAAACATGTTGGTTCTTAAACAAAGCAAAATTAAAATAATCTGAGAGTGGCATATATATGGCAATCTCAGATTATTTTGATTTTTTTTCTATTATTCTTGCTTTAAATGATTGCTCCAAAATGCCAGTAAAAAAACACAAACATGTCGAATAAACTTGGATAGCAAATATGGAATTTGAACTTGTAATGAACTGATTTTTCAACTGACATGAATACAAGTGATAGTGCTCATAGGTGTGCAGTTAGTAAAACAAGTAATGGTATTATGAATTTAATGTTAATGATAATTGCTCAAATGTTTGTTAGTTTTAAAAGTTCTAAGAGTTATAGTTGTATTATTGCAATGTTTAAATCTTGGTAGCATTGTTTAAATTAGTGTTAGTTAAGACGGTGAAATATCCAAAATGAATTTAAATTTGAATTTGTTTAAGCAGTTTATAAAATGTTAAAAGTTGCCCACTCTTGCCGGGTTAAGTAGTAATTTGGTGTCAGCATTACATGCAAAATGATTAGCAAACTCTCACATTAAAATTTTACTCATAAAACAATACATTTTATCATAAAATAGGAAGTTTTTAAGAAGTTCAATATACCTTAATAATCAATTCATTTTGTCATGTGGTTACAGAGTTGAGCAATGAATAAACATGTTTATGGTGTCAGCGTTACAGGTGAAATTATAAATATCTCAAAATCCTAACAGTCCTTAATCCTTCAACAGGTGGAGGATTGAGGACTGTTGGGGTTTTAAAGCAACAAGTTAACTTGTTAATGTCAATCTGAGACGAACAGAAAAATAAAATTCATCAATGAAGAAAATGTCTTTACTCAAAAATCAAATGTAACAAACTAACCTCACACAAGATGTTATTATACCACTGGCGGAAGTTTTTAGCTAACTTGCCTAGGAAAAAATGCAAATCAAAGCTGTGACGCTCACATTTATCTTCATGTAACTCAAATCAGTTGCTGAAATAAAGTTATTAAGTACCAGTGTAATGTATAGTCTAGTTTATTAGGGGTGTCACTCTGTAACCGTGACACCAAATATTTGGTGTCAGTAAACACCTGGCTTTACTTACAATAACATGCTTTCTAGTAGCGTTTGTAAACTTTAATTGCTCTTCATAGTTGCCAATTGTGCCGTCAAATGTGATTTCAGAGAAAAACAAGTGAATGTGTCTTAAGATATGACAAGTTCATGCCCAGTGAGAGTAAATTGTCATAATATGCTGAATTTCGTAAAACTTGATATTCGATTTTCAACTAATGTTGAACAAAGATAGTGTGAAAGTTATTTTTGAACCTAAATCAGTTGCAAATAGTGGTATAAAAAGCAACATGTCAATACCGTATGTCAACAATATGCTGGTAAGAGCTATGACACAAATAAACAATTTGGTGTCACTGTTACAGGTGGAATTTGTGTCCCAAATGTTCTTTTATAATGTTCTTACTCTAAAACGGATGATGTTACAGGAAAATGGTTTTGTTTTTGACAAAATGTTAACCCTAGACTACAAAACCAGGTAAAGCTGAATTTCATATAATTATTTTAAAATTGGACCCCTAATGTCACACTCTGGCCTCCACATTTATGTAAACACCCAGTATAGACTTCCTTATTTTTCTCTCTCTTCTTTTTTTGTTGTAATTTTGTATTTGCTCGTTTACGGCGTTTACACTTTTTTGGGGGGTTTACTGTCAGTACTATCTTCTCCACATTTTAATTCACCGTCTTTGTTGCTTGGAAAAACTTTACGTTGTCCATTATCAACTTGTCTATTTGCTTCATGAACTGACAACACAACATCATAGTGAATCCTTTGCCTATGATACAAGTAAACTGCCTCATCTGATGTTACAGTCTCTCTGTCAAAGGTTTTTGCTGAGAAAACATACCACTTGCTTTCATGTTCATATGTATATATGTCAGTACAAAGCATGTGTGCCATTGTCATGATTTCAATCTCAGTAGCCCAAATTCCACAGTCAAACATTCTTTGCCTCATGACATATTCTTTCACAATTAATTACATAGCCTTGTCCGAGAAAACCATTAAATTTATCTTAATTTTTCAACAGATGATTAACAGTAGCCATTCTTAATTGCATATGGTCTTTTTCAGTTCCTGACACAGCATATGATATTGCCCTGAAAAAAACAATTACCATCTCCTTTAATTCTTTTCACTGAATTAGGTCGTCCCATATCTTCACATTTATCTGAATTTTCATTGCAATCCAGAGATACATGGCCCATTTTATGTTGTCTATACAGTACATCCTTTTTACCGTTATGTCAACGGAACAAACTTAAAACCCTGCATCTGTGTCACTCTATTGATTTCTACATCACTGCCTCCATCTGATTCATTATTGCAACTCATTCCATGCAAACTGCCTTTGTCATCTTTCTTCATATTATTAGACATATCACTATGTCTACTCGACAACCCACTATGAGATCCAAGCAATACTCCAGAACCAGTACTGTCTCCGCCTATATCTCTGTACTATGATCACTGCTCCCTAAAAACAAATGTCCAGTCTCATGTGTAGTACCATTAGCATCCTGCCTTACCTCACCATCTATCCACAGAGATGCACCTGTAATTTCAAACTGCTCATTGTTAGATAAAATCATAGATCTTGCCAAATCAGTACAGTACCTGTGCACATCTTGCCATGTAGATACACGTTTAAGTAGACTATGACCTTCAGCAACCTGATAACCTCGTTTATCCCTGAAGTTAGAATCAAAGATATAATACATGCCATCTTGAGCTATTACAACGAATGTATTTCCATGGAAAGGTATGACACATGCATAGTTCTGCTGCAGATTCTGTTCCAAGGCACGATTTATTGGTATCATGTCAAATTCAGGTAAATTAAATTCTTCTCAAAATGCACCACAGACAGAATCATTACATTTCATACTACAATGATGATTAAACAGATCACACTTATTTGGCAGTTCTGTCAAATGACTGTAGAGCTCCGAGATAAATGACCATATAACTCATTTCCAGTATTCAATGCCCTATCCACATCAGACTAAAGCCATGTTCCCATTGGACTTAATTTTGTTATAGAGTACCGCGACTTTTCTTTAGAATGACAACATTAAATCCAATGGGGACGCTTGGTAAACTGACCTCCCTGTCAATTTACCGCGACCGTGATGTAAAACTAACAGGCCGAAAGAGGTCGCGGAAGACTTCCGCGCAGCCACGGTAACTTATCAGGGCCGCTAAAAAGTCCAATGGGAACGCTCCGCGCTGTAAACCTACCACGACCATGATGTAAAACGCTATGCAAACAACAACACTTCCTGTATACGTCACAACTATACACAGAACTCGCGCGAAAATGGTAGTATGGTTCCCTGTCTCGTTTGCATTGATGGCGGTGTGGTATATCATCGTGCCGTACGCATCGTGTGTAGGATGCAATACGGTCAGCGCTTTTTTCAACCTCGTCCACTTGCTGTCTTCGATTTTCTTTTTTTCGGGGCCTTCGGCTTTGTCGACAGAGCATTTGGGGCGGAACAAGAGCTTGAGGACATGGAAGAAGAGGCCATTTTGTTGAGTTGTTTGTAGTACAATGATCTTTGTGTGCTATAGCGTCGCGTCGCGTCAGTGTTGTTGTATGTTGTTGAGGTGGCCGACGAATCCAGCGCGCGAAAAATACGTCACAGGCACGTCATATCCCGCATAGGTCAAAGGTGACTGTGCACAGCGCCCGCAATGTGTGACATTCTGCCAGTCTCGAACAGCGAATGAACCGTTCCGTCGCGGAATATAAGTCCAGGTGGGAACGCGTGGTAGATTCACGCTAAGGAATGCCGCGGTAAGTTTCGCGTGGCCGCGGTAAGTTTCGCGTGGCCGCGGTAAGTTTCGCGTGGCCGCGGAAGAAAAAGTCTAATGGGAACACGGCTTAAGTCCAATATCTTAGTTTCTTCAACCTACTCATTAACACACAACTCAATCCATTGGCTACACATTCTATCGATGCCACTGTGACATCCAAACTTATGATGGCCTTGATGAAAACTACCATGTACAATCGTTTCTGGCAATATCACACACCTTTCATCTTCTTTAATTTGTACTACCACATCTACAGGAAATTCTTTTTGTTTAATTCTGTCTGATGTACAACTATCTTTAACGTTTGTTTTTGTAGTTATCGGTCTATCATCTATTTCTAGAATTGCATCTGTCATCATTTGTTTATTTCCTTTGGTTTCCATTTCAGAACCTTGTGATGCTTTACTCTTTCTACTTTTTTTTCTACCACTCTGTTCATTTATTGATTGCATCTCAACATCATATGTACCCTCAATTTCCGTTGCCTGATTAGAACTCTCATTACTACTATTTCCAATTCCACTTGTTCAATCATTGTTATCTGTTTTTCTCTCTTCGGTAGTTTTTTCCTTTCTGCTCCTTAAAGCATAGCCTCCTGACTGCTTTTGTACCAACACTGTTTTACCTTTAGTTCTCATCCAATGATTACCTGGTCTTTCTTCGGTCTTACATGTAAAACCACTCTCATTGTTCGTTACTTTACTTACACTGTGCTTTGGTTGTGCTTGGTTGGATTTGTCTTTGCATGGTTCATCTACACACCTCTTCATTGCTAAATGCTTGCCGTCACTGCATCTTTCTGGTATTGTCACATCATAGACATTTGTATCTGTAGGAATACCAAGATCATTCAATAGAGACTTACAGTAAGTAGTCCTTCCACATCTAAGACATAACCAAATAAATGATCACCAAAATATGTTTCATCTTCTTGAAATTCATACAGTTGACATGATACCATATGTTACAACCATCACACTGAACATTACTTTTGGTTGACTCAATATTCATATCACACAACCAGCACTGTTTATCACAGATTTCATACACTTCAGTTGGCCTCGTTATTTTACATGTGTCCTTGCTTTTTGTATGGGCATCTCTTGTTTTAATTGTTTGTGTATCCGTCACGTTCTCATCACTGATTTCTAATGCATGACCCCTTCAACAGGTTCCTTTACACATGTCGCATGCCTGACATTCTTCCTTTCTCTACTCTTTCTCTTAATTTGATTTATTCACATTATCCATCATCTCATTAACTGCAGTGGTTTCAGTATGCCCAAACATCTTCTTTTGACTTTTCTTGTACAACTGTTGTTTCTTTGTACTTGTCCCCAATTCAATCCTCTCATCACCGCTTCTCTTTCTGTTGACATATTTGTTTCCTTGATTCTTCGTAAACAATTATTATGGACTCCATCATCACACTGCACAACAACCCTAGCCTTGCTGCCATTTTGTTATTTGCCAAAAACTAACCTGTACTGTAGCCTACATGTACAACAGTGCATATGCATCGTGTACATAGGCCTACATCATATGTACTGTACATGCATGTACACGTAAACATACTCATTCGTATGCCAAAAAGACAATTTTTTTTATTTCCCATAACCATCGATCATGTCCACTTTTTTCTATATTATTTGTAAACCAATATCCAATACTTTACAACTTCATTTTAAGCACAAAATAATAATAAAATACCACAAAAGCAAACACTTTTGGGTATAATTTACACGAACGACCACGCTGTACCTTACCTCACAATTGCAAATGCAGCATACATCTTGTTCCCAGGCCTTCACGTTGTTAAACCAATCACATTCCATCAGACTGTAGCGGAACCATACTAACTCCTTGTTGAACGCCAATACAAATAGAGGGCGCACTTTATGAAAAACACAGCTTACGATGTCGTATACGTTCCTGGCTCAGTGCATGCGCAAGCTCTACATGGCGCTCCCTTTTTAGTTCACAAAGTTAAAATTCCGAGTCATTGAGAATTTCTAAGATTTACTTTCATATGGTGCTGCTTTTTAATATAGTCCACGAAAAAAACAAAAAACAATACACCAAAAAATGGGCATAACATTGGCAACATCCCAAAGTACTGTGAGCACAATAAATCTCTTCATTCCCAACATAAATACACATTAGTGAAAAACAAATACATGTTGGCACTTGTCAATCGGATCGACTTGGCACTCTGCACACAGTTAGACTATGCCACCACCCACAGATAGTTCAAACACACAATTACATTGTAATTCGTTAACGTCATGGATCGTGGGTCATGTGACGTCACATTAAAGGTGTAGTTTATAAGACTCAATCTCTATCTCTGTAAGTACAGACCCGATTGGGGTTAAACTTGGTATGCAAGTATTCCAGGATGTGTTATAGACAACAATTAAGATGACATCTTGATGACATCATCGGGTGTCATGTGACGTCACATTAAAGTTGGAGTTTTCCCCTTAGGATTGGTACACGTATATTTTTCAACCAATATAAATTTGTCAATTGTGTAAATCCGATCTATTTCAGACTTTGCACACACTTAGACCATTAACACATATTGAAAGTCATTTTAGACACTCGAAACAGCTCTGTGTTTGTCCACAAACTCATTTTCGTCTTCTTCTTCTTCACTTTTGTCATTAAACAGACTTCAATTTCATTGAAACTTTGCACATACTCAGATCTCATACTGGACTAGTGCCTAAAACTCGGATGTCATGATGACGTCATCACGTGACATGTTACGTTATCTTAAAGGTGCAATATATTTAATCTTTGAAAATCAATACAAAATCAACCACGAAAGACCGGGACTTGAAGTTTGTGGGGATTGATAGAATAACGAAGGATCTTGAATTTATCTCGTGTGCGTAAAATCACGTGACCCTTCCTTCCGGTCCAAACCGGAAGTGCCTTATAATTTGAAAGTGGAAAATGATGCGAACTTACTTTCAACGGTGTTAGTCTCTTTTAAAAAAAAAATCGGTGACGTCATAACATGTTACAGCGCCCTCTAGCGGCAGGTTGGAAACTGTTAAAAATGAATAACCAGTTGATGTGTGTGGCGAAGTTTGCTCAAATCACTTTATAACTGGTGAATATAATCGGCTTCATGTTAGGAACAAGTTGGCGGAGAGAAA
Organism: Crossaster papposus; assembly: GCA_037893245.1. Classification (NCBI taxonomy): domain Eukaryota; kingdom Metazoa; phylum Echinodermata; class Asteroidea; order Velatida; family Solasteridae; genus Crossaster; species Crossaster papposus. The sequence goes on from JBAIAA010000630.1 coordinate 3,038,389, forward strand.
TAAATATGACGTCACTAGACCGGAAGTTACAATGAAAAGACCTTTAAACATTAAATAATTGCTGAAAAATCAACCGCAATAGATATAATTCAGTTTTTTTCTTTAAATAGCAAAGTTCAGACAGCTCTTGAGCTTTATGTTAATGACGTCACGATGACGTCATCCAGTATCAGATTACAAGCAACCAATGATTACTGGATTTAATCTACACAAATCAATATAACATCAACTGTAAGAGATTCGATTTGGATTTTTACAGTAATTGATAGAATAATCCAGGGTCTTCATATTTTGTATATCATGCAAAATAATTTGACCCTTTCTTCCGGTCCAAACCGGAAGTGCCTGAAAATCAACCGCGAGAGGTACAATCAATTACTTTCTTTTTCAATTTTTATGTATACAATGAAAATTAAATGAAAATAATCATAAATGTAATGAACAATGAACAAAAATGCGAAAAGCCATATGCTCTGTTCATAAAACAGACATATTTCTAGTTTTCTTCTTCTTTTTCTTCTTCGGCCATACATCGCATAGACTTTGTACACGTTCATTCTGGAGGTCACTTTTGTCATTAAATAGACTTTTATTTCATTGAAACTTTGCACATACTCAGATCTCATACTGGACTAGTGCCTAAAACTCGGATGTCATGATGACGTCACCACGTGACATGTTACGTCATCTTAAAAGTGCAATATATTTAATCTTTGAAAATCAATACAAAATCAAAAAAACGAAAGACCGGGACTTGAAGTTTGTGGGGATTGATAGAATAACGAAGGATCTTGAATTTATCTTGTGTGCGTAAAATCACGTGACTCTCTCTTCCGGTCGAAACCGGAAGTGCCTTATAATTTGAAAGTGGAAAATGATGCAAACTTACTTTCAACGGTGTTAGTCTCTGGCTAGATAGTGTTTTTAAAAAAAATTACCGGTGACGTCATAACATGTTACATCGCCCTCTAGCGGCAGATTGAAAACTGTTAAAAATGAATAACCATGCAGTTGATGTGTGTGGCGAAGTTTGCTCAAATCACTTTATAACTGATGTATATAATTGGCTTCATGTTAGGAACAAGTTGGCGGAGAGAACAAAATATGACGTCACTAGACCGGAAGTTACAATGAAAAGACCTTTACACATTAAATAATTGCTGAAAAATCAACCATCACCACCACGTTGTTGTGAAAGTTGGTACCTTAATATTTCTACACAAAACCCCCGACACTGGGGGTTTTGTGTACAAACCTTACCAGCTTGATCAGACGGTTATTTACGACCCCCATGACAGCGGCCAAGCCGCAAGCCTGGGAGATGACCTTTTCGGGCTTGGACTGCTGACCGCAGTCTTATAAGTGCATATACTTATGGTGTACAATTTCTATGTACATGTACATACTTGTACAATTTACATGCAGCTGTAGAAACTATGCACACATGCAAGATTTTACTTTGTCAAGCTTCAGGCATTGAGACTTCTCCCACCTGTGAAGTATATTGTTCATACAAGCATAATGCATTGTTTGTGTATACACTTTTAATCATCCATCGATAAATGATGATTCGTGCAAACATAACAAACTGAGACAAGGTGAAACGTAAAGTTTCAAATGTTCAAGAAACACATTTTGCTTTTTAAAATCCTTGTTAGAATTAATATAATAATGTAACGTAACACTCGAGCGGTAGTGATAGGCCTTTCTGAGGGAACGTCTGTTTCTGTTATCTTTATCTAACCCGTTGAACAAGTTAAGCGTATATTATTATGTATAGTGCCACCGGGCAACCATTTCGCCACATTACCCCCACCGTTAAGAAGGTGATGTGTCCTCACATCATTCAACTGCGTTCAGGTTACTTTAATGCAAAACGTTAGGGAATACTTTTCAAAGCATCGCTGCATGCTTCTTCTTTTTTTAAGAAAACGTTATCCAACCAAAACACACCTACAAAAGAACCAAAAAAGCCTAATCCTTAAACTTCTCTTTAAGAGATAAACAAAAAAAATGCGCTGGATTTCAGGTCCCTCTTGAAGGTGCATCTTCTTCTTCTTAGCTTTGGTAAATTGGACTCTATTTTAAACGACAAACTTTAACACTTTACAAACTTTAAAAACTTTAAAATATTTAAAATAACGTTTAGAAAATGGAACAGCTTAACAAACGTTAAAAACACTTTGAAAAGATGATGCTTAGGAAATAGGTGAGTTTAAGACTATTCGTAACCAAACTTTTCGGTTACAACATGCGACACGACGCTGGCACCATCCAGTAGCTCCTTGATCGTGCGCTCTTTGACAACTCGGGCCAGTGACGTCTGACTAGCTACGTCTCGATGAGTAGGCTGAAGGTCATCTGCCATCCGCTCCTTCGGCCCCACCATGACATATCTGGCAATTGGACGACTGGTAGGGGCCATCGTTGCTGTATGGGATCCCACAGGCAGGCTCGGAGGGGAGGATATTAGTCGCAATGGGATCCTCACGGGGGAAAGGGGCACGGTCAACGGCTGCAATGTAGGTCTTGGATTGCAGAATGGCCGTTGCTGGATTGGGCTGTTTGGGTGGATACTGAGTTCATCAGGGTCTCTACCAGGAGTTCTTGGCACTTCATATGTCTTGTCGGCTAACGAGGACTGGTCCTTGTGGGCATGCTGCCAATGTCTGTCCAAGTCGTGCCTCCGACTGAATTTGATGGGGCAGTAGGGACAGGCATATCTGTCTCTCTTATTGAGATGTTGCTCCTCAACGTGCCGGTGTAGTGTTGCAGACGAAGAGAAGCTCTTTTGGCACTCTTTTCTACTTCATATCACGTCAATTGGCAGGTCCACCTCTCTCCCGAACATCAACTTGTTTGGAGTAAGGCCCGTACTCTCATGAGGGGAAGCGCGGTACGCCATTAAGACTGAAGGTATATATTGGTCCCAATCCTTTTGTTTAGTAGAGGCATACGAGGCGAGCATTGCAATCAGCGTCCTGTTGAAACGTTCCACCTGCCCGTCACTCTGAGGGTGGTAGGGTGTTGTTGGGGTCTTATCTACCCCAAGTAGTTCACATAATTTCTTAAAGAGCTTACTTTCGAATTGCCGGCCCTGGTCACTATGTGACTGGGAAAGGACCAGTGATGTCTATTGCAATTCTCTCTAGTGGTACACCGGAGATTTGCTGCTTCAAGGGTGCCCTTTTTTTGTTTCTGTGGCATCTTCTGTTTAGCACATTCTAAACACCTCCGGCACCATTTCTTGACACTGCCTAGCATCCTCCACCAGTAAAAGCGAGCCTTGACCTTCTCATACATTTTCCGTATGCCTAGGTGGCCCCCTGATGGGGCGCCATGTAGCTGCTTAAGGACTTCTTCTTGCATCTTGTTGGGAATTACTAAAAGGTAATGGATATCGTTGCCAGTATCATCTTCCCACTTCTTTTGCAAGATTCCATTTCGAACACTTAGCTGGTCCCAGGCTCCCCACAAGGTTTTACATCGGGCATTCTCTGCCGCAACCTCTGACCAAGGCGGTCTTGGACCTTTGGATTCCAGCCAGTCTATAAACTTTCTCAGAACAGCATCCTCTCTCTGTTTCTGCCGAAGTGTCCAATTCGAAATCCCCGACAACCAATTCGGTTCAAGCTCCTTCTCTGTCTTTCTGGTCTGCTTTTGCAACACATGACAGCGGTCTGTAACGCCCTGTCGCTTGGTATGGCACTCATCCGGTGTATACTTGGTCGGAGAAGCCGCTGCTGCTCCTTCATCTTGCTTATCTTCAGTGTTCAGCCTACGTGGCTCCTCCCAGTCTCCTGGGGAACGTTTACACTGCCGACAAGGCATTCTGGACATTGCATCAGCATTTCCGTGTCTGCGCCCAGGTCGGTGCTCTATCACAAAATCATATTCGGCCAACACTTGAAGCCATCTGGCTGTTTGTCCCTCGGGGTTTTTAAACCCCAAAAGCCACTTCAACGCCCCATGGTCCGTTCGAATTCTGAATTGACGTCAAGTGACGAAAGTGCTTTACATGGTGTACCAGGGCAAGGAGCTCCTTTCTTGTCACACAGTAATTCTTCTCGCTCTTACTGAGAGAGCGGCTGGCATAAGCTATAACCCTCTCCACCCCATCTTCACTTTGTGATAGTCCGGCCCCTATGCCAAAGTCACTCGCATCAGTGTCCAGAATAAAGTTGTTAGTGGCCGTGGGGTATGCTAGGATTGGAGATGACATAAGGCGGTGCCTAAGTTTGTCAAACGCTCCTTGGCATTCACTAGTCCAAATAAACGGACGGCCCTTCTCGGTCAGTTTATGAAGAGGACCAGCCAACTCGGCAAAAGCAGGCACAAATCGGCGGTAATATGAGGCTAGTCCAGGAAAACTACGGACTTCATGCACATCCACTGGGACCGGCCAGTCTTTCAACTTTTGGATTTTCTCCGGATCTGTGTGCACTCCCTCGTCCGAAACAACATGTCCAAGGTAATACACTTTTTCGGCTTTAGCTTTAGTCCTGCCTGCTTTATCCGTTCAAAGATGAGTTGCAGCCGTCCCATGTGCTCTTCAAATGTACGACTGTACACTATGACGTCATCTAAATAGACCAAGCATATCTGCCACTGCAACCCTCGTAGTACATTCTCCATAAGTATCTCAAAAGTTGAGGGGGCATTACATAGCCCAAAGGGGAGTCGGGTTGGTGTAGCGGTTCTTTCCTCGCCTTCCACCACTATGACCCGGGTTCGAATCCGGCCTGGGCCAATATGTGGATTGGGTTTTCAATCCCTGCCTGACTCCGTGGGTTTTTCCCCAGGATATTCTTCTGGGGTTTTCCTCCCACCTCTAAAACTGTAACTTCTTCACATTAATTGTTGAATGAAATAAAAAATTGTTGAATGAAATTTGTTCCCGCCGTAAATATGGCCATTGATGCTGGTACGGCGTTAAACCCTAAAAACTCACTCACTCACATAGCCCAAAGGGCATCACCTCGAACTGGTACAGGCCACAGTGAGAAGCAAACGCCGTCTTCTCTTTATGCTCTTCTGCCATCGGTACTTGCCAGTATCCAGACGCCAGATCGAGAATGGTGAAGTATCGGGAGCCAGCCAGGGTGTCAATCGTGTCGTCAATGCGGGGAATAGGGTATGCGTCTTTGCGTGTTATAGCATTCAGCCGTCGATAATCCACGCAGAACCTTACGCTCCCATCTTTATTTCTCACTAGGACGATGGGCGATGCCCATGGTCCCGACGAAGCTGGCGCAATGACACCTTTCTTTGGCATGTTATGTATCTCCTTCTCGGCCACTTCCCGCTGTTACGGTGCTGGACCTCGCTTGTTTTACCAATATCTCCATCTCCTTTTGAGAACAGCGCCTGGTTCTTGAGCAGAAGTGCCTCTAACTGGACCTTTTCTGTCTCATTCAGTCGAACTGCACTTCTCCGATAAAGGTCATCCAAATACAAAGGAACGGGTCCATGTTCTCCTGTGTGATTGTTATCAACATCACACACATTTACACTATTGATTTGCTCTGACTTTACTTGGTCATCTTCACCAAGATTTAGCCCAACTGCGTCTACTGTTTGGAATGTACCTGTCGTCGTTCCTTTGTAAATAGTCACATGAGATTGTGTTGGATTCATTAGTCTTAATGGCACCGTTCTATCCTTGGTACTCCAGTGAGGGTGCCAGCAAGAGATTTGTTGACGAGACCAACAGCCGGTTCGACCACCCCATACGGCACTCCTCTCTCATCCTAGCTGAGTTTTCCCGCTATTACCATTTCTGTCTGGGCTGGCACCACCACCGTCTCACTAACGGTCACACGACAGCTCTGCTGTTGTTCAGAAGTGTCCCTGAGAGGCAACTCTATCCCTCTCCACTGCAGACTGTTACTGGTAATACCGATCAAGCAGTTCTCAGACCGCAAGAAATCTAAACCAAGAAGCACCTCATTGCTTATGTCAGCGATGATAAATTTGTGAAAGACTAGATGACCACCCAACTCAAGCTCCACTGTAGCTTCTCCCGCAACTGCCAAGCTCATGTCATTTGCAACATTCACTTCAACGTCAGTGCTGGTTATGCTGCCTTGTCCTTTCCCCGACCATTTCTTGACTACACTCTCGGATATAATTGAAACCGATGCCCCTGTGTAAGGAAGAAGTACTGCATCTACTCCATTCACGCAAGCATCTAGGTACAATCTCTTTCAAACGGAATTCCCATTTCCTATTTATAGATCGCTATTAGGCCCCTTTTCTACAGCTGAGTCTTGGCCCCCAGGCTCAGCTCCTTTCAGTTTCCCCGATTATCAACGGGACGAGATTTCTGCTGGACGTTCATAGGTGCTGGTGTACTGCCATCACTTATTGCCAGCAAAGGACAGTTCGGTCTGATATGGCCATACTCTTTGCAATAATAGCACTGAGGCCCTCTGCTGTCTGGTCTCCGACCACCACTAGGCCTTCGTCTGTTGAGCTGCTTCTGAAGCTCTCCCAGTTGTTCCGAAATGTTCATTATTTGCCTCTGTAACCCCTGTCGGCTCGCCTGCACTAATGGCCTGAATTATCTCAGCTGTGTTGGTCTGTCGCACGATGGCTTTCTTCAAGTCCACCGTTTTTCGTTATTTTTCTGCTTTTTGAAGGGCTTCCAACTCGACTGCTGCTGCCACGGCGCCGTCAAGTGTCGTGGTTCTCATTTGAATAACTCTTATTCTGATGTCTCCGTCAGCCAAAGCATCTAAGAAATGGTCTCTCCCCAAATGATCTTTGCTTTCAGCAGGTAGGTCAACATACACCTTTTCCACCAGTCTTCGGATCTCCTCAGCCATTTCTACAAGGTTTTCTGCAGGTTTCTGTCTGCGGTTTCTGAGTTGAGCCCGATAAAGTTCCTGTCAAAACGTGCCTGCAAGGCTTTGACTAACTTCTGGTAATCCCCAGTCGCATCTGTTGGCATTGTACTCAATACTTGCTGTGCTGAGCCAGCTAACAATACAGCTAAAAACTGTAGTTTGTCCTTTTTACTCCATCCATTGAGCTCCGAGCACAGCTCAAAGTGCTTCAGATAGGATGGCCATGATGTTTTTCCATCATATCGGTCGGGTTTGATCAAAGGTCTGTTCCTCTCGGCCCGCTTGTCCGTGGTCTCATCCATCTTAAGCAGTGCCGGTTGACCTTTTGACGGCTCTGGGCTAATGTAAGCATTCACCTCCTTACTTCCATGCTCTGGTGGAAACCAACCACTTCCTTCCCCCTTGGCTGACATCTCCGGCTAAAACGAAATTATACTGGTTTTAGCTGGCTTCGACACTGTCTGCTCATGTCTCATTCCGGCAGGCAAAATGTTTGACAAGTTAATGTCACTTAATTCTGGCGTGGCAGTCCCTTTTCTTTGGGCGCTGGAGATATGACTCATTTTTACTGATCCGTCCGTGCGGGTCGATGAACGTCCAGGTGGTTGGAGTGTCCGTTATCTCAGTTCATCCAACGAGTCTGGTACATTATTAATTCGACCAGTTGAATCAGACGCTGTCTTTGAACATTCTTTTTCTCTTTTTCCAGCAGGAGGGTACAAAAGGCTTGTGTTCTTCAGTCTTTTCATCTATTCCGTTTGTCTCGCAGCTGCATTTTGAGGAGTCATGCTCGCATCAATGCCCGAGTCAACAGCGCTGTTCGGTAGCTGAACATTCATTGACTCTGTCCCGCTGAAACTGACCTGCCGTGGGGTATGGCCTGTTTCATGATGCTCATGACAATCGCTGGTTGGATCGACTGGTTTTATTATACTGCCCTTGGGTGTCGTTTTTGGCAAACTACTGGTGCGGTCCCGTATGCTCTGTGAGATTATCTCAATCTCCCTGGTTATTTCCTCATACTTCTCCTCCAGGAAGCAATGCAGTGTCACTAGGTCTGATTGCGGGGATGCCATGCTGCCTCTGAGGTAGTGTTTTATTAATCTCCGGCCGGCTTAATCGTTCCGGGCGGCTCAAAACAGTCTGAACAGTCTGTATACGTCTTCCGGTCGGTAACGGTATCTCCGGGCGGCTTTTGGTACGTCTCCGGGCGGCTAAAGGTACGTCTCCGGGTGATTTTCCGGGCGGCTATTGGTACGTCTCCGGGCGGCTTCTGTGTTCGGTGCAGTAAAGTGCCTCGGTCTACACCACTAGCACACGACTTCAGTTCAATCAAATCCGGTACAAATTGTCGGCTCGGTTTGCACCACTGCCGACTAAATAACTGAACAGGCTCAGTAAAAACAAAACCATCAAAGACACGTCAACAAAATAACAGTGAATCCCGACGATGCCACCAATGTAACGTAACACTCGAGCGGTAGTGATAGGCCTTTCTGAGGGAACGTCTGTTTCTGTTATCTTTATCTAACCCGTTAATAAAATTGGACGACGAACTATATTCTTTTGGTTTAAAAACAATGGCCTTTTATTCCTGACTCCTTTTATACAACACTTATCACAATTAATTATTGGCTTGGTACTGACCTGATTCAGAACGCTCTAGTTTACTTTCCTTAGCACAATTCCTTCTTGTTTTTGATCTCCCACAGTCTCAGTGATGTTATCTCAAAGCCCGCCAAACATGAACTGCCCCAGAACTTTTGATAACGCGGCCTCACGTCACGCGTATACATGTACGTACATGTACTGTTCAAGTACATGTACGTAAACATGTTCAACACATGTGATGATCACACAGTGATCACGCGCTGATCAAGTTAAGCGTATATTATTATGTATAGCGCCACCGGGCGACCATTTCACCACAATAATATAACAACTGTTTTTAGCGAGTAACACTTTTCTTGCTATCAGTTTGTAAACATGTTAAGCTATACGGCGCTCGTCTGTTTGTTGCCACTGACAAGGATACGCCGATGGTCATCTCGATCGATCCAACATGCAACAAACAAGCGATTTATATTGAAATGAAAAGGCGGGCATATGTAAAGATTATTTTATTGGCTGATCTTATTGGCTGATTAGTAATGCCCTGTGGCATCCGATTAAATTCGAAGAACCCAAGCGGACACCAGAAGGCTGTTTTGGGCTTGTCGACTTCCTCTAGCTCTATCTGGTAATACCCGGACTTGAGATCCAGGCATGTAAACCATTGGGCACCATTTAGAGCATGGAGAGTCTCCTCGATTTTAGGTATCGTGTACTGATCGCGGATGGTTCTTGCGCTTAGTTTTCTGTAGTCAATACACAGTCTGACGTCCCCATTCTTCTATCTCACCACTACTATTGGCGAAGCGAATTGGCTTTCTGATGGTCGAATGATGTCCTGGTCCATTAGCTCCCTCAGATGTTTTCGCACATCTTGGTAATCTGCTGGAGCTATATTCCGGGACCTCACTCGAAAGGGCGAATCATCGGACAGGTGGATGTGGTGTTTTACCGACGAGGTGCAGCCAATGTCCAAATCTCCTTTCGAAAAGACTGGTGATCGCTCCTGTAACTGTCGGATGATCTGCTCCTTCATCCTGTCTGGAATAGGCGAGCCTTCAAAGTTGAATTCCAGGGGTTGTTTCTCTCTAACATCCATCTCCTGGCTCTGGACGTGCTGGTCAACTCGTCTAGGTGTAGCTACCTCATCCTCAAAAGGATACACAACCTCGACAGAAAATACTTCAGCCACCTTAGCATCCTCTGGAAGGAAGATGTCGTGCTGGGATTTATTCATTGCCATCACTGACACTTTATAGCATTGGGAGCAGCCGTAAGTGTGTCTACAGTGCGTCTTATGACAAGACCACCGGGGGAGAGACATCCTTCTGCTGCTTCGACCATAACAAGGGATTCAGTCTGACCTCTACTGTCAACCGGGCACTCTAGCTCCACATGGCTTCCACAACGGACAGTAACTTGATGAGGTAGATGTACATCAAAAACCTTTCCTTCAGGTGTTGACATAAAGCTCTAATTTATCCACTCGACGATATGCGGCAGCCCATGCACTGTTGACTTCCAATTTCCGAAGAAAGTGGGGTCCAGCTTTCTGCTTGCAACTCACCAGCATCCGTCTAACTATATTGGTATTCGTACCAAGAAGGAGAGGGGCTTGGTCCTTTGTATCTCGACTAGGCGTTACTAATGCTAAGGTCTCTGTTGTCATATCCACGCCCGCCTTCTCCTTGGTGAAACTCACTGACATTTCTACAAACCCAATGTATGGCACGCTTTGCCCACTAGCTCCTATCACCATAAGATTCGTGAGGGGTTTTAGTGGGCGGTTGCACAGATTCTGACGATAGAAAGCCTCGGATATGCATGTCACTTGTGAGCCGGTGTCCAAAAGGCATGGGACCTCATGTCCATCTACAACAGCACTGACGATGGACGGGTTGCCTACCAGGTTATGAGGTACTCCTTGGAGGGGTGTACTTTTCACGCTGTTGCAGGCGACACGATTTCATTGGGTTGCTATTTTGCCTTAAGGGACTCTTATGTTGCTTGGCCGCTGGTCGTCCCCCTACTGGCGGCCGCCGTCGTTTCCCGAGCTAGTTGGGGGTTGGCAACGGGCCATCATTTGCCGCTGGACCTGTTCTGCATTTCGGGGATTGGTGCAGCTTTCCATCCTGTGCCCTATTTGGCCACAGTTGAAGCACACCATAGGTGTCCGTCGTGGGGCTCCCATAGGACGTGCGGCTCCCATAGGACGTGGAGCAGGTCTAGGGGTGACACACGGAGGGGCTGCAGATAACTGTTGCTGGAGGTGTGTGACAATCTCCTCTAAGTGCTTTACTCGATGGTCATCGTGCACAGCAGTCGTCTGAGTAGTCGTCTGAGCTGTCGTCTGAGCTAACACTGTGGCCCGCTTAGTCGCTGGTACTTTCTTTGTATCCGTCTTCCTCCGATCCTTCTTCTCAGATGCCCGTTGCTCTTCCTGCCGGACTTCAATGAGCAGATCGACGAAGATGGGCCATGGTCCGTCGTTTCAGATCTAGTTTCATCAGTAGCTCCTCGTTGTAAAGGCAGCCACGGCAGAATTGCCGCACCCGCACATTGTCCACTCTTTGGTAGTCGACACCTCCGGCCTCCATAACCCGGGTAAGCTGCTGTTGAAGTCTGGTGAGATAGTTTGAGGCTGTCTCACCTTCTGCCTGAAAGCATTCACTAAAACGCAGGAACAACTCGTCGCCGTCTACTGTCGTTCCGTAGGCCTTGTCTAGCCCAGCCAAGCACTCCGCAGCTGTAACTGAGTTTCCCAGAGCCCATATAATGTTACTGGATGGCGGAAGGAGGGATTCAACAATCCGGCTTAACTTCTCCGCTTCTGTGATGCTATCATCCTCTAGCAGTAAGTGGGCTGGCCTCTTCCAACTCTCATAATCCAGTTCCCCGCTTGGGACAGGGACCTTGCCGGAAAAGAGGCGCAGTCGTCGGCGATGTGAAGATAGGATATGCTTTACCGGATGCTCAGCAGCGACTGTGGGTATAGCCGATGGGTTTGATGGGGGCGACTGTATGTCTTTGAGGAACTTGCCATGTTGTTGTAAGAAATAACCTAATGCCTCTTTAAACTCACTACTGAGCTCAACTTTACCCTCTGTCTCGGACATGACGTAACAAGTGTATAACAGTAATACAAAATATCTATAACACAATTAAATATCAGGGAACAATGGAATATCTACAATTATCCAAGCAAATATTAATATTGGATCTTGTGCTTTATAGTTTGACTGTGGGTCGCTAATAAATATTCTGTAATAGCGATTCGACCCAATCCGGGCAGTGCCTCCAAATTTTGCCACAGGTCCTTCCTGATTGGAAGTCCTTATATTTATAACCGGTCCGCGGTAGACAAAATTACAATTTAAAGTTATAACGAATTACAGGTCGATGTGACAATCGCACAAGAACAAATATTAATAGTAACAAAAATATAACAGTTGCATTAACAAGAATTGACAATATCACAGATGAATACAGATCAACACCTCTTTCGCTACCGCGAGCCGCTCACAGCGGCTTGACAAATGTCTGCTGCTGCCCGAAAGCCGCTGTCAGCGGCTTCGATGTAAACAACATGTAAATCGGCCCTCTATTGGCTCCTCTGACATCAATGGGTTGCAAGAGCCAATGATATCCCTTGATGAGGTCATGACCCTCTAAATTATTATAATGATTTATCCGAAAGAGTCCGAAGATTGCCGAGAAAGAGCTTTTGTGTGAATTCGGTAGCGTTGCCACGCTAGATTTGTACTGCATGTATATACTGTAAAACATGGCGGACGGCGGTGGCACTTCCGCATCGCGACCCTCAAGAGTTTCGTCAAAACAAGCCCTAAGTCTTCTTGCCCAGTGGAATTCAGACTCAGAATCTGATGAAGACGACAGTATTGATAGTTATTCTAGCCAAAACGACACTCAATCAGACTCTGCTAGTAGTGATTCGGACGACAATGTTGGCCCAACAACAGCACATCGGAACGGACGAGGGCAACCACGCGGCCGTCGTGCACAACAACGAGGTCGTGGTGCTGCGCGTCGCGGAACTGGGGCCCCAGTAGTAGCAGCAAGGGGTAGGCCACAAATTAGTAATAATGACTGGAAAGACATTACTGGATCACAAAATGATACATCAGGACATTCGTTTCGTTTCACACCCAATAAACCTCCTGGTGTAAATGGGAATTTGGATTCAAATTCGAGCCCCATTGATTGTCTCTTCGAACTTTTGACGCACGATCGATCACGATGTGCTACAGCAAATAAAGAACATGATCAACACATTTGCTGCTTACAAATTGATCATCAACAATCCTGCCCGTCGCACATCAGTTTACAGTAACTGGAAGCCAGTAACCGACGGTGAAGTGCTCAAGTTCCTTGCTGTTCTCATCGCTATGGGGCTCAACAAACGTCCGAGTGTAAAGGACTACTGGTCTAAGTTTCCTGTGAATTTTAGCCCATGGTTTGGGCAGATGTTTCCCAGAAATCGGTTTGAAGCCATCTACCATACCATGCTGCACGCTTTAGACGTAGAGTCAGTGGCGAAGGAGAAAATTGAGCCTTTTCTCAACACACTACTTGAGAATTTTCAAGCGGCCTTCTACCCATTCACTGATGTAGCCATTGATGAAATGGTTATTGGGTGGAAGGGAAGATGGAAGTACAAGCAGTACAACGCCCCTAAACCCAAGAAGCACCACATCAAAACCTTCGGACTATGTGACAGTGTCACTGGGTATGCATATAACATACTTATATACTTTGGGAAGGACACATCATACAACTTGACTAATGACGACGTAGGCGGCCAGTCTGAGAAAGTGTTTGAATACTTGCTCCAGCCACTAGGAAAGGGTCACCATGTGTTTGCTGATCGTTACTACACCACCCATGTCCTGATCAAATATCTTACCTCCAAGAAGATGTACTACACCGGCACGCTAAATCTCAACAGAAAAAACTTCCCCCCAGAACTCAAAACATTGAAGCTTGACCATCGTGAGTCCAAGTTCTACAGGAGTGAAGCAGACGACATCCTCTGCGTGGCATGAAGAGAAAAAAAGGCACGTAAGCCGTGTCTTCTTGTCTCCACGAAAGCAACTGTGGGGACCGTCAACATCACCAGGAAGCAAGGAGATAAGGTTGACATGCCAGTCATAGTCCACGACTACAACTACTCGATGAATGGTTGTGATCGGGTGGACCAGTGCATCTCGTACTACGGACAGTTCTCTAGAAAAACGATCAAGTGGTGGAAGCGTATTTTCTTCTGGCTACTTGAAATCTGCCAGTCGAATGCCTACATACTGTACTCGTTGACACGGAACAATGACCAGAAGAAAATCAGCTTCCGTAAGTTCAAACATGAACTTATCACGTCATTAACTGAAATGGCCGCATATAACACTCCACAAGATGAGCATCGAGTTAGTGTGGGAAGACCCACAACAGGTAATCCCGTGGAGCGTCTCCAAGGCAATACACATCTCATCGACCACACTGACACAGATAGAAACTGTGTCGTCTGCAGCAACCCTACAAAGCGGAGACGTACGAACTTCTTCTGTACTGGTTGCAGTGACCACCCCCATCTCCATCCCAAGGATTGCTTCTACAAGTACCACACCTCAGTCTGAACATTTACACTTATTGCGGGGACTTGCATTATACATTTGTTTATGACATTGGTTTGTGTAATGCCAAAACATTGTTTCATGTAGGTGGTCTGAAAACCAAAATGAAAATGCGTTTTTGTTTGTGTAATATTTGAAACTTGGTTTTGGCATATTTCCTGTGGAAAAAATGCAAAATTTGGTGGTCAAACCAAATGCGCGCAGCCTACGGTACATGTACATGAAACAAACTTGTACATTTGTTGGCCTAATCTAAGCTCATGTCCTTGCCATGACGGCTACCAGATATTTTTTTGAATATCAGCTTTCAATAGGATACTGTTCGAATATAGTACAGTCTACAAATTTATGAACATGCACTTCACTTTTAATGTACATACATGTTTGAAAGTTGGCCTGAAATTTAGAAACTATCAACAACATGTAAATATTGAATGAGATGCTCTAGAAACACTGGTGACTTATTCTGAATTATTATAATTGTTTTATTTGCAAAATATTTTTTGTTCATATCTATCCGACCTTTGTGTCAAAAATAGTGTGCTACTTTATTCACATGCACATTCCCTGTTGTTATAAGTAGTATGACATATTTATAATATGTTTTTTTTTGTACCTGTATACAACACGAGCATCTCTAAATTGTACATGTAGAATTTGTCTTATTAGAATAAAACGTCATAACTCTTCCAAATATTATTCAATTCTAACCATATTTGGCCACTGTGTTTCCATTACCTGCATCAATGTTGCTATGTTATAATCAAAAATAATTCTTGATTTTTTTCATTTTGGGGTGCTGATATTTCGGATTTCTGATTTTTTTAAATTTCATATCCGCAAAATTATTGTTCATATCTCGGCTTTTATATTTTTATTACTTGAATAAACAATTATTCCGAGACTTGATTCACATTTACAATGTCCTCAGCTTCATTTTGATATATAACACATGGGTATATGACTATGAAAGACCAAGCTACAACTATTTTATTCAAACGTTGTCTATGCGGTGTGTATGTGTGCAATTTAATTCGGTCACAGCAAGCAAAACAATTTGGTAGTGATTCAATCTGAACAAACACGATGAGTTTATCCGAACACGCAAGCGAATAGTTCAGTTCAGAATGACGATAATCTGGATGGAGAAGAAGACACGAAATGTAGACTGAAGTGGAGGATGTACTGGCAAAGGTGAACTGGAAAAAGATGTCGAAGAGATGAACCGAGGAAACTGATGTACTGCAGAATACTGGAACGGGATGATGAAAACAGTGGAAGGCGACACTCCTACAGCACGCACGGTGAGGAAATCCAATCACTACGGGATGCCGTGCTATAATTCGTCCTCTCGTGAGTCTCGAGTCTTGTCAACTGGGGTCACACCTATTTCAGAAGAAATAGTGGGAACAAGACTCATGTAGGAGGCAAGGTGGCATTGATCCTGACTGGTTGCAGGCTGAAGTCAGAATGCACACTAAATATAACTAAACCTACATGTGTAAATCATTATAGAATAAACTAAACCAGAACAATAATCAAACACTAAAGGTTATAAACAAAAAGATAAAATATTCACTAAATCTTAAGAAAAACTAAACCTTACAGAATTATATTATTTTCAGATGGAAATAATATAAAAGTAAACACTATAGCCCTTGATCTAGGGTTAAAATAAAAGTCACTCCAAGCTAAATCCATAAAAGTCAACTGAAGTTAATAAGACCTATAAACTAAAAGCAATTCAAAGGTGGTTCAGATATCTCAAGCCAAAATTTAAAAAGACAAACAATTCAAAGAAATTCTGAAGAACTCCTTAACCACAAAGTGTTCCAACAAAAATAAAGTAAATCGAATCAATCATTAAACCATAACTTGAGAATAAGGCCAAAGTCAAGAAAACCCAAGTGAAGGTAATTTCACATAAACCTTGAATGGTTCAACCCTCTTGAAGTGGTTAATAGCTTTTAGGCAAAATTGATGGTCTCTGGTGACCACAGGCCAGGCCCAGTGGCTTAGAGGTCACTCACACTAGTCCTTTGTTTTACTAAATAACACTTTACTAAGGGAAAACATACTTGTACTGTACAGCATGGTCGCGAACCAAATCATAGACTTGCGTTGATAATTCTCTCAGGTACGGAATATTATCACTCAAATGGAATAATTGTACTGAAGAATTTCTAACAACATTGTGAAAAACCTAAACACAACGAAAAGTCCTCAAGGAATAAACCAGTCTCATATAATTAATGGTGACTCTTCGAAAGCGAAGACCAAAATAAACACCCAACAACTACAAAACTCAAGTGAAGAATAATAACTAGAATCAATAAGAAAATCTCAAGTAATCAACAAATAACTATAACGAATTGTCAAACTAAATGAAAAATAACTACTTTGTATCTAAGCGATAATACTAATACACAACTTCAAAAAGAAAATGCAAATCCTTCCAAATCACTGAAAGTACATGTACTAGGATACATGCCAATATCAGATATTAATTTACAATGAGGGCAAATTAATAAAACATCAATAACACTATTATTATGTACATCATAAAGAACAGAAGTGAATTCGGGGACTCACCTATTTCAGAAGAAATAGTGGGAACAAGGCTCATGCAGGAGGCAACGTGGCATTGATCCTGACTGGTCACAGGCTGAAGTCAGAATGGCTCAAACCACATACATGAGGCCTAGCCCCGAACCTGACATGTCAAGCAGCTAGGTCATGTCCGAGACAGGTCATAAATAACACTTGGGCACCGTTAAGAACAAAACTGAGGGAGTTCAGTGGCCTAAACAATAAAAACATGTCCAACCCAAAAAGTGGATTTTTTGGGGGTGTGACATAAATATATACGAGTGCCATACGGTACGAAACAGTTATTTTAACTCGTATCCTGAATTTATTTCATATATATCAATATATTTATATATCTCCAATGAAATTGGCATCTATCACAATCCAAAGTGCTCGTCGGCCTTTTTTTGCTAGCAAAAATATGTTAAATCTCAAAACAATGGAGCATCAAATATTATTATTATTATTATTATTATTAATGGTTTATTAAAAGACATTCGCCGCCAAAAGCTGAATTACAGTCAGTTTACAATAAAAATCAAAAATTAAAATTTCGATTATCAGAATTGATTTAGAAATAGGACAACAATCACACTGGCATTGAAAAAAGACGTTACTAAATAAACAGACAAATAAGATAAAAACAGGGAACCCACTACAGAGGGCCACTAATAATTCATAATTGACCTATTTAACAAATCTGGTTATTTAAGCGAGGTTAAAAATGGAATAGGACTAGACTTGTAACGGTTGGTGCGGCAGCGAGTAATGGACAGCTTGTTTGAATTTCTCAAATTATTTTCACGTTTGGGAGGGAGCCAATTTCTAAAATGCTTGGACTGGAGAAGATTCTTTCAAAAATTTAACGTTAGTTGTTCCAGCCTTTCGGATACAGTGAGAATATTTAGTGATACACATATCTCTTTATATGATTGTGTGTTACGTTTGGCATCAGACAAAATAACACGGAAAGCTTTCCTTTGTAATTTTTCTAAACATTCTCTCTGCATCTTTGTCAGGCCACAAAACCAGGCTGGTGCAGCATACTCCAAAGCAGGGCGGACATATTGTAAATACACAGTTAAAAGATCTGTTGTGGGAATATTACACCGTCTCAATTGTCTTTAAAAAAATATTTGTCGATTAAATGTTTTACACAAACTCTTGACCTGAAGATCCCATTTCATATTCTTTTGTAAATGAACACCTAGCAACTTGACATTATCTGTCTGAATAATATCAGATTCACCAACATGAAAAGTAGGTGTAACAACAGGTACTCTCCGAAAACAAGATACCATGGCCTGACATTTGTTTGGGTTAAGGGTCCTGTTATTTATAACCGACCAATCACTAAGTCGATCAAGTTGTTGCTGAATAGCACAAGTTTGTTCAGTGTCTACGAAAGTTTGGCATAATGTCAGATCATCAACGTACTTATAATAAGACACATCCGGATGCGAAGACAAAAAATCCTTTATCTTTACTAAAAAGGCAACAGGGCCAATTGTTGTACCCTGAGGGCCCCCTGCATTAATAATTTCCCATTCGGAAAACTTGCCATTCAAACTTACAGCTTGAGACCTATTAGATAAAAAATTACAGATCCAGGGAATGATACTAGGCCTGACTCCTAGAGTGATGAATGTATTCACAACAATGGTGTGGTTTACCCTATCAAAAGCTTTATAAAAATCTGAGGCTATCAAAACTAAAGAGCGCCCGGCTTTATCAATACCCTTGTGGACATCATCAAGAATTTTTACTAGGCAGTGGGTTGTTGAAACACCTTTAAGTGAGCCAAACTGATTAATATCAATAGCATGTCTAATATCCTCCATTATCCAATTGACGACAAAATCTTCAAACACTTTGGCAAATGAACAAGTTAGAGATATCGGGCGTAAACTGTCAATACTTTGAGGCTGAGACTTTGGAACTGGTACAACGTAGGCAGATTTCCACAAGTCAGGCAACACACTATCAAGTAGTGAACAGTTGTAAATATCAGCTAATGGATAACATAACTCGTAAGCAAATTCCCAAATTAAGCGTGGTGGAATACAATCAGGACCACCGCTTTTATGAATGTTCAGTTTCTTAAGTTTCATGAACACATCCTGTGGTGATACTGTAGGTGGGGGAGCAGACGGAAGGTAAGCTGGTAGGTCCTTGGGGCTCAGCTCAGCGATGTCACCAGCCACAGCTTTAAATTGACGGTTAATTTGATTTGCAGTTTGGATTGGCGAGGCACCAGGCAAAGAAAAACCTTTTGTACTGTAATGGCCAGTTAATTTTTTTATTTGAAGATGCCACTGGCGTGGATCAAGATGCTTTGGCATGCCCACACTAGTGTTGTAAAAAGAAGACTTGGCTTGCTTGATGGCTCGAACAGTTTTATTTCGAAGCATTCTCCACAGGAACAGTTTTCCTTCACTAAATGCCTTTTGTCTCCTCCGAATCATTGCTTTTAATTGGGGAGTAAACCACCGTTTATCATCAGGGTGTGTAGATATCACCTTAGTTGGAAAGTGCTTGTCGATTGCCTCGTGCACAGTTTTGTAAAATGCTGCAGTTTTGTCACAGACAGAGTTTGCAATACTGACCTCCGTCCAGTCATGCTGTGTAATCCACTGGCCGAAATATCGTTTATCCGAGTCTCGAAGAGGTCGGACGACCCGGGAATGACTCTTATTGCTCCGTTTGCCAACATGCAGCGGTTGCCAGACAATTGCATTAGGGCTGGTTGACTTTGGCTCACAGTAGTATTTATCAATGTTCGTCAACATTTTGTCAAGTGTAGCATTCCCTCTTGTAGGGATATTGACAACTTGAGTCAGTCCAAATAGACGGCAAATTAGAACTGTGTCCACCTTGTTAAAATCACCTAAGGCAATGACACCCGCACTAGGATACCTAGTCAATAAAGTTTCTGTTGAACTAGTATGATGTTCAATTAACAGGGCATCATGTGTGGAACTAGGGGGCTGGCGTGGGAGCCAAGGGGGTCGAATCCAAACCCAAATTACTTCCAGTTCATCAGAAATTACGATGTCAGACAGGGTTCGTGTTATATATAGGAACGGAGTGCATAAGTCTTGAGGATCATCCATATTCATTCCTTTTTGACACGCGCATGCGTGCTAGTTAAGTTTGATGACCTCTGAGTCGATGCTTGCGAGTTCAAGAATAAATGGAGACATGCAGATTATGTGACGGCTTGGACATTCCTTTATTATTATCTTCATCTCTCACCAAGAACCCACCATGTACCCATGTCAGTTCTGGCGACGAGGATGGGATCCATCAGAGATCGGTAGGCCTCACGATTTCGGTGAGATCGCCGAGAGAATGTGCAAGTTCTAAGTCGTCAGTTTCCACGAAGGTTAAAACAACACGCCATACCGTACACGCAAACAAAAGGTGCACACAGCTATGTAAAAGTACTGTACACAGTTGCCCCGGCCATGTATACAGGACACGTCAGCAACTAGCTTGACGTGGTGTTAAAAACAAGCCAGCTGTTCCATTGACTGTATCAGGTAGCCACAGCTCGATTGCACGTCGTTCCACTGTCCGTCGGAGTGCCGTTGCAGCAAGCTCAGTAATTGGAAGAGCCAACAACTGGTGGAGAGGCCGCTCCACAGTGCCCTGAACTGATTGGTCTAGAGTGGCACGTTGCTCCGGACAACCCAGCTCCCCAGGAAGTCGGTGTGTTTAACGGTACGGAGATCTGTCACGACCAGAGATCGCTCCACGGCAAACGCACTACACGTTTAACACGTTGTGAACTTCGGCAAGCCGTGATTCCCCGTACACAACGGCGAGAGCGCCAATAACTGTCCCCAACGCAACAGTGAACACCGCCCCTTTCAGCGCCGCTCAGCCCCGTGGACGTTGCCGCTAGCCCTGCTCCACTTATCAGCCCCGTCCAGCCCCGACGTTGACGCGCGTTGGAGAACCAGATGCCTGCAACATCACGAAACTGTGGTCAGACAGAATCGGAGTACTACTGGAATAATTTTGGACACTCGCGATCTATGAACGGCAGATAGGACTTGTTATTGTTGAACAATTTCCAAATTTGGAATGGAAATAATGTGATATTATGGTACAAAAGAAATTGTGAGTATTGCAGTGATATTTTGATGATAGTTGCCCACTCATAACAAAAACTAACCATACCATTATAGTTGCCCATCACTATTATAATAGTGTTGTAGTTTGTTGCATGGACTATAAGGATTGGTTTCTGCATAATAATAATATACGCAAGTAGAAGTACAAGTCTGTGTAGTGACCGATAACCAGTGTGTATTAGTTGTTGCTGAAACAGCCTACGGTTAGCGTACCATGTTCGCCTGGCGTATTGATTGATTGATAGTTATTGATCGATTGTTGTTTAGTTGTTTACTGCCAAACAAGTTGCGTCAAATTTCTTAGAATTGTGCTTGACTGTATAGGCATTGGCAGTTAATATGGCAAATACAATAGGCCTATATGGTGCGATTGGTGTTGTACCAGCTTTTGATCCTAACCAGATTGAAGAATGGATCGAATTACTAGAAGCTTGGCTTGGGTCAAATAATGTAGACGAGGATAGTAGGAAACGCTCAGTATTATTTACGAGTTTAGGGAGCAAGGGTTACCACACCTTGCGTGCACTATTGCAGCCTCATAAGCCGAATGAGAAATCGTACAAAGAGTGTGTTGATTTGCTGAAAAGCCATTATGCACCTAAACCAAGTGAGATTGTATTAAGGTACAGGTTTTACACCAGAACACAAAAGCTAGGTGAAACTGTGCCCCAGTTCATTGCAGGTCTTCGTCAGTTGAGTGAAAACTGCAATTTTGCAGAGCTGAACAACATGCTGCGGGATAGGCTTGTTGTGGGGTGTCGAGAACCAGCCATCCAGCCATCTCACGTTTGAGAAAGCCCTGAATATCGCTACTGCAATGGAGATGGCCAGTAAAGATGTGGAAAAGATTAAGGAAATCAGCCAGCCAGAGAGCCAATCGGCAAGCTCTCAACAAGTCAACAAGATGCAGCCCCCGCGGAAGCCGAAGCCGAAGTTTGCCAGTAAATCGCCAGCCGCAAGCCAAAGCAGGAAGTATGAAGAGAGTCCTAAAGTATTCAGACGAAGCCCCGCCCAGCGAAGATGTTGGCGTTGTGGCGCAGACCATATCGCAGACAGCTGTATGTTCAAAACAGAGAAGTGTCACAAGTGCCTTCAGACTGGTCACACAAAGAGTCAATGTGACAAGGTCCAAGAATTCAAGCGGCGTCACCAACACAAAGGGCAACGTGCACACCACCTCGAAAACGAGGAAAGCCTGGAGAATGAGCCGGCCATATTGAGCCACCTAGACACCCCAGTCATTAAGCTATTGAAATGCAAACCATATTATGTAACCATGTTCATAAATGGCAAGCATATTCGCATGGAGCTAGACACAGGCAGCCCCTGGTCTATAGTGTCACTGGGGACATTCAAGCAAATCGGAAATTCATCAGTGATTCGGCCTTGCAGTCCCAGTTTGACTACATACACTGGTGATAGAGTGCCTATCGTCGGGGAAGCATCGGTCCATGTGAAGCACTTGTCGTCTCAGCAGACGAAGTCTCTTCCACTTCTAGTCGTACAGCAGGGAGTAAGCCTCCTAGGACGAGAGTGGATAGAAAGCTTTCCATCTTCAGTGGCCAGTGTTCTCCAATCGAAGCCGCCAGATTGCCCAACACTGAATGTGGTTGAGGTTGACACGGAAGCACAATTGAAGGGCATCCTTCAAGCCTATAGTGAAGTGTTTGACACCAGTGTACTTGGTAAACTGAATGGTTACCAGGCAAAGGTGCAGCCAGTAGAAGAGCAGCCACTGTTCTACAAAGCAGCCCCAGTTCCGTACATGAAGAAGCAACGAGTCGATGACTGCCTGGATGACTTGCTTGAAAAGGGTGTTATTTTGCCAGTCAAATTCGCCGACTACGCCTGTCCGATAGTAGTGGCTAATAAAGCCGATGGAGGTGTTCGCATCTGTGGGAATTACAAGCTGACCGCGAACAAAGTTTTGCGGTTAGAGCATTACCCATTGCCTACCCTAGAGGATTTGATGCAAGATCTTCAGGGAGGACAACGATTCTCGAAGGTGGACTTATCTCACGCTTACCACCAGATCGAGTTGGAAGAAGCCGCAAGAAAGTACACTACGGTGAACACCCATAGAGGTCTGTTCCAGTATGTACGCATGCCCTTTGGGTTAGCCTCAGCCCCAGCCATCTTCCAAAGAACCATCGAATCGCTACTCGCAGACATCCCCATGTGTCGCCCGTACCTCGATGACATCATCATCAGTGGTAAAAATGACGCAGAACACCTTGCTAACGTGAATGCAGTATTGCAACGCTTTATGGAGAGTGGTATGAAGTTGAAGCGAGAGAAGTGTGAATTCCTACGGGATTCAGTCACTTACCTTGGACACAAGCTGGATCAAGAAGGGTTGCGGCCATTGAAATCCAAGATTGATGCCATTCAGCAAGCACCGCGTCCGAAGAACCAAGAAGAGCTTCAAGCATATCCTCGACTGCTTGGGTATTACAGAAAGTTTATCCCCAACCTGTCTAAGCACATCGCACCATTGACAGAGTTGCTACGAGCAGAGTTTAAGTCAGAGAAGAGGGCAAGAAAGCGCCAAGGCAGCTCCGTTGAAGACCCGAAGTTTGCTTGGGGTCCACGACAAGAAGATGCGTTCATTGAGTCAAAGAAGCTGCTCCAGAGTGATGCAGTCCTGGTTCATTTGGATCCAGAGAAGCCTCTGCTGCTCCAGACTGACGCCAGCTCATACGGACTGGGCGCAGTCATCAACCATATCCTGCCGGATGGAAGTGAGCGACCAATCTCTTTCGCCTCTAGAACCCTGACTGCCAGCGAGGGGAATTATGCTCAGTACGAGAAAGAGGGACTTAGCATAATATTCGGGCTAAAGAAGTTCCACAAGTACCTTCAGGGGAGGCACTTCAGCATAATCACTGACCATAAGCCTTTGGTGGCATTGTTCGGTGATAAAAAGCCCTCGAGCCCCATGGCTTCAGCTCGAGTCACCAGATGGCACATAATCCTCACTGCATATGAATACGACATAGTTCACAAAGCGGGTAAACAGCATCAGAATGCAGATGCCCTTTCTCGCCTGCCTGTAGCAGGAGATGGAGGGGTTTGGTGCCATGATGAAATAGCAAAAGAGCCAGGCAATTTCCGGATCAACCTGATCGAAGAGGTAGATACTCGACCTGTAGAAGCACAGGAGATCAAGCGCTTTACTAATAAGGACCCTGTTCTGTCCAGAGTAAGGAGCTACCTGCAACTGGGCTGGCCAGATAAAAAGAATCTGGGTCAGGAGTTGGCCCCTTTTGCAGCCAAGAAGGACGAGTTGTCTGTGGAGGATGGAGTTATCCTTTGGGGATTTAGAGTGGTAATCCCTAAGGAGCCAGCCCTACGTGAACGATTACTTCGAGAACTCCATGCCACACACCCCGGAATTGTCAAAATGAAGGCACTAGCCCGATCCTTCATGTGGTGGCCAGCCATTGACAGGATGATAGAGCAAGAGGTGAAAAGCTGCCAGAGATGTCAAGAGAATCAAAAGATGCCACCACCCAGCTCTATGCATCCATGGGAGTTTCCTGATAAGCCGTGGAGCAGACTACATGTGGACTATGCAGCTATCAACAACCAAGATGTCCTCATCGTAGTGGACGCCCACAGCAAGTGGATCGAAGCCGTCAGGGTGAATAATTCCACAGCCTCAACAACAGTGAGAGTGATGAGGAAGCTATTTGCTACCCATGGAATCCCAGAGACTGTTGTAACCGACAATGGAACACAATTCGTGTCGGAAGAATTCAGCCAGTTTCTTAGCCGGAATGGAGTGGAATACCTTCAAACAGCCCCGAAACATCCATCTAGTAATGGATTAGCAGAACGCGCAGTTCAGACGGTCAAAGTTGGAGTGAGGAAAATCCAAACCGGAGATTTGGAGTTGCGACTTCAGCAGTTTTTGCTGTGTTACAGGGTAACGCCCCAGTCGACTACGGGTAGAAGTCCCAGTGAGTTACTCTACCGGAGACAAATCCGAACCAAACTAGACAAGCTGCAACCAGATCTGACAAGGCGAGTACGAATGCAACAGGCCCAGATGAAAAACTCACGAAGTTCCAAGACTAGAGCCTTGCAGCCGTTAGATACGGTACTAGTCAAGAACTTTGCGTCTGGACCAACTTGGTTGTATGGCCAAGTGGTACAAGCTGTTTCTTTGTCGATATACGAAGTACAATTAGTCGATGGTCGCACAGTGAGACGTCACATTGACCAAACGCGACGATGTAATGCCAGGTCGTCTCAACAAAATGTTGGTTTGGCGAATCCCACTGAGGCCTTGGAGGCACAACTCATGCCGCAGGCTACGGTAGAGCCAAATCTTGCAGAGCCGATACAAATACCAACCGAACTGGTTGTGCCGCCAGTAACTACTGAAGAGGTGGTTCCAGGCGGCTCAGAAGCACCAGACGTGTCAGAGAAAGCGCAAGTTCAAACTCCAGTTGATCTTGCCCCACCTATAAGACGGTCAGACAGACAAAGACAGCCACCTGCGAAGTTTGCAGAATACGTCTTGACCAAACCATAAATTAGTACATGTATACGTAGAGTATTCAGTTTTTCATGTGATTCAAAAGTAGATCAAGGAGCAAATTTGACTTTACTGTGAGTCTTATTTTAATCTAAGTTTTTGTTTAATCGGAGTGAATTAACTCAAAGGTATCAGATGAGTAGTTTGAACATGTAATCAAGTGGACTAGTGTTCTGGGTTTCATATTGATAATCCAATAGAATAGTGTTTCCATACATGTATTACAAGTTTTATATTTAGCTGTTTGGAAGTATATGTAGTTTCTTACTGTTCGCAAGTAGTTTAGAATAGAAAAGGAAAAAATGATGTCTGCTACAAATAAGGTTCAAAATTTGGACTAGTCGCTAAATAATATTAGGGAAACATTTGAATGCTTGGATTAGTTTCTCAACACGTTATTGCATTGTTTTGGGATGTATCTTAGTCTGATTACATGTACATTCATCTTAAGGGGGAGGAATGTTATATATAGGAACGGAGTGCATAACTCTTGAGGATCATCCATATTCATTCCTTTGTGACACGCGCATGCGTGCTAGTTAAGTTTGATGACCTCTGAGTCGATGCTTGCGAGTTCAAGAATAAATGGAGACAAGCAGATTATGTGACGGCTTGGACATTCCTTTATTATTATCTTCATCTCTCACCAAGAACCCACCATGTACCCATGTCGGGACATAACAGTTCGGAATACAAAGTCACCTCTTATATACAGGGCAACTCAACCACCCCGTCGTGTACTGCGAGGTTTGCTGATGAGTGAGTACTGTGGGATATTAAACACGCTGGGATCGACATCCGGAGGGAACCATGTCTCAGTAATGGCAGCTAGCTCAATGTGGTTTTCACCCAAAATTGCTTCTAGTTCTGCAACATGATACACAAGGGATCTTGCGTTGATGAGAATACATGATGGAATGCGGTGAGGGCAAGTGACAGCTGGAAGATTCACAAGAGAAACATTTCTGTTCATACGTGTTTGTCGGTCGAGTTGTCCTACCGGTCGAGTTGCCCAACCGGTCGGGTTGCCCCACCGCTCGAGTTGGCCCAAAGGCCGGGTTACCACATCGGTCGAGTTGTTAAACCGGTCAAGTTGTTCCACCAGTCGAGTTATTCCACCGGCTGAATTATCCCACCGACCGAGCTGCCCCGAGTTGAGTTGTCCTATCGGTCGAGTTGACTGATGATATTCCACTAAAGGCCTATCATGAAGCGCAAGCACTCGGCGTTGACAAGTTACGACGGAAATTTTCCTTCGAAAGTTTTGCCCCGCTCTGCAACCCCTGGCATTTTTCCTTTTTTTTAACTTTTGACTAAGTTTAGTTCTCAAAGGGTATTTAACAGTTCAAGATTTGGTACATCTAATTTATTTGGTAGGAGTTTTAAACCCAACAATTCAGCCCTTGAGTATCGATGTAGTACTCGTAGGTGTTCAATTTCCAGGCTGCCATTTTGCGGCGTTGGTTTCAAGCCAGTGAATAGAGATGTGTTGATGAAACAACTGGACCAGATACCAGCGAGATCAGTGTCAGTCCCGGTACACAAACCTGTAGTAAGCGATATGCTGTACATCAACGCGAAAACCGCAAAAACAAACATGACGGTATATTATTATCCACGGGAGTTGTAGCAACAAAAAAAGTAAAAAAACACATGAACACCGAAGAATTAGCCACCAATCCCAGGATGTCAGACATCTACACAATAGAGACTACACTTAACATGATTAAAACTCCGAAGATTTAATAGGGCAGACGTAAAGAACAAATATTAAGGGAGTGCAGGTCGCAGCAATGATGATGCGCTGACCGACTAACCCCGTAATGGCTAGGGTAAACACAGCCCGCTATTGTGTACAACCGGGAGCCTTGAGGATGCAATAATATCCACTTTGTGCTAACCTTCTGCACGTGCCAATGACGCCTTGTGTTCCTGCGGCTATCTAATTTGAAATCTATAAGCACAATTTGTAAATCGAATATTTTGGAAATATAAATGATGAGGCTATCTTACCTCCACAATATTGTACGTGATGTCCATGTTTTGCGTTCATAAACATCTAACGGAGATCGAGAGAATTATAGCAGCCGACGACTAGGGGATTAGGGAGCGCACTCTGCGGCCACGCCCTACCGTTGGAATTCGACAAATGCCGAACGGATCACTCGAGCGCGACCATGCGTGCCCACCGACAGCACTGACTTCACGGCCCGTCGACTCACAATAAAAACGAACGGCCGAGCGTGTTAGTGACGTAACTGGAAAATCATGCCACCATATACCAGCTCCGTACTGTGCTATGAAATGCGGCAAATGTTGAGTTTTCTTTACGCTTGCGACAGCTCTAAAATAATAAGAAGTAACAAGAATGATCAAACTATACATATCAGCTGTACCTTTTGGAAGGAACCCACAACACAACATTTAATTTACCAAGATAACTCGCCAAGTAATTTGGCAGGACAAGCTGATCTACCCCACTTTCCATTCAATAAAAGGAACAGTCTTACCAGCTATTTGTTTCCCACAGGTCCACTCCAACATGCCGACAAACTACATATTACTCTCCGGATCCCATTTCCCCCAAATATCATAAAGTCCACAGGGAATCACAAATATTGCCAACGAGGCACAAGAGCACCCGTTGGCGTGGCGCTAGAACCACGAATGGCTTGATGTTTCTTCTGTCGCCCTCATAGTCTTGAGCGGTACAAATAGGGTACCAAGGAGAAGACTGCACCTATTGGGCGCACGATAAGTGTGGTAGCTATTCCTTTCTGTTGCCCAGCGCACAAGTAGAACTCGTTTACCACTACCAATGTTTTTGTGAAGTGCATGTATACACATGTACGTGGTTGAAGTTACATTTGTTTAAGTTTACAAGTTGTTGAAGTTACAGTAGCACGAGGTATCATCGTTTGATTTATAGTAAGAATTACCAAGAAAGATCCAATTGACAAGTTAAAATGTGTATTATGAACGAATAATCTTTAACCTCGTTCATCTTTTCTAGGTTTCGGAAACATCTCGTCCACTGCTCAACATCTAGTCCAGTCAATCTAACCAAATTAGTGGCTCAACCCACCACTAATTGCAACAGAATTTTGTTCACTGCTATGCATTTGAGAAATGTCCCCTTAAAACCATACTAAAAGTATACCGAAATATATTTGGTGGAAAAATGTTAAATTTGCATATTATGCAAATTAGTTGCAGCCATTATAAAAAAGTTGATTTTCCACAATAACTCTGCATTTAAGCATCCAATCGTGACAAATGAAGTGTCCAGACCCATGTTTTCAGGGTTAGTGAATATGATTAGAACATTTCTGAATCAATTATATGCATAATATTATGTGAAATATGCAAATTAGATGCCGCCATTATGAGAATATTGATTTTCCGCAATAACTCCGTATCTAAGCATCTAATCATGACAAATTAAGTTTCTAAACCTATGTTTTCAGGGTAATTGAACATGATTAGCATATTTCTATATTAATTATATGCATACAATTGTGTGAAATATGAAAATAAGCTGTGACTATTATAGGCCTACAACACTACTATACTCTATGCATGTTTTCAATTCTGTTGCAGAGTGTCCAAGGGTTTTGTGCTGTGACAGATAAACATGGACAAGTGCGTTTTCTGCAACAAGAGTTTAAACGATGGTCAGAAGACTGTTATTCTACGTGAAAAAGGAAGTGATGGCATTAATCGGGCTAGTGAAGCACGACAAAGTAGTATAAGGACTCAAAAAGGACAGTGTGTGCACCAGGAATGCAGGCGGGTATTTGTTAATCCACGAAATGTTGTCAGCGAACAGAAAAAAATGACTGCTCTAGACACGCCTTCAGTTTGTGTTCTTCGCTCACAGTCTCCAATGTTTAGTTTTCAGAAACTTTGCTTGTTCTGTGGCCAACCAGCTAAATATGAGTGTAGAAAACTGGGGTTTGAAGTAATACCAGTTAGAACTAAAGATTTCCAAGCTACTGTCTTCCATGCATGTGAAGAAAGGAAAGATGACTGGTCAAAAATAGTTGCAGGTGGAATTGCTTACGCTCAAGACCTTCATGCAGCTGATGCAGTTTACCATCAGACTTGCAGCGTCAACTTCAGGACGGGGAAGCAGCTTCCACAACAATATTCCGGGGGTACAGATGACAGTGCCAAGAGAAGAAAGCTTGGTAGACCGGAGGAAGCTGAACGATATGAAGCATTTCTTATGACCACGAAATACTTAGAAGACAGTGACGATGAACAGATAACTATTGGAGACTTGATCAAAAAGATGGAGGTTTGTCTCCTAGGTTCAGCATTCGAGCCATACGGCTTCACACACATGAAGAATAAACTACTGGAACATTTTGGTTATAAAATCATCATCACTGAGTGGAATGGTAAGCCAAATGTAGTTACATTTCGAAGCAACGCCTCTGCTATTCTCCATGAGTTTTATCAGGAACAGAAGAAAGACGATTCAGAAACAGAGAAGATGAGAATGATAGAGACAGATGCCAAACTGATTAAGAATGACATCAAGTCCGTTGATACATCCAATGATACTTATCCAACTAGAGAACAGATGTCATCATCTAGGGAGGCAATGAAGATCATCTCACAGTCTTTATTGGCATTTCTACTACATTTATTTGTAGGACAAAACGTTGATTTAAAGGTGGCATCAATAGGACAAGCTATAATGCAAGCAACCAGACCAAGAATCCTCCTAGCTCCGTTGCAATTTGGGCTTGCAACTGAAATGCACCATCACTTTGCCTCAAGGTTTATCGTAGACAGCCTTTATAAGCATGGTTTCGGGTGTTCGTACTCGGAAGTGCAGAAGTTTGAGAAAAATACCGCTCTCACACAAGGGACTGAGTTGCCTGCACCCAGACCAGGGCAGTTTATTCAGCATGTTGGCGACAATGTTAATCATAATATCAGAACTGTTGACGGCTTCGGAACCTTTCATGGAATGGGGATAATCTCAACATTTACGCCAGGAAAACTGGATAGTAAACCAATACCTAGAATATCGGTGATGTCAGAAGATATTATCAAAGTTGGGAGAATCAATATCAAGTACTTCAAATCTCAGCACACAGGAAGGAATCCATTGACTTATAAAGAACTACAAGCGATGGAAGTAAATGATCCCACACGCCATATTGACCTGCTCTGGGAAGTTTCACTTATGCTTCGTCCGTCAAGGCCAGCATGGTCTGGAATTGTGCAAGCAGTTCATCACGGAAACTATCCTGGGAAATCAACAGTGGAATTCTTGCCAATGATTGATATGGATCCTAGCGATATGTCATGTATCCTCTCAACTCTTAGCTTTGTGTGTGAACAAGCCAAGGGCTACAACGTCACTCCAGTGATTACATTCGACCAACCACTCTGGTGGAAATCCTTGATGATAATAGAATCAGAGCCCAGTGACAGTCACTTGAAATCTATTGTCTTGAGACTTGGAGGCCTTCACATGGAAATGAGCTTTTTAGGCTCCATCGGACATCTTATGGCAGGAAGCGGTCTACAAGAAGTCCTTGAAGTTGTTTATGCTGGAAACGCTGTAAAACATATGCTTAGCGGAAAGGCAATTTCAAGAGCCGTACGAGGACATCTCTTGGTGGATGCAGCCCTCAATACGATGCTGGTAGGGAATGCGTACAAGCTTCCCCTGCCAACACATCCAGATATGGACGAAGTGGAGGAAACAGCAGAGAATCCTTCTGAGGAGTTGCCACAGAACACAGCAACAAATGCAAAATGATGTTGAAGATGATGTCATCCAGGAGGAGGTAGACCAAGAGCAAGACCAAAACGAAGACTTGTCTGAAGCTGGTGAACTCTTTGATCGTTTAATGGTAGATCCAAGTGTTGCTGATGAGGTGTCCTCATCAGAAGCTCTCATCCGAATGAAGAAACTGAAGAAAGAAAAGAAGTCCATGAATGATCTGCGAACAGCGCGCCTCTGGTTACAGTATATGGATATGGTAGAGATCCTACGGAAATTCATAAAAGCTGAGCGCACAGGCAATTGGAGACTACACCTTCAGGCCGTACATGATATGCTTCCGTACTTTGCAGCATCAGGGCACAATCTGTATGCCAAGTCTGCATATTTGTACCTTCAAATAATGAATCAACTCGAAGAGAATCATCCAGATGTGTATAGGAGTTTCATGAATGGGTTTCATGTCGTCAGAAGAAGTGAACGTTATTGGGCTGGCTTATCCACTGACCTTGTAATAGAACAGGTGCTCATGAGAAGTATTAAGACCAGCGGTGGCTTAACTAGAGGCCGAGGAATGACTGAGATACAGCGATTGATATGGCTATTGTCCATGCCAGCCTGCGCAGAAGTAAACTTTGCCATGCAGGAGCTCACAGGTGTCAGCTATGATACCAGCGAACAGCACAAGGACACTTCTAAATCAAGACAACAACGTGATATGAAAGACACACATGAAGTGCTTGGAGACTTTAAGGAATGGAATCCTTTTGGCAACGAACCATCTCTACATAGTATTGTGAGTTGTGTTACTGCCCATGACACAGTGAATGTTGACAATGCCAAGTCTGTGGGGCAAACCATGCTAGACTCAATGGTTGGGAAAAGTGTGTACGACTACTCATTTCAACGGAAAAAAACAAGCAGTCACACTTGGATCAAAGACAGCTGTTGTAATTAATGGCGAACCAGTGCAAGTTGATCCACAGTTGCTTTTCCAACGACTAAGCGTAATTGCTGCAAGTGAAACTCAAGAAGATCAGGTATCTTTGTTTAAGTATGAACTGTGCAGTCATCCTCCAGCACTCTTCGACCCCTCAGGTCTTCCTAGACAGCCAAATAAGCCAGTACTTGGTGATGCAATTTGGGAGCTTGTTAAACATGATCAGTCAGATCCAGCTGGCGACGTACATTATGTGCTTGATGGAGGTGCCCTTCTGCAACGTCTGCCATGGCCACGAGTGCAAAGTTTTGAAACTATATGTCACACATATGTTAATTATGTGATAAGCAGGTATGGGAAGGCAACAATTGTCTTCGACGGGTACGAAGACGGTCCCACGATTAAGGATGCCACACATCGGAGACGGGTCGGCCTCTGTATAGGACCTAATGTCACCTTCAATGGTCAAACAGTCTTGAAACTGAAGAAGAATGAGTTCTTAGCCAACACAATCAACAAGCAGCGATTCATTTGCCTCTTAACCAGTTCGCGCCGGATGACGTATATAAACGCAAAAATTTCCCCAAATTCAAAACGGATGACGAATAAATACGCCAAGTTCAAGTTCGGAAATGTATGTCAGCAGCGCGCAAGGCCGGAAATGCGTGGGTGTGCTACCCAGCACTATCGGCCTGAACACGCTTCGGATCGAGTTTCGTTAAAAATAATCCCGCCCGTCGGCTCGGCGATGTAAAAATAATCCCGGCGCGAACTGGTTAAGTGACTTCCTGGAGAAGGCGGGATGTGTGACGATTCATGCCAAAGGGGATGCTGATGTATTGATTGTCCAGAAAGCAGTGGAATCCGCGAAGGCAATAGATACTGTTCTTGTTGGTGATGATACAGACCTACTGATTCTTCTCTGCTACCATGCAGACATGCAAGGGAAGGACATATTCTTCAAGCCTGAGCCAAAGCTTAATGCAAAGAAACGACGGGTGTGGAACATCAAAAAGACCAAGAAGATCTTGGGAGTGAATGTATGTGCTAGATTACTATTTGTACATGCCCTGCTAGGCTGTGATACAACATCCAGAGTGTATGGCATTGGCAAAGCTGTTGCCCTAAAACACATCCAAAACAATGTCAAATTCATGGAACATGCTGACCAGTTCATCAAAGTTGATACTCTAAAGGATGACATAGTTACAGCTGGGGAGAGGGCCCTTGTATGCATGTATAATGGAAAGCAAGATGAAAGTATTGATACGCTACGATACAAGCGTTTCTGTGACAAGGTTGCAAAAAGCTCCAAATATATGTCGAAGCCCACAACCTGCCACCAACATCTGCGGCTACAAGGTATTATCATAGCCTGAGAGTGTACTTTCTAATTCAGGGGTGGAAAGGAACCACTGGACAATTGAAGCCAAATGAATGGGGATGGAAAGTCAGTGAGGGTCAATTACTCCCAGTACAAACTGACCTTCCACCAGCACCATCAAAACTCACTGAGATATTCAGATGCAATTGCAAGACGGGGTGCAACACCACTAGATGTACATGCAAGAAGAATGGACTTGACTGCTCATGGATGTGTGGCGATTGCAAAGGTTTGAGTTGTGCTAACTCACCCAACCTAGAAATAAACGATGACGATGAGTGACATTACCCACCAGGTTAATTAATCCAGAAATATGCTTGTCACATTAACTAACCCTGAAAACATGGATATTGACGCTTTATTTATCATGATTATTTGTTCATAATGGCAGCACTTAATTTGCATATTTTGCATAATTATATGCAAACAATTAATCCGTAAATGTGCTAATCGTATTCACTAACTCTGAAAACATGGGTCTTGACACTTGAACTGTAACAATTGGATACTTAGATACAGAGTTATAGCATAAAATAGACATTTTTCTAATGGCGGCAGCTAATTTGCATATTTTGCATAAATGTATGCATACAATTAATCCATAAATGTGTTAATCGTATTCACTAACCCTTAAAACATGGGTCTAGACACTTGAATTGTCACAATTGGATACTTAGATAAAAAGTTATAGCATAAAATCTACTTTTTTATAATGGCGGCAGCTAATTTGCATATTTTGCATAATTGTATGCATACAATTAATCCGTAAATGTGCTAATCGTATTCACTAACCCTTAAAACATGGGTCTAGACACTTGAATTGTCACAATTTGATACTTAGATACAGAGTTATAGCATAAAATCTACTTTTTTATTATGGCGGCAGCTAATTTGCATATTATGCAAATTTTGAACCTTTCCACCAAGTATATTAAGGTATACTTTTAGTATGGTGTTTAGTGGCCTTCATGTAAATGCATACCACAAAAAAAAAATTACGTTGCAATTAGTGGTAGGTCAACCCACATTTTGACTGGACTAATCTGGCACGCCGATGTTGGATATGTTGCTCTTTGCTTTCTTGTTGATTTCTTCCAAGTTGGCTTCTCCACCTTGGTAGCTGTTGACATCTCCTCCTTGGTACCTGCCGTCATTTCCCGTTCTGTTGAACGTGAACCTTAAATGTAGAACATCTTTCACACCAGACGGCATCGTGACCTGTTGAAACATTGGATATAAATTTGATAATAGTAGACCAGCCAAAATTGAAAAAGTCCTCTAGAAAAAGTCTCCACGGCATTGTTTGTTAATAGTCGGTATCCATGCTAGATCTATTGTTCATGGGATCAGGAAGACGATGAGGGTGGATGCCACGCTTGATTTTGAATTTTAAGGTCATATCAAGGTCAAATAAGGTCAAAATTTGTATTTTTTGATTTTGCACTAAACTTGACCCCAAGTGGTAGGTCTATCCATAACATTTATTTTCATCATCATATTTACATATACAAGCTGTGAAGTTAAACGTTAATCTTTCATCTTCTACACAAATGTAAAGCAAAATGAAACTTAAAAGTGGGATTTCCTCAAAAAGTGCATATCTTAAGTATATCGAAGTTGTTTGTACTCCCTATCCCAATAGTGCATATAATTGTTTCAAACAACTTTTTTTTTTAAGGTGAATTTACCCAGGCAGTTTTTAATAAAAACATAAATTATAACACACCTTCGTATATAGTGTGACACAACAAGAAGTTATGTTATTCAAGCAGTAAATTTAAATGCGTAGTGGGTTTATAGTTTCACATGTTGCTCAAACACTGCTTGTCTAATATCAAAGTTGTTTGTACTCCTTGTATATCTTTTCATGTAAAACATTATCAGACTCTCTAACACAGTCAACGAACTCACAATGAGTTAAAATGTTGAACATTTTTGTCATTTGGCTTTTTCCTATGTTATACCAATTTCCTGGGTATCGTGCAGTGATAAATGTTTGCTTTTAAAAGCTACATGTTGTAACATAATTTGAATCGCCAAGTTTCAAAGCTAGCTCTAGAGCAGACCAGGCACTCCAAGGCCACTTCTCCCACATAAGATGGACACCCTAAGTACTTCTGTTGCCTAGCAACTACCCGGACCAGCAAACTGTGGGTGTCTGATTAGCACAGACATCAAGGGCCACATTCCCACCCATTATTTTGATCGGACTATACTGGACTTGCTCTGACAAGTGTGTGTAGCTAGATCTAAGGCCATCAACCATCAGTTTCTCTATTGCCGCGCCGTTAGAGGACACCAACTGACCTATGATGCTCTGTGGCACATCAAATGGTCTATGCTTGAATCTTGGCTGGTTGAAAATGGTGAACAAAAAGATATGGAAGTTGAAAAAAATAGTAAAAGTATGGTTAAGCAGTTCAAAAAGAGAGATGGCAATCACAGAGCAGAACTTTCCGAAGCAGTAGGCCACCTGTCAGATTTTCTGAGCAGTAACAATGTTCAAGAACTCATCAAAAAATTCAACAACAAGCACTCTGGGAATCCAAACTTCCGACTGTGGTCCAATTACATGGAGATGGTGGAGATTCTGCTATATTTTATCAGAGCTCAGAGGGACGGAAACTGGGTCCTCCATCTGGAAGCTTTTTCATCAATGCTACCATGGCTCACCCTCTATGATCACAGCAGCTATGCCCGGTGTGGACCAGATGTGAAACTCGTCGAGAAGACAGCACCAGAGGTTTATGCAGAATTCAGTAATGGAAATGTTGTTGTGAAGCGAACTAAGCGGCGCTTCAACCAGGTTCCCGCTTATCAGTCAGCGGAGTAGATGAATAGGACATGCAAAATACAAAATGGAATAATTGGAATTACGAGAAATGAGAAATAAAGCCAGAGACAAATTTGGTCAGAACGATCACGCATCACATAAGATTTATGAAAGATGATGAGGAAGAAACCACTTTCACCCGCTCCGACAGTCTTCAATCTCGCACAAAGCGAGATGTTGATGACTTTGAGAAGCTTACCACACAGCTAACAAGATTTGATGTGTTCCGAGTAAACCCCACATTGGCTAAAGAAGAAGACGACACTGACGCTGATGATGTTAGAGAGATACCACTGGTATTATTAGCAACCAAAGACACTGCACCAATTGATGTGGTAAGTGATTTTCTAAAGGCGAAATATCATGGAAAGCAGTATTTGTAACACTATCAAGCGAAATCAGTCGGATGTCGGCCTCGGTCAAAAGATGAGTGTTTATGTAGTTTCAAAGAGGGCGTCTGTACGTTTTTAAAACTGAAAACCCCATGTTGATGCGATGTTTTGTTGTCGAGTTATGTACATTTGTTTAAATACCAACGAAGAATACAGTGCATTTTTGGGATTCGCCGACATCCGACTGATTCGGCTTGATCGTGTCACATTTGATGATCAACGTGAAGCAACGTATAATTGAAGAAACTGTCGGTTTTTTATGACGCCCTGAAAAAAACATCGCTCAAAAGCAGTGGCTGATCTATACAGGGCAAATGTTTCCACCAAACAAAATGTACAGAAGATTATCAAAGCCGACAGAAAGTTACTGCAACGATTGCTCAATACTGCAACTGGAGGTCGATCATTGGAAATGGTGAATATTCTTCAGGTTGAGCTGTCTCCAGTCGCACTGTCTTTATCCAAGGCTGTAGGAGAGATGAAGTTAACAGCAAAGAAAGATATGATCATCATCTTAATGGCTTGGCTTACCACGCCCACAAATATACCGAATGCCAACATGAAGACATGTGTGCTGATAGATGGTCATTCACTTATCCAAGCTTTTGGAAAGCCTCATGGGTGTCAAACATTTGGTGACTACGCTGGTGTTTTCGTAAATAGTGTGACACAACACTTTGGAGAGAATACAACTAGAGTTGACGTGGTATTTGATCGCTACATTGGAGAGGGCTCCATCAAGGCAGTGACTTGGTCAAAGCGAATCGGAAGGGGACACAAAAGCCAATTCGAAAGCTAATCGGTGGACCCCAGGTCCCACTTCGAAAAGTTTGGGGCCAATTCATTGCCTTGGGTGAAAACAAAGCTGAACTCGCCAGGTTCTTGTCAAACGCCATCGTACAGAAGGGCAATGATCTACTGCAAAGATACGAGATAGTAACAGGCAGTGAGTTCCTTGATGTTACAAAAGCCAGGTCCACGAGGAGGGATGATGTAAAACTTAAAGGAAACCATGAAGAGGCTGACACCAGGTAGATACTCCATGCATGTGAGGTATAGTCAATGAAGGATATCAAAGAGTGGTGGTCATTTGCAGAGATACAGACGTGATACTTCTGGTGCACATTTTATTTTCAAAAGCAACAGAAGTTTGGATGATCTCACAGAGAGACTCACACAACCTGTGAGGGATAACCTGCTCAGCTTTCATGCCCTTACAGTATGTGATACAACCTCATTCCTTCTATGGCCATGGGAAGAAAATGTGCTGGAAATTCATTGAAAAGCAACCACTACTCGTCAAGGGATTTGGTTGTGATGAAGAACTTGCCCCCATTGAGCATTTTGTATTTCACCTATATGGTGTACCTGAGCAGCAACCATCAACCATGCCAGACTCCAACTCTTTGGTAAGGCGAAGAAGGGTCTGGAGATGTTACCGCCAACAAGAGATGCACTGGAACTTCACACAGTACGCGCCAAATATCAGGCAAAGATTTGGTTTTAGGCAGACCAGGAATACATAGATGTCCCATCTTCCCTAGACACAGTAGCTTTTGAGAAATAGTCAGGTTATCTGGAAGCTGTCTGAACAACACTAACCTCTATCCCAGATGCATGTCTTAGCCTAGTTTCCTGTGGATGCAAATCAAAGTGCAAGACATCCCGATGCATGGCTTCAAAAAGGACCTAATGGGTGAGGGGAACTTATTGCCTGCGGATGTGACGCAACTGACTGCAACAAACCAGCTGGCCAATAGGTGGGCCCATAATTATTCTGATGTACAAAGAAAAAAGCGATGCACCCTGCCACAACGAAATAATTGTCAAAGTGACAAGCACCATGTCAAACTATAAAACCACACGTTCAAATTTACTTCGTTCAAATTTATTTGTTTCATTACATCATAACATTAAGTGAAGGTGTGGTACCGTATGTGGAATTTGTTTGCATATAAAAAACTGCCTGGGGGTACCTTTACCTTGGAAAAAGGTAGTTTGAAACAAATATATGCACCGTTGAGATAGGGAGTGCAAACAACTTTGTTATCCTTATATATGCACTTTTTGAGAAATCACACTTTTAAGTTTCATTTTGCTATATATTTGTGTACAAGATGAAAGTTTATCCGTTAATATCATAGGTTTGGTTTATCAACAAGAAGTTAAAAATAACGTTTATGGATAGATCTATCAATTGCGGTTAAAAGTTGTACAAATCATCCACCCTAATCGTCTTCCTGATTCCATGAACAGATCTAGCATGGATGCCGGCCATTAACAAACTAAGCCGTCCCAAGTGTATTTTCACACTTTGGCTGGCCTACTATAAGTTGTGCGTAAACATGTGCCAGTTTGATCATTTCGTGAGTGGTGGCTGCAGAATATGATGCGA
The DNA here is from genome assembly GCA_037893245.1 of Crossaster papposus. Classification (NCBI taxonomy): domain Eukaryota; kingdom Metazoa; phylum Echinodermata; class Asteroidea; order Velatida; family Solasteridae; genus Crossaster; species Crossaster papposus. The sequence goes on from JBAIAA010000630.1 coordinate 3,077,454, forward strand.
GTCTATATGTGTGTGTGCCATTTCCCCAGATCTATACATGTTGTATATCTTTGTATAGGTTTAATTTGCCAAACCTTACTTTATGAGCAATGTACCTACTTGTCATTTTAAATATTTGTCATTTTCAATATGTATATTTCATTGAAAGATTAATTTTATTATAAATATAGTGCAGTATTACTTAATTTGTTAAAATTAAATTGCCAACCTTAGTGAACTAGAAAGCACAGAGCAATTAACATACAAGTACATGTACATGTATCTCAAGTGCAAACTTGATTTGTTGTAATAAAATGGTTCAATAACAAAACGTACTTGTAGGTTGTATTCATTTAAACACGTGAACAGGGGTGGGATGGGCCAAGGGTGTACTTTGAAACAGCAATGTAAATTGTAACGATTTGTAGTATAATATATACGAACCTGATCGTGTCTGTCCCGGTATAGTATATCCTGATATTTAGGGTGGTTTTGATCGTATAACAAGGTCTCAAATATGATGCGTCCGCATATTATAGTTGCAACATCGTTGTGGCGGGCTCCAACATGGAACAACACAAGGGAGTGGAGGTAAGAGAGTACCATTTCCTGAATGTAGCAATAGTTGGGGTCAACGTTGGGCAGTCCTAGTAATCTTGTACGGTAGTGTGGTATATTTCACCTGAAACGTGCGAGTAAAGAAAGGACTAAAACACACTTTCTTCGTAACAGTCCAACTCGTGTTATATCACACTGTCCATGTCGTACCAAACATGGCGTTCTTTTTTCTTGACAACTTAGGGCGCTATGCAATTAATAAGCAGACACAACATCTCCCCTCTTCTTTAAGAGAAAACATAGGGTAATTCGAAGTTTAAACTAATAAGTAACCTACAACTTATTTTGTTTCCTTCTTGCAACTTGCAAGACTTAACCCTAAAGCACAAAGAATTTAACAAAAGTTCACATTCTCTTCAGTGGACATTATGGTTTAACTTAAAGTGGGATTCTGAATGCCATTTGAACGTTGCACCTTCGAACTATGAGCCATTAATTCTACTGGGCAGAGACTCAATTTTGAAGCGTTCCAGACTCGTCCATCCTCTAACACATAAGTGAATGGTCCCTTTGAATTGATTATCTTCTGTGGATTAGAGAATTTGTTTGTCCCCTTGTTTGGTCGTTTCACCCGTACATAGTCCCCTGGTTTAAACTTTGGATTCACTGCACCACGCTTTCCATCAGTGTACTTGCGTGATTGTTCCTGCTTCTGTGCAACACGACTACAAAGTTCAGCATCATTCTGCTGCTGTGGTTTTTCATTTCGAATGTTAATACGCTTGTTCAACTTCCGGTTAGGCAGAAGTTCCAATGGTGACTTCCCACGATAGGCAGTGATAACTCCAACACTGCCTCTTTCCACCCTCTCCTCTCCTGCGAAGCAATGTGCAGTGTCTGTTAGAGCACTCTATTCCCATATTGAGCAGTCATCAACACCAACATTGTGTGCATAAACAAATTGGTGGATTTTGCGGATCTAGTAAAAGCACTCAAGGAGCTAGGGTTAATGTTTTAAGCCACATTTTAACAAATATTGAGAATGGAATTTTAAAATGCCACCATGGCACTCCGCCTTTTGCCCTACCTCTAGGCCTAGACTACTCCGTATTGAGGCGACCCTTTGCAGGCTCCGGTCCTGTCTTCGTGCTGGAACGTGCTCCTATTGTTCCGTCTGACAGTGTGTTGGGCCTATCCTCCCGTTCCTGGCTCGTCTCTGCAGGAATTCCTGACACTTCATCTTCCTGAGAAGGATGATGCTTAGGCATAAACAAAAAAAATGTTATGTTGGCGTAACGGGCCCCAAAAAATAGGGTAGGTAGGTCGGGATTTTTTTTTTTTTTAATTTTTTTTTTTTTCCTCCCAGCAATGAAAATGATATGTTGTCTAATTGTTTAAGCCGCTAATGATACACGATAGCGTGTCCAGGTTCAATATTTTCACAATCCACACACACAACAATGAGAAACGGTCAGAAATGGTTTCAAACGTATTTATAACTAGATTTATATAGATTTTAATCATTAAATTTCGTCCCTTGAAAAAAAAATATCCAGGGTCGGCCGTATTTTTAGGGTCGGTCAGGTTACGCCAACATAACATTTTTTTTGTTATGCCTTATTGTAGTGGGTACGAAGCGTGTCCCTCCAGTTGTAATCACGGTCGGAACTAGACTTGACCCAAGTCGGACTTACCATGGAGTTAAGACTACCAATTTGCTTTCGTCAATCCGGCCGAATAATTATGTGCAAGCTTTGTTGGCCTTAGATAAAGGGCGCCCTCATCTGGTTGTCGTTCCGCGATCGGCATCAACGTGATGTCATCATGTCATCAGTGCAGTAAGGGGTTTCTGAACCACACATGAGCATGGGCGGCGCATGAGGGCGCGCTACTGATGAGCGTGGACGGCGCATGAGGGCGCGCTACTGATGAGCGTGGGCGAGGCGCACGGTGTGGATGACCATGAGCAATGTTACCACAGAATCCCGACTTGGATCAAGTCTAGGTCGGAACGGCTACAATGGTACAGACTGCAAGGGGCGTGTTTGGCGGCAGACGTGTCGGTCCAGGCTTTTCCTGTACACGAACGACTCCTTGCAGGTGACACACTTGTGCAACTTGACATCCTGCCAATCCTGTGGCTTGTTACTGCCTTCTTCGTCCTTGTCGTCCACCCTTGAATGTTTACCAAAAAGCAATACAAAGAAACTAGAAATGTGTCTGTTCTATGAACAGAGCATATGGCATTTAATTTTCATTGTATACGAAATGAAAATTGAAAAGGAAAATAATTGATTATACCTCTCGCCGTTGATTTTCAGGCACTTCCGGTTTGGACCGGAAGGAAGGGTCAAACTATTTTGCATGGTATACGAAATATGAAGAGCCTGGATTATTCTATCAATTACCGTCAAAATTAAAATCGGATTTCTTACAGTTGATTTTATATTGATTTTTGAAGATTAAATCCAGTAATCATTGGTTGCTTGTAATCTGATACTGGATGACGTCATCGTTACGTCATTAACAGAACGCTTAAGAGCTGTCTTAACTTTGCTATTTGAAGCAGAAATCTGGATTATATCTATCGCGGTTGATTGTTTAGCAATTATTTAAGGTTTAAAGGTCTTTTCATTGTAACTTCCGGTCTGGTGACGTCATAATTTTTTCTTTCCCACAACCTGTTTCTAACATGAAGATGATTATATACACTAGTTATAAAGTGATTTGAGCAAACTTCGCCACACACATCAACAGATTATTCATTTTACACATTTTTCAACCTGCCGCTAGAGGGCGCTATAACAATTTATGACGTCACCGTTAACTTTTGTGCAGAGTGCAGCCAACCAAGAGACGAACATCGTTGAAAGTAAGTTCACAATATTTACCACTTTTAAATTATAAGGCACTTCCGGTTTCGACCGGAAGGAAGGGTCACGTGATTTTACGCACACGAGATAAAATGAAGATCCTTAATAATTCTATCACTTCCCACAAACATCGAGTTACGGTCTTTCGCGGTTGATTTTGGCAGCTCTTCGGGCTTCAAGGCTCTTAGGGTTTGCCTTCATATAGCATCATCTCATATATACCATCTCCTGCCCTTAATTGCGCTTTTGCCTCCTGGCACTTTTCTTCAAATGTTCTCGGGCCCTGTCTTGTGAACACTGCATCCTCCTGTGTACTCCTTGAGCATAGTCTTGACCTTCAGGCGGAGTTATTAGGTCCATAGGCAGATATACTTCCCTCCCTAGCATCAACATATCTGGAGTCTCCCCCGTGGACTCCTGCGGTATGCCGATGTTTCATACGGCAACTCCTCATCCCAATTCTTGTGGGCCTGCTCCTTTATGAGAATAGACAACATTGTAACCAGTGTCCGGTTAAATCGCTCTACCATCCCATCTGATTTTGGATTGTATGGGGTGGTCCTAGTCTTTTTAATCCCGACTTGAAGTTCCTCCCTTGATCCGTATGCAGTGTTTTGGGGACTCAATCTGCACACAAATTCCTTGACAAACCGATCGGCAACAGTCTCTGCCTTCTCGTCAGGAATAGGGTATGCCTCGAACCACTTACTGAAGTGCCCCAACTACCAGTATATATCAATAGCCAGCTCCTCCTCCAATTTAGAGTCCATTTGCCTCTGTCATGAAATGACGAAAATCAACCGAAGAGGGCGTTTTGCGGAAATTTGTCAATATGGCTTCCGAGCTCTCGCGTAAGACTAACGTAATTAGCTACCATGGAGGGGTGCACTGGCCTAATTCAAGTCCCATTGAAAACAGTGTAAAATCAACAATGTTTAGGACCAAGTTTCATGCACACCGACATCACTAAGGTTTATCAAACAACAATCAGATTATTGTCTTGGGTTTTATCTTTCAGTTTCTTTTCAATTTTTAGTAGGTTAGCCGATTACATTTTTTAATATTCACACCAAAAGAAACTCACCTTCCGAAAAGTGATACTTCCCGAGCCTGAAAGCAGCCATTTTACAAATGGCATCCCTCCACATTCTAGGGCAATTAGGACCCATTTTTCAACCGTAATTTTGTCAAGTCTGCCCTCAGATTGAAGCTCAAAAACCAGGGAGTTGATCCTATGCTATATTTACACAATCCCACCATTTCTTTCACCAAACGGCATTCTTTTTCAAAAGAAATTGTGGGGGCACATTTCATGCAAATGACCTCGCGTAGAAATTCTCCTTTCAATTAGGGTGGTGCACCCGGAGGAAAAACAACATATAGTTAGTGAATTGCGGGGAAATACTTAATAACAAAATGGCCAATCATAAAACTAGATTTGCTTTCCTGCACTTGAAAAGACCCGCCGTGTATTTATGCTCCTTAGAAAACCGGTTAGGCCCAACATTTTAACAATTTTTGTTTCCAGTGGCACTGAACTGAAGCTTTATTTGAATGCCATATATTTAAATGCCATATAGTAAACAAATTCTGGGGCCAAATCATACAACTAGATACAAGCAATATTCTTTTTGCATTTTTTTTTTTTTTTGACATAAAATATAAATTTGGGGCTTTACACACAAGCACTTTGTTAACATAATTACTATATGGACGTTAAACCTCAACATTCCTGATCCTGCAATGTTAATTTAAAAACCAACCAGTTTTAAATACTGTCACATTAAATGTAGACGCCTGTGAAATCTAGTATCTTTCACCCTTTCATTGACTGAAACCTTACATGAGTCATAAATGACATTTACTATTAAAAGAAGTTCGTAAATATTAAACTTGGATTGTCCAAGGATTATTCAATTGCGCCACGACTTAGGGAACACACGGTCGATTGTGTGCCAAATTTCTGGACGCCACCGTTTTAGATTTTTTTTCGGACTAAGCTTACACCTAAATTGTTAACAGAGGGTAAGTAGCAAGCATTAATAACATTAACATGGTAAAGGTACAATGAATTTGCAGTTTGTCAACAAAGAAGTTTAGCCACATTGCACGAGGAAAGTCGGCCCAGCAACATTAACTGTTAACAAAAAACATTAACACAAAACAATGTAAACGTCGAAGTACAGCTATAGCTACGCACGTACGTACGTATAGCGCAGCACACTTTTTACCAACTGACCATTTTGTCAGTCGCTGTTTCTTTCTCTTTCGTAATTTTACGGTTTTGGATGACATTCAGCCTTATGCCTACGGTTTATTCTTCCGAAATAGCCACAGCCTTTAGAGCTCCGTCGTAAGCCATATAGTTCTGACATCGACGACACACGTGTTGCTGTTGTTAAGCGCCGCCATTTTGACAATTTTTCGCGCGTTGACCTTTTAGAAAGGTCATGACAGAGGCTAATGGTCGTAGGTGCCGTCTCTCTATCCACCCCCAGAAGAAAAGTCACGCCTTTATCCCACTTCTGACACCAATGTGGCAAAACCCGTCCGTGTCCTCTTGACGCGGTATACTGCGGTATTGGTGATAAGTCGGCCGGTAGCCTGGTACACATCAGGACTTATTTAAACTAAGGGAATCGAGTGGGGGAAATTACACAAATGTGACTCCAGTGTTTGTCAGTCCGAAACTTAGCATAAAATGCACGCAAACTAACTCACGCTCACAATGCGACGTCAGCGCGACGCTTCGTCGATCTCTGGTGCTGTACTGGTTCCAACAAAGATGGTAATCCCCGACCACCACTAACGGACAGCTACCCCAAGCTAGTCGGTCTCTCCAACGTCTTCCGTCTCTCTCTCTCTGGGCGCCACAACCACAATTCACCGCACCGGGATCTACAAGCAACTCCACCCGGTTCGCTCTACTTGCTTTCAAGAACCAACTCCCTGAACACCACACATACACGAGGCCAAAAGCGAACGGCAACAACCAAGCTCTTCTGGCTACGACGCACGCACCCCAGGCACCATACATTTAATCGCGATAGCGCGCCAAACAAAGGCTACTCCGGCTACCGCGCACATAGGGGCGCTCATAAGTGCGATAGCGCAAACACCAAAGCCATATTTTGTTACAGTATTATACATTTTTATGTTAATGATAATTACTTAAATGTTTGTTAGTTTTAACCGTTCTAACAGTTATAGTTGTATTATTGCAATGTTTAAATCTTGGTAACATTGTTTAAATTAATGTTAATTAAGACGGTGAAATATCCAAAATGAATTTAGATTTGAATTTTTTAAAGCAGTTAATAAAATGTTAAAAGTTGCCCACTCTTACCGGGTTAAGTAGTAATTTGGTGTCATCATTACATGCCAAATGAAGATTTTAAGAAGTTCAATATACCTTAATAATCAATTCATTTCGTCATGTGGTTACAGAGTTGAACTATGAATAAACATGTATATGGTGTCAGCGTTACATGTGAAATGATAAATATCTCAACATCCTAACAGTCCTCAATCCTTAACAGGTAGAGGATTGAAAACTGTTGGGGTTTTAAAGCAACAAGTTAACTTGTTAGTGTCAATCTGAGACAAAATAAAATTCATCAATGAAGAAAATGTCTTTACTCAAAAATTAAATGTAACAAACTAACCTCACACAAGATGATATTATACTGTGGCGGAACCGACGTCGGCGGGGAGACCTTCCCGGACTGATCTTATTGATCCCAGGACTATTATCCCACAAAACTAGTTATAACCTTACGAGGGGATGAGCGGCTATCCAGACGCAAGGGGGACAATTACGAACGGCGGACTTAGCTTAGGGGTAGTTCGTTGGGTGGAAATATACCACCGTTCTGTGATTGAGAGGGTAACTTGATTGTAATATAATCGGAGCACTAATTAATTGGTCCTAATAGTCCTCACACACTGCAAATAAACCTCGGTGACAACAGATTCCAAGGACGAGTATGGTTAGTCTTATTCAAAGCTTCAATTATCTTTATAAGCAATCAATACATTTATACAATAATAATCCTCGCTTGTTACAGCAACGGGTCAACTGCACCTCTTATAATAAACTTAGCTCCAAGTAGTCTTCACTGTCGTCAACTGCACGACTATGAATAATTTGGCTTTAAATAGTCCTCACTGTGGTCAACTGCACCACTATAAATATAATAACTAATAACAATATAAATCCTCACAGGTCTTTACAAGCAAATAAAGTAACACTTAAGGGGGGGTTTACTTGCAATAACCCTCACACAGAGGTAAACGAGCTGCAATAACCGGAATTAATCCTCACTGTGCGGAACGATCAGAATAACCCTCACTGAACTTTAGAAACAATAGACCAGGTAAACGTCTCTGGGACAGCTAGCTTAATAATCAGGGATGCACTCAACCGATGCTACGCCGACTGGCATAGAACATACACCCGGCATGCAAACCCTTCAATCCCCCTCAGCTCTGCTTATTGTCCCAATCAACAGGTTACCTTAGTCCCGTCCCCTCAAGTCCCAGTGTTATCTGACTATCGGAACAGCTATTCAATCAACGAGGGTACCACGCTACTATTCCACCAACAGTTACCCTCACACAACTACATAGATTGTTAATTAGTGCACAGGCCAGGGTGCGAGTACCGCTACGGCGGTAAGCCTCACAAAGCTAGGTACTCAACAACCACCGGATCGCCACTCAGCCGTCACCGTAGTCTTGGTTCCAAGACCTTCGTGTTGTTTATTCCGCGATCACTGACAAACCACCGATGTTATATAGGGCGCTATCTCCAGACGAATTGCACCCGCGAACTGGACTCACTCAAAGGTCTTGAACAAGTTGGCACATGTGGGGCGTGGTCAGACTATTGTAATATATGCAGTATTCATATCACGTGATAATGATAGGTGTTTACGCAAAACGTTACACGCCGCGATTGACCCGGCCGTATATGTGCATGTACAGTACATGTATTCCCCTTTTTGTATCACTGTGGAGACATGGCTTTGTTCTCGTGTACAAAATGGTTGGAAAGTCGAGCACTTTTTTTCGAAATGCTCCCATTTTAACCACAATTATTTTCCTGGGTTGAAATTTCGACCCAATATACCCTATATTATACTCTAACCCAAACACTAACCCTAACCCACATCCTAACCCTAGCTTTTGAGTAATTTAAGCACAATTCAAAACTCTAATTCGTGAAATTCATAATGGAGACCTAAATATAAATTACCCTTTGGAGACCTTTTCACTCCCTTTGTCCCCATTGTGTTCACGTATTCAGAGGGTACCGTATTTTGCACCATACAGTACATATGTACATGTACATTGACACAGCAAATCATAGCAGCCCCGGCGTTTATTTGTGACGAGTGAAAACACTTTGCTATGGTGAAAACCTCTATAAACGAATGCTAATTTATATGGTGGCCCTGGAGGGATATCAAAAGTCGTGAACATTTTCGCGACTAGTGAACAAATTTGCGACTCGTCGTGAATTTATTTGCGACTGGTGGTAAATATTATTAGCGACTGGCTATTCACGAAAAAATATTTACGACTATTCGTGAATAATTCACGACTAGTCGTCAATATTTTTACAACCAGTCGCGAATAAATTCACAACTAGTCGTGACAAAATTCGCGACTAGTCATGAAATTATTCACGAATAGTCGTAAATATTTTTTTGCGAATAGCCGTCAATATTTTCACTAGTCGCGAAAAAAAATTGCGACTAGTAGCAAAAATATTCACGACTAATTACGAACTATATGACTAGTCGCAAAAATATTCACGAACAGTCGCAGAAAATATTCACGACAAGATGCTAACAAATTCACGACCAGATGTGAACACAATTTGCGACTAGTTGTGAAAAAATTTGCGACTAGTCGCGAACAAATATTCACAACTAGTTCCGAATTACTCACACCTATAGTCGCAACAAAAATCGCGCCTAGTCGCAAAAATATTCACAACCAGTCGCGAATAAATTCACGACAAGTCACGAATAGTTTCACAACTACTCGCAAACATAATTCACGACTTTTATGTCCCTCCACGGCCACCATAAATTTCCCCTTTTATTTCAGGGAAAGGTAGTTTTTGCAGGTAATTAACTGTTTGCCAAAATGAAGCACGACCTCACTAGATTTGAGGCTAATACTGACGTACTGTACGTTCGATACACTGGAATAAAGAAAAAACGCGCCGCGCCGAAGCACCGACACTGCAGCGGGCCGACCCGCGGTACGGTGCCGGTGGCTGTAGCTAGCTTGCACTGCCATGCCCCGGAAGATCGGCCACACAATGCTATTAAAAGTCTGTACATTTCGCGCATTATACGTGCATACAGTCACCATCACATACATTTTACATGTACATGTATGTACATGCACACCAACATGTATACATACACACACACAGCTTTACCTTACATACGCACTGTGGACATTCCTTTGTATTCGTGTAGTTAACAAACTTTGACTAAATACTCATTTTTCTCGCTTCCCCAAAACAAATTTACCCTCAAATTAGGATTATGGGCCTCTCAGCTGTCCCTTCTATCTTTTCTATATATAACCCTAACCCGTTTTTCCTCTAGCGCTCTTTTTCGGAAACTGAAAAACGGATTGTGGACGTGTGCAAGTCCACACACCGTAACCTCTTCCCGCATCGTGTGGACCTATATTGTTCGGAGGTCCACAGTGCGTATGCAAGACTAACTCATGTATACATACTTGTTTAGACCTGCAAAAGTGGACCTGCATGTTTTACTGAACAACAGTGGACTTCTCTATTTTTCATGTTTTAATGAATATTGCGATTTCCCGCAAACTAAAGACAACAAACAAGCCAACATTTCAAAAAATATATAAACAAAATTAAAAATATATTTTCTTCAAGACCTAATTTTTAACCTAATAACAGTGGACGTCAGGATACACCTGCTAGAAAATAAAGCTACAAAGGTGGACCACCGCGTTTTACCGTGGAAGCTCTATGGTTAGGCTATATAACAGTGGACGTCTTCTTTATAGCATATTGTTAGCCTAATAACCGTGGACGTTAGGATACACCTGCTAGAAAATAAAGCTACAAAGGTGGACCACCGCGTTTTACCGTGGAAGCTCTATGGTTAGGCTATATAACAGTGGACGTCTTCTTTATAGCATATTGTTAGCCTAATAACCGTGGACGTTAGGATACACCCGCTAGAAAATAAAGCTACAAAGGTGGACCACCTCGTTTTACCGCGGAAGCTCTATGGTTAGGCTATATAACAGTGGACGTCTTCTTTATAGCATATTGTTAGCCTAATAACCGTGGACGTTAGGATACACCTGCTAGAAAATAAAAGCTACAAAGGTGGACCACCGCGTTTTACCGTGGAAGCTCTATGGTTAGGCTATATAACAGTGGACGTCTTTTTTATAGCATATTATTAGCCTAATAACCGTGGACGTTAGGATACACCTGCTAGAAAATAAAGCTACAAAGATGGACGTCTTCTGTATAGCATATTGTTAGCCTAATAACCGTGGACGTCAGGATACACCCGCTAGAAAATAAAGCTACAAAGGTGGACCACCACGTTTTACCTTGGAAGCTCTATGGCATATTGTTAGCCTAATAACCGTGGACGTCAGGATACACCTGCTAGAAAATAAAGCTACAAAGGTGGACCACCGCGTTTTACCGTGGAAGCTCTATGGTTAGGCTATATAACAGTGGACGTCTTCTTTATAGCAAATTGTTAGCCTAATAACCGTGGACGTCAGGATACACCTGTTAGAAAATAAAGCTACAAAGGTGGACCACCGCGTTTTACCGTGGAAGCTCTATGGTTAGGCTATATAACAGTGGACGTCTTCTTTATAGCATATTGTTAGCCTAATAACCGTAGACGTCAGGATACACCCGCTAGAAAATAAAGCTACAAAGGTGGACCACCACGTTTTACCGTGGAAGCTCTATGGTTAGGCTATATAACAGTGGACGTCTTCTTTATAGCATATTGTTACCCTAATAACCGTGGACGTCAGGATACACCCGCTAGAAAATAAAGCTACAAAGGTGGACCACCGCGTTAGCTCTATGGTTAGGCTATATAACAGTGGACGTCTTCTTTATAGCATATTGTTAGCCTAATAACCGTGGACGTCAGGATACACCAGCTAGAAAATAAAGCTACAAAGGTGGACCACCGCGTTAGCTCTATGGTTAGGCTATATAACAGTGGACGTCTTCTTTATAGCATATTGTTAGCCTAATAACCGTGGACGTTAGGATACACCTGCTAGAAAATAAAAGCTACAAAGGTGGACCACCGCGTTTTACCGTGGAAGCTCTATGGTTAGGCTATATAACAGTGGACGTCTTTTTTATAGCATATTATTAGCCTAATAACCGTGGACGTTAGGATACACCTGCTAGAAAATAAAGCTACAAAGATGGACGTCTTCTGTATAGCATATTGTTAGCCTAATAACCGTGGACGTCAGGATACACCCGCTAGAAAATAAAGCTACAAAGGTGGACCACCACGTTTTACCTTGGAAGCTCTATGGCATATTGTTAGCCTAATAACCGTGGACGTCAGGATACACCTGCTAGAAAATAAAGCTACAAAGGTGGACCACCGCGTTTTACCGTGGAAGCTCTATGGTTAGGCTATATAACAGTGGACGTCTTCTTTATAGCAAATTGTTAGCCTAATAACCGTGGACGTCAGGATACACCTGTTAGAAAATAAAGCTACAAAGGTGGACCACCGCGTTTTACCGTGGAAGCTCTATGGTTAGGCTATATAACAGTGGACGTCTTCTTTATAGCATATTGTTAGCCTAATAACCGTGGACGTCAGGATACACCCGCTAGAAAATAAAGCTACAAAGGTGGACCACCACGTTTTACCGTGGAAGCTCTATGGTTAGGCTATATAACAGTGGACGTCTTCTTTATAGCAAATTGTTAGCCTAATAACCGTGGACGTCAGGATACACCTGTTAGAAAATAAAGCTACAAAGGTGGACCACCGCGTTTTACCGTGGAAGCTCTATGGTTAGGCTATATAACAGTGGACGTCTTCTTTATAGCATATTGTTAGCCTAATAACCGTGGACGTCAGGATACACCCGCTAGAAAATAAAGCTACAAAGGTGGACCACCACGTTTTACCGTGGAAGCTCTATGGTTAGGCTATATAACAGTGGACGTCTTCTTTATAGCATATTGTTACCCTAATAACCGTGGACGTCAGGATACACCCGCTAGAAAATAAAGCTACAAAGGTGGACCACCGCGTTAGCTCTATGGTTAGGCTATATAACAGTGGACGTCTTCTTTATAGCATATTGTTAGCCTAATAACCGTGGACGTCAGGATACACCAGCTAGAAAATAAAGCTACAAAGGTGGACCACCGCGTTAGCTCTATGGTTAGGCTATATAACAGTGGACGTCTTCTTTATAGCATATTGTTAGCCTAATAACCGTGGACGTCAGGATACACCCGCTAGAAAATAAAGCTACAAAGGTGGACCACCATGTTTACCGTGGAAGCTCTATGGTTAGGCTATATAACAGTGGACGTCTTCTTTATAGCATATTGTTAGCCTAATAACCGTGGACGTCAGGATACACCCGCTAGAAAATAAAGCTACAAAGGTGGACCACCGCGTTAGCTCTATGGTTAGGCTATATAACAGTGGACGTCTTCTTTATAGCATATTGTTAGCCTAATAACCGTGGACGTTAGGATACACTTGCTAGAAAATAAAGCTACAAAGGTGGACCACCGCGTTTTACCGTGGAAGCTCTATGGTTAGGCTATATAACAGTGGACGTCTTTTTTATAGCATATTATTAGCCTAATAACCGTGGACGTTAGGATACACCTGCTAGAAAATAAAGCTACAAAGGTGGACGTCTTCTGTATAGCATATTGTTAGCCTAATAACCGTGGACGTCAGGATACATCCGCTAGAAAATAAAGCTACAAAGGTGGACCACCACGTTTTACCGTGGAAGCTCTATGGCATATTGTTAGCCTAATAACCGTGGACGTCAGGATACACCTGCTAGAAAATAAAGCTACAAAGGTGGACCACCGCGTTTTACCGTGGAAGCTCTATGGTTAGGCTATATAACAGTGGACGTCTTCTTTATAGCAAATTGTTAGCCTAATAACCGTGGACGTCAGGATACACCTGTTAGAAAATAAAGCTACAAAGGTGGACCACCGCGTTTTACCGTGGAAGCTCTATGGTTAGGCTATATAACAGTGGACGTCTTCTTTATAGCATATTGTTACCCTAATAACCGTGGACGTCAGGATACACCCGCTAGAAAATAAAGCTACAAAGGTGGACCACCGCGTTAGCTCTATGGTTAGGCTATATAACAGTGGACGTCTTCTTTATAGCATATTGTTAGCCTAATAACCGTGGACGTCAGGATACACCCGCTAGAAAATAAAGCTACAAAGGTGGACCACCGCGTTAGCTCTATGGTTAGGCTATATAACAGTGGACGTCTTCTTTATAGCATATTGTTAGCCTAATAACCGTGGACGTCAGGATACACCCGCTAGAAAATAAAGCTACAAAGGTGGACCACCGCATTAGCTCTATGGTTAGGCTATATAACAGTAGACGTCTTCTTTATAGCATATTGTTAGCCTAATAACCGTGGACGTCAGGATACACCTGCTAGAAAATAAAGCTACAAAGGTGGACCACCGCGTTTTACCGTGGAAGCTCTATGGTTAGGCTATATAACAGTGGACGTTTTCTTTATTTGTTAGCCTAATAACCGTGGACGTCAGGATGCACCTACTGGAAAATAAAGCTACACAAGTGGACCACAGCGTATTACCGAACATATGTTAATGCGGACCTCATTTGGGACAACTGAAAACAACAGGAAACAACAGGAATGCTTATTAAAAGAACTCGCAAAGAAAGCGGCATATTTGATGCACATTAAAAGTGCATACATGTATTTCAGTAATACAACGATTAGAAATTATTGTAGCATACAACTGGAAGGGTCTGCTGGCATAACTTTGTGGTTTTTAAGAAAAACAAACTTCTTTTTTGACCTTACCCAACAATCTTTACAAAATGCAGTAAATTCAAAAACTTCGTTATACTTAAAAGTGCTCTATGAGACACAAATACAACATTCATTATTACTTTTGCCAATTAAGTTGAAGAAACTGAGAACATCCTTAAGCCAATTTTAGAGAGCCGCTATAAACATAATGTTGGAGCAGGAACATTTTCATTTTCTTTGTCAAATTGGAAGAACTATTCAAATGACCTGTGAATACAGGTTCCAACTCTATTTAATTATCTAACAGTCAAATTGAACGACATTAAAGCTGCTACATGTACATACAAACTCTAGCAGCATTTTTTTATCACGTGAATCTCTCACACTGTTCACTTTGAAATTGCAAAAATAATGTAGTAAAATAGGAAAACTTGCAGGAGCTTCAAACTATCAACGGAGCTGTCTTGCTGCCCCCCCCCCCCCCCCCCCGAAAAACACTGATAATGTGGGACTGTCAGCATTGAGCAAGATAGTTTGGTTGGTGGAGCGCCGGTACGGTGTTTCTGGAAGTAGCAGGTTCAAATTCCGCTCCTGTCAGTTTTCCCTTTCCCTTTGATTTGTTTTCTTCAAATTTACCTAGTCCGTTTTCATTGCAGGTATTCTCTAATATTCTGTTTATAATATAAGTGTAAAATGTGTTGGATTGAGAAGCATTTTACTCAAAATCCAAAACTTGATTGAAACATTTTGAAGTTCTAAAGCACAGACATATAGCAGCTTTAAGTGTAATTCAAAGTTAATAGAAGTAACTAAAATACAGTAACTTTTGTGCCTGGTGGTTAAGGCACATTTTACTAATTATTTTAAAGCACTTATAATCATTGATTACCCGAACATTCACGCTTAAAACTAAAGTGTTGAATCAACCTTATAAGTGTGCGGCCAGTGACTACTTCTTAAAAGTTGGGATTTCAAACATTAAACTGATAAATTCAACACATTGAGTGTTGAATTCATCAGTTTTATGTCTGGAATTACAAATTTTAAAGAGTATTCACTGACCGCACACTTATAAGGTTGATTCAACACTTTAGTTTTAAGCGTGTTTCAAATAGAAAGTGGAATAACTATGAAAATGTAACTCCTGAAATATTTTTAAACTGTACGCATTAAAATATTTTTAAACTGTACGCATTAAAATTAACGAGATTGAAAGAAAAAAAAAGGTGAAAGGTAGAATACAACATTTGCATTTGGTGTAACTCTATTTATACAAAAAATGATTTGTTTTTTATAGTAAATACTTTAAAAAAGAGTTGTGTGCATAGAGCATATCGATGCAAGGAGAAAAATGAAGTTGTGTAGTCTGGTTAAATGACGCCAATTCACATTTGATAGACGTCAGGGAATTATCAAGTCGAAAAACCAGATACATGTACATGTATTCCAACATGGGTAAGAACGAAATTCAATCTTTCTTGAAAATGACAGCACACCAGGTGCCTTGATTGTACAGGATGCTTGAGAATACCATTCAATTATATATACAGCAGTATACTTTGTTGACGTTTGCAAATGTTGTATATTACCTATAGCATCCTTTTTCAATTGTAAATTAAAACTGTTATCTTAAAACTGCCATGGCTGAATTACTCTTTTTAAATAACAAAATCAGATATTCCGTTTTAGTTTTGGAAAACAAAATTGCTCTTTTTGTTAAAGTGTTTTACTACACCCTTGTGGGATATAGCCGACCTCCAAAATATACTATTCAAAATGAGGACATTGCACAGAATAAACTGCCACTCCCAACTTTTAAATAAACTAATGATTAGCAAAACAATTGCACATAAAAGAAACAAACTATCTGAACCCGTCCAAATTATTTCAGTGTTGTTGCAAACAAATGCACACAGTTATTAAATCTAAGATCTCAAATCTATTAGAATATTATCAACTTGCTGAAAAAAATAGTGCTATCAATGGAATTATGTTTAGGTTTTAAAATAAAGCTTTTGATTAAATGCCCTTAAACTAATTGTTGGCGTAAAATGCAAAAGAGATTAAATGCAACTTCAGTTATCAAGAGAATACTTTTTAGGTGGTGTACAGCCAATTGCATTTGAAATACTTGCCAGAAAGAAAATGTTAGAATAGACTCAACCTATAACATTTATGTATTGCAAAATGCTCTAAAAACTGCTCATAAGAACAGCAAATTATTAAAAAAAGTAAAGCAAATATTGCATAATTCAGCCATTTAGTTCAACTAAAAATTTCAAACAAAAATGTTAATTGACTTTCTTGCAGCTATACATGTACAATGTACAATGTACATGTGCAATGTACAATGTACAATGTACAATGTACAATGTACAATGTACAATGTACATGTGCAATGTACATGTGCAATGTACATGTGCAATGTACATGTGCAATGTACATGTGCAATGTACATGTGCAATGTACATGTGCAATGTACATGTGCAATGTACATGTGCAATGTACATGTGCAATGTACATGTGCAATGTACATGTGCAATGTACATGTGCAATGTACATGTGCAATGTACATGTGCAATGTACATGTGCAATGTACATGTGCAATGTACATGTGCAATGTACATGTGCAATGTACATGTGCAATGTACATGTGCAATGTACATGTGCAATGTACATGTGCAATGTACATGTGCAATGTACATGTGCAATGTACATGTGCAATGTACATGTGCAATGTACATGTGCAATGTACATGTGCAATGTACATGTGCAATGTACATGTGCAATGTACATGTACAATGTACAATGTACAATGTACATGTACAATGTACAATGTACATGTACAATGTACATGTACAATGTACATGTACAATGTACATGTACAATGTACATGTACAATGTACATGTACAATGTACATGTACAATGTACATGTACAATGTACATGTACAATATATACATGTACAATATATACATGTACAATATATACATGTACAATATATACATGTACAATATATACATGTACAATATATACATGTACAATATATACATGTACAATATATACATGTACAATATATACATGTACAATATATACATGTACAATATATACATGTACAATATATACATGTACAATATATACATGTACAATATATACATGTACAATATATACATGTACAATATATACATGTACAATATATACATGTACAATATATACATGTACAATATATACATGTACAATATATACATGTACAATATATACATGTACAATATATACATGTACAATATATACATGTACAATATATATAACTCTCTTTTCGGATATAAGGCGACCGGCAACAAAATAAGTTATATGGCGACCAACCTATGTCTTCAAAAAAGTATACGTTTTTCACAAATTTAAAGCATATGACGTCATTCCCCACAGGCATCTTAACTAAGAACGTTTCGTCCCTATTAAACTCTCAGCCAAGGATATAGGTTTGTGAAATTTATGATGGTCTACTTATCGTTTTTCATACGACTTTTTGAGTCATAGGGTGACCAGTACAAAACAATAACGCAATAGGGCGACCGCGAAAAACATATATATTTGTTTCTACCCGCACTACATTCAGTAAGCATTCACACTAGAAAACAAGCTTGTTAGGCTCAATCAGACGTATGTTGTATTACCCTAGACAGATTCTCTGTCTTACAACGACGGTTCTTTTGAACTCCCTGCATTATTGTCTAAAGACATTAATTTGATATTTTAATTGCGGGACACATCCTGACGAGGGGTGGATTTTGGGCCATACATTAGATGTGAAGGCCCTTTTGCATTATGTTCCATTATTTGAATCTCCCAGTATGACCTAAGAATACCCCAATTAAAAACGTTCAAAACGACTTTACTCTTTTATGGGCGGAACCACAACATTAAAAGGTTGGGGGGAGAGGGTGCAGTCACATAATTTTGCCAGTGGGCTCGGCAACTTGCAAATAAACCCGGCGCGAACTGGTTAAAGAAAAAGGTTGGGGGGGGGGGGGGGCACGTAAGTGGGAGGGGGAGGGGTGTTACTTTCCAAAAAAAACCCCAATACATTAAAGGACATGATTTTGAACCAGTGTTGAAATCTCATGCCTGATCAAGAGAGTCGTTTTGTAAATGCGATAGGATAGTCCGTAAAGAATCACATTGGAAGAAAATATATTATTTTAGGCATCCACTATTGATCTGAGCACAAGAGGATACAAACAGAATTAACTACTGTACGTATATGTCCTCTAAAGAGCTTTAAAGGAATGGGGTAGGGTGAACACACCTTAGAAAATTCAAGAATTCTTGGAGCAAAATAATGAAATGCTTGAATGAACAATTTATTTCGAAATCCTTTGTCTTTAATCCATTTTTTAGAGTACATGTTCTTGTGAATTCATTACTGTTGACACAAATAATTGGTCAAGCAATGAACTGCTGGACAATTTTAAAATATGTGCAAGAAAATGCAGTAACTGTCCCTACAACCGTATGGTTTCGGGTAATGCTGATTCTAAATTCATGCATTGCATCCTATTGATGTGAAATGACCAGGTTCCAGATTATTGACAAACTGTGAATTAAACTAGCTACCTTGAGTACTTGTGATTTGTTTGCAAAACTTTATTAAGGACTGTAGGTGAAGGTTATGCTTTGCGGCCATCTTCAAGGGCAATCCTTTGTTCCCCGATGGGACAGGCAGGAGTAGGCCGTTAGTGCCTTCATTGTTAAAGTACAAAACATGCCATTTCAAATGGCTGCTACGCATAGCCTCTATTGCAAACTTAAAATTTCTATTTCATTTAATAAGTGAATTTGGTGAATAAAATCTTTACTTCCACCAAATCAAATATCAAATAAAGAAGTGAAATACAAGTATATTAAACGATGCAGCGCACATAAACATATTTTTATGGAATGTGCGATATATAAATGTAATTATTATTATTATTGTTCTCGATGTGATTCTGACAAAAACTATGTTTCAACATTTTTAAATAATAAATGTTTTTAAATCTGGTCATCTTTTGTTGCTGTTTTATTTACTGCCGTTAACAAAAATTGACAGTGAAAATATGATTCAACATACATTGTAATAATCGCTCCAAGTCCAACCTAAAAAAACGTATCTACCAGATACCGTGTTCAACACGGCTGTTTCGGCACACTGTTTAGATGCAACATTTTTCTAGCATAATACACTGACCAGAAAATACATACACATGTACATGTACAGTGGCAAGACTCAGTGTAATCTGATGGAAATAGTTACCCAAGTAGCAATGCGATTTATTGTAATCTTAAAAAAACAAATGTTATATTTAGATGTTGTCTTGCAGAAATCATCATGGCTCACATGACATGTCTTTAACCAGTTTGCGCCTGGATTATTTTAACATCACCGAGCCAAGGGATTATTTTTAACGAAACTCGATTCGAAGCGGGTTCAGGCCGATAGTGCCGGGAAGCACACCCACCCATTTCCGGCCTTGCTCGTTGCTGACAGACATTTCCGAACTTGAACTTGGTGTGTTTATGCGTCATCCGTTTTAAATTTGGGGAAACTTTGCGTTTATATACGTCATCCGGTGCGAACTTGTTAACCAGCTCTCGCCGGATGACGTATACATGCACAATTTTTCCAAGATTCAAAACGGATGACACATAAACACGTCCCGAGCAAGGCCGGAAATGTCTGTCAGCAGCGAGCAAGGCCAGATATGCGTAGGTGTGCTTCCCGGTACCATCGGCCCAAACCCGCCTCGGATCTAGTTTTGTTAAAGGGGAACTAAAAGGTAAACAAAAATTGTATTTTTTTTGTTTTTGGTGGCAGAGTATAGATTAAAAATTAATTTTAAAACAAAAATGGATAAATTAGGTAAGAAATATGTTTTTTAGAGGCATTTTTTTTCTGCGTCTGCATCGCCAGAAATCTGAAAAGTCTGTATGCAAACATATGACGTCATTCTGAGAGACGGTGGCACTGAATACATATGTATGCTGTGCCACCATCTCCCAAAATGACGTCATATACATATGTATGCAGTGCCACCGTCTCCCAGAATGACTTCATATGTTTACATACAGACGGAGATTTGACCTCGCGCTTTTTAGATTTCTGGCTGTGCAGGCGCAGAAATAAAATGCCTCTAACAAACGTATTTCTTACTTAAATTACCCAATTTTTGTGTTAGTTATTATTTAATCTATACTCTGCCACAAAAACTAAGGAAAAAAAAACCTTTGAGTTCCCCTTTAAACATAAACCCGCCAGTGGACTTGGTAACTTAAAAATAAACCCGGCACAAACTGGTTAAATTTTCATTTTCACAAGCCAAATCACAAGATCATGAGGACGTCATTTGCAAACATTTGCCAATTATGCAATATTCTCTTCAGAAGGCTCCCAGCCGTTCACCATAAGAGTTTTGTTTTTATTTAGTTCAAGATTTTATCTTTCACATTTTTGTTGTGTCTTTAAGATTTTGTCTTTTACATGCCTTTAAGAAAAAAGAGGTTTTTCTACTATTAATCAAGTCTTTCCCTCCATATTCTTCATCAGCTTCAAAGCGAGCCAAAACGTTTTCAAAGATTTTTTCTTCCAAAAATGTAACAATAACTTTCCAACAGGAACACGGATGTTAATTCATTTTGAACTACTCATACAACAACTAATTTGTCCATGAGTTTCCTTCTTTGTTTTGTTCGTTCATTAAAAACTTTTGTTTTTATAAGTAGAACCTTTTCTTTCTCAGAAACACCGGAAAGGACATCAGGGTTCTTGCAAATGAAGGCTTCAACTTCCCGTTTTCCTGCAGAGGACAAGACAGCCACATCATTTAAACTTGCTTCTCTTACATGTTTGAACAACAATGATAATAAATCATGGCCTTGGTGTCTGTATTGGCATTTGCAGTCCACAGACAACTCCAACAAAACTTGGTGGAAGTAATCCTAGGTAGTGAAAACTGACGTTTGCTTGGTCAATATAGGGTTTGTGCATTAACAGTAGACATTTTACTAAGGCTCTTTAGGAAGGGCACAGCACTCAAGCCCTCGGTTTCACACATAGTGTGAGGAATGAACAGTTAATTTCGCAACTAAAGGCGCAAACCCTAACTTTTGTTGTTGTTGATCTCTTTGCATTTTGCATTTTGCACAGGTCCCTGCCAACTCTCCCTTTAAACCGTTGATGGAATACTTAAGCAAAAAGCACCCAAAAAGAATACTGGTAGTATGCATGTGTTGGAAGTGGTCGTGGCCCATGTCCAGTATATTATCTCATTATTCAACCTTCGAGACAATACACAGTTTTAATGTTATGACAAAAGAAAAATACTGCAACTTGGTAAGTATAACCTTCAGTATATGCTTACAAAAGAACAGTTCTAAACAGAACGCCCACCAGTAATCTCACCTGGCAGTGATCCTTTTGTCCCTTTAGAAGATGTGTCCTCAACAAATGACACAAAGGCTTTCCTGATGGCCCAAGCGTCTGCAGGTGCCCACCGTGTATACTTTCTACCTGTATGGCAAAAAGGAATGGAATACAATAATTTAAACATACAAAACTAAACTGGACATAAATCACTAAAAGGCTGTTGAAATGTTTGTAATTCGAAATGCAAACTGATTTCACCAAATGGAGGCAGAAGGGGCAAAATAATGTGAAGTAATAAATCTGTAAATTAACCACTTTTTGTGTTTCATTACATCCCATTTTATTCGTTAGTATACTTTCAAGACACGACATATGAATTTAACAAGGTACAATAGTAAGAGGGTATACTTCCAGCCTCCAGGTAAATGACATGAAAATATCTACATGTAAACGTAGTTTAAAATTCATTGATATGCTATCAGCACTCTTCACTGCAAATTCTGTAATAGCTAATTTCTTGATACAGCAAATACGAGTCATCTCTCCCAAACGCAAGTGGCAAATCAATTCCCTTGTGGAAATGATTCTTAATATATTTTTTTATATAAAACTAACACTTACACCGGATCAAGCTGAGTTCTGCTTTGTATAGTCTACTATAGTTGCATATTCAGTGAAGTTATTATTATATGCATGTATTTGTATTGTATTTTAGCGCTATGTAAGATTTTTTTTAAATGTTATATTATTATCATTCACTCACCTTTGACATGGTTTGTGAGAGGTTCGCTATCATCCGTATCACTGGACACACATGATTGCTTTCTTGTTTTGAACCCTGCACAAACAATTCAGTAATGTTAGTGTATAAATATGAAATAAACAGCCCCTAAAGCATAAAATACAGGCCCATTGTGCTTGGGAGAAGGGGGGGAGGGGGGGTGGGGGGGGGGGGGGGGGGGGTTGAACGAGTCCCCCACTCCACTCCACAATGACATTTGTAATAAATAATAATTATAACTTGCAGAGTTTTCATGATGTACAGACCTGTCTGTTATTGGCCAACATAGTTTACATCTTTAAAATATTGTACACATGCACGATAAAAACAACTCCATGGGGTGACTGAAGTAATTAAGTATTTAAATACGCCTTTAGAATATTGCATGTCTCCATCCTAATATGCTCCACACTGTAACATAGTTATTCCTAGTGGCATTTGACATTGCATGCATTATATAATCTAATCAATACCTCAGTCCAGATTATTTACAAAACATTCCACACTTGTACTGACCTTTCTTCTGCTTTGTGGGAGGGTGGTAGTCACTGTCGTCACTGCCATCACTGGGTCTTTTTGCACCTGCAGGAAATCACATTTTACACAAGTTAGTCTCCAAACTGTATCTACACAATGATTCCTATTATGAAAACTGTTCTTATTGCAAACAAACAAATGATCCAACAAACCATTCCTTGTTTTTGACCTTGCGCAGACAATTTAATAATGTTGGTGTTTAAGTAACAGCCACTAAAGCAAAGAATACAGGCCCATAATGCTGCGGACGGGAGTGGATGAACAAGCCCCACCCCTAGACCTAATAGGTACCTTACTCCAGATTTACTAAACTTTCCACACTTGTACTGACCTTTCTTCTGCTTTGTGGGAGGGTGGTAGTCTCCATCGTCACTGCCATCACTGTGTCTTCTTGCACCTGCAGGAAATCACATTTTACACAAGTTAGTCTATAAACTGTATCTACACAAGGATTCCTATATATAAACTGTTCTTATTGCAAACAAACAAAAGATCCAACAAACACTTCCTTGTGTTCGACAGTAACAGCCACAAAAGCAAAAGATACAGGCCCATAATGCTGGGGAGAAAGGTGGATGAACAAACCCCACCCCTAGACCTAATAGGTACCTTACTCCAGATTTACTAAACTTTCCACACTTGTACTGACTAAGGGTGTGCATTTACGGGTAGTACGGGACCCGGGTACCCTATTCCCGTCACGGTCGGGTACCCGGGTACCCGCGACTATTATTAGAATCATAACAAAAACCCGGAAGTATACACCGCGTCGGCATGTGCAAGTATACATCCCCGCTCACTCCACTAGAATGCTGCAGCGCGACTGCCGCGCTGGCATTCCGTGCTTACTTCCCCTGCAAAACAGCGGCGGTCTAGTCAAAACCCTTTTCTAAGAATTCCGGCGGTCTAGTGAAAAAAATTACAAGATAAGTTAAGTGCGCCGTTTTCAGAGCCAGATTGTCAACAGCGATCCCGGATTGCGTGGAGTTTACTTTCAGCTTGTAATAAATGTTTGTAAATGAATTGAAAGGAAATGAATTGACTTGCTGCTCCCCATAATTGCACGCCTACAATGATGGCATGTCTTTTTCCAAAATAAATAAGGTTCAATGAACTAAATCCTTTGAGTGAGCCGACACTAAATCCTTTGCGCGAGCTGACACTAAATCCTTTGAGTGAGCCGACACGAAATGTAGCAAAAAAAGCCGACCGCAAATGTGCTCGGCTGGCCGCGGAGTTGATACAATAGAGGCAAATATCTCTTTGGCAGTATCAGGTTTCAAAACCACATTGCAGGTTCGGGTCCGTGAGACCGTGAATTAATTCAGCACATTTTTCAATGATACACTCAGAAGATTATTATACAATCATATGGCAAATGGCAAAAAGTTTTGTGTCCCATAAAACATTATCTTAAAGATTAGCGAATTAAATTTGAACAAATAAGTACAGGGGGAAAAAATACAAACTTAAACCTCGGAAAAACTTACTCAAAGGACAACTGTAACAAAACACTGATACAATGTCAACCGCAGGTTATATCAGCTGTCGGAATTGTCGGTAAATAGACTTCAAAGGCATTTTTTGTTATCACAATGACAACAAAGAAAGCACAATCATCTGTTAGGCCGCTATCTAGACATCGGGAAATTGTCGGTAAATGGACTTATAAGACATTTTACTCAGATGTTTTCTAACAATTTATCGGCACGCAGTGAACAGAAAAGACGCTTGCCTTTCTGAAATAATGTGTCAACATTTACCAAGGCAGTTTCGGGTAATAAAATCGATAAATTGGAGCCGGGTACCCGCAATCAGCGGTCGGGTTACGGGTACCCGGCACGGCCTTAGTACTGACCTTTCTTCTGCTTTGTGGGAGGGTGGTAGTCTCCGTCGTCACTGCCATCACTGTGTCTTCTTGCACCTGCAGGAAATCACATTTTACACAAGTTAGTCTATAAACTGTATCTACACAATGATTCTTATTATGAAAACTGTTCTTATTGCAAACAAACAATCCAACAAACCATTCCTTGTTTTTGACCTGCGCAGACAATTTAATAATGTTGGTGTTTAAGTAACAGCCACTAAAGCAAAGAATACAGGCCCATAATGCTGCGGACGGGAGTGGATGAACAAGCCCCACCCCTAGACCTAATAGGTACCTTACTCCAGATTTACTAAACTTTCCACACTTGTACTGACCTTTCTTCTGCTTTGTGGGAGGGTGGTAGTCTCCATCGTCACTGCCATCACTGTGTCTTCTTGCACCTGCAGGAAATCACATTTTACACAAGTTAGTCTATAAACTGTATCTACACAAGGATTCCTATATATAAACTGTTCTTATTGCAAACAAACAAAAGATCCAACAAACACTTCCTTGTGTTCAACAGTAACAGCCACAAAAGCAAAAGATACAGGCCCATAATGCTGGGGAGAAAGGTGGATGAACAAACCCCACCCCTAGACCTAATAGGTACCTTACTCCAGATTTACTAAACTTTCCACACTTGTACTGACTAAGGGTGTGCATTTACGGGTAGTACGGGACCCGGGTACCCTATTCCCGTCACGGTCGGGTACCCGGGTACCCGCGACTATTATTAGGATCATAACAAAAACCCGGAAGTATACACCGCGTCGGCATGTGCAAGTATACATCCCCGCTCACTCCACTAGAAAGCTGCAGCGCGACTACCGCGCTGGCATTCCGTGCTTACTTCCCCTGCAAAACAGCGGCGGTCTAGTCAAAACCCTTTTCTAAGAATTCCGGCGGTCTAGTGAAAAAAATTACAAGATAAGTTAAGTGCGCCGTTTTCATAGCCAGATTGTCAACAGCGATCCCGGATTGCGTGGAGTTTACTTTCAGCTTGTAATAAATGTTTGTAAATGAATTGACAGGAAATGAATTGACTTGCTGCTCCCCATAATTGCACGCCTACAATGATGGCATGTCTTTTTCCAAAATAAATAAGGTTCAATGAACTAAATCCTTTGAGTGAGCCGACACTAAATCCTTTGAGTGAGCCGACACGAAATGTAGCAAAAAAAGCCGACCGCAAATGTGCTCGGCTGGCCGCGGAGTTGATACAATAGAGGCAAATATCTCTTTGGCAGTATCAGGTTTCAAAACCACATTGCAGGTTCGGGTCCGTGAGACCGTGAATTAATTCAGCACATTTTTCAATGATACACTCAGAAGATTATTATACAATCATATGGCAAATGGCAAAAAGTTTTGTGTCCTATAAAACATTATCTTAAAGATTAGCAAATTAAATTTGAACAAATAAGTACAGGGGGGAAAAAATACAAACTTAAACCTCGGAAAAACTTACTCAAAGGACAACTGTAACAAAACACTGATACAATGTCAACCGCAGGTTATATCAGCTGTCGGAATTGTCGGTAAATAGACTTCAAAGGCATTTTTTGTTATCCCAATGACAACAAAGAAAGCACAATCATCTGTTAGGCCGCTATCTAGACATCGGGAAATTGTCGGTAAATGGACTTATAAGACATTTTACTCAGATGTTTTCTAACAATTTATCGGCACGCAGTGAACAGAAAAGACGCTTGCCTTTCTGAAATAATGTGTCAACATTTACAAAGGCAGTTTCGGGTAATAAAATCGATAAATTGGAGCCGGGTACCCGCAATTAGCGGTCGGGTTACGGGTACCCGGCACGGCCTTAGTACTGACCTTTCTTCTGCTTTGTGGGAGGGTGGTAGTCTCCGTCGTCACTGCCATCACTGTGTCTTTTTGCACCTGCAGGAAATCACATTTTACACAAGTTAGTCTATAAACTGTATCTTCACAAGGATTCCTATATATAAACTGTTCTTATTGCAAACAAACAAATGATCCAACAAACACTTCCTTGTGTTCGACAGTAACAGCCACAAAAGCAAAAGATACAGGACCATAATGCTGGGGAGAAAGGTGGATGAACAAGCCCCACCCCTAGACCTAATAGGTACCTTAGTCCAGATTCACCTAACATTCCACACTTGTACTGACCTTTTTTCTGCTTTGTGGGAGGGTGGTAGTCACTGGCGTCACTGTCGTCACTGGCGTCACTGTCATCACTGTGTCTTCTTGCACCTGCAGGAAATCACATTTTACTCTAGTGAGTACCGTACCCAACAATTAATTTTGTTACTTCAGGCGAGGCTTTCAACTAACCGTGAAATCCCAATTTTTTTCTGATGTCGTCCCAACATTTGCTTTTATTGTAGCGAACTTTTAGGAGTTAGTCTCGACTTTGCACAGTATGAAGAATAAGTAAATATAAGATGAAGGTTCTACAGGCACATTAGGGAGGCCGGCGAAACTCTGACGCATGAAAGCCTTTCAAATGCCGAGCAAGGCCTGAAGAAAACCTGGGCCTTGCAGACTTTTTAATCCTAATCCATTGACAAAAGACACACATCCAATGAATAGACTACATCACACCTTCCTGGCAGGCCCAGACTTGAGTGACAGATAAGCTCCCCTTTGTATGTGTGCAGCTGGTGTGAATTACTGTATAACAAAAGAAAACCCAACTGCCATGTCGGCCGTCTTTGATTTTCGTCTTTGATTTTCGTCTTTGATTTTCGTCTTTGATTTTCGTCTTTGATTTTCGTCTTTGATTTTCGTCTTTGATTTTCGTCTTTGATTTTCGTCTTTGATTTTCGTCTTTGATTTTCGTCTTTGATTTTCGTGGTTGACATTCTGGACTTGTGGTTAACTTCGCCCAGAGCTTTATTGATCAGTAAGCCCAGTTTTATTGGGCATGTCCATGTCGGCCCCTCAAAGAAATTCCTATGTGTTAAGTGGTTTTACTCTACAATACACTTCCAACAAAGGTCCCGAGATAATGAGCTACGCTTGGATGGACTGTAGCTGGGCAAAGCGGCCAGAGGACCGGCTTTAATGATTGCCAGGCGGGCTTTTGTTGGATGACTTACATGCACAAAAGGAGGATTAATTGGCCAAGAGGCCCGGGCCTTCCAGGGCATGGCAAAGGCTTTCCTGCGTCAGGGGTTTCGCCGGTCTCCCTTAATTAGTTAATTGAGACTTGGGGGTAGGTTTCACCAACCACCACTCCCACTATCGGGAGCTTTTATTATGCCTGTGTACACAATATTTTGAACTTGTATTTTTCTAGTATGAAACCCCCCCACCCCCACCCCCACCAACAAGCATTAATCAACACCAGTACATTTACAGTCCAGTACCCCACAACTGACATGCAGGCAAAAGCTCTTCCACATGTGTATTTATAAATTCCTCAGTACCGTAGATGTATACCCATCCTGTTGTACGACAGCATTTCACATGACTGGTTCAACTGCTATGAAGAAAAAAGGCCGAGCAACATTATTGGATGGTTTGCAAATGTTCAACTTGTATTGGCTTTTTGGCTTAAAAGGTATTTACAAACAGGGATAGTAGTTCTGAACATATGGTTTAAAAAGAGTTGGTCTGGCCATCCATCATGACACCAGCAGACTAGTTATCATCAATAACTATAATCGGCGACTTTTGTAAGCCAGCAATGCCTACCTGGAGTTGATTCAGATGATCTGTGTCGATTCGGTTTCATCTGTGTCTTTCCCAATCCTACAGGATTAAAAACAAATTTATCAACAAACTGTTGCAGCAAAGGTTTTGATAAAGGGCCTACATTGCTCTTTTTTGTTATGTCAATTTGCAGAGTACCGGTAGTAGAGCAACTTCTTGTTAAACCACAGACCGCAAAGGAAGTTTTTGTAAATGTAGACACAAGCAGTTTAACATGGCCTTAGAAAAATCACATCAGCTGGGTGTACGATTCAACAATTAATACATGTACCCTGAGCAACATTCGAATTTAAGGAGGTATAGTTTCAAAAATGTATATATACCAGGACTTTGTGGGTCAAAAGAAAAATATATGCTATAGAATGTTACGAAAACAAAGGGAATAGCTTTACTATACTTGTCAAAAAACAAAACACCACATTCAAATCCAAACATACAAATTACCGGTGGAGGTGGATGCGCCATCTATTGATGTCAGGTAACGGCCAACTGATGTAATCTCCTTGATAGCCAATGGGCACTGATAGATGTTCTGATTAATGTCTGCAGAATGACCCATGTGTTTGTAGAAAATGCTTCTTTCATTTTCGGGGACATCCAGTAAAGCATACAATGTAGATGCTCGATGACGGAACCTCGTTGCTGTGAGCAGTTGTGGCTTTTCAAGCTCATCTTTCATTGCCTGTGTCACCTCTTTAATACAGAACCAACCGTGTACATGATCCAGGGACTTCTGGGTAAATGGAAAAAGGAATACATTTTCCGAGGAAACACCCGCATCATCTCTATTTTCCACCAGGGCTCGAATTGCATCAATAGTATCTTTTGGCATCAGACAAGGAACTAACTTCTTAGACCCCTTTCCAGATTGGTAAGCAAGCTTGAAGGTGTTCAGCAGTAATTTCTGCAATGGATCATCCACATGCTGCACCATCTGAGGATCGACCCACGCCCCATTTTCTGCATCGTCCCATTCCTTCAATGTCAGCCGGGACGGTTCTCCACCCCGTCTTGCATTAAAAAGCGTGAGACGGCAAACAATGAGTGACCTCATCCAATTAAAGATGTGAGAATCCCACTTGATGTATGGATCATTCAGGATTTTGCTCATTGAATCAACTGTGAATTCTTTCACTTTCACAACATCCTTTTCGAGTGGCATTGCTTGGGGCTTCCTCAACACTGCTTGCCTTTTAGCTTCGACATCCAATTGACACCTTCCAAACAAAAAGCCCCAGTTGAGATCAAGAACAGCGAGGAAACGGTCAGTCTCTTCGGCATCTGCCAGGCGATCTTCGATTATGCAGTTAGCTTTCATCACTTTGGCTACCGTCTTCAACAGAAACCCGATACTGAGCTTTAATCCAGCTTTTACCTGGTCGTTTTCCTTCTTTGTTACCTCTTCAATCGCAGTTTCGAGATGAGAAAAGTTACGCCTGTTGATCATATCCTCACCACACATTTTGTCCACACCAGATACAGACTGAAACGTGTACAGTAACTTCCCCATTCTTCGCATATCATTCATTATGACATGTCTGTCTCTACGGTATGACTTAGACCACAGCTTTCTTCCAAGCTTGATTATCAGACTGTCAGTCCGACAAATGTTTCCTACAGCATCATCTCGAAATCTACACAAAATTTTCTCACAAAATTTGCCATCTCTTTCACTGCTCTGTAAAGCAACAAGTGATGATACAGGGATCGATGAGTGCTTCACTGCAGAATCACTACATTCTCGCTTGTGCTTCCATATTCTGTGTCGGCTGTAGAATCCTTTACATCCTCCACACATAACTTTGTCTTCAGTGCCTTGGTCTCTCTGTGATAAGATCTTCAATTCCCCATTTGTCTGCACTCTTCTGACATTCTCTAGATAGACACCTTCTTTGCGAATATCTGCAATGGCTTTCATTCTGTCTGGTCGAGGAAGCTTAAAGGCTGCTTTGACTGCTTCCTCTTTAACATGCCACCTCTTCAGATGGCGCAACAGCTGGGTTTGCATGGTGCCACAAAAAGCACAAGGTCGTGATGGCTTTTGTTTTAGACCTGCCTTTTAAGACAAAAAGTGGAAACAAACGTTGAAACAAGTGCTGAAATTGTCAAAGTTGTGTAGATATTCTCCCAGATATTCCCTATATTTTCTCCCAGATAGTGTGATAAGTTAGTTTGCATCTTCCACATTTTATTCGTTTGAATCACTGCCAATCATGAATCTTTTTTGTTGTTTTTACTTTCATGAACACCATTTGGAAAAGACACACCAGGTTTGGGAAGACGGATTTCAATTATGGGTATTGCCTATTTGCAAATGTGTTCCCATGATACATTTAATAAAATTTAAGGTTACTTCTAAGAACACTAATCTTATTTTTGTTGCAAGAATAATCGTGTGGCTAGACACCGAACTTCATCGTCATATTTGAAAGTATATGCCACACACTTTTATGTTTTAA
The DNA here is from genome assembly GCA_037893245.1 of Crossaster papposus. Taxonomy (NCBI): domain Eukaryota; kingdom Metazoa; phylum Echinodermata; class Asteroidea; order Velatida; family Solasteridae; genus Crossaster; species Crossaster papposus. The sequence continues at coordinate 3,108,699 of JBAIAA010000630.1, forward strand.
TATTTTGAATGTTCAAACATTAACATGCATTATAATCAGCAGTCTCATTCTCAAATCGAATGCAAACACGAAGAAAAAGATTCAAGACAATTCAGACAAAAAAGACAACAAAGAAGTGAATGAACCTTTGCAAAATTGGTCGGAAAAACAGATGTTAATCGGTACATCCCTTTTGCACTAAATATTTGTTAAGGGAACATTTTTTTTTTGCTTTCAAAAGTAAGAAATGCTAAGCCCCCAAAAGTTAGGAAAGCTTATACAATAATGTACTTAAAGTTAACGCATAAATACCTCCTTGTTTTCCCCCCCAGATGATACAGTGCTCTGTTCTTCATTATCTGAAAACATAGTACAAGACAAGTCATCAGAAAATTGTAATATAGACCTACAAAAGTATGTAATGGAAACCTAATAGAGACACAACATTGTTTTAACACCTACAAGTTGAATAACCAATTACTTTAATAAGAAATAAGAAATCACAATGCGGTATTTGTGCATTCTAGCTCAAAAAAGTGTTGTTTGAAAAGCCTATTTTGTGAAGAACCACAATCACAACTTTGGCCACTGCTCCCTAAAAATGGTCCCACCATGTGCTGTTTTCACCATTTATTATTGATAGTGTGGGTAACCAAGGGAAAACACATTTGGTCTCAATTATGTACGCATTCATGATGTCCGAGGGCATACTGCTCCGAGGATGACCCCTGCCCAAAATGCTTGGAACTTGCCTTTTACAGTTTGGCCTGGAAGGCATAAATGCTGGCTGTGCACTTAAGATTATAATTTTAAGATGTCTCAAGGTCAAGATTGATAGCAAATTTTAAGAATAATCCCATCTTTTCACAGATAATTGGCCCTAACCAAACGACTATAAAGTAAAGAAGCAGAACATAAAACTCACTCGTTGGTGACACAATGGCATCATTTTTCAGTGCACCTTTCCTATGCCCTATGTCAAAGAAAAACACATTTGAAATTGTACTTGTGGTTTTCCTAGCATATAAATTCAGGCATGATGCATTTAATTTCATTTAAAAAGAAAGCTCCTTTACATTGTTTAAAGGGATCGTGTTCGTTTGGTAATTACTCCAAAATTTAATGGCAATAAAAACCTACTTGGTAAGAAGTACAGCAGCTTTGGATAGCATAATGTATTTTTAGAAACCTTTCACTTCAAAGTACTGCAGTTATGGAAAAAGATATCACTTTTTATCCCCAAAAATTTTAATCTGAGAAGCGTTACTGCAGTGACGTTTCTCAGACTATGTATTTCAATGCAGATTATTCTTCCTGCATGGACATAACCGCTCCAGATTTTTGGCAATATCTCAAAATCGCTTCCACCTATTGAAATGAAATTTTTACAGGTTAGTTTTATGGTATATATCTATAACTATATAGGATTGAAACAAACAATGGGTTCCAATTACCAAACGTATACGATCCCTTCAACTAGTTACAGTGTGCACTCGACAAATAAGTGGGCAAGCAGTTCAATAACCTGATGTTGAAAATTACGTGTGAAAATTGGTGTTCATCCACAGATTCAAATGCAGTGAAATAAGTTTGCAGCTACAGGTGTGCTAAATTACTGGAAAACAGCATGGACATTCTAAACAAGAAGTTAAAGAGATGCATTGTCAGTAATTACATTGTAAATCATTTTATAGTTATGTACTTTACATACCTTCTATTGACTGGCACTGATCTTTTCGTCTCCGATATAATTTGTGCCTTGTTACAAGTCCTGTGGGTATGAAATGACCAGTAAATATTCCTACATTACTTTTGCAATGCAGGTAAGTTCTAGGGACAATTCAAAATGGTCATTTGTGTGCAAAATGTATTCTTTTCCATCCCCATATATCAATAAGGTTTATGAACTGTATTCAGCCCAAACTGATGCAAAACCTGTGAGCAAAGGTTTTTTTGTACGCTTGCAAAACAAATACAAAATTATTGAAAAGTCCCGAAGTCCAAAATCCGATTATGGGCCACACATTTTGTTGTGTATTCAAAGAAACATTACAAACATAGAATTGAACAAATACCCCTTATAATATAGGAATGCTACGGTGAAAATGCTAAAGCCTAAAGGCATACGAAAAATACACATTTTCTACCTGGTATAAGTGGGAAGACCTCACTTTCGGCACTACTGTGAGAACATTCCACAGTATCATCCTCATCCGACTGGGCATCTTTCATATCAGAATGAGCAGACCCGTTACCAATATCTGACCGAGGACACCCGAGTGATTTAGCAGAGCTTTGTGCACCTGATTCAGCAGACCTGTCAATATCCAACTGAGCAAATTCATCCGCAGACCCATTCTTCACCTCAGAACCTGCAGACCCATTATCCACCTCTGATTCTAGAGGCCCATCCTCATCCTCTGATTCTGCAGACCCATCTTCATCCTCTGATTCTGCAGACCCATCTTCATCCTCTGATTCTGCAGACCCATCTTCATCCTCTGATTCTGCAGACTCATCCTCTACCTCCAACCCTGCAGACCCATCCTCTACCTCCGACCCTGCAGACCCATCCTCCAGCTCCGACTCTGCAGACTCGTCCTCCGGCTCCGACTCTGAAGACCCATCCTCCACCTTGGATTCCGCAGACCCATCCTCCACCTTAGATTCTGCAGACCCATAATCCACCTTAGATTCTGCAGACCCATCCTTCACCTTAGATTCTGCAGACCCATCCTTCACCTTAGATTCTGAAGACCCATCCTTCACCTTAGATTCTGCAGACCCATCCTTCACCTTAGATTCTGCAGACCCATCCTTCACCTTAGATTCTGCAGACCCATCCTTCACCTCTGATTCTGAAGACCCATCCTCCACCTTCGACTCTGCAAATGTGCTCTCCAGCTCCTTCGATGGTGAATCCCCTGATTTTGTGTACGCAAACAAATAAGAAATAAATAATGAATGGAAATTATAAATTCACAACAGGGCACAGTAATTTACTATAATGCTTTGTACATTACAGGTTTAAATGAGCAGCTTTTTGACTAAGCTGCTAAATACTGGTATTTAAAATTGAGGTTTTGAGCTCAGTAAATGCTGCCTTTGGTTAACAATATATCTAGAAAAAAAATCATCAAAACTCCCCAAAAGTAAATTGCAAAGAGAACAAAATGCGCCAATAACTGGAAGTGAAATGACGCAAAGAATGACATTAAGAAAACTCAGTCAAAACTATGTATGTTACAACAACATCTGTATGTACCAAGGTAATGTGCAATAAAACAACAAATCTTAATACAAGTAATATACCTAACCGAAACAAAAATGAAAAAAACAAAACAAATAAGGGTCACTTCATTTGAATATCAACAAAATTAAGAACAAACAAACAAACTATACAGCTCGAACCTCCATCACAAAACAAAATTTAAAAAGAAAACTAGAACAGGAAGATGGCTTTTTGTAAATTTATCAGTTTATCGAGATAATCCCTGTTTAGAATCAACAACATCATGAATTATGTCAATAAACAAAACAAACAAACAAACAAAAACAAAAGGAGAGAAGCCATAGGACAACCTTCATTAGCACAAAGCAAACTACTCATTTGCTCTGGTCCCAACATTAATCACAAAATGCAATAACAAAGAGACCATCCAACATTAAAACATGTCCAAAATACTTGTGTAAAAGATTTGGTTGAAACAATTGAGTCAGTTTATAAAGCACCTACATACCATCCTGCTTTGGACTGGATTGTGGCTAAAAAAGAACATTTCATACAAAAACAAGAATGATGTGTTGACAAACCCAAATGCCCTGCTTATATTTTCAGGTTATCCTTAGAAAACCATTTGTATTGTTTCAATCACATCAACATTGACCTTTAACCAAGGGGATCCAAAGACCAACGGACATATACCAGGGATTGCACAGCAGACACAGGGCATAAGAATCTCTGACAAGCAGGAACAAATACTGTATAATACATGTTACAGCAGCACCACTAGGACTACAATGACATGACCTATGTGACTGTTTACACAATACGCAATACAGATATTAAATATTAAATATTAAATAAGGGAATAAATGCGTGTTCGAGAGGTTTTAATCACTCTGTTTAATACCGCTTGGAGTCTGGGCTCCAAGCAGTATTAAACAGAGTGATTAATACCGACCGAACACACATTTATTCCCATTCATGAATACCTTTTTTGTAAAATTCAGCTAAAAAGCCCAAAACAAATCGCGGAAAATTGTTACAAGTAAATTTCGGTGTTTCGCCATTCTGTGTGTTTTCCCCTATCCATGTTCATGGGCCACTGTCAAATAACATGTTTCCGCCTCTGTCGCTCTACACAATACATGCAATAAAGCGTATTTACTATGAACCAGACTAAATGGACATCACTGCATTGGCAACCTCGTTCCCAGAGCTGTAAGCTATTTTAACATGAACTTTTCAGGCTCGGTCAAGAGGTTTGCATTTATTGCTTTTTTTTCAATGGTTTTAAATTACAATTTATTAAAAAATGGTTTGAAGTATAATTATTTTCTCATCCCAGATTTCCTGATCTCCGAAACCCACCTTTTTGGGGGGGGGAAACAATTTATCTTCTTTCACAAAAGTAAATAACTCTAGAAATTATGACGTCACAACAAAAATAGCGCCGAGAAAGCAGACGATATTTTTACATCAACTTTTCAGGCTTTGCCAAGAAGATTATATTTATTAATAATTCATCTTGTATGGATTTAAATTACAACTCGTTTAACCAGTTCGCACCGGATGACGTATATAAACGCAAAAATTTTCCCAAATTCAAAACAGATGACGCATAAACACGCCAAGTTCAAGTTCGGAAATGTATGTCAGCAGCGAGCAAGGCCGGAAATGCGTGGGTGTGCTACCCGGCACTATCGGCCTGAACCCGCTTCGGATCGAGTTTCGTTAAAAATAATCCCGCCCGTGGGCTCGGCGATGTTAAAATAATCCCGGCGCGAACTGGTTAAAAAAGGGTTTAAACATAATTATTCTCTTTACCCCAAATTTCCCTGAGCTTCATAACCCACCCACTTTCGGGGCAACAATTTGGCTTCTTTTATTAAAATAAATATTTATCGAAAATGTGACGTCACTCCAAATACGGAATGACGCGCAACCAGTCGCGCAACGCCGAGATAGGAATAATGTTGTCCATGTGCGGAGGCCATTTTTGTTGCCAACTGGGTTTAAACACTTCCAGCCATGTCTTTATCGTCCGTTTAATACCGGCCACGTGACGGGCTCTCGACCAATAGGAATGCCTAAACTGTCCCAGGTATTTATGAATACTAAATATTATAAGACCTCACTTTTAGCTTGATTGGCTGAGAGCATTCAGCATGGTGGTTCATGGAGCATTGGGAAAAATAGAATGCTCAAGGAATTCTTTCCAGAGGCTAGTTTGTCTAAGCGGTCATTATATGTATACTATTACTTACCATTTTAAGTCCACAAAAAGTCAAGTGTTTAAGCGCTGTCTGCTGTGTTTCCTCCACCACTTTTAGTGCAGGGTAAGGTGGTTCCTGTCAAAATAAATGAAAACTGTGAAACATGCATTATATTCTACAAACTAATTAACATGCCAGGCTTTTCAGGGTCATGTTACAGCTGGGGAGGGGGGTCTGTCACTGGACCAATGTCTTAGTTTCGGTTGTTGTGGTAGTACGTTGATTACTCACGCATGATAGCATTTTTCAAAACATTGCAGCTGAGGTACGTACTTTTGAAATGCATGGCAAAAACTGTAAAAATAGCGAATCTCATGCGACATTCTCTGCGGATCCAATTGGGAGACAAAATCTGCATGTGGTGTTAAAACACAATTAAAAGGAAAATACATTAAATGTATAAATGTAAATAACATGTATACCTTTTTACGCCAAGGTAGATCAGTTACTCCGTAGTCAAACCTTAACTCCGATCCTATGCTGATGTCTTTGGACGCAAAAAGGCAGAGACATGTCCTCCCATCCGCACATCCGTAAAACGTCATTACTTTGCAGTTTGTTAGAGGTTGTGTAGCATCATTTACCATGCGGCCACATCCGGTAAACTTAGTTGCATCAATACTGCCAAATGTCAATTGCACGAATGAGTACAAAAGAATACAAAACAGTCCCAAGAAAAAAACACCAGCTTGATCTTTAAGTTTAACCACCCCAGACCAAAATCCAACAAGTGCAGCCCAGCCACTATTACCTATTCATGGGGCTTGATCCCCTGGAAAGTACCACACAAATGACATTGGTTTACTGCAGTGTTCAACTTCAGAGGGTTTGCTGTAAATTGCTGCGGGAGATTGCAGCAGAGACAGACCATACAAATTGTAGGGCTGCATTTTCTGACAAAAATGTTTCATTTGTTGTAACAGTAAACAAGGATGTCATTATGAGTGCTAGAACATGAAGAAACATACACCAACACACAGAAAAAAACAAGACATTTGGGTACGAATGTTAATGTTTAATTTATTGATTTTTAGAGCAAAAAAACATGCTTTGGAAGTCAAAAAAATTGTCAAGAAAAAAAGAACAAGAAACTTCCATCTGAAGGTTTGTACATTTTTTCCCTACGTAGCCCTTCCTTGTGAGAGACGAGGTCCCCTCGGTACTCAAGCAAGAAGTTGCCAGCCTCGAAGGGTTTTGTGGTAAAGACACCATGACCTATGGATACAACAAACAAACAAATCTAAATAATACATGCATCAAAAAGTGACAGATAAATACTGTAGTGTTTGCCAAGGAATCTCAATGTATGGTATAGACATACATGTCTACATGTTTATAGACATCAATGTGTATGTACATGGTTATTTTAAACCAAACTTACATGAAAATCAATTGCGTTCATACTCGCCGTGTGGGCTAGAAAACTGGCCCGTTTCATTATTTAATTAAAATTAGGACTTGGCGGTGCTTACTTTTGGTGAAATTCGTTGTTGATTGTTTTAAAAACTCCACCAACGCTTCAACTTTTCAGGGTTGTTGTCATCATTGCCGCGACGTAAAACAGCCGTTTGATATTTCATGTCACGGCAAGCGCTACCGTGAGCTGTGTGCTTTGTTTAATACAGTCTGGTTCCCCAACCAAAACAGCAATAGTCAGAATATTTTGGTTATGGAGCCAGACCTCATACTCGTAGACTAGGGCACTCACCTATTGTTTTGTCAATGAACTTCAGCTCAAAACCGTCTTGGTCCCTGCCCAACATACAGTACACTTTAGCCTCTCCGAAAGCCGTAGGTCCACTGACTCTTCGTTTTCGAAGTCTCATTTTTACCCTAGTCATGAGGAAAAAAAAGGAAATGTCATGTTTATTCAATTGTACACATTTATAAAATCTTTAACTTTAAAACCACATCTAGGTAGACAAGTAGAAGTAACTCATGAAAAAGTATATATTAACATTAACATGTATGGTGTAGGCGCTGCCATCTTACATGTATCTTACTCTTCTTAGTTGAGGTACCGCGATGCTTGATTATTTATGCATAATTCATAATGACGTCTAGCATGTTGATTTGTGCATCAAGACTGGCGAGTCTTACCGTATACCGTATTTACCGTATACATGTAGGCGTGACGTTATTATGAATTATACATGAATAATTGGGCACCGCGGCTTCTCGCAATAGCACATTAACTATGGCGACGCCTACACCATGCCATAACGTTGTTCCAATATTGTCCGGTTTTCGAGATGCTATACATGGACAAATTTAAGATTTTGTTAACATTTACCGTTATGTTATAAAACACTAGACTCTCAAGAACACGATGGTACATGTATGTGAAAGGCTTCTGTCTATGTATTTCGAAAGATATTTGAAGTGAAACTTTCTTGAATTTCGGCAGTCTTGGCTTAGTGTTTGTGGTTTGCATCGCAGCAGGGCTGTACTGACGACAGAAACAAGACATTTGAGGTATTTTGCTAAGTATTGTGTCAATCATGTACATGTAATGGTTTTGGCAACTTTTTTGAGCATGCAACTTGTAAGATATTTTGAATATTGGGGGTCTACGACAAGATAAATCCAAAACTGTTAAAAGAGGAGTTATACATTGTACTTATAACCAGTTCGTGCTGGATGACGTATATAAACGCAAAGTTTTCCCCAAATTCAAAACGGATGACGCATAAACACGCCAAGTTCAAGTTCGGAAATGTCTGTCAGCAACGAGCAAGGCCGTAAATGCATGGGTGTGCTTCTCAGCACTGTCGGCCTGAACCCGCTTTGGATCGAGTTTCGTTAAAAATAATCCTGCCCCTCAACTCAGTGATTTTAAAATAATCCCGGCGCGAACTGGTTAAAGCATGGTTAAAGGTGAAACTGCATTTTCATTGTTTAATAACTCATACCGTGATAATGGCGGTAATCGATGGTAATGCTTCGCCCTACATGTAGTAGGCTACGGTAAGCGCCTTACGGTTTCAGTCATTCTCAGGGTAAATATAAAATATAAAATATAAATTCCCCTCCCCACCAATTTTTTGAAATCTTAGTGATGTAAACCTATTTATTAATTTTAAATGGCCTTAGTAATATTTTCTCAAAATATTATAAATAAAATTAATACGTTTTTTTTTATCAAAAAATTATGAATGGTATAGCTGTTATTTTATTTTTAGGTACTTGATGCATGAATTACTGCAAATTCCGTCTTTTACCATTGACCAAGCTTCCAAGAATATTTAGAAAGTTGTTGAAGTTGGTTTTCTTTGCAATACTGCACATGTGAATATAGGTTGGTTCTGAAAAGAACCGTTTGGTTTCTTGACTTTAGTGAGCTGTCTACACTGAACGATGGTCCGGTGAGTTGCTTAAACTAAGTAAATCAGATCTGAAGACAACAAAACGTAAACAAATTACACCACACAGATGCCGTTGGTTATCCGGCTGTTTTTAAACATTTTTCGTTCAAATTCACCAGCTCTAATTTAACTTTTTTACTTTTTAGTAATTTATTATTAAATATTTGACGTACAGATAAGCTTTTAATATGTGGGCGATCTCCTTGTATTACAGTACGGACCCATACTTGAATACCAAGATATTTATGTTATCGCACGAATTCGTACTATTGTCAGACGAGTCGTGACATTGACAAACAAAGGGAACAACGTTCGCGCTATCACACGATTCCGAAAATAGCGCGATTCGTACTATTGTTGGAAACAGAACGTGACCTTGGCAATCCATACAAAGATTTCGTAGTATTTTAATTGTTTCGTACCATTACGCGAAAGCGGGTATAGCGCGAAATTCGTATTATAGTTTGAAATGAGTAGCTTCGTCGGAAAATCGAACCTGCAGGGCTTCTAATATTTGGATGTCTCAAAAATCGATACTGGAGAACAATATATCACATTAGTTCAAATATATGACTTAAAACTTTCAATAGAACGGTATCGATGTTACCTGGTATCGATGTTAACTTTGTTGCTAGGCTAGGCGCCATTTTATGGACCTATAGGTAACAACGAGAATGCACGGCAGCTGCATATGGTTAGGCCTACCTAAGTAAACAAAATGTCCAAACGACAGAGCAACCGTTTGTCTAAGGCACAGATGAGCCGAGCAAAAGGTGGTAGATTTGGTAGTTTCTGCAAGTGCAATATTCACGATAGCGCCGTTAACCCTGGACCATTGTACATGCTAAATGGTAAGGACAAAGTGTTGAAGAAGAGTGATGTACAATATCTGGTATCGTCTGGCTATGTGGAAAAACCAGAATATGGAAAAATATGTACTAACTGTCTTGACCAAACGCTTCCTAATAATCAATATAATAAGATGGTGAGAACTGTCTCTGGTGATGCAATCCCGCCCGCAAGCCTCGATCGCAATCAAACTCATTCTGAACATGACGTCAAACATCAGGCAGGCATACCTTCCATGCCTATTCAGGAAGACCAGGAGAGTGTCATGAGTGTGGACAGATTTTGCGCGCGAATCACAGCTCTCGTCCAGCGGGATGTTGCCACCCTGTACAACGAAAAAAGACCAACGGCACAGTCTTTAATGACATATTCGCCAAAGGTATGGCTGGAAGCAAGACCATCAGAACTAATTCAACTAATATCAACAATGTGTGGAATCGATCCCCACGATGACAGCAAGTCATACCTCCTAGCACAGGCTGTTGAACATATATACTATATCAGAAACTCAAGGCTTATTCTCCCGCTATCCTTCAGAGAAACCCTTTTGACATACACTTGGACAAAGAGTAAACAAGCAGTAACTTTGAAGTGCGCCAGCAGTCCGTCTTCATCGTATACCACAGTTAATAGGTTTCTCGTGTCAGAAGCTGGTGACCAAATAAATGTTCCTGCAGGGGTTGTCAGATGTGCCTTTGATAACAATCAAGTGATCGGAAAAACATATATAATAACCGGGGAAAACAAAGTTCCGACTAGTGTGATGACAAGTACCGCGTATGCACAACTGAAACCGAACTCACAACTACAGAATGACAAAAGTCTGAAGCCGGCACAATGGATGTGGAGGAACGAGACGATTGACGAGAGGAACAAACTGTTAAACATCCACCAGGAAGAGGAGTACATTTCACTCTTCAGGAATACTCGTAATTCACATCTGGATCACTACATACGCGTCGTTTCATGCCAACACAAAACGTCTAAGGATGGCGAAGTCACAGACTACGTGCAGCATCACTTGAAACGAGAAAGTGAAACAACAGAAGAAAAGGTGTGTCTTTTATGCGGAAGCGAAAATGACAAAACCTATCGATTTTGCCGTATGCCTAATTGCGGTGGGGCGCTAGTAAAACCTCAGATGCCCAGCATAGAGGTAGCTGCAAAACAAAATGAACCCCCTACAAGTGAGGCATCCGCTACATTCAGGTCAGACGTACCATTAAATGCAAATGATGTAAAAGTAAAGCCAGGAGAACCAGAATTCGTCAATCCGAATTCATATTCGACAATATCGAAAGTTATGCAAAGCATGGGACAACGAGCGGGAGTGCACAGATACGGGGGAGACATCCGACAATGGGTGTTCTTAGAGTGTGATGGCCTGCCGTACAAGATAATGAGGGACATCATGGACAATGTTTACATTTGTAAGCGATGCAACACATCCTTCTACGGCGAAGACCATTTTAACTCTGATGACCACCGATGCTACCTGTTACACGGAAATCAAGAAATGACCAGAGAATTTGATTGGCTTGTACCTGTCATGGGACTTCTACATTTAGAAATGAACGCGGCAAGGACCTTTCTTAAAGTGAACTGGGATGTTTTCACCAGCTACCTGGCTTATGCCGTGGGATTTGAAAGTACAAGAGCACAGGAGTATTGCAAGAGAGGAAGCGATCACCACAAGACGTGGCAGCTCTTGGAGATCATGTATATAGCATTGACTCAAGAATTGCTTGTTCCATACATCAGGGACTGTGGTAACACCAAGCCATCAGTTCAAGGGTATTGGGATTGGTGTGAGTCGAACATAGATCCCAATTACTGCTATATGCAACACACAACCTTCACTTACCTTCATGCACTGATGCTTTTCCGTGTTGGGGTACGTCACAACGATGTTAGCGCCATCCGTGCTGGGCGATTCAAGTTTGAGCCCATGTTTTATGCCTCTAATCACCCGAAGTACCAGGAAATAATTTACCGCGATCTACATGATCAGGTATGGGCAAACGCATTTATTTGGTTCTTTTGCAACTTGTAACTTTAATGCAACTTTTATTTCACATTTCCATGGCTTTTATAAAATGCACATTCAATATCAAACGAAACTCACAATTAAAAATAACCTTTGTTTCACTTGATCTTTCTTTGTCTAAAATTATATTTTGTTTCCTCTTAGGTAACCATGCCACCAGAGGTAAGGCATACACTTCACGAGTCCTTTACTTTTAATAGGACCGGCAACGAAGGTCACTACCAAGGTGGTGATGCAAACTTGGAGGAAGTCAACAAAGATGCCAAGAGTGGTATTTCGAACATGGGCGTACCGAACAAAGATCAGTGGACAAGAGTCTTCAGAAATCTTGAAAGCATGAAAAAGGTCAATACCAAACACTTTGAAACCATATTGACGATCAGCGGCGGATCTAGCCTCATTAAAATACAGGAATACAGTGGAATATGCGGGCACAACCGGGTGCTATCTCTTGTATTCCAGTATTTTAATGAGGCTGGATCTGCCGTTGAGAGTAAGGTTGAAAACCTGATATTAAAATTGAATGCGAATACAGATTAATTGAAATAAATAAAATATCAATCAATTTTAAAAATTGCTTATGTAAACCGCCAGAAAGTACAACTCTCATGTAAGTCTAATACACGTTAACAAGTGTTAAGTTTTAGCATACATTATGTTTCAGTTCTATTTGGTGTGTTGCGGGCAGGTAAACTGGACATCTTCTATTTTCCTTTTCCCAACTTTCACATTGGCACAGCAAGCATGTGCCCAGTATGAACACTTATCGTTGTCTCCACAGCAACCTAACCACGACGCATCTCTTTTGTTTGCCTTTTTCATGCAAACATCCTTCTTGCTGCCATATATCACTTTGCAAACGCCACACCGGCTGCTTTGCTTTGGACTACTCGGTGGTGGTATCGCTGCACGCTTACCTGGTAGTCCCACAATTGCTGGCAGCGGCGCCGATGCTGCGGCATCCTGTGCGTCATTGGGACGTACCGGTACTTTTTTGGGAGTGTTGTTAGATGCTCTTGTCGTATGCGTACCGCATGTCTTAGCTACAAAACTAGGGCCAAACTGCGTCTTGACATTTTTTTTGCTGTGGGGGCCGGAGGAGTCATACATGTAAACTTTTCCCGTCTCCGACTGCACATGGATCTGTACCTTTGCTCCGCAAATTACGTCCAGTTCTCTTGCCTGTAAAAAAAACACCGGAAACTGTATAATGTTAACATTGATGACTACTTCGCAGATAAGAGAAGACACAGAGGCAGACGCCGGACTAAAGTCGACAAAAGGAACGGAGAACAAGAAGCTGTCTAGCCTAGCTATTGGCAAAGTAAGAGCAGCTATACGGAAAACCAACTACCTTGTGGAACCTAAGAAGAGAAAAATGCACACAAGTATGAACGGCAAAACAGAAATGAGCGCAGGTTTGATTTCTTTCACGGAAGTGGCTGTCAAAAACCGCTTAGCATACATCCAGGGTCAGCTAGATAAAGGAATTCCCAAATTGGATTACGTTCCAATCACTGCTCAGGAAGCAAATGAAAAGGGTGACATTTGTAACAAATCAGTCAGTGAAATTGACAGAGAGATCCTGATAATGATCGACCAGTTGCAGCAAGATACTGCTTCTGTTATGGAAGACGACTTCAGAAGAAATGTAAAAAGAAAAAACAAGTCAGCACACATTTCGTTTTACCAAAGAGTACTTGAAGAGCTCACAAACGCTTGTGGAGAAGACAGGGATCCAACAAGGCCTGTACCTATTGCCGATTCGGATGATGATGGAGATTCATAGAGAAGTGTACACAGTGTGAGTAACATTTTTTTTAATTATAACTGTAGGTCTTCTTATTTTTATATTAGGCTTATTTTTTATTTAACACTTATTAATCTTACGATTATGTTTATGCGCTTTTTCTTCTCATAAAACACTTTACACCGTGCCATTTTTTTTGACTCATATTGAAGGGCACGCCGTTTCCAAGTCCGTTTCCTTTTCTGGATGTCCAGGGCATGCCCTTCCGTTCCCTCCGTTCCTTCGGTTCCCTCCGTTCCTTCGGTTCCTTCCCCTCTGTCATCTGTGATAAAAACAAAATCAATTAATAAAATAAATAAATAAAATAAATATTAAGTAAATACGTGAGGGATAGTTTTAACGTGGATTATGATATATGGCACTATACAAGATTACCATCGATTTCTTCCTCTAGGATGGCGCCCTGTGTAGTGTTGTCAACATCCGATTCAACTTCACAGGTGTCGACCACCATCGGTTCATCCTCATCATTTGGTTCATCCACACCACCATGGTAAGCCAGCCCTTCGAGGGCTTTCATTGCTAGAGACATTGAATAAATTAAAGTATTAAAGTGAACAAAGAAAACTGGCAGGAGCGGGATGGTTCATTTGTGGTTCATTTGTAAATTAAAGTATATTAAAATAATGTTATTGAAATAATTTCAATAGGCCTAACTAATGGCGCAACGTTCACACAAACGGACTTGGCGCCACCTATTGAAATCCGGCGATGACAAACTGAGTTTCTTTGAATCTTGTACATTGAATTTGTGTTTTGAACAATTTTCCATGGTTTTCTTCCCTTACCTGGCATCCCTAAATCCACCATTCAGTAATTAAAAACGTCACTCACCTTCAGAAACTGCTTCTAATTCGGCCATTTCTCCTTCAGAAACTGCTTCTAATTCGGCCATTTCTATCCAATCAACAGACCAGCCAATTGAAAAAGTTTTTCGCGTGCATGCAATCACGCGCCAAAATGTCACGTGTTAGTCACATGTTACACCTTCCCGGACGCCGGCGCGGCGCGGACCGATATGCGGACAACTTAACTAGGCCTAGGCTCGCTCAGCAGTGGTATATAATTATAAATACATCTACACATCTGTTTGTCAGAATTTAAAACCCACATTTTTGTCAGAAATGTGAGCAATGATCGTAATGTTTTTCTTTTTTACCTATATTTTTTTTTATGGCCGGTAGAACGTAAAATCTGTAGGTAACTTAGGGAAACCTGACATGCTGAATACGACGCGATCGGTTTCAACCCCCCTAGCGTAACGGTGTTTTCCGGACGGAGCTTTCAAGTGCAGATGTCTGACAATAGTACGAATATGCAAGTATTTTACGAACAAAATTTCACGCTATTTTACGAATTCTTAATATTGTAGGAATTCTGGTAATACAGATATGGGTCCGTACTGTATTAGCGAGTTTACCAGTTTGGGCCGTGTAAGGAATTAAGGGCCGGTATAAAAGGAAAAATCAGTCAGGGCCAGTAAAAAAAAAAAACCTTCACGTGAGCGGGTACCGTTGTATTTGCACGAAGGTACGAGATGACTCTGACATGAGTTGACTCGGACATGAGTTGACTCGGACACGAGTTGACTCGGACACGAGTTGACTCGGGTACGAGTTGACTCGGGTACGACTTGACTCGGGTACGACTTGACTCGGGTACGACTTGACTCGGGTGCGACTTGACTCGGGTGCGACTTGACTCGGGTGCGACTTGACTCGGGTGTAAAATTTGGGGTACTACGAGTACGAGTTGACTCGGGTACAAGCTGAATCGGGTACGTGCTGACTCGGGTACAAGTTGACCCATTTCCCCTGGGACTCCGTCGCGCTGTAGACAACCTGGGCCCAATTTCTTGGCTCTGCTTACCGTTAGCGAAAAATCCCTGCTTACTAACTATAGGCTATAGCAGAAAATTCGGTGCTTACGAAGTTACGGTAAACGTATTTCACGCGTTAGCAAGGAATTGGTCTCTGAGCATGCGTACAACCCATAACTAAGGCTTCTATTTAGTTCTAAGGCTAAGCCGATTCTGTGCTTACGGGGTGAGCATAATTTTTCTGCTATCGCGGTTAGCGGAAAATAGTGATCGTAAGCGAGGAATTCTGCGGTTAACAGAGCCAAGAAATTGGGCCCTGGGAGGTCCAACGGTGACTCCCACCAAAACTTGTTTTCCAAAACAAATACTATATGTAACCTCAGACCTAACTCATGTCAGTCGACACCGAGGAATAAGTTAATGGTGCTTAACTAGGGTTGACTTACCATCTAGATGGAAAGTGAAATTTTCAGCTTTAATTCGAGACGATCTATTCTAACTCAAACAAGATGGCATACATAGACGCGGCACGCGCGCTTGCAGCAACCTTGTCCACAGTGCTTATTTTATCAAATCTCGTTGAGGCGGCGGGTAGTGCGGTAGCGTACTGCTCAACACTATGAAAACGAAGTTGCGCTTGCAATTGCGTGGATTGTACAGAACTTGTACATTTCATGTCAGCGGGTATTTAAATTTGGCAAAATTATGACAAACAATCACCGTATAAATTATTTGTTCCACATTTATTCACAATTTCTTTACAGAAAATGTAGGAATTGATAATTTAACTCATTTAAATACGATTTCTTAAAATAGCCTTTATGACCACTATTGGTTTAATGACAGTTTAGCCTGGGCGACCTTTGACAGCGTTTATATACATTCGCGTATGTTCAGTTGTATTGGTGCGCACAGATCACAAACGGTTTTCCCAAGTCCGGGTTGCCATGGCGACATGGTATCGCCGAAGTTTGGCGATATTAAGTGTAGCCCCCTCTATCAGTTCACGGTATCATACATTGAAATTAGCGGTTCAAATAAGAGAAAAATTAGAATATCTATAAGGCGACCGAAAATCGGTCCCCTTATAGCCTTATAGTATTATACACGGGCTATCAGACGACCGGGGGTCGCCTTATGACCGAAGTTGTCTATATATATACATGTACAATATATACATGTACAATATATACATGTACAATATATACATGTACAATATATACATGTACAATATATACATGTACAATATATACATGTACAATATATACATGTACAATATACACATGTACAATATATACATACAATATATACATGTACAATATAAACATGTACAATATATACATGTACAATATATACATGTACAATATAAACATGTGGGGGGAGTCGGTGGCCGTCGGGGTCCCAGAAGTGGTTAGTTGGATACACGGTGGGCGATGGGTACTCCAGGGGGGTTGATGAGAAGAGGGCACGCAGGTTCGGGGGGTCGGAGAGTAGGTGTAATGAGTCAAGGTCCACACCATGCTGTGCTTCTGATGGTTTGTTGTTCTGGGGTCCAAGACCCGGCCTGTGAAAATTGGGCAGGCACTGACATGCCGTGCAGCCCACGTGGTTCAGAGGGGTATAAAATAGAACATACAGTACATGTCTATCAAACAGTTCAAACAAGTAAGTTGGGCTTGGGTCTACTACAATTGGAATTTAGCACAGGAACATTATAAAAACAATGAATAATTTCCATATTTGAAAACCTCAGTTGACATGTCCTACTTGAAATTTAATACCAACACGAACTACACGTACAAAATTGAGACCATCTTAAGTTCGTTTGTTGTACATGGCCGCATGACCTCCAGTAATTGGTTTGATTAACTCCAGCAGAGACGGCAGTACTGTAATAAAAGTGAGTACAATGTGTACATTTTTGTAAACGGGAATAACGGGCTAGGATAAAAAAGGTTACAATACATGGAAAATCATGAAATTGACAATCTCTAAATGTGGTACGTTGGACCTCCCCACAACTCTTCCCCGCCTTGGAGTCATCGTCCCCGATGACTTGAAGGAGACCAGAATAAAGAGATTAAGTCTTGGCCGAGGACCAGACCTTAAACATCAAAAGCACATTTTTGTTCCAAAACATTTTAAACTTGTCTAGGACTACAACGTTTACAAATCAGCTAACAGCAGTTAAACGGTTAAGAACTCTAAAGTTTCAACTTTTGCACAACATCTAACAGTAACTTCGCAAAATTGCGGCATGCATGTCCATCTGAGGTCTACATGCCTAGGAGTCTAGGTCATTTTGTCCAAGGAGGACAAAAACGCTGACTGAATGGGATGTAGACAGTTAAGTAGAGGTAAACCGGCTAGGTGGTCTGCCTAGTGATGTACGGACAGGGTACCTAGATCCCGTCTTTTGATCATCTTCCATATCTGCTTCTTCGACATCTGTCGCTGCCTCACTACTCGCCGATGAAGTGGTTGGAGGTGGCATGCTCTGTCGTGCCCCATCTGTCTGAGCGTTGAGTTCGCCTGCCAAACTTGGTTCCTGAAGTGAGTACCCTCTTGGGGTTGAATCACCTTCTTCAGACGAGGACCCTTGGGACGAACTTGACTGGTTCTGATTTCCTAGGAGCCAAGGGCAATGCTTAAGATGGATCCGGTGGACAACCTTCTCATGTCCCACCGAGTTGCGAATAACATACACTGGCTGATCTGGGTAAGGTCGCTTGGTAATGAGATAAGGCTCTGCCTCCCAGTGGTCCTGGATTTTCTTCCGTCCACGATAATCCTGCTTCCGAACAAGGACGTACTGTCCAACACCCATCGGTCTTTCAAAAGAGTGGCGGGCACGTAGAGCTTGCCGAGCCGCAGCAGCACGCTTAGTATTTTCCATCGCCACTCTGCGGGCAACCCGCAAGGCCTTCTGATGTCTCCGCATGTACGTTGGGATATCATGCGACTTCCTCTGAGGGGCTTCCCCGCCTAAGTGTATACTTTGGGGAAAACGACCGTTCCGACCAAACATCAAAAAGAAAGGGTCTACCCCAGTGGTAGAATGTTCAGTGTTGTTGTAGGTATACACAAGGGTCGGTAGGTACTCCGACCATCGCTGCTTCTTATACTCTGGGAGGGATGCCAGCATTCCATGGAGGGTGCGATTAAATTTTTCGCATTGGCCGTTCCCGGCTGGGTGGTACGGTGTGGTTCTGCTTTTCTGGATGCCGTACATCGTACACAATTCCCTGATGACTTCAGATTCAAAATTTCTCCCACAATCAGAATGAAGACGGAGAGGACATCCATAGGGTAGGAAAACATGCTTAACCAATGCTTTGGCCACTGTGATAGCTCGTTGGTTCTTGGTGGGGACCGCCCAGGCATACTTCGTGAAGATATCGGTTACAATCAGGAGGTTCTCATATCCATCATGAGATGGCTCTAGCACTGTAAAGTCCATTGCCAAAGTCTCCAAAGGTGCAGTAGCACACAGTTGAGAGAACTGGGGTTTTGTCTGACGGACCGGTGGTTTGCTTATACTGCAGCGCTTACATTTTGCACACCAATCCTTTATGTAGGCCTCCATGTTGTGCCAGTAATACCGGTTCCACACCAAACAGAACGTACGCTTGGGACCAAAATGTCCTCCGTCATCATGGAACATGCGAAGAACTTGGTCCCACAGCTTTTCTGGTACCATAAGCTGTTGATGGATCTGATGGTCACCAGGGGAGACGACTTGGCGGTAGAGGAGACCAGCAAGGATGGAGTACCTCTTCCAGTCACGAAGATGTGCAGTAACTTTACGTTCTAGTACCTTCCGCGTGGACCGATCGGGCTTCATCCCCTTCTTCACAAAGTGAACAACCTGTCCAAGCACTGGATCCTCAGTTTGGAGTGTTACCAGTTCTTCCTCTGAAAAACCAGGGAAACACCGGGTCCCTCCCTCCTGGAATGCTCTGATACAGTGAGACACAGCCAATGGAAACTCAGTGCCTGGAGAGTGGGCATCGATACTCGCTGCGATGGTTGATGAGCTTACAGTACACGGAGCAAGCAGCACATCCACGCTCTCACCATCTTGGTCTTCGGTAGTCACCCGACGGGACAAGGCATCTGGGGCTTGGTTGTTACGGCCCGGCCTGTATTGGAGCTCGTAGTCGTATGAACTCAGTTGTTGCACCCAGCGCATCTCCGTGCATCCCAGGTTTGCCTTCTGGATAAAGAGTAGAGGATGATGGTCCGTCAAGATCATGCATCTAGTGCCGAGGAGATAGTCCTTGAAGACTTCTGTTACCGCCCACTTTATGGCGAGTAGCTCCAGTTTAAATGCACTATAGCGACCACTGCGCTCAGCTGGCCGAAGTGCCCGTGAGGCATACGCAATAACATGCTGTTTACCATCGACACCCTGCTGTGACAGTATTGCTCCGAGACCTGTTGAACAAGCATCAGTCTGTACCTCAAATGGCTTGGAAAAGTCTGCGTAGCACAGAATGGGTGCTGTTGTAAGACACTGTATGAGCGACCTGACAGCAGACCTAGCTTCATCATCCAATGTCACGTTCTGATTTGAACCTGCTGTTCTACCCTTCCGGGTCTTACCACCCTGTAGATAACGAAAGAGGGGAGCAGCAACAGTAGCGTAGCCCTTGATGAACCGTCTGAAAAACCCGGTGAATCCCAGGAAGGACCGTATCCCCTTCACAGACTTTAGCTCAGGCCACTGCTGAACCACTCGCACTTTCTCGGGGTCTACTGCTACTCCAGCACTAGAGACCCTGTGGCCAAGGTACTGAACTTCAGACTGTAGCAGATGGGACTTTGACGGCTTCAGTTTTAGGCCGTGCTCCTTCAGCTTTTGGAAGACCTCGTCAAGGTGGGTAAGGTGTGTGTCAAGATCAGGAGAAAATACTATGATGTCATCTAGGTACAGCAAAATGTAGTCGAAAAACTGTTCCCCCAGGCACCGTTGCATGAGGCGTTGGAATGTCGCAGGTGCATTCGAAAGACCAAATGGTAGGCGGGTGTACTCAAATAACCCAAAGGGCACCGCAAACGCCGTCTTCTCTACATCATCGGGGTGCATTGCTACCTGATAATATCCGCTGGTAAGGTCTAAGACACTGAACAATCTCGAACCTCCCAGTGCCTGTAAGGACTCTTCTATCCTTGGAAGCGGGAACGAGTCCCGTTGAGTCAGCTGGTTTAGGCGCCTGTAATCCACGCAAAGGCGAATGTTGCCGTCTTTTTTGTGGACAACCACAACCGGTGACGCCCACGGACTTGAGCTCTCCCTAACAATACCCTCCTCTAGTAGACCGTGAATGTGGTCACGCACTGCCTTGTATTGAGTTGGCGGAAGAGGCCTATGACGCTGTCGTATGGGGTGGGCACTGCCTGTGTCTATTTGGTGTACCACTGTGTCCGTATAACCCAAATCACGCTCACTCTGGGAAAATGACCCTTTGTGTCTTTCGAGGAGAGACTCGACCTTCTTCAACTCATCGGTACTCAAGTGGTCACCAACATCTACCCGAGATAGTATGGAAGACCCATGGTCATCTACAGTGATGTTGGACACTGCAACGCCTACGCCACCAGAATTGCCGCTGTCATCACAAGCGACCGAACCCAAGTACAGTGTTCCCAATTCTGCAGATGCAGGTATTACAATGTCCACATCTGTCTCGTTGAACAACACAATGTCAAACTGCCCGCTCTCTACCTTCACCCAACTGGGAGGAACTGTCAGTTTTGAAGGAGACCCGATCCCGCTGGGCTCCAGCATTGCCTCATAGCTTCTGCCCTCCGGACCAGTGCACCCCCGTCCACGAACAACAACTCCCTGTCGGGCCGAAACTGCGATGGGTGGCCCAGTCGTAAATGCCTTACCAACTCTGCCATCACCCTCTCCGAATCTCATTGTCTGCCCAACAACCTGTAGGGTCTTATGCCAAAATGTGTCTGGTGAAGGCCAAGGGATCTTTTCTAGGTGTGGAGCAGAACTCTCATTCATCAGCTTCTCCCAGCACTGTTGGAGGACATTCATCCCAAGAATACACTGCACACCCTCCTTTTTCCAAGCCTGCTGTGTCTTGCAGTCTTCACGAAGAACAAGGACGACTCGTGCCCCCATAATTTGGCCAACGGCATGAACGTCAGTTTCAAAGAACCCGATGTATGGCATCTCGACTCCATTAGCTGAGACTATGGAGAAAGGTCCCGGAAGTGGTTGTAACTGAAATCCCTTTGGAAGCAACTTTCTTACAAAGTAACCTTCCCCCACTGTGGTGACCTGTGATCCAGGATCAAGTAGACTAGAGACTGGGGTCCCCGAGAATAGTACTGTAGTCGAGAAACATTCACCCACTGCTCGCGAGAGAAAGTCGCTATTTATCTCAACACTTGAGCCATTCAGGCCAACCTCTGCAGTATGGCCCACTACTGTAGAGGCAGCTCGTTTAACCCTTCCTGCTGATGCTGGTGCCGTGTGGCGTTAAACACCGGTGGCCGCTGGCTCTCAGGAGCTGTCATGTGATTGGTGGGAACAGGCGCAGTTGGTGCCCCCCTTCTTGAAGGGCAGTCCCTCGCAAAGTGTCCAGGGAGGCCACATGCATAACACAAGCTACGCCGATCTGACCAACTTGTATCCTGTCGGCGAGCGCTTCGCTGCATGTTGTTTCCTGGTGGTCCAAAGAATGGCTGTGGTGGTCCTGACCTCTGGTAAAAAGGTTGTGCATCAGGAGGGTACACGGGATGCCCCCACGGTCGCACAATACCCTCTATCGCCTTAAGGACGCCATCGGTCATACTTTTGATGGCTCCCAGGATCTCTCCATCATGGGTAGGCCTTTGGTCAAGACGAACAGTTGCCAGGTAAGCAGCATTTGTTCCCACAGCTTTGCTTCGCGCCTCTTCTTGACCTTCACGTTTGATGACATATTCCCGCAACTCCCGGAATGACGTCACTGCCCCTCGTTCGTAGAGGTCACGGCAAGTGATCCGCATTATGGTCTCATTTAATCCCTCAACGAATTGCTCCACTAGCGCTGAATTTGGGCTTGAGAAGAGCTTCGCATCTCGTCTAGTTAGCCGCAGAAACCGTTTTTCCAGGTCAACTGCAAAATCCCTCACACTCTCTCCTTGCTGCTGCTTGCGTTCTAGAAACAGTCGCTGTAACTCTCCAGTCGAAATCTTGTCTCCGTAGGACTGCTTAAGGAAGGAGATAATTTCATCAATGGTCTTGGTTTCGGCTATGAGAGCCTTCACTTCCAACTTCGGTATCCCCTTCAGGTAGTCAAGGAGAAATGCCCTCTTTTGGCTGGTAGGTATGGCATAGCGCTGAAATGCACCTTCGATGGAGATAATGAAGTCTTCTATTTCTCCTGGTTTTCCATCGAATGTTACAATCTTTCTTTCTGGTGCCATGACAAGCTGTGCTCGAGTTGACCCCACCGGGCCGGGGGCATCCGCCTTCTCACTCTTCAAAGGGGCGCTCTCGGGGATCAGCACAGTGAAAACCCTGTCTCCCCAACCGTCTATGGGTGGGCCAACCGTGTTCTTGTGGGGTGGAACAACTACCTGGTCAGCTTCATCTTCGTACAGCAACCCTTGAGCTGCTGGGAACTGGGCCTGTAAGGCCCTTAGGGCAAGGGGGCCATTTTCTCCTGTCAGGGGAAATTTACGGACAAGTCCGTTTGAGGAAACCTTTACATACTTGGCCATGTTAACGCAAATCTCAATTGTGTGAAACAAACAAAAGAGTAATTCAAAGTTAGATCACAAAATGACTTGAATAACTCTAATAGCCTTAATTAACTGAAGTGCAGATTTTAACAATTACATATACTTTTGCCACAATAGCACAAACTAGCTAATACCCTCCAAGCATGGACTTACAGTATGGACTTACCACAATAATGTTATAGGAGTGCGCACACAAACCTTCTTGAACATTTAACAGCACATACTATTAAGGAAAAACAACTTGCCTTATTATTTACTCAGAGGGCGCCCTATTGCTTATAGTGTCTACCCACAAATAAAACGAATAATACTTTTCTACTATTTAAACGCCCTGTTGTTGTTTCTTACTTTACTTTATTTTATCTATTTATTTTTGTTTTGTTTTAACAATTACTCAATTCCACTTTCTACAGTTGGTAGATAAACACTCTTTCTGTGTAGGTAAAACTGGAAACACCTGCCGACAATTATTTAAGTACGCATCTGCAAATACAACAGTTCACTTTCTTCGATACAAAAATGCAATATGTGTTATTCCACCTACAGGTATATATATCAATTGTATTTCTAACACAAGGGAATGATAAAAAACATGTAGCAACGTGAACAATTATGGTAGTTGTCAGGTCTCAAAATTCTGACCAGACAGAGGTTTTTCAAATCAAAAATTACAAAGCAGAATTCCTCCTGTAAAGCACAACACAATAATCAGCAATTGAAAAAGTCAACAAACTTTTGTGATCTTACAAACAGGAGAAGCCAAAAACTTTTCACAAATACTTTTTTTTTCAATGTAACACTTGATCTAGGGCAACAGTAATCGGCTAATTTGTTTGTTTAAGCACCAATTTACATGTGAAAACTGTTACTACAAAAAATACTCCCTTTGATATTTACTCATCTCCTATCCTGCCGACTACGCTTGTGGGGGACGTCGGTGGCCGTCGGGGTCCCAGAAGTGGTTAGTTAGATACACGGTGGGCGATGGGTACTCCAGGGGGGTTGATGAGAAGAGGGCACGCAGGTTCGGGGGGTCGGAGAGTAGGTGTAATGAGTCAAGGTCCACACCATGCTGTGCTTCTGATGGTTTATTGTTCTGGGGTCCAAGACCCGGCCTGTGAAAATTGGGCAGGCACTGACATGCCGTGCAGCCCACGTGGTTCAGAGGGGTATAAAATAGAACATACAGTACATGTCTATCAAACAGTTCAAACAAGTAAGTTGGGCTTGGGTCTACTACAATTGGAATTTAGCACAGGAACATTATAAAAACAATGAATAATTTCCATATTTGAAAACCTCAGTTGACATGTCCTACTTGAAATTTAATACCAACACGAACTACACGTACAAAATTGAGACCATCTTAAGTTCGTTTGTTGTACATGGCCGCATGACCTCCAGTAATTGGTTTGATTAACTCCAGCAGAGACGGCAGTACTGTAATAAAAGTGAGTACAATTAATGTGTACATTTTTGTAAACAGGAATAACGGGCTAGGATCAAAAAGGTTACAATACATGGAAAATCATGAAATTGACAATCTCTAAATGTGGTACGTTGGACCTCCCCACATACATGTACAATATATACATGTACAATATATACATGTACAATATATACATGTACAATATATACATGTACAATATATACATGTACAATATATACATGTACAATATATACATGTACAATATATACATGTACAATATATACATGTACAATATATACATGTACAATATATACATGTACAATATATACATGTACAATACATACATGTACAATACATACATGTACAATACATACATGTACAATACATACATGTACAATACATACATGTACAATATATACATGTACAATATATACATGTACAATATATACATGTACAATATATACATGTACAATATATACATGTACAATATATACATGGTGCGAAATACCGTACCCTCTGGAGACATGAACACAATGTGTACAATGGAGACAAAACGTCTCCGGAGGGTAAATTTCTATAGATGAATAGGTCTCCATTGGGAATTTCACGAATTAGATTTTTGGATTTTACTTAAATTACTCAAAAAATAGGATTAGGATGTGGGTTAGGGTTCGTGTTTGGGTTATAATATAGGGTATATTGGGTCGAAATTTCCACCCAGGAAAAAATTATGGTTAAAATGGGAGCATTTTGAAAAACGTGCTCGACTTTCTAACCATTTTGTACACGAGAACAAAGCCATGTCTCCACGGTGATACAAAAATGCGAATGTGTGTACAATATATACATGTACAATACATGTACAATATATACATGTACAATACATGTACAATATATACATGTACATGTACTCCCAAGTCTGCTTGGAAAGAAAAAAAGATGCCTACACAAATGTGTACATGTACAACGTGCATCTAATGTCACAAAATGAAATTAGACATTTAGTTGGGCCTAAGAAGAGTTAAACAAGAACAATATCTATGTTTTAGAAAAACATTCTCATAATTAAAAACATCCTACAATAACAACTGCCCCGCTCGAAAAAAAAAGGTCTCCACTTCTTAACCCAAAAAAAAAGGAAAAGTAAAAGGGCTTGTTTGGTGCCTCTTCCACCCTACTCGCCTTCGATACTTCACTTATTTAAGCACAATTCTTTTGCAGAAAGAAAATATGCTCAAAATATAATTTAAAACATTAATAATATTCATGTATCCTCCTTAGATAGCGACAAGCAATACAAATTGATAGAATACAAAAATACGGTGAAGATACTTGGACTAAAAGGAATGGAAGAAATCTGGGGTCTAATGAGCATTACACACAAAAAAGAGTCTGGACACCCTTGACTCTCCCTTCAATGGATTATTCTCTGCATATTTATACCCCCCCCCCCCCCCCCCCACACACACGAACAAAAATATACCTTGCCAAAACAGAAAAGGGAGGACATTGTGGGCAGGCACTTTCTCCTGGGACCCCGATAAAAAAAAATAATAATGATGAACTTTACCTTTAAGCCCTGAATGTTCCAATATGTAACAATTGGCATAACAATAGACTCACTGGAACATCTCCCAAATGTGAACTTGTGTTTCAATTTATACTCATGGTTTTTCTATACGACAGTGGACTTCGTATTAAGCATGTTGTGTTTGCGAAATCTACACCTAAAAAACTTTGACGCAGGTATAAAGCGAGTCTTTTGCAAAATAAAATGAGTTTTTAAAAGCATCCGTCTGGTATAAAAAACAAACTACATTCATGTTAAGAATGAACACGGGCAATATGGGGTTTTAAGGGGTGACCAAATCCCTTCCATCCTTCATCTTCTGTGGATCACAATTAATTTAATTATTTTTGTCGCTGCAAATTTCTTAGTTACACAACAGAGAATTGGTTCCGGTATGTCTAATGGCACCTACTGTTTAATAATCTCTCAGTGTAGAAGATTTAGTTGTTAAGGAAGCCCATTGGATCTCTCTTGCGTATCTGATTCCTGACAAAATCTTTAACATTTTGCCAGGATCTGTTTGAAAAGGTGGTTGGCTCAGTCCTAAACAGTACCATGATGGCAGCCTTCCCAGGTAATGTTCTACTCTGAAGGTAGCCACGGAGGTGCTTAGCCACTGCCCCCTTTTCACAAGAACTCCAAGCTCTCCTCTTCAGGCAACCCTCGGATCCCTTTGTGTCAGATGCACCTATAGGAATGATAATGCATGTACATGTATTACCGAAATGCGGGAGCGGGACATATTTTGGCACAAAACAAATATAAATAATCTTTGAAATACAAGTCATCAGAACCCCTACCCTTTAATATATTTTAGAAAAACATTCAGGAGTATACCTGTAGGTATATGGCGGTAGTGTGACTAGTTAGTGTGCTTACTGCGAGGAACTTTTGTTTGGTCCCTACATGGCTTTACAAATGCAACAATTAAAGTAAACACTGTGCAACTTCTTTTATACTCAAAGGCAGAAAAGTTGACAAGATAAACTGACTTAATATCCCACTTGATTAAACTGTATACCTTTCTTCTGTCTGTCCTTAGTACACATAGGTGGCTCATTTGGCTGTTCAGCATCAGACTGATCAGAGTCAACATCAGATTCTGCATCAGTGTCATACTTTAAAAACAAACAGTGTATAATTTTAAGATTATATTGTTTGCCCTTCACTTAAATTTCACACAATATTTATTTGTCTGCAGTCTTCAACGTAAAACTACATACTCATGCAGTCTCTAGCATTTAGGGCTGTTCATTTATTTTACAAGTTAGTATTATTTTTTGTTCTACCAAAATAGGTTGGCCAAATTGTTGAATATTCAATACTCGGCGAACAATTAGTTTGTCATGTGTCATCTGCAATTGCATGCCACACTAGTAACAATAATACCGGGTTTATGGACGGCATCAATGTACCAAATATTTAAACCGGCAAAACCAAATTTAGTATATTTGTGACAGTCCTATTAACAAACAATACTCATATTCCCCCCTCCCCCCCCCCCCCCCCCCCCCAACGTTTGTTTTTTGTTTGTTTAGTGTGGGTTTTTGGGGGGAGTTGAAGAGAAAGGAGTTGGGACAGAACACAATGCCAAAGCTCATTTATGTAGTCCATAAGGAAAAATTAATCAAATTTATTTTACAGGCATTTTACCTTCGGAGGGATCGAGTTGGACATCTTTCAAGCTCTTTCCTGCAAGGCCCTGGATGTCGCCCCTTTCCATTTTTAGGAGGACTTTCGAGACTTTTGCCAACTGCAACGTTGATTCTGGAAGGCGATAGTATTGTCTGTGTGTCCGAACATCATGCCCCATAAAATTGGCAAGAAGGTCCAGTTCATTGTCCTCCAGGTTCATTACCTGCGAAACAGTTGCAATATGTTTTCGCAACCTTGTGGCTCTCAGATTAGCTGGTTGCTGTGCATTGCACAGGTTGGCATGTTCACGGACAGTGTCTGAACCTCTGAGATGGCTTACCCCATATCGAGCTGCAAACAAGTAGGTTTTGTTCTCATCAATTCCTGCTTCAGTCCTCTTGGACGTCAACGTATCCAAGTTATGTTTCATGGCAGCAATCAGAAGGACAGGCACAGTTCTGGAACGTTTCCCAATTATTTCAACTCGCCACAGAACCCGGCAGAGAGCTTTCTCCCACTTTGTCAGTGCCCCATCTATTATGCCATCTTTGCCATTGGTGCACTTATGGTAGTCGCCAATGGTCATCTTGGATACTTCTCCTGGGCGCTTGCGGTTGAAAACAATGACCTGGGTGAGGAGCACTTCAGCAAGCCTTGGCCATGCTTTCTGGATTTCTTCTGATTCAGTCGCATTTCTCAGCACCTCTTCTCTTAATCTGCATGGCCTCATCTTTGAGATAGACCGACAACTTGACCACATCCTCCGTCAACGGCAACAACTTTGGGTTGTTCCTCTTTGCCTCACACAAAGTGCGCAAGGCATGGTGACTAACTTTATCTTCCCACTGGGTGGAGTACAGGCACACGAATGCTTTACACCTCTTTTCAGTAGCGTCATCACCTGACATGAGCGATTCACCACGCAGAATTTCAGAGCATGTCTTCAGGCTGTGTCCGATCTTTAAGGCAAGACTGGGTGTGTTGTACAAGTTTGATCCTTCATCGAAGCCTGCGGCCATTCTTGTTGCACATACTACAGCTTCAAACTTCTTGGGACATATGAGCTCAGCTAATCTGGCATTTCTTTCACCTGTCAAAGTTCTGTATTCCAACACCATTCGTGAAACCTCCCTCACCCGTTGTCTTATATATCCTTCTTGTTCTTTGCAGTGCCCATGTTTCATTGTTAACTTCTCTGCAAACTTCTTTATCAAGCAGTCAGATTTGACCACGCGAGAAATATCTTCATCTTCGACAGTATTTCATGAGTCCTTTGACCAACCCCAGGTGTACTTGGAAGAAGCATCCTTCCTGGCTTACAGTGCAGAGTTCTTTTCAATTTTTTGAACAATGCTCAATTGACTGCTCTTCTTCAGGTTTCTGGCTGCATTTGTGCTTCCACAAATCGGACTTGGCAAAATAGCCATAGCAGTGTTGGCAAGGAAGATAATCCCCAGGGCTAACATCATATGTAGGCCGATAAACTACAATGAGAGTGCCTGTTCCTGCTTGCATAACTGAGGAATTGTGTAAAAAATTCCCATAATTTCGCATCAGGGTAAGCTGCTTCTTCTGGTCTTGAATGTCTGTCGTAGCAAGCCAAGCCTTAATCTGAGGTTCATCCTTATGCATTGGAGTTAGCAAGTGGTGTGGAAGTTTCTTTTGCTATGTAAGGCAGAATGGACAATACTGTGGCTTGTCCCAATGACGCTTACCCTGTTCATTTGATGTTGTCAATACCTCAATGTCCTTTGAGCTGGAGACAACATTGCTGCTGTCTGGCTCATCAGTTGGCACAGACTTTGATACAACAGAATTTGTAGCTTCCGGAAGTCGCCAATTGGTTCCTGCTGGTATTTGTATGATGGGACTTGAGGGCCTTGGATTTGCATCACATTCATCAGAAGATTCTGGAACTATTTCGGATTCGTCTGACGAATATGGCATGATCGAAGTCCGAGTCGTCGTCATCTGTAAGGTTTTCATCTGTAGATTCATCGAAGACGTCAAGTTTACTTGAAGATGCTGGACAAAGATTCACTTGCAAATTTCCAGCTTTGACAGAAGATGCAGATGATTCAACTGCTGCTGACGGAAAACAGCTGGCTGATCGCACAAATGATGCAGGAATGAAGCCTTTGTCTGCCGATTTAACAAATGATGCAGCAACACGGCCTGCAGATTCAACAAATGATGCAGGAATATAGCTTGACGACGGTGCTGCAGGAACACAGCTTGTCAACAGTGATGCAGGAACACAGCTTACTGACAGTACTGCAGGAACACAGCCTACTGACGGTACATGTACTGCAGAAACACAGCTTGCTGACGCTGATGCAGAAACACAGCTTGCCGACAGTACTGCAGGAACACAGCTTGCTGATGGCGATGGAGGAACACAGCTTGCTGGTGGCAATGCAGAAATACAGCTTGCCGACGGTGCTACAGGAACACAGCTTGCCGACGGTACTGCAGGAACACAGCTTGCTGATGGCGATGCAGGAACACAGCTTGCCGGCGGTACTGCAGGAACACAGCTTGCTGATGGCGATGGAGGAACACAGCTTGCCGACGGTGCCACAGGAACACAGCTTGCTGATGGCGATGGAGGAACACAGCTTGCTGATGGCGATGGAGGAACACAGCTTGCCGACGGTGCTACAGGAACACAGCTTGCTGAGGGCGATGGAGGAACACAGGTTGCTGATGGGGATGGAGGAACACAGCTTGATGATGGCGATGGAGGAACACAGCTTGCCGACGGTGCTACAGGAACACAGCTTGCTGATGGCGATTGAGGAACACAGCTTGCTGACGGTACTGCAGGAACACAGCTTGATGATGGCGATTGAGGAACACAGCTTGCTGACGGTACTGCAGGAACACAGCTTGCTGATGGCGATGGAGGAACACAGCTTGATGATGGCGATGGAGGAACAAAGCTTGATGATGGCGATGGAGGAACACAGCTTGCTGACGGTACTGCAGGAACACAGCTTGATGATGGCGATGGAGGAACAAAGCTTGCTGATGGCGATGGAGGAACACAGCTTGCCGACGGTGCTACAGGAACACAGCTTGCCGACGGTACTGCAGGAACACAGCTTGCCGACGGCGATGGAGGAACACAGCTTGATGATGGCGATGGAGGAACACAGCTTGCCAATGGTGCTACAGGAACACAGCTTGCTGATGGCGATTGAGAAACACAGCTTGATGATGGCGATGGAGGAACACAGCTTGCCAACGGTGCTACAGGAACACAGCTTGCCGACGGTACTACAGGAACACAGCTTGCCGACGGCGATGGAGGAACACAGCTTGATGATGGCGATGGAGGAACACAGCTTGCCAACGGTGCTACAGGAACACAGCTTGCTGATGGCGATGGAGGAACACAGCTTGCTGACGGTACTGCAGGAACACAGCTTGATGATGGCGATGGATGAACACAGCTTGCCGACGGTGCTACAGGAACACAGCTTGCCGACGGTACTGCAGGAACACAGCTTGCCGACGGCGATGGAGAAACACAGCTTGATGATGGCGATGGAGGAACACAGCTTGCCAACGGTGCTACAGGAACACAGCTTGCTGATGGCGATTGAGGAACACAGCTTGATGATGGCGATGGAGGAACACAGCTTGCCAACGGTGCTACAGGAACACAGCTTGCCGACGGTACTGCAGGAACACAGCTTGCCGACGGCGATGGAGGAACACAGCTTGATGATGGCGATGGAGGAACACAGCTTGCCAACGGTGCTACAGGAACACAGCTTGCTGATGGCGATGGAGGAACACAGCTTGCTGACGGTACTGCAGGAACACAGCTTGATGATGGCGATGGATGAACACGGCTTGCCGACGGTGCTACAGGAACACAGCTTAATGACGGCGATAGAAGAACACAGCTTGATGATGGTACTGGAGGAACACAACCGCAGTCTTGGTGTACATCCTTCCACTCTTTCTAAAATTCAAGAATAAATGTCAAATGTCAAGTTAAACCTACGAGAATGTCATTTCTGAACATGCTGTTCAGTGGCTGATGACAGGCACAACACATAGGTTATAATAGCAGCAAACATTTGTAAGGGTCAGGTGAAACAATTGTGTTGAAATGACAAGGAATTACCCATTTGCTTTCATTTCAAATGACCTGAACTCTCCCTATTAATAGGTAATTAATAAAAAGCATGTTTGCATTATGGACAGTAACTAAAACCACCTGAATCCAGGACGCTACATATTTTGAATTGTAAGTTTAATGTACGCAATGTATGTACCAGTAAGTAATATTCCAACAATACCAATTGGTCTTTACCTGTCTCCAGGGCAAGTCATCTGTTCCATAGTCATGTCGAAGTTCTGTGTTTAACTGAATATCATCTAGTGCAAACAAGCAAAGGTGGGGTCTTTGTGATGTTTGGAACACCATTTTTGTCACTTTGCAGTTTGGATGACTGCAGTCATTGTTGATCCATCTTGCCAGACAGGAATCCTCACTTGATGCATCAATCCTACAAATGCATTTCAAACAAAAACATGCCTTTTTTATTTATTTTTTCGTTTTACGAAATTTGAACTGATAAATTTGCTGGTTTGCATTGGCAGGCCTTTCTACAGTTTTTAAAAGTAATTTGTTTTGGTCATTGCTCAAATTGTCATTGCTAAATATTTATTTTATGACAAAACCAACCTATTTATTCTAATTTATGTCATTGACAGGCATGCAGTACCGTTGCATTACAGCAGGGCCATCCTTTACCAGCAAGAATTATGTAAATGGGTACATGTGACCTACAAGCTATATAATTTATAAATACAATAGAAAAATAGGGTGCCAACTTTTAATAAGGTGTCCACATGTAAAATTAAACAAAACCAAGTGCAAGACTGTCCAAACGTCAGAACAGAGTGACAAAAACACACTGGGACATGCAAGCACAATTGCACTAGTCAACACAGAAAATATTACCCAGTCCCCCATGAAATGAACTAATCTGTGCAAATGATGACAGAACAAGGACCCATTTTTTCAGGTATTATAATTTCAGGCAAAATTTGATAATTTAATTTTTAATTATACTGACCTGTACTCCACACGGTCCACACCATTGTGGCAAAAATGATACATGTACGTCATGTCATCACCTCCGTCATCTTCAGATTTGCTGAGATTTCCGGATCCTCTGTACTCCAGGAGAAAACTCCCCTTCTTGAAGAACTTTGTTGTGAAAAGCCCATTGCCTAACACGACATGGATATAAATAAAATTACTGTTATGTACGCGGTACAAACACCAAGCAAATTGCAAAAAACTAATCTTCATATTTGTGCCATTTAAGCTACCCGGTACACCATACATGTAAATGACTACATGTATTATTCTGTGTTTTTTTGCATTTAGGAAAGATTATGCTACATGTAGGATTGAGCCACCAGGCCCTTCTACCGTACATGTACATGTATATTGTAACTTTCATCGATTAAAACAAAAGTAACAAAAATCACAAGGGTAACTGACTAAGTAAATTAATTTTGGTTTCTTACCAATGCAATTGTTAATTAATTGTATTTAAGCCTTCCTGGTCAAGACCAAGACCACACCACTTCTCAGACTCTTGGGATGGTGAAATTCATCTCGTTCGGGTCTGCATCGTAGCCATTTTCTGTCAGTGCAACATAATAACCATTTATTAATGTTGTCACTTTAAAAGGTATGGTACACCATTGGTAATTGCTTAAATTATCATGAATGAGTGGATTTGGGGGGTTGTATTTTATTTTATTCACCTGTTCAAAGTTTTACAATAATGAATGCCGAGCAAGAAAAACAGCAATTATTTTTAACCGGTGTCTTTGGCAGTTGTTCTTCTTGTTGTTTTTGCGGTGATCGTGAATGTTGGTTATACAATTAAATTTGTTGGAACAATTACAGGTACATGTATCTATCGTAATCTTTTTGCTGAATGCCTATTAAGATATTTTTTAATAATTCGGAAAAAGAGTATAGTCAGTACTCAGTATACCCAACAAAAAAGGAGCCTTCTGAAAATATAAGGACTGGCCGGTGCACATGTAAATGTTAGAATGTGTATTGTACATCATACTATGCAATAGAGGACATGTACAGTAAGCCCTATTTATTAACAATTTAAAGTATTTAAAATGTTAGAATGTGTATCGTACATGAACTATGCAATAGAGGACATGTACAGTAAGCCCTATTTATTAACAATTTGGAGTATTTAAAATATTATAATGTGTATTGTACATGAACTATGCAATAGAGGACATGTACAGTAAGCCCTATTTATTAACAATTTGGAGTATTTAAAATATTAGAATACTGTACATGAACTATGCAATAGAGGACATGTACAGTAAGTCCTATTTATTAACAATTTAGAGTATTTAAAATGTTACAATGTGTAATGTACATGTACATGAACTATGCAATAGAGGACATGTACAGTAAGCCCTTTTTATTAACAATTTGGAGTATTTAAAAAGTTAGAATGTGTATTGTACATGAACTATGCAATAGAGGACATGTACAGTAAGCCCTATTTATTAACAATTTGGAGTATTTAAAATATTAGAATACTGTACATGAACTATGCAATAGAGGACATGTACAGTAAGTCCTATTTATTAACAATTTAGAGTATTTAAAATGTTAGAATGTGTATTGTACATGAACTATGCAAAAGAGGACATGTACAGTAAGTCATATTTAATAACAATTTGGAGTATTTAAAATGTTAGAATGTGTATTGTACGTATTTAAAATGTTAGAATGTGTATTGTGTATGAACTGTGCAATAGAGGACATGTACAGTACAAGCCCTATTTAATAACACATTGGAGTATTTAAAATGTTAGAATGTGTATTGTACGTATTTAAAAGGTTAGAATGTGTATTGTACAATGTACATGTATGAACTATACAATAGAGGACATGTACATGTATGTGGGTCTTTCCATAATAAGGGGGCCAAAGCAGGACATGGTGTTATTTCTCAAAATGTAATTTACTTTCTATATTCTTTGCATGTTCGTATGGTGGGGATAGCTCATACGTTTAATGTATAACTTCAATTTCTTGAATCAGATGTTTTGTTTTCATATACGATCCAAAACTATCCATCACACTGTAACGGAGACACCGGTGTCTCAGTTACAGTGTGAAGTGTGAAACTTGTGACTTGTTTTGCCATAAATTAGTAGGTTTTCATTGAAAATTAAAATTTCAAAGGGTAATATGAAAACATCATTGGTAAACTGTAATTCAGCTATTTTCAATGAAAACCTTCAAACGTTGGCCAAGCAGTAAAGGCCGACAGTTTTACGCGTAACCGTGACACTGGTGTCTTTGTTACACCGTGACTCAAAAAGTCCTGTCTCTCTTATTATTCATCATACATGTCTGAATCTAGCAAAGTGCATAGTAATACCTGCTACATGTACAATGACCTGTGACATCGCAGAGCACCCCGCGTATAGTGGTACGGTCAGCACGCACTTTGGCAGTGACGTCACAGAATACCCACAATGCTCGTTTTGCTCATCATAAAAATGGCGGCATGCAAAAGTTCAGTACGCGCTGGAAAACTGGCGTCGAATTTCCTTGATTTGCAGGTCAAGAATTGATCGTGAATACCTTAGAAGTTCGTTAACTCAGCTTGGACACATATGGACGGTTATTTAGACGATTAAGAGGTATTTTGTCAAGTATTTGTGTGGATTTTTGCGACATTTTGAACCACTTTCTAGAGCTTATAGGATTTCAATACCTTCTGGCTCGGCCTCTAGTAGCGCAAGATAATGCCCAAATGTTAAAAAAGCGATAACAAGAGGCCAGTAACTCTGTCTAACAAGGGGTCTAGGGCTAGACTACCGTCACCGCCACTACAGCGTTAAACCGACGACAGGCAATCACCACCCACTACAAGTAACACTAACTCTTGAACCAGGCTTCACTACCCCCGCACTTGTTCCCGCAATAAATACAATAACAGTACACGGTAAAGTATACAGCTACACTTACCGAAGCTAAGGCATAAACAAAAAAAATGTTATGTTGGCGTAACCCGACCGACCCTAAAAATACGGCCGACCCTGGATATTTTTGTTTTCAAGGGACGAAATTTAATGATTAAAATCTATATAAATCTAGTTATAAATACGTTTGAAACCATTTCTGACCGTTTCTCATTGTTGTGTGTGTGGATTGTGTATATATTGAACCTGGACACACTATCGTGTATCACTACCGGCTGAAACAATTAGAAAACATATCATTTTCATTGCTGGGAGGGAAAAAAAAAAAATTAAAAAAAATAATAAATCCCGACCTACCTACCCTATTTTTTGGGGCCCGTTACGCCAACATAACATTTTTTTTTTTTATGCCTAACGTTGAAACCCTGTTTCGTGTCGTGAGGAATCGAATTGCGCAAGTAATAGACAAAGGTCATGTAGCATAGCCACCATTTGCAAGAACTGCCCAATGCTTCGACGAAGCCCCGGACTATAGAACTCTACGCGCTGCTGATTGGTCGCGGCACACCACTGGATAGTCACCGACCTACGCGGTGCAAACCACTGATTGGTCCCCACCACTGATCTCTATAACTGGATAGGTCGAGCGGCTCTGCACGTGAAGCCATCAGCGGCCATATTGGGATATTAAAAACATTGCAGGCGTACACACGTTTGTATAGCGCAAGACCGAGAAAACGAATGTAATATCACAGGAAACGAAGTTAACATCACAAAAACAATCCAGTTTGATCAGGAAAATTAAGTTAAACATAATAACACCCAAGAATTACATGTATACGCCAAGTTTCAATGTTAAATAGGCATATTTTTGGGAAAAGATATGAGACATTCGTGTGAGACGATGCAATGCAGTGCAAAGTCTATGGGATATGTCGGACAAGTATTTTCAAGAATTTCCAACTTCTAAAATGTTTTTTTTTTGGTTGTTGGGTTTTTTGTTTTTTTTTGGGGGGGGGAAGAATTCCACATCATAACCTTATGCACAAACCATAGGAAAAGGCAAAACGAGTTTTTTTGGGATTAAGGAAATTCTTGAAATTGTTGGTTTAATTTTATATCCAGACACTAAAAAGTGCGTTTTATGATAAAATCAAAAAATGTTGAAAAAATGGAAAAAATGTCAGTGTGTTTCAGGAAAATTTAATTGGCACACCATGGTTTGTTCGTGGGGTTTTAAGGCAGTGTTCAGATTTGGAATCAACCTAATGTTTAGTAATTTGTTTAGAAAGGGTCCCAAAAATTCTTGCTGGACAACTGGACAAAAAAAAAATTATGTGGATTTGAGCTTAAACCATAGCGCTGTAAAATAAAGATACAGCATTAAACTATGAACTTGAGAAACTTGAAATAAATCACAATTAAAAATATCAATCACATGTGTAAATAATGACATAAGTCACACAATGGATTCAATTTTGCTTAATGCTTTTATTTTACATTGATACACTACATATAACATGTAATAACTACTGCCATAGTAACAATATGCTTATTATTTATTGTTTACTCGTGTTATAAAACCAAATAAAAAACAATTAACCCCCGACTGTTTATGAATTTAAAACCAAAACAAAACTTGCGATGTCATTTTAGAATAATAATTGTGATACTATGCAAAGATACATTTGGCAGCATTCTTCACAGGCCAAATTTTAATAGGACACCCTTGTACGGCTTTAACTTTGAATTGTGAGTGTTTCTAGATATTTGTGCGATATGAACACAATATTAAAGATTTGTACACCACAATTTTTGTTTTGTAACAAAGCAAAATAAAACCATGATTGAAAAGCAACATTTGACCGGGCGGCATAACATTTTAACAGGGCAGCATAAAAATATGACAGAACAGCGTAACATGTACACAGGGCGGCCGCTACCCAGTGATTGCGGAGAACACTGACTGGGTAAATCCATGTCATTTTAACATCTGTATAATTTGCTTTGAATATTAACAATACAATTTTAACCAGATTTGTCAGTTTTCATAAAACACATGTTCAATATATTTCCATGTTACAAAGATAGGTTTGTGACTGTTGCGACTGTTTTATTATCTGTACTTATATTGTTGAAACATGAAATGCCAAGATGCAGAGTTCTGCAATATATTTGCAGCACATCTATAGGAATGTGGAACACCGAGATAGCTTATCTTGGAAAACGTAGTTGGTCAATTAAGTTTCCGTATTTACTGATGGTTAAACAAAATAAGTTTTGACATTCGCTTTCATCTGTTGTCCCTCTGTCATAATGGGAGCAGTTCGTCCTATGACTTGTCCTTGTCCTGCCGTAATAAGCTGTACAGACTGACATCTTAGTAGCAAGAAGTGGACTTGGGTAAACCAATTAGCTGTAGTGAACAAAGAAAGAAAATATACAGATATAAATTAAATGCCAAGGAAAGAATGTTGTAACATGACGCTACATTTATTTGGCATACCCATTTCTTCAGAGAGTGAAATTTCATTTGAGCACTGTAAGGAATGTCATCAGGAATACGTTTTTAAGAGAGATTTGTGGGCGAAAATGAAATTGTTCTGAAGTATTGGAAATACGTGTCTACATCCTTCCACCATGATAGCCTTGGCCTACACCATGCATTTAATAATACTATTATTATTATTAATAGGTGGCTGTGATCATTGCGATATTGGGATAATTCTACAGAACATTAAATTTATGCACGTCAAATAGTTCATGACACAATGTTGTGTACGAATGTGTACACAAATTACCACCATGAACTGTTTGACGTGCAAGTCAACGGGACAGTCTTCATGGAATGGGTACAAAATTAGTCTGAAAATACCTGTATTGTTGATTTCAATCATATTGTAAGGGTATCCTAGACCAACTGATTCTTCTACTGTTCTTTCGAAATATCCCAGTTTTTCTTTCAGATAAAATGATGGATAGGACCACAATATAAAAAAATCCCGCTGGAATTCATGTGGAAACGAAAATATCGTTTTCGCCCAACAATGTTCTCCTAAATCTCTCTTAAAACCGTAGTCCTGACATTTTTTACAAAGATAGATACTGATCGCACTGTCTGCGAGTTTATTTAATAAATTTACTTATTTACAAAGGATTTTAATGCATTTTTACCCACCATCGCTGCTGCCACTGTCTCACTCTCGACGTGTCTACGCGTCTTTTGCATGCACGAAGGCAATGTTTTGAATACCCCAACATGGCCGCCGGTGACTTCACGGCTCGCTATCCCATCAATGTACGCTCGACCTATAGAGATCAGTGGTCCCCACACTCAATGCATTAAAGTTAATGAATTAGACAAGTTTTAGTCTGACCCCGTTTCGCCACAATACCACTGGCAGAAGTTTTTAGGTAACTTGCCTTTTTTTTACATTTCTCTTCATGAACTCAAAACAATTGCTGAAATAAAGTACTAGTGTAATGTATAGTTTAGTTTGTTAGGAGTGTCACTCTGTAACCCTGACACCAAATATTTGGTGTCAGCGTTACAGGTGAAATGTCGGTAAACACAAGGCTTTACGTACAATTACATGCTTTCTAGTGGTGTTTGTAAACTTTAATTGCTCTTCATAGTTGCTGCTTGTGCCGTCAAATGTGATTTCAGAGAAAAACAAGTAAATGTGTCCTAAGATATGACAAGTTCATGCCCAATTAGAGTAAATTGTCATAATATACTGAATTTCGTAAAACTAATTGATATTCGATTTTCAACTAATGTTGAACAAAGATAGTGTGAAAGTTATTTTTGAACCTAAATCAGTTGCAAATAGTTGTATGAAAAGCAACATGTCAATACCATATTATGTCAACAATAAGAGCTCTGACACAAATAAACAATTTGGTGTCACTGTTACAGGTGAAATTTGTGCTGTTTTATAATGTTCTTACTCTAAAACGAATCGTGTTACAGGAAAATGTTTTTGTTTTTGACAAAATGTAAGACTACAAAACCAGGTGAAGCTGAATTTTATATAATTATTTGAAAATTTGACCCCTAATGTCACACTCTGGCCTCCACATTTATGTAAACACCCATATACACCGGGATTGTGCGTGCACAATAATAATAATAATAGTGAGTAATTATGAGGCGCCCTTTATGACTTTATTATTGAAACAAATATATAGAGGATCAAACAAATAATATAAGACCAACAAAATATATATAGGTCGAAAAAAATATTATAAGACCAAACAAAAATATATGGGTCGAAACTAAATAATATAAGACCAAACAAATATATATAGGTCGAAAAAAATATTATAAGACCAAACAAAAATATATGGGTCGAAACTAAATAATATAAGACCAAACAAATATATATAGATCGAAACAAATATTATAATAATAATAATAATAATAATTAACATTTTTATAGCGCCCTAAAAAAACCATAAAATGCTCCTAGGCGCTGTACAAGTAAAAGTCGATATTAATTTAATTAAAAAGTAAACGTGATGATT
This sequence comes from Crossaster papposus, assembly GCA_037893245.1. Lineage (NCBI taxonomy): Eukaryota > Metazoa > Echinodermata > Asteroidea > Velatida > Solasteridae > Crossaster > Crossaster papposus. The sequence goes on from JBAIAA010000630.1 coordinate 3,148,987, forward strand.
AGTACATAAAAACTACATTAAACCTATAACTACAAACCATAATTACCTATAGATTTAAAAAAGCTTCCTTAAAAAGATGTGTCTTTAAACCTAATTTAAAACTGTCGACACTAGTAGATTCTCTAAGGGGAATTCCAAGCTGGTTCCACAGGCGGGGACCAGCCACGGAAAACATTCTCTCACCTGCGGAAACTAGCCTGGCATTAGGACAATTTAATCGAGACGTGTCTTGCGCTGAACGAGTAAATCTAGTTGGAACTCTAATACTTAGCATGTCACACAAGTAATTAGGAGCATATCCATGGAGACACTTAAACACCAAGAGACACACTTTAAATGTAACCCTGTACTTAACTGGCAACCAGTGCAAATGCATGAGAGCTGGGGTAATGTGGTCTTATACTCAGACTCATTAACGACCAAAGAGACAATTCTTGAGTTTATGGCCACAGCCTGAGATAACGCTTTATTCATCCGGATACCAGATTATGGGCATACCGGTAAATTATTAGTAAAGTTATTTTAATAAAATGGGCAACACCAGGCCCGACCAGAAATGGGGCAACAACAGGCCCCTGGGCAACACCAGGCCCGACCAGTATGGGCAATACCACATGCCCAAAGCTACATGTACATGAGCCAAATTCACTTAAAATGCTGTATAATTCACAGTTTACATGTGGATTAACACACGATAGCTTCCCACCGGTATTACGTTCAGTCGGGAAAACATAGCCTCAGGATACTTTCGAGCGCTATGGCAACCAATTCAATTTGCATAACAAATAGACATAAACCTGAAGTGATTTAAATCCCCCCAAATATGAGAACTTGGATTACTGGCTGTCTGCATCCGCAAAAATTGCCACCCGAGCACCCCAATGGGGATGAGCAATGCACATTGAACTTTGACCCGCAGACATTCCGAAAGGAAACCATTACAATGTATAAAGCCTCATGACACCTGCGAGCACTATATTGGAAAATTGCATAAATGCTGTGTGGTTAAAATGAATGGGGGGGTGGTGATGGGAGAAAATTTTGGGATGAACAAAATTGTGTCTGTGCACAAAGGATGGCTGTGACAGAGTGACTGTATTTTTCAGCCAGCCGAACGCCCAGAGACGCGACGCGCGCCCGGAGAATCTCATTGGTTAAAAGTTTAACCAGCTCAATTAGCATATCAGTGACCTTTCACATTTTGCATAATTATCCCTTATAAGGCAACTACCTTACCGGGCCTGTAATCAGAAATGGGGCAACACCAGGCCCGACCAGAAATGGGGCAACAACAGGCCCCTGGGCAACACCAGGCCCGACCAGTATGGGCAATACCACATGCCCAAAGCTACATGTACATGAGCCAAATTCACTTAAAATGCTGTATAATTCACAGTTTACATGTGGATTAACACACGATAGCTTCCCACCGGTATTACGTTCAGTCGGGAAAACATAGCCTCAGGATACTTTCGAGCGCTATGGCAACCAATTCAATTTGCATAACAAATAGACATAAACCTGAAGTGATTTAAATCCCCCCAAATATGAGAACTTGGATTACTGGCTGTCTGCATCCGCAAAAATTGCCACACGCGCAGAGCGCGCCCAAGGAGAAAGACAACCAGCAACCCCAACTACCAGGAGAGGCACTCACGAATTTGGAAGGGAGTCTAAGAGGAAATATGGGATGAGATAAACTGTTGAATATTCGAGGTGAAAATACGATTGCCCAACGGCGATAAGTGGACCCCGTCATACCTATACAAAGAAAATTCAGACCAATTAAATTGGGGGTGATGCAAACACAGCGCTCTTGGCAACTTTGCACATTGCGATCTTGCCCATCTATTTATAGTGCGGCGCTTGCGTTCTAATGCTGGCTGAGAATAAGCTCCGAAATAGTAAACTCGGGGAAGAATGTCCGACCATATGATTGTCAAAGTTCGGCACCATTCCAAACAATCGCGAAGCATGACCGCAACCCTTTGACGCAGAGCAAACTCATCCACCTTAACCAGGTCATTAGTACCTAAATGAACAATTAGAAAAACTGGAGGAGGAGAAATTTTACTCAACTCATCCCTGAGGTCATAAAGATCACCTACACCTGCCCCACCTTTACCCTTCCAGTGAATTTGAACTGGGAGGGCAAACCCACACTCAGCACGGCGGATGATCGAGTCACCGACTATCCAAACGGTATCTGAATAAAATTGTAAGCAAAATAAAATTAATCACAAACCAACCTGATCATGGTGTATGAATTTATTTCTGACTTCTATAAGACCAGCTGCGCCGACTAGCAAAGGTCGGAACCCGAAGTATTCGCTATGCTGCAAACCGGTATTGGGCGTATATAGGATAAGAATGCATTAGAACGCCAGCGCCCCATAGTCTGAATGTCAGCATTGGGAACCCCCATATGCGAGGCCGAAGATGCCGCCCCAATGCGAAACGAATGCCCTTTGATATGGGCCCCTTCTAGACCCAAAAACGCAAGAGCCTTCTGTAATACAGCATTGAATTGATGCTGTGTAAGTGGACTCCCATCAAAGTGACAGAAAAATGGACCTGAAATGCAAGGGCGAAGGGATGAAAAATGTAATAAGGCTGACACGGGGCAAAGGGCATTGTCGCTAGACTGTACTAAGCGAACGCTCTGGGGGAGGCCACGCTGATTATTCTTGGAATTTCGAAAACTAATGACCACAGAAACAGACTTGCTGTCATCATTAGCTTGAGAAAACTGTACATCTTTTGAACCCAAAACAGAGTCACCAAGGCTCTGCCTTGAACAAACTGCAAATTCGCTAACTCGCATAAAACCAAAAAAGGCACTCAGGAACACAGCTTTAAATAAAACTGCCTCGAAATTTGAAGAGCATACCGCAGGTAGAGAACCAAGAATGTGTCGCAACAAAGGCAAGGAAATTGGTAGCCGAGAATCTTTACTCGGGCGAAGCCGGCGCGCACCCTCTAATAATTTGGAAACAACAAAATCTTTGGTAGGGTCCACCCACCCGTATAATTTGTGTACATAACCCACACCTGACACATATGTAGCAATTGTGGAAGGAGATAAGCCTCTTAGTGAAAGCCATGCGACAAATTGGCAAATCTCATCAGCGGACGCCGGTACAAGTACTTGGCTTGACCGAGGCTGCTGCCTAAACTGGCTAAAAGCCCTCCAGCCCGAAGCATAGGTTTTGTGCGAATTAGCCGAAATTGCTGCAGACAATAATCGCTCCACTTCATCATCTACCAAACTAGAGGAAAGGGAGGAAGTGGGGTCATAACCTGGTCCGCATGGGGGGCTGCACGACGAAAACGGTCCATCTGAAAACGGGACAAAGCATCTGCGATGTCATTAAACTTCCCTGGCACATGTACAGCTTTAACTGAAATATTAAAATGTAGGCACTGCAGCACAAAGGGGCGCACTAGTTGCATAATACGTGCACAGTGTGAAGATTTCTTGTTAATGATTTGTACCACTGCCGTGTTATCCGTGTGAAAAATGACCTTGTGGCCAGCTAGCAAGGGGCCCCAGCACAGCAAACCGACATACAGTGGAAAAAATTCCAACAAAGCAATGGAGGGGCAGAGGCGCAAGAGGTCGGCCGGCCAACGGCCTTGAACCCATTTCCCACGAAAATATGCACCGTAACCAATACTAGCGGCAGCATCTGTAAACAGGGAAAGGCTAGCATTAGATTCCCATTCCGCATCCGGAAAAACGGAAACACCATTGAAATTTGTTAGGAATTCAAGCCAAGTTAGCAAATCCAGCCTAGCCCCTTTAGAGATGCGAACCCTGTGGTATGGCTGGGAGAGACCCGAAGCCAAAGCGATTAAGCGGCGCAGAAAAGCCCGCCCTGGAGGGATGGCCCTGCACAGAAAATTAAGGGACCCAACAAGTGATTGAATGCCCTTCAAGGAAATTTTTCGCTTGCCTAATACCTGCTCAATTAGACGGGAAGTGGTTAGTACTTTCTCTGTTGGGACACAGACTGTTCTATCTACGGTGTTGATGTCTAGACCTAAAAATGTTAACACTTGAGCAGGACCAACAGTTTTTTCCTCTGCCAATGGGACCCCTAATGCAGCACAGATGGACTGAAAACATGTTAATAAGTGCGCACAAGCAGGTGCTGAGGGGGCAACAAACAAAAAATCATCTAGATAATGTGTTACTAATGAGGAACGGGTTACGCGTTTCACCTGATGCTCGAGCAAAGAGCTAAATTTCTCAAATAAGGCACAAGAAATGCTACACCCCATTGGTAAACATTTGTCGTAATAAAACATGCCCTGAAAAGTGAAACCTAGCAACTCATAATCGTCTGGGGATATAGGAAGTAAGCGAAAAGCTGACTTGATGTCAGCTTTAGCTAACCAAGCGCCCTCTCCTGCACTGATGGCAAGAGCCACCGCTGTGTCAAATGAAGCATAATTTACTGCACAGAGATCCCGGTCAATGAAAGCGTTAATTGAATGGCCCATCGGAAAAGATAAATGGTGAATGAGACGAAATGAATTGGGTTCCCGTTTGGGCACTAAACCAATAGGGGAACACTGCAAATTGGGGAAAGGGCGCTCTGCAAAGGGCCCAGCTATCCTACCCAAAGCTATTTCTGAGGACAATTTGTTGTGGACAACGTTAGGTCGTTCAGCCGCTGAGGCCAAACAAAGGGAGTCCCGAGGTAAACGGGGGCCAGCATAACCTACAGTGAACCCCTTCAAAAACCCGTTGAACAATACCTCCGCATCGGCAACTAGAGGATAATCTACCAGGAATTCCCGCAAAACCGACACCTTAATTGGGGTTGGAAGGTCGAAAAGAGTGAGTTTGAGCAGCATTGCTGGATGCTGGCACAGGCTTGGAATTGGTGCCAACTGATGCACGCCTAGCCCCCGCATAGGGCTGGGCTCGAAAAGCCCCCCCGGCAGCTTGGGAGCTGCGAACATGTTGCATACCTAATGAGGTACCTCCACCTCCGGCATTTGGATGCACCCAGCGCGGTTGGCTGACTGCGCGGCAACGAGTGGCTCCGTGACCGGCACGCATGCATTTTTGGCAAGTGTGCGCAAATTTGCATTGGGGAAAAGTGCAACCCGCTGAAGAATTGTATGCAAAGCAATGGCCCGGCCTCATTTTGGGCCTAGTATTTGCAGACTGGAAATTACCGGCCTGGATAGCACCCCTCATCACGGGAGAAGTGACGCTTGCTGCCGCAACTGTGAGCCAAAGCTCGTAATCAATAACCCCCCATGACTGCGCTGGGTGAGCCTCCTGCCTAAGGCGAAATTGCTCGTCATAAGCTTTCCAACCAAGCCCTGGGAATTGCAAGGAAGCAGTGCGAATTATCTCTGCATATTTAAGCAGCTCTGGCCCACGACCTGGATGTTTAGCAAGATAAATCGACATAAAGACATGAAATGCAGATTGCCACATGTCGAATGTGTCAATCTTCTGGCGCTGCGCTCCCGGCTTTTTCAAGACCAAATTTCCCCCTTCGACAGACACAGTAAAATTTTGGCTGCGCTGTTCATTGGATTTTGCAATGACTGCAGTTGCAGCATCGCTGTACAAAACCGAAAAGTCAACAAAAACTCCTTGCCAAATTTTTTCGCGCACCGCTTGGGGAACGTGTAGGCCCAGCGGGGAGGCAACGCTGACCGCAAGGGCCGGGCAGCCTGCCATAGGATCTGGTGAAGCAATAATGTTAGCAGGTGACATATTAGTGCTAGAAATGCATTCATGCCCAGCACTAGTCATGACACTGACAGGGGTAGTTGTGGGAACAGAAAAATATGGCCGAAATGGAGGCCTCAACTCACCCCCAGGCACCAGACTGTTAGTGCCAGACATCAAAGAAACAGGAGAATTCCCCTGAACCACTGATTGTGGTTGGGTATACACAGAGTCAGAGTTCACTGCAGTAGTGGCAGTATGTCCACCATTGTTCGATGACGGCACTGCCCAATGACCAGCAGCGGTAGCGGACGACACCCGTGGTTGTGGTTGCATGACCCCCGCTGGAGCCGGGTACAACCCCGCACCGGGAACGCAAGATGTAGAGGGCGGTAGCTGGTGGTAGCGGTACACATCAGGCCCGTACGCGTGTGGTGGTGGCATGATGACGTCGGACTGCTGACCTGGCTGACGATAGTTTCCCCCGGAAACCTCCGCTGCAACACCCGCATGACCCAGCACGGCAGGCCCTGGTGGGACGCCACTAACGTCAGCATAGCTAGCAGTAGACGCAGGCATCGCAGGCTCGCTGATGTTGCTATAGTTACTGACGTAACCAGTCTGCGCAGACCGAAATGGAACCATGGGCACTGCGCTGCTCGACGAAAATACCGGCCGGGTTGGGACGTACAGCGTGGAGCCGTCTCCAGTGGGCGGAGGCACGGCCAAGCCCACGGCCGGGCTAACTAGTGGAACACCCTCGGAGAGCGGGAAGGATAAGCGAGCTCCACGTCTCGGATACCTGGCCCCGCGACGCGTCACACCGCCGCCGGACGTCTGGCGCCGGGTTCGCTGACTGGTAGTGGTAGTACTGGTGGTGTTGGTAGCACTAGCAGTGCCGTTGCTTCTCACGGCCGAGTCCCTAAAACGGGCCGGTCGCCGACGAGTACGGTGAAGATCACCTCGATTCATTTTTTGGCTTAAAATAACTGGACGAAAGTCGGCAAAATCAAGACCAAACAAAGCCACACGTGTCGGCGAAAAAACAGACGGGAAACAATGACCGGTGAGAAAACAAAAACAGGAAAATTCAAAGGAACAAAATGAAAATTTTGGGATGAACAAAATTGTGTCTGTGCACAAAGGATGGCTGTGACAGAGTGACTGTATTTTTCAGCCAGCCGAACGCCCAGAGACGCGACGCGCGCCCGGAGAATCTCATTGGTTAAAAGTTTAACCAGCTCAATTAGCATATCAGTGACCTTTCACATTTTGCATAATTATCCCTTATAAGGCAACTACCTTACCGGGCCTGTAATCATTTACGCCCACAACCCCAGACGGACAAAAGTTTGATGACCGGGAGATTTTGGTCTTATTGACAAACTGTTGGCAAGATGGCTACATGTCGGGATAAAGGGCTGTCGCTGAGTATAAGGCCTTTTACCCTGCAAGGGTAAAAGGAAATATTTTTTGGTACCTGTGAGCAACCTGGCTGCAGCATTCTGTACTCTCTGCAAAGGAGCCATGGATGAGGCAGAGAGGCCGATTAGAACAGCATTACAATAATCAATACGAGAAGTAACCAGCATATGAATAATCTGCTCTGTGGCGGATTGCCCAATATACCGCTTGATTTTACTAATGTTGTACAAGTGGTACATAGCAGAACGAGAAACATTCCGAATGTGGGATTGCATGTTCATGTTCATGTCAAATGTCACCCCCAGACTCTTGACCTCGGAGACTGCAGTGATATTGTGGCTTCCAATAGAAACCACAGTTCTGGGAATCTTTTTTAACAATGTAGATGATCCTATGACGAGAACATCAGTCTTATCATCGTTAAGTTTCAAGTAATTTGCCGACATCCAGCACCTGATATCATCACAGCATGCCTCCATCTCTAACACTCGATCATGCATATCATTGGGCGTTGGCCTTGCAGAAATGTACAATTGAGTGTCATCAGCGTAGAAGTGGCAAGTGAGACCATGACGTCGGATGATGTCACCCAGTGGTAGCATATACACATTGAATAGGAGTGGGCCCAGCACAGAACCCTGGGGAACACCAAACTGTAACGGATAAGAGGCACTCTCTGCTGAGGACGATGACCTTCTGTGGTTTTCAGAGGTGCTGGAAATCTTGACTTTCTGGTTGCGCCCATTCAGGTACGAAGAAAACCAGTCAAGTGTGCACGGTGACACACCTACATGTGTCATTAGCCGGCGAAGCAGTGTGTCATGATCGAGCGTATCAAATGCTGCGCTGAGATCAAGGAACACCAAGACTGAAACCTTACCCTGGTCCATGTTATGCAGGATGTCATTCTGAATACGGACAAGAGCCGTCTCTGTTCCATGAAAACGTTTATATGCTGACTGGAAAGGTTCATGGAGCTTGAGCCTCGTCATGTGATTGATAAGTTGCTGTGCAACTATCTTTTCGAGAATCTTCGAGCAGAACGGTAAGTTGGTGATAGGCCTGTAATGCTTGAGATTATCTGCCTGGTCAGACTTCATATTTTGAAGTTTTGGTATAGGTGTGATGGTAGAAAACTTGAACGCTTCAGGAAAAATTCCTTGTGCGATAGAAGAGTTGACGATCGATGTAATCACCGGCGCAATCTCCGGCAAGCAACCCTTCAAAAGCTTGGTTGGTATCGGATCCAAATCGGAGACTATAGGTGGGCATTTGCATATAAGTTGTTGCACTTGGGCACATGTGACCCCTTTCAGTCGAAGTTCACATTCATCAGGAAGAATGGGAACCGAGTCATCAGCAAAGTTAACTCTGCCAACATCGCAAATCTGTCTTAAGTTCTGGATCTTGTCATGAAAGAAACAGGCAAAGCGATTTGCCAGCTCCACCAGCGAGGTGTGTGCAGGTAGTGCAGTAGCTGTCTTAAGACCAAACAACAATATATGGGTCGAAACTAGATATATATAAGACCAAACAAATATATATGGGTCGAAACAAATATTATAAGACCAAACACATATATATAGAGCGAAGTGTTTCAATTGTATATAAAACGAAGTGCCACCAACGACGGCGGGTTGCAATATTTATAGAACGAAGCGAATTCCATATAAGGAAGAAAAAGTGATAATATATAAATCGAGTTTGCAAATAATATAGGACGAGTTTGCAAATATATACGACGAAGCGACCTGACAGAACCTAGCCCGCGATTCAACCCGCAATTCAGCCCGCGATTTAGCCCGCGATTCAGCTGGCCGCAGCTGTTTATAGAAAATTAGAATCCATGCGAAAAAAGGAGGTGCTGATTTAAAACTAGATTTACAGATTAGATCAACGAAATTTCGAAAAGGTACGGAAATTAATCCCCAATTATAGATTAACTTCAACAATAACTACCAGCAAGACTATAAATAGTATTCTTAACGTTTTTTCCTCCAAAATTGCCATTATATTAATCGATTCCAGAGAACCTCATTTTTAAGCGTTTCTCGCAACATATTACTTTCGAATCAATAAAATGCCGTCTTAAAAAAAAAGGTGTACCGCACATGTTTTGTAAAATTCATATTTTTACTTCATAATCGTAATTGTCACCTTCCTGGGCACACTTAATTTCAGCAAGAGCGTATTCCAATAAGCCGATCCGTTCCAAACGGCCTCTTAAAGAAGCAACGTTTTCGATAACATCTGAAAAATGCGGTATTTGGTGTTTCTAGTAAAACGCCGTCTTAAAAAAAGGTGTACCGTATTATTAACGACGGTGGGTAGTAATAATCGGCTGCATACAGCCCTTCTACAAAAGTCCAAGTCCATATTAATGATACTCACCAAAACATTTAAACTTTTACAACAAAGATATTGCAAACTAAATCAGTAAAGATGTTTTCACTAATTACATATCTGTCCTCTTGTTCATGTCTTATACTGCACTATATAAAGGTTGAGTAAGCAACATTTTATGAGCTACGACATAGGCAGACCACATAAGTTTAGTTAAATATTTCCTGGGGATACTAGTGTTGGAGATAGACTTTACCAAAACTTAAATATACACCGATAATTAAATTAACCAATTAACTTCAATTATCTTATTAGGTTCAAACAAAAACGTTCAATTTGATTCAGATCCGAAGAAAATCCCACAATGCATGTACATTGTTTAATAAAACTACGTTAAGGCATATCGCCTTATTGGAACGAGCCGCTAGTAAAATTAAGTGTGCCAACGAAGGTGATAATGTTGCGAGAAACGCTTAAAAATTAGGTTCTCTGGAATCGACTAACATAATGGCAATTTTGGAGGATTTTTTTTAAAGAATACTATTTATAGTCTTGCTGGTAGTTATTGTTGAAGTTAATCTATAATTGGGGATTAATTTTTGTACCTTTTTCGAAAATTCGTTGATCTAATCTGTAAATCTAGTTTCAAATCAGCACCTCCTTTTGTCGCATGGATTCTAATTTTCTATAAACAGCTGCGGCCAGCTGAATCGCGGGTTGAATCGAAGGCTGAATCACGGGCTAGGTTCTGCCAGGTCGCTTCGTCGTATATATTTGCAAACTCGTCCTATATAATCACTTTTTCTTCCTTATATGGGATTCGCTTCGTTCTATAAATATTGCAACCCGCCGTCGTTGGTGGCGCTTCGTTTTATATAAAATTGAAACTCTTCGCTCTGTATATGTGTTTGGTCTTATAATATTTTGTTCGACCCATATATATTTGTTTGATCTTATATATATATTTTCTCGTCCTATAACATATATTTTTGTTTGGTCTGTAGTGACGTGTATATTTTTGATTGTTTGTATTTTCAGCCAACAGGCGTTCCATACAAATAAGTATGCTAATGAGTTTTGGTTGCCATAGGCACTACAGTCTATCACGCTCACTGACCTCTACACCTTGACGGTTCATTGTCCATATTCTGCTGTGCTAACACTTGAAGTCGGCGCGAACTGGAAGTGCAACATGGCGGACCCGAGACGTCACTGCTGTGAGCCAATGAAATGTCCAGGTGTAGAGGTCAGTAGATTTACTCTGTACATTTTGTATTTATAAACATTACGTAATACGTATCGTACCAACACCTGGACATTTCATTGGCTCACAGAGTGACGTCGTGGGTCCGCCATGTTGCACTTCTCCGCATGCCGACTTCAAAATGAAACAATGATGATCTGTCCATGTATAGAGGTCAGTGATCACGCTGTGCTGCAGTTGCGCAGGGTGACATGTAGGTGACCTCTTACTTACCGTTTTCATTCTGCTTTGTGCAAGTTTTATTACAACGTTGAAAGTTTTCTCAAGAGTGTTATTCAGTCAATTGATGTGTATTTAAGTCTACTGATATTTCAGAAGTTTGTTAACTATGGATAGAAGGTGCATGACGAACTTGTGAGTTTTTGAGAGCATTACAACTTATGAACAACCAACATTTTGTGTGCCGTCTTTCACGATATTCAAGAGCAGACACGAGGCTTCATTAAAAGTAGTAGAACCCATTTCGTGAGAAAACACGTATTTCTACACTGGTGACCCTGTTTTGAACACTTGTGACCTTCTGCACAAGCCATGTCTGTGGATTTTAAACCTGATGGGACAGAGGGTACACCACCTACACCTCCATCTCCCTCTAACCCTTTTCAACCGCCTGTCATGCCGGTGATGCAGGCTGCAGTAAGCCTCAAACTACCTCCATTTTGGCCCAACGACCCGATCCTGTGGTTTACCCAAGTGGAGGCTCAGTTTGTCATCCGACATGTTACTACCCAGGAGACTCGTTTTGCCTACGTTATCGGATCTTTGCAACCGGAGATAGCACAAGAAGTGCGGGATATCCTGATCTCACCCCCATCGACGGACTGTTACAATAAGTTGAAAGCAGAACTCATTCGCCGCACTTCAGCTTCTGAGCAGAAACGACTACACCAGCTGCTTACTTCAGAGGAATTGGGAGATCGCAAGCCCTCGCAGTTGTTGCGTCGCATGCACCAGCTTTTGGGGGACAACTCTCTGGAGGAGAGGATTTTGAAGCAGTTGTTTCTACAGCGACTTCCCCACACCGTCCAGTCCATTTTGGCCTCCACAGCGGACACTGTGGGAATTGGAGCACTGGCAGATTTGGCTGACAAAATTGTTGAGGTGTCTGCCCACTCTACGATGGCATCGCACATTTCCACGGTTTCTTCACCACCCCTCCACCCCCCACAACGACACGCCTCCGCCGAGGCACGCACTCTGCACGACAAGGTTGATGACCTGACTAGGCAAGTGCAGGCCTTGACCTTTCAGCTACAGGGCATGCAGCGACAAGGACGTCCCCGCTCTTCCTCCCGCAGTCGACCCAGACAACGTAGTCCAACCCCTTCGGCAGATAACCAGCCATCCGGCGACCGCCAATGTTGGTATCATTGGAAGTACGGAACTAATGCACGAAAATGCACCAGTCCTTGTTCGCGACGCACAGAACCACAGCGGAACCAGGAAAACGGCCAAGCCAACGACTAGCGGCGACAGGTCGGTCTGACACCAATACTACAAGTCGCCTTTTCCATGTAACTGACAAATCCACAGGCACTCGTTTTCTAGTTGACACCGGTGCTGAGGTGAGTGTGTTGCCACGCAGTCACAAGTCACGAGCTCAACCTACTTCTATACAGCTACAAGCGGTCAATCACTCACCTATTGTAACTTACGGCGAGAAGTCTCTGACTTTAGACTTGGGACTTCGCAGAGTATTCCATTGGGTTTTTATTGTTGCCGATTTGCCAACTCCTATTATTGGAGCTGATTTTCTTCGGCAGTTCAGCCTACTAGTCGATGTAAAGAACCAGCGGCTTGTCGATTCCATGACTAGTCTTGCCATACAAGGAATCATGTCCGGTACCCCGTCCGCGAGCCCCATGTTTGTGAATACAACTTCATCACAATACGACGAGCTCCTTAGCCGGTATCCCGACGTAGTTCGTCCCGTGTATAAGCAAACAGAGGTACGTCACAACATCACGCACCACATCGAAACTCGTGGCCCCCCGGTTGCGGCTAGACCCCGTCGACTTGCCCCGGATAGGCTACCAGTCGCCATGGCTGAGTTTGACCATATGCTTAGCCTTGGAATTGTTCGCCCTTCCAGTAGCGAGTGGTCGTCTCCGTTGCACATGGTTCCTAAGACAACTCCCGGGGATTGGCGTCCGTGTGGTGATTACCGCGCCCTAAACAAGAGCACCATTCCGGATTGCTACCCAATTCCACACCTGCAGGATTTTTCCTCCAACCTTCACGGGTGCACGCTGTTCTCCAAGATTGATTTGGTACGTGCTTACCATCAAATACCAATGGAACCAGCAGACATCCGTAAGACTGCAATCACCACACCCTTTGGATTATTCGAGTTCGTGCGCATGCCCTTTGGGCTCCGCAATGCGGCACAGACTTTCCAAAGGTTCATCGACAAGGTAACCGTTTGTTTTTGCGTACATCGACGATCTGCTGGTAGCGAGCTCATCAGAGGCCGAACACCAAGAACACCTTCAACTCCTGTTCGACCGCCTCTCGCAATACGGCATAGTTATAAATCCCAACAAATGCCAGTTCGGCGTGCCGTCCCTTTCCTTCCTTGGTCATCTCGTCAACCAGCATGGAGTTTGTCCTTTGCCGGACAAGGTGCAAGTCATCAGAGATTTCCCGGAACCGGCATCGCTGACTAAGTTGCGGGAATTCCTTGGCCTCATCAATTTCTACAGGCGATTTGTTCCCCACTGCGCAGACATGCTTCAGCCCCTGACGGACCTGCTCAAGAGCAGGAGTAAGACAAACGAGCCGATCAAGTTCGGGCCGAATGAGGAGTTAGCTTTCGAGCGTGTGAAAGCTGCATTGGCCGACGCAACACTACTAGTCCACCCTCAGAGTGACGCACCGTTATGCCTTTTAGTCGATGCATCAGACAAGGCTGTGGGCGGTGTTCTCCAGCAACACGTCGAGGGTGTTTGGCAACCACTGTCGTTTTTCTCCAAACGCCTACAACCAGCGGAAACCCGCTATAGTACTTTTAGTAGAGAGCTTTTGGCTCTATACCTCGGCATCAAGTATTTCCGACACATGCTGGAGGGACGGACATTCCGTGTTTGTACTGATCACAAGCCCCTTACGTACGCCCTACATTCCAAACTGGACCGCCATTCTCCTCGAGAGATTCGACAACTGGACCTCATATCGCAGTATACCTCGGACATTAGACACATCAGCGGCCATGATAATGCAGCGGCAGATGCACTCTCTCGTCTGGAGGTTAATGCCTTACCAAATAACGGGACTATCAATTTCGACTCCATCGCTAAAGCACAGATCGATGACGACGAGTTGAAACATCTCTCTGACACCTCTCTCCACCTAACTGCCGTCCCCCTCCAGACATCGCAGGGTACCATTCTGTGCGATACCTCCACGGGGACGCCTCGACCCTTCATCCCAGCCCAGTTTCGTCGAACAGTTTTTGACGTTTTGCATGGACTCTCGCACCCTAGTATCAGGACCACACAGCAGTTACTTACTGCCCGGTTCGTGTGGCCTGGTATTAACAAAGACGTTCGCGCTTGGGCCAAGACTTGTCGCGAGTGCCAACAATGCAAAATTCATCGCCACATCAAGACGCCACTTGGTACGTTCTCCACACCCGACGCACGATTCTCACACGTACACATCGATTTGGTCGGTCCCCTTCCACCGTCAGCCGGTCAGTCCTACTTGCTTACGTGTGTGGATAGGTTTACACGTTGGCCGGAGGCGATCCCCATTCCGGACATGACTGCTGAGACGGTGGCCCAGGCATTCGTTACCCACTGTGTGTCTCGGTTTGGTGCGCCGGCTACAATCACCACCGACAGAGGACGCCAGTTCGAGTCACGACTTTTTCGGATGCTAACGGACATGCTCGGTTGTCAACGAATTCACACTACATCATATCACCCGGCTGCAAATGGGATGGTAGAGCGACTACACAGACAACTCAAGGCATCGCTAAAGACTCATGCTAATCCACGTTGGACGGAATCTCTTCCCCTCGTCCTGTTAGGCATAAGAGCCGCTATCAAGTCGGATATAGGTTTCTCTCCAGCAGAAATGGTGTATGGTACCACAGTCAGGCTGCCTGGTGAGTTTATTGTGCCTAACAGTGAGCATGCTGAGCTCGACCCCAGTGTGTATGTTCACAGGTTGCGTAGTCACATGCAGGACATTCGTCCCACTCCTCCCAGGTCACAACAGCGACAATCACACGTTTTTGTTCGGCATGATGCAGTGAAAACACCCCTACGACCCCCGTATGGTGGACCGTTTCGCGTCATCAAGCGCGCCAGCAAATACTTCGTTTTGGACCTCAACGGCAGACGGGATGCCGTTTCTAAAGATCGTCTGAAAGTGGCGTATCTTGATGACAACTGGACAAACGCGCATCCCCAACAGATTCGCGAGAACACGCCCGCAAGGACTGTTTTGCCAGAATCGAACCCCTCATCAGCGGAAACGTCGTTTTCCCGGCAGATTCGCGAGAACGCCCCCGCGAGAACTGTTTTGCCGGTTTCCCAACCCCCATCGCCAGAGACTTTAGCTCCTCCAAAACGAACCACCAGAGTCGGTCGACGAGTTCACTGGCCAGCCAAATACGAACAATTCGACTGTCACTGACTGTCATTATCTACTGCTTGTATCGATTGTTTCATTTATGTCTTACAATCTAGAGGGGAGCTAATGTAGTGACGTGTATATTTTTGATTGTTTGTATTTTCAGCCAACAGGCGTTCCATACAAATAAGTATGCTAATGAGTTTTGGTTGCCATAGGCACTACAGTCTATCACGCTGTGCTGCAGTTGCGCAGGGTGACATGTAGGTGACCTCTTACTTACCGTTTTCATTCTGCTTTGTGCAAGTTTTATTACAAGGTTGAAAGTTTCCTCAAGAGTGTTATTCAGTCAATTGATGTGTATTTAAGTCTACTGATATTTCAGAAGTTTGTTAACTATGGATAGAAGGTGCATGACGAACTTGTGAGTTGTTGAGAGCATTAAAACTTATGAACAACCAACATTTTGTGTGCCGTCTTTCACGATATTCAAGAGCAGACACGAGGCTTCATTTAAAGTAGTAGAACCCATTTCGTGAGAAAACACGTATTTCTACAGGTCTTATAATATTTTGTTTCGACCCATATATATATATTTGTTTGGTCTTATATATATTTAGTTTCGACCCATCTATTTTTGTTTGGTCTTATAATATTTTTGTTCGACCTATATATATTTATTTGGTATTATATATAATTGTTTCGTCCTATATATATTTGTTTGGTCTTATATTATTTGTTTGATCCTCTATATATTTGTTTCAATAATAAAGTCATAAAGGGCGCCTCATAAGTAATAGTACTTTTCTAGACCGGCATTTTGTACAACTTCTTAAGACAAAGTTCAAAACTGGTAAAGTGTTTGTTTTACGTTTACATGCGTGACCTGTGACCCATAGAAAATAAGGTCTAGCGACAGCACATTCTACTCTAGTGCATATGAGGCTATAGACGAGGGCTAGATGCCTGCCTGCTCCGCTGGTGCTAGTGAAAGTGCTAGGCCTATTTTTGTCATGGAGAAGTGTAAACAATTCATCAAAATCAACTTTTGACAACACGTTGCATGTGTGGCTGACATAATACAAGAAACCAGTATTTGACCCTTATTTATACGGGCTATATTTAAATGTGCCTTTATATTTGAATTTGCTTTTTTAGGCCGTATGGTGTAACTAAAAAGATGCCTAGAAAATGAGTTTCGTTTCGACCCCCATGGGTCTACTTTTTGAAGGCATAATAGTTGCTATCTAGTAGCTATTTAAATTACTATGCTAAAAGTTCTCCAAAAAATATCCAGTCGAACTCCAGTTATTCACTTTAAAAATGTAATCGTAGGGGGGACAATACAAATTTTAATATTGCTTTTAGGAAGTTATTTGGGACTATTTCTTGAAGGGCTTGGTGAGTAGATTGCAAATCTCTTTCAACTTTCAAAATCGGTCAAAGCGTTGCCAAGTTATGGTCCGATAAACTTTTCAGATTGCGCTTTTTCCTAGACAACAAACGTATTAAGCAACAGTAATTAAAAAGTGTTTTTTGAACCATCTCATTTATTCTATTTACATCTTTCAAGCATTTCAAATCATCTTTTCTAGTATGTATGTTGCTCATATTTTTCATATAAGTCTTTCTTTTTCAGATGATACATTTCATGAGATCTGCAAATTCTCATGTTGTTACTCGTTGTCTAGTGGGTCTGCACGGTGTGTATGACACCCTTAGTAATCGGGCGAAACTAGCATGGGGCGAGTTGTTTTTTCTCGCCTAGTTTTTATAACAATTTTGCCCCAAAGCCACTTCGCCCCCCTACCTTTTCCCCACTTAATGTATATTGACTCAAATCAACTTGCCCCGTATAACACATGTACATCACCGTTTTTTGTGACAAATATAACTGTTTACCCTTGTCGACTACATGTAATTGTAAATCACTCCCTTCGGCTTGATAGGTACCTAGATTGATCTATTTAAATACGTTTTTTTGATATTTGATTGATCGATAAAATGGCTTATTCAATCTGCATTCTTTTTTATAATTTAAAACAAAAACAATTATTATTACTTTTGGAGGGAGGGGGGATGGGTAATCAGCTGTTTTGTTTAAAGGGGTCAATTTAATAGGTTTCATATGTAAGGCAAGCCTGTAATAAAATACATAATGAAAAAAATCAAAAATAAGATCCACACAAAATCTATTGTTTGTCATTATATTCTTGTCAGCACTACACAAACTTCTGTGCTCACTTATGGAACATAACATTGCAAAGTTACAATAAA
Source organism: Crossaster papposus (assembly GCA_037893245.1). Classification (NCBI taxonomy): domain Eukaryota; kingdom Metazoa; phylum Echinodermata; class Asteroidea; order Velatida; family Solasteridae; genus Crossaster; species Crossaster papposus. Next base: position 3,166,572 of record JBAIAA010000630.1, read on the forward strand.
ATAAACAGAATCACATGACAATCGAGGATTAACAAATGAATTTTTACAAATTGTGGCCCTGTACCCACATGTTGGTTGCTGTGGTCCACGAGTGAAAGTGCCTGACCCACCCTACAGTTTTATTTTACACTGGAGCTGTATTAACCTTACTGGGCATACAGTAATCAATGGGATACTGAATTGTCTCTGAACAATTATTGTGATTAAAGTCCATGTTGCAATAACATTTGAAATGACAGAAAGAGTGAATTGTATGCACAATTTGAATAAATTTGTGTGAATGCCCATTTTTAGTACAATTAGTCAATATTTTCTCAAAAAGGGGGATATTCATTCTCCATAATATATGTTTCAATGTGTAGTTCCAATACGTTTAAACTGGGTTACACTTTTCAATTAGAAAGAGTGTTGAAAACAAATTCAGTTAACTTAATGAAAATAATTTAAAATGTCAAAAAGAAATGCTCCTGACGTGTCTTAAATATCAACCAGTTCAATCATAACCAGCTCGAGCATAATTCTCTCAACTTTTCCGTTAGAACAAATAAAAAAATCACTGAAGTTAGAACATTAATGTTACAATTTTAACAACTCATGCGGTATTTGGCAGATGATGTACATAGCTAGTAGGACGTGCTTCGAACTTTGGGGCTTATATGGTAGGCTGGCACTGGATCCGAGTAAATGCTTCTTTAGAGATCTGCCATCATCACTGCTTGTTTCTTGATTATCAACTGCATAAAAAGGTTGAATCTGGTGATAAACAAGAGGGGGAAAATAACATAATCAATAATGGATTTTTGAAAGACCTGTTATGAGAAAAACAATGTAAAAAAGGTCAATATAGCCCCACTTGGGTCATCATTCGTGCAGTTTGGTAATGGTGATGAAGCTGGGCTGAAGCATAGGCAGGGGTTATTTTCCAACCCCCCAACCAATCCCCCAACCAACCCCACCCCCATGCAACCCCCATCCCCTGTCTGGGCTGTCAAATCGGGGTAGATCTGGTAAGAACCAGAACTTCGGAAGCAGATTTTTCGGGGCCAAGGTAAGAGAAATGAATGTTAGGTTCATTTTGTCTACATGTATGTCTATTCATGGAGGAATAAGAGCCTCCATGGTCTATTCAACATACATTTTAAGGTAAAACAGCCTCTCATTCTCAAAATTCGATATAGACACAATCTGGGAAGCAGATTAGATCGTTAATTTTGACCTTACTATATAGCCTATACGTGTACATGGCCTACCTGCATCTTTACTGTTTTGGCCTGTCCGAGATTATTGGGTAACTCAACCTCCTGCTTCGTTCCTTGCCAATAATACATCTACTGACACAAAGTACTGATCTAGGCGGCAATATACGGGACCTGGTGATGACACAGTTACCCACGCAGATATGCTTATGTGACTTTTTGCTTGTGTGTCGGATAGTTATGCACAACAACTGCTTGTGTGTTTGTTAAAAATGTTTACTTGCAGCGACTCCTTGTGTGTCTAAAAGTTTTTACCCAGTGTCTGTGCTTTGTGTTTTAACTTGTTTGTCATGTCTGTGAGCTTGTGTGGCTATATATATTACTTGTGTGTCAAAAAAGTTACTTTATTTTTAAAATAAACACCCAGATATGCTTATGTGACTTTTTGCTTGTGTGTCGGTCGGACAGCGTCCTAAAATACTTCTTCCAACATATATTTCAAATTGTTGAAATTTGATTTGACCCACCTTTAATAGTCACCATTTCATATAGATGCGATTACAGTGCATTTCAATTTTAGTTATCAACAATGTGTGTGTGAGTTGAAACTTTCAAATAATCAATTTGCGCCGGGATTATTGTAACATTTAGCGAGCCCAGGCGCGGGATTAATTTTTAACAAAACTCATTGAAATGAATTGCAAAGACTAATCTACAAATGTGTGTCATTTACTCATTTCAAGTAAGTACATTGTAGTTGACTTTTGTAAATTCCAAGCTGCTTATAGTTAATATACAACCAAATTCTGCACATCTATTTTTGTTTTTTAAATTCACACGATGTTTTGGAAAAGAATAGTAACTAAAAAATTACAATAAAACCTGCACGTTTACTAAACGTATTGAACAAAATACAAGTAATCTAGACCAGAATGTAAAATCAAAAAAAGTAAAATGTAGTATCAATGCATTTCATTTTAAAGAGGTACATGTACCGGTATGAATATTACCATTTTTATGGCAATTAGCTTTTCAGTCCATTGTTGCAATGATGGCAGCAGAAACTTTGGACAGCTGTGAAAAGTTCCAAACTGTATTAAAAGTTTTTGGAAATTGTAATTACATTATGTATGTATTTTATTAAATACAGGTCTCATACTTTAAATTATAAAATTAACATTTCCTTATACTTTGTTTTTTTAAATGTGGACATATTTTCTTAATTAAACTAATTACCACAAAGATTAATCTAAACATGCAGGTGTAGATGCGTTTGTTTTTGATTGAAATAGGGGACGTATGACAAAGGGAACAATGGGGTCCCCTATTCCGCAAAGGTCCCCGATTCAGACTCGTGTGCAAATCCTATGGCGATCATCCGAAAACGTTAGAGTACAAACAAAAGAGGGAAGACGGTCGGACAATGCCCCGTCCCCTATTGACGGCATTTACCCACTTGTGTGTGTGTGTGTGTGTCACGTATACATTTCATGTAAATTCACATATTTGACATTTTGTTAATACCGGGTGTTTAATATACAATCCTAACCATCTGCACTATTCAATTCCTGCAGTGAATAGATGGCTTGTAAACATGCAGCATACACAAATTTGGAGATAAAACGTTTGGGTGAGTTATGTAAAAGGAAATCAACTGCAGATATCCACAAATTGGAGACTTCCATTTTAGCTTTATTAAAAAGGTTGAAGCTTTAAATCCCCTAGTTCTGGTTTAAAGTAGTTAAATTCAAATGCTTGTTTACTTATAATGATAAAAGCATGACATTTGGCACACAGTCATACCTGGTCACGAATACGATATTTGACTATATAGCCGTCGCAAATTTGACCTTTGAAAAAATATAGGTACATGTAGGATAACATGCAATTGCAGCCATTTTGGAGCATTTTATTTTACCAATCTGCCTGACTACTGTACAAAAGCAGCGATAAAACATTTGTAATTGTATATCCTGAAATAAAGGTAATGCATAAACTCTTTAAATTCTGTGATACAATGATGGCAGTAGACAACATTTTTAATTCAAGAACAGTTGCAAAAACATCAAATAACAACATTTTGGGTACTTAACCAGTTCGCGTCGGATGACGTATATACATGTACTTGAAAATTTTCCCCAATTTCAAAACGGATGACGAATATACAAGATTTGAGGTTTCAGATTTCAGGTTTTATGGCGGGTAGTGGTTGACGTAAAATCATGTCCTGACTGCAGAGAGAGAAAGAATGTCTGTAAAAACATGTAAATAACGGTGCTAATAAACCAAGTGTTGGCTTCTTGTAGTAGTTGCATTATCAAAACAGGAATATTTTACTGAATACAAAATAATCCCGCCAGTGGTCTCGGTAACTTGAAAATAAACCCGGCGCGAACTGGTTAAAGGAAGTATACACCATTAGTAATTGCTTGATTTATCAGGAATGGGTGGATTTGTTACAATAATTCCGGTGCGAATCCCGGTTGTTAACTCAACTTTTGAAACAGTGTGCTGATGATAAACAGAACACTCTGTTTAAAATGTTGCGTTGAAACAAACTGCCTCTCAGAACCACACTTCTCAAATATGTGATATCATTCAAATTGTGTTCCCGCAAATCCTTCCATTCTTTAATACGATATTACTTTGATTTCAATTTTTTCAGCATGCCAGACATTTTTTTCACAATGTTGTGCCACTTACGATGTTGTAAATCCCCGTTATTTCTGATGCTCAATTTGATTGCCCTTTCACACTCTGCTTTTCCTGGGGTTACTGTTGTGGTAAAGTTACCATGCAAATACGTCTTCAGCTCTTCTACTTCGTTTACAATGACCCATGTTTTTTCTCTTTTTTCGTGGATTCTCATCTTCATCTTCTAGAGAAGCATCAGAATCATTGAATTTTTCTGGCATTTGTACCTTTCCCCCTAAGGCTTTCTCTTGAGCAAGAATATCACTAAAATCAACATCGTGTAGCTGTTTCCCAACATACTGGGAGTGTACGTTAATATCCTGCATAAGAAGTAGTTTACCAACCTGAACCCTTTCAATAAAAGGGCTCATTTGTCGATAATGCTCTATATGCACTTGTTTGCTGTGACCTAGATGTTGGCAGACCCATTATAGTTGAGTTGGAGTGAGATCCATTGCCTGGGTCAGTGTTGCCATGTATTTCCTCATCTGTGTGCTGGTGATTCTGTCTGGAGCTGCCAGACTTGCTGTAGAGAATCATAGGCTCGGATAACAGAATCGCCTGAAATGAAGAAAACTGAGAGCTAATTAAAAGGATTTCATCCTTTAACACTATGGTCGGCGCACATATTAAAGCAAACTCAAAGAACTTTAGCACGTGCGGCATCATTTATGTTGCCAGAGTCAGCTGCATGCTTTGTCTGCAAGACTTGAAACAGCGCCATGTGGTGATGTCCACATATGACTCATTGGCCTGTCACACACGTACACGAAAATTACAATGGACAATTAATCACGTTCTACATAAGGATCACACGTTTTGATGATTGTATTAAGCGATTAACCATTTGGCACATAACCTCCCGACAGATGTTAATGTTATTTGTTGCCGGTGAAAAAATGAAATCGATACCGAGTAGAATCGTGATTCCTGGACAGAATCAGAATCAGAATCGATTCCAAACATGCTGGAGTCGCCAACCACTAGTGCCCAAGGCATACTTTTCGTTTGAGTCAAGCTGTTGCAAGTTTACCCGAGAGCATGTGCTTTATGTTTCAATTTAGGGCTGTTTGCACCACCAGGAATGCAGCAAGCCCAGGCAATTATCCCCAGATTATTAACGGGTACTTGGTATAAAAAATATTTAAAAAACACATCCCTACCATTTACATATCTCGAGACCTGTACATACCTAAATTAGGAAATAGGTATTTGTTTGAGGCCTTCACGCCCACTTTCTGTCGAACATCGGTGCTTGCCAGGTACAAGAGAGCTCGCTGACAATCCCTGGGAATGACTACTGGTACTGTTCTTCCCCTCTAAAACTCAAAACATAGGAACCCCAAAAAAATACTGCAAACTGTGTACTTATGGAATTGATCATACAAATCATAAACGTTTGGGGGCATGAGTATTCATTCCTAGTAGGATCTTTCTGCTATACCTACAGTAGAGGATCGAAATGTCGGGCCCCCTAACTTTCAATTCGAACAACTTATTGAAACATTTGTTAGCACACATTACTTGCTACAAACAAAGGCACATTTCCTTAAAGGACTTCATTATACTTAATATTTTTTGGAAATTATTAAAAATGAAGTAAGGAAAAAACCGATAACTACCAATTTGGTAGAATTTTTTAGCGAATATTAATTTCTTGTCTATCATGGTATTTGACCACCCTCAAAACCTCACTCATTTGTTTTATTTGCCTGATATCTAGTACCGGTAGTTTGGCTGCCACTCTTGAAACAGTGATCTTCAAAAAGGTTTACTGAACTGTAAGCAAACACTTACCTTTCCTCTGGTTTCAATCAGGTCCTGCGACTCTAACAAAAACTTCTCAGTGTTAGTGAGTTCTCCGATGTGACTGTTGTGTAAACATAAAATTACCTTGCAGTCGGTCAATTTGCTTTATAGCGCTAGTATACGGAGAAAGGCGTATAACATCGATGGAAGCTGAGGGCGAAGTGTGAACGTGACGCAGGAATTTGAATCATTATCCTAGCAATGTGCGCTCCACACGCGCGCGTGTTAAAAACAATCGTTGGCGCGTATTAATAAAGTAACTAAGGGCCTTTACGAAACGGAGGCTAGAGGCTAGGCTTAGGCTAGATTTTTGCGGCGCCATTTTGAAGCCTCATACCAAACGACGGGCTATAGGCTACGCGAAGTAAGCCCGGGGCTAGATTTCAGGCTGTATTCCGAAGCCCCACCAAGCCTCGCGAAAGCTGGCTAACGCCGGGCTTGATGACGTCACGGTGTAAAAACTTTCAGCGAATCGCCATCTTGAAAAACACTGTGTGCGGCATTTATTTTCTCTTTTGTGCTGACATTGAAGGATTTTGACGTCGATTGAACAACCCTTTAGCCACAGGAGCTGAGCCAGGCAAAGCGAAATTCCAGTGTACAATGTAAGTGACTTGCCATGTTAATTTTGCCAATATTTTGGGCCACAACTCGGCGTTTTTGTCGGTGTGTTTGATTCCGCTGTCGTACGCTATGCTGGGAACAAGGAAGTCCACTGCGTGAGTGTACGGTTAAACGTAGGAATAAGACTACAATTTAGTACAAACAAAAAAGGCAATTTTATGAGGATGAATTTGACGATGATACAAGTAGGAAAAATCATGATTTGGAATCATGCAAGTATTTACATGTACCAACAAGCAAAACTTCGTGGAAAGAGGGTTGGGCCTGCGGTTTGGGGAAAAACCGACAACCGGCATGACACAAAAACACAAGATTGCAATAAACATGACTGTGCAAAAAGGGTAAGACACTGAGTCACATTTTCTTCAAAACCACTTATCAAAAATAAAAAAATAATGGGTTCAAATCTGAAGAACAATGACTGCTTGAAGCTGGAAAAGTCACTTTTTAATTGGCTTTCAAACGCAAAAGCAATTTTAGAATAGAACTTGTAAAAAATGGGAGTGAAACTACAGTACATGTACACGATTGCCATCCAGACTAGGACCATGGTCTTTAAATAAACTGTTGTGTCAATTTTTGATTAGTTTGTGTTAACTGAACTTAACTTAAGTTAACTTTCTCTCTTTAAGAAACGTGGAAATTGGACTTTGGAGTGAATACGGCCAGCACTTCAGAATGTTGGTGACAGACAGGGCTATGCACCATGACATGACCACAGGTATGACCTGTAACAATTATCACTAGTTAATGTAATTTTGCATCAGAATAAAGCAAATTAGATGACGGGCTCTGCCCTTTACTTTAGCGATGTGCTCACTGTATGTCAGCTCTGTACACTGCTTTCCGTGAGAAGAAACAAATTCACAATTAATATAAACCCACCTGTACAATCTGGCAGATACCTCAGCTGGGTAAAAATTCCAGTCATTATGGCATTTTTTAATTAACATATTAAAAATAATATTACATATTTTTTTACACCCCCCTCTCCCCCCCAAAGAAACCCCAAAAAACAATGATATTGAAATATGTACATGTATATATACTGATTTATTAGCATCATTCGACTATAGTGACGAAACAAAATTTCCCTTGTATGAGAGCATTGTGAATGGAAAATCTTTGAAAATAGAGCACTGATGATTACGTTTTGTTGCAGAAAGATTGAAAACTAGACTGCTAACAAGCAGCCATTGTATTCATTTCTTTTATATTACTTTTTGATCATTTAAACATTTCACTTGTATATTCTTTTCAGAAATCAAGAGTCCTAAACTAGGCACCACTGAAGTCCTTCTGGCTGGCAGCTGTATGAGGCTACATATAATGGAGAGACATGCTACAATGGTACCACTGTTTGTTCAAGGGAGAAATGACACAAGCAATGGTTATGCCATCAGTCTCCAGCAACTCTGAATCTCTCAAATCTTTGGAAATCTCAATTCAAAGATAGATCATATTTCTTGGGGTTTAAAAAAGCACCACAATATTACTTGCAAAGTTGTCCCATTGCTTTATTTTTCATAGCCTATTTTAATAGATTGAGCTTAAAAATGCAAGTTAACAGGAATATTTTAATACACAAATATACTACAAGGAATATCTTAGGGCATTCAACATAAATGTTTACAGTTTATCCAATATAAGGGCTGACATTGCAGCACAACTTCAAAGACTGTAATGGAGATTGGGGGGGGGGGGGGGGGGGCACATGGTCACCCCAAGATTTATGTTAACTTGAATTCTACACTCTCAACAATTATACATTAAAGTGTATATAAAGGGTCATTCTTTTTCTCCACCTCTGAAAAAGCATCACCCCTAATGTCCTCTTGTTTAAGGAGTAAAGCAAACGGACTGGAAACGACAGTCATTGCAAATACTACTTGAATGGTAAAATGTATATTTAAACAGTTGACAACATGCTCCTCTCTTTTATTTCTATGTGGTAATTTTGGACTCATGTTTGCACAATTGGCATACATTTGTGTTTATGTTTTTATCTTATTATTCTTTACATGTATAGAACTCCGCTCGAAAGTAAAACAATATATATTTAATTTACTGGTTTGGACTGGTGTTCTTCACATTGCTAAATTTCCTGTCCCTTGTCATTTTAAAGATGACAATATTGTTTATTGTGAAATGTGAATGCACTACTTGCATTAAATAATGAATATCTTGCGTCACACTTTGGACCAATGAATAAACCATGATGACTTTGAAGATTCTAAAAATGAACAACGTATGTTCTTATTTGTAACAGTACATGTATGTACAGTAAAAATGCACTTTATTGGAACGCCTTTCCTAAACTTCAGGATAAACAAAACTAATTGGGAAGATATGCTAATAAGTTACCTCATAATGAAGTATTCCTTTAAAAAGAAACATTATTTCATTACCATGTCATGCTCAAATAACCTTTGTCTTCACACATTAATATGTAATTGAAATTGTATTTATTGAATAAAACAGCATTAATTAAAAATAGAAGAAAACAAATATTGAAATTGACATTGAAAATGTTATTGATACTGACTGCTGGAATTAATTATTGTTGTATTAATTAATGCACAAAATCCTGCACCAGTGAAATGCAGTACTGTGTTAACTGAGAATTCTTATCACAGGGGTTTGTTTATTAATTGGTGCTTCAGACGTGACCCTCGAAGTATTTCGTACTAAGTACTGATACTCAACCACCCCGCCTCGAAGACACTACAAATATGAAAAGGCCTACAAGACACTAAAAAATACATTGGACAAAATCTAGAAGCACTCAACTCGGCATCTACTTCAACCCCCCCCCCCCCCCTACCGTATTTCCAAAAAATACCTACTAAAATTCATTGTATATTTTAAAAACCTTCGAAGAATAAACTTTGTCAGACGAAATTTCATATCACCAGCGAAAAAAAAAAACAATTTACAGTTCGCGACGCGCGCCGAGCCGAGTATCGATAACCGAAGTCACACGCCAGCCGAAGCCTCCCGAAGCATGACCGTACGAATCGTTTTGGCCGCCATTTTGCTTTGTGATGAAGCCCGAGCCTAGCCAAGCCCAAGCCAAGCCCGAGCCTAGCCCCAAGCCTCAAGCCTCAAGCCCCGTTTGGTAAACGCCCTACGAACCATAGAGCTATATTAATAGTCCGGTGGCTTAGTGAAAAAATCGTGACCCGCCGGATTAAAGCACCAAACTTGGCACACTTGTTCTATATGACCCACTGAACAATTCTAGAGGGGGGTGCCCGGTTTAGGTGACCTAGGTCAAGGTCAGCATGAGGTCAAAGGTCACGTGGCATGTAATTATGTTTGAATGCGGATATTGATGGCAAATCAAGGTTGAGAAGCAATTTTTTAGACACTAACTTGTGTAGAGTTGTTCTATAGGACCAACAGAACCATTGTAGAAGGGATGCCCGGCTTAGGTGACCTAGGTAATGGTCAGCCTGAGGTCAAAGGTCACGTGGCATATAATAATGCTGTTTAAATGCACATTATGATTGCAAATCAAGGTTGACAAGCAATATTTTAGACACTTAATTGTGTAGAGTTGCTCTATAGGGCCAATAGAACCACTGTAGAAGGGGTGTCCGGTTGGGATGACCTTTATCAAGGTCAGGCTGAGGTCAAAGTTCACAAGGCATATAATACTGCATAAATGCAGATCTATGATTGCAAATCAAGGTTGACAATTAAGATAGGCTTTAAATCTTATATTTGTTTTCAAGGACCTAAAGGACTATTCTTGATGGGGTCCCGGTTTGGGTGACCTAGGTCAAGGTCAGGCCGAGGTCAAAGGTCACATGGCATATAAAACTGTATAAATGCAGATATGATTGGTTAAGTGAAAAAAATCAAAGGTTCCACAAACATGGAGATTCTTACAAATTAAGCTACTTAACAATTTAAATCAAAATTTCAAATGTTTATTTGAATAAATCCAAGATGGCGGCCATATATGTTGTAGAGTTTTTTAGATTGAAATGTTCAAACAGAAAAAGTGATGTTGTTTAAGTGATGGCTTAAAGGCACTGGACAACTTTGATAATTGTCGTGTTTATTGGGAAGCAGCGTAATCATACATGTCAGTCACGGTTTTTTTAATTTTTAGAGCGATTCTCGGTCACCTGGGAAGGACATTAACGTGAAGGGGTTTTGTGGAATTTTCTTTCTTTTTCTGTGAGGCTATTATAATTCGAATGGAGTGCTTTTGCAAGAAGGTATAGCACAGAGAAACCGGTTTATGCAGGCATACTTCAAGGAATGATCAGTAAATTTTTTTGTCTTTTTTTTGATCAATTCTAGAGTTAGCTGCAGTGAATCAGAACTCATTCTATGTGGGAAGGGGAGGGTGTTTATGGGAGTTGTCACAAGTCAGAACTTTTTCTCATCGTTTTCGTAATTTTTTTTGGAGATGCTGAAGCAGTTCTGCTGCGTGAAGTATCGTTGGATTTTAGGTGGTGGCTTGGTCTGCAGAGATAAATCTGTATAATTTATGATGTGCTGGTATGCCAGCAGTGTGGTTGCGTAACTATCCCGCCCAGAGCGTAATTCTTAATTTAAGTTTTTTTTCTAGTGATATACGCTTCATGGGAGGTCAGTTCAGGCCACATTTTTTTCTGCGAGATTGCAGTCTGTAGGAATGGGTGGGGGGGGGGGTGTTTCGTGTACAAGTTTCAAAGGAACCCCTCCGTGCTTTTCGTTATTTTTTTGAGACGCGGAAAAGGTTCTGCTGACAAGTATCATATGAATTGTATTTGTGACTGATCTGCCGAGATAAATCTGTAATTGTACGTTAACTAGTGGGTATGCTAGAAGGTGGCTGTTTGACTGGTCTCTCCAGAGCGTAATTCTTAACTTTTTTTTCCCTTTTTTGTGTAAGACACGCATCTGGGGGTCAGTTTTAGCCACATTATCTCTGCTAGATGACAGTCCGTGGTTGGAGTTCGTGGACGGGCAAATACATCAAACGTCTGCAGGCCAATTGGGTTAGACATTCCCTAAAAGCGGGAGTTTCAAACCCTGTCTCTGATTTTGGCGACGCAATGACTGGTTTGTGTATTGCCACAGTGGTCCCTTTGTTTTTAGTTCACACAGTGATTGATTATTACCGGTGATAATATGCCGTCCCCTCTTTTTTTTCCTTTTTTGGAAGGGGAGCAGGGCATATTTTGTGTGCTATATCATGCACTTCATCAGCCACCCTCTTATATAATTCATTTTGCTTTCCTTGTTTTTATTTGTGTGTCGGTTTATATGACGCATGGCAAGTACAAGGGGGGGGGTTTGACTTATTTATTTTGTTTTAGTCTTGAGATCCATTTCTTTGATCATTGTTTTGTTCTTTCAATAGTTCCAATAGAATTTGCAGATTCTCCTCATCAAGATTTTGTTCCTCTTGGTTGGATTGTGGAGATGCTTTAGTCCTAGATCGAACAAGTTCATCTTTTATGTTTTTGTGCCGTTTGTATGCCAGGATGGGTTGGGTATCAAATAGCCTATTCAGATATTCGTTTTCGCTAATCAAGGGCCAGTGTTTGAGGATAGCCCGTTTCAGGGCTGGGTGCGCGACATGTTGTAGTATGGTAGGACGAACACCAGTGGGATATTGTTTTTGTTTTTTTCACGCTTAGGGTCCGCGGGAGTCTTTCCCCTTTGAGAAAGGAGAGCTAGGTCTTCGTTTGTGTATCCGCGCTTTTGAAGTTTGTCTTTGAAGAATTCAACCCTCTCCTCAAAGTCTTTTGAATGGGTACATAATACGTTTGTATCTGGTCACTTCGCCCTTGATTAATCCGCCAAATACCGACTTAGGGTGTGCTGAATCTCGAGCTAGGTACTGAAATGTATCAGTTTTTTGGTAGCGACTCGAGTATCCAATATCCCTTCATGTATAAATCGTTCGCCTTTGTAGATAATAAGGTCGAGAAAGGTGACTTGGCGGTGCAAGATCTCAGACGTGAACTTCAGCGTAGGGTGAATTTTATTAAGTGATTGCACTAGGTCAGCAGCCTGATTTTCATTTCCGTTAAAGATTATGAGAACATCGTCTCTATATCTCATGTAGCTCACAATTGAGGGATTGTGAGGGAGGATTTTGTCTTGTTCGTATTTGAATAGAGTTATGTCACAAATCTCCGGACTGCATTCGCTGCCCATGGCCACGCCAATTTTTTGTCTGAAAAACTTGCCATTAAATTCAAACGTGTTTCGACGCATAATGAGTTCAAGGAGACGTCGCGCGTGGTCTGTTGTGGGCTTGGGTATTGCGTATAGTCTGTCATCGGCCATTGCAAGTGCGTCACAAACTGATTCAATTGCCTCATCTTGTGAGCAGTTAGTGTACATGGATACTATATCCAGTGTCATCAATAAGTTATCTTGCTCCAATGTCAGGTTATTTAGTTTGTCAAGCACATGCCCAGAATCGCGTGTGTATGTGCTTTGCTGTTTGACAATTGGGAGCAAAAAATAGTCTATGTATGTGGATATGGATTGAGTCGGTCTTCCGCAACCACTAATGATTGGCCTCCCCACGAACCGTGTTCCTTCTGGTACTTTTTTGTGAACTTTCGGTAGGAGGTAAAGGCAAGGTGTTTTAATGTCGTGGTTGCGGGGGTTAAGAAACTCCAATATGTCTTTCGATATGATTCCGTCCACGTAGAGTTGGCGTATGGCTTGAGAGACTAATTCCGCGGTTTCATCGGTCAAGTCCCTGTTAATTTCTTCATAGTGGGGGCCTGTTAATTGTCGTGTCCCTTCACGTATGTAGTCTTGTTTGTTAAGGACGCACACACCGCGGCCTTTATCGAATTGTTTGATGATAATATCCTGTCTTTTCTTAAGGCCAGATAGCGCAACACGTTCTGCTTTTGTTATATTTAGTTTGACATTTTGAATTTTCAGTCTGGATAGTTCCTCCAGAGTGCCTTCAATATATGACTCTAGGTTTAGATTGAAGGTAGGTTGGGGAGTCCAAGTTGAAGGTAGTTTGAACGGGTGTGAGCTTATAGGTCTGACTCTCCCTGCCATTCTTAACCGTAATCTCATCTTTCTGAAGAAGGATCGGGAATGGCGAAGGATGGTCGACCTTTTTGGTTTTTGGGGGGTCGGGATGAAGTTAAGGCCCCTGCCCAATGCTACCAGTTCAATGTTGGAGAGTTGAGCGTCTGATAGATTTTTCACATAAGGCATACTTTTCTTGGCCCTCATTTCGAGAGTGATCGTTCTCGTCTGTTTGTTTTGCTTTTTACTTATTTTGCGAGACTCGAACGATCTTTCTCTTGCTTTTTTAGTTTTGTGATTTTTTGGCTTTTGTTGATTCTCCTTGCCATTCTCAAGCCCACTCAATGTTTTCTTTCGGTCAGGTTTTTGTTCAGTGAGGTGTGCAGGAGAACGGGGAAAATATTTTTAGTTTTGTGATTTTTTTGGCTTTTGTTGATCCTCCTTGCCATTCCCAAGCACACTCAATGTTTTCTTTCGGTTAGGTTTTTGTTCAGTGAGGTGTGCAGGAGAACGGGGAAAATATTTTTTAGGGTAGAATGTGCGCTGATTGCCTATTTATGCCGAGATGCAGGCCTGTTGATTTCGAGCTCCAACTATTATTGATAGGCCATACTAGGCGGCCCTCTGTTGGTGAAAAAATGAACCTTTAGGACATAATGTTACCAAGTATAATTGGCACTTTCAGTCTCACTTTTGGTTAGAGGTGGTATGCACAAAAACTTTGATTTGCAATCATATCTGCATTTCTACAGTAATTTCTTCAGTAATATATGTCATATGAACTTTGACCTGACCTTGACCTAGGTCACCAAAACTACACCCCCTCTATGGTGATTATGTTGGTCTTATAGAACACGTGCAAACAATTTAGTGCCTTCAAATCTAGCTTGGCAGCCTTTATTTGCAATCTTATCTGAATTTATAAAATATTATTTAACATGTGACCTTTGACCTCGGCCTGACCTTGACCTAGGTCACCTAAGCCGGGAACCCCCCTCTAGAATTGTTCAGTGGGTCCTATAGAACAAGTGTGCCAAGTTTGGTGCTTTAATCCGGCGGGTCACGATTTTGCCAAAAATTGGCGCTAAGCCACTGGACTATAAATAGAGCGCTAACTCTTCATTCTTAAGCACGGAGATACTTTGAATCCATTCTGCACGCAGACATTTTGAATTCATGTGCGTGTTGTAGAACATAATAAAAATAGATAGATTTAATTTCAAAAGTGTAACGCGTGTGCAAGTAGAACAGACGCAAACAACTTTACGCGCGTCATGTCAGTTAAAAAAAGGCACGGCAAAATCAACTGCAGCGACCGGATACGCATGCGCATTTGCAATGTTCGGCGCTCATTTGCTGATCTTGCGTCTTGGTTTGGGGCGCAAGTTGCTACTCCATAAGCGCATGTTACATTCTCTACATGGTTGTCCGAGTGCTGTCGTCGATACTTCCATCGAACTTGCTAACTGCACATTCTCCAAGACAAGATTTACCAGTCACGTCCGTTTCATCAGTAACTGCATAAGACATCGCGTTACTCCTGTGGGTTTTAAACTGAAATTCCATTCGTCCAACTTTTCAACTGATTACGATGTGTACCAACAAGACGTATGTCACATACTACAATCGTCATCACGTAGACTTATGAGGAGGACTTTGCAATGCATGTGCAATAAGACTCGTGAGATTGACCGCCGTATTTATGACCTCCGTCAACGCCTATACACCATCACAAGTCACCAGGACGTTTTCCGTATTAGATGTGTCATCCATGAACTAAACGGTGAGCTTTATCATGCACTGCATCAACAGAAAGAGAGAAAAACCAATGCTCTTACCCAGTCCTCGCAGTCTAGATCAAACACCAAGTCTGTGTCAAGGTCTCCCACCAACAACCATTTGGTGGTAACTATACCTACAGATTTGCCCCTCGATGATACTCAACGGTGCGTCCTTCAACGCGGGCTCAACTTCGTCCCAGTCCAGAGTAATGCGGAGGAATTCACCACAAGAAAAGATGCTGAAGCTTTCTTCCGTCGCCTTCGTCTTAAAGCATTCTTCACAACAGACACATATGAGTCTAAACCAACGGCAATCACACAATCATCATCTGATCCAATTGACAAGATTCCAACCGTGCCCTCGTACTGGCCTCAACAAAACTCTCGATTTAGTGATAGATAACTGCAGACACGAAATAAGCCGTTTGGACTTTTCTACCAAGATCCGCAACCGTAATATTTCGCGGACTGATCGTTTGGCGCTTGACGGCCTTCAGCGCGACGACAATTTGGTCATCAAGAGAGCGGACAAGGGTGGTGCCACAGTCGTCTGGCGCAAGGACCTGTATATCGCTGAGGGAGAGCGACAATTGTCAGACACAACATCGTACTGCCAAGTTGATCACGATCTCACCGAGAAGCACCAAACTCTCGTCAACAACACTATCCGTGAGTCTATTGCTAATGGCGAACTACCAGATAAAGCCGTGAATCTCGTCTCCAAAACCCCGAGAACTGCACGATTCTATCTTCTACCCAAAATTCACAAACCTGTGACGGAAATGTATAATTTTAAAAGAAAAACAACAACGAACGACTGTTATTTATTTTCCAATTGGACTTGTCTTTGTCCCGACCCCGTTGGCTAAATAATAATTTAATAAGCCTACGCGTTTCGGGAAAACAGTCCAATCTTAATTACACGGTCCAAGATAGCGCTGCCACCAGGCGGAAAATTTATAGGCACTAAACCCCCGGAGTTCCGCCTCACCGGTTTAGTATTTCTCGATCTCAGGCTCTGGTTCGTAGTCACAGTATATGACCCAGTGAAGAAGTATAACGTGCAGTACTAAACAGTCTCTATTTTACTAAGGACAATTATGACACTAAAAGAAATTCACTCTTCAGGCAGATATTCAACACAACTCAAGAATATTAATTATTTAATTCCAATCCACACAAATTAGTCAGGTCAAGATATGGTTTGACCCCAAAAAAATTGCAACAAAAGGTTTTTCAACGGTTTCTAGTAGTATTCGACCTCAGGAATAACATACTAAAAGTCGACCAAAATTGAAGGTTCGGAAAGCTGTTATTTTCAAAATGGCGTCCAAGATGGCCGCCGATACATACAAATGACCATAAATCACTTATTATCTATCATAGAAACATAATTTTGGTGTCTATCCCATGGTTTCGGGGGTCAGAGAATCCATTGAGACAAGTAAGAACGGTTTGTGATGGTCCAAGAAACCCCAAAATCCAAGATGGCGTCCAAAATGGCCGCCATAACATTAAAATGGCCATAAGTCACTTATTATCCATCCGAGAAACATAATTGGGGTGTCTATGCTATGGTTTTCGGGGTCATAGAATCTATTAGGATAAGTTAGAACGTTAAACAGTGGCTTAGGAAACCACAAAATCCAATATGGCGTCCGAAGGGCCACAAAACCACTACAATCTCTCAATAGAGGGCGCACTTTATACACTTATAATGTATCTCTCTCACCCGTATGGTGGCTACGACCCCCAAGGGGTCAACTCAACTATTGTGTTTATTAGGAAGCAGCGTAATCATACATGTCACTCAAGGTTTTTTAATTTTTAGAACGATTCTCGGTCACCTGGGAAGGACATTAACTTGAAGGACGTGTAATACTGGGTTTTGTGGAATTTTCTTTCTTTTTCTGTGAGGCTATTAGCTTTTTCAATTCTAATGGAGTGCTTTTGCAAGAAGGTATAGCACAGAGAAACCGGTTTATGCAGGCATACTTCAAGGAATGATCAGTTAATTCTTTTTGTGTTTTTTTGGATCAATTCTAGAGTAAGCTGCAGTGAATCAGAACTCATTCTATGTGGGAAGGGGAGGGTGTTTATGGGAGTTTTCACAAGTCAGAACTTTTTCTCATCGTTTTCGTTATTTTTTTTGGAGATGCTGAAGCAGTTCTGCTGCGTAAGGTATCATTGGATTTTAGGTAGTGGCTGGTCTACAGAGATAAATCTGCATAATTTATTGTGTGCTGGTATGCCAGCAGTGTGGTTGCGTAACTATCCCGCCCAGAGCGTAATTCCTAATTTAAGTTTTATTTCCTAGTGATATACGCTTCATGGGAGGTCTGTTCAGGCCACTTTTTTCTGCGAGATTGCAGTCTGTAGGAATGGGGGGGGGGGGGGGGGGGGGGGTTGTTGTTTCGTGTACAAGTTTCAACAGAACCCCTCCGTGCTTTTCGTTATTTTTTTGAGACGCGGAAAAGGTTCTGCTGACAAGTATCATATGGATTGTATTTGTGACTGTTCTGCCGAAGATAAATCTGTAATTGTACGTTAACTAGTGGGTATGCTAGAAAGTGGCTGTTTGACTGGTCTCTCTAGAGCGTGATTTTTAACTCTTTTTTTCCTCTTTTTTCCGTAAGACACGCATCTGGGGATCAGTTTTAGCCACATTATCTCTGCTAGATGACAGTCCGTGGTTGGAGTTCGTGGAGGGGCTAATACATCAAACGTCTGCAGGCCAATTGGGTTAGACATTCCCTAAAAGCGGGAGTTTTAAACCCTGTCTCTGGTTTTGGCGATGCGATGACTGGTTTGTGTATTGCCACAGTGGTCCCTTTGTTTTTAGTTCACACAGTGATTGATTATTACCGGTGATAATATGCCGTCCCCTCTTTTTATTCTTTTTTTGGAAGGGGAGCAGGGCATATTTTGTGTGCTATATCATGCACTTCATCAGCCACCCTCTTATATAATTCATTTTGCTTTCCTTGTTTTTATTTTTATTTGTGTGTCGGTTTATATGACGTATGGCAAGGACAAGGGGGGGGGGGGGGGGGGGTTGACTTATTTATTTTGTTTTAGTCTTGAGATCCATTTCTTTGATCATTGTTTTGTTCTTTCAATAGTTCCAATAGAATTTGTAGATTCTCCTCATCAAGATTTTGTTCCTCTTGGTTTGATTGTGGAGATGCTTTAGTCCTAGATCGAACAAGTTCATCTTTTATGTTTTTGTGCCGTTTGTATGCCAGGATGGGTTGGGTATCAAATAGCCTATTCAGATATTCGTTTTCGCTAATCAAGGGCCAGTGTTTGAGGACAGCCCGTTTCAGGGCTGGGTGCGCGACATGTGGGTAGTATGGTAGGACGAACACCAGTGGGATATTGTTTTTGTTTTTTTCACGCTTAGGGTCCGCGGGAGTCTTTCCCCTTTGGGAAAGGAGAGCCAGGTCTTCGTTTGTGTATCCGCGCTTTTAAAGTTTGTCTTTGAAGAATTCAACCCTCCCCTCAAAGTCTTTTGAATGGGTACATATACGATTGTATCTGGTCACTTCGCCCTTGATTAATCCGCTAAATACCGACTTAAGGTGTGCTGAATCTCGAGCTATTATTTCTCATACATTCCAATGCCTCTCATTAGGTTGACATATATTTGGGCACATTGTGTCAAATATCTGAATAAATGATGATGCTTCATGTACGTCAGTTGGTTGTAGCATCGATGATACATTTAACCTGTTACTTAGGTTATATGCTTCAATAGTACAAGAAAACTACATTTTGTCAGGGGGGAGGGGGGTGAGGCACCTTAAATTTGGGGGGTTTCCTAGGCCACCAATGAACATTTTAACTCATTTCAATGTATTTTCGGCCCGAAAACCATGAGATAGACACCAAAATTATGTCTCTAGGATGGATAATAAGTGATTTATGGCAATTTTTAGGTATCGGCGGCCATCTTGGACGCCATCTTGGATATTGCGGGTTTTCTAGACCATCTACAAACATTCTAACTTGTCTAAATGGATTCTCTGACCCCCGAAACCATGGGATAGACACCAAAATTATGTCTCTAGGATGGATAATAAGTGATTTATGGCCATTTTTAGGTATCGGCGGCCATCTTGGACGCCATCTTGAAAATAACGGCTTTCTGAAACTCTGATTTTGGTCGACTTTTAGTATGTTATTCCTGAGGTCGAATACTACTAGAAACCGTTGAAAAACCTTTTGTTGCAATTTTGTTGGGGTTGGGGTGTTTTTTACCGTATATTGACCTGACTAAATCGCAGATGTGCTAAAGCTCAGTCAAGTTCGCCTATATAATTACTTAAGACTTTAAATATGGGCTGAAGAAATACAATGCTCTCTGCACTGGCTAAGAACGAGCCTTATTCTCTGAATTAATTCACCAAGTCGAGGATGCAATCAAAGGTAGTGCTCTCTGTACTGGGAGGAAAATAACCAGTCTCCAAGTTATACCCCTAAACGGCTTAAATAAATTAACCACACAGGCAATCTTTATGCCTCTTAATCGGAATATCACTAGGCAATTCCTATGCCACTCGAAATAACTATCACTCGGCAATCCTATGCCCTCTAAACAAATTAACCCCTCAAGGCCTCTGACTAAGTCTGCCAGTAGTTTCTTGAATCTCCTTAGCACTTGGAATAACTTAGATGACCTTAGATTATTTTATCAAACTCCTCCATTCCATTAATAAGCAGGCTAACTCACGATGTATCCTCTGAACTCGGGTTCAGCTCCTGAACTCGCTCCTCTAGTCTGCTCCTCAACTTGCTCCTCTCTCCTGCTCCTCGACTCGCTCCTCTGCTCCTCAAAGGATAGTGCTCTCTGCACCGGGAAGAAAATAACCAGTCTCCAAGTTAAACCCCTAAACAGCTTAAATAAATTAACCACACAGGCAAATCCTTATGCCTCTTAATCTGTAATACACTACACTCAGCAATCTCTATGCCCCATAAAAATAACAATCCGCACTAGGCAAACCTTTGCCCTCTAAACAAATTAACGCTAAGTCAAGGCCTCTGACTAAGTCTGCCAGTAGTTTCTTGAATCTCCTTAGCACGTGGAATAACTTAGATGACCTTGGATTATTTTATCAAACTCCTCCATTCCATTAATAAGCAGGCTAACTCACGATGTGACGATGTATCCTCTAGACTCGGGTCCAGCTCCTCAGCTCCTCAATTCGCTCCTCTTATTAGTCTGCTCCTCAACTTCAATTCTCCTCAGCTCCAATTCTAGCTCCTCCAATTATATTGTCTTCTCCCTTCCTCCGTTTGCTTGTTCTCACTAAGACTTGATTGGTTGCCTCCTCTGCCGCTCCTCAGCTCCTCTGCTCCTCTGCTATTGGCAGCGCAGCGCCCAACTAATCCAGTGCAACTAACCAACCAGATCAACCAGACCAGACCAGACCAGACCCCGAATTCACCAAAATGTGCCCCTTTTATACGGCTTTGAATCGCGCGCCTTACGCGCGTACTTTTCATGAGCGTAGTAAATAGGCCACGCCCACAAGTTGTAAAACAACGAAAATTACTATGCACAACAAAGTTTTCGTTCATCAGTAAATCAATTATTTTAACAGTATATTTCTCAATCAAAGTATTCACATATTCTTCAAACTCTAACCTTTCATTTACACTTAAAATACAACTCCAAAGTTTCCAAGGTTTCCAAGTAAAAGCAAAAACTAAGTTTATGACAGCACGTAAACATTACCTACTTTCATTGATAAAACGTAGTGATGTCACCCTCATAAATATTCATGACCGAAGTCACGGCACTAAGCAGACGAAAAACATAGACAAATTCTTGAGTAATTGAATCCTTGCTCAATGTTCTTCTTAAAAACTTAACTAAAAGACTGAATTAGATAGAAATTAACTCAAGACAACTTTCTAGTATATAAATTATAAATGCTATAGTCTAAACCAAGAAATAATCTTTAAAAAATTGGAACCAATCCGTATCGACTTTAGAGATTCAGAAGGCAGCCATCTTGGATTTAGAAAACCCTATTTTTAGAACACATTATAAACACGTGCAAACAGCTGACATGTATCGTGTATCATGACGGTTGGTGAAATCTATTTCGAATTCTAGCGATAAAATATGGTATTAAACAGTCATAATCTAATCTAAAGGATATAATCTAAGGTGAGCTTGTCCAGATATAAAGGTGAGTTTTAGGAAAATGACCATGGGGGCATTTTCGTCACAAACCTAACAACCCCGGACGACCGATTGTCTCAGCATGTAACTGCCCAACAGAACAAATCTCTAGTTATCTGGATGCAGTCTTGTCCCCCATTGTCCACCAACTTCCAACATTTGTCAAAGATTCTTCAGATGCACTCCGCTTGTTTGACGGTTTTCGGTTCCCCGATGGCGTAGCCAAGAATCTGTTCTTAATGGACGTCAAATCGTTGTACACATCTATCCCACACTCCGACGGTCTGCAAGCGATGAAGCACTACCTTGATCAGCGCGACGAGAAAACTCCCTCAACTCACATCCTGCTTCGTCTTGTTGAATTGGTACTCACTCTGAACAACTTTGTCTTCAACGACAAACACTACATACAAACAAAATGAGTTGCTATGGGCACCCGCATAGGACCTTCATATGCGTGTATGTTCGTCGGTTTCGTGGAGGAAAAAATGCTGCAGGAATACCCGGGACCTAAACCAGTCCTGTTCAAGCGCTATATCCACGATATCATCGGGATCTCCAGTGAACCTGAAGGGGAAATATCCCGCTTTGTTGACTTCGCAAACAATTTCCACTCAGCATTGCAGTTCACGTCCGAGATAAGCAACACATCCATCAGCTTTCTCGACATCACAATCTCCATCAAAGGTGATCACTTGTCCACCAGCATCCACTACAAGCCGACCGATTCCCACTCATATCTCCAGTATGAATCGTCCCACCCTGGAAAATGCAAGAATTCCATCCCGTATTCCCAGTTTCTTCGATTGCGTCGTATCTGTAGTAAAGATGATGACTTCGTGCAGCAAAGTCAACATATGAAGCTGTTCTTCACTTCTAGAGGGTACCCAGAAGCTGTCATATCACCCGCTCTGCAGCGCGTCTCCGCCCTTACACGTCAGCAAGCACTACGCCCGACCCCTCCTAAACAGCAATCGGCCCGTATCCCCCTTGTGTTGACATTCCACCCGCGGAACTTAAAGGTTCGAAACATCTTAGCCACACATTTCACGTCCCTCCAAGAAGATCCTCTTACCAGCAGAATCTTCAAAGATACCAAACTCATCTGTGCATACCGTCGGGATAAATCCATCGCTGACCAACTAGTCAAATCCACGATCCGCAGCACACCCTACAACCTCGACCACATCCAGGGTAAAACAGAACCCTGCCGTCGTACGCGGTGCAAAACATGCCCGTATGTGGACCCTAACATCACTTCAGTTGTCGGCCCCAAAGGTCGCTACCACATCCGTGGAAGCTACACGTGCGTCACCAGCAATCTGGTTTATGCAATAATTTGCCAACGCTGCAGCCAACTGTATGTAGGAGAAACAAAGCGACGATTGGGTGATCGTTTCGTGGAGCACCTGCGGAGCGTGACACGAAAAAACACAGAATCTGCAGTGGGACAACACTTCAGCACCCCACCCCACACCATTGAAGACATGCGCGTCTGCGTCTTGACAACAACGCAGAGCGAGGAAACGCAGAAAGAGCGGGAGCAGCGTCTGATATTCCATCTCGGAACGCTGTCCCCGCGCGGCATCAACATCGAATTCACCGCGTTTCCTCATAGCAACACTTGCCCCGAAGAAGGACGCCACGTCCGAAAATTCGGCCCCCGCCTATAATACGGGTGAGCACTTTATTTACTTTAAATCTTCACGTTATTTTGGTTTGGGGCGTATCGGCTTCGGTAACGCACTGTATAGAATACGAACGCAGATATGCAAATAGCCGTACAAAAGCCGTACAAAATGTTGAGGTTTCCGTAAGTTTGTGCACAAACATGGATGCGCCCAGCTCGCATCACTTTGTACATCGAGCCAGCGCTCTAGTAATTTAATATAGCTCTATGCTAAGAACCGAAGGCTGCTGAAATACGGTGCAAATTAATTTCTTGGGTTGAACGGAAAGAAGAATGCAAAAAAGAGAGAGGAAAAGGTAACATGGAGATAAAGTATGTAGTTAAACGACCCCACAGACTCTCGGAAACCAAAAGAACGCCAGTGTAGGCCGCGAAGACCTATCTATACATTGTATTGTTGTATAGTGAACCTAAAGTCCAACTACAGTCCCTAACGTACCTCACGATACGCCAGACGTTCAGACAGTCGCCGTGGAAGAAAGTGTAATTTAAAAACCGTTCAGGAATGTGCCCATTGGTGGACTGGACGACCGGTTATAAAGATCCAGGAATGTCAAACCCGGCACGAGGGGATAGGTAGTTCAAAGACACATAGAGCACACAGAAAGGAAACAGTAAGAACTCAAAATGCGCGCGATATACCGACAGTTCTATTATTATAATTATTTACTGAGTTCAGGTTAGTATAGGTATTAAAGATGCCGGCGTGTGAAAAGTTCTTACCAGTCTATTTCAGTAAATTTTTACAAGAAACCAGAACAGATAGACTGACCATTAAAAAATACAAATAAAGTAGATTTGCTGGAATATAACAAGGAGGGAAAACAAGAGGGCGTTTTTTTCGCTGTGGCAAAAATGCGGAACACGCGAGGTCAAATCGTTGTGTTTATGTTTAGCATGTGACGTCACCGGGGTAAAAATGGCAATCACCGCGCGCGACGCAGTGAACAAATGCAGTGAACAAATGCACGGACTCCCGCGACACTTGCTGTAAACAGCGTTAAAAAAAATCGTATTTTCTACACTAAGAAACTGTTTAAAATGACAACAAATGTGTTATAAAGAGTGAATTAGACTAAACTGCCTTATGTCGAATAGTTTATTTTTAAGTGATAAAAACAACTTTGCCCATAATACAATCCCCAAACACGCCAAAATTTCAGACGTCTTCGTGAAGTTTCAGACTACAGTTCCTAGTTCCGGATTTTCCTTAGTTCCGGATCGCTTCAAATAAAAACCTACCTCTTATGGCTTGGTCTCCAATAATATTTGTTTAGATGAAGTGCATAATTATTGAAAAGAAAAATGCAAGCTTCTTGATACATACATATCTTTTCAATGAAATATCCAGAAGAAAAAAAATTGACTAGATTTTCGACTCGTACCTTGACTTGGTTGGACGGTTTTTTGTAGAAAATGACGGGAGCCGCAAAACCACGGAAAACAAATCTGCGACATGTCACTTACAAGGTTTGGTTTCGATTATGCCTTGTTGTAGTCTACACTTGTATTAACTCATGCATCGATTATTTGTTGAGTAAAAATAAGTCTGAAAGTCTCTAATATTGAAAAATCTGCCAAAGACTGGACGTATATTTTTTCCTAGTTCCGGATCGCGCGTAAAATGCATGCATCCACTACACGCCCGCAAGCGATTTTCATATTATATGCCGTGTTCTGTGATGTGATGTTCAAAGTTTATCGGCTCGTTGTCGCGCCACACGGACAAAAGATTTCAAAACATTTCCTTCCAAGTCCTCTTTTTAAACGTTATTGGAATTGGAAGTATTTGAAATATATTTTAAACTTTATTTATATAAATTATTGAATACTTTATCAGAAATATAGGCTTGATTCGGGTTGGTTTTAGCGTGATTATTGTTTATGTACGAAGCAGTTTTTTTACACGATCCGGAATTGGTTAAACCGATCCGCAACTAGGAAAAGTGATGTCGGTACTTTTGACGTCGTATTTTTAAAATAAGAAGAGCATAAATATCGAATGAAAAACTGTAGTTACTCCATCACTCAAGGTAATTTACTAAACCTATTTCATTTGAATTTCGAGGATTAGACTTGCCGAAAACAGCCTGAATATTTTTTTGCGATCCGGAACCAGGAAAACGTCTGTGTACGTGCGCATGTGTTACGTTAGTACACAGTTACAAAGTACGATGTACAAATGTACAGTATGCACAGTACATGTACACGTGTACATGATTACTTCGCGAGTGCCACCAGTTTCTCGGACTCGCCATAGGCCAGATCATGTTCAAAAAGCGATAACTAACGTTATAACAACGTCTTTTGAGTCACACTAGATGTTCCTGGCAAATTAACGATCACCGGGTAGATACTCGGGTGGTGTTAACGAACCTTGTCCAGCAACAACAAAAACGGCATGTCGGTTGGGAACCGAAAAAAACGCCAAGCTCGGGGCATTAGTCAAGTTCACTGTGTAATTTTGTTAACTTTTTTGGGGGATTTGCAAACCTATACATTTTTGGAATCTGTATAGTATATGCAATCAGAAAACCAATGTTTACAATTTGCCGGAAGCATGCATGGCGGCCATCTTGGATTTTCAAAATGGCCGCCTTTAAATGGGTGTTTCTCAATATCTCAGCATCCAGGTGGCCTAGAGTCATGATTTTAACGGCTAAACATACATTTTCAGCGGTGAGGAAGCCAGTGGTACAAAGTAAAATAAGCTAAACATAACCACAAAACGGCCATCTTGGATTTTCAAAATGGCCGCCTTCAAAATGGGTGTTTCTCAATATCTCAGCATCCAGGAGGCCTAGAGTAATGATTTTAACGGCCAAACATACATTTTCAGGGGTAAGGAAACCAGTGGTATAAAGTGAACCAAGCTAAACATAACCACAAAGCAGATTCTTTTGATCATGTTCATTTTATTATAATAAATGTTCTAAATGGCTCAAAACGTCTACATGTAGCAAGTCAAACCTCTAGCATGTCTACTTCTTGGACAACTTCAATATCATGATAACATGACAAAATAAGTGCGATATAACAACATCTTTGATATTTAGCAGAATCTTTACACCTCATCATCATCACTGTCACTGGTCGGCAACATTTCATTCCTAGAGTCCTCATCATTCTGACACTGAGTGCTACACTGGCAGAGGTCTGTGCATGATAGGTTCTTGGACCTGCAAGAGCATCGAGATGTTGAACAGTCTGCTCTGCACTGGCATCTCAGCAGCTTAATGATGGCCTTGGGGGCTGGGAGGACCTCAGTTGTGATCGGTTGCAGCGGATCCAGGAACTGCTGCTGAGCAATGCTTGCCTGACCCCATACTGTGGCCTGGATCTGGACTCGGTGGATGTGCTGCTTGAGAGCACCAAGACTGGGAGGCAGCTTGTCATTTTCAGCCATATGCTTGCCATCGCAGCTCGGGGATGCTCGCAATCTGGATGCCCTTTGGTGCGTATGCAGCACAGACGAATGTAGCCAGCGTTGACAGCAGATCTTCAGTGACTTCAGCAGCATCTGAAAGCATCTGCAGAGCATTGATGACTTTTCCGCCTGCTTTGAGGTAGACTTTCAGCCAGGTTGCCTAGCCTATGCGAGAGAACCTCCCAGTGTTGTCTGTCCCCGTGAATGCGTGGAAGGCTGGCAAAGCCTTTGCTCATTCTGGACCTAGATCTGTCCATATTGGCTGCACCTGGACCACTCCGGAAGCCATTGACATGGACGTGTTTCTCAGCAGAATGTCATAATGTGCTATGACCAGCACCAGAACATCAGTGTCTGGAGAGAAGACCACAGCACTGCATGGTAGATCAGCAGTGTGTCTGCCTCTTCGTGATTGTTGTCCTCGATTAGCAGCTCGCTATTGCTCCTAGTACGTTCTGCGGCAGATGCGATAACCAGCTTTGACGAGTCTTGGTTGTACTCCAGGGTTTTTGCTGCCAGATACTCAGTCAGATCAGCCTTAGTTTTGTCGTGAGAAAGGAACCGGCTCATCGGGATGTGCTTGATGCTGGTGTCATCTCTGATCTGATATTGGATTGGATCCTTCCCTTGTCTTTGTTTTTCCCTTGTGGTACTCTTCAGAGAATCAGCCTTGTATGTGTCAAACACCAGAATGATCTCATCACAGTCTCTTGTGAGAGACATCAGTCTGGTATTGAAGCATTCGCTGAGGTCTTTGACTGTCACTACCGTGGCTGGTTTCTTTGTTAGCTTCTGCACGACCACCATACCATCCACCAGTGCAATTGTTCCACTAGGATGAGGACCTTCAGTGGGTGTGCCGTCCATGGTTTCTGGATCCACTGTATCGCGCTGCAGAACACTTGCATCATGCAGCTGCTGCTGATCTTCATCCGGTGGCTCTGCTGTTCCCAGCTTCTCAAGGAGGTGGATCAACTTTGCCTTGTCAGTACATGGTAGCATTGCCCCGTTTGCCGTAAACCGTGCCCTCGGTGTCAACGTGAACTCATAGTTGCCGATGGCTTGTTTCTAGTCGATGGCAAGGACCATCAGCCTTCCGTATAGATCCTTGGTCTCCTTCAGATCTACAGTATTGTCTCTGAGTTTCACACTGGTTTTCTTGTTGCCAGACATGAACATCTTGTTGTTGTGTTTCTTCACTGGTGTCCAGAGGCTGACTTTCCCATTGATTCGCTCTGACACGTACTTTTCATACAAGTTCTTCCCAGTGACATCAATGTTGAGGATCTGTGGCACATACTTGTCTGGGATGTAGGCATGGGTGATTATGTTGTGCAGCTGATCACCTTCAATGGCAAATGGATTGCCATGACTCAGGATCGCAACCTTGATCTTGTCAATTGCGTCATGCTCCCTCTTGACTGCACTTGGTCTAAGGTCATGGTGCTCTGTGACCTTGTCAGCTTCCACATCAAACTGACTCTTGAACTCGCTCGACAGGCAGGACAGTTCCGGTGCAGCCATGAAGAACCTCTGTCTAAGGTTGGCGTTGTTGGAGATGCCAATCAGTCCAGAG
Organism: Crossaster papposus; assembly: GCA_037893245.1. Lineage (NCBI taxonomy): Eukaryota > Metazoa > Echinodermata > Asteroidea > Velatida > Solasteridae > Crossaster > Crossaster papposus. The sequence continues at coordinate 3,194,573 of JBAIAA010000630.1, forward strand.
TGAACCTTCATCAGCTTGTTCAGATGTTCACACGCGTGGTCTGCACCAATGGATACAAACGGGATCTCGTTCTTGGTGACGGATATGTTTCCAGCTTCCAGTTCCCTCCATGTATTGGGGTGGTCTGTTCTCAGGTCATACATGTCTGCGATGTACCGAGGCCAGAGTCACTTGTACTTGATCCTGTCTTGCTCAGTGATTCTCCAGCTTCGATTTTTTAGATGGAGCACCAGGTCAGCGTTTCGAGATGCTGCCACGAAGAACAGGATTGTCTCCACTCGGTGTAGGTAGTTCATCATTGATTTGAACATGGCATTCTTGGATCTCTGGTCCTCCCAGTCCTGGAATGTCTTTCGCACTTCAGCATTGGTCAAGGCTTGAAGGAGGGTGATGTTGGCATGTTTCACGGATTCAGCCTTTGTGCATTTGTTCCCCTCAGAACAGGCAGATTATACTACCTCTGTTGCTTCCAAGCAGATGTCTTTCAATTGTGGGTTGTCCTTGAAGAACTCCTTCAGTGCCATTTCATAGAGTGCTACATATGAATATATGTTGGCACAGAGAGAACGCTTGTAGTGTGTGCATTTCAGGATTTGTCTTGTTGTGGCAGAACCATAGACATCAGTTTCCATCCAGGCATCATCTATGCCGGAGTTCTCCATGGGGGTTCCGAGAGCTCGCAGAGCAGCCATGACGACGTGTAGTTCGCCCAGTCTGGGGACAACTGTGTGCTTCAAATCAGGCCTGGCATCTAACAGTTGCACCACCTTCTCGTAGAGAGTCATGTCAAATGAAATGACCGTCGGGTGATCTTCACCAACTGCCAGGTACCTCAGTTGACTTGCTTGCATGATCACAGTCAGTAGGGTCGGCCACTCGTGTGCCACCTCTGGCAGTAGTGGTAAGGCTCCAACCTTGGTCATGGACTGGCTTGTAGACAGCAGTGAGTTGTAGCCTGCCCAACCAGGGATCTTGCTAGAATGTCTGCCGTCTTTTCATCCTGGATAGAAAAGATGCGACAACCCATCCCAGCTGTGTCAGCTGATATGAGCAAGAGACTCCCACCTCGTTGATGGTGAAGTCCTCTGTTCTCTGGGTTGGCTGAGGCTTGGGCTTGTCACAGTGCAGCACATCTACGTTGTATGGGGTGACCGATATACTTTGTGCATCACCTATGATCAGAGGTGGTGCTATCAGCTCTCCGGGGACATCAGCTTTTTCTGGTACACTGCAGTAACCGTTCCATGGGTGGTTCCTCTCCCATCAGCAGTGTCCTCAGCAAAGTCTGTGTTGTCTGAAGCAAAAAAGATGAAGGCGCCCTTTTTCAGGAATGGTGGCACATATAGGCCTTGGAAATGTTTTCCACAACGGCATTGGCAATAGCAGTCTCCATGAGCAGGGTACGGCCATACGAGACGCAGTGGCCCTGTGCATTGAGAAGTTACATCAGCATTTTGCTTCGTGTGTCATGGTGTACAGTCAGAGCCAGTCCCAGGACTTGGGGGTTTTCTCTTGCATGCTGGGGTCTGAATGTTGCTGTGTCGCTGCTTGGCTTATACTTCATCTGTCTGTTGGACTTTAATCCGAACATGATGTTTTGACTCACGGTGAGTGCTGCTCTGTCAAGGACACTGGTTCTCGTTTCGTTTTTCATATCCTGCACAGGCTCCACCGTGATCCAGCGGATCATAGTGTATAGTTCAGATGGAACATCATCGATGTTGCTAGATACTGGTATGGCAGTTTTTGGCTTGTCCATCTTTGTGAAGTTTGCAATGCTCTTGTGTATCACCTGTGCAGACTTGTAGATGACCTTCATGTCATTCACATCGTCAGCATCACTTATGATAGCAGAATGGACCATGGCTTCCTCACATGCATCTGGAGACTAAAGGACAGCCGATTTCCTTCTATCTGTTTGTCGAACAGACTTCACGCTGGGCAACTCAGTAAGTATCTGTTCCTTCAACCATGCTCTTTTGAATGCAGGTGAATGATTTTCTGAGCCTTTTGGACCAAGCAAATTGACGTATGTGGTTTCAATGTCATCCATTGAGAGGTAAGCTTGTTGTTGAGTTTGCATACTGATAAGGTTGGTCAGTTCAATCAGACTTGCCCTTTGCAGTGGGTGTTCTTTGGGTGTGCTTCTTGTTCTGGTTTCATCTCGCACTGGGTGGAACACGTGTCTTCTCCAACATGACTTGTGGTACCTAACGTCTACCGCGTGGGATAGATGTGTTCAACCTCGTTTTCAATGAGGCATCTTCAGACTTTTCTACAGCTTTTCTCAGCTCTACACCAGCATTTCCAGTCCTGACTTTGAACAACTGTTGGCCATCGTCCTTCTGACAGAAGAAGCACTGTTTCTTATCCGGCGGCACTGTAGATGACCGTGTTAATGGCGCTGATGATCCAGCAGTTGATGGGCCCGGTTCATCCATTTTGGTGCTGTCTCTCTTCTGTCCACGTGTTCTGACAGCGCAGCTTCCAGTAGATAGTGCATAGTCTTGTGGTCTCTGGCTCGTTCTAACAGTTGCTTGTTAGTTGCATTGGAATAACAACTGCGATGCAAAACTGCCTTCTCTGTGCACAGGGTTTCTTTTGGGCTGTCTATGAGTCGTCTATGGACTTTGACGAATTTGCCACCATGTAAACTGGCCCTCTCTTGTATCTTCTCCAGTAGATGCATGTAGGAGTCTATTCTGGGCTGTAACACCAAGGCTCCTTTCGTAACATCATCAGACTGGTACAGCATGCACATCTTCCAGTTGGTGGATTCCTGGGTTTGGTGCACCCCTTGACCAAGCTGTTGCACCGCACTCATAGTGTAGATAGTACTGTTACCCGGGTTCAAAGTTTCTAGTGAGTACTGGGGTGCCAGTTCGCTCTCTGTGGCATAATAAAATGAGCGCAACCATTAAGCATTAATTGGCCTGATCATTATGCAAGGTAATAATATGAGCTGATGTTACGTTTTAAGAAGGCAGAGTAAATGTAGTTCCAAATCTATATCTAAGAAACACAACTTTGTTTATGTGTGGCCATAATGTAATTGTGAATTCACATTAAAATCAGGTCCAGTAAATGTACATGTATCAACATAACCGGCTCGAACTTGAACATTGTAATTCGAAGCGTCTTTTTCAAGTAGTTGGTAGGATGAGCATACCTGCATCACCCAAATCACTCCCATCGAGTTCGTCGTCTAGTGAGCCGTTAACCCATCGTTTCGCTAACTTGTTCACCTCAAAAGTCACCACCTTGAGAAATGACCTCGACAACTCAGCTCCACCTCCCTCTAGCCTGGTGCAGGATGAGCAATGCAATACTGCAACTCTCGGTTGTTTTGAAATTCTTTCGCTCGACGAAGTCAAGAAATTGATAATGGGCTCCAAGTCTAAGTCTTGCAGGCTTGATCCAATCCCAACATGGTTGTTGAAAAGTTGCTTGGATGAACTTGCACCAACCATCACTAACATCATCAACATGTCATTCCAGGCAAGTCACTTTCCGGATTCTTTAACACTGGCGCACATTTCCCCATTAATCAAGAAACCAGGTCTCAACCGAGATGAACTTAAAAACTACAGGCCAATCACAAATTTAAAATTCCTGGCAAAAACAATCAAACGTGCAGCTGCTGCACAGACTCAATGTTACGTCGCTGCTAATTACCTCTTCGGTAAAAAGAAGTCTGCCTACAGACAAAATCGAAGCGTGGAAACCGCTCTCCTCCGTGTCACCGACGATCTGCTCCTTGTACTGGACAAAGGTCAGGAAGCGATCCTTGTACTCCTTGATTTTTCGGCAGCTTTCGACACTGTCGATCACCAGATATGGTGCTTACATCACAGATATGGCATCTCCAATACAGCTCTTTGGCAACTAGAAGCACTGGTCTGTCTTCCCTGTATTGTTGGGCAACCATGGGCACCGGTCAGTCTTCACACTGATGTTGGGCAACCACGGGCACCGGTCAGTCTTCACACTGATGTTGGGGAACCAGGGACACTGGTCAATTTGTCCACTGTTGTTGGGCAACCAGGAGCACTATTCAGTCTTCCCACTGATATTGGGCAACGAGGGGCACCAGTCACTCTTCATACTGTTGTTATGCAACCAGGGGCACCAGTCAGTCTTCCGAGTGCTCTTTGGCAACCAGAAGCCGTGGTCTATCTTCCCGGTATTGTTGGGCAACCAGGGGGCACCAGTCAGTCTTCCCACTGATGTTGGGCAACCAGGGGCACTGGTCAGTTTTTTCCACTAGTGATGGACAACCAGGGGCACCGGTCAGTCTTTCCACTGTTGTTGCGAAACCAGGGGCACCGGTCAGTCTTCCAACTGCTCTTTGGCAACTAAAAGCACTGCTCTGTCTTCCCGGTATTGTTGGGCAACCATGGGCACCGGTCAATATTCATACTGTTGTTAGGAAACCAGGGACACCAGTAAGTCTTCCAACTGCTCTTTGGCAACCAGAAGCACTGGTCTGTCTTCCCGGTATTGTAGGGCAACAAGGGGCACCGGTCAGTCTTCACACTGATGTTGGGCAACCACGGGCACCGGTCAGTCTTCCCATTGATGTTTGGCAACCAGGGGCACCAGTCAGTCTTCCCACTGATGTTGGGCAACCAAGAACACCCAGGGGTAACCAGGGGCACCGGTCAGTCTTCCTACTGCTGGTGTGCAACCAGGAGCACCAGTCAGTCTTTGAAATGCTGTTGGGCAACCAGGGGCACAGGTCAGTCTTCCCACTGATGTTTGGCAACCAGAAGCACTGGTGAGTCTTCGTATTGTTTGGCAACCAGGGGCACCAGTCAGTCCTTCCACTGATGTTGGGCAACGAGGGGCACCAGTCACTCTTCATACTGTTGTTATGCAACCAGGGGCACCAGTCAGTCTTCCAAGTGCTCTTTGGCAACCAGAAGCCGTGGTCTGTCTTCCCGGTATTGTTGGGCAACCAGGGGGCACCAGTCAGTCTTCCCACTGATGTTGGGCAACCAGGGGCACTGGACAATTTTTTCCACTAGTGATGGGCAACCAGGGGCACCGGTCAGTCTTTCCACTGTTGTTGCGCAACCAGGGGCACCGGTCAGTCTTCCCATTGATGTTTGGCAACCAGAAGCACTGGTAAGTCTTCGTATTGTTTGGCAACCCGGGGCACCAGTCAGTCCTCTCACTGATGTTGGGCAACCACGGCCACTGGCCAGTCTTCACACTGATGTTGGGCAACCAGGGGCACCGGTCAGTCTTTCCACTGATGTTTGGCAACCAGGGGGCACCAGTCAGTTTGTCCACTAGTAATGGGCACTCAGGGGCACCGGTCAGTTGTTCCACTGTTGTTGCGCAACCAGGGGCACCGGTCAGTCTTTCCACTGTTGTTGCGCAACCAGGGGCAACGGTCAGTCTTCCCATTGATGTTTGGCAAGCAGAAGCACTGGTAAGTCTTCGTATTGTTTGGCAACCAGGGGCACCAGTCAGTCCTCTCACTGATGTTGGGCAACCACGGTCACTGGCCAGTCTTCACACTGATGTTGGGCAACCAGGGGCACCAGTCAGTGTTCCCACTGATGTTGGGCAACCAGGGGCCCTGGTAAGTTTTTCCACTGTTGTTGCGCAACCAGGGGCACCAGTCAGTCTTTCCACTGATGTTGGGCAACCAGGGGCACTGGTCAGTTTGTCTACTAGTGATGGGCACTCAGGGGCACCGGTCAGTCTTTCCACTGTTGTTGCGCAACCAGGGGCACCGGTCAGTCTTCCTATTGTTGTTAGGAAACCAGCGGCACCTGTCAGTCTTCCAACTGCTCTTCGGCAACTAGAAGCACTGGTTATGTCTTCCCTGTATTGTTGGGCAACCACGGGCACCGGTCAGTCTTCACACTGATGTTGGGGAACCAGGGACACTGGTCAGTCTTTCAACTGTGGTTGGTCAACCAGGGGCACCAGTCAGTCTTCCAATCGCTCTTTGGCAACCAGAAGCACTTGTCTGTCTTACAGGTATTGTTGGGCAACCAGGTGCACCGGTCAGTCTTCACACTGATGTTGGGCAACCACGGGCACCGGTCAGTCTTCCAACTGCTCTTTGGCAACCAGAAGCACTGGTCTGTCTTCCCGGTATTGTTGGGCAACCAGGGCCACCAGTCAGTCTTCCCATTGATGTTGGGCAACCAGGGGCACTGGTCAGTTTTTCCACTTGTGATAGGCAACTAGGGGCACCGGTCAGTCTTTTTACTGTTGTTGCGCAACCAGGGGAGCCGGTCAGTCTTTCCACTGATTTTAGGCAACCAGGGGCACCAGTCAGTCTTCCCCGTGTTGTTGGGCAGCCAGGGGCATTAGTCAGTCTTCGCAGTGCTCTTTGGCAACCAGAAGCCGTGGTCTATCTTCCCGGTATCGTTGGGCAACCAGGGGGCACCAGTCAGTCTTCCCACTGATGTTGGGCAACCAGGGGCACTGGTCAGTTTTTTCCACTAGTGATGGGCAACTAGGGGCACCGGTCAGTCTTCCTACTGTTGTTAGGCAACCAGCGGCACCAGTCAGTCTTCCAACTGCTCTTTGGCAACTAAAAGCACTGGTCTGTCTTCCCGGTATTGTTGGGCAACCATGGGCACCGGTCAGTCTTCACACTGATGTTGGGGAACCAGGGACACTGGTCAGTCTTTCCACTGTTGTTGGGCAACGAGGGGCACTAGTCAGTCTTCCCACTGATGTTGGGCAACCAGGGGCACCAGTCAGTATTCCTACTGTTGTTAGGAAACCAGGGGCACCAGTCAGTCTTCCAACTGCTCTTTGGCAACTAAAAGCACTGGTCTGTCTTCCCGGTATTGTTGGGCAACCATGGGCACCGGTCAGTCGTCACACTGATGTTGGGGAACCAGGGACACTGGTCAGTCTTTCCACTGTTTTTGGGCAACGAGGGGCACTAGTCAGTCTTCCCACTGATGTTGGGCAACCAGGGGCACTGGACAATTTTTTCCACTAGTGATGGGCAACCAGGGGCACCGGTCAGTCTTTCCACTGTTGTTGCGCAACCAGGGGCACCGGTCAGTCTTCCCATTGATGTTTGGCAACCAGAAGCACTGGTAAGTCTTCGTATTGTTTGGCAACCCGGGGCACCAGTCAGTCCTCTCACTGATGTTGGGCAACCACGGCCACTGGCCAGTCTTCACACTGATGTTGGGCAACCAGGGGCACCGGTCAGTCTTTCCACTGATGTTTGGCAACCAGGGGGCACCAGTCAGTTTGTCCACTAGTAATGGGCACTCAGGGGCACCGGTCAGTTGTTCCACTGTTGTTGCGCAACCAGGGGCACCGGTCAGTCTTTCCACTGTTGTTGCGCAACCAGGGGCAACGGTCAGTCTTCCCATTGATGTTTGGCAACCAGAAGCACTGGTAAGTCTTCGTATTGTTTGGCAACCAGGGGCACCAGTCAGTCCTCTCACTGATGTTGGGCAACCACGGTCACTGGCCAGTCTTCACACTGATGTTGGGCAACCAGGGGCACCAGTCAGTGTTCCCACTGATGTTGGGCAACCAGGGGCCCTGGTCAGTTTTTCCACTGTTGTTGCGCAACCAGGGGCACCAGTCAGTCTTTCCACTGATGTTGGGCAACCAGGGGCACTGGTCAGTTTGTCCACTAGTGATGGGCACTCAGGGGCACCGGTCAGTCTTTCCACTGTTGTTGCGCAACCAGGGGCACCGGTCAGTCTTCCTATTGTTGTTAGGAAACCAGCGGCACCTGTCAGTCTTCCAACTGCTCTTCGGCAACTAGAAGCACTGGTTATGTCTTCCCTGTATTGTTGGGCAACCACGGGCACCGGTCAGTCTTCACACTGATGTTGGGGAACCAGGGACACTGGTCAGTCTTTCAACTGTGGTTGGTCAACCAGGGGCACCAGTCAGTCTTCCAATCGCTCTTTGGCAACCAGAAGCACTTGTCTGTCTTACAGGTATTGTTGGGCAACCAGGTGCACCGGTCAGTCTTCACACTGATGTTGGGCAACCACGGGCACCGGTCAGTCTTCCAACTGCTCTTTGGCAACCAGAAGCACTGGTCTGTCTTCCCGGTATTGTTGGGCAACCAGGGCCACCAGTCAGTCTTCCCATTGATGTTGGGCAACCAGGGGCACTGGTCAGTTTTTCCACTTGTGATAGGCAACTAGGGGCACCGGTCAGTCTTTTTACTGTTGTTGCGCAACCAGGGGAGCCGGTCAGTCTTTCCACTGATTTTAGGCAACCAGGGGCACCAGTCAGTCTTCCCCGTGTTGTTGGGCAGCCAGGGGCATTAGTCAGTCTTCGCAGTGCTCTTTGGCAACCAGAAGCCGTGGTCTATCTTCCCGGTATCGTTGGGCAACCAGGGGGCACCAGTCAGTCTTCCCACTGATGTTGGGCAACCAGGGGCACTGGTCAGTTTTTTCCACTAGTGATGGGCAACTAGGGGCACCGGTCAGTCTTCCTACTGTTGTTAGGCAACCAGCGGCACCAGTCAGTCTTCCAACTGCTCTTTGGCAACTAAAAGCACTGGTCTGTCTTCCCGGTATTGTTGGGCAACCATGGGCACCGGTCAGTCTTCACACTGATGTTGGGGAACCGGGGACACTGGTCAGTCTTTCCACTGTTGTTGGGCAACGAGGGGCAGTAGTCAGTCTTCCCACTGATGTTGGGCAACCAGGGGCACCAGTCAGTATTCCTACTGTTGTTAGGAAACCAGGGGCACCAGTCAGTCTTCCAACTGCTCTTTGGCAACTAAAAGCACTGGTCTGTCTTCCCGGTATTGTTGGGCAACCATGGGCACCGGTCAGTCGTCACACTGATGTTGGGGAACCAGGGACACTGGTCAGTCTTTCCACTGTTGTTGGGCAACGAGGGGCACTAGTCAGTCTTCCCACTGATGTTGGGCAACCAGGGGCACCAGTCAGTATTCCTACTGTTGTTAGGAAACCAGGGGCACCAGTAAGTCTTCCAACTGCTCTTTGGCAACCAGAAGCACTGGTTTATCTCCCCGGTATTGTAGGGCAACAAGAGGCACCGGTCAGTCTTCACACTGATGTTGGGCAACCAGGGGCACCGGTCAGTCTTCCTACTGTTGTTGTGTAACCAGGGGCACCAGTCAGTCTTTGAAATGCTGTTGGGCAACCAGGGGCACAGGTCAGTCTTCCCACTGATGTTTGGCAACCAGAAGCACTGGTGAGTCTTCGTATTGTTTGGCAACCAGGGGCACCAGTCAGTCCTCCCACTGATGTTGGGCAACGAGGGGCACCAGTCACTCTTCATACTGATGTTATGCAACCAGGGGCACCATTCAGTCTTCTAAGTGCTCTTTGGCAACCAGAAGCCGTGGTCTGTCTTCCCGGTATTGTTGGGCAACCAGGGGGCACCAGTCAGTCTTCCCACTGATGTTGGGCAACCAGGGGCCCTGGTCAGTTTTTCCACTGTTGTTGCGCAACCACGGGCACCGGTCAGTCTTCACACTGATGTTGGGGAAACAGGGACACCGTTCAGTCTTTCCACTGTTGTTGGTCAACGAGGGGCACTAGTCAGTCTTCCCACTGATGTTGGGCATCCAGGGGGAACAAGTCAGTATTCCTACTGTTGTTAGGAAACCAGGGGCACCAGTAAGTCTTCCAACTGCTCTTTGGCAACCAGAGGCACTGGTCTGTCTTCCCGGTATTGTAGGGCAACAAGGGGCACCGGTCAGTCTTCACACTTTTGTTGGTCAACCACGGGAACCGGTCAGTCTTCCCATTGATGTTTGGCAACCAGGGGCACCAGTCAGCCTTCCCATTGATGTTGGGCAACCAAGAACACCCAGGGGCAACCAGGGGCACCGGTCAGTCTTCCCACTGATGTTGGGCAACCAGGGACACCGGTCAGTCTTCCTACTGCTGTTGTGCAACCAGGGGCACCAGTCAGTCTTTGAAATGCTGTTGATCAACCAGGGGCACAGGTCAGTCTTCCCACTGATGTTTGGCAACCAGAAGCACTGGTGAGTCTTAGTATTGTTTGGCAACCAGGGGCACCAGTCAGTCCTCCCACTGATGTTGGGCATCGAGGGGCACCAGTCACTCTTCATACTGTTGTTATGCAACCAGGGGCACCAGTCAGTCTTCCAAGTGCTCTTTGGCAACCAGAAGCCGTGGTCTGTCTTCCCGGTATTGTTGGGCAACCAGGGGGCACCAGTCAGTCTTCCCACTGATGTTGGGCAACCAGGGGCCCTGGTCAGTTTTTCCACTGTTGTTGCGCAACCAGGGGCACCGGTCAGTCTTTCCACTGTTGTTGCGCAACTAGGGGCACCGGTCAGTCTTCCCATTGATGTTTGGCAACCAGAAGCACTGGTAAGTCTTTGTATTGTATGGCAACCAGGGGTACCAGTCAGTCCTCTCATTGATGTTGGGCAACCACGGGCACTGGCCAGTCTTCACACTGATGTTGGGCAACCAGGGGCACCGGTCAGTCTTTCCACTGATGTTTGGCAACCAGGGGCACCGGTCAGTCTTCCCAGTGTTGTTGGGGAACCAGGGACACTGGTAAGTTTTTCCACTGTTGTTGGGCACCCAGGGGCACTAGTCAGTCTTTCCACTGATATTGGGCAACGAGGGGCACCATTCACTCTTTATACTGTTGTTATGCAACCAGGGGCACCAGTCAGTCTTCCGAGTGCTCTTTGGCAACCAGAAGCCGTGGTCTATCTTCCCGGTATTGTTGGGCAACCAGGGGGCACCAGTCAGTCTTCCCACTGATGTTGGGCAACCGGTCAGTGTTCCCATTGATTTTGGGCAACCAGGGGAACCGGTCAGTCTTTTCACTGTTGTTGCGCAACTAGGGGCACCGGTCAGTCTTCCCAGTGTTGTTGGGGAACCAGGGACACTGGTAAATTTTTCCACTGTTGTTGGGCACCCAGGGGCACTAGTCAGTCTTTCCACTGATATTGGGCAACGAGGGGTACCAGTCACTCTTCATACTGTTGTTATGCAACCAGGGGCACCAGTCAGTCTTCCGAGTGCTCTTTGGCAACCAGAAGCCGTGGTCTATCTTCCCGGTATTGTTGGGCAACCAGGGGGCACCAGTCAGTCTTCCCACTGATGTTGGGCAACCGGTCAGTGTTCCCATTGATTTTGGGCAACCAGGGAAACCGGTCAGTCTTTTCACTGTTGTTGCGCAACTAGGGGCACCGGTCAGTCTTCCCAGTGTTGTTGGGGAACCAGGGACACTGGTAAATTTTTCCACTGTTGTTGGGCACCCAGGGGCACTAGTCAGTCTTTCCACTGATATTGGGCAACGAGGGGCACCAGTCACTCTTCATACTGTTGTTATGCAACCAGGGGCACCAGTCAGTCTTCCGAGTGCTCTTTGGCAACCAGAAGCCGTGGTCTATCTTCCCGGTATTGTTGGGCAACCAGGGGGCACCAGTCAGTCTTCCCACTGATGTTGGGCAACCAGGGGCACTGGTCAGTTTTTTCCACTAGTGATGGGCAACTAGTGGCATCGGTCAGTCTTCCTACTGTTGTTAGGCAACCAGCGGCACCAGTCAGTCTTCCAACTGCTCTTTGGCAACTAAAAGCACTGGTCTGTCTTCCCGGTATTGTTGGGCAACCATGGGCACCGGTCAGTCTTCACACTGATGTTGGGGAACCAGGGACACTGGTCAGTCTTTCCACTGTTGTTGGGCAACGAGGGGCACTAGTCAGTCTTCCCACTGATGTTGGGCAACCAGGGGCACCAGTCAGTATTCCTACTGTTGTTAGGAAACCAGGGGCACCAGTAAGTCTTCCAACTGCTCTTTGGCAACCAGAGGCACTGGTCTGTCTTCCCGGTATTGCAGGGCAACAAGGGGCACCGGTCAGTCTTCACACTGATGTTGGGCAACCACGGGCACCGGTCAGTCTTCCCATTGATGTTGGGCAACCAAGAACACCCAGGGGCAACCAGGGGCACCGGTCAGTCTTCCCACTGATGTTGGGCAACCAGGGGCACCGGTCAGTCTTCCTACTGCTGTTGTGCAACCAGGAGCACCAGTCAGTCTTTGAAATGCTGTTGAGCAACCAGGGGCACAGGTCAGTCTTCCCACTGATGTTTGGCAACCATTAGCACTGGTGAGTCTTCGTATTGTTTGCCAACCAGGGGCACCAGTCAGTCTTCCCACTGATGTTGGGCAACGAGGGGAACCAGTTACTCTTCATACTGTTGTTGGGCAACAACGGGCACTGGCCAGTCTTCACACTGATGTTGGGCAACCAGGGGGAACCGGTCAGTCTTTCCACTGATGTTTGGCAACAAGGGGCACCGGTCAGTCTTCCCAGTGTTGTTGGGGAACCAGGGACACTGGTAAATTTTCCCACTGTTGTTGGGCACCCAGGGACACTAGTCAGTCTTTCCACTGATATTGGGCAACGAGGGGCACCAGTCACTCTTCATACTGTTGTTATGCAACCAGGGGCACCAGTCAGTCTTCCGAGTGCTCTTTGGCAACCAGAAGCCGTGGTCTATCTTCCCGGTATTGTTGGGCAACCAGGGGGCACCAGTCAGTCTTCCCACTGATGTTGGGCAACCGGTCAGTGTTCCCATTGATTTTGGGCAACCAGGGAAACCGGTCAGTCTTTTCACTGTTGTTGCGCAACTAGGGGCACCGGTCAGTCTTCCCAGTGTTGTTGGGGAACCAGGGACACTGGTAAATTTTTCCACTGTTGTTGGGCACCCAGGGGCACTTGTCAGTCTTTCCACTGATATTGGGCAACGAGGGGCACCAGTCACTCTTCATACTGTTGTTATGCAACCAGGGGCACCAGTCAGTCTTCCGACAGCTCTTTGGCAACCAGAAGCCGTGGTCTATCTTCCCGGTATTGTTGGGCAACCAGGGGGCACCAGTCAGTCTTCCCACTGATGTTGGGCAACCAGGGGCACTGGTCAGTTTGTTCCACTAGTGATGGGCAACTAGGGGCACCGGTCAGTCTTCCTACTGTTGTTAGGCAACCAGCGGCACCAGTCAGTATTCCAACTGCTCTTTGGCAACTAAAAGCACTGGTCTGTCTTCCCGGTATTGTTGGGCAACCATGGGCACCGGTCAGTCTTCACACTGATGTTGGGGAACCAGGGACACTGGTCAGTCTTTCCACTGTTGTTGGGCAACGAGGGGCACTAGTCAGTCTTCCCACTGATGTTGGGCAACCAGGGGCACCAGTCAGTATTCCTACTGTTGTTAGGAAACCAGGGGCACCAGTAAGTCTTCCAACTGCTCTTTGGCAACCAGAGGCACTGGTCTGTCTTCCCGGTATTGCAGGGCAACAAGGGGCACCGGTCAGTCTTCACACTGATGTTGGGCAACCACGGGCACCGGTCAGTCTTCCCATTGATGTTGGGCAACCAAGAACACCCAGGGGCAACCAGGGGCACCGGTCAGTCTTCCCACTGATGTTGGGCAACCAGGGGCACCGGTCAGTCTTCCTACTGCTGTTGTGCAACCAGGGGCACCAGTCAGTCTTTGAAATGCTGTTGAGCAACCAGGGGCACAGGTCAGTCTTCCCACTGATGTTTGGCAACCATTAGCACTGGTGAGTCTTCGTATTGTTTGCCAACCAGGGGCACCAGTCAGTCTTCCCACTGATGTTGGGCAACGAGGGGAACCAGTTACTCTTCATACTGATGTTGGGGAACCAGGGACACTGGTCAGTCTTCCCAGTGTTGTTGGGGAACCAGGGACACTGGTAAGTTTTTCCACTGTTGTTGGGCACCCAGGGGCACTAGTCAGTCTTTCCACTGATATTGGGCAACGAGGGGCACCATTCACTCTTTATACTGTTGTTATGCAACCAGGGGCACCAGTCAGTCTTCCGAGTGCTCTTTGGCAACCAGAAGCCGTGGTCTATCTTCCCGGTATTGTTGGGCAACCAGGGGGCACCAGTCAGTCTTCCCACTGATGTTGGGCAACCGGTCAGTGTTCCCATTGATTTTGGGCAACCAGGGGAACCGGTCAGTCTTTTCACTGTTGTTGCGCAACTAGGGGCACCGGTCAGTCTTCCCAGTGTTGTTGGGGAACCAGGGACACTGGTAAATTTTTCCACTGTTGTTGGGCACCCAGGGGCACTAGTCAGTCTTTCCACTGATATTGGGCAACGAGGGGCACCAGTCACTCTTCATACTGTTGTTATGCAACCAGGGGCACCAGTCAGTCTTCCGAGTGCTCTTTGGCAACCAGAAGCCGTGGTCTATCTTCGCAGTGTTGTTTAGCAAGCAGGGGGCACCAGTCAGTCTTCCCACTGATGTTGCGCAACCGGGGGCACCGGTCAGTCTTCCCAACGGTTTGGGGCAACCAGGGGCACCGGTCAGTCTTCCTACTGTTGTTAGGCATCCAGCGGCACTAGTCAGTCTTCTAACTGCTCTTTGGCAACCAGAAGCACTGGTCTGTCTTCCCGGTACTGTTGGGCAACCAGGAGCACCGGTCAGTCTTCACAGTGATGTTGGGCAACCACAGGCACCGGTCAGTCTTCACATTAAAGTTGGGGAACCAGCGACACTGGTCAGTCATTCCACTGTTGTTGGGCGACCAGGGGCACTAGTCAGTCTTCCCACTGATGTTGGGCAACCATGGGCACCAGTCAGTCTTCCTACTGTTGTTAGGCAACCAGGGGCACCAGTCAGTCTTCCAACCGCTCTTTGGCAACCAGAAGCACTGGTCTGTCTTCCAGGTATTGTTGGGCAACCAGGTGCACCGGTCAGTCTTTCCACTGATTTTGTGCAACCAGGAGCACCGGTCAGTCTTCACAGTGATGTTGGGCAACCGGTCAGTGTTCCCATTGATTTTGGGCAACCAGGGGAACCGGTCAGTCTTTTCACTGTTGTTGCGCAACTAGGGGCACCGGTCAGTCTTCCCAGTGTTGTTGGGGAACCAGGGACACTGGTAAATTTTTCCACTGTTGTTGGGCACCCAGGGGCACTAGTCAGTCTTTCCACTGATATTGGGCAACGAGGGGCACCAGTCACTCTTCATACTGTTGTTATGCAACCAGGGGCACCAGTCAGTCTTCCGAGTGCTCTTTGGCAACCAGAAGCCGTGGTCTATCTTCCCGGTATTGTTGGGCAACCAGGGGGCACCAGTCAGTCTTCCCACTGATGTTGGGCAACCAGGGGCACTGGTCAGTTTTTTCCACTAGTGATGGGCAACTAGTGGCATCGGTCAGTCTTCCTACTGTTGTTAGGCAACCAGGAGCACCGGTCAGTCTTCACAGTGATGTTGGGCAACCGGTCAGTGTTCCCATTGATTTTGGGCAACCAGGGGAACCGGTCAGTCTTTTCACTGTTGTTGCGCAACTAGGGGCACCGGTCAGTCTTCCCAGTGTTGTTGGGGAACCAGGGACACTGGTAAATTTTTCCACTGTTGTTGGGCACCCAGGGGCACTAGTCAGTCTTTCCACTGATATTGGGCAACGAGGGGCACCAGTCACTCTTCATACTGTTGTTAGGCAACCAGCGGCACCAGTCAGTCTTCCAACTGCTCTTTGGCAACTAAAAGCACTGGTCTGTCTTCCCGGTATTGTTGGGCAACCATGGGCACCGGTCAGTCTTCACACTGATGTTGGGGAACCAGGGACACTGGTCAGTCTTTCCACTGTTGTTGGGCAACGAGGGGCACTAGTCAGTCTTCCCACTGATGTTGGGCAACCAGGGGCACCAGTCAGTATTCCTACTGTTGTTAGGAAACCAGGGGCACCAGTAAGTCTTCCAACTGCTCTTTGGCAACCAGAGGCACTGGTCTGTCTTCCCGGTATTGCAGGGCAACAAGGGGCACCGGTCAGTCTTCACACTGATGTTGGGCAACCAGGGGCACCGGTCAGTCTTCCTACTGCTGTTGTGCAACCAGGGGCACCAGTCAGTCTTTGAAATGCTGTTGAGCAACCAGGGGCACAGGTCAGTCTTCCCACTGATGTTTGGCAACCATTAGCACTGGTGAGTCTTCGTATTGTTTGCCAACCAGGGGCACCAGTCAGTCTTCCCACTGATGTTGGGCAACGAGGGGAACCAGTTACTCTTCATACTGATGTTGGGGAACCAGGGACACTGGTCAGTCTTCCCAGTGTTGTTGGGGAACCAGGGACACTGGTAAGTTTTTCCACTGTTGTTGGGCACCCAGGGGCACTAGTCAGTCTTTCCACTGATATTGGGCAACGAGGGGCACCATTCACTCTTTATACTGTTGTTATGCAACCAGGGGCACCAGTCAGTCTTCCGAGTGCTCTTTGGCAACCAGAAGCCGTGGTCTATCTTCCCGGTATTGTTGGGCAACCAGGGGGCACCAGTCAGTCTTCCCACTGATGTTGGGCAACCGGTCAGTGTTCCCATTGATTTTGGGCAACCAGGGGAACCGGTCAGTCTTTTCACTGTTGTTGCGCAACTAGGGGCACCGGTCAGTCTTCCCAGTGTTGTTGGGGAACCAGGGACACTGGTAAATTTTTCCACTGTTGTTGGGCACCCAGGGGCACTAGTCAGTCTTTCCACTGATATTGGGCAACGAGGGGCACCAGTCACTCTTCATACTGTTGTTATGCAACCAGGGGCACCAGTCAGTCTTCCGAGTGCTCTTTGGCAACCAGAAGCCGTGGTCTATCTTCCCGGTATTGTTGGGCAACCAGGGGGCACCAGTCAGTCTTCCCACTGATGTTGGGCAACCGGTCAGTGTTCCCATTGATTTTGGGCAACCAGGGAAACCGGTCAGTCTTTTCACTGTTGTTGCGCAACTAGGGGCACCGGTCAGTCTTCCCAGTGTTGTTGGGGAACCAGGGACACTGGTAAATTTTTCCACTGTTGTTGGGCACCCAGGGGCACTAGTCAGTCTTTCCACTAATATTGGGCAACGAGGGGCACCAGTCACTCTTCATACTGTTGTTATGCAACCAGGGGCACCAGTCAGTCTTCCGAGTGCTCTTTGGCAACCAGAAGCCGTGGTCTATCTTCCCGGTATTGTTGGGCAACCAGGGGGCACCAGTCAGTCTTCCCACTGATGTTGGGCAACCAGGGGCACTGGTCAGTTTTTTCCACTAGTGATGGGCAACTAGTGGCATCGGTCAGTCTTCCTACTGTTGTTAGGCAACCAGCGGCACCAGTCAGTCTTCCAACTGCTCTTTGGCAACTAAAAGCACTGGTCTGTCTTCCCGGTATTGTTGGGCAACCATGGGCACCGGTCAGTCTTCACACTGATGTTGGGGAACCAGGGACACTGGTCAGTCTTTCCACTGTTGTTGGGCAACGAGGGGCACTAGTCAGTCTTCCCACTGATGTTGGGCAACCAGGGGCACCAGTCAGTATTCCTACTGTTGTTAGGAAACCAGGGGCACCAGTAAGTCTTCCAACTGCTCTTTGGCAACCAGAGGCACTGGTCTGTCTTCCCGGTATTGCAGGGCAACAAGGGGCACCGGTCAGTCTTCACACTGATGTTGGGCAACCACGGGCACCGGTCAGTCTTCCCATTGATGTTGGGCAACCAAGAACACCCAGGGGCAACCAGGGGCACCGGTCAGTCTTCCCACTGATGTTGGGCAACCAGGGGCACCGGTCAGTCTTCCTACTGCTGTTGTGCAACCAGGAGCACCAGTCAGTCTTTGAAATGCTGTTGAGCAACCAGGGGCACAGGTCAGTCTTCCCACTGATGTTTGGCAACCATTAGCACTGGTGAGTCTTCGTATTGTTTGCCAACCAGGGGCACCAGTCAGTCTTCCCACTGATGTTGGGCAACGAGGGGAACCAGTTACTCTTCATACTGTTGTTGGGCAACAACGGGCACTGGCCAGTCTTCACACTGATGTTGGGCAACCAGGGGGAACCGGTCAGTCTTTCCACTGATGTTTGGCAACCAGGGGCACCGGTCAGTCTTCCCAGTGTTGTTGGGGAACCAGGGACACTGGTAAATTTTCCCACTGTTGTTGGGCACCCAGGGACACTAGTCAGTCTTTCCACTGATACTGGGCAACGAGGGGCACCAGTCACTCTTCATACTGTTGTTATGCAACCAGGGGCACCAGTCAGTCTTCCGAGTGCTCTTTGGCAACCAGAAGCCGTGGTCTATCTTCCCGGTATTGTTGGGCAACCAGGGGGCACCAGTCAGTCTTCCCACTGATGTTGGGCAACCGGTCAGTGTTCCCATTGATTTTGGGCAACCAGGGAAACCGGTCAGTCTTTTCACTGTTGTTGCGCAACTAGGGGCACCGGTCAGTCTTCCCAGTGTTGTTGGGGAACCAGGGACACTGGTAAATTTTTCCACTGTTGTTGGGCACCCAGGGGCACTTGTCAGTCTTTCCACTGATATTGGGCAACGAGGGGCACCAGTCACTCTTCATACTGTTGTTATGCAACCAGGGGCACCAGTCAGTCTTCCGACTGCTCTTTGACAACCAGAAGCCGTGGTCTATCTTCCCGGTATTGTTGGGCAACCAGGGGGCACCAGTCAGTCTTCCCACTGATGTTGGGCAACCAGGGGCACTGGTCAGTTTGTTCCACTAGTGATGGGCAACTAGGGGCACCGGTCAGTCTTCCTACTGTTGTTAGGCAACCAGCGGCACCAGTCAGTATTCCAACTGCTCTTTGGCAACTAAAAGCACTGGTCTGTCTTCCCGGTATTGTTGGGCAACCATGGGCACCGGTCAGTCTTCACACTGATGTTGGGGAACCAGGGACACTGGTCAGTCTTTCCACTGTTGTTGGGCAACGAGGGGCACTAGTCAGTCTTCCCACTGATGTTGGGCAACCAGGTGCACCAGTCAGTATTCCTACTGTTGTTAGGAAACCAGGGGCACCAGTAAGTCTTCCAACTGCTCTTTGGCAACCAGAAGCACTGGTCTGTCTCCCTGGTATTGTAGGGCAACAAGAGGCACCGGTCAGTCTTCACACTGATGTTGGGCAACCACGGGCACCGGTCAGTCTTCCCATTGATGTTGGGCAACCAAGAACACCCAGGGGCAACCAGGGGCACCGGTCAGTCTTCCCACTGATGTTGGGCAACCAGGGGCACCGGTCAGTCTTCCTACTGCTGTTGTGCAACCAGGGGCACCAGTCGGTCTTTGAAATGCTGTTGGGCAACCAGGGGCACAGGTCAGTCTTCCCACTGATGTTTGGCAACCAGAAGCACTGGTGAGTCTTCGTATTGTTTGGCAACCAGGGGCACCAGTCAGTCCTCCCACTGATGTTGGGCAACGAGGGGCACCAGTCACTCTTCATACTGTTGTTATGCAACCAGGGGCACCAGTCAGTCTTCGAAGTGCTCTTTGGCAACCAGAAGCCGTGGTCTGTCTTCCCGGTATTGTTGGGCAACCAGGGGGCACCAGTCAGTCTTTCCGCTGATGTTGGGCAACCAGGGGCCCTGGTCAGTTTTTCCACTGTTGTTGCGCAACCAGGGGCACCGGTCAGTCTTCACACTGATGTTGTGGAACCAGGGACACCGGTCAGTCTTTCCACTGTTGTTGGGTAACGAGGGGCACTAGTCATTCTTCCCACTGATGTTGGGCAACCAGGGGCACAAGTCAGTATTCCTACTGTTGTTAGGAAACCAGGGGCACCATTAAGTCTTCCAACTGCTCTTTGGCAACCAGAGGCACTGGTCTGTCTTCCCGGTATTGTAGGGCAACAAGGGGCACCGGTCAGTCTTCACACTGATGTTGGGCAACCACGGGCACCGGTCAGTCTTCCCATTGATGTTTGGCAACCAGGGGCACCAGTCAGCCTTCCCACTGATGTTGGGCAACCAAGAACACTCTGGGGCAACCAGGGGCACCGGTCAGTCTTCCCACTGATGTTGGGCAACCAGGGGCACCGGTCAGTCTTCCTACTGCTGTTGTGCAACCAGGGGCACCGGTCAGTCTTTGAAATGCTGTTGATCAACCAGGGGCACAGGTCAGTCTTCCCACTGATGTTTGGCAACCAGAAGCACTGGTGAGTCTTCGTATTGTTTGGCAACCAGGGGCACCAGTCAGTCCTCCCACTGATGTTGGGCATCGAGGGGCACCAGTCACTCTTCATACTGTTGTTATGCAACCAGGGGCACCAGTCAGTCTTCCAAGTGCTCTTTGGCAACCAGAAGCCGTGGGTCTGTCTTCCCGGTATTGTTGGGCAACCAGGGGTCACCAGTCAGTCTTCCCACTGATGTTGGGCAACCAGGGGCCCTGGTCAGTTTTTCTACTGTTGTTGCGCAACCAGGGGCACCGGTCAGTCTTCACACTGATGTTGGGGAACCAGGGACACCGGTCAGTCTTTCCACTGATTTTAGGCAACCAGGGGCACCAGTCAGTCTTCCCCGTGTTGTTGGGCAGCCAGGGGCATCAGTCAGTCTTCCCGGTATTGTTGGGCAACCAGGGGGCACCAGTCAGTCTTTCCACTGATGTTGGGCAACCAGGGGCCCTGGTCAGTTTTTCCACTGTTGTTGCGCAACCAGGGGCACCGGTCAGTCTTCACACTGATGTTGTGGAACCAGGGACACCGGTCAGTCTTTCCACTGTTGTTGGGTAACGAGGGGCACTAGTCAGTCTTCCCACTGATGTTGGGCAACCAGGGGCACAAGTCAGTATTCCTACTGTTGTTAGGAAACCAGGGGCACCAGTAAGTCTTCCAACTGCTCTTTGGCAACCAGAGGCACTGGTCTGTCTTCCCGGTATTGTAGGGCAACAAGGGGCACCGGTCAGTCTTCACACTGATGTTGGGCAACCACGGGCACCGGTCAGTCTTCACATTGATGTTTGGCAACCAGGGGCACCAGTCAGCCTTCCCACTGATGTTGGGCAACCAAGAACACTCTGGGGCAACCAGGGGCACCGGTCAGTCTTCCCACTGATGTTGGGCAACCAGGGGCACCGGTCAGTCTTCCTACTGCTGTTGTGCAACCAGGGGCACCGGTCAGTCTTTGAAATGCTGTTGATCAACCAGGGGCACAGGTCAGTCTTCCCACTGATGTTTGGCAACCAGAAGCACTGGTGAGTCTTCGTATTGTTTGGCAACCAGGGGCACCAGTCAGTCCTCCCACTGATGTTGGGCATCGAGGGACACCAGTCACTCTTCATACTGTTGTTATGCAACTAGGGGCACCAGTCAGTCTTCCAAGTGCTCTTTGGCAACCAGAAGCCGTGGGTCTGTCTTCCCGGTAAAGTTGGGAAACCAGGGGTCACCAGTCAGTCTTCCCACTGATGTTGGGCAACCAGGGGCCCTGGTCAGTTTTTCTACTGTTGTTGCGCAACCAGGGGCACCGGTCAGTCTTCACACTGATGTTGGGGAACCAGGGACACTGGTCAGTCTTTCCACTGTTGTTGGGCAACGAGGGGCACTAGTCAGTCTTCCCACTGATGTTGGGCAACCAGGGGCACAAGTCAGTATTCCTACTGTTGTTAGGAAACCAGGGGCACCAGTAAGTCTTCCAACTGCTCTTTGGCAACCAGAGGCACTGGTCTGTCTTCCCGGTATTGTAGGGCAACAAGGGGCACCGGTCAGTCTTCCCACTGATGTTGGGCAACCAAGAACACCCAGGGGCAACCAGGGGCACCGGTCAGTCTTCCCACTGATGTTGGGCAACCAGGGGCACCGGTCAGTCTTCCTACTGCTGTTGTGCAACCAGGGGCACCAGTCAGTCTTTGAAATGCTGTTGAGCAACCAGGGGCACAGGTCAGCCTTCCCACTGATGTTGGGCAACCAAGAACACCCAGGGGCAACCAGGGGCACCGGTCAGTCTTCCCACTGATGTTGGGCAACCAGGGGCACCGGTCAGTCTTCCTACTGCTGTTGTGCAACCAGGGGCACCAGTCAGTCTTTGAAATGCTGTTGAGCAACCAGGGGCACAGGTCAGTCTTCCCACTGATGTTTGGCAACCAGAAGCACTGGTGAGTCTTCGTATTGTTTGGCAACCAGGGGCACCAGTCAGTCCTCCCACTGATGTTGGGCATCGAGGGGCACCAGTCACTCTTCATACTGTTGTTATGCAACCAGGGGCACCAGTCAGTCTTCCAAGTGCTCTTTGGCAACCAGAAGCCGTGGGTCTGTCTTCCTGGTATTGTTGGGCAACCAGGGGGCACCAGTCAGTCTTCCCACTGATGTTGGGCAACCAGGGGCCCTGGTCAGTTTTTCCACTGTTGTTGCGCAAGCAGGGGCACCGGTCAGTCTTCACACTGATGTTGGGGAACCAGGGACACTGGTCAGTCTTTCCACTGTTGTTGGGCAACGAGGGGCACTAGTCAGTCTTCCCACTGATGTTGGGCAACCAGGGGCACAAGTCAGTATTCCTACTGTTGTTAGGAAACCAGGGGCACCAGTAAGTCTTCCAACTGCTCTTTGGCAACCAGAGGCACTGGTCTGTCTTCCCGGTAGTGTAGGGCAACAAGGGGCACCGGTCGGTCTTCACACTGTTGTTGGGCAACCACGGGAACCGGTCAGTCTTCCCATTGATGTTTGGCAACCAGGGGCACCAGTCAGCCTTCCCATTGATGTTGGGCCACCAAGAACACCCAGGGGCAACCAGGGGCACCGGTCAGTCTTCCCACTGATGTTGGGCAACCAGGGGCACCGGTCAGTCTTCCTACTGCTGTAGTGCAACCAGGGGCACCAGTCAGTCTTTGAAATGCTGTTGAGCAACCAGGGGCACAGGTCAGTCTTCCCACTGATGTTTGGCAACCAGAAGCACTGGTGAGTCTTCGTATTGTTTGCCAACCAGGGGCACCAGTCAGTCCTCCCACTGATGTTGGGCAACGAGGGGCACCAGTCACTCTTCATACTGTTGTTATGCAACCAGGGGCACCAGTCAGTCTTCCAAGTGCTCTTTGGCAACCAGAAGCCGTGGTCTGTCTTCCCGGTATTGTTGGGCAACCAGGGGGCACCAGTCAGTCTTCCCACTGATGTTGGGCAACCAGGGGCCCTGGTCAGTTTTTCCACTGTTGTTGCGCAACCAGGGGCACCGGTCAGTCTTTCCACTGTTGTTGCGCAACTAGGGGCACCGGTCAGTCTTCCCATTGATTTTTGGCAACCAGAAGCACTGGTAAGTCTTTGTATTGTTTGGCAACCAGGGGCACCAGTCAGTCCTCTCACTGATGTTGGGCAACCACGGGCACTGGCCAGTCTTCACACTGATGTTTGGCAACCAGGGGCACCGGTCAGTCTTCCCAGTGTTGTTGGGGAACCAGGGACACTGGTAAATTTTTCCACTGTTGTTGGGCACCCAGGGGCACTAGTCAGTCTTTCCACTGATATTGGGCAACGAGGGGCACCAGTCACTCTTCATACTGTTGTTATGCAACCAGGGGCACCAGTCAGTCTTCCGAGTGCTCTTTGGCAACCAGAAGCCGTGGTCTATCTTCCCGGTATTGTTGGGCAACCAGGGGGCACCAGTCAGTCTTCCCACTGATGTTGGGGAACCAGGGACACTGGTCAGTCTTTCAACTGTGGTTGGTCAACCAGGGGCACCAGTCAGTCTTCCAATCGCTCTTTGGCAACCAGAAGCACTTGTCTGTCTTCCAGGTATTGTTGGGCAACCAGGTGCACCGGTCAGTCTTCACACTGATGTTGGGCAACCACGGGCACCGGTCAGTCTTCCAACTGCTCTTTGGCAACCAGAAGCACTGGTCTGTCTTCCCGGTATTGTTGGGCAACCAGGGGCACCAGTCAGTCTTCGCTGTGCTGTTTGGCAACCAGGGGCACCAGTCAGTCTTCCCACTGATGTTGGGCAACCAGGGGCACTGGTCAGTTTTTCCACTTGTAATAGGCAACTAGGGGCACCGGTCAGTCTTTTCACTGTTGTTGCGCAACCAGGGGAGCCGGTCAGTCTTTCCACTGATTTTAGGCAACCAGGGGCACCAGTCAGTCTTCCCCGTGTTGTTGGGCAGCCAGGGGCATCAGTCAGTCTTCGCAGTGTTGTTTGGCAACCAGGGGGCACCAGTCAGTCTTCCCACTGATGTTGCGCAACCGGGGGCACCGGTCAGTCTTCCCAACGGTTTGGGGCAACCAGGGGCACCGGTCAGTCTTCCTACTGTTGTTAGGCATCCAGCGGCACTAGTCAGTCTTCTAACTGCTCTTTGGCAACCAGAAGCACTGGTCTGTCTTCCCGGTACTGTTGGGCAACCAGGAGCACCGGTCAGTCTTCACAGTGATGTTGGGCAACCACAGGCACCGGTCAGTCTTCACATTAAAGTTGGGGAACCAGCGACACTGGTCAGTCATTCCACTGTTGTTGGGCGACCAGGGGCACTAGTCAGTCTTCCCACTGATGTTGGGCAACCATGGGCACCAGTCAGTCTTTCTACTGTTGTTAGGCAACCAGGGGCACCAGTCAGTCTTCCAACCGCTCTTTGGCAACCAGAATCACTGGTCTGTCTTCCAGGTATTGTTGGGCAACCAGCTGCACCGATGATTTTGTGCAACCAGGAGCACCGGTCAGTCTTCACAGTGATGTTGGGCAACCGGTCAGTGTTCAGGGGCGTCAATCCCATTTCAAATGTGGGGGGACATTTGTTGAGCAACCAGGGGCACAGGTCAGTCTTCCCACTGATGTTTGGCAACCAGAAGCACTGGTGAGTCTTCGTATTGTTTGGCAACCAGGGGCACCAGTCAGTCCTCCCACTGATGTTGGGCATCGAGGGGCACCAGTCACTCTTCATACTGTTGTTATGCAACCAGGGGCACCAGTCAGTCTTCCAAGTGCTCTTTGGCAACCAGAAGCCGTGGGTCTGTCTTCCTGGTATTGTTGGGCAACCAGGGGGCACCAGTCAGTCTTCCCACTGATGTTGGGCAACCAGGGGCCCTGGTCAGTTTTTCCACTGTTGTTGCGCAAGCAGGGGCACCGGTCAGTCTTCACACTGATGTTGGGGAACCAGGGACACTGGTCAGTCTTTCCACTGTTGTTGGGCAACGAGGGGCACTAGTCAGTCTTCCCACTGATGTTGGGCAACCAGGGGCACAAGTCAGTATTCCTACTGTTGTTAGGAAACCAGGGGCACCAGTAAGTCTTCCAACTGCTCTTTGGCAACCAGAGGCACTGGTCTGTCTTCCCGGTACAGAATTACCGTCCACACCGGCATAACCATGACATGCCCACACTGTTAAAAATTGTGTACCTTCACAGTTGTTTTTCTGTTGAAAATGTCAAAATATAACAGTAGATATTACTGTTTTGGGATTTCTTTGCATAGAAACAAAACTAGTACTGTCTATGTACATTTTTCTGAATTTCTCTGTTTGGTTACAGAATGTTCGCTGTTAAATTAACGTTTTGTACTGGAACAAGGAACATCATGTTTTGAACAAGCATTCCCTTCCCTCACTGTTTCATAACAACACATTTTGCTGTCAATATACAGCAAGTATACATACAAGTATTTATTTACAGAGAATCTACTGTTCTCCTACATGAATCTCATTACGCAGCAACTGACCAATCAGAAGTGAGGAAATTAGTGTTCACAAAAGTCATGTTAAACTGTGTCGTTTTACCACAAAACACACTTTTTTGACCACTTTGTGTAATTATTAACGCAATTCCCCGATACAATTTAGATTTTTTGCAAATAAAGCTGAAGTATCGCATCCCATCTCTTTCCGCATTGAAATATTGCAATTATTCATTTGAAAGCGTGATTCATCATTGCGGGAAAAGCTGAATATAAAAGTAACTCACGACACTGGTTAAAGTGTTTAGTAGGTAACCGTAGCATTTGTACTATCTATTTGTATACGCGTAGTAATAGTATTGTGTAATGTGTAATAACTAGTTACTTCTATAGGTCTGGTTCCCATTCCCACTTCATTTATCGATGTAAATTGCCGCAATACGCCAATCAACAGAAAACTGTACTTCAACAGGAGCGTTTGTTTTTGGACAAAACAAACAACGGGTTAATCACTGTTGTAAAACAGGATAATCCCTGTAGGTGTACCAGTACCCAATACAGTAGAATCTCTGTTAATAAACAGAGATACAAACAACAGTAAAATGTACTGTTAAAAAACAGTACCTTCTGTAATGCCAATTGACAATAGAATGTACTGTTAATTAACAGATATTTTTTTAACAGTGCAGACGGCGAGCGTCTTCCTGCGAAGACCTAAAGGGGCTCTCTTGGAATCCCCAAAATCTCATGTTTTGGATGTTTACTTATCCTATTTCAAATGTCTGGTTGAAAGGAAACCAACCTCATGTTTTACCGTACTCGAGAAAACCCTGTGGTTTACATCGGACACGATATAAGAGAGAACTTGAAGGGAGAACCACGTGTTTCTGGGGGCCCCATACCCATACCCATACCCGGGGGCGCAGTGGTCCCCTGACTCTAATGCTGCGTTCCAATCGCGTCGTGTTTATTGTGTTCACGTATAATGGCGTTCTAATTGCCTGGTAACTCGTGTTCACCAGTGGTGAACTCCAGGTGGAATTTTTTTCTCCATGTTCACGACTTCATAAACGAATGAAATACTCGCGCATGCGTGTTGGTTCATGTACGAGTTCTTGAGCGATAAAGAATGTTCTTGCCGTACGACTAACTCGACTGTGCGCGTGCGTCTTGGTGAGTAGCGTTTGGAATGCAACCAAAAACTGGGGCCAATTTCATAGAGCTGCTAAGCAAAAAATATTGCTTAGCACAAAAAAGTCTTGCTCATTATAAACAGGTTACCAGCCAAAATTATACGTGTTTTTCATGCTAAGCAAAAAACAGCTGATTATCAATCCAGAACAATAAAGATCAGGTGAACATTTGGTCTGTAACCTTGTTTTTGCCAAGGACAAATTGTCATGCTAAGCAAATTTGTGTGCTTAGCAGCTCTATGAAATTGGCCCCAAGGGCCCAATTTCTTAGCTCTGCTGACCACAGAATTCTGCGTTTACGGTCACCATTTTCCGCTAACCGCGCTAGCAGAAAAAATTGCGCTAACCCTGTAAGCACAGAATCCTTAGTTACGGGATGTACGCATGCTCAGAGAACAAAATTCCTCGCTAACGCGTAAAATACGTTTACCATAAGGCATACAAAATTGTTATGTTGGCGTAACGGTCCCCCAAAAATAGGGTAGGTAGGTAGGGATTTTTTTTTTTTCTTTTTTTTTTTCCCCCTCCCAGCAATGAAAATGATATGTTTTCTAATTGTTTAAGCCGGTATACACGATAGCGTGTCCAGGTTCAATATTTTAACAATCCACACACACAACAATGAGAAACGGTCAGAAATGGTTTCAAACGTATTTATAACTAGATTTATATCATTAAATGTCGTCCCTTGAAAACAAATATATCCAGGGTCGGCCGTATTTTTAGGTGTCGGTCGGGTTACGCCAACATAACATTTTTTTTGTTATGCCTAAGCACTGAATTTTCTGCTATAGTAAGCAGGGATTTTTCGCTAACGGTAAGCAGAGCCAAGAAATTGGGCCCCGATCGTGAACGTGGAGAAATTCACGGTGAACACGATAAAAACGACGCGATTGGAACGCAGCGTTATACTGCGATTTGATTGATTGTCAGCTTTGCGAAGGTTCGCTAGAGTTGAACACGATCAAGCACAGCCAATGGCACACGCACTTCACTGAACTTTTGTACACACAAAACTTTCTCAAACTAGGCTACAACTTTACCAAAAACACAGATTTTAACCACAGCCGAAGTCCACACACAACCTACATGTTCTACAGTATGAATATGGCTGCAAAACATCATTTACTGAATTATCGATTTCAGGGGCTATGTTACAGCAACAGATAATATAAATTTAGGAAAAAGTGAGATTACGTCTGGACGAGATAACGCCTGTTTTCAGGCGAACAGTATGTTCACGTACGTACATATGCACACGTACGAACTACACGTGAAGATCGAGTTCGCGCGCACACATACGCCTGCATAGGGCAGCCAAACCCGCAGTAGCGCGTTAATTTGTCCGGTTCTGTTGGATCCGCAGCCGTTGTTGGACTTGGATGGACTCCGTTTAAATCCGTCATCATGCCGCCGCTCCGCTATTCTTGACAGATTCCGCTACAGTACATATTGCCCTATTATGAGATACACGAGTTCAAAAACATTGGGGGGACATTTGACATTGTGTCCCCCACCCTTCAAAATATGGGGGGGACGTGTCCCCCTGTCCCCCCCAGGATTGACGCCCATGTCAGTGTTCCCATTGATTTTGGGCAACCAGGGGAACCGGTCAGTCTTTTCACTGT
Source organism: Crossaster papposus (assembly GCA_037893245.1). Lineage (NCBI taxonomy): Eukaryota > Metazoa > Echinodermata > Asteroidea > Velatida > Solasteridae > Crossaster > Crossaster papposus. The sequence continues at coordinate 3,222,722 of JBAIAA010000630.1, forward strand.
TGTTGCGCAACTAGGGGCACCGGTCAGTCTTCCCAGTGTTGTTGGGGAACCAGGGACACTGGTAAATTTGTCCACTGTTGTTGGGCACCCAGGGGCACTAGTCAGTCTTTCCACTGATATTGGGCAACGAGGGGCACCAGTCACTCTTCATACTGTTGTTATGCAACCAGGGGCACCAGTCAGTCTTCCGAGTGCTCTTTGGCAACCAGAAGCCGTGGTCTATCTTCCCGGTATTGTTGGGCAACCAGGGGGCACCAGTCAGTCTTCCCACTGATGTTGGGCAACCAGGGGCACTGGTCAGTTTTTTCCACTAGTGATGGGCAACTAGGGGCACCGGTCAGTCTTCCTACTGTTGTTAGGCAACCAGCGGCACCAGTCAGTCTTCCAACTGTTCTTTGGCAACTAAAAGCACTGGTCTGTCTTCCCGGTATTGTTGGGCAACCATGGGCACCGGTCAGTCTTCACACTGATGTTGGGGAACCAGGGACACTGGTCAGTCTTTCCACTATTGTTGGGCAACAAGGGGCACTAGTCAGTCTTCCCACTGATGTTGGGCAACCAGGGGCACCAGTCAGTATTCCTACTGTTGTTAGGAAACCAGGGGCACCAGTAAGTCTTCCAACTGCTCTTTGGCAACCAGAAGCACTGGTCTGTCTCCCCGGTATTGTAGGGCAACAAGAGGCACCGGTCAGTCTTCACACTGATGTTGGGCAACCACGGGCACCGGTCAGTCTTCCTATTGATGTTGGGCAACCAAGAACACCCAGGGGCAACCAGGGGCACCGGTCAGTCTTCCCACTGATGTTGGGCAACCAGGGGCACCAGTCAGTATTCCTACTGTTGTTAGGAAACCAGGGGCACCAGTAAGTCTTCCAACTGCTCTTTGGCAACCAGAAGCACTGGTCTGTCTCCCCGGTATTGTAGGGCAACAAGAGGCACCGGTCAGTCTTCACACTGATGTTGGGCAACCACGGGCACCGGTCAGTCTTCCTATTGATGTTGGGCAACCAAGAACACCCAGGGGCAACCAGGGGCACCGGTCAGTCTTCCCACTGATGTTGGGCAACCAGGGGCACCGGTCAGTCTTCCTACTGCTGTTGTGCAACCAGGGGCACCAGTCAGTCTTTGAAATGCTGTTGCGCAACTAGGGGCACCGGTCAGTCTTCCCAGTGTTGTTGGGGAACCAGGGACACTGGTAAATTTGTCCACTGTTGTTGGGCACCCAGGGGCACTAGTCAGTCTTTCCACTGATATTGGGCAACGAGGGGCACCAGTCACTCTTCATACTGTTGTTATGCAACCAGGGGCACCAGTCAGTCTTCCGAGTGCTCTTTGGCAACCAGAAGCCGTGGTCTATCTTCCCGGTATTGTTGGGCAACCAGGGGGCACCAGTCAGTCTTCCCACTGATGTTGGGCAACCAGGGGCACTGGTCAGTTTTTTCCACTAGTGATGGGCAACTAGGGGCACCGGTCAGTCTTCCTACTGTTGTTAGGCAACCAGCGGCACCAGTCAGTCTTCCAACTGTTCTTTGGCAACTAAAAGCACTGGTCTGTCTTCCCGGTATTGTTGGGCAACCATGGGCACCGGTCAGTCTTCACACTGATGTTGGGGAACCAGGGACACTGGTCAGTCTTTCCACTGTTGTTGGGCAACGAGGAGCACTAGTCAGTCTTCCCACTGATGTTGGGCAACCAGGGGCACCAGTCAGTATTCCTACTGTTGTTAGGAAACCAGGGGCACCAGTAAGTCTTCCAACTGCTCTTTGGCAACCAGAAGCACTGGTCTGTCTCCCCGGTATTGTAGGGCAACAAGAGGCACCGGTCAGTCTTCACACTGATGTTGGGCAACCACGGGCACCGGTCAGTCTTCCTATTGATGTTGGGCAACCAAGAACACCCAGGGGCAACCAGGGGCACCGGTCAGTCTTCCCACTGATGTTGGGCAACCAGGGGCACCGGTCAGTCTTCCTACTGCTGTTGTGCAACCAGGGGCACCAGTCAGTCTTTGAAATGCTGTTGGGAAACCAGGGGCACAGGTCAGTCTTCCCACTGATGTTTGGCAACCAGAAGCACTGGTGAGTCTTCGTATTGTTTGGCAACCAGGGGCACCAGTCAGTCCTCCCACTGATGTTGGGCAACGAGGGGCACCAGTCACTCTTCATACTGTTGTTATGCAACCAGGGGCACCAGTCAGTCTTCTAAGTGCTCTTTGGCAACCAGAAGCCGTGGTCTGTCTTCCCGGTATTGTTAGGCAACCAGGGGCACCAGTCAGTCCTCCCACTGATGTTGGGCATCGAGGGGCACCAGTCACTCTTCATACTGTTGTTATGCAACCAGGGGCACCAGTCAGTCTTCCAAGTGCTCTTTGGCAACCAGAAGCCGTGGGTCTGTCTTCCCGGTATTGTTGGGCAACCAGGGGGCACCAGTCAGTCTTCCCACTGATGTTGGGCAACCAGGGGCACAAGTCAGTATTCCTACTGTTGTTAGGAAACCAGGGGCACCAGTCAGCCTTCCCACTGATGTTGGGCAACCAAGAACACCCAGGGGCAACCAGGGGCACCGGTCAGTCTTCCCACTGATGTTGGGCAACCAGGGGCACCGGTCAGTCTTCCTACTGCTGTTGTGCAACCAGGGGCACCAGTCAGTCTTTGAAATGCTGTTGAGCAACCAGGGGCACAGGTCAGTCTTCCCACTGATGTTTGGCAACCAGAAGCACTGGTGAGTCTTCGTATTGTTTGCCAACCAGGGGCACCAGTCAGTCCTCCCACTGATGTTGGGCAACGAGGGGCACCAGTCAGTCTTCATACTGTTGTTATGCAACCAGGGGCACCAGTCAGTCTTCCAAGTGCTCTTTGGCAACCAGAAGCCGTGGTCTGTCTTCCCGGTATTGTTGGGCAACCAGGGGGCACCAGTCAGTCTTCCCACTGATGTTGGGCAACCAGGGGCCCTGGTAAGTTTTTCCACTGTTGTTGCGCAACCAGGGGCACCGGTCAGTCTTTCCACTGTTGTTGCGCAACTAGGGGCACCGGTCAGTCTTCCCATTGATGTTTGGCAACCAGAAGCACTGGTAAGTCTTTGTATTGTTTGGCAACCAGGGGCACCAGTCAGTCCTCTCACTGATGTTGGGCAACCACGGGCACTGGCCAGTCTTCACACTGATGTTGGGCAACCAGGGGCACCGGTCAGTCTTTCCACTGATGTTTGGCAACCAGGGGGCACCAGTCAGTGTTCCCACTGATGTTGGGCAACCAGGGGCCCTGGTCAGTCTTTTCACTGTTGTTGCGCAACTAGGGGCACCGGTCAGTCTTCCCAGTGTTGTTGGGGAACCAGGGACACTGGTAAATATTTCCACTGTTGTTGGGCACCCAGGGGCACTAGTCAGTCTTTCCACTGATATTGGGCAACGAGGGGCACCAGTCACTCTTCATACTGTTGTTATGCAACCAGGGGCACCAGTCAGTCTTCCGAGTGCTCTTTGGCAACCAGAAGCCGTGGTCTATCTTCCCGGTATTGTTGGGCAACCAGGGGGCACCAGTCAGTCTTCCCACTGATGTTGGGCAACCAGGGGCACTGGTCAGTTTTTTTCCACTAGTGATGGGCAACTAGGGGCACCAGTCAGTCTTTGAAATGCTGTTGGGCAACCAGGGGCACAGGTCAGTCTTCCTACTGATGTTTGGCAACCAGAAGCACTGGTGAGTCTTCGTATTGTTTGGCAACCAGGGGCACCAGTCAGTCCTCCCACTGATGTTGGGCAACGAGGGGCACCAGTCACTCTTCATACTGTTGTTATGCAACCAGGGGCACCAGTCAGTCTTCCAAGTGCTCTTTGGCAACCAGAAGCCGTGGTCTGTCTTCCCGGTATTGTTGGGCAACCAGGGGGCACCAGTCAGTCTTCCCACTGATGTTGGGCAACCAGGGGCCCTGGTCAGTTTTTCCACTGTTGTTGCGCAACCAGGGGCACCGGTCAGTCTTCACACTGATGTTGGGGAACCAGGGACACGGTCAGTCTTTCCACTGTTGTTGGGCAACGAGGGGCACTAGTCAGTCTTCCCACTGATGTTGGGCAACCAGGGGCACAAGTCAGTATTACTACTGTTGTTAGGAAACCAGGGGCACCAGTAAGTCTTCCAACTGCTCTTTGGCAACCAGAGGCACTGGTCTGTCTTCCCGGTATTGTAGGGCAACAAGGGGCACCGGTCAGTCTTCACACTGATGTTGGGCAACCACGGGAACCGGTCAGTTTTCCCATTGATGTTTGGCAACCAGGTGCACCAGTCAGTCTTCCCACTGATGTTGGGCAACCAGGGGCACCGGTCAGTCTTCCTACTGCTGTTGTGCAACCAGGGGCACCAGTCAGTCTTTGAAATGCTGTTGAGCAACCAGGGGCACAGGTCAGTCTTCCCACTGATGTTTGGCAACCAGAAGCACTGGTGAGTCTTCGTATTGTTTGCCAACCAGGGGCACCAGTCAGTCCTCCCACTGATGTTGGGCAACGAGGGGCACTAGTCAGTCTTCATACTGTTGTTATGCAACCAGGGGCACCAGTCAGTCTTCCAAGTGCTCTTTGGCAACCAGAAGCCGTGGTCTGTCTTCCCGGTATTGTTGGGCAACCAGGGGGCACCAGTCAGTCTTCCCACTGATGTTGGGCAACCAGGGGCCCTGGTAAGTTTTTCCACTGTTGTTGCGCAACCAGGGGCACCGGTCAGTCTTTCCACTGTTGTTGCGCAACTAGGGGCACCGGTCAGTCTTCCCATTGATGTTTGGCAACCAGAAGCACTGGTAAGTCTTTGTATTGTTTGGCAACCAGGGGCACCAGTCAGTCCTCTCACTGATGTTGGGCAACCACGGGCACTGGCCAGTCTTCACACTGATGTTGGGCAACCAGGGGCACCGGTCAGTCTTTCCACTGATGTTTGGCAACAAGGGGGCACCAGTCAGTGTTCCCACTGATGTTGGGCAACCATGGGCACCGGTCAGTCTTCACACTGTTGTTGCGCAACCAGGGGCTCAAGGGCACCAGTCAGTCTTTCCACTGATGTTGGGCAACCAAGGGCATTGGTCAGTTTGTCCACTAGTGATGGGCACTCAGGGGCACCGGTCACTCTTTCCACTGTTGTTGCGCAACCAGGGGCGCCGGTCAGTCTTCCTACTGTTGTTAGGCATCCAGCGGCACTAGTCAGTCTTCCAACTGCTGTTTGGCAACCATAAGCACTGGTCTGTCTTCCCGGTACTGTTGGGCAACCAGGAGCACCGGTCAGTCTTCCCATTGATTTCGGGCTACCAGGGGAACCGGTCTGTCTTTTCACTGTTGTTGCGCAACTAGGGGCACCGGTCAGTCTTCCCAGTGTTGTTGGGCAGCCAGGGGCACCAGTCAGTCTTTCCAATGATTTTGGGCAACCAGGGGCACCGGTCAGTCTTCCTACTGTTGTTAGGCAACCATCGGAACCAGTCAGTCCTTCAACTGCTCTTTGGCAACCAGAAGCACTGGTCTGTCTTTCCGGTATGGTTGGGCAACCAGGGGCACCGGTCAGTCTTCGCACTGATGTTGGGGAACCAGGGACACTGGTAAGTCTTTCAACTGTGGTTGGGCAACCATGGGCACCAGTCAGTCTTCCTACTGTTGGTAGGCAACCAGGGGCACCAGTCAGTTTTCCAATCGCTCTTTGGCAACCAGAAGCACTGGTCTGTCTTCCCGGTATTGTTGGGCAACCAGGGGCACCAGTCAGTCTTCGCAGTGTTGTTTGGCAACCAGGGGGCACCAGTCAGTCTTCCCACTGATGTTGGGCAACCAGGGGCACTGGTCAGTTTTTCCACTTGTGATAGGCAACTAGGGCACCGGTCAGTCTTTTCACTGTTGTTGCGCAACCAGGGGAACCGGTCAGTCTTTCGACTGATTTTAGGCAACCAGGGGCACCAGTCAGTCTGCCCCGTGTTGTTGGGCAACCACGGGTACCGGTCAGTCTTCCAACTGCTCTTTGGCAACCAGAAGCACTGATCTGTCTTCCCGGTATTGTTGGGCAACCAGGGGCACCAGTCAGTCTTCGCAGATGTTGTTTGGAAACCAGGGGGCACCAGTCAGTCTTTCCACTGGTTTTGGGCAACCAGGGGCACTGGTCAGTTTTTTCCACTTGTGATAGGCAACCAGGGGAACCGGTCAGTCTTTCGACTGATTTTAGGCAACCAGGGGCACCAGTCAGTCTTCCCGGTATTGTTGGGCATCCAGGGGCACCAGTCAGTCTTCGCAGTGTTATTTGGCAACCAGGGGGCACCAGTCAGTCTTCCCACTGGTGTTGGGCAACCAGGGGCACTGGTCAGTTTTTCCACTTGTGATAGGCAACCAGGGGCACCAGTCAGTCTTCCCACTGATGTTGGGCAACCAGGGGCCCTGGTCAGTTTTTCCACTGTTGTTGCGCAACCAGGGGCACCGGCCAGTCTTCACACTGATGTTGGGGAACCAGGGACACGGTCAGTCTTTCCACTGTTGTTGGGCAACGAGGGGCACTAGTCAGTCTTCCCACTGATGTTGGGCAACCAGGGGCACAAGTCAGTATTACTACTGTTGTTAGGAAACCAGGGGCACCAGTAAGTCTTCCAACTGCTCTTTGGCAACCAGAGGCACTGGTCTGTCTTCCCGGTATTGTAGGGCAACAAGGGGCACCGGTCAGTCTTCACACTGATGTTGGGCAACCACGGGAACCGGTCAGTTTTCCCATTGATGTTTGGCAACCAGGTGCACCAGTCAGTCTTCCCACTGATGTTGGGCAACCAGGGGCACCGGTCAGTCTTCCTACTGCTGTTGTGCAACCAGGGGCACCAGTCAGTCTTTGAAATGCTGTTGAGCAACCAGGGGCACAGGTCAGTCTTCCCACTGATGTTTGGCAACCAGAAGCACTGGTGAGTCTTCGTATTGTTTGCCAACCAGGGGCACCAGTCAGTCCTCCCACTGATGTTGGGCAACGAGGGGCACTAGTCAGTCTTCATACTGTTGTTATGCAACCAGGGGCACCAGTCAGTCTTCCAAGTGCTCTTTGGCAACCAGAAGCCGTGGTCTGTCTTCCCGGTATTGTTGGGCAACCAGGGGGCACCAGTCAGTCTTCCCACTGATGTTGGGCAACCAGGGGCCCTGGTAAGTTTTTCCACTGTTGTTGCGCAACCAGGGGCACCGGTCAGTCTTTCCACTGTTGTTGCGCAACTAGGGGCACCGGTCAGTCTTCCCATTGATGTTTGGCAACCAGAAGCACTGGTAAGTCTTTGTATTGTTTGGCAACCAGGGGCACCAGTCAGTCCTCTCACTGATGTTGGGCAACCACGGGCACTGGCCAGTCTTCACACTGATGTTGGGCAACCAGGGGCACCGGTCAGTCTTTCCACTGATGTTTGGCAACAAGGGGGCACCAGTCAGTGTTCCCACTGATGTTGGGCAACCATGGGCACCGGTCAGTCTTCACACTGTTGTTGCGCAACCAGGGGCTCAAGGGCACCAGTCAGTCTTTCCACTGATGTTGGGCAACCAAGGGCATTGGTCAGTTTGTCCACTAGTGATGGGCACTCAGGGGCACCGGTCACTCTTTCCACTGTTGTTGCGCAACCAGGGGCGCCGGTCAGTCTTCCTACTGTTGTTAGGCATCCAGCGGCACTAGTCAGTCTTCCAACTGCTGTTTGGCAACCATAAGCACTGGTCTGTCTTCCCGGTACTGTTGGGCAACCAGGAGCACCGGTCAGTCTTCCCATTGATTTCGGGCTACCAGGGGAACCGGTCTGTCTTTTCACTGTTGTTGCGCAACTAGGGGCACCGGTCAGTCTTCCCAGTGTTGTTGGGCAGCCAGGGGCACCAGTCAGTCTTTCCAATGATTTTGGGCAACCAGGGGCACCGGTCAGTCTTCCTACTGTTGTTAGGCAACCATCGGAACCAGTCAGTCCTTCAACTGCTCTTTGGCAACCAGAAGCACTGGTCTGTCTTTCCGGTATGGTTGGGCAACCAGGGGCACCGGTCAGTCTTCGCACTGATGTTGGGGAACCAGGGACACTGGTAAGTCTTTCAACTGTGGTTGGGCAACCATGGGCACCAGTCAGTCTTCCTACTGTTGGTAGGCAACCAGGGGCACCAGTCAGTTTTCCAATCGCTCTTTGGCAACCAGAAGCACTGGTCTGTCTTCCCGGTATTGTTGGGCAACCAGGGGCACCAGTCAGTCTTCGCAGTGTTGTTTGGCAACCAGGGGGCACCAGTCAGTCTTCCCACTGATGTTGGGCAACCAGGGGCACTGGTCAGTTTTTCCACTTGTGATAGGCAACTAGGGCACCGGTCAGTCTTTTCACTGTTGTTGCGCAACCAGGGGAACCGGTCAGTCTTTCGACTGATTTTAGGCAACCAGGGGCACCAGTCAGTCTGCCCCGTGTTGTTGGGCAACCACGGGTACCGGTCAGTCTTCCAACTGCTCTTTGGCAACCAGAAGCACTGATCTGTCTTCCCGGTATTGTTGGGCAACCAGGGGCACCAGTCAGTCTTCGCAGATGTTGTTTGGAAACCAGGGGGCACCAGTCAGTCTTTCCACTGGTTTTGGGCAACCAGGGGCACTGGTCAGTTTTTTCCACTTGTGATAGGCAACCAGGGGAACCGGTCAGTCTTTCGACTGATTTTAGGCAACCAGGGGCACCAGTCAGTCTTCCCGGTATTGTTGGGCATCCAGGGGCACCAGTCAGTCTTCGCAGTGTTATTTGGCAACCAGGGGGCACCAGTCAGTCTTCCCACTGGTGTTGGGCAACCAGGGGCACTGGTCAGTTTTTCCACTTGTGATAGGCAACCAGGGGCACCGGTCAGTCTTCCCACTGATTTTGGGCAACCAGGGGCACCGGTCAGTCTTCCTACTGTTGTTAGGCATCCAGCGGCACCAGTCAGTCTTCCAACTGCTCTTTGGCAACCAGAAGCACTTGTCTGTCTTCCCGGTACTGTTGGGAAACCAGGAGCACCGGTCAGTCTTTACAGTGATGTTGGGCAACGACGGGCACCGGTCAGTCTTCACATTGATGTTGGGGAACCAGGGACACTGGTAAGTCTTTCTACTGTTGTTGGGCAACCATGGGCACCAGTCAGTCTTCCTACTGTTGTTAGGAAACCAGGGGCACCAGTCAGTCTTCCAACCGCTCTTTGGCAACCAGAAGCACTGGTCTGTCTTCCAGGTATTGTTGGGCAACCATGGGCACCGGTCAGTCTTCACACTGATGTTGGGCAACCACGGGTACCGGTCAGTCTTCCAACTGCTCTTTGGCAACCAGAAGCACTGATCTGTCTTCCCGGTATTGTTGGGCAACCAGGGGCACCAGTCAGTCTTCGCAGTGTTGTTTGGAAACCAGGGGGCACCAGTCAGTCTTTCCACTGGTGTTGGGCAACCAGGGGCACTGGTCAGTTTGTTCCACTTGTGATAGGCAACCAGGGGCACCAGTCAGTCTTTCGACTGATTTTAGGCAACCAGGGGCACCAGTCAGTCTTCCCGGTATTGTTGGGCAACCAGGGGCACCAGTCAGTCTTCGCAGTGTTATTTGGCAACCAGGGGGCACCAGTCAGTCTTCCCACTGATGTTGGGCAACCAGGGGCACCGGTCAGTCTTTTCACTGTTGTTGCGCAACCAGGGGCACCGGTCAGTCTTCCCACTGATTTTGGGCAACCAGGGGCACCGGTCAGTCTTCCTACTGTTGTTAGGCATCCAGCGGTACCAGTCAGTCTTCCAACTGCTTTTTGGCAACCAGAAGCACTGGTCTGTCTTCCCGGTACTGTTGGGCAACCAGGAGCACCGGTCAGTCTTCACAGTGATGTTGGGCAACCACAGGCACCGGTCAGTCTTCACATTGATGTTGGGGAACCAGGGACACTGGTAAGTCTTTCCACTGTTGTTGGGCGACCACGGGCACCAGTCAGTCTTCCTACTGTTGTTAGGCAACCAGGGACACCAGTCAGTCTTCCAACCGCTCTTTGGCAACCAGAAGCACTGGTCTGTCTTCCAGGTATTGTTGGGCAACCAGGGGCACCAGTCAGTCTTTGCAGTGTTGTTTGGCAACCAGGGGCACCAGTCAGTCTTTCCACTTGTGATAGGCAACCAGGGGCACCGGTCAGTCTTTTCACTGTTGTTGCGCAACCAGGGGGAACCGGTCAGTCTTTCCACTGATTTTAGGCAACCAGGGGCACCAGTCAGTCTTCCCCGTGTTGTTGGGCAGCCAGGGGCACCAGTCAGTCTTCGCAGTGTTGTTTGGCAACCAGGGGGCACCAGTCAGTCTTCCCACTGATGTTGGGCAACCAGGGGCACTGGTCAGTTTTTCCACTTGTGATAGGCAACCAGGGGCACCGGGTAGTCTTTTCACTGTTGTTGCGCAACCAGGGGGAACCGGTCAGTCTTTCCACTGATTTTAGGCAACCAGGGGCACCAGTCAGTCTTCCCCGTGTTGTTGGGCAGCCAGGGGCACCAGTCAGTCTTCGCAGTGTTGTTTGGCAACCAGGGGGCACCAGTCAGTCTTCCCACTGATGTTGGGCAACCAGGGGCACTGGTCAGTTTTTCCACTTGTGATAGGCAACCAGGGGCACCGGTCAGTCTTTTCACTCTTGTTGCGCAACCAGGGGGAACCGGTCAGTCTTTCCACTGATTTTAGGCAACCAGGGGCACCAGTCAGTCTTTCCCATGTTGTTGGGCAGCCAGGGTCACCAGTCAGTCTTCGCAGTGCTGTTTGGCAACCAGGGGGCACCAGTCACTGTGCTAAGCAAAACAGTGAGTGTTCCCATCACAGTGTGACTGAGAGCAGTCACTGTGCTGAGCAGAATAGTGAGTGTTCCCATCACAGTGTGACTGAGAGCTGTCATTGTGCAGAGCAGAATAGTAGTGTTTCCATCACAGTGCGACTGCGAGAGCATTCACTGTGCAGAGCAGAATAGTGAGTGTTCCCATCACAGTGTGACTGAGAGCTGTCAGTGTGCTGAGCAGAATAGTGAGTGTTCACATCACTGTGTGACTGAGAGCAGTCACTGTGCTGAGCAGAATAGTGAGTGTTCCCATAGCAGTGTGACTGAGAGCAGTCACTTGGCTGAGCAGAATAGTGAGTGTTTCCTTTACAGTGTGACTGTGAGAGCAGTCACTGTGCTGAGCAGAATAGTGAGTGTTTCAATCACAGTATGGCTAAGAGCCGTCACGGTGCTGAGCAGAATAGTGAATGTTCCCGCCACAGTGTGACTGAGAGCAGTCACTGTGCTGAGCAGAATAGTGAGTGTTCCCATCACAGTGTGACTGCGAGAGCATTCACTGTGCAGAGCAGAATAGTGAGTGTTCACATCACAGTGTAACTGAGAGCTGTCACTGTGCTGAGCAGAATAGTGAGTGTTCCCATCACAGTGTGACTGTGAGAGCAGTCACTGTGCTGAGCAGAATAGTAAGTGTTTTCATCACAGTGTAACTGAGAGCTGTCAATGTGCTGAGCAGAATAGTGGGTGTTCCCTTCACAGTGTGACTTAGAGCTCTCACTTTGCTGAGCAGAATAGTGAGTGTTCCCATTACTGTGTTACGGAGAGCAGTCACTCTGCTGAGCAGAATAGTGAGTGTTTCCATCACAGTGCGACTATGAGAGCAGTCACTGTGCAGAGCACAATAGTGAGTGTTCCCATCACAGTGTGACTGCGAGAGCAGTCACTGTGCTGAGCAGAATAATGAGTGTTCCCATCACAATGTGACTGAGAGCAGTCACTGTGCAGAGCAGAATATTAAGTGTTTCCATCACAGTGTGACTGTGAGAGCAGTCACTGTGCTGAGCAGAATAGTGAGTGTTCCCATCACAGTGTGACTGCAAGAGCAAACACTGTGCAGAGCAGAATAGTGAGTGTTCCCATCACAGTGTGACTGAGAGCTGTCAGTGTGCTGAGCAGAATAGTGAGTGTTCACATCACTGTGTGACCGAGATCAGTCACAGTGCTGAGCAGAATAGTGAGTGTTCCCATCACAGTGTGACTGAGAGCAGTCACTTGGCTGAGCAGAATAGTGAGTGTTTCCTTTACAGTGTGACTGTGAGAGCAGTCATTGTGCTGAGCAGAATAGTGAGTGTTCCAATCACAGTATGGCTAAGAGCAGTCACTGTGCTGAGCAGAATAGTGAGTGTTCCCATCACAGTGTGACTGAAACAGTCATTGTGCTGAGCAGAATAGTGAATGTTCCCGCCACAGTGTGACTGAGACCAGTCACTGTGCTGTGCAGAATAGTGAGTGTTCCCATCACAGTGTGACTGCGAGAGCATTCACTGTGCAGAGCAGAATAGTGAGTGTTCACATCACAGTGTAACTGAGAGCTGTCACTGTGCTGAGCAGAATAGTGAGTGTTCCCATCACAGTGTGACTGAGAGCTGTCATTGTGCAGAGCAGAATAGTGAAAGTTCCCGCCACAGTGTGACTGAGAGCATTCACTGTGCAGAGCAGAATAGTGAGTGTTCCCATCACAGTGTGACTGTGAGAGCAGTCACTGTGCTGAGCAGAATAGTAAGTGTTTTCATCACAGTGTGACTGAGAGCTGTCAATGTGCTGAGCAGAATAGTGGGTGTTCCCTTCACAGTGTGACTTAGAGCTCTCACTTTGCTGAGCAGAATAGTGAGTGTTCCCATTACAGTGTTACCGAGAGCAGTCACTCTGCTGAGCAGAATAGTGAGTGTTTCCATCACAGTGCGACTGTGAGAGCAGTCACTGTGCAGAGCAGAATAGTGAGTGTTCCCATCACAGTGTGACTGCGAGAGCATTCACTTTGCTGAGCACAAGAGTGAGTGTTCCCATCACAGTGTGACTGTGAGAGCAGTCACTGTGCTGAGCAGAATAGTGAGTGTTCCCATCACAGTGTGACTGTGAGAGCAGTCACTGTGCTGAGCAGAATAGTAAGTGTTTTCATCACAGTGTGACTGAGAGCTGTCAATGTGCTGAGCAGAATAGTGGGTGTTCCCTTCACAGTGTGACTTAGAGCTCTCACTTTGCTGAGCAGAATAGTGAGTGTTCCCATTACTGTGTTACGGAGAGCTGTCACTCTGCTGAGCAGAATAGTGAGTGTTTCCATCACAGTGCGACTGTGAGAGCAGTCACTGTGCAGAGCACAATAGTGAGTGTTCCCATCACAGTGTGACTGCGAGAGCAGTCACTGTGCTGAGCAGAATAATGAGTGTTCCCATCACAATGTGACTGAGAGCAGTCACTGTGCAGAGCAGAATATTAAGTGTTTCCATCACAGTGTGACTGTGAGAGCAGTCACTGTGCTGAGCAGAATAGTGAATGTTCCCGCCACAGTGTGACTGAGAGCAGTCACTGTGCTGAGCAGAATAGTGAGTGTTCCCATCACAGTGTGACTGCGAGATCAAACACTGTGCAGAGCAGAATAGTCAGTGTTCCCATCACAGTGTGACTGAGAGCTGTCAGTGTGCTGAGCAGAATAGTGAGTGTTCACATCACTGTGTGACCGAGATCAGTCACAGTGCTGAGCAGAATAGTGAGTGTTCCCATCACAGTGTGACTGAGAGCAGTCACTTGGCTGAGCAGAATAGTGAGTGTTTCCTTTACAGTGTGACTGTGAGAGCAGTCATTGTGCTGAGCAGAATAGTGAGTGTTCCAATCACAGTATGGCTAAGAGCAGTCACTGTGCTGAGCAGAATAGTGAGTGTTCCCATCACAGTGTGACTGAAACAGTCATTGTGCTGAGCAGAATAGTGAATGTTCCCGCCACAGTGTGACTGAGACCAGTCACTGTGCTGAGCAGAATAGTGAGTGTTCCCATCACAGTGTGACTGCGAGAGCATTCACTGTGCAGAGCAGAATAGTGAGTGTTCACATCACAGTGTAACTGAGAGCTGTCACTGTGCTGAGCAGAATAGTGAGTGTTCCCATCACAGTGTGACTGAGAGCTGTCATTGTGCAGAGCAGAATAGTGAAAGTTCCCGCCACAGTGTGACTGAGAGCATTCACTGTGCAGAGCAGAATAGTGAGTGTTCCCATCACAGTGTGACTGTGAGAGCAGTCACTGTGCTGAGCAGAATAGTAAGTGTTTCCATCACAGTGTGACTGTGAGAGCAGTCACTGTGCTGAGCAGAATAGTGAATGTTCCCGCCACAGTGTGACTGAGAGCAGTCACTGTGCTGAGCAGAATAGCTAGTGTTCCCATCACAGTGTGACTGCGAGAGCATACGCTGTGCAGAGCAGAATAGTGAGTGTTCCCATCACAGTGTGACTGAGAGCTGTCAGTGTGCTGAGCAGAATAGTGAGTGTTCACATCACTGTGTGACCGAGAGCAGTCACAGTGCTGAGCAGAATAGTGAGTGTTGCCATCACAGTGTGACTGAGAGCAGTCACTTGGCTGAGCAGAATAGTGAGTGTTTCCTTTACAGTGTGACTGTGAGAGCAGTCATTGTGCTGAGCAGAATAGTGAGTTTTCCAATCACAGTATGGCTAAGAGCAGTCACTGTGCTGGGCCCAATTTCATAGAGATGCTTAATGGTAAGCAAATTTTGTTGCTTACTGTAGCAGAAAAATTTGCTTAAGCGTAAACGTATTTCACCAGCGGTTGCTAACTTAAGCACGTAAACAAACTGCGCGCGCAATATTTTCGATCGTCTGCTTAAGCAAAAAATTCCCCCAAATAAAATAAAATAAAAATGGCGGACGAAACCAACAGCGTAAAAAAAGTTGGGCCGGGCGGGGCAAAGCCCAAATCGTCGCCCTTTACCGTAGAAATGGATCTGGCACTGGCTACCTCATACATCGAGGAGAAAGCAGTGATTGAGGGGGCCCTAAAGGGTTCTCTTTTGACATCGAAACACAAGCAGGCAAGCTGGGAGCGAGTGAGGGGGTGCGTCAATGCGTGAGTATTACCAATGGGTGGCGCTATACTTTTGGTTACCCCGCGCAATGTTACCTTTTTTGTGTGAGAAACCACGGACACGGTACACAGAAAGCAACGGTAAATTGTGCTTTGTTATACCTACTTCTTGGTCTACATACGATTTGCAGCCTGTCTTAGGACACTGGTTGTGTCATTGTTTGGTCATTTCTATTTCGTTGACTATGATTTATTGCCGTTAATTGTAAGCAGTGTTTAACTTCTTGTAGGCCTTGCCCTTGGCTTAACGTTACGGTTGGTTTTTGTTTAGCTTACATGTACTGTAGATATATTAGAAAAATAGACATGTTAGAACTAGGAGCAGTTTAGTGTTGTTAATGTTAATTGTTATGATTGATGAAGACTAATTCAACATAATGGGTCACATGTCATAAGCCTTTGGCTTTAGTACAATCATGATGTAGGCCTAGTTCCAGAAAGCTTGTTTTTCTGATTTGTTTTCCTGACAATACATTCCAAGCTACAGCCTGACGTTAGACATTTATAGTTTATAGATCATCATGATCATTTACAATAATTTCTGCAAAACTGAATACTCAAGAGTTCTATTTATATAAATACAGCGCACTTAATTCTGTTGACATTTAATTATTTTCACCGTAGGGAGCCAGACAGTCCTTTCATGATTGATAGCAGTTGGAAATTGTGTTACAGCTGCAACTTTACTGCAACTTCATACATGTACTTTGAATCGCTGAACAATCATTGTGTTTTCTGTTGAAATTGATTTTTTTGTAGTTACATGTAGTTGCTACAGACAACAAATTGCACCACATTTTGGCTGCATCATATGTGGACTGTGTCAAAATAAATACATGTATGAAAGCTGTGCTTTTACTGTATGTAAAATAAGTTATGAGACCTTTGTTTTGCTTTTTTATCTTCAGTGTGGCTGGAGGAAACTCTAAAACTACAGCTCAGTGTAAAGACAGATATCGAAATTTGGTGCAGTCAAGTAAGTAAAATTCTCCAGATTTTGAGTGAGCTCTTGTAATTTTACCTATGCACCCATCAATTGTTTGTCTGGACGTGATGTGTTTTATAACAAAGGTTTTATTTTAACAAAATTGGTTCCAACTTCCTGACCATTAAAAGTAAAAGTAAAAGTCAAACCATTTTTTGTTAAAGTTGGTGATATTCTCTTGAATATTGTTCACTAAAAATATTATTTTATGTTTGTGGCCAAAAATCGAACCTAGCATAATTCTATTGTCATCACACACACAGTTTTTATTTAAAGTATGACAGTTTTAAAGAAATTTATTGGTAATTTTTCAATCAAATGATTTAAATTAATGTACCCTGTAGGAGTCGCTGGTAATGAAATCTTATTCCACAAAACATTTTTGACTAATGCTAAAGCTGAGTTCAGGCCACAGGAGGTGGTGCTGCTCCCCCTCCACTTACCAAAGCACAGCTTTTGATTGAAGGGTCGCTGGCAAGTGTCAAGTTGGAGGGGATTGACTGCCCAGTTGACACCTTCAGTTGCAGTAAGTCATGCATAACCTTGAGACTTCGTTCAATTTCCGTTTTTTTCCACTAAGAATTAATTTTTGGCTCTTTGAGTAAGAAAGTGACCAACACAGTATGCAAGACAGTCACATACTTGTAATTGTTTTCATCTGTGATGAGAACTCTGGGGAAATGACAATGACAAATTTAAAGTTGACATTGATAACCACCGGAAAAAAACCAGAAAAAAATAATAAAAAAAATTAAAAAAAAAGTGTCTGAAGTCTAAGTTCAACGGAGGTAACATGGTTAAGGCGATCAGCACATGGGCTGTGTCCTTGATGAGATACAGTGCTGGTATTGTCGATTGGACTAAGGATGATCTAGACGTCATCAACAGAAGGACAAGAAAACTAATGGCCATGCACGGAATGTTGCACCCATCAGCAAATATCAGCAGGCTGTATCTTCCAAGGTCAGAAGGTGGGAGAGGGTTTCTTAACATAGCGGACAGTGTTAACATCGAACGGAGGAGTTTGCACCGCAATGTTGGAAACACCACGGAACGTTCGTTCAAATACACAAGATAAAAATCAAATTAAAATTGTATTTTCTTTGTCAACCTAAACTTGGCATTGCCTTTTTTCTTTCTGAAGCTGCTGAACCTGAGGCAGAAGCAGCTGAACCTGAGGCAGCAGGAGCTGAACCTGAAGCAGCTGCGTGCAAAGTGTACGTGCTGGACAACCTCGTCCCAGGTATGATAATGAAATGAAACAATGAAACAATGAAATTTGGGTCATTAGGGAGACACTCATAGTCATTAATACTAATTAGTGGAGACAAGTGATATTTTGATGTTTCTCTAAAAATGTTGCTTTTTTTTTAGCCATTTTTGAGACAACATTTTAAAATCAAAACGTAATTTAGGTGAAAATGCAGAGAGCAGCGTGTAGAAAATAGACAATGAAGAGCTTCTGCTTCCTAAATGCCACAAGGCCAATGGTTGAGTGGTATAATACTACTACCTCTACAACTACTAATAACTATGAATATGAATAATCAAAGCGCCAACAATGGAGGAGCGCAATTTACAGCCAGCATTCCAGAAACACTGAGGCAAGCCCCTTCTCTTTCTCGATAAAATGTCCTGGGTTCTTTTACGTGCATTACACTTTACACAAACCTCCAGCTTTGTGTCCCCTCCAAAGGATGAAGCAGTTAGTGCAGGCGCATGCATTTTTCGATGTTTCTGCCAACTAACTCAATTCAAAAGTAAGATTTGTATTCCACCTTGGACAAGTTAATGTATTTACAGCTCGATTTATGTTTTTCTTGTTGATTTCAGTTTACAGCATGCCAATTACAATTGATGGTGAGTAAATACATTAACTTGTCATTATATGCATAATTTTTGATAATAATGCTAGCGAGCTTGAACTCTCAATAGTGATAGGTCAATCCGTGGTAACAACATTGTGATACTGTAAAAATATAACATGGTTTGAGGAGGGCTAATATTGACTTTACATAAAAAACATGTTTTTTTAGTTCATTAACCATCCAGTGGCATAAACTTGCAGGATGTGCCTGCGTGGAAGTCTTTTGCGATACTGCAAGGTATTATAAAACCTACTGCGCCACAACCTACTGCAGTTGTCCTATTTCCTTTGTCATTATTTTTCTTCTATCTTTGATACACACTACATAATAGCTATGAAACATAAAATGCCATATTTACACTTTGATTTACATTTTATTCCTTTGTCACAGATAAACCTACTCAGCCAAAAACTACATCCCTTGCAGTGAATAGGCCCTCGGCAAAAAGAAAATATAAAGTCACTGCGGAAGAATACATGGAGCGGAAGCTAGCGGTCCTGGAGAAGGAACATGTCCTTAAGTGCCGTATGCTTGTTGCACAAGCTAAGTATTACGAAGCACTTTTTGAAAAGATGTAACGTTTGCCCTAGTGTAATACCCCTGTCACTCCTACCCGTGATCCTGCTGACGCTCCCATTGCATACTTTAAGCCACTGTTATAGGGACATACCATCCTCAAATTAAAATAAGAATAATGAGTCTACAACTTCGGAATTATAAAAGTTTAAAATATTTATATTCATTTCCCCAATGCAAATATTACATCAATTTAAATTGGGAATATAGTGAAGACAATGCTGTAACATACTGTAGCGAAATTATGACCCTGGTTAGGACGCCCTCTTAGAATTATAATGCATTTATAGAGTGACGCACGCTTGCAGCTGTGTGGCGACCAGACGTCGTCCACTGCTGAAGACTCGGGCGTGTTGCACGTCCCCTGTCTGGACCATGCGGTTATATAAACAGCGTGCGGTAGCGGGAAAGTCAGTCAGAGTCCGAGCCCGAGTTAGAGTCGGAGTCTGAGTCCGAGTTCCAGTTCCAGTGGTAGTCAAAGCAGAGTCATGCCCAGTCTTAGTCCAGTAAGCCTTGTAAGTAGATCCGTCCAGTGCAGATACCCATTTTCGGGAAGTGCATAGATCACAGAAAGTCAAGTTTATGAATGAATATTACCGTTGTTTAGGAGAATCATTGCGTGTTCTGCGTTCGCCATTATAATTATTGTGAACCTGTTTAGGTGACTTATAGGCGCTACTTATTTAATCCTACTAAGGTGATCTGTGTGATAATAAATAATTATTCCAATTACACATCAAGTTCGAGTGTTGTATTAAAGAACATCAGACTCCAGCCCCATCCCCTTTCTCTGTGACCGCTTAAGTACGACCAACAGAGTGTAGTTCAACCCCAGGTGAGGAAGTAAGTAGCTGCGAGCGTCTGGTGGTAGACTGCCCCAAAACGGACCTGCCCCCTAGCCTTCTCCACAGCCGCTCGTCGGGTCGGCCGAGGGCAAGCTAAGGCACCGTCGATCTAAACCGCCACAAATGGTGTCAGAAGTGGGATGTATTCCTGGCGGGTGATGCCTTTCGGGCTTTGCAATGCCCCCTCCACCTTCGAAAGGCTCATGGAGCGGGTGCTGGCGGGCCTTCACTGGGAAACATTGTTGGTCTACCTCGATGACGTCATAGTCTACGCGGGTACCATAGAAGAGGAACTTTCTCGCCTGGAGACGGTATTTCAGCGCCTGCGAGGGGCAGGGCTTAAACTAAAGCCCAAGAAGTGTGAGCTGTTCAAGGAGAGTGTCCTTTACCTAGGGCACGTGGTATCTGGAGACGGGATAACCACGGATCCTGAGAAGGTTAGGTCTGTGCGTGAGTGGCCTACACCTAAGACTGTGAAGGAAGTCCAGAGCTTCCTTGGGCTAGTATCCTACTATAGGCGATTCGTCAAGGGTTTCGCCGATGTGGCACGACCACTACATCGACTAACCGAGAAGGCTAGTGTTTTTGAATGGACCGACAAGACAGAGGGGGCATTTCAAGAGCTTAAGCAACGACTTCAGGAGGCGCCTATTTTGACCTATCCAGACCCAATGACTGACTATATTTTAGACACAGATGCCAGCGGAGTAGGCATTGGTGCTGTACTGTCGCAGTCAATAGATGGACAGGAGAGAGTGGTGGCTTATGCCAGTAGGGCGTTAAGCAAGCCTGAACGCAACTACTGCGTGACCCGGAGGGAACTTCTGGCAGTCGTGGCGTTTCTTAAGCAGTTCCGGCAGTACGTTTATGGTAGGAGAATCACCATCAGAACAGATCACGGGGCGCTAAGATGGCTTGTGAATTTCCGTGACCACCAAGGACAGCTTGCCAGATGGCTTCAGGTGATTAGCGAATACGACTTCACTATTGTTCACCGAGCGGGCCGATCACATGGCAACGCGGACGCCCTTTCCAGGAAACCTTGTACACAGTGTGGAAGAGATGAGGCGCCTTTGGACGAGTCAAGCGCAACAGAACCAATGGAACAAGGAACCTGCGAGAAGCTAGGAGTAAGAGTTGTCACACTCGAACCCACCATAACACGAGAACAATGGAGAGACGCCCAGATGGAAGACTCATCCATTCGTTGGGTGATAGAAGAAATAGGGAAATCAGTGAGTAGACCTGGTTGGAACGACATAACCCCTTACTCAAGAGTGGTAAAGTCATATTGGCTACTGTGGGACCAACTCCAGATTAGGGATGGCGTCCTACATAGGCGATGGGAGTCAGACGATGGTCGACGGGTAAGTTGGAAGCTTGTACTTCCAATCTCCTACCGGAAGGCGATGATTCAGGAGCTTCATGGGGGGAAGTCCAGCGGTCATCTAGGGTTTAAAAAGACAATGATGAAGGTGCGTCAACGATTCTACTGGGCAGGAATGGGTGCGGATGTGAGATCTGTGTTAAGGCAGTGCAACGTTTGCGCAAGCAAGAAGTCACCGGCAAGACATCGAAGGGCACCACTCCAACATCTGGCAGTAGGTGCACCTATGGAGCGAATCGCCTTGGATATAGTTGGGCCCCTTCCACTGACTGAAAGGGGAAACAAGTATATCCTAGTGGTAGGGGACTACTTTAGCAAATGGGTAGAGGCATACCCTGTTCCCAATGAGCAGGCGATAACGGTGGCAGAGAAGCTGGTGAGCGAGTTAGTCTGTCGTTTCGGTGTTCCTGTCAGTTTGCATTCTGACCAAGGAAGGAATTTTGAGTCCCATGTGTTCTCCGAAATGTGCACAGTCCTGGGAATCAAAAAGACGCGCACAACGCCTTACAACCCAAAATCCGATGGAATGATAGAAAGGTTTAATCGCACGCTCCTGACGATGATTTCCATGATGATAGAACCACATAAAAACCAACAGGATTGGGACACTAAACTTCCATTTGCTACGTTTGCCTACCGAGCAACTCCACAAGAGTCAACGGGTGAAACCCCAAACATGCTTATGCTAGGCAGGGAGCTTTTCCTACCAATCGACTTGATGACCGGGATGTCTACTAAGGCGGATTACGGATCAGACGCGGTGGCAACTGACTACGCATTGGAGTTGAGAGACAACATGAGGGCTGCACATGACAGGGCCAGGTTTTGCCTGAAACGAAATGTTAGACGCCAGAAGAAGAATTACGACCGACGAGCCACAGGAGACAGACTTGCTGAAGGGCAGTTCGTATGGCTGTACAATCCAGCGAAGACAAGAGGGCTGTCCCCAAAGCTTCAGCGGAAATGGGAGGGGCCCTATCTAATTGTCCGAAAACTATCAGATGTCACCTACAGGCTCCAAAAGTCGCCCCGCGCAAAGATGAAGGTGATTCATTACGATCGCCTGAAGCCATACATTGGTGAGCCAATCAAACCATGGAAAGTAGGAGAGCCTACTAAGGCTACGCCGGTAGATGATAGAACCCCAGGCACACCAGTGATAGATCACAACGACTCGGCTGGAGGTGAATCGATGATCCAGTTTGAGGGTGACAATCGCCATGGGTCTTCAGCATCGGTGTCCGTAGAACAGCAAGTAGAAGACGAGACGAGAAAAGTGGATGATGTAGGCGACTACCTGGGACGAGATGCGCGATCTCAGGCCGATATCTCCAGCACAACACAGGAGCCTGGCAGCGTTCAGACGCCACCACCACAGCGAAGAAATCCAGCAAGGCAGCGGAGAAAGCCGCAACGCTATTTGTAGGAATAACCTACCTAGGATGCCAAAATCCCAATGATGTGCAGACTGCACAAGTGTGTGTAGAAATTTCCAGTAAATGTAACTCAACCGTATGAATGTTGTGTCTTTCAGAGGCCGAGAAGACAAGTGAAGAATGGGGAAGCACGAGGAGAAGCACCATGACGCTGCAGATAAAAATATGGTGGAGTGCCCCCAATGCCATATGTTCCTGAACAAGAGGAGTATTGATCGCCACATGATGAATGAGCATGGGCCAAGGCTACACTTCTGGTGTTTGCGATGCTCGCATAAAAACAACCGGAGGGACAACCTTCGAGCGCATTATCGGGACTGCCACCCAGAGAAGATCCATGAGGTCGACCGGATCGAAGGTGAGACATACGAAATGCGCGAGCGCAACAAGTATAGTGGGGAAGGCGATGCTCGCAGAAGGGTATCTGAGGTGCCTAAATCCCCAGGAAAGAACAGGAAGAGAAGCTGGACGCCTACCAAGGTGAATAGAGAGTCAACGGGGCCCGGGTCGAGCAGGGACAGAGAAGATCTTGCCCAGAAGAGAGGCCGGGAGGAGGCTAAGGCAGGACAGAGAAAGGTACGGAAAGAGAAGGATCATGTGCCCTGTACTGTCTCCCGTGCAGCCGAAGGAGGGCCACTAGACCTGTCAGCAAAGGTAGCGTCTGAGATCAGAGTGCAGAAGACAGCCAGCGTGCCTATCAAGGCGAAGAAACCAAGAGGGGAGAAGGCTGCGTTGGCTGATCCGGGTGATAAATCTCCTACCGAGCTGATAATTGACGTGCCAGCAGTTGCAGAAGAGGTCGAGCTAGGGGCTGATGGGCAAGTGGAAGGTCGGCTAGAGGAGAGAGCGGAGATAAGCCTGTCACCGACTCCGATGTTGTGGGACGAGGAGGAGAGACCTATGGAAGCAACATTGGCACCAGCGCCTACAGGGAAGCCGAAGGGCATGCTGGAGATGCTGCGTGTTGACAACTGGAAAGCGATAGGAGAAGCCGGCTCTGAGGAAAACGACGAGCAAGGTGGACAATCTGTTCCTGCATGGCCACAGCCACTGCTTCCAGAGAAGCTTCTGCCAGGGCAAGCAGTCCGTGTCCGAGAAGTGAGAGAGACATATTTGTATGCCGAGGAAGGGAAGACAATCTGCGGCGAGGTGCAACGCGAGTACCAGGTGGTGTACCTAAAGCCTATCAAGGCGAAGAAACCGAACGAGGACCCCACTACCCAAGGCCCACAAGGTGGAAAGATTCGTCGCCTTACCAGATGTGAAGGAACAGGAGACCTGGTGGCAGGACCACCCATGACCGAGGACGACCTGGAGGTGGCGATGTTGGGAAAAGTCACCAGGATAACGGAGACGTCTTCCAGATCTGTATATCAGGCCAATGCCAAGATAACCAAGGACAAGACGACACGCATCTTTGATGTGGATTTCCTAACCGGGGTGACAACGGATCCCTAGTCTAAAGACACTTATGTTAAAGGGAAAGTTCAGAGTATTTTGTACACTCTAACGTTTCACCTATATACGCAGTTGCATGCTCAACCAAAAGTTTTTCGAGATTGTTCTTAAAGTTTAAGTGTTCTTGTTTGAAGTTTAAGTCGTATAGTTTTTAGTTGAGGCTTCCTGGAGTAAGAACAAACAGTTTTCGATGTAGAAAGAGTTGTGACCCTAAGGTGAATTTACATTAAGTGATTCCTGAATAGGCGAATATTTTGAAGATTATAAAAAAAAGTGGCGCCTAAACTTATAATTGTATAAAGAGAAAGATACTTCAACCTAGATAGGAGTGAAATTCTAGAGCATAATTTCGCCTTTAATTTGTCAGATAAGTGGGTCAAGGGACTGACCAATCTTGGAGCATGGCAATGTAGCGAAATTATGACCCTGGTTAGGACGCCCTCTTAGAATTATAATGCATTTATAGAGTGACGCACGCTTGC
This sequence comes from Crossaster papposus, assembly GCA_037893245.1. Lineage (NCBI taxonomy): Eukaryota > Metazoa > Echinodermata > Asteroidea > Velatida > Solasteridae > Crossaster > Crossaster papposus. The sequence continues at coordinate 3,246,632 of JBAIAA010000630.1, forward strand.
AGCTGTGTGGCGACCAGACGTCGTCCACTGCTGAAGACTCGGGCGTGTTGCACGTCCCCTGTCTGGACCATGCGGTTATATAAACAGCGTGCGGTAGCGGGAAAGTCAGTCAGAGTCCGAGCCCGAGTTAGAGTCGGAGTCTGAGTCCGAGTTCCAGTTCCAGTGGTAGTCAAAGCAGAGTCATGCCCAGTCTTAGTCCAGTAAGCCTTGTAAGTAGATCCGTCCAGTGCAGATACCCATTTTCGGGAAGTGCATAGATCACAGAAAGTCAAGTTTATGAATGAATATTACCGTTGTTTAGGAGAATCATTGCGTGCTCTGCGTTCGCCATTATAATTATTGTGAACCTGTTTAGGTGACTTATAGGCGCTACTTATTTAATCCTACTAAGGTGATCTGTGTGATAATAAATAATTATTCCAATTACACATCAAGTTCGAGTGTTGTATTAAAGAACATCAGACTCCAGCCCCATCCCCTTTCTCTGTGACCGCTTAAGTACGACCAACAGAGTGTAGTTCAACCCCAGGTGAGGAAGTAAGTAGCTGCGAGCGTCTGGTGGTAGACTGCCCCAAAACGGACCTGCCCCCTAGCCTTCTCCACAGCCGCTCGTCGGGTCGGCCGAGGGCAAGCTAAGGCACCGTCGATCTAAACCGCCACAATACTTTGAAGAAAACATATAATATTTTGCTGTAATTTTCAGAAAAGATTGGATTTAGGTGGTTATTGCTTGTACTAAAGGGTAGTTTTCATTGAGTACGACACATTCCACATTTCAGTGTGTTGATTGTTTCACTTATTACACATTGAGCTGCCTATGGTGCCTGTGATGATAAATTGATGTAGCTAAACGATCCCTCATGGCTTGTCCAAGTGCCGTATCATTCCCCACTCTTCTGTAATCAAGTTGAAGGTTGCCACTAGGGTCATCTTCCATCATGTGCTCCTCCTCCGGCATTAGGTCACCTTCAACACATGTGCAAACAAAGGTTGCTGGTTAATGGAAATACATTGTGGGTTGCATGTCGATGAACCATATGAAGCACGATATGTGGCAGAGAAAACCCCCCCTCTTTGGTGTTGACCATTGTGTTCCCGGAATCTCAGGAATTCCTTTTAGGTTTCATGGGGGGATGGGTTAGGTTACAATAGTGTTGAGTGTGTATAAGGTATAGGGATAATAGGGGGGTACCCCTTTGCCACATATCGTGCTGGGTATACGATGAACAGGTGCAAACCAGGGAGACTGGTTCTCTAACCTAACAATTCCGAGATGTTTAAAAATTGCTCTATTTCATCTTAGGTTGATTCAGGAGACCAGACTATACCTAAACCAAGCAAAACAACAATGTTCCCGTAGTATAGGAACTTTGCTGTTTTGCTTGGTTTTTCCAGATATCTCGAACACAAAACAATTTTTGTTTCTATTATATTAGCCCCCAATTCATCTATTTAGGAAAATTACAGGAGAAGCAAATGTTGTACACTTTCTTGTATATCATAAGTTATATAATATTGTAACTGTACATATTAAATCGCACCGAGTCTGATGAACCCGTGAAGAGATGATGAAGAAATGTTCGGTTTCAGAGGAGGAAGGAAAAACCCCAGAATAATATTTATTGATAAAATTCACAGAATCAGATAGGGACCGAAAGTCCAATCCACATTACCTTCATCAATTCCATAGTTATGGAGCAGGCAGCAAGCAAGAATTTCGGCTGCTGCCTTTCCCATGGTGCGAACTCTTGTACCGGTTTTCATTAATGCAAACCTTCGCTTTGCTATGCCGAAGGTTTGCTCGATGAGTGACCTGAAAAATATTAGAGAAAATAAGATGTTGTAAAAAGAGATGGTACAGCATCGGTCAAATTTGCAATTTAAGGGAAATTGTTACAGAATTTACCCATGAAAACAGTATGTAAAAGTCACAACCTTTTTTAGATTGTACAAATAATATTTGCAATTTAACCCTATCAACCCCAAGAGTGCCATATGGACTCATTGAAGCATACACTCTCGTTACCATTGTGACTTTAAGTCACACAAATACAATCGGATTTCATTCCCATTGGGCCCTTATGGCACATTGCCATTTCGCATTGAACTGAAATGTAAATAGCGCCCTCACTTTGGAGATCGGCCTCTGATTGGCGGAGACCCCGAGCGCGCGTCCTCTTGCGCGCGTGGGTATGAAATATTATAGGATTAGGATTCACCAAATAGAGACGCTCGTCACAGAAAACCAGTCATAATGGCGGATCCATCCGACATTCTTGACGAAATATTCGCGGATAGCGGTTCTGATAATGATATATCTGATGAGACTTCCTTATCATCCACCACAGAAGAAAGTGACGATTCGGAAGAGTTTGTCGCTACCTGCTCAAAGTCAAAGTCATCCGACAAGCCGAATTTCAGGTAAAGAGGTTACTAATAATTATAAGTAGTAAAATGCTATGATGAGACTGAGTACGACTCGAGAACGTGAATTTAGTTACACAGGAATAAAGCGAATAAACAGTACATTGTGTGAGCCTACACTTGTTGGGAATTTATATTAATGTAACAATATACCCTGGCTCTAGATGTATTTCGCCCAAAAAAAAGGGAAAATGCCTCCCTTTCACTAGTTACAATAAATCAGAAATGTGCATCAAGTAGAACAGGCTGTGTGCACAAAAAAATCCTATTCAGAAAATGAGTCTTCAAACAAACAGCGCCCTCACACATTTATCAATGTGCTTACCCAAGCACATTAAATAATGTGTGAGGGCAGTGTTTCTTTGAAGACCCATTTTCTGATTAGAAAAATAATATTAAAATGTTGATTTTCGTGCACACTAATCCTTTAATTTGTTATTCAAATTAAACTATTTTTGAACTCATGATTGTTGTATGCGCTATGCCTTTGCTGTCTAGTACCATTAGGAAGAAGTTTCTCCAATCAATATAGCGCCCTCTGACATTTCTTAATATGTTAATATTCTCACTTCAGGTCTGGATGGCATAAAACAAGCTCCTATAAGCGGCCACCTGCGAATTTCAGTGGACAAGCTGGACCTACGCAAGATTTCAGTGGACTATCACCGATGGAGACCTTTGAACTCTTTTTTTGCCATGCAGTCTGGCAGTTGATGGTGACCGAGACGAACCGATATGCCGATCAAAGCGTGCCTGGAAATACATCCTGGACTCCAACAAATGTTCCAGAAATGAGGCGTTTTTTGGCATTGCTTCTGTGTATGGGGATCAACAAAAGGCCTCGCTATGCTATGCACTGGTCGAGGTCAGAAGTTCTGCGAAGCCCTGTGTATCCGTCAACCATGTCCCGCAACCGATTTGACGCAATCCTGCGATTTTTCCACCTTGCCAACAATCGAGCTGATGAAACTATCACTGATGATGACAAACTGTCTAAAGTTCGCCCCCTGCTAGACATCGTATTGCCCTCGTTTCGTCAAATTTATAAACCCGGACGGAACCTCTCACCAGACGAGACTATGATAAAATTTAAAGGGCGACTGGGTTTCAAACAATACATGCCACGCAAGGCTGCCAAATGGGGGTTAAAATGCTTCTCATTATGTGAATCCGAAACTGGGTATTGTTGTAATTGGCAGGTTTTTACCGGGTCCAAGGCCAAGTCAGACCAATTCAGTCCGCCTTTGATCGCGTATGCTACCACGAACCATCCACGTAACCTTTCAGCATCAGGCCAAGTAGTCATCGACCTTTTGAAAGGGCTAGAACATAAAGGACATATTGTTTTTATGGATAATTTGTATACTAGTCCTGCACTCGTACACAAATTATCGCAGTTAGGATTTAGTTCCCGTGGAACAGTACGCTACACATCACAAGGGATTCCAGAGATTGCAAATCCCAAGAAGTTTCCCATACGGAAAGGCGATGACCCCCAGTTTTACACGAAAGCCGGGCAACTCTGCATTGTTTGGCAGGATAGAAAGCGTGTAACACTTCTGACGAATTATGGCGACTGCAGTATGGACACAAAAGAAATTCGCTGCAAAAACAGTTCCACCGGACTTCGTGAGATTCACAAACCTTCTGTCGTTCAGGATTATAACAGGTTTATGGGTGGTTCAGATTTAGCCGCCCAATTATGGCAGTACTATGCACACCACCATAGATCCCTAAAATGGTGGAAACGCGTTTTCCTAAATATCCTTGATATCAGTTTGCTTAACGCTACTATCCTTTTTAACTACCTGCCGAGCAACAAAAAACTAACTAGCTTGGAGTTCCGGGTGAAGGTCATCGAGGGACTTCTTCGTTCAAGCCCAGCACACCTTGGCAATGAAGCGTCACGTCTTTCGAGTCAACATTATCCTGGGAGAAGTGTGGCCGGCAAAAAGCAGAACTGTGTCGTTTGTAGTACAAAAGCCAAGCGAAAGCAAACTCGTACTATGTGTAAAAAGTGTAAAAAGCCAATGTGTGTACTGCCATGCTTTGAGAAGTATCACAGTTTGTGATCAACATTTAGGAGATTTTTAGATTGTGGTCCAGCTGCCCCCCCCCCCCCCCCCCCCAAAAAACAATGTTGAAAAGATTGTGTGCCCACCGGCGACCCAACCTTTGAAGAACAATCTTTTCAACATTGTTTTTGGGGGGGGGGGGGGGGGGTGGTAGTAGTCAAGTTTAAGTAATTACCCAAACATTCCTAAATAGCAAACAAAACCAGTACTTGTAGTTAGTTCGAATTTATGAAGTGCCGCTGACCAAAACAATCTACATGTATATTCTACTGTAATTGTCAGAATAACTTTGCTACCCTACACTTTAACTTATGAAATTGTATTGTTATTAACACCTATATATTATATAAACGGGATTATTGGTTTTTTTTTTGTCTAGTACAAAATGGGCGAAACAATAACCACATGGTTTTAGATCTATTTTGTAAATTTGTGGGATGTGGTGTGAAAATCATTATGTTTTCCATCTCACGTTCATCATTTCCGTCTCACGCTCATCGATATGGGTACCAGTTATGTACACTAAGGGTTGCTTGGCAGTACAAAATATTTCCGTGTTTTTGTCAATTTTGATGTCGTGTGTCTAGGGTGCCGGTAAATTAACTGGTTGACCTTCGAGCAACAATAATAAATCATTCCAAGGAATGACTTTGGGGTTCCAAGGGAAATCATTCAAAAAAATAACTTCATCTAATTCTGCCCCTACCCAAGCAAAAGTCCCAGTTGCAGGATTAGTGAATGTTTTATATATACTTGACAGGGCCTGAAACATAAATGTTTTCCCACAATTGGCGGGAAAGTTGCAAAATGTTGTATACATGTCAATTCCATTAGTAACTTGGGTTTTAGGAACCACCGCTGAACAAAACAATCTACATCTAATTACCAGAACAATTATCATTTTGAGTCTCATTCATGAGATTGTCTAATGAGGGCGCTATACACTGAAAGTTTTCTAAAATGTGCCTGGTAAATAACTGAACATGCTATGCCTACAACTGTGGGAACCAAAGCATGTGTGATGAAATGTGTCTTGGGATTGATAGGGTTAAGGGAAATTGTTACTAAATTTACCCATGCAAACAGTATGTAAAAGTCACAACCTTTTTTAGATTGTACAAATAGTATTTGCTTCCCAAACAAATTCCACGGCATTTGAAAAATAGAAAAAGAAAAGAGAAGGGACAAAATCAGCAAAGGAAACTAACTTGTATTACCTTGTTACCGCATGTACAGTATTGTAAGCAGTTTGTTCGTCTGTATGTGGGTTTGGATATGGGGTCATAAGGAAAACTCTCTGGTAGTATCCCGAGTCTCCCAATAATATACAACTTGGCCATCTGTCTAAAGTGTAAAGAAGAAGTTCAACATTTATTTGCTCATTTGAAGTCTGTTCATATACGACTGTAAAATATGGAGTGAAAGGAGCAAGTTTAAATATCGTTTCCATGTTTTATGGGGGGTGTTTTCCCTGGAACAAACTTAGAGGCTATAATGAAATACTTACTAGCTTCAAAAGCAACACCAATATTGCTTTCTCTCCAAACTCGGCTATCGTGTGCAGCCCCGGGAAATTTCACGACCACATTAAGAAACCGCTTGCGGTGATCACATATCATCTGAAATTAAACAAATAATCCTTATTTCTTTTTTGTTGAGTCCGAACCGAAATGGTGTCGATCGGAAATAGGAACCATATAATTAAAACGGGACGCCCTTATTACCTGACAATTCAGGGATGTGTATCCTTTCCTGTTAACATACTCGTTTCTATACTCCGATCATGGGGGCTCAACACGCACGTGTGTGCAGTCCACGGCCCCTATCACATTAGGGAATCCTGTAATTGAAAAAAAGTGATTTTTATTATTAATCGTCAACCCAGGCCTACTAAATTAAAAGACAGCAATAAAACGAAGAAGTATCTACATGTTTTAATTAAACCTGGAAAAATAACGAAATAGTTCAGAACTACGCTGCCAGAATTTGACAAAACATTACATGTGTATCATTTTAATATATTTGCATGATGAACCTATTGCTTTTTAAACGCAAGACGGATAGTGCCACTATACACAATCCACAAAAAATATTTTGAGGCGGACTAAAAATCTATGTATTCAGACTTATTGAGTGGCACTATCCGTCTCCCATCATCCATATCCCAGTATTTATATTTATTATATTTATTATATTTATAGGTCATTGTAAATTGGATTATAAATAAAAGAGTATAGTGTTACTTATGCTTTTGTCTGAACTTGTGATAATCAAAACCGATTCCAATGGCCAGACCTGAACGAGATCGAGATGGGGGTCCTGGAATATGAAAGGGATCGGGGGAGGATTATCAAGCGAGGTATCCAGGAGGGGGTTGGGGTAGAGAGAGAGAAACTTGCCCCCCCCCCCAATTGTTATGTTTATTTGTTTACTTATTGATTTATTCATGTTTAGGATTGAGAAAAATAAAAATGACAAACGTCTGGCATAAGCGTTGAAAAAGTAAAATGAAGCGGGAAAAAACCCTTGGCATTTTTTGGGAAATATACAGAATTATAATTTTGAAAAAGTGCCACCTTGAAAAATCCCTGCTTCAGTGTATGCAAGGTTGCTTGATCTTGGGGATGCGGGAATTGAATATTCCTAAGAACCCTGTTTATGGCTCTGACGCTGCGGTCAATTGCTCGCCATGCCGTAGGGGGGCTCACCATGGGGCAAGTATCCCCAACGACAATCGCGAACGTGCCCGAAGACAAATACCGCAGCGCTAGACATACTTGAAGGAGCGGTGGTAGAGCGTGATTGTTGTCGGTGGGATGCTCCAACTCGCCGAACAACAAGTCGACTAATCTTACTATGGTCGCTGGGCGAAATCTGTAGCGGGCCCAGATTTGACTAGGCGAAAACAGCTCGAGGGGATTTTGCCTATCGCGGAAAACTCGTCGCTGTCTTTCAACGGGATAATTTTGCCGCTGAATTTCACGTCGCCTTCGAAGAATAGCGGCCATTTTAACTGTTGCTACGTTAAGGTTAGACCTTGCTTAAGCAAAAAATGCGGTGGTTAAGGCTCCTTTTCCTTTGCTTATCGCGTTAAGCAAAAAATCTTGCTTAACGGTTGCTATGAAATGAAAATTTGCTTAAACACCCCGCTTAAGCAAAAAATCGTCCGTTAAGCAGCTCTATGAAATTGGGCCCTGAGCAGAATAGTGAGTGTTCCCATCACAGTGTGACTGAAACAGTCATTGTGCTGAGCAGAATAGTGAATGTTCCCGCCACAGTGTGACTGAGACCAGTCACTGTGCTGAGCAGAATAGTGAGTGTTCCCATCACAGTGTGACTGCGAGAGCATTCACTGTGCAGAGCAGAATAGTGAGTGTTCACATCACAGTGTAACTGAGAGCTGTCACTGTGCTGAGCAGAATAGTGAGTGTTCCCATCACAGTGTGACTGAGAGCTGTCATTGTGCAGAGCAGAATAGTGAAAGTTCCCGCCACAGTGTGACTGAGAGCATTCACTGTGCAGAGCAGAATAGTGAGTGTTCCCATCACAGTGTGACTGAGAGCTGTCACTGTGCTGAGCAGAATAGTGAGTGTTCCCATCACAGTGTGACTGCGAGAGCAGTCACTGTGCAGAGCAGAATAGTGAGTGTTTCCTTTACAGTGTGACTGTGAGAGCAGTCACTGTGCTGAGCAGAATAGTGAGTGTTCCCATCACAATGTGACTGAGAGCTGTCACTGTGCTGAGCAGAATAGTGAGTGTTCACATCACAGTGTGACTGAGAGCTGTCACTGTGCTGAGCAGAACAATGAGTGTTCCCATCACAATGTGACTGTGAGAGCAGTCACTGTGCTGAGCAGAATAGAGAGTGTTCCCATCACAGTGGGACTGCGAGAGCATTCAGCGTCCAGAGCAGAATAGTGAGTGTTCCCATCACAGTGTGACTGAGGGCTGTCACTGTGCTGAGCAGAATAGTGAGTGTTCCCATCACAGTGTGACTGAGAGCAGTCACTGTGCAGAGCAGAATATTAAGTGTTTCCATCACAGTGTGACTGTGAGAGCAGTCACTGTGCTGAGCAGAATAGTGAATGTTCCCGCCACAGTGTGACTGAGAGCAGTCACTGTGCTGAGCAGAATAGTGAGTGTTCCCATCACAGTGTGACTGTGAGAGCAGTCACTGTGCTGAGCAGAATAGTGAGTGTTCCCATCACAATGTGACTGAGAGCTGTCACTGTGCTGAGCAGAATAGTGAGTGTTCACATCACAGTGTGACTGAGAGCTGTCACTGTGCTGAGCAGAACAATGAGTGTTCCCATCACAGTGTGACTGTGAGAGCCGTCACTGTGCTGAGCAGAATAGAGAGTGTTCCCATCACAGTGTGACTGCGAGAGCATTCACTGTCCAGAGCAGAATAGTGAGTGTTCCCATCACAGTGTGACTGAGGGCTGTCACTGTGCTGAGCAGAATAGTGAGTGTTCCCATCACAGTGTGACTGAGAGCAGTCACTGTGCAGAGCAGAATATTAAGTGTTTCCATCACAGTGTGACTGTGAGAGCAGTCACTGTGCTGAGCAGAATAGTGAATGTTCCCGCCACAGTGTGACTGAGAGCAGTCACTGTGCTGAGCAGAATAGTGAGTGTTCCCATCACAGTGTGACTGCGAGAGCATTCACTGTGCAGAGCAGAATAGTGAGTGTTCCCATCACAGTGTGACTGAGAGCTGTCAGTGTGCTGAGCAGAATAGTGAGTGTTCACATCACTGTGTGACTGAGAGCAGTCACTGTGCTGAGCAGAAGAGTGAGTGTTCCCATCACAGTGTGACTGAGAGCAGTCACTTGGCTGAGCAGAATAATTAGTGTTCCCATCACAATGTGACTGTGAGAGCATAAACTGTGCTGAGCAGAATAGTGAGTGTTTCCCGTCACAGTGTGACTGAGAACTCTCATTGTGCTGAGCAGAATAGTGAGTGTTCACATCACTGTGTGACTGAGAGCAGTCACTGTGCTGAGCAGAATAGTGAGTGTTCCCATCACAGTGTGACTGAGAGCAGTCACTGTGCAGAGCAGAATATTAAGTGTTTCCATCACAGTGTGACTGTGAGAGCAGTCACTGTGCTGAGCAGAATAGTGAATGTTCCCGCCACAGTGTGACTGAGACCAGTCACTGTGCTGAGCAGAATAGTGAGTGTTCCCATCACAGTGCGACTGCGAGAGCATTCACTGTGCAGAGCAGAATAGTGAGTGTTCACATCACAGTGTAACTGAGAGCTGTCACTGTGCTGAGCAGAATAGTGAGTGTTCCCATCACAGTGTGACTGAGAGCTGTCATTGTGCAGAGCAGAATAGTGAAAGTTCCCGCCACAGTGTGACTGAGAGCATTCACTGTGCAGAGCAGAATAGTTAGTGTTCCCATCACAGTGTGACTGAGAGCTGTCACTGTGCTGAGCAGAATAGTGAGTGTTCCCATCACAGTGTGACTGCGAGAGCAGTCACTGTGCAGAGCAGAATAGTGAGTGTTTCCTTTACAGTGTGACTGTGAGAGCAGTCACTGTGCTGAGCAGAATAGTGAGTGTTCCCATCACAATGTGACTGAGAGCTGTCACTGTGCTGAGCAGAATAGTGAGTGTTCACATCACAGTGTGACTGAGAGCTGTCACTGTGCTGAGCAGAACAATGAGTGTTCCCATCACAGTGTGACTGTGAGAGCAGTCACTGTGCTGAGCAGAATAGAGAGTGTTCCCATCACAGTGTGACTGCGAGAGCATTCACTGTCCAGAGCAGAATAGTGAGTGTTCCCATCACAGTGTGACTGAGGGCTGTCACTGTGCTGAGCAGAATAGTGAGTGTTCCCATCACAGTGACTGAGAGCAGTCACTGTGCAGAGCAGAATATTATGTGTTTCCATCACAGTGTGACTGTGAGAGCAGTCACTGTGCTGAGCAGAATAGTGAGTGTTCCCATCACAGTGTGACTGAGAGCAGTCACTGTGCAGAGCAGAATATTAAGTGTTTCCATCACAGTGTGACTGTGAGAGCAGTCACTGTGCTGAGCAGAATAGTGAATGTTCCCGCCACAGTGTGACTGAGAGCAGTCACTGTGCTGAGCAGAATAGTGAGTGTTCCCATCACAGTGTGACTGTGAGAGCAGTCACTGTGCTGAGCAGAATAGTGAGTGTTCCCATCACAATGTGACTGAGAGCTGTCACTGTGCTGAGCAGAATAGTGAGTGTTCACATCACAGTGTGACTGAGAGCTGTCACTGTGCTGAGCAGAACAATGAGTGTTCCCATCACAGTGTGACTGTGAGAGCCGTCACTGTGCTGAGCAGAATAGAGAGTGTTCCCATCACAGTGTGACTGCGAGAGCATTCACTGTCCACAGCAGAATAGTGAGTGTTCCCATCACAGTGTGACTGAGGGCTGTCACTGTGCTGAGCAGAATAGTGAGTGTTCCCATCACAGTGTGACTGAGAGCAGTCACTGTGCAGAGCAGAATATTAAGTGTTTCCATCACAGTGTGACTGTGAGAGCAGTCACTGTGCTGAGCAGAATAGTGAATGTTCCCGCCACAGTGTGACTGAGAGCAGTCACTGTGCTGAGCAGAATAGTGAGTGTTCCCATCACAGTGTGACTGCGAGAGCATTCACTGTGCAGAGCAGAATAGTGAGTGTTCCCATCACAGTATGACTGAGAGCTGTCAGTGTGCTGAGCAGAATAGTGAGTGTTCACATCACTGTGTGACTGAGAGCAGTCACTGTGCTGAGCAGAAGAGTGAGTGTTCCCATCACAGTGTGACTGAGAGCAGTCACTTGGCTGAGCAGAATAATTAGTGTTCCCATCACAATGTGACTGTGAGAGCATAAACTGTGCTGAGCAGAATAGTGAGTGTTTCCCGTCACAGTGTGACTGAGAACTCTCATTGTGCTGAGCAGAATAGTGAGTGTTCACATCACTGTGTGACTGAGAGCAGTCACTGTGCTGAGCAGAATAGTGAGTGTTCCCATCACAGTGTGACTGAGAGCAGTCACTGTGCAGAGCAGAATATTAAGTGTTTCCATCACAGTGTGACTGTGAGAGCAGTCACTGTGCTGAGCAGAATAGTGAATGTTCCCGCCACAGTGTGACTGAGACCAGTCACTGTGCTGAGCAGAATAGTGAGTGTTCCCATCACAGTGCGACTGCGAGAGCATTCACTGTGCAGAGCAGAATAGTGAGTGTTCACATCACAGTGTAACTGAGAGCTGTCACTGTGCCGAGCAGAATAGTGAGTGTTCCCATCACAGTGTGACTGAGAGCTGTCATTGTGCAGAGCAGAATAGTGAAAGTTCCCGCCACAGTGTGACTGAGAGCATTCACTGTGCAGAGCAGAATAGTTAGTGTTCCCATCACAGTGTGACTGAGAGCTGTCACTGTGCTGAGCAGAATAGTGAGTGTTCCCATCACAGTGTGACTGCGAGAGCAGTCACTGTGCAGAGCAGAATAGTGAGTGTTTCCTTTACAGTGTGACTGTGAGAGCAGTCACTGTGCTGAGCAGAATAGTGAGTGTTCCCATCACAATGTGACTGAGAGCTGTCACTGTGCTGAGCAGAATAGTGAGTGTTCACATCACAGTGTGACTGAGAGCTGTCACTGTGCTGAGCAGAACAATGAGTGTTCCCATCACAGTGTGACTGTGAGAGCAGTCACTGTGCTGAGCAGAATAGAGAGTGTTCCCATCACAGTGTGACTGCGAGAGCATTCACTGTCCAGAGCAGAATAGTGAGTGTTCCCATCACAGTGTGACTGAGGGCTGTCACTGTGCTGAGCAGAATAGTGAGTGTTCCCATCACAGTGACTGAGAGCAGTCACTGTGCAGAGCAGAATATTATGTGTTTCCATCACAGTGTGACTGTGAGAGCAGTCACTGTGCTGAGCAGAATAGTCAATGTTCCCGCCACAGTGTGACTGAGAGCAGTCACTGTGCTGAGCAGAATAGTGAGTGTTCCCATCACAGTGTGACTGCGAGAGCATTCACTGTGCAGAGCAGAATAGTGAGTGTTCCCATCACAGTGTGACTGAGAGCTGTCAGTGTGCTGAGCAGAATAGTGAGTGTTCACATCACTGTGTGACTGAGAGCAGTCACTGTGCTGAGCAGAATAGTGAGTGTTCCCATCACAGTGTGACTGCGAGAGCATTCACTGTGCAGAGCAGAATAGTGAGTGTTCCCATCACAGTGTGACTGAGAGCTGTCAGTGTGCTGAGCAGAATAGTGAGTGTTCACATCACTGTGTGACTGAGAGCAGTCACTGTGCTGAGCAGAATAGTGAGTGTTCCCATCACAATGTGACTGAGAGCTGTCACTGTGCTGAGCAGAATAGAGAGTGTTCCCATCACAGTGTGACTGCGAGAGCATTCACTGTCCAGAGCAGAATAGTGAGTGTTCCCATCACAGTGTGACTGAAGGCTGTCACTGTGCTGAGCAGAATAGTGAGTGTTCCCATCACAGTGACTGAGAGCAGTCACTGTGCAGAGCAGAATATTATGTGTTTCCATCACAGTGTGACTGTGAGAGCAGTCACTGTGCTGAGCAGAATAGTCAATGTTCCCGCCACAGTGTGACTGAGGGCTGTCACTGTGCTGAGCAGAATAGTGAGTGTTCCCATCACAGTGACTGAGAGCAGTCACTGTGCAGAGCAGAATATTATGTGTTTCCATCACAGTGTGACTGTGAGAGCAGTCACTGTGCTGAGCAGAATAGTCAATGTTCCCGCCACAGTGTGACTGAGAGCAGTCACTGTGCTGAGCAGAATAGTGAGTGTTCCCATCACAGTGTGACTGCGAGAGCATTCACTGTGCAGAGCAGAATAGTGAGTGTTCCCATCACAGTGTGACTGAGAGCTGTCAGTGTGCTGAGCAGAATAGTGAGTGTTCACATCACTGTGTGACTGAGAACAGTCACTGTGCTGAGCAGAATAGTGAGTGTTCCCATCACAATGTGACTGAGAGCTGTCACTGTGCTGAGCAGAATAGTGAGTGTTCACATCACAGTGTGACTGAGAGCTGTCACTGTGCTGAGCAGAACAATGAGTGTTCCCATCACAGTGTGACTGTGAGAGCAGTCACTGTGCTGAGCAGAATAGAGAGTGTTCCCATCACAGTGTGACTGCGAGAGCATTCACTGTCCAGAGCAGAATAGTGAGTGTTCCCATCACAGTGTGACTGAGGGCTGTCACTGTGCTGAGCAGAATAGTGAGTGTTCCCATCACAGTGTGACTGAGAGCAGTCACTGTGCAGAGCAGAATATTAAGTGTTTCCATCACAGTGTGACTGAGAGCTGTCAATGTGCTGAGCAGAATAGTGGGTGTTCCCTTCACAGTGTGACTTAGAGCTCTCACTTTGCTGAGCAGAATAGTGAGTGTTCCCATTACAGTGTTACCGAGAGCAGTCACTCTGCTGAGCAGAATAGTGAGTGTTTCCATCACAGTGCGACTGTGAGAGCAGTCACTGTGCAGAGCAGAATAGTGAGTGTTCCCATCACAGTGTGACTGCAAGAGCATTCACTTTGCTGAGCACAAGAGTGAGTGTTCCCATCACAGTGTGACTGTGAGAGCAGTCACTGTGCTGAGCAGAATAATGAGTGTTCCCATCACAATGTGACTGTGAGAGCATAAACTGTGCTGAGCAGAATAGTGAGTGTTTCCCGTCACAGTGTGACTGAGAGCTCTCATTGTGCTAAGCAGAATAGTGAGTGTTCACATCACTGTGTGACTGAGAGCAGTCACTGTGCTGAGCAGAATAGTGAGTGTTCCCATCACAGTGTGACTGAGAGCAGTCACTGTGCAGAGCAGAATATTAAGTGTTTCCATCACAGTGTTACTGTGAGAGCAGTCACTGTGCTGAGCACAAGAGTGAGTGTTCCCATCACAGTGTGACTGTGAGAGCAGTCACTGTGCTGAGCAGAATAGTGAATGTTCCCGCCACAGTGTGACTGAGAGCAGTCACTGTGCTGAGCAGAATAGTGAGTGTTCCCATCACAGTGTGACTGCGAGAGCATACACTGTGCAGAGCAGAATAGTGAGTGTTCCCATCACAGTGTGACTGAGAGCTGTCAGTGTGCTGAGCAGAATAGTGAGTGTTCACATCACTGTGTGACCGAGAGCAGTCACAGTGCTGAGCATAATAGTGAGTGTTCCCATCACAGTGTGACTGAGAGCAGTCACTTGGCTGAGCAGAATAGTGAGTGTTTCCTTTACAGTGTGATTGTGAGAGCAGTCATTGTGCTGAGCAGAATAGTGAGTGTTCCAATCACAGTATGGCTAAGAGCAGTCACTGTGCTGAGCAGAATAGTGAGTGTTCCATCACAGTGTGACTGAAACAGTCATTGTGCTGAGCAGAATAGTGAATGTTCCCGCCACAGTGTGACTGAGACCAGTCACTGTGCTGAGCAGAATAGTGAGTGTTCCCATCACAGTGTGACTGCGAGAGCATTCACTGTGCAGAGCAGAATAGTGCGTGTTCACATCACAGTGCAACTGAGAGCTGTCACTGTGCTGAGCAGAACAATGAGTGTTCCCATCACAGTGTGACTGCGAGAGCATTCAGCGTCCAGAGCAGAATAGTGAGTGTTCCCATCACAGTGTGACTGAGGGCTGTCACTGTGCTGAGCAGAATAGTGAGTGTTCCCATCACAGTGTGACTGAGAGCAGTCACTGTGCAGAGCAGAATATTAAGTGTTTCCATCACAGTGTGACTGAGAGCTGTCAATGTGCTGAGCAGAATAGTGGGTGTTCCCTTCACAGTGTGACTTAGAGCTCTCACTTTGCTGAGCAGAATAGTGAGAGTTCCCATTACAGTGTTACCGAGAGCAGTCACTCTGCTGAGCAGAATAGTGAGTGTTTCCATCACAGTGCGACTGTGAGAGCAGTCACTGTGCAGAGCAGAATAGTGAGTGTTCCCATCACAGTGTGACTGCAAGAGCATTCACTTTGCTGAGCACAAGAGTGAGTGTTCCCATCACAGTGTGACTGTGAGAGCAGTCACTGTGCTGAGCAGAATAATGAGTGTTCCCATCACAATGTGACTGTGAGAGCATAAACTGTGCTGAGCAGAATAGTGAGTGTTTCCCGTCACAGTGTGACTGAGAGCTCTCATTGTGCTAAGCAGAATAGTGAGTGTTCACATCACTGTGTGACTGAGAGCAGTCACTGTGCTGAGCAGAATAGTGAGTGTTCCCATCACAGTGTGACTGAGAGCAGTCACTGTGCAGAGCAGAATATTAAGTGTTTCCATCACAGTGTGACTGTGAGAGCAGTCACTGTGCTGAGCACAAGAGTGAGTGTTCCCATCACAGTGTGACTGTGAGAGCAGTCACTGTGCTGAGCAGAATAGTGAATGTTCCCGCCACAGTGTGACTGAGAGCAGTCACTGTGCTGAGCAGAATAGTGAGTGTTTCCCGTCACAGTGTGACTGCGAGAGCATACACTGTGCAGAGCAGAATAGTGAGTGTTCCCATCACAGTGTGACTGAGAGCTGTCAGTGTGCTGAGCAGAATAGTGAGTGTTCACATCACTGTGTGACCGAGAGCAGTCACAGTGCTGAGCATAATAGTGAGTGTTCCCATCACAGTGTGACTGAGAGCAGTCACTTGGCTGAGCAGAATAGTGAGTGTTTCCTTTACAGTGTGATTGTGAGAGCAGTCATTGTGCTGAGCAGAATAGTGAGTGTTCCAATCACAGTATGGCTAAGAGCAGTCACTGTGCTGAGCAGAATAGTGAGTGTTCCCATCACAGTGTGACTGAAACAGTCATTGTGCTGAGCAGAATAGTGAATGTTCCCGCCACAGTGTGACTGAGACCAGTCACTGTGCTGAGCAGAATAGTGAGTGTTCCCATCACAGTGCGACTGCGAGAGCATTCACTGTGCAGAGCAGAATAGTGAGTGTTCACATCACAGTGTAACTGAGAGCTGTCACTGTGCTGAGCAGAATAGTGAGTGTTCCCATCACAGTGTGACTGAGAGCTGTCATTGTGCAGAGCAGAATAGTGAAAGTTCCCGCCACAGTGTGACTGAGAGCATTCACTGTGCAGAGCAGAATAGTTAGTGTTCCCATCACAGTGTGACTGAGAGCTGTCACTGTGCTGAGCAGAATAGTGAGTGTTCCCATCACAGTGTGACTGCGAGAGCAGTCACTGTGCAGAGCAGAATAGTGAGTGTTTCCTTTACAGTGTGACTGTGAGAGCAGTCACTGTGCTGAGCAGAATAGTGAGTGTTCCCATCACAATGTGACTGAGAGCTGTCACTGTGCTGAGCAGAATAGTGAGTGTTCACATCACAGTGTGACTGAGAGCTGTCACTGTGCTGAGCAGAACAATGAGTGTTCCCATCACAGTGTGACTGTGAGAGCAGTCACTGTGCTGAGCAGAATAGAGAGTGTTCCCATCACAGTGTGACTGCGAGAGCATTCACTGTCCAGAGCAGAATAGTGAGTGTTCCCATCACAGTGTGACTGAGGGCTGTCACTGTGCTGAGCAGAATAGTGAGTGTTCCCATCACAGTGACTGAGAGCAGTCACTGTGCAGAGCAGAATATTATGTGTTTCCATCACAGTGTGACTGTGAGAGCAGTCACTGTGCTGAGCAGAATAGTCAATGTTCCCGCCACAGTGTGACTGAGAGCAGTCACTGTGCTGAGCAGAATAGTGAGTGTTCCCATCACAGTGTGACTGCGAGAGCATTCACTGTGCAGAGCAGAATAGTGAGTGTTCCCATCACAGTGTGACTGAGAGCTGTCAGTGTGCTGAGCAGAATAGTGAGTGTTCACATCACTGTGTGACTGAGAGCAGTCACTGTGCTGAGCAGAATAGTGAGTGTTCCCATCACAATGTGACTGAGAGCTGTCACTGTGCTGAGCAGAATAGTGAGTGTTCACATCACAGTGTGACTGAGAGCTGTCACTGTGCTGAGCAGAACAATGAGTGTTCCCATCACAGTGTGACTGTGAGAGCAGTCACTGTGCTGAGCAGAATAGTGAGTGTTCCCATCACAGTGTGACTGAAACAGTCATTGTGCTGAGCAGAATAGTGAATGTTCCCGCCACAGTGTGACTGAGACCAGTCACTGTGCTGAGCAGAATAGTGAGTGTTCCCATCACAGTGTGACTGCGAGAGCATTCACTGTGCAGAGCAGAATAGTGAGTGTTCACATCACAGTGCAACTGAGAGCTGTCACTGTGCTGAGCAGAACAATGAGTGTTCCCATCACAATGTGACTGTGAGAGCAGTCACTGTGCTGAGCAGAATAGAGAGTGTTCCCATCACAGTGTGACTGCGAGAGCATTCAGCGTCCAGAGCAGAATAGTGAGTGTTCCCATCACAGTGTGACTGAGGGCTGTCACTGTGCTGAGCAGTATAGTGAGTGTTCCCATCACAGTGTGACTGAGAGCAGTCACTGTGCAGAGCAGAATATTAAGTGTTTCCATCACAGTGTGACTGTGAGAGCAGTCACTGTGCTGAGCAGAATAGTGAATGTTCCCGCCACAGTGTGACTGAGAGCAGTCACTGTGCTGAGCAGAATAGTGAGTGTTCCCATCACAGTGTGACTGTGAGAGCAGTCACTGTGCTGAGCAGAATAATGAGTGTTCCCATCACAATGTGACTGAGAGCTGTCACTGTGCTGAGCAGAATAGTGAGTGTTCACATCACAGTGTGACTGAGAGCTATCACTGTGCTGAGCAGAACAATGAGTGTTCCCATCACAGTGTGACTGTGAGAGCAGTCACTGTGCTGAGCAGAATAGAGAGTGTTCCCATCACAGTGTGACTGCGAGAGCATTCACTGTCCAGAGCAGAATAGTGAGTGTTCCCATCACAGTGTGACTGAGGGCTGTCACTGTGCTGAGCAGAATAGTGAGTGTTCCCATCACAGTGTGACTGAGAGCAGTCACTGTGCAGAGCAGAATATTAAGTGTTTCCATCACAGTGTGACTGTGAGAGCAGTCACTGTGCTGAGCAGAATAGTGAATGTTCCCGCCACAGTGTGACTGAGAGCAGTCACTGTGCTGAGCAGAATAGTGAGTGTTCCCATCACAGTGTGACTGTGAGAGCAGTCACTGTGCTGAGCAGAATAATGAGTGTTCCCATCACAATGTGACTGAGAGCTGTCACTGTGCTGAGCAGAATAGTGAGTGTTCACATCACAGTGTGACTGAGAGCTGTCACTGTGCTGAGCAGAACAATGAGTGTTCCCATCACAGTGTGACTGTGAGAGCAGTCACTGTGCTGAGCAGAATAGAGAGTGTTCCCATCACAGTGTGACTGCGAGAGCATTCACTGTGCAGAGCAGAATAGTGAGTGTTCCCATCACAGTGTGACTGAGAGCTGTCAGTGTGCTGAGCAGAATAGTGAGTGTTCACATCACTGTGTGACTGCGAGAGCATTCACTGTGCAGAGCAGAATAGTGAGTGTTCCCATCACAGTGTGACTGAGAGCTGTCAGTGTGCTGAGCAGAATAGTGAGTGTTCACATCACTGTGTGACTGAGAGCAGTCACTGTGCTGAGCAGAATAGTGAGTGTTCCCATCACAATGTGACTGAGAGCTGTCACTGTGCTGAGCAGAATAGTGAGTGTTCACATCACAGTGTGACTGAGAGCTGTCACTGTGCTGAGCAGAACAATGAGTGTTCCCATCACAGTGTGACTGTGGGAGCAGTCACTGTGCTGAGCAGAATAGTGAGTGTTCCCATCACAGTGTGACTGAAACAGTCATTGTGCTGAGCAGAATAGTGAATGTTCCCGCCACAGTGTGACTGAGACCAGTCACTGTGCTGAGCAGAATAGTGAGTGTTCCCATCACAGTGTGACTGCGAGAGCATTCACTGTGCAGAGCAGAATAGTGAGTGTTCACATCACAGTGCAACTGAGAGCTGTCACTGTGCTGAGCAGAACAATGAGTGTTCCCATCACAATGTGACTGTGAGAGCAGTCACTGTGCTGAGCAGAATAGAGAGTGTTCCCATCACAGTGTGACTGCGAGAGCATTCAGCGTCCAGAGCAGAATAGTGAGTGTTCCCATCACAGTGTGACTGAGGGCTGTCACTGTGCTGAGCAGAATAGTGAGTGTTCCCATCACAGTGTGACTGAGAGCAGTCACTGTGCAGAGCAGAATATTAAGTGTTTCCATCACAGTGTGACTGTGAGAGCAGTCACTGTGCTGAGCAGAATAGTGAATGTTCCCGCCACAGTGTGACTGAGAGCAGTCACTGTGCTGAGCAGAATAGTGAGTGTTCCCATCACAGTGTGACTGTGAGAGCAGTCACTGTGCTGAGCAGAATAGTGAGTGTTCCCATCACAATGTGACTGAGAGCTGTCACTGTGCTGAGCAGAATAGTGAGTGTTCACATCACAGTGTGACTGAGAGCTGTCACTGTGCTGAGCAGAACAATGAGTGTTCCCATCACAGTGTGACTGTGAGAGCAGTCACTGTGCTGAGCAGAATAGAGAGTGTTCCCATCACAGTGTGACTGCGAGAGCATTCACTGTCCAGAGCAGAATAGTGAGTGTTCCCATCACAGTGTGACTGAGGGCTGTCACTGTGCTGAGCAGAATAGTGAGTGTTCCCATCACAGTGTGACTGAGAGCAGTCACTGTGCAGAGCAGAATATTAAGTGTTTCCATCACAGTGTGACTGTGAGAGCAGTCACTGTGCTGAGCAGAATAGTGAATGTTCCCGCCACAGTGTGACTGAGAGCAGTCACTGTGCTGAGCAGAATAGTGAGTGTTCCCATCACAGTGTGACTGTGAGAGCAGTCACTGTGCTGAGCAGAATAATGAGTGTTCCCATCACAATGTGACTGAGAGCTGTCACTGTGCTGAGCAGAATAGTGAGTGTTCACATCACAGTGTGACTGAGAGCTGTCACTGTGCTGAGCAGAACAATGAGTGTTCCCATCACAGTGTGACTGTGAGAGCAGTCACTGTGCTGAGCAGAATAGAGAGTGTTCCCATCACAGTGTGACTGCGAGAGCATTCACTGTCCAGAGCAGAATAGTGAGTGTTCCCATCACAGTGTGACTGGGGGCTGTCACTGTGCTGAGCAGAATAGTGAGTGTTCCCATCTCAGTGTGACTGAGAGCAGTCACTGTGCAGAGCAGAATATTAAGTGTTTCCATCACAGTGTGACTGTGAGAGCAGTCACTGTGCTGAGCAGAATAGTGAATGTTCCCGCCACAGTGTGACTGAGAGCAGTCACTGTGCTGAGCAGAATAGTGAGTGTTCCCATCACAGTGTGACTGCGAGAGCATTCACTGTGCAGAGCACAATAGTGAGTGTTCCCATCACAGTGTGACTGAGAGCTGTCAGTGTGATGAGCAGAATACTGAGTGTTCACATCACTGTGTGACTGAGAGCAGTCACTGTGCTGAGCAGAATAGTGAGTGTTCCCATCACAGTGTGACTGAGAGCAGTCACTGTGCAGAGCAGAATATTAAGTGTTTCCATCACAGTGTGACTGTGAGAGCAGTCACTGTGCTGAGCACAAGAGTGAGTGTTCCCATCACAGTGTGACTGTGAGAGCAGTCACTGTGCTGAGCAGAATAGTGAATGTTCCCGCCACAGTGTGACTGAGAGCAGTCACTGTGCTGAGCAGAATAGTGAGTGTTCCCATCACAGTGTGACTGCGAGAGCATACACTGTGCAGAGCAGAATAGTGAGTGTTCCCATCACAGTGTGACTGAGAGCTGTCAGTGTGCTGAGCAGAATAGTGAGTGTTCACATCACTGTGTGACCGAGAGCAGTCACAGTGCTGAGCATAATAGTGAGTGTTCCCATCACAGTGTGACTGAGAGCAGTCACTTGGCTGAGCAGAATAGTGAGTGTTTCCTTTACAGTGTGATTGTGAGAGCAGTCATTGTGCTGAGCAGAATAGTGAGTGTTCCAATCACAGTATGGCTAAGAGCAGTCACTGTGCTGAGCAGAATAGTGAGTGTTCCCATCACAGTGTGACTGAAAGTCATTGTGCTGAGCAGAATAGTGAATGTTCCCGCCACAGTGTGACTGAGACCAGTCACTGTGCTGAGCAGAATAGTGAGTGTTCCCATCACAGTGTGACTGCGAGAGCATTCACTGTGCAGAGCAGAATAGTGAGTGTTCACATCACAGTGCAACTGAGAGCTGTCACTGTGCTGAGCAGAATAGTGAGTGTTCCCATCACAGTGTGACTGAGAGCTGTCATTGTGCAGAGCAGAATAGTGAAAGTTCCCGCCACAGTGTGACTGAGAGCATTCACTGTGCTGAGCAGAATAGTGAATGTTCCCGCCACAGTGTGACTGAGAGCAGTCACTGTGCTGAGCAGAATAGTGAGTGTTCCCATCACAGTGTGACTGCGAGAGCATAAACTGTGCTGAGCAGAATAGTGAGTGTTTCCCGTCACAGTGTGACTGAGAGCTCTCACTGTGCTAAGCTGAATAGTGAGTGTTCACATCACTGTGTGACTGAGAGCAGTCACTGTGCTGAGCAGAATAGTGAGTGTTCCCATCACAGTGTGACTGAGAGCAGTCACTGTGCAGAGCAGAATATTAAGTGTTTCCATCACAGTGTGACTGTGAGAGCAGTCACTGTGCTGAGCACAAGAGTGAGTGTTCCCATCACAGTGTGACTGCGAGAGCATTCACTGTCCAGAGCAGAATAGTGAGTGTTCACATCACTGTGTGACTGAGAGCAGTCACTGTGCTGAGCAGAATAGTGAGTGTTCCCATCACAGTGTGACTGAGAGCAGTCACTGTGCAGAGCAGAATATTAAGTGTTTCCATCACAGTGTGACTGTGAGAGCAGTCACTGTGCTGAGCACAAGAGTGAGTGTTCCCATCACAGTGTGACTGTGAGAGCAGTCACTGTGCTAAGCAGAATAATGAGTGTTCCCATCACAATGTGACTGTGAGAGCCTAAACTGTGCTGAGCAGAATAGTGAGTGTTTCCCGTCACAGTGTGACTGAGAGCTCTCACTGTGCTGAGCAGAATAGTGAGTGTTCACATCACTGTGTGACTGAGAGCAGTCACTGTGCTGAGCAGAATAGTGAGTGTTCCCATCACAGTGTGACTGAGAGCAGTCACTGTGCAGAGCAGAATATTAAGTGTTTCCATCACAGTGTGACTGTGAGAGCAGTCACTGTGCTGAGCAGAATAGTGAATGTTCCCGCCACAGTGTGACTGAGAGCAGTCACTGTGCTGAGCAGAATAGTGAGTGCTCCCATCACAGTGCGACTGCGAGAGCATACACTGTGCAGAGCAGAATAGTGAGTGTTCCCATCACAGTGTGACTGAGAGCTGTCAGTGTGCTGAGCAGAATAGTGAGTGTTCACATCACTGTGTGACCGAGAGCAGTCACAGTGCTGAGCATAATAGTGAGTGTTCCCATCACAGTGTGACTGAGAGCAGTCACTGTGCTGAGCAGAATAGTGAGTGTTCCCATCACAGTGTGACTGCGAGAGCATACACTGTGCAGAGCAGAATAGTGAGTGTTCCCATCACAGTGTGACTGAGAGCTGGCAGTGTGCTGAGCAGAATAGTGAGTGTCCACATCACTGTGTGACCGAGAGCAGTCACAGTGCTGAGCAGAATAGTGAGTGTTCCCATCACAGTGTGACTGAGAGCAGTCACTTGGCTGAGCAGAATAGTGAGTGTTTCCTTTACAGTGTGACTGTGAGAGCAGTCACTGTGCTGAGCAGAATAGTGAGTGTTCCAAACACAGTATGGCTAAGAGCAGTCACTGTGCTGAGCAGAATAGTGAGTGTTCCCATCACAGTGTGACTGAAACAGTCACTGTGCTGAGCAGAATAGTGAATGTTCCCGCCACAGTGCGACTGAGACCAGTCACTGTGCTGAGCAGAATAGTGAGTGTTCCCATCACAGTGTGACTGCGAGAGCATTCACTGTGCAGAGCAGAATAGTGAGTGTTCACATCACAGTGTAACTGAGAGCTGTCACTGTGCTGAGCAGAATAGTGAGTGTTCCCATCACAGTGTGACTGAGAGCTGTCATTGTGCAGAGCAGAATAGTGAAAGTTCCCGCCACAGTGTGACTGAGAGCATTCACTGTGCAGAGCAGAATAGTGAGTGTTCCCATCACAGTGTGACTGAGAGCTGTCACTGTGCTGAGCAGAATAGTGAGTGTTCCCATCACAGTGTGACTGCGAGAGCAGTCACTGTGCAGAGCAGAATAGTTAGTGTTTCCTTTACAGTGTGACTGTGAGAGCAGTCACTGTGCTGAGCAGAATAGTGAGTGTTCCCATCACAATGTGACTGAGAGCTGTCACTGTGCTGAGCAGAATAGTGAGTGTTCACATCACAGTGTGACAGAGCTGTCACTGTGCTGAGCAGAACAATGAGTGTTCCCATCACAGTGTGACTGTGAGAGCAGTCACTGTGCTGAGCAGAATAGAGAGTGTTCCCATCACAGTGTGACTGCGAGAGCATTCACTGTCCAGAGCAGAATAGTGAGTGTTCCCATCACAGTGTGACTGAGGGCTGTCACTGTGCTGAGCAGAATAGTGAGTGTTCCCATCACAGTGTGACTGAGAGCAGTCACTGTGCAGAGCAGAATAATAAGTGTTTCCATCACAGTGTGACTGTAAGAGCAGTCACTGTGCTGAGCAGAATAGTGAATGTTCCCGCCACAGTGTGACTGAGACCAGTCACTGTGCTGAGCAGAATAGTGAGTGTTCCCATCACAGTGTGACTGCGAGAGCATTCACTGTGCAGAGCAGAATAGTGAGTGTTCACATCACAGTGTAACTGAGAGCTGTCACTGTGCTGAGCAGAATAGTGAGTGTTCCCATCACAGTGTGACTGAGAGCTGTCATTGTGCAGAGCAGAATAGTGAAAGTTCCCGCCACAGTGTGACTGAGAGCATTCACTGTGCAGAGCAGAATAGTGAGTGTTCCCATCACAGTGTGACTGAGAGCAGTCACTGTGCAGAGCAGAATATTAAGTGTTTCCATCACAGTGTGACTGTGAGAGCAGTCACTGTGCTGAGCACAAGAGTGAGTGTTCCCATCACAGTGTGACTGTGAGAGCAGTCACTGTGCTGAGCAGAATAGTGAATGTTCCCGCCACAGTGTGACTGAGAGCAGTCACTGTGCTGAGCAGAATAGTGAGTGTTCCCATCACAGTGTGACTGCGAGAGCATACACTGTGCAGAGCAGAATAGTGAGTGTTCCCATCACAGTGTGACTGAGAGCTGTCAGTGTGCTGAGCAGAATAGTGAGTGTTCACATCACTGTGTGACCGAGAGCAGTCACAGTGCTGAGCATAATAGTGAGTGTTCCCATCACAGTGTGACTGAGAGCAGTCACTTGGCTGAGCAGAATAGTGAGTGTTTCCTTTACAGTGTGATTGTGAGAGCAGTCATTGTGCTGAGCAGAATAGTGAGTGTTCCAATCACAGTATGGCTAAGAGCAGTCACTGTGCTGAGCAGAATAGTGAGTGTTCCCATCACAGTGTGACTGAAACAGTCATTGTGCTGAGCAGAATAGTGAATGTTCCCGCCACAGTGTGACTGAGACCAGTCACTGTGCTGAGCAGAATAGTGAGTGTTCCCATCACAGTGTGACTGAAACAGTCACTGTGCTGAGCAGAATAGTGAATGTTCCCGCCACAGTGCGACTGAGACCAGTCACTGTGCTGAGCAGAATAGTGAGTGTTCCCATCACAGTGTGACTGCGAGAGCATTCACTGTGCAGAGCAGAATAGTGAGTGTTCACATCACAGTGTAACTGAGAGCTGTCACTGTGCTGAGCAGAATAGTGAGTGTTCCCATCACAGTGTGACTGAGAGCTGTCATTGTGCAGAGCAGAATAGTGAAAGTTCCCGCCACAGTGTGACTGAGAGCATTCACTGTGCAGAGCAGAATAGTGAGTGTTCCCATCACAGTGTGACTGAGAGCTGTCACTGTGCTGAGCAGAATAGTGAGTGTTCCCATCACAGTGTGACTGCGAGAGCAGTCACTGTGCAGAGCAGAATAGTTAGTGTTTCCTTTACAGTGTGACTGTGAGAGCAGTCACTGTGCTGAGCAGAATAGTGAGTGTTCCCATCACAATGTGACTGAGAGCTGTCACTGTGCTGAGCAGAATAGTGAGTGTTCACATCACAGTGTGACAGAGCTGTCACTGTGCTGAGCAGAACAATGAGTGTTCCCATCACAGTGTGACTGTGAGAGCAGTCACTGTGCTGAGCAGAATAGAGAGTGTTCCCATCACAGTGTGACTGCGAGAGCATTCACTGTCCAGAGCAGAATAGTGAGTGTTCCCATCACAGTGTGACTGAGGGCTGTCACTGTGCTGAGCAGAATAGTGAGTGTTCCCATCACAGTGTGACTGAGAGCAGTCACTGTGCAGAGCAGAATAATAAGTGTTTCCATCACAGTGTGACTGTAAGAGCAGTCACTGTGCTGAGCAGAATAGTGAATGTTCCCGCCACAGTGTGACTGAGACCAGTCACTGTGCTGAGCAGAATAGTGAGTGTTCCCATCACAGTGTGACTGCGAGAGCATTCACTGTGCAGAGCAGAATAGTGAGTGTTCACATCACAGTGTAACTGAGAGCTGTCACTGTGCTGAGCAGAATAGTGAGTGTTCCCATCACAGTGTGACTGAGAGCTGTCATTGTGCAGAGCAGAATAGTGAAAGTTCCCGCCACAGTGTGACTGAGAGCATTCACTGTGCAGAGCAGAATAGTGAGTGTTCCCATCACAGTGTGACTGAGAGCAGTCACTGTGCAGAGCAGAATATTAAGTGTTTCCATCACAGTGTGACTGTGAGAGCAGTCACTGTGCTGAGCACAAGAGTGAGTGTTCCCATCACAGTGTGACTGTGAGAGCAGTCACTGTGCTGAGCAGAATAGTGAATGTTCCCGCCACAGTGTGACTGAGAGCAGTCACTGTGCTGAGCAGAATAGTGAGTGTTCCCATCACAGTGTGACTGCGAGAGCATACACTGTGCAGAGCAGAATAGTGAGTGTTCCCATCACAGTGTGACTGAGAGCTGTCAGTGTGCTGAGCAGAATAGTGAGTGTTCACATCACTGTGTGACCGAGAGCAGTCACAGTGCTGAGCATAATAGTGAGTGTTCCCATCACAGTGTGACTGAGAGCAGTCACTTGGCTGAGCAGAATAGTGAGTGTTTCCTTTACAGTGTGATTGTGAGAGCAGTCATTGTGCTGAGCAGAATAGTGAGTGTTCCAATCACAGTATGGCTAAGAGCAGTCACTGTGCTGAGCAGAATAGTGAGTGTTCCCATCACAGTGTGACTGAAACAGTCATTGTGCTGAGCAGAATAGTGAATGTTCCCGCCACAGTGTGACTGAGACCAGTCACTGTGCTGAGCAGAATAGTGAGTGTTCCCATCACAGTGTGACTGAAACAGTCACTGTGCTGAGCAGAATAGTGAATGTTCCCGCCACAGTGCGACTGAGACCAGTCACTGTGCTGAGCAGAATAGTGAGTGTTCCCATCACAGTGTGACTGCGAGAGCATTCACTGTGCAGAGCAGAATAGTGAGTGTTCACATCACAGTGTAACTGAGAGCTGTCACTGTGCTGAGCAGAATAGTGAGTGTTCCCATCACAGTGTGACTGAGAGCTGTCATTGTGCAGAGCAGAATAGTGAAAGTTCCCGCCACAGTGTGACTGAGAGCATTCACTGTGCAGAGCAGAATAGTGAGTGTTCCCATCACAGTGTGACTGAGAGCTGTCACTGTGCTGAGCAGAATAGTGAGTGTTCCCATCACAGTGTGACGGCGAGAGCAGTCACTGTGCAGAGCAGAATAGTTAGTGTTTCCTTTACAGTGTGACTGTGAGAGCAGTCACTGTGCTGAGCAGAATAGTGAGTGTTCCCATCACAATGTGACTGAGAGCTGTCACTGTGCTGAGCAGAATAGTGAGTGTTCACATCACAGTGTGACTGAGAGCTGTCACTGTGCTGAGCAGAACAATGAGTGTTCCCATCACAGTGTGACTGTGAGAGCAGTCACTGTGCTGAGCAGAATAGAGAGTGTTCCCATCACAGTGTGACTGCGAGAGCATTCACTGTCCAGAGCAGAATAGTGAGTGTTCCCATCACAGTGTGACTGAGGGCTGTCACTGTGCTGAGCAGAATAGTGAGTGTTCCCATCACAGTGTGACTGAGAGCAGTCACTGTGCAGAGCAGAATAATAAGTGTTTCCATCACAGTGTGACTGTGAGAGCAGTCACTGTGCTGAGCAGAATAGTGAATGTTCCCGCCACAGTGTGACTGAGACCAGTCACTGTGCTGAGCAGAATAGTGAGTGTTCCCATCACAGTGTGACTGCGAGAGCATTCACTGTGCAGAGCAGAATAGTGAGTGTTCACATCACAGTGTAACTGAGAGCTGTCACTGTGCTGAGCAGAATAGTGAGTGTTCCCATCACAGTGTGACTGAGAGCTGTCATTGTGCAGAGCAGAATAGTGAAAGTTCCCGCCACAGTGTGACTGAGAGCATTCACTGTGCAGAGCAGAATAGTGAGTGTTCCCATCACAGTGTGACTGAGAGCAGTCACTGTGCAGAGCAGAATATTAAGTGTTTCCATCACAGTGTGACTGTGAGAGCAGTCACTGTGCTGAGCACAAGAGTGAGTGTTCCCATCACAGTGTGACTGTGAGAGCAGTCACTGTGCTGAGCAGAATAGTGAATGTTCCCGCCACAGTGTGACTGAGAGCAGTCACTGTGCTGAGCAGAATAGTGAGTGTTCCCATCACAGTGTGACTGCGAGAGCATACACTGTGCAGAGCAGAATAGTGAGTGTTCCCATCACAGTGTGACTGAGAGCTGTCAGTGTGCTGAGCAGAATAGTGAGTGTTCACATCACTGTGTGACCGAGAGCAGTCACAGTGCTGAGCATAATAGTGAGTGTTCCCATCACAGTGTGACTGAGAGCAGTCACTTGGCTGAGCAGAATAGTGAGTGTTTCCTTTACAGTGTGATTGTGAGAGCTGTCATTGTGCTGAGCAGAATAGTGAGTGTTCCAATCACAGTATGGCTAAGAGCAGTCACTGTGCTGAGCAGAATAGTGAGTGTTCCCATCACAGTGTGACTGAAACAGTCATTGTGCTGAGCAGAATAGTGAATGTTCCCGCCACAGTGTGACTGAGACCAGTCACTGTGCTGAGCAGAATAGTGAGTGTTCCCATCACAGTGTGACTGAGAGCTGTCATTGTGCAGAGCAGAATAGTGAAAGTTCCCGCCACAGTGTGACTGAGAGCATTCACTGTGCAGAGCAGAATAGTGAGTGTTCCCATCACAGTGTGACTGAGAGCTGTCACTGTGCTGAGCAGAATAGTGCGTGTTCCCATCACAGTGTGACTGCGAGAGCAGTCACTGTGCAGAGCAGAATAGTGAGTGTTTCCTTTACAGTGTGACTGTGAGAGCAGTCACTGTGCTGAGCAGAATAGTGAGTGTTTCCATCACAATGTGACTGAGAGCTGTCACTGTGCTGAGCAGAATAGTGAGTGTTCACATCACAGTGTGACTGAGAGCTGTCACTGTGCTGAGCAGAACAATGAGTGTTCCCATCACAGTGTGACTGTGAGAGCAGTCACTGTGCTGAGCAGAATAGAGAGTGTTCCCATCACAGTGTGACTGCGAGAGCATTCACTGTCCAGAGCAGAATAGTGAGTGTTCCCATCACAGTGTGACTGAGGGCTGTCACTGTGCTGAGCAGAATAGTGAGTGTTCCCATCACAGTGTGACTGAGAGCAGTCACTGTGCAGAGCAGAATATTAAGTGTTTCTATCACAGTGTGACTGTGAGAGCAGTCACTGTGCAGAGTAGAATAGTGAGTGTTCCCATCACAGTGTGACTGCGAGAGCAATCACTTTGCTGAGCACAAGAGTGAGTGTTCCCATCACAATGTGACTGTGAGAGCATAAACTGTGCTGAGCAGAATAGTGAGTGTTTCCCGTCACAGTGTGACTGAGAGCTCTCACTGTGCTGAGCAGAATAGTGAGTGTTCACATCACTGTGTGACTGAGAGCAGTCACTGTGCTGAGCAGAATAGTGAGTGTTCCCATCACAGTGTGACTGAGAGCAGTCACGCAGTCACTGTGCAGAGCAGAATATTAAGTGTTTCCATCACAGTGTGACTGTGAGAGCAGTCACTGTGCTGAGCAGAATAGTGAGTGTTCCCATCACAGTGTGACTGTGAGAGCAGTCACTGTGCTGAGCAGAATAGTAAGTGTTTTCATCACAGTGTGACTGAGAGCTGTCAATGTGCTGAGCAGAATAGTGGGTGTTCCCTTCACAGTGTGACTTAGAGCTCTCACTTTGCTGAGCAGAATAGTGAGTGTTCCCATTACAGTGTTACCGAGAGCAATCACTCTGCTGAGCAGAATAGTGAGTGTTTCCATCACAGTGCGACTGTGAGAGCAGTCACTGTGCAGAGCAGAATAGTGAGTGTTCCCATCACAGTGTGACTGCAAGAGCATTCACTTTGCTGAGCACAAGAGTGAGTGTTCCCATCACAGTGTGACTGTGAGAGCAGTCACTGTGCTGAGCAGAATAATGAGTTTTCCCATCACAATGTGACTGTGAGAGCATAAACTGTGCTGAGCAGAATAGTGAGTGTTTCCCGTCACAGTGTGACTGAGAGCTCTCACTGTGCTAAGCAGAATAGTGAGTGTTCACATCACTGTGTGACTGAAAGCAGTCACTGTGCTGAGCAGAATAGTGAGTGTTCCCATCACAGTGTGACTGAGAGCAGTCACTGTGCAGAGCAGAATATTAAGTGTTTCCATCACAGTGTGACTGAGAGCTGGCAGTGTGCTAAGCAGAACAATGAGTGTTCCCATCACAGTGTGATTGTGAGAGCAGTCACTGTGCAGAGTAGAATAGTGAGTGTTCCCATCACAGTGTGACTGCGAGAGCAATCACTTTGCTGAGCACAAGAGTGAGTGTTCCCATCACAGTGTGACTGTGAGAGCAGTCACTGTGCTGAGCAGAATAATGAGTGTTCCCATCACAATGTGACTGTGAGAGCATAAACTGTGCTGAGCAGAATAGTGAGTGTTTCCCGTCACAGTGTGACTGCCCAGCAAACACAAAACGTTTAAAAAACGTTTTTTAAACGTTTAAGTAGGTCCGCTAGGTCTTCGTCCTAAATAAACGTTTAAAAAACGTTATTTAAACGTTTAATTAGGCCCGCTAGGTCTTCGTCCTAAATAAACGTTTAAAAAACGTTTTTTAAACGTCCGCTACGTCTTGATTTTTAACAAACGTTTAAAAAACGTTTGGAGAACATCTAATTTTGACCTAATATTTGCCCCAAAGCAAAGGTTTTTTTAAAACGTTTACAAAACGTTTACGAAACGTTTGAAAAAGACGATTTTTTTTCTGGACGTTTAAAAAACGTTTTCTTTACGTCCAAGTCAAATAAAAACTAATTGTAATTAATTATTGTTTTTTAATATTATGATTTAATATGATTATTATTTTGATGATTAAATTGAGTAGCCTAATGATGGTGATTATGATGATGATTATGATTATGATGATCGATGATGATTATGATTATGATGATGATCATGATCGTCATCCTCATCGTGTGGCCCATATGGTCGTCGTCGACGTCGTTGATGTACGTAATTGTTATATTTTGTGACATCGATATCATGCGGTGCGCCGGCGCGGCCTGGCTGGCCGCCTACGTACAGCGTGCATGCCATCGTTTATATTCAAACGCTATGTTGGATGTTCTTGAAAGGTTTTCTGAACGTTCTGAATAGGTTTTCTGAACGTTTTTAAAAGGTTTTCTAGACGTTCTTAAAAGGTTTTCTGAACGTTCTTAAAAGGTTTTTTGAACGTTTTTAAAAGGTTTTCTAGACGTTCTTAAAAGGTTTTTTAAACGTCTAAAGGTTTTCTAGACGTCCTAAAAAAGGCACTGCAAAAACTGTGGTGTTACAATTTTAACACCAATGTTTTTTTAATCTTTTGGAATGAACATTGGTGTTAAAATGAAGTAAAATGATTCTTGAAGTATTAGTTTCAATATATATGTACAATATGCCCAAAATAAACACCAGGAAATAATCACATTTTACACCATTGGTGTACAATTTAACACCACAGTTTTTGCAGTGTAGACGTTCTTAAAGGGTTTTCTAAACGTTCTTAAAAGGTTTTCTAGACGTTCTTAAAGGTTTTCTAAACGTTCTTAAAAGGTTTTCTAAACGTCTAAATGTTTTCTGGAGAGCTGGTCTGGAAAACGAATACGAGACAAGGTTTTAAATTGGTTTTTTAAACGTTTTAAATTGGTTTTTTAAACGTTCAATAAAAACGTTTTTTAAACGTCCAAAACCTACCACAAAAAAACGTATACAAAACGTTTTTTTTGAACGTTTAAAAAACCAATTTAAAACGTTAAAAAAACGTTCAGAAAACGTCCGATTGTTAGCTGGGATTCTGCTCAGCCAAGTGACTGCTCTCAGTCACATTGTGGCGGGAACACTCACTATTCTGCTCAGCACAGTGACTGCTCTCACAGTCACACTGTAAAACAAACACTCACTATTCTGCTCTGCACAGTGACTGCTCTCGCAGTCACACTGTGATGGGAACACTCACTATTCTGCTCAGCACAGTGACAGCTCTCAGTCACACTGTAATGGGAACACTCACTATTCTGCTCTACACAGTGAATGCTCTCAGTCACACTGTGGCGGGAACTTTCACTATTCTGCTCTGCACAATGACAGCTCTCAGTCATACTGTGATGGGAACACTCACTATTCTGCTCAACACAGTGACAGCTCTCAGTTACACTGTGATGTGAACACTCACTATTCTGCTCTGCACAGTGAATGCTCTCGCAGTCACACTGTGATGGGAACACTCACTATTCTGCTCAGCACAGTGACTGGTCTCAGTCACACTGTGGCGGGAACATTCACTATTCTGCTCTGCACAGTAACTGTTTCAGTCACACTGTGATGGGAACACTCACTATTCTGCTCAGCAGAGTGACTGCTCTTAGCCA
This sequence comes from Crossaster papposus, assembly GCA_037893245.1. Taxonomy (NCBI): domain Eukaryota; kingdom Metazoa; phylum Echinodermata; class Asteroidea; order Velatida; family Solasteridae; genus Crossaster; species Crossaster papposus. The sequence goes on from JBAIAA010000630.1 coordinate 3,279,132, forward strand.
TACTGTGATTGGAACACTCACTATTCTGCTCAGCACAGTGACTGCAGTCACAGTCACACTGTAAAGGAAACACTCACTATTCTGCTCAGCCAAGTGACTGCTCTCAGTCACACTGTGATGGGAACACTCACTATTCTGCTCAGCACAGTGACTGCTCTCAGTCACACAGTGATGTGAACACTCACTATTCTGCTCAGCACAGTGTGAGCTCTCAGTCACACTGTGACGGAAAACACTCACTATTCTGCTCAGCACAGTTTATGCTCTCACAGTCACATTGTGATGGGAACACTCATTATTCTGCTCAGCACAGTGACTGCTCTCACAGTCACACTGTGATGGGAACACTCACTCTTGTGCTCAGCAAAGTGAATGCTCTCGCAGTCACACTGTGATGGGAACACTCACTATTCTGCTCTGCACAGTGACTGCTCTCACAGTCGCACTGTGATGGGAACACTCACAATTCTGCTCAGCAAAGTGAGAGCTCTAAGTCACACTGTGAAGGGAACACCCACTATTCTGCTCAGCACATTGACAGCTCTCAGTCACACTGTGATGAAAACACTTACTATTCTGCTCAGCACAGTGACTGCTCTCAGTCACACTGTGATGGGAACACTCACTATTCTGCTCAGCACAGTGACTGTAGTCACAGTCACACTGTAAAGGAAACACTCACTATTCTGCTCAGCCAAGTGACTGCTCTCAGTCACACTGTGATGGGAACACTCACTATTCTGCTCAGCACAGTGACTGCTCTCAGTCACACAGTGATGTGAACACTCACTATTCTGCTCAGCACAGTGTGAGCTCTCAGTCACACTGTGACGGGAAACACTCACTATTCTGCTCAGCACAGTTTATGCTCTCACAGTCACATTGTGATGGGAACACTCATTATTCTGCTCAGCACAGTGACTGCTCTCACAGTCACACTGTGATGGGAACACTCACTCTTGTGCTCAGCAAAGTGAATGCTCTCGCAGTCACACTGTGATGGGAACACTCACAATTCTGCTCAGCAAAGTGAGAGCTCTAAGTCACACTGTGAAGGGAACACCCACTATTCTGCTCAGCACATTGACAGCTCTCAGTCACACTGTGATGAAAACACTTACTATTCTGCTCAGCACAGTGACTGCTCTCACAGTCACACTGTGATGGGAACACTCACTATTCTGCTCAGCACAGTGACAGCTCTCAGTTACACTGTGACGGGAACACTCACTATTCTGCTCAGCACAGTGACTGCTCTCAGTCACACTGTTGCGGGAACATTCACTATTCTGCTCAGCACAGTGACTGTTTCAGTCACACTGTGATGGGAACACTCACTATTCTGCTCAGCACAGTGACTGCTCTTAGCCATACTGTGATTGGAACACTCACTATTCTGCTCAGCACAGTGACTGCTCTCACAGTCACACTGTGATGGGAACACTCACTATTCTGCTCAGCACAGTGACTGCTCTCAGTCACACTGTGGCGGGAACATTCACTATTCTGCTCAGCACAGTGACTGTTTCATTCACACTGTGATGGGAACACTCACTATTCTGCTCAGCACAGTGACTGCTCTCAGTCACACTGTGATGGGAACACTCACTATTCTGCTCAGCACAGTGACTGCTCTCAGTCACACTGTGGCGGGAACATTCACTATTCTGCTCAGCACAATGACTGCTCTCACAGTCACACTGTGATGGAAACACTTAATATTCTGCTCTGCACAGTGACTGCTCTCAGTCACACTGTGATGGGAACACTCACTATTCTGCTCAGCACAGTGACAGCCCTCAGTCACACTGTGATGGGAACACTCACTATTCTGCTCTGGACGGTGAATGCTCTCGCAGTCACACTGTGATGGGAACACTCTCTATTCTGCTCAGCACAGTGACAGCTCTCAGTTACACTGTGACGGGAACACTCACTATTCTGCTCAGCACAGTGACTGCTCTCAGTCACACTGTTGCGGGAACATTCACTATTCTGCTCAGCACAGTGACTGTTTCAGTCACACTGTGATGGGAACACTCACTATTCTGCTCAGCACAGTGACTGCTCTTAGCCATACTGTGATTGGAACACTCACTATTCTGCTCAGCACAGTGACTGCTCTCACAGTCACACTGTGATGGGAACACTCACTATTCTGCTCAGCACAGTGACTGCTCTCAGTCACACTGTGGCGGGAACATTCACTATTCTGCTCAGCACAGTGACTGTTTCATTCGCACTGTGATGGGAACACTCACTATTCTGCTCAGCACAGTGACTGCTCTCAGTCACACTGTGATGGGAACACTCACTATTCTGCTCAGCACAGTGACTGCTCTCAGTCACACTGTGGCGGGAACATTCACTATTCTGCTCAGCACAATGACTGCTCTCGCAGTCACACTGTGATGGAAACACTTAATATTCTGCTCTGCACAGTGACTGCTCTCAGTCACACTGTGATGGGAACACTCACTATTCTGCTCAGCACAGTGACAGCCCTCAGTCACACTGTGATGGGAACACTCACTATTCTGCTCTGGACGGTGAATGCTCTCGCAGTCACACTGTGATGGGAACACTCTCTATTCTGCTCAGCACAGTGACTGCTCTCACAGTCGCACTGTGATGGGAACACTCATTGTTCTGCTCAGCACAGTGACAGCTCTCAGTCACACTGTGATGTGAACACTCACTATTCTGCTCAGCACAGTGACAGCTCTCAGTCACACTGTGATGTGAACACTCACTATTCTGCTCAGCACAGTGACTGCTCTCACAGTCACACTGTAAAGGAAACACTCACTATTCTGCTCTGCACAGTGACTGCTATCACAGTCACACTGTGATGAGAACACTCACTATTCTGCTCAGCACAGTGACAGCTCTCAGTCACACTGTGATGGGAACACTCACTATTCTGCTCAGCACAGTGACTGCAGTCACAGTCACACTGTAAAGGAAACACTCACTATTCTGCTCAGCCAAGTGACTGCTCTCAGTCACACTGTGATGGGAACACTCACTATTCTGCTCAGCACAGTGACTGCTCTCAGTCACACAGTGATGTGAACACTCACTATTCTGCTCAGCACAGTGTGAGCTCTCAGTCACACTGTGACGGGAAACACTCACTATTCTGCTCAGCACAGTTTATGCTCTCACAGTCACATTGTGATGGGAACACTCATTATTCTGCTCAGCACAGTGACTGCTCTCACAGTCACACTGTGATGGGAACACTCACTCTTGTGCTCAGCAAAGTGAATGCTCTCGCAGTCACACTGTGATGGGAACACTCACAATTCTGCTCAGCAAAGTGAGAGCTCTAAGTCACACTGTGAAGGGAACACCCACTATTCTGCTCAGCACATTGACAGCTCTCAGTCACACTGTGATGAAAACACTTACTATTCTGCTCAGCACAGTGACTGCTCTCACAGTCACACTGTGATGGGAACACTCACTATTCTGCTCAGCACAGTGACAGCTCTCAGTTACACTGTGACGGGAACACTCACTATTCTGCTCAGCACAGTGACTGCTCTCAGTCACACTGTTGCGGGAACATTCACTATTCTGCTCAGCACAGTGACTGTTTCAGTCACACTGTGATGGGAACACTCACTATTCTGCTCAGCACAGTGACTGCTCTTAGCCATACTGTGATTGGAACACTCACTATTCTGCTCAGCACAGTGACTGCTCTCACAGTCACACTGTGATGGGAACACTCACTATTCTGCTCAGCACAGTGACTGCTCTCAGTCACACTGTGGCGGGAACATTCACTATTCTGCTCAGCACAGTGACTGTTTCATTCACACTGTGATGGGAACACTCACTATTCTGCTCAGCACAGTGACTGCTCTCAGTCACACTGTGATGGGAACACTCACTATTCTGCTCAGCACAGTGACTGCTCTCAGTCACACTGTGGCGGGAACATTCACTATTCTGCTCAGCACAATGACTGCTCTCACAGTCACACTGTGATGGAAACACTTAATATTCTGCTCTGCACAGTGACTGCTCTCAGTCACACTGTGATGGGAACACTCACTATTCTGCTCAGCACAGTGACAGCCCTCAGTCACACTGTGATGGGAACACTCACTATTCTGCTCTGGACGGTGAATGCTCTCGCAGTCACACTGTGATGGGAACACTCTCTATTCTGCTCAGCACAGTGACAGCTCTCAGTTACACTGTGACGGGAACACTCACTATTCTGCTCAGCACAGTGACTGCTCTCAGTCACACTGTTGCGGGAACATTCACTATTCTGCTCAGCACAGTGACTGTTTCAGTCACACTGTGATGGGAACACTCACTATTCTGCTCAGCACAGTGACTGCTCTTAGCCATACTGTGATTGGAACACTCACTATTCTGCTCAGCACAGTGACTGCTCTCAGTCACACTGTTGCGGGAACATTCACTATTCTGCTCAGCACAGTGACTGTTTCAGTCACACTGTGATGGGAACACTCACTATTCTGCTCAGCACAGTGACTGCTCTCACAGTCACACTGTGATGGGAACACTCACTATTCTGCTCAGCACAGTGACTGCTCTCAGTCACACTGTGGCGGGAACATTCACTATTCTGCTCAGCACAGTGACTGTTTCATTCACACTGTGATGGGAACACTCACTATTCTGCTCAGCACAGTGACTGCTCTCAGTCACACTGTGATGGGAACACTCACTATTCTGCTCAGCACAGTGACTGCTCTCAGTCACACTGTGGCGGGAACATTCACTATTCTGCTCAGCACAATGACTGCTCTCGCAGTCACACTGTGATGGAAACACTTAATATTCTGCTCTGCACAGTGACTGCTCTCAGTCACACTGTGATGGGAACACTCACTATTCTGCTCAGCACAGTGACAGCCCTCAGTCACACTGTGATGGGAACACTCACTATTCTGCTCTGGACGGTGAATGCTCTCGCAGTCACACTGTGATGGGAACACTCTCTATTCTGCTCAGCACAGTGACTGCTCTCACAGTCGCACTGTGATGGGAACACTCATTGTTCTGCTCAGCACAGTGACAGCTCTCAGTCACACTGTGATGTGAACACTCACTATTCTGCTCAGCACAGTGACAGCTCTCAGTCACACTGTGATGTGAACACTCACTATTCTGCTCAGCACAGTGACTGCTCTCACAGTCACACTGTAAAGGAAACACTCACTATTCTGCTCTGCACAGTGACTGCTATCACAGTCACACTGTGATGAGAACACTCACTATTCTGCTCAGCACAGTGACAGCTCTCAGTCACACTGTGATGGGAACACTCACTATTCTGCTCTGCACAGTGAATGCTCTCAGTCACACTGTGGCGGGAACTTTCACTATTCTGCTCTGCACAATGACAGCTCTCAGTCACACTGTGATGGGAACACTCACTATTCTGCTCAGCACAGTGACAGCTCTCAGTTACACTGTGATATGAACACTCACTATTCTGCTCTGCACAGTGAATGCTCTCGCAGTCACACTGTGATGGAAACATTCACTATTCTGCTCAGCACCGTGACTGATCTCAGTCACACTGTGGCGGGAACATTCACTATTCTGCTCAGCACAGTGACTGCAGTCACAGTCACACTGTGGCGGGAACATTCACTATTCTGCTCAGCACAGTGACTGTTTCATTCACACTGTGATGGGAACACTCACTATTCTGCTCAGCACAGTGACTGCTCTCAGTCACACTGTGATGGGAACACTCACTATTCTGCTCAGCACAGTGACTGCTCTCAGTCACACTGTGGCGGGAACATTCACTATTCTGCTCAGCACAATGACTGCTCTCACAGTCACACTGTGATGGAAACACTTAATATTCTGCTCTGCACAGTGACTGCTCTCAGTCACACTGTGATGGGAACACTCACTATTCTGCTCAGCACAGTGACAGCCCTCAGTCACACTGTGATGGGAACACTCACTATTCTGCTCTGGACGGTGAATGCTCTCGCAGTCACACTGTGATGGGAACACTCTCTATTCTGCTCAGCACAGTGACTGCTCTCACAGTCGCACTGTGATGGGAACACTCATTGTTCTGCTCAGCACAGTGACAGCTCTCAGTCACACTGTGATGTGAACACTCACTATTCTGCTCAGCACAGTGACAGCTCTCAGTCACACTGTGATGTGAACACTCACTATTCTGCTCAGCACAGTGACTGCTCTCACAGTCACACTGTAAAGGAAACACTCACTATTCTGCTCTGCACAGTGACTGCTATCACAGTCACACTGTGATGAGAACACTCACTATTCTGCTCAGCACAGTGACAGCTCTCAGTCACACTGTGATGGGAACACTCACTATTCTGCTCTGCACAGTGAATGCTCTCAGTCACACTGTGGCGGGAACTTTCACTATTCTGCTCTGCACAATGACAGCTCTCAGTCACACTGTGATGGGAACACTCACTATTCTGCTCAGCACAGTGACAGCTCTCAGTTACACTGTGATATGAACACTCACTATTCTGCTCTGCACAGTGAATGCTCTCGCAGTCACACTGTGATGGGAACATTCACTATTCTGCTCAGCACCGTGACTGATCTCAGTCACACTGTGGCGGGAACATTCACTATTCTGCTCAGCACAGTGACTGCAGTCACAGTCACACTGTGGCGGGAACATTCACTATTCTGCTCAGCACAGTGACTGTTTCATTCACACTGTGATGGGAACACTCACTATTCTGCTCAGCACAGTGACTGCTCTCAGTCACACTGTGATGGGAACACTCACTATTCTGCTCAGCACAGTGACTGCTCTCAGTCACACTGTGGCGGGAACATTCACTATTCTGCTCAGCACAATGACTGCTCTCACAGTCACACTGTGAAGGAAACACTTAATATTCTGCTCTGCACAGTGACTGCTCTCAGTCACACTGTGATGGGAACACTCACTATTCTGCTCAGCCCAGTGACAGCCCTCAGTCACACTGTGATGGGAACACTCACTATTCTGCTCTGGACGGTGAATGCTCTCGCAGTCACACTGTGATGGGAACACTCTCTATTCTGCTCAGCACAGTGACTGCTCTCACAGTCACACTGTGATGGGAACACTCATTGTTCTGCTTAGCACAGTGACAGCTCTCAGTCACACTGTGATGTGAACACTCACTATTCTGCTCAGCACAGTGACAGCTCTCAGTCACACTGTGATGTGAACACTCACTATTCTGCTCAGCACAGTGACTGCTCTCACAGTCACACTGTAAAGGAATCACTCACTATTCTGCTCTGCACAGTGACTGCTATCACAGTCACACTGTGATGGGAACACTCACTATTCTGCTCAGCACAGTGACAGTTCTCGGTCACACTGTGATGGGAACACTCACTATTCTGCTCAGCACACTGACAGCTCTCAGTCACACTGTGATGGGAACACTCACTATTCTGCTCTGCACAGTGTATGCTCTCGCAGTCACACTGTGATGGGAACACTCACTATTCTGCTCAGCACAGTGACTGCTCTCAGTCACACTGTGGCGGGAACATTCACTATTCTGCTCAGCACAGTGACTGCTCTCACAGTCACACTGTGATGGAAACACTTAATATTCTGCTCTGCACAGTGACTGCTCTCAGTCACACTGTGATGGGAACACTCACTATTCTGCTCAGCCAAGTGACTGCTCTCAGTCACATTGTGGCGGGAACACTCACTATTCTGCTCAGCACAGTGACTGCTCTCAGTCACACTGTGGCGGGAACATTCACTATTCTGCTCAGCACAATGACTGCTCTCGCAGTCACACTGTGATGGAAACACTTAATATTCTGCTCTGCACAGTGACTGCTCTCAGTCACACTGTGATGGGAACACTCACTATTCTGCTCAGCACAGTGACAGCCCTCAGTCACACTGTGATGGGAACACTCACTATTCTGCTCTGGACGGTGAATGCTCTCGCAGTCACACTGTGATGGGAACACTCTCTATTCTGCTCAGCACAGTGACTGCTCTCACAGTCGCACTGTGATGGGAACACTCATTGTTCTGCTCAGCACAGTGACAGCTCTCAGTCACACTGTGATGTGAACACTCACTATTCTGCTCAGCACAGTGACAGCTCTCAGTCACACTGTGATGTGAACACTCACTATTCTGCTCAGCACAGTGACTGCTCTCACAGTCACACTGTAAAGGAAACACTCACTATTCTGCTCTGCACAGTGACTGCTATCACAGTCACACTGTGATGAGAACACTCACTATTCTGCTCAGCACAGTGACAGCTCTCAGTCACACTGTGATGGGAACACTCACTATTCTGCTCTGCACAGTGAATGCTCTCAGTCACACTGTGGCGGGAACTTTCACTATTCTGCTCTGCACAATGACAGCTCTCAGTCACACTGTGATGGGAACACTCACTATTCTGCTCAGCACAGTGACAGCTCTCAGTTACACTGTGATATGAACACTCACTATTCTGCTCTGCACAGTGAATGCTCTCGCAGTCACACTGTGATGGAAACATTCACTATTCTGCTCAGCACCGTGACTGATCTCAGTCACACTGTGGCGGGAACATTCACTATTCTGCTCAGCACAGTGACTGCAGTCACAGTCACACTGTGGCGGGAACATTCACTATTCTGCTCAGCACAGTGACTGTTTCATTCACACTGTGATGGGAACACTCACTATTCTGCTCAGCACAGTGACTGCTCTCAGTCACACTGTGATGGGAACACTCACTATTCTGCTCAGCACAGTGACTGCTCTCAGTCACACTGTGGCGGGAACATTCACTATTCTGCTCAGCACAATGACTGCTCTCACAGTCACACTGTGATGGAAACACTTAATATTCTGCTCTGCACAGTGACTGCTCTCAGTCACACTGTGATGGGAACACTCACTATTCTGCTCAGCACAGTGACAGCCCTCAGTCACACTGTGATGGGAACACTCACTATTCTGCTCTGGACGGTGAATGCTCTCGCAGTCACACTGTGATGGGAACACTCTCTATTCTGCTCAGCACAGTGACTGCTCTCACAGTCGCACTGTGATGGGAACACTCATTGTTCTGCTCAGCACAGTGACAGCTCTCAGTCACACTGTGATGTGAACACTCACTATTCTGCTCAGCACAGTGACAGCTCTCAGTCACACTGTGATGTGAACACTCACTATTCTGCTCAGCACAGTGACTGCTCTCACAGTCACACTGTAAAGGAAACACTCACTATTCTGCTCTGCACAGTGACTGCTATCACAGTCACACTGTGATGAGAACACTCACTATTCTGCTCAGCACAGTGACAGCTCTCAGTCACACTGTGATGGGAACACTCACTATTCTGCTCTGCACAGTGAATGCTCTCAGTCACACTGTGGCGGGAACTTTCACTATTCTGCTCTGCACAATGACAGCTCTCAGTCACACTGTGATGGGAACACTCACTATTCTGCTCAGCACAGTGACAGCTCTCAGTTACACTGTGATATGAACACTCACTATTCTGCTCTGCACAGTGAATGCTCTCGCAGTCACACTGTGATGGGAACATTCACTATTCTGCTCAGCACCGTGACTGATCTCAGTCACACTGTGGCGGGAACATTCACTATTCTGCTCAGCACAGTGACTGCAGTCACAGTCACACTGTGGCGGGAACATTCACTATTCTGCTCAGCACAGTGACTGTTTCATTCACACTGTGATGGGAACACTCACTATTCTGCTCAGCACAGTGACTGCTCTCAGTCACACTGTGATGGGAACACTCACTATTCTGCTCAGCACAGTGACTGCTCTCAGTCACACTGTGGCGGGAACATTCACTATTCTGCTCAGCACAATGACTGCTCTCACAGTCACACTGTGAAGGAAACACTTAATATTCTGCTCTGCACAGTGACTGCTCTCAGTCACACTGTGATGGGAACACTCACTATTCTGCTCAGCCCAGTGACAGCCCTCAGTCACACTGTGATGGGAACACTCACTATTCTGCTCTGGACGGTGAATGCTCTCGCAGTCACACTGTGATGGGAACACTCTCTATTCTGCTCAGCACAGTGACTGCTCTCACAGTCACACTGTGATGGGAACACTCATTGTTCTGCTTAGCACAGTGACAGCTCTCAGTCACACTGTGATGTGAACACTCACTATTCTGCTCAGCACAGTGACAGCTCTCAGTCACACTGTGATGTGAACACTCACTATTCTGCTCAGCACAGTGACTGCTCTCACAGTCACACTGTAAAGGAATCACTCACTATTCTGCTCTGCACAGTGACTGCTATCACAGTCACACTGTGATGGGAACACTCACTATTCTGCTCAGCACAGTGACAGTTCTCGGTCACACTGTGATGGGAACACTCACTATTCTGCTCAGCACACTGACAGCTCTCAGTCACACTGTGATGGGAACACTCACTATTCTGCTCTGCACAGTGTATGCTCTCGCAGTCACACTGTGATGGGAACACTCACTATTCTGCTCAGCACAGTGACTGCTCTCAGTCACACTGTGGCGGGAACATTCACTATTCTGCTCAGCACAGTGACTGCTCTCACAGTCACACTGTGATGGAAACACTTAATATTCTGCTCTGCACAGTGACTGCTCTCAGTCACACTGTGATGGGAACACTCACTATTCTGCTCAGCCAAGTGACTGCTCTCAGTCACATTGTGGCGGGAACACTCACTATTCTGCTCAGCACAGTGACTGCTCTCACAGTCACACTGTAAAACAAACACTCACTATTCTGCTCTGCACAGTGACTGCTCTCGCAGTCACACTGTGATGGGAACACTCACTATTCTGCTCAGCACAGTGACAGCTCTCAGTCACACTGTGATGGGAACACTCACTATTCTGTTCTACACAGTGAATGCTCTCAGTCACACTGTGGCGGGAACTTTCACTATTCTGCTCTGCACAATGACAGCTCTCAGTCACACTGTGATGGGAACACTCACTATTCTGCTCAACACAGTGACAGCTCTCAGTTACACTGTGATGTGAACACTCACTATTCTGCTCTGCACAGTGAATGCTCTCGCAGTCACACTGTGATGGGAACACTCACTATTCTGCTCAGCACAGTGACTGGTCTCAGTCACACTGTGGCGGGAACATTCACTATTCTGCTCTGCACCGTGACTGTTTCAGTCACACTGTGATGGGAACACTCACTATTCTGCTCAGCAGAGCGACTGCTCTTAGCCATACTGTGATTGGAACACTCACTATTCTGCTCAGCACAGTGACTGCAGTCACAGTCACACTGTAAAGGAAACACTCATTATTCTGCTCAGCCAAGTGACTGCTCTCAGTCACACTGTGATGGGAACACTCACTATTCTGCTCAGCACAGTGACTGCTCTCAGTCACACAGTGATGTGAACACTCACTATTCTGCTCAGCACAGTGTGAGCTCTCAGTCACACTGTGACGGGAAACACTCACTATTCTGCTCAGCACAGTTTATGCTCTCACAGTCACCTTGTGATGGGAACACTCATTATTCTGCTCAGCACAGTGACTGATCTCACAGTCACACTGTGATGGGAACACTCACTCTTGTGCTCAGCAAAGTGAATGCTCTCGCAGTCACACTGTGATGGGAACACTCACTATTCTGCTCTGCACAGTGACTGCTCTCACAGTCGCACTGTGATGGGAACACTCACAATTCTGCTCAGCAAAGTGAGAGCTCTAAGTCACACTGTGAAGGGAACACCCACTATTCTGCTCAGCACATTGACAGCTCTCAGTCACACTGTGATGAAAACACTTACTATTCTGCTCAGCACAGTGACTGCTCTCACAGTCACACTGTGATGGGAACACTCACTATTCTGCTCAGCACAGTGACAGCTCTCAGTTACACTGTGACGGGAACACTCACTATTCTGCTCAGCACAGTGACTGCTCTCAGTCACACTGTGGCGGGAACATTCACTATTCTGCTCAGCACAGTGACTGTTTCAGTCACACTGTGAAGGGAACACTCACTATTCTGCTCAGCACAGTGACTGCTCTTAGCCATACTGTGATTGGAACACTCACTATTCTGCTCAGCACCGTGACTGCTCTCACAGTCACACTGTGATGGGAACACTCACTATTCTGCTCAGCACAGTGTCTGCTCTCAGTCACACTGTGGCGGGAACATTCACTATTCTGCTCAGCACAGTGACTGTTTCATTCACACTGTGATGGGAACACTCACTATTCTGCTCAGCACAGTGACTGCTCTCAGTCACACTGTGATGGGAACACTCACTATTCTGCTCAGCACAGTGAATGCTCTCAGTCACACTGTGGCGGGAACATTCACTATTCTGCTCAGCACAATGACTGCTCTCACAGTCACACTGTGATGGAAACACTTAATATTCTGCTCTGCACAGTGACTGCTCTCAGTCACACTGTGATGGGAACACTCACTATTCTGCTCAGCACAGTGACAGCCCTCAGTCACACTGTGATGGGAACACTCACTATTCTGCTCTGGACGGTGAATGCTCTCGCAGTCACACTGTGATGGGAACACTCTCTATTCTGCTCAGCACAGTGACTGCTCTCACAGTCACACTGTGATGGGAACACTCATTGTTCTGCTCAGCACAGTGACAGCTCTCAGTCACACTGTGATGTGAACACTCACTATTCTGCTCAGCACAGTGACAGCTCTCAGTCACACTGTGATGTGAACACTCACTATTCTGCTCAGCACAGTGACTGCTCTCACAGTCACACTGTAAAGGAAACACTCACTATTCTGCTCTGCACAGTGACTGCTATCACAGTCACACTGTGATGGGAACACTCACTATTCTGCTCAGCACAGTGACAGCTCTCAGTCACACTGTGATGGGAACACTCACTATTCTGCTCTGCACAGTGAATGCTCTCAGTCACACTGTGGCGGGAACTTTCACTATTCTGCTCTGCACAATGACAGCTCTCAGTCACACAGTGATGGGAACACTCACTATTCTGCTCAGCACAGTGACAGCTCTCAGTTACACTGTGATATGAACACTCACTATTCTGCTCTGCACAGTGAATGCTCTCGCAGTCACACTGTGATGGGAACATTCACTATTCTGCTCAGCACCGTGACTGATCTCAGTCACACTGTGGCGGGAACATTCACTATTCTGCTCAGCACAGTGACTGCAGTCACAGTCACACTGTAAAGGAAACACTCACTATTCTGCTCAGCCAAGTGACTGCTCTCAGTCACACTGTGGTGGGAACACTCACTATTCTGCTCAGCACTGTGACTGCAGTCACAGTCACACTGTAAAGGAAACACTCACTATTCTGCTCAGCCAAGTGACTGCTCTCAGTCACACTGTGATGGGAACACTCACTATTCTGCTCAGCACTGTGACTGCTCTCGGTCACACAGTGATGTGAACACTCACTATTCTGCTCAGCACACTGACAGCTCTCAGTCACACTGTGATGGGAACACTCACTATTCTGCTCAGCACAGTGACTGCTCTTAGCCATACTGTGATTGGAACACTCACTATTCTGCTCAGCACAGTGACTGCAGTCACAGTCACACTGTAAAGGAAACACTCACTATTCTGCTCAGCCAAGTGACTGCTCTCAGTCACACTGTGATGGGAACACTCACTATTCTGCTCAGCACTGTGACTGCTCTCGGTCACACAGTGATGTGAACACTCACTATTCTGCTCAGCACACTGACAGCTCTCAGTCACACTGTGATGGGAACACTCACTATTCTGCTCTGCACAGTGTATGCTCTCGCAGTCACACTGTGATGGGAACACTCACTATTCTGCTCAGCACAGTGACTGCTCTCAGTCACACTGTGGCGGGAACATTCACTATTCTGCTCAGCACAGTGACTGCTCTCACAGTCACACTGTGATGGAAACACTTAATATTCTGCTCTGCACAATGACTGCTCTCAGTCACACTGTGATGGGAACACTCACTATTCTGCTCAGCACAGTGACTGCTCTCAGTCACACAGTGATGTGAACACTCACTATTCTGCTCAGCACAGTGTGAGCTCTCAGTCACACTGTGACGGGAAACACTCACTATTCTGCTCAGCACAGTTTATGCTCTCACAGTCACCTTGTGATGGGAACACTCATTATTCTGCTCAGCACAGTGACTGCTCTCACAGTCACACTGTGATGGGAACACTCACTCTTGTGCTCAGCAAAGTGAATGCTCTCGCAGTCACACTGTGATGGGAACACTCACTATTCTGCTCTGCACAGTGACTGCTCTCACAGTCGCACTGTGATGGGAACACTCACAATTCTGCTCAGCAAAGTGAGAGCTCTAAGTCACACTGTGAAGGGAACACCCACTATTCTGCTCAGCACAGTGACAGCTCTCAGTTACACTGTGACGGGAACACTCACTATTCTGCTCAGCACAGTGACTGCTCTTAGTCACACTGTGGCGGGAACATTCACTATTCTGCTCAGCACAGTGACTGTTTCAGTCACACTGTGATGGGAACACTCACTATTCTGCTCAGCACAGTGACTGCTCTTAGCCATACTGTGATTGGAACACTCACTATTCTGCTCAGCACAGTGACTGCTCTCACAGTAACACTGTGATGGGAACACTCACTATTCTGCTCAGCAAAGTGAGAGCTCTAAGTCACACTGTGAAGGGAACACCCACTATTCTGCTCAGCACATTGACAGCTCTCAGTCACACTGTGATGAAAACACTTACTATTCTGCTCAGCACAGTGACTGCTCTCACAGTCACACTGTGATGGGAACACTCACTATTCTGATCAGCACAGTGACAGCTCTCAGTTACACTGTGACGGGAACACTCACTATTCTGCTCAGCACAGTGACTGCTCTTAGTCACACTGTGGCGGGAACATTCACTATTCTGCTCAGCACAGTGACTGTTTCAGTCACACTGTGATGGGAACACTCACTATTCTGCTCAGCACAGTGACTGCTCTTAGCCATACTGTGATTGGAACACTCACTATTCTGCTCAGCACAGTGACTGCTCTCACAGTCACACTGTGATGGGAACACTCACTATTCTGCTCAGCACAGTGACTGCTCTCAGTCACACTGTGGCGGGAACACTCACTATTCTGCTCAGCACAGTGACTGCTCTCACAGTCACACTGTAAAAGAAACACTCACTATTCTGCTCTGCACAGTGACTCCTCTCGCAGTCACACTGTGATGGGAACACTCACTATTCTGCTCAGCACAGTGACAGCTCTCAGTCACACTGTGATGGGAACACTCACTATTCTGCTCTACACAGTGAATGCTCTCAGTCACACTGTGGCGGGAACTTTCACTATTCTGCTCTGCACAATGACAGCTCTCAGTCACACTGTGATGGGAACACTCACTATTCTGCTCAACACAGTGACAGCTCTCAGTTACACTGTGATGTGAACACTCACTATTCTGCTCTGCACAGTGAATGCTCTCGCAGTCAAACTGTGATGGGAACACTCACTATTCTGCCTAGCACAGTGACAGCTCTCAGTCACACTGTGATGGGAACACTCACTATTCTGCTCTGCACAGTGAATGCTCTCAGTCACACTGTGGCGGGAACTTTCACTATTCTGCTCTGCACAATGACAGCTCTCAGTCACACTGTGATGGGAACACTCACTATTCTGCTCAGCACAGTGACAGCTCTCAGTTACACTGTGATATGAACACTCATTATTCTGCTCTGCACAGTGAATGCTCTCGCAGTCACACTGTGATGGGAACATTCACTATTCTGCTCAGCACCGTGACTGATCTCAGTCACACTGTGGCGGGAACATTCACTATTCTGCTCAGCACAGTGACTGCAGTCACAGTCACACTGTAAAGGAAACACTCACTATTCTGCTCAGCCAAGTGACTGCTCTCAGTCACACTGTGATGGGAACACTCACTATTCTGCTCAGCACTGTGACTGTAGTCACAGTCACACTGTAAAGGAAACACTCACTATTCTGCTCAGCCAAGTGACTGCTCTCAGTCACACTGTGATGGGAACACTCACTATTCTGCTCAGCACTGTGACTGCTCTCGGTCACACAGTGATGTGAACACTCACTATTCTGCTCAGCACACTGACAGCTCTCAGTCACACTGTGATGGGAACACTCACTATTCTGCTCAGCACAGTGACTGCTCTTAGCCATACTGTGATTCGAACACTCACTATTCTGCTCAGCACAGTGACTGCAGTCACAGTCACACTGTAAAGGAAACACTCACTATTCTGCTCAGCCAAGTGACTGCTCTCAGTCACACTGTGATGGGAACACTAACTATTCTGCTCAGCACTGTGACTGCTCTCGGTCACACAGTGATGTGAACACTCACTATTCTGCTCAGCACACTGACAGCTCTCAGTCACACTGTGATGGGAACACTCACTATTCTGCTCTGCACAGTGTATGCTCTCGCAGTCACACTGTGATGGGAACACTCACTATTCTGCTCAGCACAGTGACTGCTCTCAGTCACACTGTGGCGGGAACATTCACTATTCTGCTCAGCACAGTGACTGCTCTCACAGTCACACTGTGATGGAAACACTTAATATTCTGCTCTGCACAGTGACTGCTCTCAGTCACACTGTGATGGGAACACTCACTATTCTGCTCAGCACAGTGACTGCTCTCAGTCACACAGTGATGTGAACACTCACTATTCTGCTCAGCACAGTGAGAGCTCTCAGTCACACTGTGACGAGAAACACTCACTATTCTGCTCAGCACAGTTTATGCTCTCACAGTCACATTGTGATGGGAACACTCATTATTCTGCTCAGCACAGTGACTGCTCTCACAGTCACACTGTGATGGGAACACTCACTCTTGTGCTCAGCAAAGTGAATGCTCTCGCAGTCACACTGTGATGGGAACACTCACTATTCTGCTCTGCACAGTGACTACTCTCACAGTCGCACTGTGATGGGAACACTCACTATTCTGCTCAGCAAAGTGAGAGCTCTAAGTCACACTGTGAAGGGAACACCCACTATTCTGCTCAGCACATTGACAGCTCTCAGTCACACTGTGATGAAAACACTTACTATTCTGCTCAGCACAGTGACTGCTCTCACAGTCACACTGTGATGGGAACACTCACTATTCTGCTCTGCACAGTGAATGCTCTCGCAGTCACACTGTGATGGGAACACTCACTATTCTGCTCAGCACAGTGACTGGTCTCAGTCACACTGTGGCGGGAACATTCACTATTCTGCTCTGCACAGTGACTGTTTCAGTCACACTGTGATGGGAACACTCACTATTCTGCTCAGCAGAGCGACTGCCCTTAGCCATACTGTGATTGGAACACTCACTATTCTGCTCAGCACAGTGACTGCAGTCACAGTCACACTGTAAAGGAAACACTCATTATTCTGCTCAGCCAAGTGACTGCTCTCAGTCACACTGTGATGGGAACACTCACTATTCTGCTCAGCACAGTGACTGCTCTCAGTCACACAGTGATGTGAACACTCACTATTCTGCTCAGCACAGTGTGAGCTCTCAGTCACACTGTGACGGGAAACACTCACTATTCTGCTCAGCACAGTTTATGCTCTCACAGTCACCTTGTGATGGGAACACTCATTATTCTGCTCAGCACAGTGACTGCTCTCACAGTCACACTGTGATGGGAACACTCACTCTTGTGCTCAGCAAAGTGAATGCTCTCGCAGTCACACTGTGATGGGAACACTCACTATTCTGCTCTGCACAGTGACTGCTCTCACAGTCGCACTGTGATGGGAACACTCACAATTCTGCTCAGCAAAGTGAGAGCTCTAAGTCACACTGTGAAGGGAACACCCACTATTCTGCTCAGCACATTGACAGCTCTCAGTCACACTGTGATGAAAACACTTACTATTCTGCTCAGCACAGTGACTGCTCTCACAGTCACACTGTGATGGGAACACTCACTATTCTGCTCAGCACAGTGACAGCTCTCAGTTACACTGTGACGGGAACACTCACTATTCTGCTCAGCACAGTGACTGCTCTCAGTCACACTGTGGCGGGAACATTCACTATTCTGCTCAGCACAGTGACTGTTTCAGTCACACTGTGAAGGGAACACTCACTATTCTGCTCAGCACAGTGACTGCTCTTAGCCATACTGTGATTGGAACACTCACTATTCTGCTCAGCACCGTGACTGCTCTCACAGTCACACTGTGATGGGAACACTCACTATTCTGCTCAGCACAGTGACTGCTCTCAGTCACACTGTGGCGGGAACATTCACTATTCTGCTCAGCACAGTGACTGTTTCATTCACACTGTGATGGGAACACTCACTATTCTGCTCAGCACAGTGACTGCTCTCAGTCACACTGTGATGGGAACACTCACTATTCTGCTCAGCACAGTGAATGCTCTCAGTCACACTGTGGCGGGAACATTCACTATTCTGCTCAGCACAATGACTGCTCTCACAGTCACACTGTGATGGAAACACTTAATATTCTGCTCTGCACAGTGACTGCTCTCAGTCACACTGTGATGGGAACACTCACTATTCTGCTCAGCACAGTGACAGCCCTCAGTCACACTGTGATGGGAACACTCACTATTCTGCTCTGGACGGTGAATGCTCTCGCAGTCACACTGTGATGGGAACACTCTCTATTCTGCTCAGCACAGTGACTGCTCTCACAGTCACACTGTGATGGGAACACTCATTGTTCTGCTCAGCACAGTGACAGCTCTCAGTCACACTGTGATGTGAACACTCACTATTCTGCTCAGCACAGTGACAGCTCTCAGTCACACTGTGATGTGAACACTCACTATTCTGCTCAGCACAGTGACTGCTCTCACAGTCACACTGTAAAGGAAACACTCACTATTCTGCTCTGCACAGTGACTGCTATCACAGTCACACTGTGATGGGAACACTCACTATTCTGCTCAGCACAGTGACAGCTCTCAGTCACACTGTGATGGGAACACTCACTATTCTGCTCTGCACAGTGAATGCTCTCAGTCACACTGTGGCGGGAACTTTCACTATTCTGCTCTGCACAATGACAGCTCTCAGTCACACAGTGATGGGAACACTCACTATTCTGCTCAGCACAGTGACAGCTCTCAGTTACACTGTGATATGAACACTCACTATTCTGCTCTGCACAGTGAATGCTCTCGCAGTCACACTGTGATGGGAACATTCACTATTCTGCTCAGCACCGTGACTGATCTCAGTCACACTGTGGCGGGAACATTCACTATTCTGCTCAGCACAGTGACTGCAGTCACAGTCACACTGTAAAGGAAACACTCACTATTCTGCTCAGCCAAGTGACTGCTCTCAGTCACACTGTGATGGGAACACTCACTATTCTGCTCAGCACTGTGACTGCAGTCACAGTCACACTGTAAAGGAAACACTCACTATTCTGCTCAGCCAAGTGACTGCTCTCAGTCACACTGTGATGGGAACACTCACTATTCTGCTCAGCACTGTGACTGCTCTCGGTCACACAGTGATGTGAACACTCACTATTCTGCTCAGCACACTGACAGCTCTCAGTCACACTGTGATGGGAACACTCACTATTCTGCTCAGCACAGTGACTGCTCTTAGCCATACTGTGATTGGAACACTCACTATTCTGCTCAGCACAGTGACTGCAGTCACAGTCACACTGTAAAGGAAACACTCACTATTCTGCTCAGCCAAGTGACTGCTCTCAGTCACACTGTGATGGGAACACTCACTATTCTGCTCAGCACTGTGACTGCTCTCGGTCACACAGTGATGTGAACACTCACTATTCTGCTCAGCACACTGACAGCTCTCAGTCACACTGTGATGGGAACACTCACTATTCTGCTCTGCACAGTGTATGCTCTCGCAGTCACACTGTGATGGGAACACTCACTATTCTGCTCAGCACAGTGACTGCTCTCAGTCACACTGTGGCGGGAACATTCACTATTCTGCTCAGCACAGTGACTGCTCTCACAGTCACACTGTGATGGAAACACTTAATATTCTGCTCTGCACAATGACTGCTCTCAGTCACACTGTGATGGGAACACTCACTATTCTGCTCAGCACAGTGACTGCTCTTAGCCATACTGTGATTGGAACACTCACTATTCTGCTCAGCACAGTGACTGCAGTCACAGTCACACTGTAAAGGAAACACTCACTATTCTGCTCAGCCAAGTGACTGCTCTCAGTCACACTGTGATGGGAACACTCACTATTCTGCTCAGCACTGTGACTGCTCTCGGTCACACAGTGATGTGAACACTCACTATTCTGCTCAGCACACTGACAGCTCTCAGTCACACTGTGATGGGAACACTCACTATTCTGCTCTGCACAGTGTATGCTCTCGCAGTCACACTGTGATGGGAACACTCACTATTCTGCTCAGCACAGTGACTGCTCTCAGTCACACTGTGGCGGGAACATTCACTATTCTGCTCAGCACAGTGACTGCTCTCACAGTCACACTGTGATGGAAACACTTAATATTCTGCTCTGCACAATGACTGCTCTCAGTCACACTGTGATGGGAACACTCACTATTCTGCTCAGCACAGTGACTGCTCTCAGTCACACAGTGATGTGAACACTCACTATTCTGCTCAGCACAGTGTGAGCTCTCAGTCACACTGTGACGGGAAACACTCACTATTCTGCTCAGCACAGTTTATGCTCTCACAGTCACCTTGTGATGGGAACACTCATTATTCTGCTCAGCACAGTGACTGCTCTCACAGTCACACTGTGATGGGAACACTCACTCTTGTGCTCAGCAAAGTGAATGCTCTCGCAGTCACACTGTGATGGGAACACTCACTATTCTGCTCTGCACAGTGACTGCTCTCACAGTCGCACTGTGATGGGAACACTCACAATTCTGCTCAGCAAAGTGAGAGCTCTAAGTCACACTGTGAAGGGAACACCCACTATTCTGCTCAGCACATTGACAGCTCTCAGTCACACTGTGATGAAAACACTTACTATTCTGCTCAGCACAGTGACAGCTCTCAGTTACACTGTGACGGGAACACTCACTATTCTGCTCAGCACAGTGACTGCTCTCAGTCACACTGTGGCGGGAACATTCACTATTCTGCTCAGCACAGTGACTGTTTCAGTCACACTGTGATGGGAACACTCACTATTCTGCTCAGCACAGTGACTGCTCTTAGCCATACTGTGATTGGAACACTCAATATTCTGCTCAGCACAGTGACTGCTCTCACAGTCACACTGTGATGGGAACACTCACTATTCTGCTCAGCACAGTGACTGCTCTCAGTCACACTGTGGCGGGAACATTCACTATTCTGCTCAGCACAGTGAATGCTCTCAGTCACACTGTGGCGGGAACATTCACTATTCTACTCAGCACAATGACTGCTCTCACAGTCACACTGTGATGGAAACACTTAATATTCTGCTCAGCACAGTGAATGCTCTCAGTCACACTGTGGCGGGAACATTCACTATTCTGCTCAGCACAATGACTGCTCTCACAGTCACACTGTGATGGAAACACTTAATATTCTGCTCTGCACAGTGACTGCTCTCAGTCACACTGTGATGGGAACACTCACTATTCTGCTCAGCACAGTGACAGCCCTCAGTCACACTGTGATGGGAACACTCACTATTCTGCTCTGGACGGTGAATGCTCTCGCAGTCACACTGTGATGGGAACACTCTCTATTCTGCTCAGCACAGTGACTGCTCTCACAGTCACACTGTGATGGGAACACTCATTGTTCTGCTCAGCACAGTGACAGCTCTCAGTCACACTGTGATGTGAACACTCACTATTCTGCTCAGCACAGTGACAGCTCTCAGTCACACTGTGATGTGAACACTCACTATTCTGCTCAGCACAGTGACTGCTCTCACAGTCACACTGTAAAGGAAACACTCACTATTCTGCTCTGCACAGTGACTGCTATCACAGTCACACTGTGATGGGAACACTCACTATTCTGCTCAGCACAGTGACAGCTCTCAGTCACACTGTGATGGGAACACTCACTATTCTGCTCTGCACAGTGAATGCTCTCAGTCACACTGTGGCGGGAACTTTCACTATTCTGCTCTGCACAATGACAGCTCTCAGTCACACTGTGATGGGAACACTCACTATTCTGCTCAGCACAGTGACAGCTCTCAGTTACACTGTGATATGAACACTCACTATTCTGCTCTGCACAGTGAATGCTCTCGCAGTCACACTGTGATGGGAACATTCACTATTCTGCTCAGCACCGTGACTGATCTCAGTCACACTGTGGCGGGAACATTCACTATTCTGCTCAGCACAGTGACTGCAGTCACAGTCACACTGTAAAGGAAACACTCACTATTCTGCTCAGCCAAGTGACTGCTCTCAGTCACACTGTGATGGGAACACTCACTATTCTGCTCAGCACTGTGACTGCAGTCACAGTCACACTGTAAAGGAAACACTCACTATTCTGCTCAGCCAAGTGACTGCTCTCAGTCACACTGTGATGGGAACACTCACTATTCTGCTCAGCACTGTGACTGCTCTCGGTCACACAGTGATGTGAACACTCACTATTCTGCTCAGCACACTGACAGCTCTCAGTCACACTGTGATGGGAACACTCACTATTCTGCTCAGCACAGTGACTGCTCTGAGCCATAATGTGATTGGAACACTCACTATTCTGCTCAGCACAGTGACTGCAGTCACAGTCACACTGTAAAGGAAACACTCACTATTCTGCTCAGCCAAGTGACTGCTCTCAGTCACATTGTGATGGGAACACTCACTATTCTGCTCAGCACTGTGACTGCTCTCGGTCACACAGTGATGTGAACACTCACTATTCTGCTCAGCACACTGACAGCTCTCAGACACACTGTGATGGGAACACTCACTATTCTGCTCTGCACAGTGTATGCTCTCGCAGTCACACTGTGATGGGAACACTCACTATTCTGCTCAGCACAGTGACTGCTCTCAGTCACACTGTGGCGGGAACATTCACTATTCTGCTCAGCACAGTGACTGCTCTCACAGTCACACTGTGATGGAAACACTTAATATTCTGCTCTGCACAGTGACTGCTCTCAGTCACACTGTGATGGGAACACTCACTATTCTGCTCAGCACAGTGACTGCTCTCAGTCACACAGTGATGTGAACACTCACTATTCTGCTCAGCACAGTGAGAGCTCTCAGTCACACTGTGACGGGAAACACTCACTATTCTGCTCAGCACAGTTTATGCTCTCACAGTCACATTGTGATGGGAACACTCATTATTCTGCTCAGCACAGTGACTGCTCTCACAGTCACACTGTGATGGGAACACTCACTCTTGTGCTCAGCAAAGTGAATGCTCTCGCAGTCACACTGTGATGGGAACACTCACTATTCTGCTCTGCACAGTGACTGCTCTCACAGTCGCACTGTGATGGGAACACTCACTATTCTGCTCAGCAAAGTGAGAGCTCTAAGTCACACTGTGAAGGGAACACCCACTATTCTGCTCAGCACATTGACAGCTCTCAGTCACACTGTGATGAAAACACTTACTATTCTGCTCAGCACAGTGACTGCTCTCACAGTCACACTGTGATGGGAACACTCACTATTCTGCTCAGCACAGTGACAGCTCTCTGTTACACTGTGACGGGAACACTCACTATTCTGCTCAGCACAGTGACTGCTCTTAGTCACACTGTGGCGGGAACATTCACTATTCTGCTCAGCACAGTGACTGTTTCAGTCACACTGTGATGGGAACACTCACTATTCTGCTCAGCACAGTGACTGCTCTTAGCCATACTGTGATTGGAACACTCACTATTCTGCTCAGCACAGTGACTGCTCTCACAGTCACACTGTGATGGGAACACTCACTATTCTGCTCAGCACAGTGACTGCTCTCAGTCACACTGTGGCGGGAACACTCACTATTCTGCTCAGCACAGTGACTGCTCTCACAGTCACACTGTAAAAGAAACACTCACTATTCTGCTCTGCACAGTGAGTGCTCTCGCAGTCACACTGTGATAGGAACACTCACTATTCTGCTCAGCACACTGACAGCTCTCAGTCACACTGTGATGGGAACACTCACTATTCTGCTCTGCACAGTGACTGCTCTCAGTCACACTGTGATGGGAACACTCACTATTCTGCTCAGCACAGTGACTGCTCTCGCAGTCACACTGTGATGGGAACACTCACTATTCTGCTCTGCACAGTGACTGCTCTCACAGTCGCACTGTGATGGGAACACTCACTATTCTGCTCAGCAAAGTGAGAGCTCTAAGTCACACTGTGAAGGGAACACCCACTATTCTGCTCAGCACATTGACAGCTCTCAGTCACACTGTGATGAAAACACTTACTATTCTGCTCAGCACAGTGACTGCTCTCACAGTCACACTGTGATGGGAACACTCACTATTCTGCTCAGCACAGTGACAGCTCTCAGTTACACTGTGACGGGAACACTCACTATTCTGCTCAGCACAGTGACTGCTCTTAGTCACACTGTGGCGGGAACATTCACTATTCTGCTCAGCACAGTGACTGTTTCAGTCACACTGTGATGGGAACACTCACTATTCTGCTCAGCACAGTGACTGCTCTTAGCCATACTGTGATTGGAACACTCACTATTCTGCTCAGCACAGTGACTGCTCTCACAGTCACACTGTGATGGGAACACTCACTATTCTGCTCAGCACAGTGACTGCTCTCAGTCACACTGTGGCGGGAACACTCACTATTCTGCTCAGCACAGTGACTGCTCTCACAGTCACACTGTAAAAGAAACACTCACTATTCTGCTCTGCACAGTGACTCCTCTCGCAGTCACACTGTGATGGGAACACTCACTATTCTGCTCAGCACAGTGACAGCTCTCAGTCACACTGTGATGGGAACACTCACTATTCTGCTCTACACAGTGAATGCTCTCAGTCACACTGTGGCGGGAACTTTCACTATTCTGCTCTGCACAATGACAGCTCTCAGTCACACTGTGATGGGAACACTCACTATTCTGCTCAACACAGTGACAGCTCTCAGTTACACTGTGATGTGAACACTCACTATTCTGCTCTGCACAGTGAATGCTCTCGCAGTCAAACTGTGATGGGAACACTCACTATTCTGCTTAGCACAGTGACAGCTCTCAGTCACACTGTGATGGGAACACTCACTATTCTGCTCTGCACAGTGAATGCTCTCAGTCACACTGTGGCGGGAACTTTCACTATTCTGCTCTGCACAATGACAGCTCTCAGTCACACTGTGATGGGAACACTCACTATTCTGCTCAGCACAGTGACAGCTCTCAGTTACACTGTGATATGAACACTCATTATTCTGCTCTGCACAGTGAATGCTCTCGCAGTCACACTGTGATGGGAACATTCACTATTCTGCTCAGCACCGTGACTGATCTCAGTCACACTGTGGCGGGAACATTCACTATTCTGCTCAGCACAGTGACTGCAGTCACAGTCACACTGTAAAGGAAACACTCACTATTCTGCTCAGCCAAGTGACTGCTCTCAGTCACACTGTGATGGGAACACTCACTATTCTGCTCAGCACTGTGACTGCTCTCGGTCACACAGTGATGTGAACACTCACTATTCTGCTCAGCACACTGACAGCTCTCAGTCACACTGTGATGGGAACACTCACTATTCTGCTCAGCACAGTGACTGCTCTTAGCCATACTGTGATTCGAACACTCACTATTCTGCTCAGCACAGTGACTGCAGTCACAGTCACACTGTAAAGGAAACACTCACTATTCTGCTCAGCCAAGTGACTGCTCTCAGTCACACTGTGATGGGAACACTAACTATTCTGCTCAGCACTGTGACTGCTCTCGGTCACACAGTGATGTGAACACTCACTATTCTGCTCAGCACACTGACAGCTCTCAGTCACACTGTGATGGGAACACTCACTATTCTGCTCTGCACAGTGTATGCTCTCGCAGTCACACTGTGATGGGAACACTCACTATTCTGCTCAGCACAGTGACTGCTCTCAGTCACACTGTGGCGGGAACATTCACTATTCTGCTCAGCACAGTGACTGCTCTCACAGTCACACTGTGATGGAAACACTTAATATTCTGCTCTGCACAGTGACTGCTCTCAGTCACACTGTGATGGGAACACTCACTATTCTGCTCAGCACAGTGACTGCTCTCAGTCACACAGTGATGTGAACACTCACTATTCTGCTCAGCACAGTGAGAGCTCTCAGTCACACTGTGACGAGAAACACTCACTATTCTGCTCAGCACAGTTTATGCTCTCACAGTCACATTGTGATGGGAACACTCATTATTCTGCTCAGCACAGTGACTGCTCTCACAGTCACACTGTGATGGGAACACTCACTCTTGTGCTCAGCAAAGTGAATGCTCTCGCAGTCACACTGTGATGGGAACACTCACTATTCTGCTCTGCACAGTGACTGCTCTCACAGTCGCACTGTGATGGGAACACTCACTATTCTGCTCAGCAAAGTGAGAGCTCTAAGTCACACTGTGAAGGGAACACCCACTATTCTGCTCAGCACATTGACAGCTCTCAGTCACACTGTGATGAAAACACTTACTATTCTGCTCAGCACAGTGACTGCTCTCACAGTCACACTGTGATGGGAACACTCACTATTCTGCTCAGCACAGTGACAGCTCTCAGTTACACTGTGACGGGAACACTCACTATTCTGCTCAGCACAGTGACTGCTCTTAGTCACACTGTGGCGGGAACATTCACTATTCTGCTCAGCACAGTGACTGTTTCAGTCACACTGTGATGGGAACACTCACTATTCTGCTCAGCACAGTGACTGCTCTTAGCCATACTGTGATTGGAACACTCACTATTCTGCTCAGCACAGTGACTGCTCTCACAGTCACACTGTGATGGGAACACTCACTATTCTGCTCAGCACAGTGACTGCTCTCAGTCACACTGTGGCGGGAACACTCACTATTCTGCTCAGCACAGTGACTGCTCTCACAGTCACACTGTAAAAGAAACACTCACTATTCTGCTCTGCACAGTGACTGCTCTCGCAGTCACACTGTGATGGGAACACTCACTATTCTGCTCAGCACAGTGACAGCTCTCAGTCACACTGTGATGGG
Organism: Crossaster papposus; assembly: GCA_037893245.1. NCBI lineage: Eukaryota > Metazoa > Echinodermata > Asteroidea > Velatida > Solasteridae > Crossaster > Crossaster papposus. Next base: position 3,306,379 of record JBAIAA010000630.1, read on the forward strand.
AACACTCACTATTCTGCTCTACACAGTGAATGCTCTCAGTCACACTGTGGCGGGAACTTTCACTATTCTGCTCTGCACAATGACAGCTCTCAGTCACACTGTGATGGGAACACTCACTATTCTGCTCAACACAGTGACAGCTCTCAGTTACACTGTGATGTGAACACTCACTATTCTGCTCTGCACAGTGAATGCTCTCGCAGTCAAACTGTGATGGGAACACTCACTATTCTGCTCAGCACAGTGACTGGTCTCAGTCACACTGTGGCGGGAACATTCACTATTCTGCTCAGCACAGTGACTGTTTCAGTCACACTGTGATGGGAACACTCACTATTCTGCTCAGCACAGTGACTGCTCTTAGCCATACTGTGATTGGAACACTCACTATTCTGCTCAGCACAGTGAATGCAGTCACAGTCACACTGTAAAGGAAACACTCACTATTCTGCTCAGCCAAGTGACTGCTCTCAGTCACACTGTGGCGGGAACACTCACTATTCTGCTCAGCACAGTGACTGCTCTCACAGTCACACTGTAAAAGAAACACTCACTATTCTGCTCTGCACAGTGAATGCTCTCGCAGTCACACTGTGATGGGAACACTCACTATTCTGCCCAGCACAGTTTATGCTCTCACAGTCACATTGTGATGGGAACACTCATTATTCTGCTCAGCACAGTGACTGCTCTCACAGTCACACTGTGATGGGAACACTCACTATTCTGCTCTGCACAGTGACTGCTCTCACAGTCGCACTGTGATGGGAACACTCACTATTCTGCTCAGCAAAGTGAGAGCTCTAAGTCACACTGTGAAGGGAACACCCACTATTCTGCTCAGCACATTGACAGCTCTCAGTCACACTGTGATGAAAACACTTACTATTCTGCTCAGCACAGTGACTGCTCTCACAGTCACACTGTGATGGGAACACTCACTATTCTGCTCAGCACAGTGACAGCTCTCAGTTACACTGTGACGGGAACACTCACTATTCTGCTCAGCACAGTGACTGCTCTTAGTCACACTGTGGCGGGAACATTCACTATTCTGCTCAGCACAGTGACTGTTTCAGTCACACTGTGATGGGAACACTCACTATTCTGCTCAGCACAGTGACTGCTCTTAGCCATACTGTGATTGGAACACTCACTATTCTGCTCAGCACAGTGACTGCTCTCACAGTCACACTTTGATGGGAACACTCACTATTCTGCTCAGCACAGTGACTGCTCTCAGTCACACTGTGGCGGGAACACTCACTATTCTGCTCAGCACAGTGACTGCTCTCACAGTCACACTGTAAAAGAAACACTCACTATTCTGCTCTGCACAGTGACTGCTCTCGCAGTCACACTGTGATGGGAACACTCACTATTCTGCTCAGCACAGTGACAGCTCTCAGTCACACTGTGATGGGAACACTCACTATTCTGCTCTACACAGTGAATGCTCTCAGTCACACTGTGGCGGGAACTTTCACTATTCTGCTCTGCACAATGACAGCTCTCAGTCACACTGTGATGGGAACACTCACTATTCTGCTCAACACAGTGACAGCTCTCAGTTACACTGTGATGTGAACACTCACTATTCTGCTCTGCACAGTGAATGCTCTCGCAGTCAAACTGTGATGGGAACACTCACTATTCTGCTCAGCACAGTGACTGGTCTCAGTCACACTGTGGCGGGAACATTCACTATTCTGCTCAGCACAGTGACTGTTTCAGTCACACTGTGATGGGAACACTCACTATTCTGCTCAGCACAGTGACTGCTCTTAGCCATACTGTGATTGGAACACTCACTATTCTGCTCAGCACAGTGACTACAGTCACAGTCACACTGTAAAGGAAACACTCACTATTCTGCTCAGCCAAGTGACTGCTCTCAGTCACACTGTGGCGGGAACACTCACTATTCTGCTCAGCACAGTGACTGCTCTCACAGTCACACTGTAAAAGAAACACTCACTATTCTGCTCTGCACAGTGAATGCTCTCGCAGTCACACTGTGATGGGAACACTCACTATTCTGCTCAGCACAGTTTATGCTCTCACAGTCACATTGTGATGGGAACACTCATTATTCTGCTCAGCACAGTGACTGCTCTCACAGTCACACTGTGATGGGAACACTCACTATTCTGCTCTGCACAGTGACTGCTCTCACAGTCGCACTGTGATGGGAACACTCACTATTCTGCTCAGCAAAGTGAGAGCTCTAAGTCACACTGTGAAGGGAACACCCACTATTCTGCTCAGCACATTGACAGCTCTCAGTCACACTGTGATGAAAACACTTACTATTCTGCTCAGCACAGTGACTGCTCTCACAGTCACACTGTGATGGGAACACTCACTATTCTGCTCAGCACAGTGACAGCTCTCAGTTACACTGTGACGGGAACACTCACTATTCTGCTCAGCACAGTGACTGCTCTTAGTCACACTGTGGCGGGAACATTCACTATTCTGCTCAGCACAGTGACTGTTTCAGTCACACTGTGATGGGAACACTCACTATTCTGCTCAGCACAGTGACTGCTCTTAGCCATACTGTGATTGGAACACTCACTATTCTGCTCAGCACAGTGACTGCTCTCACAGTCACACTGTGATGAGAACACTCACTATTCTGCTCAGCACAGTGACTGCTCTCAGTCACACTGTGGCGGGAACACTCACTATTCTGCTCAGCACAGTGAGTGCTCTCACAGTCACACTGTAAAAGAAACACTCACTATTCTGCTCTGCACAGTGACTGCTCTCGCAGTCACACTGTGATGGGAACACTCACTATTCTGCTCAGCACAGTGACAGCTCTCAGTCACACTGTGATGGGAACACTCACTATTCTGCTCTACACAGTGAATGCTCTCAGTCACACTGTGGCGGGAACTTTCACTATTCTGCTCTGCACAATGACAGCTCTCAGTCACACTGTGATGGGAACACTCACTATTCTGCTCAACACAGTGACAGCTCTCAGTTACACTGTGATGTGAACACTCACTATTCTGCTCTGCACAGTGAATGCTCTCGCAGTCAAACTGTGATGGGAACACTCACTATTCTGCTCAGCACAGTGACTGGTCTCAGTCACACTGTGGCGGGAACATTCACTATTCTGCTCAGCACAGTGACTGTTTCAGTCACACTGTGATGGGAACACTCACTATTCTGCTCAGCACAGTGACTGCTCTTAGCCATACTGTGATTGGAACACTCACTATTCTGCTCAGCACAGTGACTGCAGTCACAGTCACACTGTAAAGGAAACACTCACTATTCTGCTCAGCCAAGTGACTGCTCTCAGTCACACTGTGGCGGGAACACTCACTATTCTGCTCAGCACAGTGACTGCTCTCACAGTCACACTGTAAAAGAAACACTCACTATTCTGCTCTGCACAGTGAATGCTCTCGCAGTCACACTGTGATGGGAACACTCACTATTCTGCTCAGCACAGTGACAGCTCTCAGTCACACTGTGATGGGAACACTCACTATTCTGCTCTACACAGTGAATGCTCTCAGTCACACTGTGGCGGGAACTTTCACTATTCTGCTCTGCACAATGACAGCTCTCAGTCACACTGTGATGGGAACACTCACTATTCTGCTCAGCACAGTGACAGCTCTCAGTCACACTGTGATGGGAACACTCACTATTCTGCTCTGCACAGTGAATGCTCTCAGTCACACTGTGGCGGGAACTTTCACTATTCTGCTCTGCACAATGACAGCTCTCAGTCACACTGTGATGGGAACACTCACTATTCTGCTCAGCACAGTGACAGCTCTCAGTTACACTGTGATATGAACACTCACTATTCTGCTCTGCACAGTGAATGCTCTCGCAGTCACACTGTGATGGGAACATTCACTATTCTGCTCAGCACCGTGACTGATCTCAGTCACACTGTGGCGCGAACATTCACTATTCTGCTCAGCACAGTGACTGCAGTCACAGTCACACTGTAAAGGAAACACTCACTATTCTGCTCAGCCAAGTGACTGCTCTCAGTCACACTGTGATGGGAACACTCACTATTCTGCTCAGCACTGTGACTGCAGTCACAGTCACACTGTAAAGGAAACACTCACTATTCTGCTCAGCCAAGTGACTGCTCTCAGTCACACTGTGATGGGAACACTCACTATTCTGCTCAGCACTGTGACTGCTCTCGGTCACACAGTGATGTGAACACTCACTATTCTGCTCAGCACACTGACAGCTCTCAGTCACACTGTGATGGGAACACTCACTATTCTGCTCTGCACAGTGTATGCTCTCGCAGTCACACTGTGGCGGGAACATTCACTATTCTGCTCAGCACAGTGACTGCTCTCACAGTCACACTGTGATGGAAACACTTAATATTCTGCTCTGCACAGTGACTGCTCTCAGTCACACTGTGATGGGAACACTCACTATTCTGCTCAGCACAGTGACTGCTCTCAGTCACACAGTGATGTGAACAATCACTATTCTGCTCAGCACAGTGACTGCTCTCACAGTCACACTTTGATGGGAACACTCACTATTCTGCTCAGCACAGTGACTGCTCTCAGTCACACTGTGGCGGGAACACTCACTATTCTGCTCAGCACAGTGACTGCTCTCACAGTCACACTGTAAAAGAAACACTCACTATTCTGCTCTGCACAGTGACTGCTCTCGCAGTCACACTGTGATGGGAACACTCACTATTCTGCTCAGCACAGTGACAGCTCTCAGTCACACTGTGATGGGAACACTCACTATTCTGCTCTACACAGTGAATGCTCTCAGTCACACTGTGGCGGGAACTTTCACTATTCTGCTCTGCACAATGACAGCTCTCAGTCACACTGTGATGGGAACACTCACTATTCTGCTCAACACAGTGACAGCTCTCAGTTACACTGTGATGTGAACACTCACTATTCTGCTCTGCACAGTGAATGCTCTCGCAGTCAAACTGTGATGGGAACACTCACTATTCTGCTCAGCACAGTGACTGGTCTCAGTCACACTGTGGCGGGAACATTCACTATTCTGCTCAGCACAGTGACTGTTTCAGTCACACTGTGATGGGAACACTCACTATTCTGCTCAGCACAGTGACTGCTCTTAGCCATACTGTGATTGGAACACTCACTATTCTGCTCAGCACAGTGACTACAGTCACAGTCACACTGTAAAGGAAACACTCACTATTCTGCTCAGCCAAGTGACTGCTCTCAGTCACACTGTGGCGGGAACACTCACTATTCTGCTCAGCACAGTGACTGCTCTCACAGTCACACTGTAAAAGAAACACTCACTATTCTGCTCTGCACAGTGAATGCTCTCGCAGTCACACTGTGATGGGAACACTCACTATTCTGCTCAGCACAGTTTATGCTCTCACAGTCACATTGTGATGGGAACACTCATTATTCTGCTCAGCACAGTGACTGCTCTCACAGTCACACTGTGATGGGAACACTCACTATTCTGCTCTGCACAGTGACTGCTCTCACAGTCGCACTGTGATGGGAACACTCACTATTCTGCTCAGCAAAGTGAGAGCTCTAAGTCACACTGTGAAGGGAACACCCACTATTCTGCTCAGCACATTGACAGCTCTCAGTCACACTGTGATGAAAACACTTACTATTCTGCTCAGCACAGTGACTGCTCTCACAGTCACACTGTGATGGGAACACTCACTATTCTGCTCAGCACAGTGACAGCTCTCAGTTACACTGTGACGGGAACACTCACTATTCTGCTCAGCACAGTGACTGCTCTTAGTCACACTGTGGCGGGAACATTCACTATTCTGCTCAGCACAGTGACTGTTTCAGTCACACTGTGATGGGAACACTCACTATTCTGCTCAGCACAGTGACTGCTCTTAGCCATACTGTGATTGGAACACTCACTATTCTGCTCAGCACAGTGACTGCTCTCACAGTCACACTGTGATGAGAACACTCACTATTCTGCTCAGCACAGTGACTGCTCTCAGTCACACTGTGGCGGGAACACTCACTATTCTGCTCAGCACAGTGAGTGCTCTCACAGTCACACTGTAAAAGAAACACTCACTATTCTGCTCTGCACAGTGACTGCTCTCGCAGTCACACTGTGATGGGAACACTCACTATTCTGCTCAGCACAGTGACAGCTCTCAGTCACACTGTGATGGGAACACTCACTATTCTGCTCTACACAGTGAATGCTCTCAGTCACACTGTGGCGGGAACTTTCACTATTCTGCTCTGCACAATGACAGCTCTCAGTCACACTGTGATGGGAACACTCACTATTCTGCTCAACACAGTGACAGCTCTCAGTTACACTGTGATGTGAACACTCACTATTCTGCTCTGCACAGTGAATGCTCTCGCAGTCAAACTGTGATGGGAACACTCACTATTCTGCTCAGCACAGTGACTGGTCTCAGTCACACTGTGGCGGGAACATTCACTATTCTGCTCAGCACAGTGACTGTTTCAGTCACACTGTGATGGGAACACTCACTATTCTGCTCAGCACAGTGACTGCTCTTAGCCATACTGTGATTGGAACACTCACTATTCTGCTCAGCACAGTGACTGCAGTCACAGTCACACTGTAAAGGAAACACTCACTATTCTGCTCAGCCAAGTGACTGCTCTCAGTCACACTGTGGCGGGAACACTCACTATTCTGCTCAGCACAGTGACTGCTCTCACAGTCACACTGTAAAAGAAACACTCACTATTCTGCTCTGCACAGTGAATGCTCTCGCAGTCACACTGTGATGGGAACACTCACTATTCTGCTCAGCACAGTGACAGCTCTCAGTCACACTGTGATGGGAACACTCACTATTCTGCTCTACACAGTGAATGCTCTCAGTCACACTGTGGCGGGAACTTTCACTATTCTGCTCTGCACAATGACAGCTCTCAGTCACACTGTGATGGGAACACTCACTATTCTGCTCAGCACAGTGACAGCTCTCAGTCACACTGTGATGGGAACACTCACTATTCTGCTCTGCACAGTGAATGCTCTCAGTCACACTGTGGCGGGAACTTTCACTATTCTGCTCTGCACAATGACAGCTCTCAGTCACACTGTGATGGGAACACTCACTATTCTGCTCAGCACAGTGACAGCTCTCAGTTACACTGTGATATGAACACTCACTATTCTGCTCTGCACAGTGAATGCTCTCGCAGTCACACTGTGATGGGAACATTCACTATTCTGCTCAGCACCGTGACTGATCTCAGTCACACTGTGGCGCGAACATTCACTATTCTGCTCAGCACAGTGACTGCAGTCACAGTCACACTGTAAAGGAAACACTCACTATTCTGCTCAGCCAAGTGACTGCTCTCAGTCACACTGTGATGGGAACACTCACTATTCTGCTCAGCACTGTGACTGCAGTCACAGTCACACTGTAAAGGAAACACTCACTATTCTGCTCAGCCAAGTGACTGCTCTCAGTCACACTGTGATGGGAACACTCACTATTCTGCTCAGCACTGTGACTGCTCTCGGTCACACAGTGATGTGAACACTCACTATTCTGCTCAGCACACTGACAGCTCTCAGTCACACTGTGATGGGAACACTCACTATTCTGCTCTGCACAGTGTATGCTCTCGCAGTCACACTGTGGCGGGAACATTCACTATTCTGCTCAGCACAGTGACTGCTCTCACAGTCACACTGTGATGGAAACACTTAATATTCTGCTCTGCACAGTGACTGCTCTCAGTCACACTGTGATGGGAACACTCACTATTCTGCTCAGCACAGTGACTGCTCTCAGTCACACAGTGATGTGAACAATCACTATTCTGCTCAGCACAGTGAGAGCTCTCAGTCACACTGTGACGGGAAACACTCACTATTCTGCTCAGCACAGTTTATGCTCTCACAGTCACATTGTGATGGGAACACTCATTATTCTGCTCAGCACAGTGACTGCTCTCACAGTCACACTGTGATGGGAACAATCACTCTTGTGCTCAGCAAAGTGAATGCTCTCGCAGTCACACTGTGATGGGAACACTCACTATTCTGCTCTGCACAGTGACTGCTCTCACAGTCGCACTGTGATGGGAACACTCACTATTCTGCTCAGCAAAGTGAGAGCTCTAAGTCACACTGTGAAGGGAACACCCACTATTCTGCTCAGCACATTGACAGCTCTCAGTCACACTGTGATGAAAACACTTACTATTCTGCTCAGCACAGTGACTGCTCTCAGTTACACTGTGACGGGAACACTCACTATTCTGCTCAGCACAGTGACTGCTCTTAGTCACACTGTGGCGGGAACATTCACTATTCTGCTCAGCACAGTGACTGTTTCAGTCACACTGTGATGGGAACACTCACTATTCTGCTCAGCACAGTGACTGCTCTTAGCCATACTGTGATTGGAACACTCGCTATTCTGCTCAGCACAGTGACTGCTCTCACAGTCACACTGTGATGGGAACACTCACTATTCTGCTCAGCACAGTGACTGCTCTCAGTCACACTGTGGCGGGAACACTCACTATTCTGCTCAGCACAGTGACTGCTCTCACAGTCACACTGTAAAAGAAACACTCACTATTCTGCTCTGCACAGTGACTGCTCTCGCAGTCACACTGTGATGGGAACACTCACTATTCTGCTCAGCACAGTGACTGTTTCAGTCACACTGTGATGGGAACACTCACTATTCTGCTCAGCACAGTGACTGCTCTTAGCCATACTGTGATTGGAACACTCACTATTCTGCTCAGCACAGTGACAGCTCTCAGTCACACTGTGGCGGGAACATTCACTATTCTGCTCAGCACAGTGACTGCTCTCACAGTCACACTGTGATGGAAACACTTAATATTCTGCTCTGCACAGTGACTGCGTGACTGCTCTCAGTCACACTGTGATGGGAACACTCACTATTCTGCTCAGCACAGTGACTGCTCTCAGTCACACAGTGATGTGAACACTCACTATTCTGCTCAGCACAGTGAGAGCTCTCACCCAGCTAACAATCGGACGTTTTCTGAACGTTTTTTTAACGTTTTAAATTGGTTTTTTAAACGTTCAAAAAAAACGTTTTGTATACGTTTTTTTGTGGTAGGTTTTGGACGTTTAAAAAACGTTTTTATTGAACGTTTAAAAAAACAATTTAAAACGTTTAAAAAACCAATTTAAAACCTTGTCTCGTATTCGTTTTCCACTCACTATTCTGCTCAGCACAGTGACAGCTCTCAGTCACACTGTGGCGGGAACATTCACTATTCTGCTCAGCACAGTGACTGCTCTCACAGTCACACTGTGATGGGAACACTCACTATTCTGCTCAGCACAGTGACTGCTCTCAGTCACACTGTGGCGGGAACACTCACTATTCTGCTCAGCACAGTGACTGCTCTCACAGTCACACTGTAAAAGAAACACTCACTATTCTGCTCTGCACAGTGACTGCTCTCGCAGTCACACTGTGATGGGAACACTCACTATTCTGCTCAGCACAGTGACTGTTTCAGTCACACTGTGATGGGAACACTCACTATTCTGCTCAGCACAGTGACTGCTCTTAGCCATACTGTGATTGGAACACTCACTATTCTGCTCAGCACAGTGACAGCTCTCAGTCACACTGTGGCGGGAACATTCACTATTCTGCTCAGCACAGTGACTGCTCTCACAGTCACACTGTGATGGAAACACTTAATATTCTGCTCTGCACAGTGACTGCGTGACTGCTCTCAGTCACACTGTGATGGGAACACTCACTATTCTGCTCAGCACAGTGACTGCTCTCAGTCACACAGTGATGTGAACACTCACTATTCTGCTCAGCACAGTGAGAGCTCTCACCCAGCTAACAATCGGACGTTTTCTGAACGTTTTTTTAACGTTTTAAATTGGTTTTTTAAACGTTCAAAAAAAACGTTTTGTATACGTTTTTTTGTGGTAGGTTTTGGACGTTTAAAAAACGTTTTTATTGAACGTTTAAAAAACCAATTTAAAACGTTTAAAAAACCAATTTAAAACCTTGTCTCGTATTCGTTTTCCAGACCAGCTCTCCAGAAAACATTTAGACGTTTAGAAAACCTTTTAAGAACGTTTAGAAAACCTTTAAGAACGTCTAGAAAACCTTTTAAGAACGTTTAGAAAACCCTTTAAGAACGTCTACACTGCAAAAACTGTGGTGTTAAATTGTACACCAATGGTGTAAAATGTGATTATTTCCTGGTGTTTATTTTGGGCATATTGTACATAATAACTGCATGGACAAATTACGTAATGAAATATTACAAAGAACTGACTTATTACACATTACACATCCATATACAATAATAATCTATTCCTACTGAATACGTACTACACACATAGCCATTGCCGTTGTTAGTTTTATACTACGCTTTTTTGTCCACGACGAAGTCGCAGCTAGTTTTTATGAATAATGTCAAAATTTGAAAACGAATAAAATGTAACGCGAATTTTTAACTATGTTTGCACAAAAATCAAAATTCAATCATGGAATCGTTTAAATAATTACATATGGTAAAATAAATGGGTTTTTGAACTAAATACAACAATTTAACATCGACTATTGTTAACATATACCATAATTCCTTATCGACCAATCAGAGGGCTTTATTTCACACACGCATGCGCACTAGGTCAAATTTAACACCAAAAGTACGTAACACCAGTACTTGATTTGAAACTAATACTTCAAGAATCATTTTACTTCATTTTAACACCAATGTTCATTCCAAAAGATTAAAAAAACATTGGTGTTAAAATTGTAACACCACAGTTTTTGCAGTGCCTTTTTTAGGACGTCTAGAAAACCTTTAGACGTTTAAAAAACCTTTTAAGAACGTCTAGAAAACCTTTTAAAAACGTTCAAAAAACCTTTTAAGAACGTTCAGAAAACCTTTTAAGAACGTCTAGAAAACCTTTTAAGAACGTTCAGAAAACCTATTCAGAACGTTCAGAAAACCTTTCAAGAACATCCAACATAGCGTTTGAATATAAACGATGGCATGCACGCTGTACGTAGGCGGCCAGCCAGGCCGCGCCGGCGCACCGCATGATATCGATGTCACAAAATATAACAATTACGTACATCAACGACGTCGACGACGACCATATGGGCCACACGATGAGGATGACGATCATGATCATCATCATAATCATAATCATCATCGATCATCATAATCATAATCATCATCATAATCACCATCATTAGGCTACTCAATTTAATCATCAAAATAATAATCATATTAAATCATAATATTAAAAAACAATAATTAATTACAATTAGTTTTTATTTGACTTGGACGTAAAGAAAACGTTTTTTAAACGTCCAGAAAAAAAATCGTCTTTTTCAAACGTTTCGTAAACGTTTTGTAAACGTTTTAAAAAAACCTTTGCTTTGGGGCAAATATTAGGTCAAAATTAGATGTTCTCCAAACGTTTTTTAAACGTTTGTTAAAAATCAAGACGTAGCGGACGTTTAAAAAACGTTTTTTAAACGTTTATTTAGGACGAAGACCTAGCGGGCCTAATTAAACGTTTAAATAACGTTTTTTAAACGTTTATTTAGGACGAAGACCTAGCGGACCTACTTAAACGTTTAAAAAACGTTTTTTAAACGTTTTGTGTTTGCTGGGCAGTCACACTGTGACGGGAAACACTCACTATTCTGCTCAGCACAGTTTATGCTCTCACAGTCACATTGTGATGGGAACACTCATTATTCTGCTCAGCACAGTGACTGCTCTCACAGTCACACTGTGATGGGAACACTCACTCTTGTGCTCAGCAAAGTGATTGCTCTCGCAGTCACACTGTGATGGGAACACTCACTATTCTACTCTGCACAGTGACTGCTCTCACAGTCACACTGTGATGGAAACACTCATTGTTCTGCTTAGCACACTGCCAGCTCTCAGTCACACTGTGATGGAAACACTTAATATTCTGCTCTGCACAGTGACTGCTCTCAGTCACACTGTGATGGGAACACTCACTATTCTGCTCAGCACAGTGACTGCTTTCAGTCACACAGTGATGTGAACACTCACTATTCTGCTTAGCACAGTGAGAGCTCTCAGTCACACTGTGACGGGAAACACTCACTATTCTGCTCAGCACAGTTTATGCTCTCACAGTCATATTGTGATGGGAAAACTCATTATTCTGCTCAGCACAGTGACTGCTCTCACAGTCACACTGTGATGGGAACACTCACTCTTGTGCTCAGCAAAGTGAATGCTCTTGCAGTCACACTGTGATGGGAACACTCACTATTCTGCTCTGCACAGTGACTGCTCTCACAGTCGCACTGTGATGGAAACACTCACTATTCTGCTCAGCAGAGTGATTGCTCTCGGTAACACTGTAATGGGAACACTCACTATTCTGCTCAGCAAAGTGAGAGCTCTAAGTCACACTGTGAAGGGAACACCCACTATTCTGCTCAGCACATTGACAGCTCTCAGTCACACTGTGATGAAAACACTTACTATTCTGCTCAGCACAGTGACTGCTCTCACAGTCACACTGTGATGGGAACACTCACTATTCTGCTCAGCACAGTGACTGCTCTCACAGTCACACTGTGATGGAAACACTTAATATTCTGCTCTGCACAGTGACTGCGTGACTGCTCTCAGTCACACTGTGATGGGAACACTCACTATTCTGCTCAGCACAGTGACTGCTCTCAGTCACACAGTGATGTGAACACTCACTATTCTGCTCAGCACAGTGAGAGCTCTCAGTCACACTGTGACGGGAAACACTCACTATTCTGCTCAGCACAGTTTATGCTCTCACAGTCACATTGTGATGGGAACACTCACTCTTGTGCTCAGCAAAGTGATTGCTCTCGCAGTCACACTGTGATGGGAACACTCACTATTCTACTCTGCACAGTGACTGCTCTCACAGTCACACTGTGATAGAAACACTTAATATTCTGCTCTGCACAGTGACTGCTCTCAGTCACACTGTGATGGGAACACTCACTATTCTGCTCAGCACAGTGACAGCCCTCAGTCACACTGTGATGGGAACACTCACTATTCTGCTCTGGACAGTGAATGCTCTCGCAGTCACACTGTGATGGGAACACTCACTATTCTGCTCAGCACAGTGACTGCTCTCAGTCACACTGTGGCGGGAACACTCACTATTCTGCTCAGCACAGTGACTGCTCTCACAGTCACACTGTAAAAGAAACACTCACTATTCTGCTCTGCACAGTGACTGCTCTCGCAGTCACACTGTGATGGGAACACTCACTATTCTGCTCAGCACAGTGACTGTTTCAGTCACACTGTGATGGGAACACTCACTATTCTGCTCAGCACAGTGACTGCTCTTAGCCATACTGTGATTGGAACACTCACTATTCTGCTCAGCACAGTGACAGCTCTCAGTCACACTGTGGCGGGAACATTCACTATTCTGCTCAGCACAGTGACTGCTCTCACAGTCACACTGTGATGGAAACACTTAATATTCTGCTCTGCACAGTGACTGCGTGACTGCTCTCAGTCACACTGTGATGGGAACACTCACTATTCTGCTCAGCACAGTGACTGCTCTCAGTCACACAGTGATGTGAACACTCACTATTCTGCTCAGCACAGTGAGAGCTCTCACCCAGCTAACAATCGGACGTTTTCTGAACGTTTTTTTAACGTTTTAAATCGGTTTTTTAAACGTTCAAAAAAAACGTTTTGTATACGTTTTTTTGTGGTAGGTTTTGGACGTTTAAAAAACGTTTTTATTGAACGTTTAAAAAACCAATTTAAAACGTTTAAAAAACCAATTTAAAACCTTGTCTCGTATTCGTTTTCCAGACCAGCTCTCCAGAAAACATTTAGACGTTTAGAAAACCTTTTAAGAACGTTTAGAAAACCTTTAAGAACGTCTAGAAAACCTTTTAAGAACGTTTAGAAAACCCTTTAAGAACGTCTACACTGCAAAAACTGTGGTGTTAAATTGTACACCAATGGTGTAAAATGTGATTATTTCCTGGTGTTTATTTTGGGCATATTGTACATAATAACTGCATGGACAAATTACGTAATGAAATATTACAAAGAACTGACTTATTACACATTACACATCCATATACAATAATAATCTATTCCTACTGAATACGTACTACACACATAGCCATTGCCGTTGTTAGTTTTATACTACGCTTTTTTGTCCACGACGAAGTCGCAGCTAGTTTTTATGAATAATGTCAAAATTTGAAAACGAATAAAATGTAACGCGAATTTTTAACTATGTTTGCACAAAAATCAAAATTCAATCATGGAATCGTTTAAATAATTACATATGGTAAAATAAATGGGTTTTTGAACTAAATACAACAATTTAACATCGACTATTGTTAACATATACCATAATTCCTTATCGACCAATCAGAGGGCTTTATTTCACACACGCATGCGCACTAGGTCAAATTTAACACCAAAAGTACGTAACACCAGTACTTGATTTGAAACTAATACTTCAAGAATCATTTTACTTCATTTTAACACCAATGTTCATTCCAAAAGATTAAAAAAACATTGGTGTTAAAATTGTAACACCACAGTTTTTGCAGTGCCTTTTTTAGGACGTCTAGAAAACCTTTAGACGTTTAAAAAACCTTTTAAGAACGTCTAGAAAACCTTTTAAAAACGTTCAAAAAACCTTTTAAGAACGTTCAGAAAACCTTTTAAGAACGTCTAGAAAACCTTTTAAGAACGTTCAGAAAACCTATTCAGAACGTTCAGAAAACCTTTCAAGAACATCCAACATAGCGTTTGAATATAAACGATGGCATGCACGCTGTACGTAGGCGGCCAGCCAGGCCGCGCCGGCGCACCGCATGATATCGATGTCACAAAATATAACAATTACGTACATCAACGACGTCGACGACGACCATATGGGCCACACGATGAGGATGACGATCATGATCATCATCATAATCATAATCATCATCGATCATCATAATCATAATCATCATCATAATCACCATCATTAGGCTACTCAATTTAATCATCAAAATAATAATCATATTAAATCATAATATTAAAAAACAATAATTAATTACAATTAGTTTTTATTTGACTTGGACGTAAAGAAAACGTTTTTTAAACGTCCAGAAAAAAAATCGTCTTTTTCAAACGTTTCGTAAACGTTTTGTAAACGTTTTAAAAAAACCTTTGCTTTGGGGCAAATATTAGGTCAAAATTAGATGTTCTCCAAACGTTTTTTAAACGTTTGTTAAAAATCAAGACGTAGCGGACGTTTAAAAAACGTTTTTTAAACGTTTATTTAGGACGAAGACCTAGCGGGCCTAATTAAACGTTTAAATAACGTTTTTTAAACGTTTATTTAGGACGAAGACCTAGCGGACCTACTTAAACGTTTAAAAAACGTTTTTTAAACGTTTTGTGTTTGCTGGGCAGTCACACTGTGACGGGAAACACTCACTATTCTGCTCAGCACAGTTTATGCTCTCACAGTCACATTGTGATGGGAACACTCATTATTCTGCTCAGCACAGTGACTGCTCTCACAGTCACACTGTGATGGGAACACTCACTCTTGTGCTCAGCAAAGTGATTGCTCTCGCAGTCACACTGTGATGGGAACACTCACTATTCTACTCTGCACAGTGACTGCTCTCACAGTCACACTGTGATGGGAACACTCATTGTTCTGCTCAGCAGAGTGATTGCTCTCGGTAACACTGTAATGGGAACACTCACTATTCTGCTCAGCAAAGTGAGAGCTCTAAGTCACACTGTGAAGGGAACACCCACTATTCTGCTCAGCACATTGACAGCTCTCAGTCACACTGTGATGAAAACACTTACTATTCTGCTCAGCACAGTGACTGCTCTCACAGTCACACTGTGATGGGAACACTCACTATTCTGCTCAGCACAGTGACTGCTCTCACAGTCACACTGTGATGGAAACACTTAATATTCTGCTCTGCACAGTGACTGCGTGACTGCTCTCAGTCACACTGTGATGGGAACACTCACTATTCTGCTCAGCACAGTGACTGCTCTCAGTCACACAGTGATGTGAACACTCACTATTCTGCTCAGCACAGTGAGAGCTCTCAGTCACACTGTGACGGGAAACACTCACTATTCTGCTCAGCACAGTTTATGCTCTCACAGTCACATTGTGATGGGAACACTCACTCTTGTGCTCAGCAAAGTGATTGCTCTCGCAGTCACACTGTGATGGGAACACTCACTATTCTACTCTGCACAATGACTGCTCTCACAGTCACACTGTGATAGAAACACTTAATATTCTGCTCTGCACAGTGACTGCTCTCAGTCACACTGTGATGGGAACACTCACTATTCTGCTCAGCACAGTGACAGCCCTCAGTCACACTGTGATGGGAACACTCACTATTCTGCTCTGGACAGTGAATGCTCTCGCAGTCACACTGTGATGGGAACACTCTCTATTCTGCTCAGCACAGTGACTGCTCTCACAGTCACACTGTGATGGGAACACTCATTGTTCTGCTCAGCACAGTGACAGCTCTCAGTCACACTGTGATGTGAACACTCACTATTCTGCTCAGCACAGTGACAGCTCTCAGTCACATTGTGATGGAAACACTCACTATTCTGCTCAGCACAGTGACTGCTCTCACAGTCACACTGTAAAGAAAACACTCACTATTCTGCTCTGCACAGTGACTGCTCTCGCAGTCACACTGTGATGGGAACACGCACTATTCTGCTCAGCACAGTGACAGCTCTCAGTCACACTGTGATGGGAACACTCACTATTCTGCTCTGCACAGTGAATGCTCTCAGTCACACTGTGGCGGGAACTTTCACTATTCTGCTCTGCACAATGACAGCTCTCAGTCACACTGTGATGGGAACACTCACTATTCTGCTCAGCACAGTGACTGGTCTCAGTCACACTGTGGCGGGAACATTCACTATTCTGCTCAGCACAATGACTGTTTCAGTCACACTGTGATGGGAACACTCACTATTCTGCTCAGCACAGTGACTGCTCTTAGCCATACTGTGATTGGAACACTCACTATTCTGCTCAGCACAATGACTGCTCTCACAATCACACTGTAAAGGAAACACTCACTATTCTGCTCAGCCAAGTGACTGCTCTCAGTCACACTGTGATGGGAACACTCACTATTATGCTCAGCACTGTGACTGCTCTCGGTCACACAGTGATGTGAACACTCACTATTCTGCTCAGCACACTGACAGCTCTCAGTCACACTGTGATGGGAACACTCACTATTCTGCTCAGCACAGTGACTGCTCTCAGTCACACTGTGGCGGGAACATTCACTATTCTGCTCAGCACAGTGACTGCTCTCACAGTCACACTGTGATGGGAACACTCACTCTTGTGCTCAGCACAGTGACTGCTCTCACAGTCACACTGTGATGGAAACACTTAATATTCTGCTCTGCACAGTGACTGCTCTCAGTCACACTGTGATGGGAACACTCACTATTCTGCTCTGCACAGTGAATGCTCTCAGTCACACTGTGGCGGGAACTTTCACTATTCTGCTCTGCACAATGACAGCTCTCAGTCACACTGTGATGGGAACACTCACTATTCTGCTCAGCACAGTGACAGCTCTCAGTTACACTGTGATGTGAACACTCACTATTCTGCTCTGCACAGTGAATGCTCTCGCAGTCACACTGTGATGGGAACACTCACTATTCTGCTCAGCACAGTGACTGGTCTCAGTCACACTGTGGCGGGAACATTCACTATTCTGCTCAGCACAGTGACTGCTCTCACAGTCACACTGTGATGGAAACACTTATTATTCTGCTCTGCACAGTGACTGCTCTCAGTCACACTGTGATGGGAACACTCACTATTCTGCTCAGCACAGTGACAGCCCTCAGTCACACTGTGATGGGAACACTCACTATTCTGCTCTGGACAGTGAATGCTCTCGCAGTCACACTGTGATGGGAACACTCTCTATTCTGCTCAGCACAGTTTATGCTCTCACAGTCACATTGTGATGGGAAAACTCATTATTCTGCTCAGCACAGTGACTGCTCTCACAGTCACACTGTGATGGGAACACTCACTCTTGTGCTCAGCAAAGTGAATGCTCTTGCAGTCACACTGTGATGGGAACACTCACTATTCTGCTCTGCACAGTGACTGCTCTCACAGTCGCACTGTGATGGAAACACTCACTATTCTGCTCAGCAGAGTGATTGCTCTCGGTAACACTGTAATGGGAACACTCACTATTCTGCTCAGCAAAGTGAGAGCTCTAAGTCACACTGTGAAGGGAACACCCACTATTCTGCTCAGCACATTGACAGCTCTCAGTCACACTGTGATGAAAACACTTACTATTCTGCTCAGCACAGTGACTGCTCTCACAGTCACACTGTGATGGGAACACTCACTATTCTGCTCAGCACAGTGACTGCTCTCACAGTCACACTGTGATGGAAACACTTAATATTCTGCTCTGCACAGTGACTGCGTGACTGCTCTCAGTCACACTGTGATGGGAACACTCACTATTCTGCTCAGCACAGTGACTGCTCTCAGTCACACAGTGATGTGAACACTCACTATTCTGCTCAGCACAGTGAGAGCTCTCAGTCACACTGTGACGGGAAACACTCACTATTCTGCTCAGCACAGTTTATGCTCTCACAGTCACATTGTGATGGGAACACTCACTCTTGTGCTCAGCAAAGTGATTGCTCTCGCAGTCACACTGTGATGGGAACACTCACTATTCTACTCTGCACAGTGACTGCTCTCACAGTCACACTGTGATAGAAACACTTAATATTCTGCTCTGCACAGTGACTGCTCTCAGTCACACTGTGATGGGAACACTCACTATTCTGCTCAGCACAGTGACAGCCCTCAGTCACACTGTGATGGGAACACTCACTATTCTGCTCTGGACAGTGAATGCTCTCGCAGTCACACTGTGATGGGAACACTCTCTATTCTGCTCAGCACAGTGACTGCTCTCACAGTCACACTGTGATGGGAACACTCATTGTTCTGCTCAGCACAGTGACAGCTCTCAGTCACACTGTGATGTGAACACTCACTATTCTGCTCAGCACAGTGACAGCTCTCAGTCACATTGTGATGGAAACACTCACTATTCTGCTCAGCACAGTGACTGCTCTCACAGTCACACTGTAAAGGAAACACTCACTATTCTGCTCTGCACAGTGACTGCTCTCGCAGTCACACTGTGATGGGAACACGCACTATTCTGCTCAGCACAGTGACAGCTCTCAGTCACACTGTGATGGGAACACTCACTATTCTGCTCTGCACAGTGAATGCTCTCAGTCACACTGTGGCGGGAACTTTCACTATTCTGCTCTGCACAATGACAGCTCTCAGTCACACTGTGATGGGAACACTCACTATTCTGCTCAGCACAGTGACTGGTCTCAGTCACACTGTGGCGGGAACATTCACTATTCTGCTCAGCACAATGACTGTTTCAGTCACACTGTGATGGGAACACTCACTATTCTGCTCAGCACAGTGACTGCTCTTAGCCATACTGTGATTGGAACACTCACTATTCTGCTCAGCACAATGACTGCTCTCACAATCACACTGTAAAGGAAACACTCACTATTCTGCTCAGCCAAGTGACTACTCTCAGTCACACTGTGATGGGAACACTCACTATTATGCTCAGCACTGTGACTGCTCTCGGTCACACAGTGATGTGAACACTCACTATTCTGCTCAGCACACTGACAGCTCTCAGTCACACTGTGATGGGAACACTCACTATTCTGCTCTGCACAGTGTATGCTCTCGCAGTCACACTGTGATGGGAACACTCACTATTCTGCTCAGCACAGTGACTGCTCTCAGTCACACTGTGGCGGGAACATTCACTATTCTGCTCAGCACAGTGACTGCTCTCACAGTCACACTGTGATGGGAACACTCACTCTTGTGCTCAGCACAGTGACTGCTCTCACAGTCACACTGTGATGGAAACACTTAATATTCTGCTCTGCACAGTGACTGCTCTCAGTCACACTGTGATGGGAACACTCACTATTCTGCTCTGCACAGTGAATGCTCTCAGTCACACTGTGGCGGGAACTTTCACTATTCTGCTCTGCACAATGACAGCTCTCAGTCACACTGTGATGGGAACACTCACTATTCTGCTCAGCACAGTGACAGCTCTCAGTTACACTGTGATGTGAACACTCACTATTCTGCTCTGCACAGTGAATGCTCTCGCAGTCACACTGTGATGGGAACACTCACTATTCTGCTCAGCACAGTGACTGGTCTCAGTCACACTGTGGCGGGAACATTCACTATTCTGCTCAGCACAGTGACTGCTCTCACAGTCACACTGTGATGGAAACACTTATTATTCTGCTCTGCACAGTGACTGCTCTCAGTCACACTGTGATGGGAACACTCACTATTCTGCTCAGCACAGTGACAGCCCTCAGTCACACTGTGATGGGAACACTCACTATTCTGCTCTGGACAGTGAATGCTCTCGCAGTCACACTGTGATGGGAACACTCTCTATTCTGCTCAGCACAGTGACTGCTCTCACAGTCACACTGTGATGGGAACACTCATTGTTCTGCTCAGCACAGTGACAGCTCTCAGTCACACTGTGATGTGAACACTCACTATTCTGCTCAGCACAGTGACAGCTCTCAGTCACATTGTGATGGGAACACTCACTATTCTGCTCAGCACAGTGACTGCTCTCACAGTCACACTGTAAAGGAAACACTAACTATTCTGCTCTGCACAGTGACTGCTCTCGCCGTCACACTGTGATGGGAACACTCACTATTCTGCTCAGCACAGTGACAGCTCTCAGTCACACTGTGATGGGAACACTCACTATTCTGCTCTGCACAGTGAATGCTCTCAGTCACACTGTGGAGGGAACTTTCACTATTCTGCTCTGCACAATGACAGCTCTCAGTCACACTGTGATGGGAACACTCACTATTCTGCTCAGCACAGTGACAGCTCTCAGTTACACTGTGATGTGAACACTCACTATTCTGCTCTGCACAGTGAATGCTCTCGCAGTCACACTGTGATGGGAACACTCACTATTCTGCTCAGCACAGTGACTGGTCTCAGTCGCACTGTGGCGGGAACATTCACTATTCTGCTCAGCACAGTGACTGTTTCAGTCACACTGTGATGGGAACACTCACTATTCTGCTCAGCACAGTGACTGGTCTCAGTCACACTGTGGCGGGAACATTCACTATTTTGCTCAGCACAATGACTGTTTCAGTCACACTGTGATGGGAACACTCACTATTCTGCTCAGCACAGTGACTGCTCTTAGCCATACTGTGATTGGAACACTCACTATTCTGCTCAGCACAATGACTGCTCTCACAATCACACTGTAAAGGAAACACTCACTATTCTGCTCAGCCAAGTGACTGCTCTCAGTCACATTGTGATGGGAACACTCACTATTATGCTCAGCACTGTGACTGCTCTCGGTCACACAGTGATGTGAACACTCACTATTCTGCTCAGCACACTGACAGCTCTCAGTCACACTGTGATGGGAACACTCACTATTCTGCTCTGCACAGTGTATGCTCTCGCAGTCACACTGTGATGGGAACACTCACTATTCTGCTCAGCACAGTGACTGCTCTCAGTCACACTGTGGCGGGAACATTCACTATTCTGCTCAGCACAGTGACTGCTCTCACAGTCACACTGTGATGGGAACACTCACTCTTGTGCTCAGCACAGTGACTGCTCTCACAGTCACACTGTGATGGAAACACTTAATATTCTGCTCTGCACAGTGACTGCTCTCAGTCACACTGTGATTGGAACACTCACTATTCTGCTCTGCACAGTGAATGCTCTCAGTCACACTGTGGCGGGAACTTTCACTATTCTGCTCTGCACAATGACAGCTCTCAGTCACACTGTGATGGGAACACTCACTATTCTGCTCAGCACAGTGACAGCTCTCAGTTACACTGTGATGTGAACACTCACTATTCTGCTCTGCACAGTGAATGCTCTCGCAGTCACACTGTGATGGGAACACTCACTATTCTGCTCAGCACAGTGACTGGTCTCAGTCACACTGTGGCGGGAACATTCACTATTCTGCTCAGCACAGTGACTGCTCTCACAGTCACACTGTGATGGAAACACTTATTATTCTGCTCTGCACAGTGACTGCTCTCAGTCACACTGTGATGGGAACACTCACTATTCTGCTCAGCACAGTGACAGCCCTCAGTCACACTGTGATGGGAACACTCACTATTCTGCTCTGGACAGTGAATGCTCTCGCAGTCACACTGTGATGGGAACACTCTCTATTCTGCTCAGCACAGTGACTGCTCTCACAGTCACACTGTGATGGGAACACTCATTGTTCTGCTCAGCACAGTGACAGCTCTGTCACACTGTGATGTGAACACTCACTATTCTGCTCAGCACAGTGACAGCTCTCAGTCACATTGTGATGGGAACACTCACTATTCTGCTCAGCACAGTGACTGCTCTCACAGTCACACTGTAAAGGAAACACTAACTATTCTGCTCTGCACAGTGACTGCTCTCGCAGTCACACTGTGATGGGAACACTCACTATTCTGCTCAGCACAGTGACAGCTCTCAGTCACACTGTGATGGGAACACTCACTATTCTGCTCTGCACAGTGAATGCTCTCAGTCACACTGTGGCGGGAACTTTCACTATTCTGCTCTGCACAATGACAGCTCTCAGTCACACTGTGATGGGAACACTCACTATTCTGCTCAGCACAGTGACAGCTCTCAGTTACACTGTGATGTGAACACTCACTATTCTGCTCTGCACAGTGAATGCTCTCGCAGTCACACTGTGATGGGAACACTCACTATTCTGCTCAGCACAGTGACTGGTCTCAGTCGCACTGTGGCGGGAACATTCACTATTCTGCTCAGCACAGTGACTGTTTCAGTCACACTGTGATGGGAACACTCACTATTCTGCTCAGCACAGTGACTGCTCTTAGCCATACTGTGTTTGGAACACTCACTATTCTGCTCAGCACAGTGACTGCTCTCACAGTCACACTGTAAAGGAAACACTCACTATTCTGCTCAGCCAAGTGACTGCTCTCAGTCACACTGTGATGGGAACACTCACTATTCTGCTCAGCACTGTGACTGCTCTCGGTCACACAGTGATGTGGACACTCACTATTCTGCTCAGCACACTGCCAGCTCTCAGTCACACTGTGATGGGAACACTCACTATTCTGCTCTGCACAGTGTATGCTCTCGCAGTCACACTGTGATGGGAACACTCACTATTCTGCTCAGCACAGTGACTGCTCTCAGTCACACTGTGATGGGAACACTCACTATTATGCTCAGCACTGTGACTGCTCTCGGTCACACAGTGATGTGAACACTCACTATTCTGCTCAGCACACTGACAGCTCTCAGTCACACTGTGATGGGAACACTCACTATTCTGCTCTGCACAGTGTATGCTCTCGCAGTCGCACTGTGATGGGAGCACTCACTATTCTGCTCAGCACAGTGACTGCTCTCAGTCACACTGTGGCGGGAACATTCACTATTCTGCTCAGCACAGTGACTGCTCTCACAGTCACACTGTGATGGAAACACTTAATATTCTGCTCTGCACAGTGACTGCTCTCAGTCACACTGTGATGGGAACACTCACTATTCTGCTCAGCACAGTGACTGCTCTCAGTCACACAGTGATGTGAACACTCACTATTCTGCTCAGCACAGTGAGAGCTCTCAGTCACACTGTGACGGGAAACACTCACTATTCTGCTCAGCACAGTTTAGGCTCTCACAGTCACATTGTGATGGGAACACTCATTATTCTGCTTAGCACAGTGACTGCTCTCACAGTCACACTGTGATGGGAACACTCACTCTTGTGCTCAGCACAGTGACTGCTCTCACAGTCACACTGTGATGGAAACACTTAATATTCTGCTCTGCACAGTGACTGCTCTCAGTCACACTGTGATGGGAACACTCACTATTCTGCTCAGCACAGTGACTGCTCTCAGTCACACAGTGATGTGAACACTCACTATTCTGCTCTGGACAGTGAATGCTCTCGCAGTCACACTGTGATGGGAACACTCACTCTTGTGCTCAGCACAGTGACTGCTCTCACAGTCACACTGTGATAGAAACACTTAATATTCTGCTCTGCACAGTGACTGCTCTCAGTCACACTGTGATGGGAACACTCACTATTCTGCTCAGCACAGTGACAGCCCTCAGTCACACTGTGATGGGAACACTCACTATTCTGCTCTGGACAGTGAATGCTCTCGCAGTCACACTGTGATGGGAACACTCTCTATTCTGCTCAGCACAGTGACTGCTCTCACAGTCACACTGTGATGGGAACACTCATTGTTCTGCTCAGCACAGTGACAGCTCTCAGTCACACTGTGATGTGAACACTCACTATTCTGCTCAGCACAGTGACAGCTCTCAGTCACATTGTGATGGAAACACTCACTATTCTGCTCAGCACAGTGACTGCTCTCACAGTCACACTGTAAAGGAAACACTCACTATTCTGCTCTGCACAGTGACTGCTCTCGCAGTCACACTGTGATGGGAACACGCACTATTCTGCTCAGCACAGTGACAGTTCTCAGTCACACTGTGATGGGAACACTCACTATTCTGCTCTGCACAGTGAATGCTCTCAGTCACACTGTGGCGGGAACTTTCACTATTCTGCTCTGCACAATGACAGCTCTCAGTCACACTGTGATGGGAACACTCACTATTCTGCTCAGCACAGTGACTGGTCTCAGTCACACTGTGGCGGGAACATTCACTATTCTGCTCAGCACAATGACTGTTTCAGTCACACTGTGATGGGAACACTCACTATTCTGCTCAGCACAGTGACTGCTCTTAGCCATACTGTGATTGGAACACTCACTATTCTGCTCAGCACAATGACTGCTCTCACAATCACACTGTAAAGGAAACACTCACTATTCTGCTCAGCCAAGTGACTGCTCTCAGTCACACTGTGATGGGAACACTCACTATTATGCTCAGCACTGTGACTGCTCTCGGTCACACAGTGATGTGAACACTCACTATTCTGCTCAGCACACTGACAGCTCTCAGTCACACTGTGATGGGAACACTCACTATTCTGCTCTGCACAGTGTATGCTCTCGCAGTCACACTGTGATGGGAACACTCACTATTCTGCTCAGCACAGTGACTGCTCTCAGTCACACTGTGGCGGGAACATTCACTATTCTGCTCAGCACAGTGACTGCTCTCACAGTCACACTGTGATGGGAACACTCACTCTTGTGCTCAGCACAGTGACTGCTCTCACAGTCACACTGTGATGGAAACACTTAATATTCTGCTCTGCACAGTGACTGCTCTCAGTCACACTGTGATGGGAACACTCACTATTCTGCTCTGCACAGTGAATGCTCTCAGTCACACTGTGGCGGGAACTTTCACTATTCTGCTCTGCACAATGACAGCTCTCAGTCACACTGTGATGGGAACACTCACTATTCTGCTCAGCACAGTGACAGCTCTCAGTTACACTGTGATGTGAACACTCACTATTCTGCTCTGCATAGTGAATGCTCTCGCAGTCACACTGTGATGGGAACACTCACTATTCTGCTCAGCACAGTGACTGGTCTCAGTCACACTGTGGCGGGAACATTCACTATTCTGCTCAGCACAGTGACTGCTCTCACAGTCACACTGTGATGGAAACACTTATTATTCTGCTCTGCACAGTGACTGCTCTCAGTCACACTGTGATGGGAACACTCACTATTCTGCTCAGCACAGTGACAGCCCTCAGTCACACTGTGATGGGAACACTCACTATTCTGCTCTGGACAGTGAATGCTCTCGCAGTCACACTGTGATGGGAACACTCTCTATTCTGCTCAGCACAGTGACTGCTCTCACAGTCACACTGTGATGGGAACACTCATTGTTCTGCTCAGCACAGTGACAGCTCTCAGTCACACTGTGATGTGAACACTCACTATTCTGCTCAGCACAGTGACAGCTCTCAGTCACATTGTGATGGGAACACTCACTATTCTGCTCAGCACAGTGACTGCTCTCACAGTCACACTGTAAAGGAAACACTAACTATTCTGCTCTGCACAGTGACTGCTCTCGCCGTCACACTGTGATGGGAACACTCACTATTCTGCTCAGCACAGTGACAGCTCTCAGTCACACTGTGATGGGAACACTCACTATTCTGCTCTGCACAGTGAATGCTCTCAGTCACACTGTGGAGGGAACTTTCACTATTCTGCTCTGCACAATGACAGCTCTCAGTCACACTGTGATGGGAACACTCACTATTCTGCTCAGCACAGTGACAGCTCTCAGTTACACTGTGATGTGAACACTCACTATTCTGCTCTGCACAGTGAATGCTCTCGCAGTCACACTGTGATGGGAACACTCACTATTCTGCTCAGCACAGTGACTGGTCTCAGTCGCACTGTGGCGGGAACATTCACTATTCTGCTCAGCACAGTGACTGTTTCAGTCACACTGTGATGGGAACACTCACTATTCTGCTCAGCACAGTGACTGGTCTCAGTCACACTGTGGCGGGAACATTCACTATTTTGCTCAGCACAATGACTGTTTCAGTCACACTGTGATGGGAACACTCACTATTCTGCTCAGCACAGTGACTGCTCTTAGCCATACTGTGATTGGAACACTCACTATTCTGCTCAGCACAATGACTGCTCTCACAATCACACTGTAAAGGAAACACTCACTATTCTGCTCAGCCAAGTGACTGCTCTCAGTCACATTGTGATGGGAACACTCACTATTATGCTCAGCACTGTGACTGCTCTCGGTCACACAGTGATGTGAACACTCACTATTCTGCTCAGCACACTGACAGCTCTCAGTCACACTGTGATGGGAACACTCACTATTCTGCTCTGCACAGTGTATGCTCTCGCAGTCACACTGTGATGGGAACACTCACTATTCTGCTCAGCACAGTGACTGCTCTCAGTCACACTGTGGCGGGAACATTCACTATTCTGCTCAGCACAGTGACTGCTCTCACAGTCACACTGTGATGGGAACACTCACTCTTGTGCTCAGCACAGTGACTGCTCTCACAGTCACACTGTGATGGAAACACTTAATATTCTGCTCTGCACAGTGACTGCTCTCAGTCACACTGTGATGGGAACACTCACTATTCTGCTCTGCACAGTGAATGCTCTCAGTCACACTGTGGCGGGAACTTTCACTATTCTGCTCTGCACAATGACAGCTCTCAGTCACACTGTGATGGGAACACTCACTATTCTGCTCAGCACAGTGACAGCTCTCAGTTACACTGTGATGTGAACACTCACTATTCTGCTCTGCACAGTGAATGCTCTCGCAGTCACACTGTGATGGGAACACTCACTATTCTGCTCAGCACAGTGACTGGTCTCAGTCACACTGTGGCGGGAACATTCACTATTCTGCTCAGCACAGTGACTGCTCTCACAGTCACACTGTGATGGAAACACTTATTATTCTGCTCTGCACAGTGACTGCTCTCAGTCACACTGTGATGGGAACACTCACTATTCTGCTCAGCACAGTGACAACCCTCAGTCACACTGTGATGGGAACACTCACTATTCTGCTCTGGACAGTGAATGCTCTCGCAGTCACACTGTGATGGGAACACTCTCTATTCTGCTCAGCACAGTGACTGCTCTCACAGTCACACTGTGATGGGAACACTCATTGTTCTGCTCAGCACAGTGACAGCTCTGTCACACTGTGATGTGAACACTCACTATTCTGCTCAGCACAGTGACAGCTCTCAGTCACATTGTGATGGGAACACTCACTATTCTGCTCAGCACAGTGACTGCTCTCACAGTCACACTGTAAAGGAAACACTAACTATTCTGCTCTGCACAGTGACTGCTCTCGCAGTCACACTGTGATGGGAACACTCACTATTCTGCTCAGCACAGTGACAGCTCTCAGTCACACTGTGATGGGAACACTCACTATTCTGCTCTGCACAGTGAATGCTCTCAGTCACACTGTGGCGGGAACTTTCACTATTCTGCTCTGCACAATGACAGCTCTCAGTCACACTGTGATGGGAACACTCACTATTCTGCTCAGCACAGTGACAGCTCTCAGTTACACTGTGATGTGAACACTCACTATTCTGCTCTGCACAGTGAATGCTCTCGCAGTCACACTGTGATGGGAACACTCACTATTCTGCTCAGCACAGTGACTGGTCTCAGTCGCACTGTGGCGGGAACATTCACTATTCTGCTCAGCACAGTGACTGTTTCAGTCACACTGTGATGGGAACACTCACTATTCTGCTCAGCACAGTGACTGCTCTTAGCCATACTGTGTTTGGAACACTCACTATTCTGCTCAGCACAGTGACTGCTCTCACAGTCACACTGTAAAGGAAACACTCACTATTCTGCTCAGCCAAGTGACTGCTCTCAGTCACACTGTGATGGGAACACTCACTATTCTGCTCAGCACTGTGACTGCTCTCGGTCACACAGTGATGTGGACACTCACTATTCTGCTCAGCACACTGCCAGCTCTCAGTCACACTGTGATGGGAACACTCACTATTCTGCTCTGCACAGTGTATGCTCTCGCAGTCACACTGTGATGGGAACACTCACTATTCTGCTCAGCACAGTGACTGCTCTCAGTCACACTGTGATGGGAACACTCACTATTATGCTCAGCACTGTGACTGCTCTCGGTCACACAGTGATGTGAACACTCACTATTCTGCTCAGCACACTGACAGCTCTCAGTCACACTGTGATGGGAACACTCACTATTCTGCTCTGCACAGTGTATGCTCTCGCAGTCGCACTGTGATGGGAGCACTCACTATTCTGCTCAGCACAGTGACTGCTCTCAGTCACACTGTGGCGGGAACATTCACTATTCTGCTCAGCACAGTGACTGCTCTCACAGTCACACTGTGATGGAAACACTTAATATTCTGCTCTGCACAGTGACTGCTCTCAGTCACACTGTGATGGGAACACTCACTATTCTGCTCAGCACAGTGACTGCTCTCAGTCACACAGTGATGTGAACACTCAC
Organism: Crossaster papposus; assembly: GCA_037893245.1. Classification (NCBI taxonomy): domain Eukaryota; kingdom Metazoa; phylum Echinodermata; class Asteroidea; order Velatida; family Solasteridae; genus Crossaster; species Crossaster papposus. Next base: position 3,335,629 of record JBAIAA010000630.1, read on the forward strand.
TATTCTGCTCAGCACAGTGAGAGCTCTCAGTCACACTGTGACGGGAAACACTCACTATTCTGCTCAGCACAGTTTAGGCTCTCACAGTCACATTGTGATGGGAACACTCATTATTCTGCTTAGCACAGTGACTGCTCTCACAGTCACACTGTGATGGGAACACTCACTCTTGTGCTCAGCACAGTGACTGCTCTCACAGTCACACTGTGATGGAAACACTTAATATTCTGCTCTGCACAGTGACTGCTCTCAGTCACACTGTGATGGGAACACTCACTATTCTGCTCAGCACAGTGACTGCTCTCAGTCACACAGTGATGTGAACACTCACTATTCTGCTCTGGACAGTGAATGCTCTCGCAGTCACACTGTGATGGGAACACTCACTCTTGTGCTCAGCACAGTGACTGCTCTCACAGTCACACTGTGATGGAAACACTTAATATTCTGCTCTGCACAGTGACTGCTCTCAGTCACACTGTGATGGGAACACTCACTATTCTGCTCAGCACAGTGACTGCTCTCAGTCACACAGTGATGTGAACACTCACTATTCTGCTTAGCACAGTGAGAGCTCTCAGTCACACTGTGACGGGAAACACTCACTATTCTGCTCAGCACAGTTTATGCTCTCGCAGTCACACTGTGATGGGAACACTCACTATTCTGCTCAGCACAGTGACTGCTCTCAGTCACACTGTGGCGGGAACATTCACTATTCTGCTCAGCACAGTGAATGCTCTGTCACACTGTGGCGGGAACTTTCACTATTCTGCTCTGCACAATGACAGCTCTCAGTCACACTGTGATGGGAACACTCACTATTCTGCTCAGCACAGTGACAGCTCTCAGTTGCACTGTGATGTGAACACTCACTATTCTGCTCTGCACAGTGAATGCTCTCGCAGTCACACTGTGATGGGAACACTCACTATTCTGCTCAGCACAGTGACTGGTCTCAGTCACACTGTGGCGGGAACATTCACTATTCTGCTCAGCACAATGACTTTCAGTCACACTGTGATGGGAACACTCACTATTCTGCTCAGCACAGTGACTGCTCTTAGCCATACTGTGATTGGAACACTCACTATTCTGCTCAGCACAATGACTGCTCTCACAATCACACTGTAAAGGAAACACTCACTATTCTGCTCAGCCAAGTGACTGCTCTCAGTCACACTGTGATGGGAACACTCACTATTATGCTCAGCACTGTGACTGCTCTCGGTCACACAGTGATGTGAACACTCACTATTCTGCTCAGCACACTGACAGCTCTCAGTCACACTGTGATGGGAACACTCACTATTCTGCTCTGCACAGTGTATGCTCTCGCAGTCACACTGTGATGGGAACACTCACTATTCTGCTCAGCACAGTGACTGCTCTCAGTCACACTGTGGCGGGAACATTCACTATTCTGCTCAGCACAGTGACTGCTCTCACAGTCACACTGTGATGGGAACACTCACTCTTGTGCTCAGCACAGTGACTGCTCTCACAGTCACACTGTGATGGAAACACTTAATATTCTGCTCTGCACAGTGACTGCTCTCAGTCACACTGTGATGGGAACACTCACTATTCTGCTCAGCACAGTGACTGCTCTCAGTCACACAGTGATGTGAACACTCACTATTCTGCTCAGCACACTGACAGCTCTCAGTCACACTGTGATGGGAACACTCACTATTGTGCTCTGCACAGTGAATGCTCTCGCAGTCACACTGTGATGGGAACACTCACTATTCTGCTCAGCACAGTGACTGCTCTCAGTCACACTGTGGCGGGAACATTCACTATTCTGCTCAGCACAGTGACTGCTCTCACAGTCACACTGTGATGGAAACACTTAATATTCTGCTCTGCACAGTGACTGCTCTCAGTCACACTGTGATGGGAACACTCACTATTCTGCTCAGCACAGTGACAGCCCTCAGTCACACTGTGATGGGAACACTCACTATTCTGCTCTGGACAGTGAATGCTCTCGCAGTCACACTGTGATGGGAACACTTTCTATTCTGCTCAGCACAGTGACTGCTCTCACAGTCACACTGTGATGGGAACACTCACTATTCTGCTCAGCACAGTGACAGCTCTCAGTCACACTGTGATGTGAACACTCACTATTCTGCTCAGCACAGTGACAGCTCTCAGTCACATTGTGATGGGAACACTCACTATTCTGCTCAGCACAGTGACTGCTCTCACAGTCACACTGTGATGGGAACACTCACTATTCTGCTCAGCACAGTGACTGCTCTCAGTCACACTGTGGCGGGAACATTCACTATTCTGCTCAGCACAGTGACTGCTCTCACAGTCACACTGTGATGGAAACACTTAATATTCTGCTCTGCACAGTGACTGCTCTCAGTCACACTGTGATGGGAACACTCACTATTCTGCTCAGCACAGTGACAGCTCTCAGTCACACTGTGATGGGAACACTCACTATTCTGCTCTGCACAGTGAATGCTCTCAGTCACACTGTGGCGGGAACTTTCACTATTCTGCTCTGCACAATGACAGCTCTCAGTCACACTGTGATGGGAACACTCACTATTCTGCTCAGCACAGTGACAGCTCTCAGTTACACTGTGATGTGAACACTCACTATTCTGCTCTGCACAGTGAATGCTCTCGCAGTCACACTGTGATGGGAACACTCACTATTCTGCTCAGCACAGTGACTGGTCTCAGTCGCACTGTGGCGGGAACATTCACTATTCTGCTCAGCACAGTGACTGTTTCAGTCACACTGTGATGGGAACACTCACTATTCTGCTCAGCACAGTGACTGCTCTTAGCCATACTGTGTTTGGAACACTCACTATTCTGCTCAGCACAGTGACTGCTCTCACAGTCACACTGTAAAGGAAACACTCACTATTCTGCTCAGCCAAGTGACTGCTCTCAGTCACACTGTGATGGGAACACTCACTATTCTGCTCAGCACTGTGACTGCTCTCGGTCACACAGTGATGTGGACACTCACTATTCTGCTCAGCACACTGCCAGCTCTCAGTCACACTGTGATGGGAACACTCACTATTCTGCTCTGCACAGTGTATGCTCTCGCAGTCACACTGTGATGGGAACACTCACTATTCTGCTCAGCACAGTGACTGCTCTCAGTCACACTGTGATGGGAACACTCACTATTATGCTCAGCACTGTGACTGCTCTCGGTCACACAGTGATGTGAACACTCACTATTCTGCTCAGCACACTGACAGCTCTCAGTCACACTGTGATGGGAACACTCACTATTCTGCTCTGCACAGTGTATGCTCTCGCAGTCGCACTGTGATGGGAGCACTCACTATTCTGCTCAGCACAGTGACTGCTCTCAGTCACACTGTGGCGGGAACATTCACTATTCTGCTCAGCACAGTGACTGCTCTCACAGTCACACTGTGATGGAAACACTTAATATTCTGCTCTGCACAGTGACTGCTCTCAGTCACACTGTGATGGGAACACTCACTATTCTGCTCAGCACAGTGACTGCTCTCAGTCACACAGTGATGTGAACACTCACTATTCTGCTCAGCACAGTGAGAGCTCTCAGTCACACTGTGACGGGAAACACTCACTATTCTGCTCAGCACAGTTTAGGCTCTCACAGTCACATTGTGATGGGAACACTCATTATTCTGCTTAGCACAGTGACTGCTCTCACAGTCACACTGTGATGGGAACACTCACTCTTGTGCTCAGCACAGTGACTGCTCTCACAGTCACACTGTGATGGAAACACTTAATATTCTGCTCTGCACAGTGACTGCTCTCAGTCACACTGTGATGGGAACACTCACTATTCTGCTCAGCACAGTGACTGCTCTCAGTCACACAGTGATGTGAACACTCACTATTCTGCTCTGGACAGTGAATGCTCTCGCAGTCACACTGTGATGGGAACACTCACTCTTGTGCTCAGCACAGTGACTGCTCTCACAGTCACACTGTGATGGAAACACTTAATATTCTGCTCTGCACAGTGACTGCTCTCAGTCACACTGTGATGGGAACACTCACTATTCTGCTCAGCACAGTGACTGCTCTCAGTCACACAGTGATGTGAACACTCACTATTCTGCTTAGCACAGTGAGAGCTCTCAGTCACACTGTGACGGGAAACACTCACTATTCTGCTCAGCACAGTTTATGCTCTCGCAGTCACACTGTGATGGGAACACTCACTATTCTGCTCAGCACAGTGACTGCTCTCAGTCACACTGTGGCGGGAACATTCACTATTCTGCTCAGCACAGTGAATGCTCTGTCACACTGTGGCGGGAACTTTCACTATTCTGCTCTGCACAATGACAGCTCTCAGTCACACTGTGATGGGAACACTCACTATTCTGCTCAGCACAGTGACAGCTCTCAGTTGCACTGTGATGTGAACACTCACTATTCTGCTCTGCACAGTGAATGCTCTCGCAGTCACACTGTGATGGGAACACTCACTATTCTGCTCAGCACAGTGACTGGTCTCAGTCACACTGTGGCGGGAACATTCACTATTCTGCTCAGCACAATGACTTTCAGTCACACTGTGATGGGAACACTCACTATTCTGCTCAGCACAGTGACTGCTCTTAGCCATACTGTGATTGGAACACTCACTATTCTGCTCAGCACAATGACTGCTCTCACAATCACACTGTAAAGGAAACACTCACTATTCTGCTCAGCCAAGTGACTGCTCTCAGTCACACTGTGATGGGAACACTCACTATTATGCTCAGCACTGTGACTGCTCTCGGTCACACAGTGATGTGAACACTCACTATTCTGCTCAGCACACTGACAGCTCTCAGTCACACTGTGATGGGAACACTCACTATTCTGCTCTGCACAGTGTATGCTCTCGCAGTCACACTGTGATGGGAACACTCACTATTCTGCTCAGCACAGTGACTGCTCTCAGTCACACTGTGGCGGGAACATTCACTATTCTGCTCAGCACAGTGACTGCTCTCACAGTCACAATGTGATGGGAACACTCACTCTTGTGCTCAGCACAGTGACTGCTCTCACAGTCACACTGTGATGGAAACACTTAATATTCTGCTCTGCACAGTGACTGCTCTCAGTCACACTGTGATGGGAACACTCACTATTCTGCTCAGCACAGTGACTGCTCTCAGTCACACAGTGATGTGAACACTCACTATTCTGCTCAGCACACTGACAGCTCTCAGTCACACTGTGATGGGAACACTCACTATTGTGCTCTGCACAGTGAATGCTCTCGCAGTCACACTGTGATGGGAACACTCACTATTCTGCTCAGCACAGTGACTGCTCTCAGTCACACTGTGGCGGGAACATTCACTATTCTGCTCAGCACAGTGACTGCTCTCACAGTCACACTGTGATGGAAACACTTAATATTCTGCTCTGCACAGTGACTGCTCTCAGTCACACTGTGATGGGAACACTCACTATTCTGCTCAGCACAGTGACAGCCCTCAGTCACACTGTGATGGGAACACTCACTATTCTGCTCTGGACAGTGAATGCTCTCGCAGTCACACTGTGATGGGAACACTCTCTATTCTGCTCAGCACAGTGACTGCTCTCACAGTCACACTGTGATGGGAACACTCATTGTTCTGCTCAGCACAGTGACAGCTCTCAGTCACACTGTGATGTGAACACTCACTATTCTGCTCAGCACAATGACAGCTCTCAGTCACATTGTGATGGGAACACTCACTATTCTGCTCAGCACAGTGACTGCTCTCACAGTCGCACTGTGATGGGAACACTCACTATTCTGCTCAGCACAGTGACTGCTCTCAGTCACACTGTGGCGGGAACATTCACTATTCTGCTCAGCACAGTGACTGCTCTCACAGTCACACTGTGATGGAAACACTTAATATTCTGCTCTGCACAGTGACTGCTCTCAGTCACACTGTGATGGGAACACTCACTATTCTGCTCAGCACAGTGACAGCCCTCAGTCACACTGTGATGGGAACACTCACTATTCTGCTCTGGACAGTGAATGCTCTCGCAGTCACACTGTGATGGGAACACTCTCTATTCTGCTCAGCACAGTGACTGCTCTCACAGTCACACTGTGATGGGAACACTCATTGTTCTGCTCAGCACAGTGACAGCTCTCAGTCACACTGTGATGTGAACACTCACTATTCTGCTCAGCACAGTGACAGCTCTCAGTCACATTGTGATGGGAACACTCACTATTCTGCTCAGCACAGTGACTGCTCTCACAGTCACACTGTGATGGGAACACTCACTATTCTGCTCAGCACAGTGACTGCTCTCAGTCACACTGTGGCGGGAACATTCACTATTCTGCTCAGCACAGTGACTGCTCTCACAGTCACACTGTGATGGAAACACTTAATATTCTGCTCTGCACAGTGACTGCTCTCAGTCACACTGTGATGGGAACACTCACTATTCTGCTCAGCACAGTGACAGCCCTCAGTCACACTGTGATGGGAACACTCACTATTCTGCTCTGGACGCTGAATGCTCTCGCAGTCACACTGTGATGGGAACACTCTCTATTCTGCTCAGCACAGTGACTGCTCTCACAGTCACATTGTGATGGGAACACTCATTGTTCTGCTCAGCACAGTGACAGCTCTCAGTTGCACTGTGATGTGAACACTCACTATTCTGCTCTGCACAGTGACAGCTCTCAGTCACACTGTGGCGGGAACATTCACTATTCTGCTCAGCACAGTGACTGCTCTCACAGTCACACTGTAAAAGAAACACTCACTATTCTGCTCTGCACAGTGACTGCTCTCGCAGTCACACTGTGATGGGAACACTCACTATTCTGCTCAGCACAGTGACTGTTTCAGTCACACTGTGATGGGAACACTCACTATTCTGCTCAGCACAGTGACTGCTCTTAGCCATACTGTGATTGGAACACTCACTATTCTGCTCAGCACAGTGACAGCTCTCAGTCACACTGTGGCGGGAACATTCACTATTCTGCTCAGCACAGTGACTGCTCTCACAGTCACACTGTGATGGAAACACTTAATATTCTGCTCTGCACAGTGACTGCGTGACTGCTCTCAGTCACACTGTGATGGGAACACTCACTATTCTGCTCAGCACAGTGACTGCTCTCAGTCACACAGTGATGTGAACACTCACTATTCTGCTCAGCACAGTGAGAGCTCTCACCCAGCTAACAATCGGACGTTTTCTGAACGTTTTTTTAACGTTTTAAATTGGTTTTTTAAACGTTCAAAAAAAACGTTTTGTATACGTTTTTTTGTGGTAGGTTTTGGACGTTTAAAAAACGTTTTTATTGAACGTTTAAAAAACCAATTTAAAACGTTTAAAAAACCAATTTAAAACCTTGTCTCGTATTCGTTTTCCAGACCAGCTCTCCAGAAAACATTTAGACGTTTAGAAAACCTTTTAAGAACGTTTAGAAAACCTTTAAGAACGTCTAGAAAACCTTTTAAGAACGTTTAGAAAACCCTTTAAGAACGTCTACACTGCAAAAACTGTGGTGTTAAATTGTACACCAATGGTGTAAAATGTGATTATTTCCTGGTGTTTATTTTGGGCATATTGTACATATTAACTGCATGGACAAATTACGTAATGAAATATTACAAAGAACTGACTTATTACACATTACACATCCATATACAATAATAATCTATTCCTACTGAATACGTACTACACACATAGCCATTGCCGTTGTTAGTTTTATACTACGCTTTTTTGTCCACGACGAAGTCGCAGCTAGTTTTTATGAATAATGTCAACATTTGAAAACGAATAAAATGTAACGCGAATTTTTAACTATGTTTGCACAAAAATCAAAATTCATGGAATCGTTTAAATAATTACATATGGTAAAATAAATGGGTTTTTGGACTAAATACAACAATTTAACATCGACTATTGTTAACATATACCATAATTCCTTATCGACCAATCAGAGGGCTTTATTTCACACACGCATGCGCACTAGGTCAAATTTAACACCAAAAGTACGTAACACCAGTACTTGATTTGAAACTAATACTTCAAGAATCATTTTACTTCATTTTAACACCAATGTTCATTCCAAAAGATTAAAAAAACATTGGTGTTAAAATTGTAACACCACAGTTTTTGCAGTGCCTTTTTTAGGACGTCTAGAAAACCTTTAGACGTTTAAAAAACCTTTTAAGAACGTCTAGAAAACCTTTTAAAAACGTTCAAAAAACCTTTTAAGAACGTTCAGAAAACCTTTTAAGAACGTCTAGAAAACCTTTTAAGAACGTTCAGAAAACCTATTCAGAACGTTCAGAAAACCTTTCAAGAACATCCAACATAGCGTTTGAATATAAACGATGGCATGCACGCTGTACGTAGGCGGCCAGCCAGGCCGCGCCGGCGCACCGCATGATATCGATGTCACAAAATATAACAATTACGTACATCAACGACGTCGACGACGACCATATGGGCCACACGATGAGGATGACGATCATGATCATCATCATAATCATAATCATCATCGATCATCATAATCATAATCATCATCATAATCACCATCATTAGGCTACTCAATTTAATCATCAAAATAATAATCATATTAAATCATAATATTAAAAAACAATAATTAATTACAATTAGTTTTTATTTGACTTGGACGTAAAGAAAACGTTTTTTAAACGTCCAGAAAAAAAATCGTCTTTTTCAAACGTTTCGTAAACGTTTTGTAAACGTTTTAAAAAAACCTTTGCTTTGGGGCAAATATTAGGTCAAAATTAGATGTTCTCCAAACGTTTTTTAAACGTTTGTTAAAAATCAAGACGTAGCGGACGTTTAAAAAACGTTTTTTAAACGTTTATTTAGGACGAAGACCTAGCGGGCCTAATTAAACGTTTAAATAACGTTTTTTAAACGTTTATTTAGGACGAAGACCTAGCGGACCTACTTAAACGTTTAAAAAACGTTTTTTAAACGTTTTGTGTTTGCTGGGATAGTGAGTGTTCCCATCACAGTGTGACTGAGAGCAGTCACTGTGCAGAGCAGAATATTAAGTGTTTCCATCACAGTGTGACTGTGAGAGCAGTCACTGTGCTGAGCAGAATAGTGAATGTTCCCGCCACAGTGTGACTGAGAGCAGTCACTGTGCTGAGCAGAATAGTGAGTGTTCCCATCACAGTGTGACTGCGAGAGCATACACTGTGCAGAGCAGAATAGTGAGTGTTCCCATCACAGTGTGACTGAGAGCTGTCAGTGTGCTGAGCAGAATAGTGAGTGTTCCCATCACAGTGTGACTGAGAACTGTCACTGTGCTGAGCAGAATAGTGAGTGTTCCCATCACAGTGTGACTGTGATAGCAGTCACTGTGCAGAGCAGAATAGTGAGTGATTCCTTTACAGTGTGACTGTGAGAGCAGTCACTGTGCTGAGCAGAATAGTGAGTGTTCACATCACAGTGTGACTGAGAGCTGTCACTGTGCTGAGCAGAATAGTGAGTGTTCACATCACAGTGTGACTGAGAGCTGTCACTGTGCTGAGCAGAACAATGAGTGTTCCCATCACAGTGTGACTGTGAGAGCAGTCACTGTGCTGAGCAGAATAGAGAGTGTTCCCATCACAGTGTGACTGCGAGAGCATTCACCGTCCAGAGCAGAATAGTGAGTGTTCCCATCACAGTGTGACTGAGGGCTGTCACTGGGCTGAGCAGAATAGTGAGTGTTCCCATCACAGTGTGACTGAGAGCAGTCACTGTGCAGAGCAGAATATTAAGTGTTTCCTTCACAGTGTGACTGTGAGAGCAGTCATTGTGCTGAGCAGAATAGTGAATGTTCCCGCCACAGTGTGACTGAGAGCAGTCACTGTGCTGAGCAGAATAGTGAGTGTTCCCATCACAGTGTGACTGAGAGCAGTCACTGTGCTGAGCAGAATAGTGAGTGTTCCCATCACAGTGTGAATGAAACAGTCACTGTGCTGAGCAGAATAGTGAATGTTCCCGCCACAGTGTGACTGTGACTGCAGTCACTGTGCTGAGCAGAATAGTGAATGTTCCCGCCACAGTGTGACTGAGATCAGTCACGGTGCTGAGCAGAATAGTGAATGTTCCCATCACAGTGTGACTGCGAGAGCATTCACTGTGCAGAGCAGAATAGTGAGTGTTCACATCACAGTGTAACTGAGAGCTGTCACTGTGCTGAGCAGAATAGTGAGTGTTCCCATCACAGTGTGACTGAGAGCTGTCATTGTGCAGAGCAGAATAGTGAAAGTTCCCGCCACAGTGTGACTGAGAGCATTCACTGTGCAGAGCAGAATAGTGAGTGTTCCCATCACAGTGTGACTGAGAGCTGTCACTGTGCTGAGCAGAATAGTGAGTGTTCTCATCACAGTGTGACTGTGATAGCAGTCACTGTGCAGAGCAGAATAGTGAGTGTTTCCTTTACAGTGTGACTGTGAGAGCAGTCACTGTGCTGAGCAGAATAGTGAGTGTTCACATCACAGTGTGACTGAGAGCTGTCACTGTGCTGAGCAGAATAGTGAGTGTTCACATCACAGTGTGACTGAGAGCTGTCACTGTGCTGAGCAGAACAATAGGGACTTTTCGATTTGCACGTTTACTATAGTAGACTGCGACGTATGCGGTCATTTGTGAAGCAGTGCGCATGCGCATCGACAAACTCGTCGTTCGTAGCAGAATTCTCGAACGCGTTCAACCTTGTTTTGCCGTCGTTGGAAAACTGTGACGACATAGTGTGCATATCACTGGGACTTTTCGATTTGCACGTTTACTAGTAGACTGCGACGTATGCGGTCATTTGTGAAGCAGTGCGCATGCGCATCGACGAACTCGTCGTTCGTAGCAGAATTCTCGAACGCGTTCAACCTTGTTTTGCCGTCGTTGGAAAACTGTGACGACATAGTGTGCACTATTTTGTAGAAACGAAACACCACATCAGGAAAGAAACACCACATTTGAAGTTACAAAATGGACCCGATTGACTTGATTCTTTAAGCAGAGAGTGGTGGAAGCGTAAGTTCGCTAAAATTAACACATTTTCTTGTCTGTAATTTCCCTTAAATAAAAATTCTTGTAGAATAATCCATTGGGACCGCATACGTCGCAGTCCACGTGTGAACGTGCAAATCGAAAAGTCCCTAATGAGTGTTCCCATCACAGTGCGACTGTGAGAGCAGTCACTGTGCTGAGCAGAATAGAGAGTGTTCCCATCACAGTGTGACTGCGAGAGCATTCACCGTCCAGAGCAGAATAGTGAGTGTTCCCATCACAGTGTGACTGAGGGCTGTCACTGTGCTGAGCAGAATAGTGAGTGTTCCCATCACAGTGTGACTGAGAGCAGTCACTGTGCAGAGCAGAATATTAAGTGTTTCCATCACAGTGTGACTGTGAGAGCAGTCATTGTGCTGAGCAGAATAGTGAATGTTCCCGCCACAGTGTGACTGAGAGCAGTCACTGTGCTGAGCAGAATAGTGAGTGTTCCCATCACAGTGTGACTGAGAGCAGTCACTGTGCTGAGCAGAATAGTGAGTGTTCCCATCACAGTGTGAATGAAACAGTCACTGTGCTGAGCAGAATAGTGAATGTTCCCGCCACAGTGTGACTGTGACTGCAGTCACTGTGCTGAGCAGAATAGTGAATGTTCCCGCCACAGTGTGACTGAGATCAGTCACGGTGCTGAGCAGAATAGTGAATGTTCCCATCACAGTGTGACTGCGAGAGCATTCACTGTGCAGAGCAGAATAGTGAGTGTTCATATCACAGTGTAACTGAGAGCTGTCACTGTGCTGAGCAGAATAGTGAGTGTTCCCATCACAGTGTGACTGAGAGCTGTCATTGTGCAGAGCAGAATAGTGAAAGTTCCCGCCACAGTGTGACTGAGAGCATTAACTGTGCAGAGCAGAATAGTGAGTGTTCCCATCACAGTGTGACTGAGAGCTGTCACTGTGCTGAGCAGAATAGTGAGTGTTCTCATCACAGTGTGACTGTGATAGCAGTCACTGTGCAGAGCAGAATAGTGAGTGTTTCCTTTACAGTGTGACTGTGAGAGCAGTCACTGTGCTGAGCAGAATAGTGAGTGTTCACATCACAGTGTGACTGAGAGCTGTCACTGTGCTGAGCAGAATAGTGAGTGTTCACATCACAGTGTGACTGAGAGCTGTCACTGTGCTGAGCAGAACAATAGGGACTTTTCGATTTGCACGTTTACTATAGTAGACTGCGACGTATGCGGTCATTTGTGAAGCAGTGCGCATGCGCATCGACGAACTCGTCGTTCGTAGCAGAATTCTCGAACGCGTTCAACCTTGTTTTGCCGTCGTTGGAAAACTGTGACGACATAGTGTGCATATCACTGGGACTTTTCGATTTGCACGTTTACTAGTAGACTGCGACGTATGCGGTCATTTGTGAAGCAGTGCGCATGCGCATCGACGAACTCGTCGTTCGTAGCAGAATTCTCGAACGCGTTCAACCTTGTTTTGCCGTCGTTGGAAAACTGTGACGACATAGTGTGCACTATTTTGTAGAAACGAAACACCACATCAGGAAAGAAACACCACATTTGAAGTTACAAAATGGACCCGATTGACTTGATTCTTTAAGCAGAGAGTGGTGGAAGCGTAAGTTCGCTAAAATTAACACATTTTCTTGTCTGTAATTTCCCTTAAATAAAAATTCTTGTAGAATAATCCATTGGGACCGCATACGTCGCAGTCCACGTGTGAACGTGCAAATCGAAAAGTCCCTAATGAGTGTTCCCATCACAGTGCGACTGTGAGAGCAGTCACTGTGCTGAGCAGAATAGAGAGTGTTCCCATCACAGTGTGACTGCGAGAGCATTCACCGTCCAGAGCAGAATAGTGAGTGTTCCCATCACAGTGTGACTGAGGGCTGTCACTGTGCTGAGCAGAATAGTGAGTGTTCCCATCACAGTGTGACTGAGAGCAGTCACTGTGCAGAGCAGAATATTAAGTGTTTCCATCACAGTGTGACTGTGAGAGCAGTCATTGTGCTGAGCAGAATAGTGAATGTTCCCGCCACAGTGTGACTGAGAGCAGTCACTGTGCTGAGCAGAATAGTGAGTGTTCCCATCACAGTGTGACTGAGAGCAGTCACTGTGCTGAGCAGAATAGTGAGTGTTCCCATCACAGTGTGAATGAAACAGTCACTGTGCTGAGCAGAATAGTGAATGTTCCCGCCACAGTGTGACTGTGACTGCAGTCACTGTGCTGAGCAGAATAGTGAATGTTCCCGCCACAGTGTGACTGAGATCAGTCACGGTGCTGAGCAGAATAGTGAATGTTCCCATCACAGTGTGACTGCGAGAGCATTCACTGTGCAGAGCAGAATAGTGAGTGTTCATATCACAGTGTAACTGAGAGCTGTCACTGTGCTGAGCAGAATAGTGAGTGTTCCCATCACAGTGTGACTGAGAGCTGTCATTGTGCAGAGCAGAATAGTGAAAGTTCCCGCCACAGTGTGACTGAGAGCATTAACTGTGCAGAGCAGAATAGTGAGTGTTCCCATCACAGTGTGACTGAGAGCTGTCACTGTGCTGAGCAGAATAGTGAGTGTTCTCATCACAGTGTGACTGTGATAGCAGTCACTGTGCAGAGCAGAATAGTGAGTGTTTCCTTTACAGTGTGACTGTGAGAGCAGTCACTGTGCTGAGCAGAATAGTGAGTGTTCACATCACAGTGTGACTGAGAGCTGTCACTGTGCTGAGCAGAATAGTGAGTGTTCACATCACAGTGTGACTGAGAGCTGTCACTGTGCTGAGCAGAATAGTGAGTGTTCCCATCACAGTGTGACTGAGAGCAGTCACTGTGCAGAGCAGAATATTAAGTGTTTCCATCACAGTGTGACTGTGAGAGCAGTCATTGTGCTGAGCAGAATAGTGTATGTTCCCGCCACAGTGTGACTGAGAGCAGTCACTGTGCTGAGCAGAATAGTGAGTGTTCCCATCACAGTGTGACTGAGAGCAGTCACTGTGCTGAGCAGAATAGTGAGTGTTCCCATCACAGTGTGAATGAAACAGTCACTGTGCTGAGCAGAATAGTGAATGTTCCCGCCACAGTGTGACTGAGAGCAGTCACTGTGCTGAGCAGAATAGTGAGTGTTCCCATCACAGTGTGACTGTGAGAGCAGTCACTGTGCTGAGCAGAATAGTGAGTGTTCCAATCACAGTATGGCTAAGAGCAGTCACTGTGCTGAGCAGAATAGTGAGTGTTCCCATCACAGTGTGACTGAAACAGTCACTGTGCTGAGCAGAATAGTGAATGTTCCCGCAACAGTGTGACTGAGAGCAGTCACTGTGCTGAGCAGAATAGTGAGTGTTCCCGTCACAGTGTAACTGAGAGCTGTCACTTTGCTGAGCAGAATAGTGAGTGTTCCCATCACAGTGTGACTGTGAGAGCAGTCACTGTGCTGAGCAGAATAGTAAGTGTTTTCATCACAGTGTGACTGAGAGCTGTCAATGTGCTGAGCAGAATAGTGGGTGTTCCCTTCACAGTGTGACTTAGAGCTCTCACTTTGCTGAGCAGAATTGTGATTGTTATACCACGGCAATAGATTGTGAATTTTTATTGGTCGAGAAGCGTTCACGTGACATGCAACAAAAACGCATGTATCCGAGTGTGCCGATGTATGAGCATGGTATGAGTGATGTACGCCGAGTACGCGTGGTACATGAGTTCATGTACCCCACGGGGTACATGAACTTTCTTTTTCCAGGCCGCGGAATCTTTTTTTACACGCTAGCGCATAGCCTGGCCGGCCATTTCTGTGATAAATACCATGGAAGCGACTGATATTAGAGTCTAGCAACGCTGTGTTATATTAGCTGGTACTGCGTAAATTGATGTATGTTCCTGTGCGATGTAAACAGGGAACAGTGAAGTTAGCACTTTCGGCAACGACTAACGACCGCCATTGTTGTTTACACCGGCTTTCGTTTATGCTGTTCGTCTGCTTTTTTTCTGTTCCAATTTTGCCTTATTTTCTCCGTAATGTCGGCAGACGACAGCATTAAGTCACCTCCAAAGAAGCGATTTCTGTCTCGTTCAAAAGAGGAGATCAGAAATTTGATTTTCGAGCAGGACAGCGCCAGTACGAAGAAAAACACGGAACATTCAGTGCGACTACTTCGGCAATTTTGCACCGCAACGGGAACGGACCCATAACAAACAATTCTTGCCTGCTGTAATCTATTACCGTGGTATAACAAAACAATTGTTGCCTGCTGTGATATGGTCCATGGCGTTTTGTACACCCTCGGGGGCAAATGGCACCCTCGGCTTCGCCTCGGGTGCCATTTTCCCCCTCGGGTGTACAAAACGCCATGGACCATGTCACAGCAGGCAACAATTGTTAAGTGTTCCCATCACAGTGTGACTGCGAGAGCATTCACTTTGCTGAGCACAAGAGTGAGTGTTCCCATCACAGTGTGACTGTGAGAGCAGTCACTGTGCTGAGCAGAATAATGAGTGTTCCCATCACAATGTGACTGTGAGAGCATAAACTGTGCTGAGCAGAATAGTGAGTGTTTCCCGTCACAGTGTGACTGAGAGCTCACACTGTGCTGAGCAGAATAGTGAGTGTTCACATCACTGTGTGACTGAGAGCAGTCACTGTGCTGAGCAGAATAGTGAGTGTTCCCATCACAGTGTGACTGAGAGCAGTCACTTGGCTGAGCAGAATAGTGAGTGTTTCCTTTACAGTGTGACTGTGACTGCAGTCACTGTGCTGAGCAGAATAGTGAGTGTTCCAATCACAGTATGGCTAAGAGCAGTCACTGTGCTGAGCAGAATAGTGAGTGTTCCCATCACAGTGTGACTGTGAGAGCAGTCACTGTGCTGAGCAGAATAGTAAGTGTTTTCATCACAGTGTGACTGAGAGCTGTCAATGTGCTGAGCAGAATAGTGGGTGTTCCCTTCACAGTGTGACTTAGAGCTCTCACTTTGCTGAGCAGAATTGTGAGTGTTCCCATCACAGTGCGACTGTGAGAGCAGTCACTGTGCAGAGCAGAATAGTGAGTGTTCGCATCACAGTGTGACTGCGAGAGCATTCACTTTGCTGAGCACAAGAGTGAGTGTTCCCATCACAGTGTGACTGTGAGAGCAGTCACTGTGCTGAGCAGAATAATGAGTGTTCCCATCACAATGTGACTGTGAGAGCATAAACTGTGCTGAGCAGAATAGTGAGTGTTTCCCGTCACAGTGTGACTGAGAGCTCACACTGTGCTGAGCAGAATAGTGAGTGTTCACATCACTGTGTGACTGAGAGCAGTCACTGTGCTGAGCAGAATAGTGAGTGTTCCCATCACAGTGTGACTGAGAGCAGTCACTTGGCTGAGCAGAATAGTGAGTGTTTCCTTTACAGTGTGACTGTGACTGCAGTCACTGTGCTGAGCAGAATAGTGAGTGTTCCAATCACAGTATGGCTAAGAGCAGTCACTCTGCTGAGCAGAATAGTGAGTGTTCCCATCACAGTGTGACTGAAACAGTCACTGTGCAGAGCAGAATAGTGAATGTTCCCGCCACAGTGTGACTGAGACCAGTCACTGTGCTGAGCAGAATAGTGAGTGTTCCCATCACAGTGTGACTGCGAGAGCATTCACTGTGCAGAGCAGAATAGTGAGTGTTCACATCACAGTGTAACTGAGAGCTGTCACTGTGTTGAGCAGAATAGTGAGTGTTCCCATCACAGTGTGACTGAGAGCTGTCATTGTGCAGAGCAGAATAGTGAAAGTTCCCGCCACAGTGTGACTGAGAGCATTCACTGTGTAGAGCAGAATAGTGAGTGTTCCCATCACAGTGTGACTGAGAGCTGTCACTGTGCTGAGCAGAATAGTGAGTGTTCCCATCACAGTGTGACTGCGAGAGCAGTCACTGTGCAGAGCAGAATAGTGAGTGTTTGTTTTACAGTGTGACTGTGAGAGCAGTCACTGTGCTGAGCAGAATAGTGAGTGTTCCCGCCACAGTGTGACTGAGAGCAGTCACTTGGCTGAGCAGAATAGTGAGTGTTTCCTTTACAGTGTGACTGTGACTGCAGTCACTGTGCTGAGCAGAATAGTGAGTGTTCCAATCACAGTATGGCTAAGAGCAGTCACTGTGCTGAGCAGAATAGTGAGTGTTCCCATCACAGTGTGACTGAAACAGTCACTGTGCTGAGCAGAATAGTGAATGTTCCCGCCACAGTGTGACTGAGACCAGTCACTGTGCTGAGCAGAATAGTGAGTGTTCCCATCACAGTTTGACTGCGAGAGCATTCACTGTGCAGAGCAGAATAGTGAGTGTTCACATCACAGTGTAACTGAGAGCTGTCACTGTGTTGAGCAGAATAGTGAGTGTTCCCATCACAGTGTGACTGAGAGCTGTCATTGTGCAGAGCAGAATAGTGAAAGTTCCCGCCACAGTGTGACTGAGAGCATTCACTGTGTAGAGCAGAATAGTGAGTGTTCCCATCACAGTGTGACTGAGAGCTGTCACTGTGCTGAGCAGAATAGTGAGTGTTCCCATCACAGTGTGACTGCGAGAGCAGTCACTGTGCAGAGCAGAATAGTGAGTGTTTCTTTTACAGTGTGACTGTGAGAGCAGTCACTGTGCTGAGCAGAATAGTGAGTGTTCCCGCCACAGTGTGACTGAGAGCAGTCACTGTGCTGAGCAGAATAGTGAGTGTTCCCATCACAGTGTGACTGTGAGAGCAGTCACTGTGCTGAGCAGAATAGTGAGTGTTCCAATCACAGTATGGCTAAGAGCAGTCACTGTGCTGAGCAGAATAGTGAGTGTTCCCATCACAGTGTGACTGAAACAGTCACTG
The DNA here is from genome assembly GCA_037893245.1 of Crossaster papposus. Lineage (NCBI taxonomy): Eukaryota > Metazoa > Echinodermata > Asteroidea > Velatida > Solasteridae > Crossaster > Crossaster papposus. The sequence continues at coordinate 3,353,470 of JBAIAA010000630.1, forward strand.
TGCTGAGCAGAATAGTGAATGTTCCCGCCACAGTGTGACTAAGAGCAGTCACTGTGCTGAGCAGAATAGTGAGTGTTCCCGTCACAGTGTAACTGAGAGCTGTCACTGTGCTGAGCAGAATAGTGAGTGTTCCCATCACAGTGTGACTGTGAGAGCAGTCACTGTGCTGAGCAGAATAGTAAGTGTTTTCATCACAGTGTGACTGAGAGCTGTCAATGTGCTGAGCAGAATAGTGGGTGTTCCCTTCACAGTGTGACTTAGAGCTCTCACTTTGCTGAGCAGAATAGTGAGTGTTCCCATCACAGTGCGACTGTGAGAGCAGTCACTGTGCAGAGCAGAATAGTGAGTGTTCCCATCACAGTGTGACTGCGAGAGCATTCACTTTGCTGAGCACAAGAGTGAGTGTTCCCATCACAGTGTGACTGTGAGAGCAGTCACTGTGCTGAGCAGAATAATGAGTGTTCCCATCACAATGTGACTGTGAGAGCATAAACTGTGCTGAGCAGAATAGTGAGTGTTTCCCGTCACAGTGTGACTGAGAGCTCACACTGTGCTGAGCAGAATAGTGAGTGTTCACATCACTGTGTAACTGAGAGCAGTCACTGTGCTGAGCAGAATAGTGAGTGTTCCCATCACAGTGTGACTGAGAGCAGTCACTTGGCTGAGCAGAATAGTGAGTGTTTCCTTTACAGTGTGACTGTGACTGCAGTCACTGTGCTGAGCAGAATAGTGAGTGTTCCAATCACAGTATGGCTAAGAGCAGTCACTGTGCTGAGCAGAATAGTGAGTGTTCCCATCACAGTGTGACTGTGAGAGCAGTCACTGTGCTGAGCAGAATAGTAAGTGTTTTCATCACAGTGTGACTGTGAGAGCAGTCACTGTGCTGAGCAGAATAGTGAGTGTTCCAATCACAGTATGGCTAAGAGCAGTCACTGTGCTGAGCAGAATAGTGAGTGTTCCCATCACAGTGTGACTGAAACAGTCACTGTGCTGAGCAGAATAGTGAATGTTCCCGCCACAGTGTGACTAAGAGCAGTCACTGTGCTGAGCAGAATAGTGAGTGTTCCCGTCACAGTGTAACTGAGAGCTGTCACTGTGCTGAGCAGAATAGTGAGTGTTCCCATCACAGTGTGACTGTGAGAGCAGTCACTGTGCTGAGCAGAATAGTAAGTGTTTTCATCACAGTGTGACTGAGAGCTGTCAATGTGCTGAGCAGAATAGTGGGTGTTCCCTTCACAGTGTGACTTAGAGCTCTCACTTTGCTGAGCAGAATAGTGAGTGTTCCCATCACAGTGCGACTGTGAGAGCAGTCACTGTGCAGAGCAGAATAGTGAGTGTTCCCATCACAGTGTGACTGCGAGAGCATTCACTTTGCTGAGCACAAGAGTGAGTGTTCCCATCACAGTGTGACTGTGAGAGCAGTCACTGTGCTGAGCAGAATAATGAGTGTTCCCATCACAATGTGACTGTGAGAGCATAAACTGTGCTGAGCAGAATAGTGAGTGTTTCCCGTCACAGTGTGACTGAGAGCTCTCACTGTGCTGAGCAGAATAGTGAGTGTTCACATCACTGTGTGACTGAGAGCAGTCACTGTGCTGAGCAGAATAGTGAGTGTTCCCATCACAGTGTGACTGAGAGCAGTCACTGTGCAGAGCAGAATATTAAGTGTTTTCATCACAGTGTGACTGTGAGAGCAGTCACTGTGCTGAGCAGAATAGTGAATGTTCCCGCCACAGTGTGACTAAGAGCAGTCACTGTGCTGAGCAGAATAGTGAGTGTTCCCATCACAGTGTGACTGAGAGAGCATACACTGTGCAGAGCAGAATAGTGAGTGTTCCCATCACAGTGTGACTGAGAGCTGTCAGTGTGCTGAGCAGAATAGTGAGTATTCACATCACTGTGTGACCGAGAGCAGTCACAGTGCTGAGCAGAATAGTGAGTGTTCCCATCACAGTGTGACTGAGAGCAGTCACTTGGCTGAGCAGAATAGTGAGTGTTTCCTTTACAGTGTGACTGTGACTGCAGTCACTGTGCTGAGCAGAATAGTGAGTGTTCCAATCACGGTATGGCTGAGAGCAGTCACTGTGCTGAGCAGAATAGTGAGTGTTCCCATCACAGTGTGACTGTGAGAGCAGTCACTGTGCTGAGCAGAATAGTGAGTGTTCCAATCACAGTATGGCTAAGAGCAGTCACTGTGCTGAGCAGAATAGTGAGTGTTCCCATCACAGTGTGACTGAAACAGTCACTGTGCTGAGCAGAATAGTGAATGTTCCCGCCACAGTGTGACTAAGAGCAGTCACTGTGCTGAGCAGAATAGTGAGTGTTCCCGTCACAGTGTAACTGAGAGCTGTCACTGTGCTGAGCAGAATAGTGAGTGTTCCCATCACAATGTGACTGTGAGAGCATAAACTGTGCTGAGCAGAATAGTGAGTGTTTCCCGTCACAGTGTGACTGAGAGCTCTCACTGTGCTGAGCAGAATAGTGAGTGTTCACATCACTGTGTGACTGAGAGCAGTCACTGTGCTGAGCAGAATAGTGAGTGTTCCCATCACAGTGTGACTGAGAGCAGTCACTGTGCAGAGCAGAATATTAAGTTTTTCCATCACAGTGTGACTGTGAGAGCAGTCACTGTGCTGAGCAGAATAGTGAATGTTCCCGCCACAGTGTGACTAAGAGCAGTCACTGTGCTGAGCAGAATAGTGAGTGTTCCCATCACAGTGTGACTGAGAGAGCATACACTGTGCAGAGCAGAATAGTGAGTGTTCCCATCACAGTGTGACTGAGAGCTGTCAGTGTGCTGAGCAGAATAGTGAGTGTTCACATCACTGTGTGACCGAGAGCAGTCACAGTGCTGAGCAGAATAGTGAGTGTTCCCATCACAGTGTGACTGAGAGCAGTCACTTGGCTGAGCAGAATAGTGAGTGTTTCCTTTACAGTGTGACTGTGACTGCAGTCACTGTGCTGAGCAGAATAGTGAGTGTTCCAATCACGGTATGGCTGAGAGCAGTCACTGTGCTGAGCAGAATAGTGAGTGTTCCCATCACAGTGTGACTGTGAGAGCAGTCACTGTGCTGAGCAGAATAGTGAGTGTTCCAATCACAGTATGGCTAAGAGCAGTCACTGTGCTGAGCAGAATAGTGAGTGTTCCCATCACAGTGTGACTGAAACAGTCACTGTGCTGAGCAGAATAGTGAATGTTCCCGCCACAGTGTGACTAAGAGCAGTCACTGTGCTGAGCAGAATAGTGAGTGTTCCCGTCACAGTGTAACTGAGAGCTGTCACTGTGCTGAGCAGAATAGTGAGTGTTCCCATCACAGTGTGACTGTGAGAGCAGTCACTGTGCTGAGCAGAATAGTAAGTGTTTTCATCACAGTGTGACTGAGAGCTGTCAATGTGCTGAGCAGAATAGTGGGTGTTCCCATCACAGTGTGACTGTGAGAGCAGTCACTGTGCTGAGCAGAATAGTAAGTGTTTTCATCACAGTGTGACTGAGAGCTGTCAATGTGCTGAGCAGAATAGTGGGTGTTCCCTTCACAGTGTGACTTAGAGCTCTCACTTTGCTGAGCAGAATAGTGAGTGTTCCCATCACAGTGCGACTGTGAGAGCAGTCACTGTGCAGAGCAGAATAGTGAGTGTTCCCATCACAGTGTGACTGCGAGAGCATTCACTTTGCTGAGCACAAGAGTGAGTGTTCCCATCACAGTGTGACTGTGAGAGCAGTCACTGTGCTGAGCAGAATAATGAGTGTTCCCATCACAATGTGACTGTGAGAGCATAAACTGTGCTGAGCAGAATAGTGAGTGTTCCCCGTCACTGTGTGACTGAGAGCTCTCACTGTGCTGAGCAGAATAGTGAGTGTTCACATCACTGTGTGACTGAGAGCAGTCACTGTGCTGAGCAGAATAGTGAGTGTTTCCCGTCACAGTGTGACTGAGAGCTCTCACTGTGCTGAGCAGAATAGTGAGTGTTCCCATCACAGTGTGACTGCGAGAGCAGTCACTGTGCAGAGCAGAATAGTGAGTGTTTCTTTTACAGTGTGACTGTGAGAGCAGTCACTGTGCTGAGCAGAATAGTGAGTGTTCCCGCCACAGTGTGACTGAGAGCAGTCACTGTGCTGAGCAGAATAGTGAGTGTTCCCATCACAGTGTGACTGTGAGAGCAGTCACTGTGCTGAGCAGAATAGTGAGTGTTCCAATCACAGTATGGCTAAGAGCAGTCACTGTGCTGAGCAGAATAGTGAGTGTTCCCATCACAGTGTGACTGAAACAGTCACTGTGCTGAGCAGAATAGTGAATGTTCCCGCCACAGTGTGACTAAGAGCAGTCACTGTGCTGAGCAGAATAGTGAGTGTTCCCGTCACAGTGTAACTGAGAGCTGTCACTGTGCTGAGCAGAATAGTGAGTGTTCCCATCACAGTGTGACTGTGAGAGCAGTCACTGTGCTGAGCAGAATAGTAAGTGTTTTCATCACAGTGTGACTGAGAGCTGTCAATGTGCTGAGCAGAATAGTGGGTGTTCCCTTCACAGTGTGACTTAGAGCTCTCACTTTGCTGAGCAGAATAGTGAGTGTTCCCATCACAGTGCGACTGTGAGAGCAGTCACTGTGCAGAGCAGAATAGTGAGTGTTCCCATCACAGTGTGACTGCGAGAGCATTCACTTTGCTGAGCACAAGAGTGAGTGTTCCCATCACAGTGTGACTGTGAGAGCAGTCACTGTGCTGAGCAGAATAATGAGTGTTCCCATCACAATTTGACTGTGAGAGCATAAACTGTGCTGAGCAGAATAGTGAGTGTTTCCCGTCACAGTGTGACTGAGAGCTCTCACTGTGCTGAGCAGAATAGTGAGTGTTCACATCACTGTGTGACTGAGAGCAGTCACTGTGCTGAGCAGAATAGTGAGTGTTCCCATCACAGTGTGACTGAGAGCAGTCACTGTGCAGAGCAGAATATTAAGTGTTTCCATCACAGTGTGACTGTGAGAGCAGTCACTGTGCTGAGCAGAATAGTGAATGTTCCCGCCACAGTGTGACTAAGAGCAGTCACTGTGCTGAGCAGAATAGTGAGTGTTCCCATCACAGTGTGACTGCGAGAGCATTCACTTTGCTGAGCACAAGAGTGAGTGTTCCCATCACAGTGTGACTGTGAGAGCAGTCACTGTGCTGAGCAGAATAATGAGTGTTCCCATCACAATGTGACTGTGAGAGCATAAACTGTGCTGAGCAGAATAGTGAGTGTTTCCCGTCACAGTGTGACTGAGAGCTCACACTGTGCTGAGCAGAATAGTGAGTGTTCACATCACTGTGTGACTGAGAGCAGTCACTGTGCTGAGCAGAATAGTGAGTGTTCCCATCACAGTGTGACTGAGAGCAGTCACTTGGCTGAGCAGAATAGTGAGTGTTTCCTTTACAGTGTGACTGTGACTGCAGTCACTGTGCTGAGCAGAATAGTGAGTGTTCCAATCACAGTATGGCTAAGAGCAGTCACTCTGCTGAGCAGAATAGTGAGTGTTCCCATCACAGTGTGACTGAAACAGTCACTTTGCAGAGCAGAATAGTGAATGTTCCCGCCACAGTGTGACTGAGACCAGTCACTGTGCTGAGCAGAATAGTGAGTGTTCCCATCACAGTGTGACTGCGAGAGCATTCACTGTGCAGAGCAGAATAGTGAGTGTTCACATCACAGTGTAACTGAGAGCTGTCACTGTGTTGAGCAGAATAGTGAGTGTTCCCATCACAGTGTGACTGAGAGCTGTCATTGTGCAGAGCAGAATAGTGAAAGTTCCCGCCACAGTGTGACTGAGAGCATTCACTGTGTAGAGCAGAATAGTGAGTGTTCCCATCACAGTGTGACTGAGAGCTGTCACTGTGCTGAGCAGAATAGTGAGTGTTCCCATCACAGTGTGACTGCGAGAGCAGTCACTGTGCAGAGCAGAATAGTGAGTGTTTGTTTTACAGTGTGACTGTGAGAGCAGTCACTGTGCTGAGCAGAATAGTGAGTGTTCCCGCCACAGTGTGACTGAGAGCAGTCACTTGGCTGAGCAGAATAGTGAGTGTTTCCTTTACAGTGTGACATTGACTGCAGTCACTGTGCTGAGCAGAATAGTGAGTGTTCCAATCACAGTATGGCTAAGAGCAGTCACTGTGCTGAGCAGAATAGTGAGTGTTCCCATCACAGTGTGACTGAAACAGTCACTGTGCTGAGCAGAATAGTGAATGTTCCCGCCACAGTGTGACTGAGACCAGTCACTGTGCTGAGCAGAATAGTGAGTGTTCCCATCACAGTTTGACTGCGAGAGCATTCACTGTGCAGAGCAGAATAGTGAGTGTTCACATCACAGTGTAACTGAGAGCTGTCACTGTGTTGAGCAGAATAGTGAGTGTTCCCATCACAGTGTGACTGAGAGCTGTCATTGTGCAGAGCAGAATAGTGAAAGTTCCCGCCACAGTGTGACTGAGAGCATTCACTGTGTAGAGCAGAATAGTGAGTGTTCCCATCACAGTGTGACTGAGAGCTGTCACTGTGCTGAGCAGAATAGTGAGTGTTCCCATCACAGTGTGACTGCGAGAGCAGTCACTGTGCAGAGCAGAATAGTGAGTGTTTCTTTTACAGTGTGACTGTGAGAGCAGTCACTGTGCTGAGCAGAATAGTGAGTGTTCCCGCCACAGTGTGACTGAGAGCAGTCACTGTGCTGAGCAGAATAGTGAGTGTTCCCATCACAGTGTGACTGTGAGAGCAGTCACTGTGCTGAGCAGAATAGTGAGTGTTCCAATCACAGTATGGCTAAGAGCAGTCACTGTGCTGAGCAGAATAGTGAGTGTTCCCATCACAGTGTGACTGAAACAGTCACTGTGCTGAGCAGAATAGTGAATGTTCCCGCCACAGTGTGACTAAGAGCAGTCACTGTGCTGAGCAGAATAGTGAGTGTTCCCGTCACAGTGTAACTGAGAGCTGTCACTGTGCTGAGCAGAATAGTGAGTGTTCCCATCACAGTGTGACTGTGAGAGCAGTCACTGTGCTGAGCAGAATAGTAAGTGTTTTCATCACAGTGTGACTGAGAGCTGTCAATGTGCTGAGCAGAATAGTGGGTGTTCCCTTCACAGTGTGACTTAGAGCTCTCACTTTGCTGAGCAGAATAGTGAGTGTTCCCATCACAGTGCGACTGTGAGAGCAGTCACTGTGCAGAGCAGAATAGTGAGTGTTCCCATCACAGTGTGACTGCGAGAGCATTCACTTTGCTGAGCACAAGAGTGAGTGTTCCCATCACAGTGTGACTGTGAGAGCAGTCACTGTGCTGAGCAGAATAATGAGTGTTCCCATCACAATGTGACTGTGAGAGCATAAACTGTGCTGAGCAGAATAGTGAGTGTTTCCCGTCACAGTGTGACTGAGAGCTCTCACTGTGCTGAGCAGAATAGTGAGTGTTCACATCACTGTGTGACTGAGAGCAGTCACTGTGCTGAGCAGAATAGTGAGTGTTCCCATCACAGTGTGACTGAGAGCAGTCACTGTGCAGAGCAGAATATTAAGTGTTTCCATCACAGTGTGACTGTGAGAGCAGTCACTGTGCTGAGCAGAATAGTGAATGTTCCTGCCACAGTGTGACTAAGAGCAGTCACTGTGCTGAGCAGAATAGTGAGTGTTCCCATCACAGTGTGACTGAGAGAGCATACACTGTGCAGAGCAGAATAGTGAGTGTTCCCATCACAGTGTGACTGAGAGCTGTCAGTGTGCTGAGCAGAATAGTGAGTATTCACATCACTGTGTGACCGAGAGCAGTCACAGTGCTGAGCAGAATAGTGAGTGTTCCCATCACAGTGTGACTGAGAGCAGTCACTTGGCTGAGCAGAATAGTGAGTGTTTCCTTTACAGTGTGACTGTGACTGCAGTCACTGTGCTGAGCAGAATAGTGAGTGTTCCAATCACGGTATGGCTGAGAGCAGTCACTGTGCTGAGCAGAATAGTGAGTGTTCCCATCACAGTATGACTGTGAGAGCAGTCACTGTGCTGAGCAGAATAGTGAGTGTTCCAATCACAGTATGGCTAAGAGCAGTCACTGTGCTGAGCAGAATAGTGAGTGTTCCCATCACAGTGTGACTGAAACAGTCACTGTGCTGAGCAGAATAGTGAATGTTCCCGCCACAGTGTGACTAAGAGCAGTCACTGTGCTGAGCAGAATAGTGAGTGTTCCCGTCACAGTGTAACTGAGAGCTGTCACTGTGCTGAGCAGAATAGTGAGTGTTCCCATCACAATGTGACTGTGAGAGCATAAACTGTGCTGAGCAGAATAGTGAGTGTTTCCCGTCACAGTGTGACTGAGAGCTCTCACTGTGCTGAGCAGAATAGTGAGTGTTCACATCACTGTGTGACTGAGAGCAGTCACTGTGCTGAGCAGAATAGTGAGTGTTCCCATCACAGTGTGACTGAGAGCAGTCACTGTGCAGAGCAGAATATTAAGTGTTTCCATCACAGTGTGACTGTGAGAGCAGTCACTGTGCTGAGCAGAATAGTGAATGTTCCCGCCACAGTGTGACTAAGAGCAGTCACTGTGCTGAGCAGAATAGTGAGTGTTCCCATCACAGTGTGACTGAGAGAGCATACACTGTGCAGAGCAGAATAGTGAGTGTTCCCATCACAGTGTGACTGAGAGCTGTCAGTGTGCTGAGCAGAATAGTGAGTATTCACATCACTGTGTGACCGAGAGCAGTCACAGTGCTGAGCAGAATAGTGAGTGTTCCCATCACAGTGTGACTGAGAGCAGTCACTTGGCTGAGCAGAATAGTGAGTGTTTCCTTTACAGTGTGACTGTGACTGCAGTCACTGTGCTGAGCAGAATAGTGAGTGTTCCAATCACGGTATGGCTGAGAGCAGTCACTGTGCTGAGCAGAATAGTGAGTGTTCCCATCACAGTGTGACTGTGAGAGCAGTCACTGTGCTGAGCAGAATAGTGAGTGTTCCAATCACAGTATGGCTAAGAGCAGTCACTGTGCTGAGCAGAATAGTGAGTGTTCCCATCACAGTGTGACTGAAACAGTCACTGTGCTGAGCAGAATAGTGAATGTTCCCGCCACAGTGTGACTAAGAGCAGTCACTGTGCTGAGCAGAATAGTGAGTGTTCCCGTCACAGTGTAACTGAGAGCTATCACTGTGCTGAGCAGAATAGTGAGTGTTCCCATCACAGTGTGACTGTGAGAGCAGTCACTGTGCTGAGCAGAATAGTAAGTGTTTTCATCACAGTGTGACTGAGAGCTGTCAATGTGCTGAGCAGAATAGTGGGTGTTCCCTTCACAGTGTGACTTAGAGCTCTCACTTTGCTGAGCAGAATAGTGAGTGTTCCCATCACAGTGCGACTGTGAGAGCAGTCACTGTGCAGAGCAGAATAGTGAGTGTTCCCATCACAGTGTGACTGCGAGAGCATTCACTTTGCTGAGCACAAGAGTGAGTGTTCCCATCACAGTGTGACTGTGAGAGCAGTCACTGTGCTGAGCAGAATAATGAGTGTTCCCATCACAATGTGACTGTGAGAGCATAAACTGTGCTGAGCAGAATAGTGAGTGTTCCCCGTCACAGTGTGACTGAGAGCTCTCACTGTGCTGAGCAGAATAGTGAGTGTTCACATCACTGTGTGACTGAGAGCAGTCACTGTGCTGAGCAGAATAGTGAGTGTTTCCCGTCACAGTGTGACTGAGAGCTCTCACTGTGCTGAGCAGAATAGTGAGTGTTCCCATCACAGTGTGACTGCGAGAGCAGTCACTGTGCAGAGCAGAATAGTGAGTGTTTCTTTTACAGTGTGACTGTGAGAGCAGTCACTGTGCTGAGCAGAATAGTGAGTGTTCCCGCCACAGTGTGACTGAGAGCAGTCACTGTGCTGAGCAGAATAGTGAGTGTTCCCATCACAGTGTGACTGTGAGAGCAGTCACTGTGCTGAGCAGAATAGTGAGTGTTCCAATCACAGTATGGCTAAGAGCAGTCACTGTGCTGAGCAGAATAGTGAGTGTTCCCATCACAGTGTGACTGAAACAGTCACTGTGCTGAGCAGAATAGTGAATGTTCCCGCCACAGTGTGACTAAGAGCAGTCACTGTGCTGAGCAGAATAGTGAGTGTTCCCGTCACAGTGTAACTGAGAGCTGTCACTGTGCTGAGCAGAATAGTGAGTGTTCCCATCACAGTGTGACTGTGAGAGCAGTCACTGTGCTGAGCAGAATAGTAAGTGTTTTCATCACAGTGTGACTGAGAGCTGTCAATGTGCTGAGCAGAATAGTGGGTGTTCCCTTCACAGTGTGACTTAGAGCTCTCACTTTGCTGAGCAGAATAGTGAGTGTTCCCATCACAGTGCGACTGTGAGAGCAGTCACTGTGCAGAGCAGAATAGTGAGTGTTCCCATCACAGTGTGACTGCGAGAGCATTCACTTTGCTGAGCACAAGAGTGAGTGTTCCCATCACAGTGTGACTGTGAGAGCAGTCACTGTGCTGAGCAGAATAATGAGTGTTCCCATCACAATTTGACTGTGAGAGCATAAACTGTGCTGAGCAGAATAGTGAGTGTTTCCCGTCACAGTGTGACTGAGAGCTCTCACTGTGCTGAGCAGAATAGTGAGTGTTCACATCACTGTGTGACTGAGAGCAGTCACTGTGCTGAGCAGAATAGTGAGTGTTCCCATCACAGTGTGACTGAGAGCAGTCACTGTGCAGAGCAGAATATTAAGTGTTTCCATCACAGTGTGACTGTGAGAGCAGTCACTGTGCTGAGCAGAATAGTGAATGTTCCCGCCACAGTGTGACTAAGAGCAGTCACTGTGCTGAGCAGAATAGTGAGTGTTCCCATCACAGTGTGACTGAGAGAGCATACACTGTGCAGAGCAGAATAGTGAGTGTTCCCATCACAGTGTGACTGAGAGCTGTCAGTGTGCTGAGCAGAATAGTGAGTATTCACATCACTGTGTGACCGAGAGCAGTCACAGTGCTGAGCAGAATAGTGAGTGTTCCCATCACAGTGTGACTGAGAGCAGTCACTTGGCTGAGCAGAATAGTGAGTGTTTCCTTTACAGTGTGACTGTGACTGCAGTCACTGTGCTGAGCAGAATAGTGAGTGTTCCAATCACAGTATGGCTAAGAGCAGTCACTGTGCTGAGCAGAATAGTGAGTGTTCCCATCACAGTGTGACTGAAACAGTCACTGTGCTGAGCAGAATAGTGAATGTTCCCGCCACAGTGTGAGTGAGATCAGTCACGGTGCTGAGCAGAATAGTGAATGTTCCCATCACAGTGTGACTGCGAGAGCATTCACTGTGCAGAGCAGAATAGTGAGTGTTCACATTACAGTGTAACTGAGAGCTGTCACTGTGCTGAGCAGAATAGTGAGTGTTCCCATCACAGTGTGACTGAGAGCTGTCATTGTGCAGAGCAGAATAGTGAAAGTTCCCGCCACAGTGTGACTGAGAGCAGTCACTGTGTAGAGCAGAATAGTGAGTGTTCCCATCACAGTGTGACTGAGAGCTGTCACTGTGCTGAGCAGAATAGTGAGTGTTCCCATCACAGTGTGACTGCGAGAGCATTCACTGTGCAGACCAGAATAGTGAGTGTTTCTTTTACATTGTGACTGTGAGAGCAGTCACTGTGCTGAGCAGAATAGTGAGTGTTCCAATCACAGTATGGCTAAGAGCAGTCACTGTGCTGAGCAGAATAGTGAGTGTTCCCATCACAGTGTGACTGAAACAGTCACTGTGCTGAGCAGAATAGTGAATGTTCCCGCCACAGTGTGACTGAGACCAGTCACTGTGCTGAGCAGAATAGTGAGTGTTCCCATCACAGTTTGACTGCGAGAGCATTCACTGTGCAGAGCAGAATAGTGAGTGTTCACATCACAGTGTAACTGAGAGCTGTCACTGTGTTGAGCAGAATAGTGAGTGTTCCCATCACAGTGTGACTGTGAGAGCAGTCACTGTGCTGAGCAGAATAATGAGTGTTCCCATCACAATGTGACTGTGAGAGCATAAACTGTGCTGAGCAGAATAGTGAGTGTTCCCCGTCACAGTGTGACTGAGAGCTCTCACTGTGCTGAGCAGAATAGTGAGTGTTCACATCACTGTGTGACTGAGAGCAGTCACTGTGCTGAGCAGAATAGTGAGTGTTTCCCGTCACAGTGTGACTGAGAGCTCTCACTGTGCTGAGCAGAATAGTGAGTGTTCCCATCACAGTGTGACTGCGAGAGCAGTCACTGTGCAGAGCAGAATAGTGAGTGTTTCTTTTACAGTGTGACTGTGAGAGCAGTCACTGTGCTGAGCAGAATAGTGAGTGTTCCCGCCACAGTGTGACTGAGAGCAGTCACTGTGCTGAGCAGAATAGTGAGTGTTCCCATCACAGTGTGACTGTGAGAGCAGTCACTGTGCTGAGCAGAATAGTGAGTGTTCCAATCACAGTATGGCTAAGAGCAGTCACTGTGCTGAGCAGAATAGTGAGTGTTCCCATCACAGTGTGACTGAAACAGTCACTGTGCTGAGCAGAATAGTGAATGTTCCCGCCACAGTGTGACTAAGAGCAGTGACTGTGCTGAGCAGAATAGTGAGTGTTCCCGTCACAGTGTAACTGAGAGCTGTCACTGTGCTGAGCAGAATAGTGAGTGTTCCCATCACAGTGTGACTGTGAGAGCAGTCACTGTGCTGAGCAGAATAGTAAGTGTTTTCATCACAGTGTGACTGAGAGCTGTCAATGTGCTGAGCAGAATAGTGGGTGTTCCCTTCACAGTGTGACTTAGAGCTCTCACTTTGCTGAGCAGAATAGTGAGTGTTCCCATCACAGTGCGACTGTGAGAGCAGTCACTGTGCAGAGCAGAATAGTGAGTGTTCCCATCACAGTGTGACTGCGAGAGCATTCACTTTGCTGAGCACAAGAGTGAGTGTTCCCATCACAGTGTGACTGTGAGAGCAGTCACTGTGCTGAGCAGAATAATGAGTGTTCCCATCACAATTTGACTGTGAGAGCATAAACTGTGCTGAGCAGAATAGTGAGTGTTTCCCGTCACAGTGTGACTGAGAGCTCTCACTGTGCTGAGCAGAATAGTGAGTGTTCACATCACTGTGTGACTGAGAGCAGTCACTGTGCTGAGCAGAATAGTGAGTGTTCCCATCACAGTGTGACTGAGAGCAGTCACTGTGCAGAGCAGAATATTAAGTGTTTCCATCACAGTGTGACTGTGAGAGCAGTCACTGTGCTGAGCAGAATAGTGAATGTTCCCGCCACAGTGTGACTAAGAGCAGTCACTGTGCTGAGCAGAATAGTGAGTGTTCCCATCACAGTGTGACTGAGAGAGCATACACTGTGCAGAGCAGAATAGTGAGTGTTCCCATCACAGTGTGACTGAGAGCTGTCAGTGTGCTGAGCAGAATAGTGAGTATTCACATCACTGTGTGACCGAGAGCAGTCACAGTGCTGAGCAGAATAGTGAGTGTTCCCATCACAGTGTGACTGAGAGCAGTCACTTGGCTGAGCAGAATAGTGAGTGTTTCCTTTACAGTGTGACTGTGACTGCAGTCACTGTGCTGAGCAGAATAGTGAGTGTTCCAATCACAGTATGGCTAAGAGCAGTCACTGTGCTGAGCAGAATAGTGAGTGTTCCCATCACAGTGTGACTGAAACAGTCACTGTGCTGAGCAGAATAGTGAATGTTCCCGCCACAGTGTGAGTGAGATCAGTCACGGTGCTGAGCAGAATAGTGAATGTTCCCATCACAGTGTGACTGCGAGAGCATTCACTGTGCAGAGCAGAATAGTGAGTGTTCACATTACAGTGTAACTGAGAGCTGTCACTGTGCTGAGCAGAATAGTGAGTGTTCCCATCACAGTGTGACTGAGAGCTGTCATTGTGCAGAGCAGAATAGTGAAAGTTCCCGCCACAGTGTGACTGAGAGCAGTCACTGTGTAGAGCAGAATAGTGAGTGTTCCCATCACAGTGTGACTGAGAGCTGTCACTGTGCTGAGCAGAATAGTGAGTGTTCCCATCACAGTGTGACTGCGAGAGCATTCACTGTGCAGACCAGAATAGTGAGTGTTTCTTTTACATTGTGACTGTGAGAGCAGTCACTGTGCTGAGCAGAATAGTGAGTGTTCCAATCACAGTATGGCTAAGAGCAGTCACTGTGCTGAGCAGAATAGTGAGTGTTCCCATCACAGTGTGACTGAAACAGTCACTGTGCTGAGCAGAATAGTGAATGTTCCCGCCACAGTGTGACTGAGACCAGTCACTGTGCTGAGCAGAATAGTGAGTGTTCCCATCACAGTTTGACTGCGAGAGCATTCACTGTGCAGAGCAGAATAGTGAGTGTTCACATCACAGTGTAACTGAGAGCTGTCACTGTGTTGAGCAGAATAGTGAGTGTTCCCATCACAGTGTGACTGTGAGAGCAGTCACTGTGCTGAGCAGAATAATGAGTGTTCCCATCACAATGTGACTGTGAGAGCATAAACTGTGCTGAGCAGAATAGTGAGTGTTTCCCGTCACAGTGTGACTGAGAGCTCTCACTGTGCTGAGCAGAATAGTGAGTGTTCCCATCACAGTGTGACTGAGAGCAGTCACTGTGCACAGCAGAATATTAAGTGTTTCCATCACAGTGTGACTGTGAGAGCAGTCACTGTGCTGAGCAGAATAGTGAATGTTCCCGCCACAGTGTGACTGAGAGCAGTCACTGTGCTGAGCAGAATAGTGAGTGTTCCCATCACAGTGTGACTGCGAGAGCATACACTGTGCAGAGCAGAATAGTGAGTGTTCCCATCACAGTGTGACTGAGAGCAGTCACTTGGCTGAGCAGAATAGTGAGAGTTTCCTTTACAGTGTGACTGTGACTGCAGTCACTGTGCTGAGCAGAATAGTGAGTGTTCCAATCACAGTATGGCTAAGAGCAGTCACTGTGCTGAGCAGAATAGTGAGTGTTCCCATCACAGTGTGACTGAAACAGTCACTGTGCTGAGCAGAATAGTGAATGTTCCCGCCACAGTGTGAGTGAGATCAGTCACGGTGCTGAGCAGAATAGTGAATGTTCCCATCACAGTGTGACTGCGAGAGCATTCACTGTGCAGAGCAGAATAGTGAGTGTTCACATCACAGTGTAACTGAGAGCTGTCACTGTGCTGAGCAGAATAGTGAGTGTTCCCATCACAGTGTGACTGAGAGCTGTCATTGTGCAGAGCAGAATAGTGAAAGTTCCCGCCACAGTGTGACTGAGAGCAGTCACTGTGTAGAGCAGAATAGTGAGTGTTCCCATCACAGTGTGACTGAGAGCTGTCACTGTGCTGAGCAGAATAGTGAGTGTTCCCATCACAGTGTGACTGCGAGAGCATTCACTGTGCAGACCAGAATAGTGAGTGTTTCTTTTACAGTGTGACTGTGAGAGCAGTCACTGTGCTGAGCAGAATAGTGAGTGTTCCCGCCACAGTGTGACTGAGAGCAGTCACTTGGCTGAGCAGAATAGTGAGTGTTTCCTTTACAGTGTGACTGTGACTGCAGTCACTGTGCTGAGCAGAATAGTGAGTGTTCCAATCACAGTATGGCTAAGAGCAGTCACTGTGCTGAGCAGAATAGTGAGTGTTCCCATCACAGTGTGACTGAAACAGTCACTGTGCTGAGCAGAATAGTGAATGTTCCCGCCACAGTGTGACTGAGACCAGTCACTGTGCTGAGCAGAATAGTGAGTGTTCCCATAACAGTTTGACTGCGAGAGCATTCACTGTGCAGAGCAGAATAGTGAGTGTTCACATCACAGTGTAACTGAGAGCTGTCACTGTGTTGAGCAGAATAGTGAGTGTTCCCATCACAGTGTGACTGAGAGCTGTCATTGTGCAGAGCAGAATAGTGAAAGTTCCCGCCAGAGTGTGACTGAGAGCATTCACTGTGTAGAGCAGAATAGTGAGTGTTCCCATCACAGTGTGACTGAGAGCTGTCACTGTGCTGAGCAGAATAGTGAGTGTTCCTATCACAGTGTGACTGCGAGAGCAGTCACTGTGCAGAGCAGAATAGTGAGTGTTTATTTTACAGTGTGACTGTGAGAGCAGTCACTGTGCTGAGCAGAATAGTGAGTGTTCCCGCCACAGTGTGACTGAGAGCAGTCACTGTGCTGAGCAGAATAGTGAGTGTTCCCATCACAGTGTGACTGTGAGGGCAGTCACTGTGCTGAGCAGAATAGTGAGTGTTCCAATCACAGTATGGCTAAGAGCAGTCACTGTGCTGAGCAGAATAGTGAGTGTTCCCATCACAGTGTGACTGAAACAGTCACTGTGCTGAGCAGAATAGTGAATGTTCCCGCCACAGTGTGACTGAGAGCAGTCACTGTGCTGAGCAGAATAGTGAGTGTTCCCATCACAGTGTGACTGAGAGCTGTCAGTGTGCTGAGCAGAATAGTGAGTATTCACATCACTGTGTGACCGAGAGCAGTCACAGTGCTGAGCAGAATAGTGAGTGTTCCCATCACAGTGTGACTGAGAGCAGTCACTTGGCTGAGCAGAATAGTGAGTGTTTCCTTTACAGTGTGACTGTGACTGCAGTCACTGTGCTGAGCAGAATAGTGAGTGTTCCAATCACAGTATGGCTAAGAGCAGTCACTGTGCTGAGCAGAATAGTGAGTGTTCCCATCACAGTGTGACTGAAACAGTCACTGTGCTGAGCAGAATAGTGAATGTTCCCGCCACAGTGTGAGTGAGATCAGTCACGGTGCTGAGCAGAATAGTGAATGTTCCCATCACAGTGTGACTGCGAGAGCATTCACTGTGCAGAGCAGAATAGTGAGTGTTCACATCACAGTGTAACTGAGAGCTGTCACTGTGCTGAGCAGAATAGTGAGTGTTCCCATCACAGTGTGACTGAGAGCTGTCATTGTGCAGAGCAGAATAGTGAAAGTTCCCGCTACAGTGTGACTGAGAGCAGTCACTGTGTAGAGCAGAATAGTGAGTGTTCCCATCACAGTGTGACTGAGAGCTGTCACTGTGCTGAGCAGAATAGTGAGTGTTCCCATCACAGTGTGACTGCGAGAGCATTCACTGTGCAGACCAGAATAGTGAGTGTTTCTTTTACAGTGTGACTGTGAGAGCAGTCACTGTGCTGAGCAGAATAGTGAGTGTTCCCGCCACAGTGTGACTGAGAGCAGTCACTTGGCTGAGCAGAATAGTGAGTGTTTCCTTTACAGTGTGACTGTGACTGCAGTCACTGTGCTGAGCAGAATAGTGAGTGTTCCAATCACAGTATGGCTAAGAGCAGTCACTGTGCTGAGCAGAATAGTGAGTGTTCCCATCACAGTGTGACTGAAACAGTCACTGTGCTGAGCAGAATAGTGAATGTTCCCGCCACAGTGTGACTGAGACCAGTCACTGTGCTGAGCAGAATAGTGAGTGTTCCCATCACAGTTTGACTGCGAGAGCATTCACTGTGCAGAGCAGAATAGTGAGTGTTCACATCACAGTGTAACTGAGAGCTGTCACTGTGTTGAGCAGAATAGTGAGTGTTCCCATCACAGTGTGACTGAGAGCTGTCATTGTGCAGAGCAGAATAGTGAAAGTTCCCGCCACAGTGTGACTGAGAGCATTCACTGTGTAGAGCAGAATAGTGAGTGTTCCCATCACAGTGTGACTGAGAGCTGTCACTGTGCTGAGCAGAATAGTGAGTGTTCCCATCACAGTGTGACTGCGAGAGCAGTCACTGTGCAGAGCAGAATAGTGAGTGTTTCTTTTACAGTGTGACTGTGAGAGCAGTCACTGTGCTGAGCAGAATAGTGAGTGTTCCCGCCACAGTGTGACTGAGAGCAGTCACTGTGCTGAGCAGAATAGTGAGTGTTCCCATCACAGTGTGACTGTGAGAGCAGTCACTGTGCTGAGCAGAATAGTGAGTGTTCCAATCACAGTATGGCTAAGAGCAGTCACTGTGCTGAGCAGAATAGTGAGTGTTCCCATCACAGTGTGACTGAAACAGTCACTGTGCTGAGCAGAATAGTGAATGTTCCCGCCACAGTGTGACTGAGAGCAGTCACTGTGCTGAGCAGAATAGTGAGTGTTCCCGTCACAGTGTAACTGAGAGCTGTCACTGTGCTGAGCAGAATAGTGAGTGTTCCCATCACAGTGTGACTGTGAGAGCAGTCACTGTGCTGAGCAGAATAGTAAGTGTTTTCATCACAGTGTGACTGAGAGCTGTCAATGTGCTGAGCAGAATAGTGGGTGTTCCCTTCACAGTGTGACTTAGAGCTCTCACTTTGCTGAGCAGAATAGTGAGTGTTCCCATCACAGTGCGACTGTGAGAGCAGTCACTGTGCAGAGCAGAATAGTGAGTGTTCCCATCACAGTGTGACTGCGAGAGCATTCTTTTTGCTGAGCACAAGAGTGAGTGTTCCCATCACAGTGTGACTGTGAGAGCAGTCACTGTGCTGAGCAGAATAATGAGTGTTCCCATCACAATGTGACTGTGAGAGCATAAACTGTGCTGAGCAGAATAGTGAGTGTTTCCCGTCACAGTGCGACTGAGAGCTCTCACTGTGCTGAGCAGAATAGTGAGTGTTCACATCACTGTGTGACTGAAAGCAGTCACTGTGCTGAGCAGAATAGTGAGTGTTCCCATCACAGTGTGACTGAGAGCAGTCACTGTGCAGAGCAGAATATTAAGTGTTTCCATCACAGTGTGACTGTGAGAGCAGTCACTGTGCTGAGCAGAATAGTGAGTGTTCCCATCACAGTGTGACTGCGAGAGCATACACTGTGCAGAGCAGAATAGTGAGTGTTCCCATCACAGTGTGACTGAGAGCTGTCAGTGTGCTGAGCAGAATAGTGAGTGTTCACATCACTGTGTGACCGAGAGCAGTCACAGTGCTGAGCAGAATAGTGAGTGTTCCCATCACAGTGTGACTGAGAGCAGTCACTTGGCTGAGCAGAATAGTGAGTGTTTCCTTTACAGTGTGACTGTGACTGCAGTCACTGTGCTGAGCAGAATAGTGAGTGTTCCAATCACAGTATGGCTAAGAGCAGTCACTGTGCTGAGCAGAATAGTGAGTGTTCCCATGACAGTGTGACTGAGAGCTGTCAGTGTGCTGAGCAGAATAGTGAGTGTTCACATCACTGTGTGACCGAGAGCAGTCACAGTGCTGAGCAGAATAGTGAGTGTTCCTATCACAGTGTGACTGAGAGCAGTCACTTGGCTGAGCAGAATAGTGAGTATTTCCTTTACAGTGTGACTGTGACTGCAGTCACTGTGCTGAGCAGAATAGTGAATGTTCCCGCCACAGTGTGACTGAGATCAGTCACGGTGCTGAGCAGAATAGTGAATGTTCCCATCACAGTGTGACTGCGAGAGCATTCACTGTGCAGAGCAGAATAGTGAGTGTTCATATCACAGTGTAACTGAGAGCTGTCACTGTGCTGAGCAGAATAGTGAGTGTTCCCATCACAGTGTGACTGAGAGCTGTCATTGTGCAGAGCAGAATAGTGAAAGTTCCCGCCACAGTGTGACTGAGAGCATTCACTGTGCAGAGCAGAATAGTGAGTGTTCCCGCCACAGTGTGACTGAGACCAGTCACTGTGCTGAGCAGAATAGTGAGTGTTCCCATCACAGTTTGACTGCGAGAGCATTCACTGTGCAGAGCAGAATAGTGAGTGTTCACATCACAGTGTAACTGAGAGCTGTCACTGTGTTGAGCAGAATAGTGAGTGTTCCCATCACAGTGTGACTGAGAGCTGTCATTGTGCAGAGCAGAATAGTGAAAGTTCCCGCCACAGTGTGACTGAGAGCATTCACTGTGTAGAGCAGAATAGTGAGTGTTCCCATCACAGTGTGACTGAGAGCTGTCACTGTGCTGAGCAGAATAGTGAGTGTTCCCATCACAGTGTGACTGCGAGAGCAGTCACTGTGCAGAGCAGAATAGTGAGTGTTTCTTTTACAGTGTGACTGTGAGAGCAGTCACTGTGCTGAGCAGAATAGTGAGTGTTCCCGCCACAGTGTGACTGAGAGCAGTCACTGTGCTGAGCAGAATAGTGAGTGTTCCCATCACAGTGTGACTGTGAGAGCAGTCACTGTGCTGAGCAGAATAGTGAGTGTTCCAATCACAGTATGGCTAAGAGCAGTCACTGTGCTGAGCAGAATAGTGAGTGTTCCCATCACAGTGTGACTGAAACAGTCACTGTGCTGAGCAGAATAGTGAATGTTCCCGCCACAGTGTGACTGAGAGCAGTCACTGTGCTGAGCAGAATAGTGAGTGTTCCCGTCACAGTGTAACTGAGAGCTGTCACTGTGCTGAGCAGAATAGTGAGTGTTCCCATCACAGTGTGACTGTGAGAGCAGTCACTGTGCTGAGCAGAATAGTAAGTGTTTTCATCACAGTGTGACTGAGAGCTGTCAATGTGCTGAGCAGAATAGTGGGTGTTCCCTTCACAGTGTGACTTAGAGCTCTCACTTTGCTGAGCAGAATAGTGAGTGTTCCCATCACAGTGCGACTGTGAGAGCAGTCACTGTGCAGAGCAGAATAGTGAGTGTTCCCATCACAGTGTGACTGCGAGAGCATTCTTTTTGCTGAGCACAAGAGTGAGTGTTCCCATCACAGTGTGACTGTGAGAGCAGTCACTGTGCTGAGCAGAATAATGAGTGTTCCCATCACAATGTGACTGTGAGAGCATAAACTGTGCTGAGCAGAATAGTGAGTGTTTCCCGTCACAGTGCGACTGAGAGCTCTCACTGTGCTGAGCAGAATAGTGAGTGTTCACATCACTGTGTGACTGAGAGCAGTCACTGTGCTGAGCAGAATAGTGAGTGTTCCCATCACAGTGTGACTGAGAGCAGTCACTGTGCAGAGCAGAATATTAAGTGTTTCCATCACAGTGTGACTGTGAGAGCAGTCACTGTGCTGAGCAGAATAGTGAGTGTTCCCATCACAGTGTGACTGCGAGAGCATACACTGTGCAGAGCAGAATAGTGAGTGTTCCCATCACAGTGTGACTGAGAGCTGTCAGTGTGCTGAGCAGAATAGTGAGTGTTCACATCACTGTGTGACCGAGAGCAGTCACAGTGCTGAGCAGAATAGTGAGTGTTCCCATCACAGTGTGACTGAGAGCAGTCACTTGGCTGAGCAGAATAGTGAGTGTTTCCTTTACAGTGTGACTGTGACTGCAGTCACTGTGCTGAGCAGAATAGTGAGTGTTCCAATCACAGTATGGCTAAGAGCAGTCACTGTGCTGAGCAGAATAGTGAGTGTTCCCATGACAGTGTGACTGAGAGCTGTCAGTGTGCTGAGCAGAATAGTGAGTGTTCACATCACTGTGTGACCGAGAGCAGTCACAGTGCTGAGCAGAATAGTGAGTGTTCCCATCACAGTGTGACTGAGAGCAGTCACTTGGCTGAGCAGAATAGTGAGTATTTCCTTTACAGTGTGACTGTGACTGCAGTCACTGTGCTGAGCAGAATAGTGAATGTTCCCGCCACAGTGTGACTGAGATCAGTCACGGTGCTGAGCAGAATAGTGAATGTTCCCATCACAGTGTGACTGCGAGAGCATTCACTGTGCAGAGCAGAATAGTGAGTGTTCATATCACAGTGTAACTGAGAGCTGTCACTGTGCTGAGCAGAATAGTGAGTGTTCCCATCACAGTGTGACTGAGAGCTGTCATTGTGCAGAGCAGAATAGTGAAAGTTCCCGCCACAGTGTGACTGAGAGCATTCACTGTGCAGAGCAGAATAGTGAGTGTTCCCATCACAGTGTGACTGAGAGCTGTCACTGTGCTGAGCAGAATAGTGAGTGTTCCCATCACAGTGTGACTGTGATAGCAGTCACTGTGCAGAGCAGAATAGTGAGTGTTTCCTTTACAGTGTGACTGTGAGAGCAGTCACTGTGCTGAGCAGAATAGTGAGTGTTCACATCACAGTGTGACTGAGAGCTGTCACTGTGCTGAGCAGAATAGTGAGTGTTCACATCACAGTGTGACTGAGAGCTGTCACTGTGCTGAGCAGAACAATGAGTGTTCCCATCACAGTGTGACTGTGAGAGGAGTCATTGTGCTGAGCAGAATAGTGAATGTTCCCGCCACAGTGTGACTGAGAGCAGTCACTGTGCTGAGCAGAATAGTGAGTGTTCCCATCACAGTGTGACTGAGAGCAGTCACTGTGCTGAGCAGAATAGTGAGTGTTCCCATCACAGTGTGAATGAAACAGTCACTGTGCTGAGCAGAATAGTGAATGTTCCCGCCACAGTGTGACTGAGAGCAGTCACTGTGCTGAGCAGAATAGTGAGTGTTCCCATCACAGTGTGACTGTGAGAGCAGTCACTGTGCTGAGCAGAATAGTGAGTGTTCCAATCGCAGTATGGCTAAGAGCAGTCACTGTGCTGAGCAGAATAGTGAGTGTTCCCATCACAGTGTGACTGAAACAGTCACTGTGCTGAGCAGAATAGTGAATGTTCCCGCCACAGTGTGACTGAGAGCAGTCACTGTGCTGAGCAGAATAGTGAGTGTTCTCGTCACAGTGTAACTGAGAGCTGTCACTGTGCTAAGCAGAATAGTGAGTGTTCCCATCACAGTGCGACTGTGAGAGCAGTCACTGTGCAGAGCAGTGTCACCCTCTATTTTAATAATAGTATTTGGTGACCCCGGATTTGATCTTACACCGAAATAACAAACTTTGGAACTTCAGTATTTTTACAGAAACTTATTTACAATTTATTAATTTCAATATTGATAATTTTAATTAAAGTCCAGAGTAATTATTCACCCAATCGCGGGTTTCAACAATTCTTTAAATAGTATTCAATGACGTTACAATTATTTGCTTGCGTTAATTTCCTAATAAACACAATACCGTTTCATCAATTAAAATCACTGACCAATAGGTCTTATTCCATTTCTTTTAGATTAGAATTACAATTCTGTATATTAATTCCCCAAAACAGTTCTCGTTTATTCAAGTGTTCGTTGGAACTCCGTCTGGTTACTTGAGTTGTAGCTCGCCGTTAAGCGAACCCGACGGTTGATCTGGTGCTCACTGCTAGGCTCAACTGTCTTCTGTCAGTGGAAATCCCTCAGATGACAACACTCCAGGCAAAGCGGGTCAAGCAAAAGTCTGGTTGAAGGGGTCGGCCATGGTTATTGTTGATGGAATGAACTTGAGCGAGAGTCTGCAGCCATAGGTTGAATGGTGCTACATGTACACCGACAATTCTGACATAACGACAGGATAGATGTTGGGTTTTGGCACTGAAATTTGCCAAACTGGACGAAGGGCTCGATCCTTAACTGAATTTTAAGGAATCGGCCACGGGCCTGTCACACCAGGCCATACCCCTAGGTCGTATGCTGTTGGCCGGTTCACTCTCGTACTGTCATGCTCACTCTATCACGACTCAAACAAAACTAACTGACCCTCCTTAAGTCCATCCACAACATACCATACGGACAAGTACCAGTAACAAAAGATTTACGAACACGACAATAACCATGGCCTGTTTCTGGTTTACGTAATATTACATAACACGAACACTGCGTTTCGCGAATGCAGATCAACACCGTATAAATTACAGTAATTCACAACACCTTTTTGTGCGCGGGACTTTAGAGAGTGCTGATTCGCTACAAGTTACATTGTATATAAATATGTACATGCGTCTATAGGCGCGTAACAGGATTGACCGTGACAAGACGCCCCTATTTAAGAAAAAATATTACATATTTTTATCTTTTTCTTTTCTTTACACGATTTGTATTTTTACCTGGTGTCGACTGAGGAAGTCGGCTCCCACGTTGTCGGTACCCTTAATAGCTCCAATGCGCATTCTATAAGGCTGTAGCGAGAGCGCACAGCGCATTATGCGTGCATTAGCTACTTTAGCTTTATTTATGTAGGCAAGCGGCTGATGGTCTGTTTCAACGATAAATGCAGTGCCATACAAGTATGCTTGATACTTTTGGATACCCCAAACCAACGCTAGACATTCCTTTTCTATGGAAGAGTACGCTTTCTCGCGGTTAAGTAATTTCCTGCTGGCGTATGCAATAGGAAAAAGAGTTCCCTCGTGTTCTTGCAATAAGATGGAGCCTACCCCGAGGTCCGATGCATCTGTGCGCACCACAAATTGCTTGTCAAGATCAGGTAGCATTAGAATGGGTTCTGTTGCTAGGCAACGCTTTAGTTTTTCAAACGCGAGCTGTTGACTTTCCCTCCACACTATATTATTCGGTTCCTTACTCTTGGTGGTATCGGTGAGAGGCGCTGCAATGGTGGCATAGTTTGGGATAAACTTACGATAATACCCAGATAGACCAAGAAAGGATCGCATTTGCTTTTTCGTGATCGGTCGCGTCGCATTTTGGATTTTGTCGATCTTTCTTTGCTGAGGTGTCATCATACCCTTTCCGATTCTGTGCCCTAGGAACTCTATACTGTTCATGCCGATTGAACATTTGCTGGGTCGCGCGGTTAGGCCTGCTTTACGCAATTTCTTGAACAGTGCTGCTATGGTTTGAACATGTGTTTCCCAACTTTGGGTATGTATTAATATGTCGTCAATATAGTTCTCAATGTGTTCTAAACCATGGGTAAGAGATCGCATTATACGGCTAAAGGTCGCCGGAGCATTTACTAGCCCGAACGGCATTCTCTTAAATTGATATAAGCCACTGGGTGCAATGAAAGCAGTCTTTGCTCTTGCTTCTAGCTTCATAGGAACTTGCCAATACCCTTTAGTGAGGTCAATTTTCGAGAAGTAGTGATCCTTAGCTACGGTGGAAAATATTTGCTCTTGGTTCGGAATCGGCTCGGCGTCAAATACTGTCACTTTGTTTAACTTTCTAAAGTCAATACAAAATCGGTTAGTGCCGTCTGGTTTCTTGATTAGCACAATAGGCGATGCGTATGGCGATTCGGATTTTTCTATCACATCGGTGCGGAGCATTGATTCAATTTCTTCATTTACAGTTTGAACGAGTGCATAAGGGATAGGATACGGCTTGCTACGAATTGGACATTCGGAGGTAACCTTAATATCATGATATCCAGGATCCGTTTTTCCGGGCAGATCAGTAAGGACGTCGCGATAACTACCGAGTACGGACTTTACTTAAAAAATCTGTTCCGCCAACAAATCTGTTCCTAGTTCAACGTCTTCTATGGTCTCTAATTGCTGTAGTGATGGTAAGACGATTGTATCTACATTATCGAATCTCGCATCTTCGGCTTGTTCATTCGGTTCGATATCTTGCTCGCATTCTATTACTGATACAGAGGCACACTCGAAGATGTGTTGTGCAGTCGTGTCTGGCTCTACGGTTGCTATGGACGTGATTTCTGGTCGAACAATGTATTTCTTCAAAAGATTCGCGTGAAAGACTTTTGTTTTACCAAAGAGTTCTATGCGATAGTCTGCGATGCCTACTTTATCAACGACTTTGAACGGACCCTTCTATTGAAGGAGTAATTTATTTCGATCGGTAGGCAGGAGGAGTAGAACTAAGTCATTTGGTTTGAATGTGCGAGGCTTTGCTTTGCGATCATAGTACCGTTTGTTACGATCTAACGATTGACGTAATGACTCTTGCGCGATCTTACATGTATCCTCAAGACGCTCTCGCAGGTCTAAGACGTATTGATACGTAGTTCTGACTTCTTCATTGTTTTCTTCTGCTGTCCAGAGTTCGCGCAGTATTGTCATGGGTCCTCGTACGGTTCGGCCGTACAGTAACTCGAACGGAGCGAATCCCGTACTTTCCTGGGGAGTATCGCGATACGCGAAGAGAAGTGGGCCTATATATCTATCCCAATCGGTTGGTTTTTCTGCGCACAGACGTTTTAGCATAAGTTTTAGTGTCCCATTGAAGCGCTCTACGAGTCCATTACATGCTGGGTGATACGGAGTGGTAGTAAGCTGTCTGATTGATAATAGCCTACTGATTTCTTTCATAAGACCGGACGTGAATTGTGTTCCTTGGTCAGTCAAGATTTCTCGGGGAATACCGACGCGAGAAAACATTTCCACTAGAGCTTCTGCTACGGTTGTGGTTTCAATGTTGCGAAGAGGAATTGCCTCTGGGTAGCGCGTAGCGTAGTCTACACACGTTAATATATACCGATTTCGCTTTTCTGACATGGGATGAATTGGTCCGACAATATCTATGGCAACCCTTTGAAATGGCGTGTCAATCATGGGCATTTTTCCCAGTGGTACTTTAGTGACTCTACCCTTAGATACGGTTCGTTGGCAAATATCACAGGAGCGACAGTATCTTGTTGTATCTGCGTGAAGTCCTGGCCAAAAAAAATTACTCTGAATTCTGTTCAGGGTTTTTCGGGCTCCTTGGTGGCCCCCTAGTATGGTTTCATGGGCGAGTTTCATTACATGTGAACGAAATTCATTTGGAACTACCAGTTGACTAGTAGGTTGGTCAAATTCATGGTTTGGAGATTGAAACTCTCTATATAGTAGTCCATCTTTCCATACAAAGTTTGAGCGAGCACCATATCTAGTTTGTCTATTTACGTGATCTTTGGCTAGTTCTTTGAGATTATGTAGAGATGGATCAGTTTCTTGAGCCAGCTTGATCTGTTTTCTGTCAATTTCTGGCAATGCTTTTGGCACAGTTAGTTTCTTTATAGGCTTCTCCTGAGTCAACTTCTGTGATCTAGTTTCTACTGCGTGCATTTGGGTAGGTTGCGTTTTTGAGGGAGATTCAAAACGTTTAGAGTTCTCTGGACATTGATTCAGTGGGTTACACCAAGTTGGGTTTGGGTCATTGGGGTCTCTGGCGCTGTCAATGTTTCCGATTATGACGTCATACACGGGATTTGGCATGCATAAAGCATCACACGAACCTACAAAATACGGCGTATTTAGGTTAATAACAGCGATTTTTGCTTTGCGTACCGTGCCGTCGACAAGAACACAAGATCTTTCTTGACCGGTTAACTGCTTAGAAGTCACAAGGTCTCGTCGGACAACTACACTACTACAGCCGGAGTCGCGGAGTACAGTAACGGTCTTTCCGTTGATGGCACCATTTACTACGGGCATGCCGAGTGGATTTTTGTCGCGGCAAGCAGCGCTCATAATTGGTAATTCATGGCCGCACTTTAATTGAACAAATCCTTTTTTAGCGCAGCATTTGTCAAGGTTTCGAGGAGCTATCATACAGGCTATTGTTTCTGGGTTTGTATATTTGGATGGCTCATTGGGCTGTTCTCGGAATTCAGTGTGTGGTTCTCTTGCCTCAGTATCTAACATGGCATTAGAAAGAGCAGATGCAATTATGTTTGCGACTCTAGTGGTGTTTGGTGTTTTGCTACGGCAGTTACGAGCAACATGGCCCGTCTTGTGACATATGAAACAAGTGCGCAATTCGCGGAATCCGGTTCCTGTGTGCTGATTTCTCTGTACATTTGACGTGCTTTGCGGTCCTATGCGCGGTGCGTAGTATGGTCTAGTCGACTGAGGGATCGAATCAGATCTATTTACAGCGTTTTGAATTTGAGCGGGTTTCTTTGTTCTTTCACGCGGCCCAAAATGACCATGAGCTTCCGCATATTGCTCAGCTAACTGGGACATTTCCTTGACAGTACGCGGCTTACGCTCATTTAAGAAGAGGCGCATCTCATCACTGCAACTATTGATAAACTGCTCGCGCACAATAAGGTCTGTCATACCATCATATGTTTTCTCCGTCTTATCCATTTCAATCCAACGCATAAAAGTATTTGCAAGGCGGGCAACAAATTGGGTAGGTGTTTCTCCAG
This sequence comes from Crossaster papposus, assembly GCA_037893245.1. Classification (NCBI taxonomy): domain Eukaryota; kingdom Metazoa; phylum Echinodermata; class Asteroidea; order Velatida; family Solasteridae; genus Crossaster; species Crossaster papposus. The sequence goes on from JBAIAA010000630.1 coordinate 3,381,189, forward strand.
TCTCTGGTTTTGCTTCCCTAAATTTTTGTTTGAAGCCTATCGCGGTAAGATGGAAGCGTCTAAGGAGCGCGTCCTTAAGTATATCGTAATCGTCTGCATCGTCGGGCGACAAACGTGAATAGACATCAAGTGCCTTACCCTTGAGTAGCGCGCTTAAGTTCACAGCCCAATCATCTCGGTCCCAATTTTGACTAGTAGCGTAGCGTTCATAACGCTGCATATACGCGTCCATGTCATCTTTTAACTCATCAAAGTGTGGAAGTTTGGGTGCCTTAGCTTTTATACGCGTTGTCCCTGTGTTATGCGAGGTATTTGCTTGAGACTGAGAGTCTGACATTCCAGACTGGCTCCTTAGTGTTTCAATGCGTAATTGGACTTCGAGCATATCGCGGTCTTGGCGTCTAATTTCATATTGATACGCGCGCTCGTCGCGGTCATGTTTCTCTTTTTCGCGGCGTTCTTCGCGAATGAAATCTACGAGGTCTGAACCACTCAACGCACATGCTTCAGCTAAACCACGAATCCTTTCAGCATCAACATCCATTATCACACTGACCGACAACAACTTACCACGGGGTACTTTGGTTTCAGCAGGGAGGGATGTGGAACTACAGCAGGGGTACGTGTAGCAACACTCAGCCTGTAGGCCTGCAGATATGTACATACAAAATAGAACTACAACAAACATGTTAAACAACAAATATTTAATATGATTACAGACAGTACGTTCCCATTCAATTTTTATTTTAATTTCCCGGACAAGCCCCCATAAATGTCACCCTCTATTTTAATAATAGTATTTGGTGACCCCGGATTTGATCTTACACCGAAATAACAAACTTTGGAACTTCAGTATTTTTACAGAAACTTATTTACAATTTATTAATTTCAATATTGATAATTTTAATTAAAGTCCAGAGTAATTATTCACCCAATCGCGGGTTTCAACAATTCTTTAAATAGTATTCAATGACGTTACAATTATTTGCTTGCGTTAATTTCCTAATAAACACAATACCGTTTCATCAATTAAAATCACTGACCAATAGGTCTTATTCCATTTCATTTAGATTAGAATTACAATTCTGTATATTAATTCCCCAAAACAGTTCTCGTTTATTCAAGTGTTCGTTGGAACTCCGTTTGGTTACTTGAGTTGTAGCTCGCCGTTAAGCGAACCCGACGGTTGATCTGGTGCTCACTGCTAGGCTCAACTGTCTTCTGTCAGTGGAAATCCCTCAGATGACAGCACTCCAGGCAAAGCGGGTCAAGCAAAAGTCTGGTTGAAGGGGTCGGCCATGGTTATTGTTGATGGAATGAACTAGAGCGAGAGTCTGCAGCCATAGGTTGAATGGTGCTACATGTACACCGACAATTCTGACATAACGACAGGATAGATGTTGGGTTTTGGCACTGAAATTTGCCAAACTGGACGAAGGGCTCGATCCTTAACTGAATTTTAAGGAATCGGCCACGGGCCTGTCACACCAGGCCATACCCCTAGGTCGTATGCTGTTGGCCGGTTCACTCTCATACTGTCATGCTCACTCTATCACGACTCAAACAAAACTAACTGACCCTCCTTAAGTCCATCCACAACATACCATACGGACAAGTACCAGTAACAAAAGATTTACGAACACGACAATAACCATGGCCTGTTTCTGGTTTACGTAATATTACATAACACGAACACTGCGTTTCGCGAATGCAGATCAACACCGTATAAATTACAGTAATTCACAACACCTTTTCGTGCGCGGGACTTTAGAGAGTGCTGATTCGCTACAAGTTACATTGTATATAAATATGTACATGCGTCTATAGGCGCGTAACAGGATTGACCGTGACAAGCAGAATAGTGAGTGTTCCCATCACAGTGTGACTGCGAGAGCATCCACTTTGCTGAGCACAAGAGTGAGTGTTCCCATCACAGTGTGACTGTGAGAGCAGTCACTGTGCTGAGCAGAATAATGAGTGTTCCCATCGCAATGTGACTGTGAGAGCATAAACTGTGCTGAGCAGAATAGTGAGTGTTTCCCGTCACAGTGTGACTGAGAGCTCACACTGTGCTGAGCAGAATAGTGAGTGTTCACATCACTGTGTGACTGAGAGCAGTCACTGTGCTGAGCAGAATAGTGAGTGTTCCCATCACAGTGTGACTGAGAGCAGTCACTTGGCTGAGCAGAATAGTGAGTGTTTCCTTTACAGTGTGACTGCGAGAGCATTCACTGTGCAGAGCAGAATAGTGAGTGTTCACATCACAGTGTAACTGAGAGCTGTCACTGTGTTGAGCAGAATAGTGAGTGTTCCCATCACAGTGTGACTGAGAGCTGTCATTGTGCAGAGCAGAATAGTGAAAGTTCCCGCCACAGTGTGACTGAGAGCATTCACTGTGTAGAGCATAATAGTGAGGGTTCCCATCACAGTGTGACTGAGAGCTGTCACCGTGCTGAGCAGAATAGTGAGTGTTCCCATCACAGTGTGACTGCGAGAGCAGTCACTGTGCAGAGCAGAATAGTGAGTGTTTGTTTTACAGTGTGACTGTGAGAGCAGTCACTGTGCTGAGCAGAATAGTGAGTGTTCCCGCCACAGTGTGACTGAGAGCAGTCACTTGGCTGAGCAGAATAGTGAGTGTTTCCTTTACAGTGTGACTGTGACTGCAGTCACTGTGCTGAGCAGAATAGTGAGTGTTCCAATCACAGTATGGCTAAGAGCAGTCACTGTGCTGAGCAGAATAGTGAGTGTTCCCATCACAGTGTGACTGAAACAGTCACTGTGCTGAGCAGAATAGTGAATGTTCCCGCCACAGTGTGACTGAGACCAGTCACTGTGCTGAGCAGAATAGTGAGTGTTCCTATCACAGTTTGACTGCGAGAGCATTCACTGTGCAGAGCAGAATAGTGAGTGTTCACATCACAGTGTAACTGAGAGCTGTCACTGTGTTGAGCAGAACAGTGAATGTTCCCGCCACAGTGTGACTAAGAGCAGTCACTGTGCTGAGCAGAATAGTGAGTGTTCCCGTCACAGTGTAACTGAGAGCTGTCACTGTGCTGAGCAGAATAGTGAGTGTTCCCATCACAGTGTGACTGTGAGAACAGTCACTGTGCTTAGCAGAATAGTGAGTGTTCCAATCACAGTATGGCTAAGAGCAGTCACTGTGCTGAGCAGAATAGTGAGTGTTCCCATCACAGTGTGACTGCAAGAGCATTCACTTTGCTGAGCACAAGAGTGAGTGTTCCCATCACAGTGTGACTGTGAGAGCAGTCACTGTGCTGAGCAGAATAATGAGTGTTCCCATCACAATGTGACTGTGAGAGCATAAACTGTGCTGAGCAGAATAGTGAGTGTTTCCCGTCACAGTGTGACTGAGAGCTCTCACTGTGCTAAGCAGAATAGTGAGTGTTCACATCACTGTGTGACTGAGAGCAGTCACTGTGCTGAGCAGAATAGTGAGTGTTCCCATCACAGTGTGACTGAGAGCAGTCACTGTGCAGAGCAGAATATTAAGTGTTTCCATCACAGTGTGACTGTGAGGGCAGTCACTGTGCTGAGCAGAATAGTGAATGTTCCCGCCACAGTGTGACTGAGAGCAGTCACTGTGCTGAGCAGAATAGTGAGTGTTCCCATCACAGTGTGACTGCGAGAGCATACACTGTGCAGAGCAGAATAGTGAGTGTTCCCATCACAGTGTGACTGAGAGCTGGCAGTGTGCTAAGCAGAACAATGAGTGTTCCCATCACAGTGTGACTGTGAGAGCAGTCACTGTGCAGAGTAGAATAGTGAGTGTTCCCATCACAGTGTGACTGCGAGAGCAATCACTTTGCTGAGCACAAGAGTGAGTGTTCCCATCACAGTGTGACTGTGAGAGCAGTCACTGTGCTGAGCAGAATAATGAGTGTTCCCATCACAATGTGACTGTGAGAGCATAAACTGTGCTGAGCAGAATAGTGAGTGTTTCCCGTCACAGTGTGACTGAGAGCTCTCACTGTGCTGAGCAGAATAGTGAGTGTTCACATCACTGTGTGACTGAGAGCAGTCAATGTGCTGAGCAGAATAGTGAGTGTTCCCATCACAGTGTGACTGAGAGCAGTCACGCAGTCACTGTGCAGAGCAGAATATTAAGTGTTTCCATCACAGTGTGACTGTGAGAGCAGTCACTGTGCTGAGAAGAATTGTGAATGTTCCCGCCACAGTGTGACTGAGAGCTGTCACTGTGCTGAGCAGAATAGTGAGTGTTCCCATCACAGTGTGACTGAAACAGTCACTGTGCTGAGCAGAATAGTGAGTGTTCCCATCACAGTGTGACTGCGAGAGCAGTCACTGTGCAGAGCAGAATAGTGAGTGTTTCTTTTACAGTGTGACTGTGAGAGCAGTCACTGTGCTGAGCAGAATAGTGAGTGTTCCCGCCACAGTGTGACTGAGAGCAGTCACTGTGCTGAGCAGAATAGTGAGTGTTCCCATCACAGTATGGCTAAGAGCAGTCACTGTGCTGAGCAGAATAGTGAGTGTTCCCATCACAGTGTGACTGAAACAGTCACTGTGCTGAGCAGAATAGTGAATGTTCCCGCCACAGTGTGACTAAGAGCAGTCACTGTGCTGAGCAGAATAGTGAGTGTTCCCGTCACAGTGTAACTGAGAGCTGTCACTGTGCTGAGCAGAATAGTGAGTGTTCCCATCACAGTGTGACTGTGAGAGCAGTCACTGTGCTGAGCAGAATAGTAAGTGTTTTCATCACAGTGTGACTGAGAGCTGTCAATGTGCTGAGCAGAATAGTGGGTGTTCCCTTCACAGTGTGACTTAGAGCTCTCACTTTGCTGAGCAGAATAGTGAGTGTTCCCATCACAGTGTGACTGCGAGAGCATTCACTTTGCTGAGCACAAGAGTGAGTGTTCCCATCACAGTGTGACTGTGAGAGCAGTCACTGTGCTGAGCAGAATAATGAGTGTTCCCATCACAATGTGACTGTGAGAGCATAAACTGTGCTGAGCAGAATAGTGAGTGTTTCCCGTCACAGTGTGACTGAGAGCAGTCACTGTGCAGAGCAGAATATTAAGTGTTTCCATCACAGTGTGACTGTGAGAGCAGTCACTGTGCTGAGCAGAATAGTGAATGTTCCCGCCACAGTGTGACTGAGAGCAGTCACTGTGCTGAGCAGAATAGTGAGTGTTCCCATCACAGTGTGACTGCGAGAGCATACACTGTGCAGAGCAGAATAGTGAGTGTTCCCATCACAGTGTGACTGAGAGCTGTCAGTGTGCTGAGCAGAATAGTGAGTGTTCACATCACTGTGTGACCGAGAGCAGTCACAGTGCTGAGCAGAATAGTGAGTGTTCCCATCACAGTGTGACTGGGAGCAGTCACTTGGCTGAGCAGAATAGTGAGTGTTTCCTTTACAGTGTGACTGTGACTGCAGTCACAGTGCTGAGCAGAATAGTGAGTGTTCCCATCACAGTGTGACTGAGAGCAGTCACTTGGCTGAGCAGAATAGTGAGTGTTTCCTTTACAGTGTGACTGTGACTGTAGTCACTGTGCTGAGCAGAATAGTGAATGTTCCCGCCACAGTGTGACTGAGATCAGTCACGGTGCTGAGCAGAATAGTGAATGTTCCCATCACAGTGTGACTCCGAGAGCATTCACTGTGCAGAGCAGAATAGTGAGTGTTCACATCACAGTGTAACTGAGAGCTGTCACTGTGCTGAGCAGAATAGTGAGTGTTCCCATCACAGTGTGACTGAGAGCTGTCATTGTGCAGAGCAGAATAGTGAAAGTTCCCGCCACAGTGTGACTGAGAGCATTCACTGTGCAGATCAGAATAGTGAGTGTTCCCATCACAGTGTGACTGAGAGCTGTCACTGTGCTGAGCAGAATAGTGAGTGTTCCCATCACAGTGTGACTGTGATAGCAGTCACTGTGCAGAGCAGAATAGTGAGTGTTTCCTTTACAGTGTGACTGTGAGAGCAGTCACTGTGCTGAGCAGAATAGTGAGTGTTCACATCACAGTGTGAATGAGAGCTGTCACTGTGCTGAGCAGAATAGTGAGTGTTCACATCACAGTGTGACTGAGAGCTGTCACTGTGCTGAGCAGAACAATGAGTGTTCCCATCACAGTGTGACTGTGAGAGCAGTCACTGTGCTGAGCAGAATAGAGAGTGTTCCCATCACAGTGTGACTGCGAGAGCATTCACCGTCCAGAGCAGAATAGTGAGTGTTCCCATCACAGTGTGACTGAGGGCTGTCACTGTGCTGAGCAGAATAGTGAGTGTTCCCATCACAGTGTGACTGAGAGCAGTCACTGTGCAGAGCAGAATATTAAGTGTTTCCATCACAGTGTGACTGTGAGAGCAGTCATTGTGCTGAGCAGAATAGTGAATGTTCCCGCCACACTGTGACTGAGAGCAGTCACTGTGCTGAGCAGAATAGTGAGTGTTCCCATCACAGTGTGACTGAGAGCAGTCACTGTGCTGAGCAGAATAGTGAGTGTTCCCATCACAGTGTGAATGAAACAGTCACTGTGCTGAGCAGAATAGTGAATGTTCCCGCCACAGTGTGACTGAGAGCAGTCACTGTGCTGAGCAGAATAGTGAGTGTTCCCATCACAGTGTGACTGTGAGAGCAGTCACTGTGCTGAGCAGAACAGTGAGTGTTCCAATCACAGTATGGCTAAGAGCAGTCACTGTGCTGAGCAGAATAGTGAGTGTTCCCATCACAGTGTGACTGAAACAGTCACTGTGCTGAGCAGAATAGTGAATGTTCCCGCCACAGTGTGACTGAGAGCAGTCACTGTGCTGAGCAGAATAGTGAGTGTTCCCGTCACAGTGTAACTGAGAGCTGTCACTGTGCTGAGCAGAATAGTGAGTGTTCCCATCACAGTGCGACTGTGAGAGCAGTCACTGTGCAGAGCAGAATAGTGAGTGTTCCCATCACAGTGTGACTGCGAGAGCATCCACTTTGCTGAGCACAAGAGTGAGTGTTCCCATCACAGTGTGACTGTGAGAGCAGTCACTGTGCTGAGCAGAATAATGAGTGTTCCCATCGCAATGTGACTGTGAGAGCATAAACTGTGCTGAGCAGAATAGTGAGTGTTTCCCGTCACAGTGTGACTGAGAGCTCACACTGTGCTGAGCAGAATAGTGAGTGTTCACATCACTGTGTGACTGAGAGCAGTCACTGTGCTGAGCAGAATAGTGAGTGTTCCCATCACAGTGTGACTGAGAGCAGTCACTTGGCTGAGCAGAATAGTGAGTGTTTCCTTTACAGTGTGACTGTGACTGCAGTCACTGTGCTGAGCAGAATAGTGAATGTTCCCGCCACAGTGTGACTGAGATCAGTCACGGTGCTGAGCAGAATAGTGAATGTTCCCATCACAGTGTGACTGCGAGAGCATTCACTGTGCAGAGCAGAATAGTGAGTGTTCCCATCACAGTGTGACTGAGAGCTGTCATTGTGCAGAGCAGAATAGTGAAAGTTCCCGCCACAGTGTGACTGAGAGCATTCACTGTGCAGAGCAGAATAGTGAGTGTTCCCATCACAGTGTAACTGAGAGCTGTCACTGTGCTGAGCAGAATAGTGAGTGTTCCCATCACAGTGTGACTGAGAGCTGTCATTGTGCAGAGCAGAATAGTGAAAGTTCCCGCCACAGTGTGACTGAGAGCATTCACTGTGCAGAGCAGAATAGTGAGTGTTCTCATCACAGTGTGACTGAGAGCTGTCACTGTGCTGAGCAGAATAGTGAGTGTTCCCATTACAGTGTGACTGTGATAGCAGTCACTGTGCAGAGCAGAATAGTGAGTGTTTCCTTTACAGTGTGACTGTGAGAGCAGTCACTGTGCTGAGCAGAATAGTGAGTGTTCACATCACAGTGTGACTGAGAGCTGTCACTGTGCTGAGCAGAATAGTGAGTGTTCACATCACAGTGTGACTGAGAGCTGTCACTGTGCTGAGCAGAACAATGAGTGTTCCCACCACAGTGTGACTGTGAGAGCAGTCACTGTGCTGAGCAGAATAGAGAGTGTTCCCATCACAGTGTGACTGCGAGAGCATTCACCGTCCAGAGCAGAATAGTGAGTGTTCCCATCACAGTGTGACTGAGGGCTGTCACTGTGCTGAGCAGAATAGTGAGTGTTCCCATCACAGTGTGACTGAGAGCAGTCACTGTGCAGAGCAGAATATTAAGTGTTTCCATCACAGTGTGACTGTGAGAGCAGTCATTGTGCTGAGCAGAATAGTGAATGTTCCCGCCACAGTGTGACTGAGAGCAGTCACTGTGCTGAGCAGAATAGTGAGTGTTCCCATCACAGTGTGACTGAGAGCAGTCACTGTGCTGAGCAGAATAGTGAGTGTTCCCATCACAGTGTGAATGAAACAGTCACTGTGCTGAGCAGAATAGTGAATGTTCCCGCCACAGTGTGACTGAGAGCAGTCACTGTGCTGAGCAGAATAGTGAGTGTTCCCATCACAGTGTGACTGTGAGAGCAGTCACTGTGCTGAGCAGAATAGTGAGTGTTCCAATCACAGTATGGCTAAGAGCAGTCACTGTGCTGAGCAGAATAGTGAGTGTTCCCATCACAGTGTGACTGAAACAGTCACTGTGCTGAGCAGAATAGTGAATGTTCCCGCCACAGTGTGACTGAGAGCAGTCACTGTGCTGAGCAGAATAGTGAGTGTTCCCGTCACAGTGTAACTGAGAGCTGTCACTGTGCTGAGCAGAATAGTGAGTGTTCCCATCACAGTGCGACTGTGAGAGCAGTCACTGTGCAGAGCAGAATAGTGAGTGTTCCCATCACAGTGTGACTGCGAGAGCATCCACTTTGCTGAGCACAAGAGTGAGTGTTCCCATCACAGTGTGACTGTGAGAGCAGTCACTGTGCTGAGCAGAATAATGAGTGTTCCCATCGCAATGTGACTGTGAGAGCATAAACTGTGCTGAGCAGAATAGTGAGTGTTTCCCGTCACAGTGTGACTGAGAGCTCACACTGTGCTGAGCAGAATAGTGAGTGTTCACATCACTGTGTGACTGAGAGCAGTCACTGTGCTGAGCAGAATAGTGAGTGTTCCCATCACAGTGTGACTGAGAGCAGTCACTTGGCTGAGCAGAATAGTGAGTGTTTCCTTTACAGTGTGACTGTGACTGCAGTCACTGTGCTGAGCAGAATAGTGAATGTTTCCGCCACAGTGTGACTGAGATCAGTCACGGTGCTGAGCAGAATAGTGAATGTTCCCATCACAGTGTGACTGCGAGAGCATTCACTGTGCAGAGCAGAATAGTGAGTGTTCATATCACAGTGTAACTGAGAGCTGTCACTGTGCTGAGCAGAATAGTGAGTGTTTCCATCACAGTGTGACTGAGAGCTGTCAATGTGCAGAGCAGAATAGTGAAAGTTCCCGCCACAGTGTGACTGAGAGCATTCACTGTGCAGAGCAGAATAGTGAGTGTTCCCATCACAGTGTGACTGAGAGCTGTCACTGTGCTGAGCAGAATAGTGAGTGTTCCCATCACAGTGTGACTGTGAGAGCAGTCACTGTGCTGAGCAGAATAGAGAGTGTTCCCATCACAGTGTGACTGCGAGAGCATTCACCGTCCAGAGCAGAATAGTGAGTGTTCCCATCACAGTGTGACTGAGGGCTGTCACTGTGCTGAGCAGAATAGTGAGTGTTCCCATCACAGTGTGACTGAGAGCAGTCACTGTGCAGAGCAGAATATTAAGTGTTTCCATCACAGTGTGACTGTGAGAGCAGTCATTGTGCTGAGCAGAATAGTGAATGTTCCCGCCACAGTGTGACTGAGAGCAGTCACTGTGCTGAGCAGAATAGTGAGTGTTCCCATCACAGTGTGACTGAGAGCAGTCACTGTGCTGAGCAGAATAGTGAGTGTTCCCATCACAGTGTGAATGAAACAGTCACTGTGCTGAGCAGAATAGTGAATGTTCCCGCCACAGTGTGACTGAGAGCAGTCACTGTGCTGAGCAGAATAGTGAGTGTTCCCATCACAGTGTGACTGTGAGAGCAGTCACTGTGCTGAGCAGAATAGTGAGTGTTCCAATCGCAGTATGGCTAAGAGCAGTCACTGTGCTGAGCAGAATAGTGAGTGTTCCCATCACAGTGTGACTGAAACAGTCACTGTGCTGAGCAGAATAGTGAATGTTCCCGCCACAGTGTGACTGAGAGCAGTCACTGTGCTGAGCAGAATAGTGAGTGTTCACGTCACAGTGTAACTGAGAGCTGTCACTGTGCTGAGCAGAATAGTGAGTGTTCCCATCACAGTGCGACTGTGAGAGCAGTCACTGTGCAGAGCAGAATAGTGAGTGTTCCCATCACAGTGTGACTGCGAGAGCATCCACTTTGCTGAGCACAAGAGTGAGTGTTCCCATCACAGTGTGACTGTGAGAGCAGTCACTGTGCTGAGCAGAATAATGAGTGTTCCCATCGCAATGTGACTGTGAGAGCATAAACTGTGCTGAGCAGAATAGTGAGTGTTTCCCGTCACAGTGTGACTGAGAGCTCACACTGTGCTGAGCAGAATAGTGAGTGTTCACATCACTGTGTGACTGAGAGCAGTCACTGTGCTGAGCAGAATAGTGAGTGTTCCCATCACAGTGTGACTGAGAGCAGTCACTTGGCTGAGCAGAATAGTGAGTGTTTCCTTTACAGTGTGACTGTGACTGCAGTCACTGTGCTGAGCAGAATAGTGAATGTTCCCGCCACAGTGTGACTGAGATCAGTCACGGTGCTGAGCAGAATAGTGAATGTTCCCATCACAGTGTGACTGCGAGAGCATTCACTGTGCAGAGCAGAATAGTGAGTGTTCATATCACAGTGTAACTGAGAGCTGTCACTGTGCTGAGCAGAATAGTGAGTGTTCCCATCACAGTGTGACTGAGAGCTGTCAATGTGCAGAGCAGAATAGTGAAAGTTCCCGCCACAGTGTGACTGAGAGCATTCACTGTGCAGAGCAGAATAGTGAGTGTTCCCATCACAGTGTGACTGAGAGCTGTCACTGTGCTGAGCAGAATAGTGAGTGTTCCCATCACAGTGTGACTGTGAGAGCAGTCACTGTGCTGAACAGAATAGAGAGTGTTCCCATCACAGTGTGACTGCGAGAGCATTCACCGTCCAGAGCAGAATAGTGAGTGTTCCCATCACAGTGTGACTGAGGGCTGTCACTGTGCTGAGCAGAATAGTGAGTGTTCCCATCACAGTGTGACTGAGAGCAGTCACTGTGCAGAGCAGAATATTAAGTGTTTCCATCACAGTGTGACTGTGAGAGCAGTCATTGTGCTGAGCAGAATAGTGAATGTTCCCGCCACAGTGTGACTGAGAGCAGTCACTGTGCTGAGCAGAATAGTGAGTGTTCCCATCACAGTGTGACTGAGAGCAGTCACTGTGCTGAGCAGAATAGTGAGTGTTCCCATCACAGTGTGAATGAAACAGTCACTGTGCTGAGCAGAATAGTGAATGTTCCCGCCACAGTGTGACTGAGAGCAGTCACTGTGCTGAGCAGAATAGTGAGTGTTCCCATCACAGTGTGACTGTGAGAGCAGTAACTGTGCTGAGCAGAATAGTGAGTGTTCCAATCGCAGTATGGCTAAGAGCAGTCACTGTGCTGAGCAGAATAGTGAGTGTTCCCATCACAGTGTGACTGAAACAGTCACTGTGCTGAGCAGAATAGTGAATGTTCCCGCCACAGTGTGACTGAGAGCAGTCACTGTGCTGAGCAGAATAGTGAGTGTTCCCGTCACAGTGTAACTGAGAGCTGTCACTGTGCTGAGCAGAATAGTGAGTGTTCCCATCACAGTGCGACTTTGACAGCAGTCACTGTGCAGAGCAGAATAGTGAGTGTTCCCATCACAGTGTGACTGCGAGAGCATCCACCTTGCTGAGCACAAGAGTGAGTGTTCCCATCACAGTGTGACTGTGAGAGCAGTCACTGTGCTGAGCAGAATAATGAGTGTTCCCATCGCAATGTGACTGTGAGAGCATAAACTGTGCTGAGCAGAATAGTGAGTGTTTCCCGTCACAGTGTGACTGAGAGCTCACACTGTGCTGAGCAGAATAGTGAGTGTTCACATCACTGTGTGACTGAGAGCAGTCACTGTGCTGAGCAGAATAGTGAGTGTTCCCATCACAGTGTGACTGAGAGCAGTCACTTGGCTGAGCAGAATAGTGAGTGTTTCCTTTACAGTGTGACTGTGACTGCAGTCACTGTGCTGAGCAGAATAGTGAGTGTTCCAATCACAGTATGGCTAAGAGCAGTCACTCTGCTGAGCAGAATAGTGAGTGTTCCCATCACAGTGTGACTGAAACAGTCACTGTGCAGAGCAGAATAGTGAATGTTCCCATCACAGTGTGACTGCGAGAGCATTCACTGTGTAGAGCAGAATAGTGAGTGTTCACATCACAGTGTAACTGAGAGCTGTCACTGTGTTGAGCAGAATAGTGAGTGTTCCCATCACAGTGTGACTGAGAGCTGTCATTGTGCAGAGCAGAATAGTGAAAGTTCCCGCCACAGTGTGACTGAGAGCATTCACTGTGTAGAGCAGAATAGTGAGTGTTCCCATCACAGTGTGACTGAGAGCTGTCACCGTACTGAGCAGAATAGTGAGTGTTCCCATCACAGTGTGACTGCGAGAGCAGTCACTGTGCAGAGCAGAATAGTGAGTGTTTGTTTTACAGTGTGACTGTGAGAGCAGTCACTGTGCTGAGCAGAATAGTGAGTGTTCCCGCCACAGTGTGACTGAGAGCAGTCACTTGGCTGAGCAGAATAGTGAGTGTTTCCTTTACAGTGTGACTGTGACTGCAGTCACTGTGCTGAGCAGAATAGTGAGTGTTCCAATCACAGTATGGCTAAGAGCAGTCACTGTGCTGAGCAGAATAGTGAGTGTTCCCATCACAGTGTGACTGAAACAGTCACTGTGCTGAGCAGAATAGTGAATGTTCCCGCCACAGTGTGACTGAGACCAGTCACTGTGCTGAGCAGAATAGTGAGTGTTCCTATCACAGTTTGACTGCGAGAGCATTCACTGTGCAGAGCAGAATAGTGAGTGTTCACATCGCAGTGTAACTGAGAGCTGTCACTGTGTTGAGCAGAATAGTGAATGTTCCCGCCACAGTGTGACTAAAAGCAGTCACTGTGCTGAGCAGAATAGTGAGTGTTCCCGTCACAGTGTAACTGAGAGCTGTCACTGTGCTGAGCAGAATAGTGAGTGTTCCCATCACAGTGTGACTGTGAGAACAGTCACTGTGCTGAGCAGAATAGTGAGTGTTCCAATCACAGTATGGCTAAGAGCAGTCACTGTGCTGAGCAGAATAGTGAGTGTTCCCATCACAGTGTGACTGCAAGAGCATTCACTTTGCTGAGCACAAGAGTGAGTGTTCCCATCACAGTGTGACTGTGAGAGCAGTCACTGTGCTGAGCAGAATAATGAGTGTTCCCATCACAATGTGACTGTGAGAGCATAAACTGTGCTCAGCAGAATAGTGATTGTTTCCCGTCACAGTGTGACTGAGAGCTCTCACTGTGCTAAGCAGAATAGTGAGTGTTCACATCACTGTGTGACTGAGAGCAGTCACTGTGCTGAGCAGAATAGTGAGTGTTCCAATCACAGTGTGACTGAGAGCAGTCACTGTGCAGAGCAGAATATTAAGTGTTTCCATCACAGTGTGACTGTGAGGGCAGTCACTGTGCTGAGCAGAATAGTGAATGTTCCCGCCACAGTGTGACTGAGAGCAGTCACTGTGCTGAGCAGAATAGTGAGTGTTCCCATCACAGTGTGACTGCGAGAGCATACACTGTGCAGAGCAGAATAGTGAGTGTTCCCATCACAGTGTGACTGAGAGCTGGCAGTGTGCTAAGCAGAACAATGAGTGTTCCCATCACAGTGTGACTGTGAGAGCAGTCACTGTGCAGAGTAGAATAGTGAGTGTTCCCATCACAGTGTGACTGCGAGAGCAATCACTTTGCTGAGCACAAGAGTGAGTGTTCCCATCACAGTGTGACTGTGAGAGCAGTCACTGTGCTGAGCAGAATAATGAGTGTTCCCATCACAATGTGACTGTGAGAGCATAAACTGTGCTGAGCAGAATAGTGAGTGTTTCCCGTCACTGTGTGACTGAGAGCAGTCACTGTGCTGAGCAGAATAGTGAGTGTTCCCATCACAGTGTGACTGAGAGCAGTCACGCAGTCACTGTGCAGAGCAGAATATTAAGTGTTTCCATCACAGTGTGACTGTGAGAGCAGTCACTGTGCTGAGAAGAATTGTGAATGTTCCCGCCACAGTGTGACTGAGAGCTGTCACTGTGCTGAGCAGAATAGTGAGTGTTCCCATCACAGTGTGACTGAAACAGTCACTGTGCTGAGCAGAATAGTGAGTGTTCCCATCACAGTGTGACTGCGAGAGCAGTCACTGTGCAGAGCAGAATAGTGAGTGTTTCTTTTACAGTGTGACTGTGAGAGCAGTCACTGTGCTGAGCAGAATAGTGAGTGTTCCCGCCACAGTGTGACTGAGAGCAGTCACTGTGCTGAGCAGAATAGTGAGTGTTCCCATCACAGTATGGCTAAGAGCAGTCACTGTGCTGAGCAGAATAGTGAGTGTTCCCATCACAGTGTGACTGAAACAGTCACTGTGCTGAGCAGAATAGTGAATGTTCCCGCCACAGTGTAACTGAGAGCTGTCACTGTGCTGAGCAGAATAGTGAGTGTTCCCATCACAGTGTGACTGTGAGAGCAGTCACTGTGCTGAGCAGAATAGTAAGTGTTTTCATCACAGTGTGACTGAGAGCTGTCAATGTGCTGAGCAGAATAGTGGGTGTTCCCTTCACAGTGTGACTTAGAGCTCTCACTTTGCTGAGCAGAATAGTGAGTGTTCCCATCACAGTGTGACTGCGAGAGCATTCACTTTGCTGAGCACAAGAGTGAGTGTTCCCATCACAGTGTGACTGTGAGAGCAGTCACTGTGCTGAGCAGAATAATGAGTGTTCCCATCACAATGTGACTGTGAGAGCATAAACTGTGCTGAGCAGAATAGTGAGTGTTTCCCGTCACAGTGTGACTGAGAGCTCTCACTGTGCTGAGCAGAATAGTGATTGTTCACATCACTGTGTGACTGAGAGCAGTCACTGTGCTGAGCAGAATAGTGAGTGTTCCCATCACAGTGTGACTGAGAGCAGTCACTGTGCAGAGCAGAATATTAAGTGTTTCCATCACAGTGTGACTGTGAGAGCAGTCACTGTGCTGAGCAGAATAGTGAATGTTCCCGCCACAATGTGACTGAGAGCAGTCACTGTGCTGAGCAGAATAGTGAGTGTTCCCATCACAGTGTGACTGCGAGAGCATACACTGTGCAGAGCAGAATAGTGAGTGTTCCCATCACAGTGTGACTGAGAGCTGTCAGTGTGCTGAGCAGAATAGTGAGTGTTCACATCACTGTGTGACCGAGAGCAGTCACAGTGCTGAGCAGAATAGTGAGTGTTCCCATCACAGTGTGACTGAGAGCAGTCACTTGGCTGAGCAGAATAGTGAGTGTTTCCTTTACAGTGTGACTGTGACTGCAGTCACTGTGCTGAGCAGAATAGTGAGTGTTCCCATCACAGTGTGACTGAAACAGTCACTGTGCTGAGCAGAATAGTGAATGTTCCCGCCACAGTGTGACTGAGACCAGTCACTGTGCTGAGCAGAATAGTGAGTGTTCCCATCACAGTTTGACTGCGAGAGCATTCACTGTGCAGAGCGGAATAGTGAGTGTTCACATCACAGTGTAACTGAGAGATGTCACTGTGTTGAGCGGAATAGTGAGTGTTCCCATCACAGTGTGACTGAGAGCTGTCATTGTGCAGAGCAGAATAGTGAAAGTTCCCGCCACAGTGTGACTGAGAGCATTCACTGTGTAGAGCAGAATAGTGAGTGTTCCCATCACAGTGTGACTGAGAGCTGTCACTGTGCTGAGCAGAATAGTGAGTGTTCCCATCACAGTGTGACTGCGAGAGCAGTCACTGTGCAGAGCAGAATAGTGAGTGTTTGTTTTACAGTGTGACTGTGAGAGCAGTCACTGTGCTGAGCAGAATAGTGAGTGTTCCCGCCACAGTGTGACTGAGAGCAGTCACTGTGCTGAGCAGAATAGTGAGTGTTCCCATCACAGTGTGACTGTGAGAGCAGTCACTGTGCTGAGCAGAATAGTGAGTGTTCCAATCACAGTATGGCTAAGAGCAGTCACTGTGCTGAGCAGAATAGTGAGTGTTCCCATCACAGTGTGACTGAAACAGTCACTGTGCTGAGCAGAATAGTGAATGTTCCCGCCACAGTGTGACTAAGAGCAGTCACTGTGCTGAGCAGAATAGTGAGTGTTCCCGTCACAGTGTAACTGAGAGCTGTCACTGTGCTGAGCAGAATAGTGAGTGTTCCCATCACAGTGTGACTGTGAGAGCAGTCACTGTGCTGAGCAGAATAGTAAGTGTTTTCATCACAGTGTGACTGAGAGCTGTCAATGTGCTGAGCAGAATAGTGGGTGTTCCCTTCACAGTGTGACTTAGAGCTCTCATTTTGCTGAGCAGAGTAGTGAGTGTTCCCATCACAGTGCGACTGTGAGAGCAGTCACGGTGCAGAGCAGAATAGTGAGTGTTCCCATCACAGTGTGACTGCGAGAGCATTCACTTTGCTGAGCACAAGAGTGAGTGTTCCCATCACAGTGTGACTGTGAGAGCAGTCACTGTGCTGAGCAGAATAATGAGAGTTCCCATCACAATGTGATTGTGAGAGCAGTCACTGTGCAGAGCAGAATAGTGAGTGTTCCCATCACAGTGTGACTGCGAGAGCATAAACTGTGCTGAGCAGAATAGTGAGTGTTCCCATCACAGTGTGACTGCGAGAGCATTCACTGTGCAGAGCAGAATAGTGAGTGTTTCTTTTACAGTGTGACTGTGAGAGCAGTCACTGTGCTGAGCAGAATAGTGAGTGTTCCCGCCACAGTGTGACTGAGAGCAGTCACTTGGCTGAGCAGAATAGTGAGTGTTTCCTTTACAGTGTGACTGTGACTGCAGTCACTGTGCTGAGCAGAATAGTGAGTGTTTCAATCACAGTATGGCTAAGAGCAGTCACTGTGCTGAGCAGAATAGTGAGTGTTCCCATCACAGTGTGACTGAAACAGTCACTGTGCTGAGCAGAATAGTGAATGTTCCCGCCACAGTGTGACTGAGACCAGTCACTGTGCTGAGCAGAATAGTGAGTGTTCCCATCACAGTTTGACTGCGAGAGCATTCACTGTGCAGAGCAGAATAGTGAGTGTTCACATCACAGTGTAACTGAGAGCTGTCACTGTGTTGAGCAGAATAGTGAGTGTTCCCATCACAGTGTGACTGAGAGCTGTCAATGTGCTGAGCAGAATAGTAAGTGTTTTCATCACAGTGTGACTGAGAGCTGTCAATGTGCTGAGCAGAATAGTGGGTGTTCCCTTCACAGTGTGACTTAGAGCTCTCATTTTGCTGAGCAGAATAGTGAGTGTTCCCATCACAGTGCGACTGTGAGAGCAGTCACTGTGCAGAGCAGAATAGTGAGTGTTCCCATCACAGTGTGACTGCAAGAGCATTCACTTTGCTGAGCACAAGAGTGAGTGTTCCCATCACAGTGTGACTGTGAGAGCAGTCACTGTGCTGAGCAGAATAATGAGTGTTCCCATCACAATGTGACTGTGAGAGCATAAACTGTGCTGAGCAGAATAGTGATTGTTTCCCGTCACAGTGTGACTGAGAGCTCTCACTGTGCTAAGCAGAATAGTGAGTGTTCACATCACTGTGTGACTGAGAGCAGTCACTGTGCTGAGCAGAATAGTGAGTGTTCCAATCACAGTGTGACTGAGAGCAGTCACTGTGCAGAGCAGAATATTAAGTGTTTCCATCACAGTGTGACTGTGAGGGCAGTCACTGTGCTGAGCAGAATAGTGAATGTTCCCGCCACAGTGTGACTGAGAGCAGTCACTGTGCTGAGCAGAATAGTGAGTGTTCCCATCACAGTGTGACTGCGAGAGCATACACTGTGCAGAGCAGAATAGTGAGTGTTCCCATCACAGTGTGACTGAGAGCTGGCAGTGTGCTAAGCAGAACAATGAGTGTTCCCATCACAGTGTGACTGTGAGAGCAGTCACTGTGCAGAGTAGAATAGTGAGTGTTCCCATCACAGTGTGACTGCGAGAGCAATCACTTTGCTGAGCACAAGAGTGAGTGTCCCCATCACAGTGTGACTGTGAGAGCAGTCACTGTGCTGAGCAGAATAATGAGTGTTCCCATCACAATGTGACTGTGAGAGCATAAACTGTGCTGAGCAGAATAGTGAGTGTTTCCCGTCACTGTGTGACTGAGAGCAGTCACTGTGCTGAGCAGAATAGTGAGTGTTCCCATCACAGTGTGACTGAGAGCAGTCACGCAGTCACTGTGCAGAGCAGAATATTAAGTGTTTCCATCACAGTGTGACTGTGAGAGCAGTCACTGTGCTGAGAAGAATTGTGAATGTTCCCGCCACAGTGTGACTGAGAGCTGTCACTGTGCTGAGCAGAATAGTGAGTGTTCCCATCACAGTGTGACTGAAACAGTCACTGTGCTGAGCAGAATAGTGAGTGTTCCCATCACAGTGTGACTGCGAGAGCAGTCACTGTGCAGAGCAGAATAGTGAGTGTTTGTTTTACAGTGTGACTGTGAGAGCAGTCACTGTGCTGAGCATAATAGTGAGTGTTCCCGCCACAGTGTGACTGAGAGCAGTCACTGTGCTGAGCAGAATAGTGAGTGTTCCCATCACAGTATGGCTAAGAGCAGTCACTGTGCTGAGCAGAATAGTGAGTGTTCCCATCACAGTGTGACTGAAACAGTCACTGTGCTGAGCAGAATAGTGAATGTTCCCGCCACAGTGTAACTGAGAGCTGTCACTGTGCTGAGCAGAATAGTGAGTGTTCCCATCACAGTGTGACTGTGAGAGCAGTCACTGTGCTGAGCAGAATAGTAAGTGTTTTCATCACAGTGTGACTGAGAGCTGTCAATGTGCTGAGCAGAATAGTGGGTGTTCCCTTCACAGTGTGACTTAGAGCTCTCACTTTGCTGAGCAGAATAGTGAGTGTTCCCATCACAGTGTGACTGCGAGAGCATTCACTTTGCTGAGCACAAGAGTGAGTGTTCCCATCACAGTGTGACTGTGAGAGCAGTCACTGTGCAGAGTAGAATAGTGAGTGTTCCCATCACAATGTGACTGTGAGAGCATAAACTGTGCTGAGCAGAATAGTGAGTGTTTCCCGTCACAGTGTGACTGAGAGCTCTCACTGTGCTGAGCAGAATAGTGATTGTTCACATCACTGTGTGACTGAGAGCAGTCACTGTGCTGAGCAGAATAGTGAGTGTTCCCATCACAGTGTGACTGAGAGCAGTCACTGTGCAGAGCAGAATATTAAGTGTTTCCATCACAGTGTGACTGTGAGAGCAGTCACTGTGCTGAGCAGAATAGTGAATGTTCCCGCCACAATGTGACTGAGAGCAGTCACTGTGCTGAGCAGAATAGTGAGTGTTCCCATCACAGTGTGACTGCGAGAGCATACACTGTGCAGAGCAAAATAGTGAGTGTTCCCATCACAGTGTGACTGAGAGCTGTCAGTGTGCTGAGCAGAATAGTGAGTGTTCACATCACTGTGTGACCGAGAGCAGTCACAGTGCTGAGCAGAATAGTGAGTGTTCCCATCACAGTGTGACTGAGAGCAGTCACTTGGCTGAGCAGAATAGTGAGTGTTTCCTTTACAGTGTGACTGTGACTGCAGTCACTGTGCTGAGCAGAATAGTGAGTGTTCCCATCACAGTGTGACTGAAACAGTCACTGTGCTGAGCAGAATAGTGAATGTTCCCGCCACAGTGTGACTGAGACCAGTCACTGTGCTGAGCAGAATAGTGAGTGTTCCCATCACAGTTTGACTGCGAGAGCATTCACTGTGCAGAGCGGAATAGTGAGTGTTCACATCACAGTGTAACTGAGAGCTGTCACTGTGTTGAGCAGAATAGTGAGTGTTCCCATCACAGTGTGACTGAGAGCTGTCATTGTGCAGAGCAGAATAGTGAAAGTTCCCGCCACAGTGTGACTGAGAGCATTCACTGTGTAGAGCAGAATAGTGAGTGTTCCCATCACAGTGTGACTGAGAGCTGTCACTGTGCTGAGCAGAATAGTGAGTGTTCCCATCACAGTGTGACTGCGAGAGCAGTCACTGTGCAGAGCAGAATAGTGAGTGTTTGTTTTACAGTGTGACTGTGAGAGCAGTCACTGTGCTGAGCAGAATAGTGAGTGTTCCCGCCACAGTGTGACTGAGAGCAGTCACTGTGCTGAGCAGAATAGTGAGTGTTCCCATCACAGTGTGACTGTGAGAGCAGTCACTGTGCTGAGCAGAATAGTGAGTGTTCCAATCACAGTATGGCTAAGAGCAGTCACTGTGCTGAGCAGAATAGTGAGTGTTCCCATCACAGTGTGACTGAAACAGTCACTGTGCTGAGCAGAATAGTGAGTGTTCCCGTCACAGTGTAACTGAGAGCTGTCACTGTGCAGAGCAGAATAGTGAGTGTTCCCATCACAGTGTGACTGCGAGAGCATAAACTGTGCTGAGCAGAATAGTGAGTGTTCCCATCACAGTGTGACTGCGAGAGCATTCACTGTGCAGAGCAGAATAGTGAGTGTTTCTTTTACAGTGTGACTGTGAGAGCAGTCACTGTGCTGAGCAGAATAGTGAGTGTTCCCGCCACAGTGTGACTGAGAGCAGTCACTTGGCTGAGCAGAATAGTGAGTGTTTCCTTTACAGTGTGACTGTGACTGCAGTCACTGTGCTGAGCAGAATAGTGAGTGTTTCAATCACAGTATGGCTAAGAGCAGTCACTGTGCTCAGCAGAATAGTGAGTGTTCCCATCACAGTGTGACTGAAACAGTCACTGTGCTGAGCAGAATAGTGAATGTTCCCGCCACAGTGTGACTGAGACCAGTCACTGTGCTGAGCAGAATAGTGAGTGTTCCCATCACAGTTTGACTGCGAGAGCATTCACTGTGCAGAGCAGAATAGTGAGTGTTCACATCACAGTGTAACTGAGAGCTGTCACTGTGTTGAGCAGAATAGTGAGTGTTCCCATCACAGTGTGACTGAGAGCTGTCAATGTGCTGAGCAGAATAGTAAGTGTTTTCATCACAGTGTGACTGAGAGCTGTCAATGTGCTGAGCAGAATAGTGGGTGTTCCCTTCACAGTGTGACTTAGAGCTCTCATTTTGCTGAGCAGAATAGTGAGTGTTCCCATCACAGTGCGACTGTGAGAGCAGTCACTGTGCAGAGCAGAATAGTGAGTGTTCCCATCACAGTGTGACTGCGAGAGCATTCACTTTGCTGAGCACAAGAGTGAGTGTTCCCATCACAGTGTGACTGTGAGAGCAGTCACTGTGCTGAGCAGAATAATGAGAGTTCCCATCACAATGTGACTGTGAGAGCAGTCACTGTGCAGAGCAGAATAGTGAGTGTTCCCATCACAGTGTGACTGCGAGAGCATAAACTGTGCTGAGCAGAATAGTGAGTGTTCCCATCACAGTGTGACTGCGAGAGCATTCACTGTGCAGAGCAGAATAGTGAGTGTTTCTTTTACAGTGTGACTGTGAGAGCAGTCACTGTGCTGAGCAGAATAGTGAGTGTTCCCGCCACAGTGTGACTGAGAGCAGTCACTTGGCTGAGCAGAATAGTGAGTGTTTCCTTTACAGTGTGACTGTGACTGCAGTCACT
This sequence comes from Crossaster papposus, assembly GCA_037893245.1. Lineage (NCBI taxonomy): Eukaryota > Metazoa > Echinodermata > Asteroidea > Velatida > Solasteridae > Crossaster > Crossaster papposus. The sequence goes on from JBAIAA010000630.1 coordinate 3,402,950, forward strand.
GTGCTGAGCAGAATAGTGAGTGTTTCAATCACAGTATGGCTAAGAGCAGTCACTGTGCTGAGCAGAATAGTGAGTGTTCCCATCACAGTGTGACTGAAACAGTCACTGTGCTGAGCAGAATAGTGAATGTTCCCGCCACAGTGTGACTGAGACCAGTCACTGTGCTGAGCAGAATAGTGAGTGTTCCCATCACAGTTTGACTGCGAGAGCATTCACTGTGCAGAGCAGAATAGTGAGTGTTCACATCACAGTGTAACTGAGAGCTGTCACTGTGTTGAGCAGAATAGTGAGTGTTCCCATCACAGTGTGACTGAGAGCTGTCAATGTGCTGAGCAGAATAGTAAGTGTTTTCATCACAGTGTGACTGAGAGCTGTCAATGTGCTGAGCAGAATAGTGGGTGTTCCCTTCACAGTGTGACTTAGAGCTCTCATTTTGCTGAGCAGAATAGTGAGTGTTCCCATCACAGTGCGACTGTGAGAGCAGTCACTGTGCAGAGCAGAATAGTGAGTGTTCCCATCACAGTGTGACTGCAAGAGCATTCACTTTGCTGAGCACAAGAGTGAGTGTTCCCATCACAGTGTGACTGTGAGAGCAGTCACTGTGCTGAGCAGAATAATGAGTGTTCCCATCACAATGTGACTGTGAGAGCATAAACTGTGCTGAGCAGAATAGTGATTGTTTCCCGTCACAGTGTGACTGAGAGCTCTCACTGTGCTAAGCAGAATAGTGAGTGTTCACATCACTGTGTGACTGAGAGCAGTCACTGTGCTGAGCAGAATAGTGAGTGTTCCAATCACAGTGTGACTGAGAGCAGTCACTGTGCAGAGCAGAATATTAAGTGTTTCCATCACAGTGTGACTGTGAGGGCAGTCACTGTGCTGAGCAGAATAGTGAATGTTCCCGCCACAGTGTGACTGAGAGCAGTCACTGTGCTGAGCAGAATAGTGAGTGTTCCCATCACAGTGTGACTGCGAGAGCATACACTGTGCAGAGCAGAATAGTGAGTGTTCCCATCACAGTGTGACTGAGAGCTGGCAGTGTGCTAAGCAGAACAATGAGTGTTCCCATCACAGTGTGACTGTGAGAGCAGTCACTGTGCAGAGTAGAATAGTGAGTGTTCCCATCACAGTGTGACTGCGAGAGCAATCACTTTGCTGAGCACAAGAGTGAGTGTCCCCATCACAGTGTGACTGTGAGAGCAGTCACTGTGCTGAGCAGAATAATGAGTGTTCCCATCACAATGTGACTGTGAGAGCATAAACTGTGCTGAGCAGAATAGTGAGTGTTTCCCGTCACTGTGTGACTGAGAGCAGTCACTGTGCTGAGCAGAATAGTGAGTGTTCCCATCACAGTGTGACTGAGAGCAGTCACGCAGTCACTGTGCAGAGCAGAATATTAAGTGTTTCCATCACAGTGTGACTGTGAGAGCAGTCACTGTGCTGAGAAGAATTGTGAATGTTCCCGCCACAGTGTGACTGAGAGCTGTCACTGTGCTGAGCAGAATAGTGAGTGTTCCCATCACAGTGTGACTGAAACAGTCACTGTGCAGAGCAGAATAGTGAGTGTTTGTTTTACAGTGTGACTGTGAGAGCAGTCACTGTGCTGAGCAGAATAGTGAGTGTTCCCGCCACAGTGTGACTGAGAGCAGTCACTGTGCTGAGCAGAATAGTGAGTGTTCCCATCACAGTATGGCTAAGAGCAGTCACTGTGCTGAGCAGAATAGTGAGTGTTCCCATCACAGTGTGACTGAAACAGTCACTGTGCTGAGCAGAATAGTGAATGTTCCCGCCACAGTGTAACTGAGAGCTGTCACTGTGCTGAGCAGAATAGTGAGTGTTCCCATCACAGTGTGACTGTGAGAGCAGTCACTGTGCTGAGCAGAATAGTAAGTGTTTTCATCACAGTGTGACTGAGAGCTGTCAATGTGCTGAGCAGAATAGTGGGTGTTCCCTTCACAGTGTGACTTAGAGCTCTCACTTTGCTGAGCAGAATAGTGAGTGTTCCCATCACAGTGTGACTGCGAGAGCATTCACTTTGCTGAGCACAAGAGTGAGTGTTCCCATCACAGTGTGACTGTGAGAGCAGTCACTGTGCTGAGCAGAATAATGAGTGTTCCCATCACAATGTGACTGTGAGAGCATAAACTGTGCTGAGCAGAATAGTGAGTGTTTCCCGTCACAGTGTGACTGAGAGCTCTCACTGTGCTGAGCAGAATAGTGATTGTTCACATCACTGTGTGACTGAGAGCAGTCACTGTGCTGAGCAGAATAGTGAGTGTTCCCATCACAGTGTGACTGAGAGCAGTCACTGTGCAGAGCAGAATATTAAGTGTTTCCATCACAGTGTGACTGTGAGAGCAGTCACTGTGCTGAGCAGAATAGTGAATGTTCCCGCCACAATGTGACTGAGAGCAGTCACTGTGCTGAGCAGAATAGTGAGTGTTCCCATCACAGTGTGACTGCGAGAGCATACACTGTGCAGAGCAGAATAGTGAGTGTTCCCATCACAGTGTGACTGAGAGCTGTCAGTGTGCTGAGCAGAATAGTGAGTGTTCACATCACTGTGTGACCGAGAGCAGTCACAGTGCTGAGCAGAATAGTGAGTGTTCCCATCACAGTGTGACTGAGAGCAGTCACTTGGCTGAGCAGAATAGTGAGTGTTTCCTTTACAGTGTGACTGTGACTGCAGTCACTGTGCTGAGCAGAATAGTGAGTGTTCCCATCACAGTGTGACTGAAACAGTCACTGTGCTGAGCAGAATAGTGAATGTTCCCGCCACAGTGTGACTGAGACCAGTCACTGTGCTGAGCAGAATAGTGAGTGTTCCCATCACAGTTTGACTACGAGAGCATTCACTGTGCAGAGCGGAATAGTGAGTGTTCACATCACAGTGTAACTGAGAGCTGTCACTGTGTTGAGCAGAATAGTGAGTGTTCCCATCACAGTGTGACTGAGAGCTGTCATTGTGCAGAGCAGAATAGTGAAAGTTCCCGCCACAGTGTGACTGAGAGCATTCACTGTGTAGAGCAGAATAGTGAGTGTTCCCATCACAGTGTGACTGAGAGCTGTCACTGTGCTGAGCAGAATAGTGAGTGTTCCCATCACAGTGTGACTGCGAGAGCAGTCACTGTGCAGAGCAGAATAGTGAGTGTTTGTTTTACAGTGTGACTGTGAGAGCAGTCACTGTGCTGAGCAGAATAGTGAGTGTTCCCGCCACAGTGTGACTGAGAGCAGTCACTGTGCTGAGCAGAATAGTGAGTGTTCCCATCACAGTGTGACTGTGAGAGCAGTCACTGTGCTGAGCAGAATAGTGAGTGTTCCAATCACAGTATGGCTAAGAGCAGTCACTGTGCTGAGCAGAATAGTGAGTGTTCCCATCACAGTGTGACTGAAACAGTCACTGTGCTGAGCAGAATAGTGAGTGTTCCCGTCACAGTGTAACTGAGAGCTGTCACTGTGCTGAGCAGAATAGTGAGTGTTCCCATCACAGTGTGACTGTGAGAGCAGTCACTGTGCTGAGCAGAATAGTAAGTGTTTTCATCACAGTGTGACTGAGAGCTGTCAATGTGCTGAGCAGAATAGTGGGTGTTCCCTTCACAGTGTGACTTAGAGCTCTCATTTTGCTGAGCAGAGTAGTGAGTGTTCCCGTCACAGTGCGACTGTGAGAGCAGTCACGGTGCAGAGCAGAATAGTGAGTGTTCCCATCACAGTGTGACTGCGAGAGCATTCACTTTGCTGAGCACAAGAGTGAGTGTTCCCATCACAGTGTGACTGTGAGAGCAGTCACTGTGCTGAGCAGAATAATGAGAGTTCCCATCACAATGTGACTGTGAGAGCAGTCACTGTGCAGAGCAGAATAGTGAGTGTTCCCATCACAGTGTGACTGCGAGAGCATAAACTGTGCTGAGCAGAATAGTGAGTGTTCCCATCACAGTGTGACTGCGAGAGCATTCACTGTGCAGAGCAGAATAGTGAGTGTTTCTTTTACAGTGTGACTGTGAGAGCAGTCACTGTGCTGAGCAGAATAGTGAGTGTTCCCGCCACAGTGTGACTGAGAGCAGTCACTTGGCTGAGCAGAATAGTGAGTGTTTCCTTTACAGTGTGACTGTGACTGCAGTCACTGTGCTGAGCAGAATAGTGAGTGTTTCAATCACAGTATGGCTAAGAGCAGTCACTGTGCTCAGCAGAATAGTGAGTGTTCCCATCACAGTGTGACTGAAACAGTCACTGTGCTGAGCAGAATAGTGAATGTTCCCGCCACAGTGTGACTGAGACCAGTCACTGTGCTGAGCAGAATAGTGAGTGTTCCCATCACAGTTTGACTGCGAGAGCATTCACTGTGCAGAGCAGAATAGTGAGTGTTCACATCACAGTGTAACTGAGAGCTGTCACTGTGTTGAGCAGAATAGTGAGTGTTCCCATCACAGTGTGACTGAGAGCTGTCAATGTGCTGAGCAGAATAGTAAGTGTTTTCATCACAGTGTGACTGAGAGCTGTCAATGTGCTGAGCAGAATAGTGGGTGTTCCCTTCACAGTGTGACTTAGAGCTCTCATTTTGCTGAGCAGAATAGTGAGTGTTCCCATCACAGTGCGACTGTGAGAGCAGTCACTGTGCAGAGCAGAATAGTGAGTGTTCCCATCACAGTGTGACTGCGAGAGCATTCACTTTGCTGAGCACAAGAGTGAGTGTTCCCATCACAGTGTGACTGTGAGAGCAGTCACTGTGCTGAGCAGAATAATGAGAGTTCCCATCACAATGTGACTGTGAGAGCAGTCACTGTGCAGAGCAGAATAGTGAGTGTTCCCATCACAGTGTGACTGCGAGAGCATAAACTGTGCTGAGCAGAATAGTGAGTGTTCCCATCACAGTGTGACTGCGAGAGCATTCACTGTGCAGAGCAGAATAGTGAGTGTTTCTTTTACAGTGTGACTGTGAGAGCAGTCACTGTGCTGAGCAGAATAGTGAGTGTTCCCGCCACAGTGTGACTGAGAGCAGTCACTTGGCTGAGCAGAATAGTGAGTGTTTCCTTTACAGTGTGACTGTGACTGCAGTCACTGTGCTGAGCAGAATAGTGAGTGTTTCAATCACAGTATGGCTAAGAGCAGTCACTGTGCTGAGCAGAATAGTGAGTGTTCCCATCACAGTGTGACTGAAACAGTCACTGTGCTGAGCAGAATAGTGAATGTTCCCGCCACAGTGTGACTGAGACCAGTCACTGTGCTGAGCAGAATAGTGAGTGTTCCCATCACAGTTTGACTGCGAGAGCATTCACTGTGCAGAGCAGAATAGTGAGTGTTCACATCACAGTGTAACTGAGAGCTGTCACTGTGTTGAGCAGAATAGTGAGTGTTCCCATCACAGTGTGACTGAGAGCTGTCAATGTGCTGAGCAGAATAGTAAGTGTTTTCATCACAGTGTGACTGAGAGCTGTCAATGTGCTGAGCAGAATAGTGGGTGTTCCCTTCACAGTGTGACTTAGAGCTCTCATTTTGCTGAGCAGAATAGTGAGTGTTCCCATCACAGTGCGACTGTGAGAGCAGTCACTGTGCAGAGCAGAATAGTGAGTGTTCCCATCACAGTGTGACTGCAAGAGCATTCACTTTGCTGAGCACAAGAGTGAGTGTTCCCATCACAGTGTGACTGTGAGAGCAGTCACTGTGCTGAGCAGAATAATGAGTGTTCCCATCACAATGTGACTGTGAGAGCATAAACTGTGCTGAGCAGAATAGTGATTGTTTCCCGTCACAGTGTGACTGAGAGCTCTCACTGTGCTAAGCAGAATAGTGAGTGTTCACATCACTGTGTGACTGAGAGCAGTCACTGTGCTGAGCAGAATAGTGAGTGTTCCAATCACAGTGTGACTGAGAGCAGTCACTGTGCAGAGCAGAATATTAAGTGTTTCCATCACAGTGTGACTGTGAGGGCAGTCACTGTGCTGAGCAGAATAGTGAATGTTCCCGCCACAGTGTGACTGAGAGCAGTCACTGTGCTGAGCAGAATAGTGAGTGTTCCCATCACAGTGTGACTGCGAGAGCATACACTGTGCAGAGCAGAATAGTGAGTGTTCCCATCACAGTGTGACTGAGAGCTGGCAGTGTGCTAAGCAGAACAATGAGTGTTCCCATCACAGTGTGACTGTGAGAGCAGTCACTGTGCAGAGTAGAATAGTGAGTGTTCCCATCACAGTGTGACTGCGAGAGCAATCACTTTGCTGAGCACAAGAGTGAGTGTCCCCATCACAGTGTGACTGTGAGAGCAGTCACTGTGCTGAGCAGAATAATGAGTGTTCCCATCACAATGTGACTGTGAGAGCATAAACTGTGCTGAGCAGAATAGTGAGTGTTTCCCGTCACTGTGTGACTGAGAGCAGTCACTGTGCTGAGCAGAATAGTGAGTGTTCCCATCACAGTGTGACTGAGAGCAGTCACGCAGTCACTGTGCAGAGCAGAATATTAAGTGTTTCCATCACAGTGTGACTGTGAGAGCAGTCACTGTGCTGAGAAGAATTGTGAATGTTCCCGCCACAGTGTGACTGAGAGCTGTCACTGTGCTGAGCAGAATAGTGAGTGTTCCCATCACAGTGTGACTGAAACAGTCACTGTGCAGAGCAGAATAGTGAGTGTTTGTTTTACAGTGTGACTGTGAGAGCAGTCACTGTGCTGAGCAGAATAGTGAGTGTTCCCGCCACAGTGTGACTGAGAGCAGTCACTGTGCTGAGCAGAATAGTGAGTGTTCCCATCACAGTATGGCTAAGAGCAGTCACTGTGCTGAGCAGAATAGTGAGTGTTCCCATCACAGTGTGACTGAAACAGTCACTGTGCTGAGCAGAATAGTGAATGTTCCCGCCACAGTGTAACTGAGAGCTGTCACTGTGCTGAGCAGAATAGTGAGTGTTCCCATCACAGTGTGACTGTGAGAGCAGTCACTGTGCTGAGCAGAATAGTAAGTGTTTTCATCACAGTGTGACTGAGAGCTGTCAATGTGCTGAGCAGAATAGTGGGTGTTCCCTTCACAGTGTGACTTAGAGCTCTCACTTTGCTGAGCAGAATAGTGAGTGTTCCCATCACAGTGTGACTGCGAGAGCATTCACTTTGCTGAGCACAAGAGTGAGTGTTCCCATCACAGTGTGACTGTGAGAGCAGTCACTGTGCTGAGCAGAATAATGAGTGTTCCCATCACAATGTGACTGTGAGAGCATAAACTGTGCTGAGCAGAATAGTGAGTGTTTCCCGTCACAGTGTGACTGAGAGCTCTCACTGTGCTGAGCAGAATAGTGATTGTTCACATCACTGTGTGACTGAGAGCAGTCACTGTGCTGAGCAGAATAGTGAGTGTTCCCATCACAGTGTGACTGAGAGCAGTCACTGTGCAGAGCAGAATATTAAGTGTTTCCATCACAGTGTGACTGTGAGAGCAGTCACTGTGCTGAGCAGAATAGTGAATGTTCCCGCCACAATGTGACTGAGAGCAGTCACTGTGCTGAGCAGAATAGTGAGTGTTCCCATCACAGTGTGACTGCGAGAGCATACACTGTGCAGAGCAGAATAGTGAGTGTTCCCATCACAGTGTGACTGAGAGCTGTCAGTGTGCTGAGCAGAATAGTGAGTGTTCACATCACTGTGTGACCGAGAGCAGTCACAGTGCTGAGCAGAATAGTGAGTGTTCCCATCACAGTGTGACTGAGAGCAGTCACTTGGCTGAGCAGAATAGTGAGTGTTTCCTTTACAGTGTGACTGTGACTGCAGTCACTGTGCTGAGCAGAATAGTGAGTGTTCCCATCACAGTGTGACTGAAACAGTCACTGTGCTGAGCAGAATAGTGAATGTTCCCGCCACAGTGTGACTGAGACCAGTCACTGTGCTGAGCAGAATAGTGAGTGTTCCCATCACAGTTTGACTACGAGAGCATTCACTGTGCAGAGCGGAATAGTGAGTGTTCACATCACAGTGTAACTGAGAGCTGTCACTGTGTTGAGCAGAATAGTGAGTGTTCCCATCACAGTGTGACTGAGAGCTGTCATTGTGCAGAGCAGAATAGTGAAAGTTCCCGCCACAGTGTGACTGAGAGCATTCACTGTGTAGAGCAGAATAGTGAGTGTTCCCATCACAGTGTGACTGAGAGCTGTCACTGTGCTGAGCAGAATAGTGAGTGTTCCCATCACAGTGTGACTGCGAGAGCAGTCACTGTGCAGAGCAGAATAGTGAGTGTTTGTTTTACAGTGTGACTGTGAGAGCAGTCACTGTGCTGAGCAGAATAGTGAGTGTTCCCGCCACAGTGTGACTGAGAGCAGTCACTGTGCTGAGCAGAATAGTGAGTGTTCCCATCACAGTGTGACTGTGAGAGCAGTCACTGTGCTGAGCAGAATAGTGAGTGTTCCAATCACAGTATGGCTAAGAGCAGTCACTGTGCTGAGCAGAATAGTGAGTGTTCCCATCACAGTGTGACTGAAACAGTCACTGTGCTGAGCAGAATAGTGAGTGTTCCCGTCACAGTGTAACTGAGAGCTGTCACTGTGCTGAGCAGAATAGTGAGTGTTCCCATCACAGTGTGACTGTGAGAGCAGTCACTGTGCTGAGCAGAATAGTAAGTGTTTTCATCACAGTGTGACTGAGAGCTGTCAATGTGCTGAGCAGAATAGTGGGTGTTCCCTTCACAGTGTGACTTAGAGCTCTCATTTTGCTGAGCAGAGTAGTGAGTGTTCCCATCACAGTGCGACTGTGAGAGCAGTCACGGTGCAGAGCAGAATAGTGAGTGTTCCCATCACAGTGTGACTGCGAGAGCATTCACTTTGCTGAGCACAAGAGTGAGTGTTCCCATCACAGTGTGACTGTGAGAGCAGTCACTGTGCTGAGCAGAATAATGAGAGTTCCCATCACAATGTGACTGTGAGAGCAGTCACTGTGCAGAGCAGAATAGTGAGTGTTCCCATCACAGTGTGACTGCGAGAGCATAAACTGTGCTGAGCAGAATAGTGAGTGTTCCCATCACAGTGTGACTGCGAGAGCATTCACTGTGCAGAGCAGAATAGTGAGTGTTTCTTTTACAGTGTGACTGTGAGAGCAGTCACTGTGCTGAGCAGAATAGTGAGTGTTCCCGCCACAGTGTGACTGAGAGCAGTCACTTGGCTGAGCAGAATAGTGAGTGTTTCCTTTACAGTGTGACTGTGACTGCAGTCACTGTGCTGAGCAGAATAGTGAGTGTTTCAATCACAGTATGGCTAAGAGCAGTCACTGTGCTGAGCAGAATAGTGAGTGTTCCCATCACAGTGTGACTGAAACAGTCACTGTGCTGAGCAGAATAGTGAATGTTCCCGCCACAGTGTGACTGAGACCAGTCACTGTGCTGAGCAGAATAGTGAGTGTTCCCATCACTGTTTGACTGCGAGAGCATTCACTGTGCAGAGCAGAATAGTGAGTGTTCACATCACAGTGTAACTGAGAGCTGTCACTGTGTTGAGCAGAATAGTGAGTGTTCCCATCACAGTGTGACTAAGAGCTGTCAATGTGCTGAGCAGAATAGTAAGTGTTTTCATCACAGTGTGACTGAGAGCTGTCAATGTGCTGAGCAGAATAGTGGGTGTTCCCTTCACAGTGTGACTTAGAGCTCTCATTTTGCTGAGCAGAATAGTGAGTGTTCCCATCACAGTGCGACTGTGAGAGCAGTCACTGTGCAGAGCAGAATAGTGAGTGTTCCCATCACAGTGTGACTGCGAGAGCATTCACTTTGCTGAGCACAAGAGTGAGTGTTCCCATCACAGTGTGACTGTGAGAGCAGTCACTGTGCTGAGCAGAATAATGAGAGTTCCCATCACAATGTGACTGTGAGAGCAGTCACTGTGCAGAGCAGAATAGTGAGTGTTCCCATCACAGTGTGACTGCGAGAGCATAAACTGTGCTGAGCAGAATAGTGAGTGTTCCCATCACAGTGTGACTGCGAGAGCATTCACTGTGCAGAGCAGAATAGTGAGTGTTTCTTTTACAGTGTGACTGTGAGAGCAGTCACTGTGCTGAGCAGAATAGTGAGTGTTCCCGCCACAGTGTGACTGAGAGCAGTCACTTGGCTGAGCAGAATAGTGAGTGTTTCCTTTACAGTGTGACTGTGACTGCAGTCACTGTGCTGAGCAGAATAGTGAGTGTTTCAATCACAGTATGGCTAAGAGCAGTCACTGTGCTGAGCAGAATAGTGAGTGTTCCCATCACAGTGTGACTGAGACCAGTCACTGTGCTGAGCAGAATAGTGAGTGTTCCCATCACAGTTTGACTGCGAGAGCATTCACTGTGCAGAGCAGAATAGTGAGTGTTCACATCACAGTGTAACTGAGAGCTGTCACTGTGTTGAGCAGAATAGTGAGTGTTCCCATCACAGTGTGACTGAGAGCTGTCATTGTGCAGAGCAGAATAGTGAAAGTTCCCGCCACAGTGTGACTGAGAGCATTCACTGTGTAGAGCAGAATAGTGAGTGTTCCCATCACAGTGTGACTGAGAGCTGTCACTGTGCTGAGCAGAATAGTGAGTGTTCCCATCACAGTGTGACTGCGAGAGCAGTCACTGTGCAGAGCAGAATAGTGAGTGTTTCTTTTACAGTGTGACTGTGAGAGCAGTCACTGTGCTGAGCAGAATAGTGAGTGTTCCCGCCACAGTGTGACTGAGAGCAGTCACTGTGCTGAGCAGAATAGTGAGTGTTCCCATCACAGTGTGACTGTGAAAGCAGTCACTGTGCTGAGCAGAATAGTGAGTGTTCCCGCCACAGTGTGACTGAGAGCAGTCACTTGGCTGAGCAGAATAGTGAGTGTTTCCTTTACAGTGTGACTGTGACTGCAGTCACTGTGCTGAGCAGAATAGTGAGTGTTTCAATCACAGTATGGCTAAGAGCAGTCACTGTGCTGAGCAGAATAGTGAGTGTTCCCATCACAGTGTGACTGAAACAGTCACTGTGCTGAGCAGAATAGTGAATGTTCCCGCCACAGTGTGACTGAGACCAGTCACTGTGCTGAGCAGAATAGTGAGTGTTCCCATCACAGTTTGACTGCGAGAGCATTCACTGTGCAGAGCAGAATAGTGAGTGTTCACATCACAGTGTAACTGAGAGCTGTCACTGTGTTGAGCAGAATAGTGAGTGTTCCCATCACAGTGTGACTGAGAGCTGTCAATGTGCTGAGCAGAATAGTAAGTGTTTTCATCACAGTGTGACTGAGAGCTGTCAATGTGCTGAGCAGAATAGTGGGTGTTCCCTTCACAGTGTGACTTAGAGCTCTCATTTTGCTGAGCAGAATAGTGAGTGTTCCCATCACAGTGCGACTGTGAGAGCAGTCACTGTGCAGAGCAGAATAGTGAGTGTTCCCATCACAGTGTGACTGCGAGAGCATTCACTTTGCTGAGCACAAGAGTGAGTGTTCCCATCACAGTGTGACTGTGAGAGCAGTCACTGTGCTGAGCAGAATAATGAGAGTTCCCATCACAATGTGACTGTGAGAGCAGTCACTGTGCAGAGCAGAATAGTGAGTGTTCCCATCACAGTGTGACTGCGAGAGCATAAACTGTGCTGAGCAGAATAGTGAGTGTTCCCATCACAGTGTGACTGCGAGAGCATTCACTGTGCAGAGCAGAATAGTGAGTGTTTCTTTTACAGTGTGACTGTGAGAGCAGTCACTGTGCTGAGCAGAATAGTGAGTGTTCCCGCCACAGTGTGACTGAGAGCAGTCACTTGGCTGAGCAGAATAGTGAGTGTTTCCTTTACAGTGTGACTGTGACTGCAGTCACTGTGCTGAGCAGAATAGTGAGTGTTTCAATCACAGTATGGCTAAGAGCAGTCACTGTGCTGAGCAGAATAGTGAGTGTTCCCATCACAGTGTGACTGAAACAGTCACTGTGCTGAGCAGAATAGTGAATGTTCCCGCCACAGTGTGACTGAGACCAGTCACTGTGCTGAGCAGAATAGTGAGTGTTCCCATCACAGTTTGACTGCGAGAGCATTCACTGTGCAGAGCAGAATAGTGAGTGTTCACATCACAGTGTAACTGAGAGCTGTCACTGTGTTGAGCAGAATAGTGAGTGTTCCCATCACATTGTGACTGAGAGCTGTCATTGTGCAGAGCAGAATAGTGAAAGTTCCCGCCACAGTGTGACTGAGAGCATTCACTGTGTAGAGCAGAATAGTGAGTGTTCCCATCACAGTGTGACTGAGAGCTGTCACTGTGCTGAGCAGAATAGTGAGTGTTCCCATCACAGTGTGACTGCGAGAGCAGTCACTGTGCAGAGCAGAATAGTGAGTGTTTCTTTTACAGTGTGACTGTGAGAGCAGTCACTGTGCTGAGCAGAATAGTGAGTGTTCCCGCCACAGTGTGACTGAGAGCAGTCACTGTGCTGAGCAGAATAGTGAGTGTTCCCATCACAGTGTGACTGTGAGAGCAGTCACTGTGCTGAGCAGAATAGTGAGTGTTCCAATCACAGTATGGCTAAGAGCAGTCACTGTGCTGAGCAGAATAGTGAGTGTTCCCATCACAGTGTGACTGAGAGCATTCACTGTGTAGAGCAGAATAGTGAGTGTTCCCATCACAGTGTGACTGAGAGCTGTCACTGTGCTGAGCAGAATAGTGAGTGTTCCCATCACAGTGTGACTGCGAGAGCAGTCACTGTGCAGAGCAGAATAGTGAGTGTTTCTTTTACAGTGTGACTGTGAGAGCAGTCACTGTGCTGAGCAGAATAGTGAGTGTTCCCGCCACAGTGTGACTGAGAGCAGTCACTGTGCTGAGCAGAATAGTGAGTGTTCCCATCACAGTGTGACTGTGAGAGCAGTCACTGTGCTGAGCAGAATAGTGAGTGTTCCAATCACAGTATGGCTAAGAGCAGTCACTGTGCTGAGCAGAATAGTGAGTGTTCCCATCACAGTGTGACTGAAACAGTCACTGTGCTGAGCAGAATAGTGAATGTTCCCGCCACAGTGTGACTAAGAGCAGTCACTGTGCTGAGCAGAATAGTGAGTGTTCCCGTCACAGTGTAACTGAGAGCTGTCACTGTGCTGAGCAGAATAGTGAGTGTTCCCATCACAGTGTGACTGTGAGAGCAGTCACTGTGCTGAGCAGAATAGTAAGTGTTTTCATCACAGTGTGACTAAGAGCTGTCAATGTGCTGAGCAGAATAGTGGGTGTTCCCTTCACAGTGTGACTTAGAGCTCTCATTTTGCTGAGCAGAATAGTGAGTGTTCCCATCACAGTGCGACTGTGAGAGCAGTCACTGTGCAGAGCAGAATAGTGAGTGTTCCCATCACAGTGTGACTGCGAGAGCATCCACTTTGCTGAGCACAAGAGTGAGTGTTCCCATCACAGTGTGACTGTGAGAGCAGTCACTGTGCTGAGCAGAATAATGAGTGTTCCCATCGCAATGTGACTGTGAGAGCATAAACTGTGCTGAGCAGAATAGTGAGTGTTTCCCGTCACAGTGTGACTGAGAGCTCACACTGTGCTGAGCAGAATAGTGAGTGTTCACATCACTGTGTGACTGAGAGCAGTCACTGTGCTGAGCAGAATAGTGAGTGTTCCCATCACAGTGTGACTGAGAGCAGTCACTTGGCTGAGCAGAATAGTGAGTGTTTCCTTTACAGTGTGACTGTGACTGCAGTCACTGTGCTGAGCAGAATAGTGAATGTTCCCGCCACAGTGTGACTGAGATCAGTCACGGTGCTGAGCAGAATAGTGAATGTTCCCATCACAGTGTGACTGCGAGAGCATTCACTGTGCAGAGCAGAATAGTGAGTGTTCATATCACAGTGTAACTGAGAGCTGTCACTGTGCTGAGCAGAATAGTGAGTGTTCCCATCACAGTGTGACTGAGAGCTGTCAATGTGCAGAGCAGAATAGTGAAAGTTCCCGCCACAGTGTGACTGAGAGCATTCACTGTGCAGAGCAGAATAGTGAGTGTTCCCATCACAGTGTGACTGAGAGCTGTCACTGTGCTGAGCAGAATAGTGAGTGTTCCCATCACAGTGTGACTGTGAGAGCAGTCACTGTGCTGAGCAGAATAGAGAGTGTTCCCATCACAGTGTGACTGCGAGAGCATTCACCGTCCAGAGCAGAATAGTGAGTGTTCCCATCACAGTGTGACTGAGGGCTGTCACTGTGCTGAGCAGAATAGTGAGTGTTCCCATCACAGTGTGACTGAGAGCAGTCACTGTGCAGAGCAGAATATTAAGTGTTTCCATCACAGTGTGACTGTGAGAGCAGTCATTGTGCTGAGCAGAATAGTGAATGTTCCCGCCACAGTGTGACTGAGAGCAGTCACTGTGCTGAGCAGAATAGTGAGTGTTCCAATCACAGTGTGACTGAGAGCAGTCACTGTGCTGAGCAGAATAGTGAGTGTTCCCATCACAGTGTGAATGAAACAGTCACTGTGCTGAGCAGAATAGTGAATGTTCCCGCCACAGTGTGACTGAGAGCAGTCACTGTGCTGAGCAGAATAGTGAGTGTTCCCATCACAGTGTGACTGTGAGAGCAGTCACTGTGCTGAGCAGAATAGTGAGTGTTCCAATCGCAGTATGGCTAAGAGCAGTCACTGTGCTGAGCAGAATAGTGAGTGTTCCCATCACAGTGTGACTGAAACAGTCACTGTGCTGAGCAGAATAGTGAATGTTCCCGCCACAGTGTGACTGAGAGCAGTCACTGTGCTGAGCAGAATAGTGAGTGTTCCCGTCACAGTGTAACTGAGAGCTGTCACTGTGCTGAGCAGAATAGTGAGTGTTCCCATCACAGTGCGACTTTGAGAGCAGTCACTGTGCAGAGCAGAATAGTGAGTGTTCCCATCACAGTGTGACTGCGAGAGCATCCACTTTGCTGAGCACAAGAGTGAGTGTTCCCATCACAGTGTGACTGTGAGAGCAGTCACTGTGCTGAGCAGAATAATGAGTGTTCCCATCGCAATGTGACTGTGAGAGCATAAACTGTGCTGAGCAGAATAGTGAGTGTTTCCCGTCACAGTGTGACTGAGAGCTCACACTGTGCTGAGCAGAATAGTGAGTGTTCACATCACTGTGTGACTGAGAGCAGTCACTGTGCTGAGCAGAATAGTGAGTGTTCCCATCACAGTGTGACTGAGAGCAGTCACTTGGCTGAGCAGAATAGTGAGTGTTTCCTTTACAGTGTGACTGTGACTGCAGTCACTGTGCTGAGCAGAATAGTGAGTGTTCCAATCACAGTATGGCTAAGAGCAGTCACTCTGCTGAGCAGAATAGTGAGTGTTCCCATCACAGTGTGACTGAAACAGTCACTGTGCAGAGCAGAATAGTGAATGTTCCCATCACAGTGTGACTGCGAGAGCATTCACTGTGTAGAGCAGAATAGTGAGTGTTCACATCACAGTGTAACTGAGAGCTGTCACTGTGTTGAGCAGAATAGTGAGTGTTCCCATCACAGTGTGACTGAGAGCTGTCATTGTGCAGAGCAGAATAGTGAAAGTTCCCGCCACAGTGTGACTGAGAGCATTCACTGTGTAGAGCAGAATAGTGAGTGTTCCCATCACAGTGTGACTGAGAGCTGTCACCGTACTGAGCAGAATAGTGAGTGTTCCCATCACAGTGTGACTGCGAGAGCAGTCACTGTGCAGAGCAGAATAGTGAGTGTTTGTTTTACAGTGTGACTGTGAGAGCAGTCACTGTGCTGAGCAGAATAGTGAGTGTTCCCGCCACAGTGTGACTGAGAGCAGTCACTTGGCTGAGCAGAATAGTGAGTGTTTCCTTTACAGTGTGACTGTGACTGCAGTCACTGTGCTGAGCAGAATAGTGAGTGTTCCAATCACAGTATGGCTAAGAGCAGTCACTGTGCTGAGCAGAATAGTGAGTGTTCCCATCACAGTGTGACTGAAACAGTCACTGTGCTGAGCAGAATAGTGAATGTTCCCGCCACAGTGTGACTGAGACCAGTCACTGTGCTGAGCAGAATAGTGAGTGTTCCTATCACAGTTTGACTGCGAGAGCATTCACTGTGCAGAGCAGAATAGTGAGTGTTCACATCGCAGTGTAACTGAGAGCTGTCACTGTGTTGAGCAGAATAGTGAATGTTCCCGCCACAGTGTGACTAAAAGCAGTCACTGTGCTGAGCAGAATAGTGAGTGTTCCCGTCACAGTGTAACTGAGAGCTGTCACTGTGCTGAGCAGAATAGTGAGTGTTCCCATCACAGTGTGACTGTGAGAACAGTCACTGTGCTGAGCAGAATAGTGAGTGTTCCAATCACAGTATGGCTAAGAGCAGTCACTGTGCTGAGCAGAATAGTGAGTGTTCCCATCACAGTGTGACTGCAAGAGCATTCACTTTGCTGAGCACAAGAGTGAGTGTTCCAATCACAGTGTGACTGTGAGAGCAGTCACTGTGCTGAGCAGAATAATGAGTGTTCCCATCACAATGTGACTGTGAGAGCATAAACTGTGCTCAGCAGAATAGTGATTGTTTCCCGTCACAGTGTGACTGAGAGCTCTCACTGTGCTAAGCAGAATAGTGAGTGTTCACATCACTGTGTGACTGAGAGCAGTCACTGTGCTGAGCAGAATAGTGAGTGTTCCAATCACAGTGTGACTGAGAGCAGTCACTGTGCAGAGCAGAATATTAAGTGTTTCCATCACAGTGTGACTGTGAGGGCAGTCACTGTGCTGAGCAGAATAGTGAATGTTCCCGCCACAGTGTGACTGAGAGCAGTCACTGTGCTGAGCAGAATAGTGAGTGTTCCCATCACAGTGTGACTGCGAGAGCATACACTGTACAGAGCAGAATAGTGAGTGTTCCCATCACAGTGTGACTGAGAGCTGGCAGTGTGCTAAGCAGAACAATGAGTGTTCCCATCACAGTGTGACTGTGAGAGCAGTCACTGTGCAGAGTAGAATAGTGAGTGTTCCCATCACAGTGTGACTGCGAGAGCAATCACTTTGCTGAGCACAAGAGTGAGTGTTCCCATCACAGTGTGACTGTGAGAGCAGTCACTGTGCTGAGCAGAATAATGAGTGTTCCCATCACAATGTGACTGTGAGAGCATAAACTGTGCTGAGCAGAATAGTGAGTGTTTCCCGTCACTGTGTGACTGAGAGCAGTCACTGTGCTGAGCAGAATAGTGAGTGTTCCCATCACAGTGTGACTGAGAGCAGTCACGCAGTCACTGTGCAGAGCAGAATATTAAGTGTTTCCATCACAGTGTGACTGTGAGAGCAGTCACTGTGCTGAGAAGAATTGTGAATGTTCCCGCCACAGTGTGACTGAGAGCTGTCACTGTGCTGAGCAGAATAGTGAGTGTTCCCATCACAGTGTGACTGAAACAGTCACTGTGCTGAGCAGAATAGTGAGTGTTCCCATCACAGTGTGACTGCGAGAGCAGTCACTGTGCAGAGCAGAATAGTGAGTGTTTCTTTTACAGTGTGACTGTGAGAGCAGTCACTGTGCTGAGCAGAATAGTGAGTGTTCCCGCCACAGTGTGACTGAGAGCAGTCACTGTGCTGAGCAGAATAGTGAGTGTTCCCATCACAGTATGGCTAAGAGCAGTCACTGTGCTGAGCAGAATAGTGAGTGTTCCCATCACAGTGTGACTGAAACAGTCACTGTGCTGAGCAGAATAGTGAATGTTCCCGCCACAGTGTAACTGAGAGCTGTCACTGTGCTGAGCAGAATAGTGAGTGTTCCAATCACAGTGTGACTGAGAGCAGTCACTGTGCAGAGCAGAATATTAAGTGTTTCCATCACAGTGTGACTGTGAGGGCAGTCACTGTGCTGAGCAGAATAGTGAATGTTCCCGCCACAGTGTGACTGAGAGCAGTCACTGTGCTGAGCAGAATAGTGAGTGTTCCCATCACAGTGTGACTGCGAGAGCATACACTGTACAGAGCAGAATAGTGAGTGTTCCCATCACAGTGTGACTGAGAGCTGGCAGTGTGCTAAGCAGAACAATGAGTGTTCCCATCACAGTGTGACTGTGAGAGCAGTCACTGTGCAGAGTAGAATAGTGAGTGTTCCCATCACAGTGTGACTGCGAGAGCAATCACTTTGCTGAGCACAAGAGTGAGTGTTCCCATCACAGTGTGACTGTGAGAGCAGTCACTGTGCTGAGCAGAATAATGAGTGTTCCCATCACAATGTGACTGTGAGAGCATAAACTGTGCTGAGCAGAATAGTGAGTGTTTCCCGTCACTGTGTGACTGAGAGCAGTCACTGTGCTGAGCAGAATAGTGAGTGTTCCCATCACAGTGTGACTGAGAGCAGTCACGCAGTCACTGTGCAGAGCAGAATATTAAGTGTTTCCATCACAGTGTGACTGTGAGAGCAGTCACTGTGCTGAGAAGAATTGTGAATGTTCCCGCCACAGTGTGACTGAGAGCTGTCACTGTGCTGAGCAGAATAGTGAGTGTTCCCATCACAGTGTGACTGAAACAGTCACTGTGCTGAGCAGAATAGTGAGTGTTCCCATCACAGTGTGACTGCGAGAGCAGTCACTGTGCAGAGCAGAATAGTGAGTGTTTCTTTTACAGTGTGACTGTGAGAGCAGTCACTGTGCTGAGCAGAATAGTGAGTGTTCCCGCCACAGTGTGACTGAGAGCAGTCACTGTGCTGAGCAGAATAGTGAGTGTTCCCATCACAGTATGGCTAAGAGCAGTCACTGTGCTGAGCAGAATAGTGAGTGTTCCCATCACAGTGTGACTGAAACAGTCACTGTGCTGAGCAGAATAGTGAATGTTCCCGCCACAGTGTAACTGAGAGCTGTCACTGTGCTGAGCAGAATAGTGAGTGTTCCCATCACAGTGTGACTGTGAGAGCAGTCACTGTGCTGAGCAGAATAGTAAGTGTTTTCATCACAGTGTGACTGAGAGCTGTCAATGTGCTGAGCAGAATAGTGGGTGTTCCCTTCACAGTGTGACTTAGAGCTCTCACTTTGCTGAGCAGAATAGTGAGTGTTCCCATCACAGTGTGACTGCGAGAGCATTCACTTTGCTGAGCACAAGAGTGAGTGTTCCCATCACAGTGTGACTGTGAGAGCAGTCACTGTGCTGAGCAGAATAATGAGTGTTCCCATCACAATGTGACTGTGAGAGCATAAACTGTGCTGAGCAGAATAGTGAGTGTTTCCCGTCACAGTGTGACTGAGAGCTCTCACTGTGCTGAGCAGAATAGTGATTGTTCACATCACTGTGTGACTGAGAGCAGTCACTGTGCTGAGCAGAATAGTGAGTGTTCCCATCACAGTGTGACTGAGAGCAGTCACTGTGCAGAGCAGAATATTAAGTGTTTCCATCACAGTGTGACTGTGAGAGCAGTCACTGTGCTGAGCAGAATAGTGAATGTTCCCGCCACAATGTGACTGAGAGCAGTCACTGTGCTGAGCAGAATAGTGAGTGTTCCCATCACAGTGTGACTGCGAGAGCATACACTGTGCAGAGCAGAATAGTGAGTGTTCCCATCACAGTGTGACTGAGAGCTGTCAGTGTGCTGAGCAGATTAGTGAGTGTTCACATCACTGTGTGACCGAGAGCAGTCACAGTGCTGAGCAGAATAGTGAGTGTTCCCATCACAGTGTGACTGAGAGCAGTCACTTGGCTGAGCAGAATAGTGAGTGTTTCCTTTACAGTGTGACTGTGACTGCAGTCACTGTGCTGAGCAGAATAGTGAGTGTTCCCATCACAGTGTGACTGAAACAGTCACTGTGCTGAGCAGAATAGTGAATGTTCCCGCCACAGTGTGACTGAGACCAGTCACTGTGCTGAGCAGAATAGTGAGTGTTCCCATCACAGTTTGACTGCGAGAGCATTCACTGTGCAGAGCGGAATAGTGAGTGTTCACATCACAGTGTAACTGAGAGATGTCACTGTGTTGAGCAGAATAGTGAGTGTTCCCATCACAGTGTGACCGAGAGCTGTCATTGTGCAGAGCAGAATAGTGAAAGTTCCCGCCACAGTGTGACTGAGAGCATTCACTGTGTAGAGCAGAATAGTGAGTGTTCCCATCACAGTGTGACTGAGAGCTGTCACTGTGCTGAGCAGAATAGTGAGTGTTCCCATCACAGTGTGACTGCGAGAGCAGTCACTGTGCAGAGCAGAATAGTGAGTGTTTGTTTTACAGTGTGACTGTGAGAGCAGTCACTGTGCTGAGCAGAATAGTGAGTGTTCCCGCCACAGTGTGACTGAGAGCAGTCACTGTGCTGAGCAGAATAGTGAGTGTTCCCATCACAGTGTGACTGTGAGAGCAGTCACTGTGCTGAGCAGAATAGTGAGTGTTCCAATCACAGTATGGCTAAGAGCAGTCACTGTGCTGAGCAGAATAGTGAGTGTTCCCATCACAGTGTGACTGAAACAGTCACTGTGCTGAGCAGAATAGTGAATGTTCCCGCCACAGTGTGACTAAGAGCAGTCACTGTGCTGAGCAGAATAGTGAGTGTTCCCATCACAGTGTGACTGTGAGAGCAGTCACTGTGCTGAGCAGAATAGTAAGTGTTTTCATCACAGTGTGACTGAGAGCTGTCAATGTGCTGAGCAGAATAGTGGGTGTTCCCTTCACAGTGTGACTTAGAGCTCTCATTTTGCTGAGCAGAGTAGTGAGTGTTCCCATCACAGTGCGACTGTGAGAGCAGTCACGGTGCAGAGCAGAATAGTGAGTGTTCCCATCACAGTGTGACTGCGAGAGCATTCACTTTGCTGAGCACAAGAGTGAGTGTTCCCATCACAGTGTGACTGTGAGAGCAGTCACTGTGCTGAGCAGAATAATGAGAGTTCCCATCACAATGTGACTGTGAGAGCAGTCACTGTGCAGAGCAGAATAGTGAGTGTTCCCATCACAGTGTGACTGCGAGAGCATAAACTGTGCTGAGCAGAATAGTGAGTGTTCCCATCACAGTGTGACTGCGAGAGCATTCACTGTGCAGAGCAGAATAGTGAGTGTTTCTTTTACAGTGTGACTGTGAGAGCAGTCACTGTGCTGAGCAGAATAGTGAGTGTTCCCGCCACAGTGTGACTGAGAGCAGTCACTTGGCTGAGCAGAATAGTGAGTGTTTCCTTTACAGTGTGACTGTGACTGCAGTCACTGTGCTGAGCAGAATAGTGAGTGTTTCAATCACAGTATGGCTAAGAGCAGTCACTGTGCTGAGCAGAATAGTGAGTGTTCCCATCACAGTGTGACTGAAACAGTCACTGTGCTGAGCAGAATAGTGAATGTTCCCGCCACAGTGTGACTGAGACCAGTCACTGTGCTGAGCAGAATAGTGAGTGTTCCCATCACAGTTTGACTGCGAGAGCATTCACTGTGCAGAGCAGAATAGTGAGTGTTCACATCACAGTGTAACTGAGAGCTGTCACTGTGTTGAGCAGAATAGTGAGTGTTCCCATCACAGTGTGACTGAGAGCTGTCAATGTGCTGAGCAGAATAGTAAGTGTTTTCATCACAGTGTGACTGAGAGCTGTCAATGTGCTGAGCAGAATAGTGGGTGTTCCCTTCACAGTGTGACTTAGAGCTCTCATTTTGCTGAGCAGAATAGTGAGTGTTCCCATCACAGTGCGACTGTGAGAGCAGTCACTGTGCAGAGCAGAATAGTGAGTGTTCCCATCACAGTGTGACTGCAAGAGCATTCACTTTGCTGAGCACAAGAGTGAGTGTTCCCATCACAGTGTGACTGTGAGAGCAGTCACTGTGCTGAGCAGAATAATGAGTGTTCCCATCACAATGTGACTGTGAGAGCATAAACTGTGCTGAGCAGAATAGTGATTGTTTCCCGTCACAGTGTGACTGAGAGCTCTCACTGTGCTAAGCAGAATAGTGAGTGTTCACATCACTGTGTGACTGAGAGCAGTCACTGTGCTGAGCAGAATAGTGAGTGTTCCAATCACAGTGTGACTGAGAGCAGTCACTGTGCAGAGCAGAATATTAAGTGTTTCCATCACAGTGTGACTGTGAGGGCAGTCACTGTGCTGAGCAGAATAGTGAATGTTCCCGCCACAGTGTGACTGAGAGCAGTCACTGTGCTGAGCAGAATAGTGAGTGTTCCCATCACAGTGTGACTGCGAGAGCATACACTGTGCAGAGCAGAATAGTGAGTGTTCCCTTCACAGTGTGACTGAGAGCTGGCAGTGTGCTAAGCAGAACAATGAGTGTTCCCATCACAGTGTGACTGTGAGAGCAGTCACTGTGCAGAGTAGAATAGTGAGTGTTCCCATCACAGTGTGACTGCGAGAGCAATCACTTTGCTGAGCACAAGAGTGAGTGTCCCCATCACAGTGTGACTGTGAGAGCAGTCACTGTGCTGAGCAGAATAATGAGTGTTCCCATCACAATGTGACTGTGAGAGCATAAACTGTGCTGAGCAGAATAGTGAGTGTTTCCCGTCACTGTGTGACTGAGAGCAGTCACTGTGCTGAGCAGAATAGTGAGTGTTCCCATCACAGTGTGACTGAGAGCAGTCACGCAGTCACTGTGCAGAGCAGAATATTAAGTGTTTCCATCACAGTGTGACTGTGAGAGCAGTCACTGTGGTGAGAAGAATTGTGAATGTTCCCGCCACAGTGTGACTGAGAGCTGTCACTGTGCTGAGCAGAATAGTGAGTGTTCCCATCACAGTGTGACTGAAACAGTCACTGTGCTGAGCAGAATAGTGAGTGTTCCCATCACAGTGTGACTGCGAGAGCAGTCACTGTGCAGAGCAGAATAGTGAGTGTTTGTTTTACAGTGTGACTGTGAGAGCAGTCACTGTGCTGAGCAGAATAGTGAGTGTTCCCGCCACAGTGTGACTGAGAGCAGTCACTGTGCTGAGCAGAATAGTGAGTGTTCCCATCACAGTATGGCTAAGAGCAGTCACTGTGCTGAGCAGAATAGTGAGTGTTCCCATCACAGTGTGACTGAAACAGTCACTGTGCTGAGCAGAATAGTGAATGTTCCCGCCACAGTGTAACTGAGAGCTGTCACTGTGCTGAGCAGAATAGTGAGTGTTCCCATCACAGTGTGACTGTGAGAGCAGTCACTGTGCTGAGCAGAATAGTAAGTGTTTTCATCACAGTGTGACTGAGAGCTGTCAATGTGCTGAGCAGAATAGTGGGTGTTCCCTTCACAGTGTGACTTAGAGCTCTCACTTTGCTGAGCAGAATAGTGAGTGTTCCCATCACAGTGTGACTGCGAGAGCATTCACTTTGCTGAGCACAAGAGTGAGTGTTCCCATCACAGTGTGACTGTGAGAGCAGTCACTGTGCTGAGCAGAATAATGAGTGTTCCCATCACAATGTGACTGTGAGAGCATAAACTGTGCTGAGCAGAATAGTGAGTGTTTCCCGTCACAGTGTGACTGAGAGCTCTCACTGTGCTGAGCAGAATAGTGATTGTTCACATCACTGTGTGACTGAGAGCAGTCACTGTGCTGAGCAGAATAGTGAGTGTTCCCATCACAGTGTGACTGAGAGCAGTCACTGTGCAGAGCAGAATATTAAGTGTTTCCATCACAGTGTGACTGTGAGAGCAGTCACTGTGCTGAGCAGAATAGTGAATGTTCCCGCCACAATGTGACTGAGAGCAGTCACTGTGCTGAGCAGAATAGTGAGTGTTCCCATCACAGTGTGACTGCGAGAGCATACACTGTGCAGAGCAGAATAGTGAGTGTTCCCATCACAGTGTAACTGAGAGCTGTCAGTGTGCTGAGCAGAATAGTGAGTGTTCACATCACTGTGTGACCGAGAGCAGTCACAGTGCTGAGCAGAATAGTGAGTGTTCCCATCACAGTGTGACTGAGAGCAGTCACTTGGCTGAGCAGAATAGTGAGTGTTTCCTTTACAGTGTGACTGTGACTGCAGTCACTGTGCTGAGCAGAATAGTGAGTGTTCCCATCACAGTGTGACTGAAACAGTCACTGTGCTGAGCAGAATAGTGAATGTTCCCGCCACAGTGTGACTGAGACCAGTCACTGTGCTGAGCAGAATAGTGAGTGTTCCCATCACAGTTTGACTGCGAGAGCATTCACTGTGCAGAGCGGAATAGTGAGTGTTCACATCACAGTGTAACTGAGAGCTGTCACTGTGTTGAGCAGAATAGTGAGTGTTCCCATCACAGTGTGACTGAGAGCTGTCATTGTGCAGAGCAGAATAGTGAAAGTTCCCGCCACAGTGTGACTGAGAGCATTCACTGTGTAGAGCAGAATAGTGAGTGTTCCCATCACAGTGTGACTGAGAGCTGTCACTGTGCTGAGCAGAATAGTGAGTGTTCCCATCACAGTGTGACTGCGAGAGCAGTCACTGTGCAGAGCAGAATAGTGAGTGTTTGTTTTACAGTGTGACTGTGAGAGCAGTCACTGTGCTGAGCAGAATAGTGAGTGTTCCCGCCACAGTGTGACTGAGAGCAGTCACTGTGCTGAGCAGAATAGTGAGTGTTCCCATCACAGTGTGACTGTGAGAGCAGTCACTGTGCTGAGCAGAATAGTGAGTGTTCCAATCACAGTATGGCTAAGAGCAGTCACTGTGCTGAGCAGAATAGTGAGTGTTCCCATCACAGTGTGACTGAAACAGTCACTGTGCTGAGCAGAATAGTGAGTGTTCCCGTCACAGTGTAACTGAGAGCTGTCACTGTGCTGAGCAGAATAGTGAGTGTTCCCATCACAGTGTGACTGTGAGAGCAGTCACTGTGCTGAGCAGAATAGTAAGTGTTTTCATCACAGTGTGACTGAGAGCTGTCAATGTGCTGAGCAGAATAGTGGGTGTTCCCTTCACAGTGTGACTTAGAGCTCTCATTTTGCTGAGCAGAGTAGTGAGTGTTCCCATCACAGTGCGACTGTGAGAGCAGTCACGGTGCAGAGCAGAATAGTGAGTGTTCCCATCACAGTGTGACTGCGAGAGCATTCACTTTGCTGAGCACAAGAGTGAGTGTTCCCATCACAGTGTGACTGTGAGAGCAGTCACTGTGCTGAGCAGAATAATGAGAGTTCCCATCACAATGTGACTGTGAGAGCAGTCACTGTGCAGAGCAGAATAGTGAGTGTTCCCATCACAGTGTGACTGCGAGAGCATAAACTGTGCTGAGCAGAATAGTGAGTGTTCCCATCACAGTGTGACTGCGAGAGCATTCACTGTGCAGAGCAGAATAGTGAGTGTTTCTTTTACAGTGTGACTGTGAGAGCAGTCACTGTGCTGAGCAGAATAGTGAGTGTTCCCGCCACAGTGTGACTGAGAGCAGTCACTTGGCTGAGCAGAATAGTGAGTGTTTCCTTTACAGTGTGACTGTGACTGCAGTCACTGTGCTGAGCAGAATAGTGAGTGTTTCAATCACAGTATGGCTAAGAGCAGTCACAGTGCTGAGCAGAATAGTGAGTGTTCCCATCACAGTGTGACTGAAACAGTCACTGTGCTGAGCAGAATAGTGAATGTTCCCGCCACAGTGTGACTGAGACCAGTCACTGTGCTGAGCAGAATAGTGAGTGTTCCCATCACAGTTTGACTGCGAGAGCATTCACTGTGCAGAGCAGAATAGTGAGTGTTCACATCACAGTGTAACTGAGAGCTGTCACTGTGTTGAGCAGAATAGTGAGTGTTCCCATCACAGTGTGACTGAGAGCTGTCAATGTGCTGAGCAGAATAGTAAGTGTTTTCATCACAGTGTGACTGAGAGCTGTCAATGTGCTGAGCAGAATAGTGGGTGTTCCCTTCACAGTGTGACTTAGAGCTCTCATTTTGCTGAGCAGAATAGTGAGTGTTCCCATCACAGTGCGACTGTGAGAGCAGTCACTGTGCAGAGCAGAATAGTGAGTGTTCCCATCACAGTGTGACTGCGAGAGCATTCACTTTGCTGAGCACAAGAGTGAGTGTTCCCATCACAGTGTGACTGTGAGAGCAGTCACTGTGCTGAGCAGAATAATGAGAGTTCCCATCACAATGTGACTGTGAGAGCAGTCACTGTGCAGAGCAGAATAGTGAGTGTTCCCATCACAGTGTGACTGCGAGAGCATAAACTGTGCTGAGCAGAATAGTGAGTGTTCCCATCACAGTGTGACTGCGAGAGCATTCACTGTGCAGAGCAGAATAGTGAGTGTTTCTTTTACAGTGTGACTGTGAGAGCAGTCACTGTGCTGAGCAGAATAGTGAGTGTTCCCGCCACAGTGTGACTGAGAGCAGTCACTTGGCTGAGCAGAATAGTGAGTGTTTCCTTTACAGTGTGACTGTGACTGCAGTCACTGTGCTGAGCAGAATAGTGAGTGTTTCAATCACAGTATGGCTAAGAGCAGTCACTGTGCTGAGCAGAATAGTGAGTGTTCCCATCACAGTGTGACTGAAACAGTCACTGTGCTGAGCAGAATAGTGAATGTTCCCGCCACAGTGTGACTGAGACCAGTCACTGTGCTGAGCAGAATAGTGAGTGTTCCCATCACAGTTTGACTGCGAGAGCATTCACTGTGCAGAGCAGAATAGTGAGTGTTCACATCACAGTGTAACTGAGAGCTGTCACTGTGTTGAGCAGAATAGTGAGTGTTCCCATCACAGTGTGACTGAGAGCTGTCATTGTGCAGAGCAGAATAGTGAAAGTTCCCGCCACAGTGTGACTGAGAGCATTCACTGTGTAGAGCAGAATAGTGAGTGTTCCCATCACAGTGTGACTGAGAGCTGTCACTGTGCTGAGCAGAATAGTGAGTGTTCCCATCACAGTGTGACTGCGAGAGCAGTCACTGTGCAGAGCAGAATAGTGAGTGTTTCTTTTACAGTGTGACTGTGAGAGCAGTCACTGTGCTGAGCAGAATAGTGAGTGTTCCCGCCACAGTGTGACTGAGAGCAGTCACTGTGCTGAGCAGAATAGTGAGTGTTCCCATCACAGTGTGACTGTGAGAGCAGTCACTGTGCTGAGCAGAATAGTGAGTGTTCCCGCCACAGTGTGACTGAGAGCAGTCACTTGGCTGAGCAGAATAGTGAGTGTTTCCTTTACAGTGTGACTGTGACTGCAGTCACTGTGCTGAGCAGAATAGTGAGTGTTTCAATCACAGTATGGCTAAGAGCAGTCACTGTGCTGAGCAGAATAGTGAGTGTTCCCATCACAGTGTGACTGAAACAGTCACTGTGCTGAGCAGAATAGTGAATGTTCCCGCCACAGTGTGACTGAGACCAGTCACTGTGCTGAGCAGAATAGTGAGTGTTCCCATCACAGTTTGACTGCGAGAGCATTCACTGTGCAGAGCAGAATAGTAAGTGTTCACATCACAGTGTAACTGAGAGCTGTCACTGTGTTGAGCAGAATAGTGAGTGTTCCCATCACAGTGTGACTGAGAGCTGTCAATGTGCTGAGCAGAATAGTAAGTGTTTTCATCACAGTGTGACTGAGAGCTGTCAATGTGCTGAGCAGAATAGTGGGTGTTCCCTTCACAGTGTGACTTAGAGCTCTCATTTTGCTGAGCAGAATAGTGAGTGTTCCCATCACAGTGCGACTGTGAGAGCAGTCACTGTGCAGAGCAGAATAGTGAGTGTTCCCATCACAGTGTGACTGCGAGAGCATTCACTTTGCTGAGCACAAGAGTGAGTGTTCCCATCACAGTGTGACTGTGAGAGCAGTCACTGTGCTGAGCAGAATAATGAGTGTTCCCATCACAATGTTACTGTGAGAGCAGTCACTGTGCAGAGCAGAATTGTGAGTGTTCCCATCACAGTGTGACTGCGAGAGCATAAACTGTGCTGAGCAGAATAGTGAGTGTTCCCATCACAGTGTGACTGCGAGAGCATTCACTGTGCAGAGCAGAATAGTGAGTGTTTCTTTTACAGTGTGACTGCGAGAGCATTCACTTTGCTGAGCACAAGAGTGAGTGTTCCCATCACAGTGTGACTGTGAGAGCAGTCACTGTGCTGAGCAGAATAATGAGAGTTCCCATCACAATGTGACTGTGAGAGCAGTCACTGTGCAGAGCAGAATAGTGAGTGTTCCCATCACAGTGTGACTGCGAGAGCATAAACTGTGCTGAGCAGAATAGTGAGTGTTCCCATCACAGTGTGACTGCGAGAGCATTCACTGTGCAGAGCAGAATAGTGAGTGTTTCTTTTACAGTGTGACTGTGAGAGCAGTCACTGTGCTGAGCAGAATAGTGAGTGTTCCCGCCACAGTGTGACTGAGAGCAGTCACTTGGCTGAGCAGAATAGTGAGTGTTTCCTTTACAGTGTGACTGTGACTGCAGTCACTGTGCTGAGCAGAATAGTGAGTGTTTCAATCACAGTATGGCTAAGAGCAGTCACTGTGCTGAGCAGAATAGTGAGTGTTCCCATCACAGTGTGACTGAAACAGTCACTGTGCTGAGCAGAATAGTGAATGTTCCCGCCACAGTGTGACTGAGACCAGTCACTGTGCTGAGCAGAATAGTGAGTGTTCCCATCACAGTTTGACTGCGAGAGCATTCACTGTGCAGAGCAGAATAGTGAGTGTTCACATCACAGTGTAACTGAGAGCTGTCACTGTGTTGAGCAGAATAGTGAGTGTTCCCATCACAGTGTGACTGAGAGCTGTCATTGTGCAGAGCAGAATAGTGAAAGTTCCCGCCACAGTGTGACTAAGAGCATTCACTGTGTAGAGCAGAATAGTGAGTGTTCCCATCACAGTGTGACTGAGAGCTGTCACTGTGCTGAGCAGAATAGTGAGTGTTCCCATCACAGTGTGACTGCGAGAGCAGTCACTGTGCAGAGCAGAATAGTGAGTGTTTCTTTTACAGTGTGACTGTGAGAGCAGTCACTGTGCTGAGCAGAATAGTGAGTGTTCCCGCCACAGTGTGACTGAGAGCAGTCACTGTGCTGAGCAGAATAGTGAGTGTTCCCATCACAGTGTGACTGTGAGAGCAGTCACTGTGCTGAGCAGAATAGTGAGTGTTCCAATCACAGTATGGCTAAGAGCAGTCACTGTGCTGAGCAGAATAGTGAGTGTTCCCATCACAGTGTGACTGAGAGCATTCACTGTGTAGAGCAGAATAGTGAGTGTTCCCATCACAGTGTGACTGAGAGCTGTCACTGTGCTGAGCAGAATAGTGAGTGTTCCCATCACAGTGTGACTGCGAGAGCAGTCACTGTGCAGAGCAGAATAGTGAGTGTTTCTTTTACAGTGTGACTGTGAGAGCAGTCACTGTGCTGAGCAGAATAGTGAGTGTTCCCGCCACAGTGTGACTGAGAGCAGTCACTGTGCTGAGCAGAATAGTGAGTGTTCCCATCACAGTGTGACTGTGAGAGCAGTCACTGTGCTGAGCAGAATAGTGAGTGTTCCAATCACAGTATGGCTAAGAGCAGTCACTGTGCTGAGCAGAATAGTGAGTGTTCCCATCACAGTGTGACTGAAACAGTCACTGTGCTGAGCAGAATAGTGAATGTTCCCGCCACAGTGTGACTAAGAGCAGTCACTGTGCTGAGCAGAATAGTGAGTGTTCCCGTCACAGTGTAACTGAGAGCTGTCACTGTGCTGAGCAGAATAGTGAGTGTTCCCATCACAGTGTGACTGTGAGAGCAGTCACTGTGCTGAGCAGAATAGTAAGTGTTTTCATCACAGTGTGACTAAGAGCTGTCAATGTGCTGAGCAGAATAGTGGGTGTTCCCTTCACAGTGTGACTTAGAGCTCTCATTTTGCTGAGCAGAATAGTGAGTGTTCCCATCACAGTGCGACTGTGAGAGCAGTCACTGTGCAGAGCAGAATAGTGAGTGTTCCCATCACAGTGTGACTGCGAGAGCATTCACTTTGCTGAGCACAAGAGTGAGTGTTCCCATCACAGTGTGACTGTGAGAGCAGTCACTGTGCTGAGCAGAATAATGAGTGTTCCCATCACAATGTTACTGTGAGAGCAGTCACTGTGCAGAGCAGAATTGTGAGTGTTCCCATCACAGTGTGACTGCGAGAGCATAAACTGTGCTGAGCAGAATAGTGAGTGTTCCCATCACAGTGTGACTGCGAGAGCATTCACTGTGCAGAGCAGAATAGTGAGTGTTTCTTTTACAGTGTGACTGTGAGAGCAGTCACTGTGCTGAGCAGAATAGTGAGTGTTCCCGCCACAGTGTGACTGAGAGCAGTCACTTGGCTGAGCAGAATAGTGAGTGTTTCCTTTACAGTGTGACTGTGACTGCAGTCACTGTGCTGAGCAGAATAGTGAGTGTTCCAATCACAGTATGGCTAAGAGCAGTCACTGTGCTGAGCAGAATAGCGAGTGTTCCCATCACAGTGTGACTGAAACAGTCACTGTGCTGAGCAGAATAGTGAATGTTCCCGCCACAGTGTGACTGAGACCAGTCACTGTGCTGAGCAAAATAGTGAGTGTTCCCGTCACAGTGTGACTGTGAGAGCAGTCACTGTGCTGAGCAGAATAGTGAGTGTTCCAATCGCAGTATGGCTAAGAGCAGTCACTGTGCTGAGCAGAATAGTGAGTGTTCCCATCACAGTGTGACTGAAAGAGTCACTGTGCTGAGCAGAATAGTGAGTGTTCCCGTCACAGTGTGACTAAGAGCAGTCACTGTGCTGAGCAGAATAGTGAGTGTTCCCATCACAGTGTGACTGCGAGAGCATTCACTTTGCTGAGCACAAGAGTGAGTGTTCCCATCACAGTGTGACTGTGAGAGCAGTCACTGTGCTGAGCAGAATAGTGAGTGTTCCCATCACAGTGTGACTGCGAGAGCATTCACTTTGCTGAGCACAAGAGTGAGTGTTCCCATCACAGTGTGACTGTGAGAGCAGTCACTGTGCTGAGCAGAATAATGAGTGTTCCCATCACAATGTTACTGTGAGAGCAGTCACTGTGCAGAGCAGAATAGTGAGTGTTCCCATCACAGTGTGACTGCGAGAGCATAAACTGTGCTGAGCAGAATAGTGAGTGTTCCCATCACAGTGTGACTGCGAGAGCATTCACTGTGCAGAGCAGAATAGTGAGTGTTTCTTTTACAGTGTGACTGTGAGAGCAGTCACTGTGCTGAGCAGAATAGTGAGTGTTCCCGCCACAGTGTGACTGAGAGCAGTCACTTGGCTGAGCAGAATAGTGAGTGTTTCCTTTACAGTGTGACTGTGACTGCAGTCACTGTGCTGAGCAGAATAGTGAGTGTTCCAATCACAGTATGGCTAAGAGCAGTCACTGTGCTGAGCAGAATAGCGAGTGTTCACATCACAGTGTGACTGAAACAGTCACTGTGCTGAGCAGAATAGTGAATGTTCCCGCCACAGTGTGACTGAGACCAGTCACTGTGCTGAGCAGAATAGTGAGTGTTCCCATCACAGTTTGACTGCGAGAGCATTCACTGTGCAGAGCAGAATAGTGAGTGTTCACATCACAGTGTAACTGAGAGCTGTCACTGTGTTGAGCAGAATAGTGAGTGTTCCCATCACAGTGTGACTGAGAGCTGTCATTGTGCAGAGCAGAATAGTGAAAGTTCCCGCCACAGTGTGACTGAGAGAATTCACTGTGTAGAGCAGAATAGTGAGTGTTCCCATCACAGTGTGACTGAGAGCTGTCACTGTGCTGAGCAGAATAGTGAGTGTTCCCATCACAGTGTGACTGCGAGAGCAGTCACTGTGCAGAGCAGAATAGTGAGTGTTTCTTTTACAGTGTGACTGTGAGAGCAGTCACTGTGCTGAGCAGAATAGTGAGTGTTCCCGCCACAGTGTGACTGAGAGCAGTCACTGTGCTGAGCAGAATAGTGAGTGTTCCCATCACAGTGTGACTGTGAGAGCAGTCACTGTGCTGAGCAGAATAGTGAGTGTTCCAATTACAGTATGGCTAAGAGCAGTCACTGTGCTGAGCAGAATAGTGAGTGTTCCCATCACAGTGTGACTGAAACAGTCACTGTGCTGAGCAGAATAGTGAATGTTCCCGCCACAGTGTGACTAAGAGCAGTCACTGTGCTGAGCAGAATAGTGAGTGTTCCCGTCACAGTGTAACTGAGAGCTGTCACTGTGCTGAGCAGAATAGTGAGTGTTCCCATCACAGTGTGACTGTGAGAGCAGTCACTGTGCTGAGCAGAATAGTAAGTGTTTTCATCACAGTGTGACTGAGAGCTGTCAATGTGCTGAGCAGAATAGTGGGTGTTCCCTTCACAGTGTGACTTAGAGCTCTCATTTTGCTGAGCAGAATAGTGAGTGTTCCCATCACAGTGCGACTGTGAGAGCAGTCACTGTGCAGAGCAGAATAGTGAGTGTTCCCATCACAGTGTGACTGCGAGAGCATTCACTTTGCTGAGCACAAGAGTGAGTGTTCCCATCACAGTGTGACTGTGAGAGCAGTCACTGTGCTGAGCAGAATAATGAGTGTTCCCATCACAATGTGACTGTGAGAGCATAAACTGTGCTGAGCAGAATAGTGAGTGTTCCCATCACAGTGTGACTGCGAGAGCATTCACTGTGCAGAGCAGAATAGTGAGTGTTTCTTTTACAGTGTGACTGTGAGAGCAGTCACTGTGCTGAGCAGAATAGTGAGTGTTCCCGCCACAGTGTGACTGAGAGCAGTCACTTGGCTGAGCAGAATAGTGAGTGTTTCCTTTACAGTGTGACTGTGACTGCAGTCACTGTGCTGAGCAGAATAGTGAGTGTTTCAATCACAGTATGGCTAAGAGCAGTCACTGTGCTGAGCAGAATAGTGAGTGTTCCCATCACAGTGTGACTGAAACAGTCACTGTGCTGAGCAGAATAGTGAATGTTCCCGCCACAGTGTGACTGAGACCAGTCACTGTGCTGAGCAGAATAGTGAGTGTTCCCGTCACAGTGTGACTGTGAGAGCAGTCACTGTGCTGAGCAGAATAGTGAGTGTTCCAATCGCAGTATGGCTAAGAGCAGTCACTGTGCTGAGCAGAATAGTGAGTGTTCCCATCACAGTGTGACTGAAACAGTCACTGTGCTGAGCAGAATAGTGAATGTTCCCGCCACAGTGTGACTGAGACCAGTCACTGTGCTGAGCAGAATAGTGAGTGTTCCCATCACAGTTTGACTGCGAGAGCATTCACTGTGCAGAGCAGAATAGTGAGTGTTCACATCACAGTGTAACTGAGAGCTGTCACTGTGTTGAGCAGAATAGTGAGTGTTCCCATCACAGTGTGACTGAGAGCTGTCATTGTGCAGAGCAGAATAGTGAAAGTTCCCGCCACAGTGTGACTGAGAGCATTCACTGTGTAGAGCAGAATAGTGAGTGTTCCCATCACAGTGTGACTGAGAGCTGTCACTGTGCTGAGCAGAATAGTGAGTGTTCCCATCACAGTGTGACTGCGAGAGCATTCACTTTGCTGAGCACAAGAGTGAGTGTTCCCATCACAGTGCGACTGTGAGAGCAGTCACTGTGCAGAGCAGAATAGTGAGTGTTCCCATCACAGTGTGACTGCGAGAGCATTCACTTTGCTGAGCACAAGAGTGAGTGTTCCCATCACAGTGTGACTGTGAGAGCAGTCACTGTGCTGAGCAGAATAATGAGTGTTCCCATCACAATGTTACTGTGAGAGCAGTCACTGTGCAGAGCAGAATAGTGAGTGTTCCCATCACAGTGTGACTGCGAGAGCATAAACTGTGCTGAGCAGAATAGTGAGTGTTCCCATCACAGTGTGACTGCGAGAGCATTCACTGTGCAGAGCAGAATAGTGAGTGTTTCTTTTACAGTGTGACTGTGAGAGCAGTCACTGTGCTGAGCAGAATAGTGAGTGTTCCCGCCACAGTGTGACTGAGAGCAGTCACTTGGCTGAGCAGAATAGTGAGTGTTTCCTTTACAGTGCGACTGTGACTGCAGTCACTGTGCTGAGCAGAATAGTGAGTGTTCCAATCACAGTATGGCTAAGAGCAGTCACTGTGCTGAGCAGAATAGCGAGTGTTCCCATCACAGTGTGACTGAAACAGTCACTGTGCTGAGCAGAATAGTGAATGTTCCCGCCACAGTGTGACTGAGACCAGTCACTGTACTGAGCAGAATAGTGAGTGTTCCCATCACAGTTTGACTGCGAGAGCATTCACTGTGCAGAGCAGAATAGTGAGTGTTCACATCACAGTGTAACTGAGAGCTGTCACTGTGTTGAGCAGAATAGTGAGTGTTCCCATCACAGTGTGACTGAGAGCTGTCATTGTGCAGAGCAGAATAGTGAAAGTTCCCGCCACAGTGTGACTGAGAGCATTCACTGTGTAGAGCAGAATAGTGAGTGTTCCCATCACAGTGTGACTGAGAGCTGTCACTGTGCTGAGCAGAATAGTGAGTGTTCCCATCACAGTGTGACTGCGAGAGCAGTCACTGTGCAGAGCAGAATAGTGAGTGTTTCTTTTACAGTGTGACTGTGAGAGCAGTCACTGTGCTGAGCAGAATAGTGAGTGTTCCCGCCACAGTGTGATTGAGAGCAGTCACTGTGCTTAGCAGAATAGTGAGTGTTCCCATCACAGTGTGACTGTGAGAGCAGTCACTGTGCTGAGCAGAATAGTGAGTGTTCCAATCACAGTATGGCTAAGAGCAGTCACTGTGCTGAGCAGAATAGTGAGTGTTCCCATCACAGTGTGACTGAAACAGTCACTGTGCTGAGCAGAATAGTGAATGTTCCCGCCACAGTGTGACTAAGAGCAGTCACTGTGCTGAGCAGAATAGTGAGTGTTCCCGTCACAGTGTAACTGAGAGCTGTCACTGTGCTGAGCAGAATAGTGAGTGTTCCCATCACAGTGTGACTGTGAGAGCAGTCACTGTGCTGAGCAGAATAGTAAGTGTTTTCATCACAGTGTGACTGAGAGCTGTCAATGTGCTGAGCAGAATAGTGGGTGTTCCCTTCACAGTGTGACTTAGAGCTCTCATTTTGCTGAGCAGAATAGTGAGTGTTCCCATCACAGTGCGACTGTGAGAGCAGTCACTGTGCAGAGCAGAATAGTGAGTGTTCCCATCACAGTGTGACTGCGAGAGCATTCACTTTGCTGAGCACAAGAGTGAGTGTTCCCATCACAGTGTGACTGTGAGAGCAGTCACTGTGCTGAGCAGAATAATGAGTGTTCCCATCACAATGTGACTGTGAGAACATAAACTGTGCTGAGCAGAATAGTGAGTGTTCCCATCACAGTGTGACTGCGAGAGCATTCACTGTGCAGAGCAGAATAGTGAGTGTTTCTTTTACAGTGTGACTGTGAGAGCAGTCACTGTGCTGAGCAGAATAGTGAGTGTTCCCGCCACAGTGTGACTGAGAGCAGTCACTTGGCTGAGCAGAATAGTGAGTGTTTTCATCACAGTGTGACTGAGAGCTGTCAATGTGCTGAGCAGAATAGTGAGTGTTCCCATCACAGTGCGACTGTGAGAGCAGTCACTGTGCAGAGCAGAATAGTGAGTGTTCCCATCACAGTGTGACTGCGAGAGCATTCACTTTGCTGAGCACAAGAGTGAGTGTTCCCATCACAGTGTGACTGTGAGAGCAGTCACTGTGCTGAGCAGAATAATGAGTGTTCCCATCACAATGTGACTATGAGAGCATAAACTGTGCTGAGCAGAATAGTGAGTGTTTCCCGTCACAGTGTGACTGAGAGCTCTCACTGTGCTGAGCAGAATAGTGAGTGTTCACATCACTGTGTGACTGAGAGCAGTCACTGTGCTGAGCAGAATAGTGAGTGTTCCCATCGCAGTGTGACTGAGAGCAGTCACTGTGCAGAGCAGAATATTAAGTGTTTCCATCACAGTGTGACTGTGAGAGCAGTCACTGTGCTGAGCAGAATAGTGAATGTTCCCATCACAGTGTGACTGAGAGCTGTCAGTGTGCTGAGCAGAATAGTGAGTGTTCACATCACTGTGTGACCGAGAGCAGTCACAGTGCTGAGCAGAATAGTGAGTGTTCCCATCACAGTGTGACTGCGAGAGCATACACTGTGCAGAGCAGAATAGTGAGTGTTCCCATCACAGTGTGACTGAGAGCTGTCAGTGTGCTGAGCAGAATAGTGAGTGTTCACATCACTGTGTGACCGAGAGCAGTCACAGTGCTGAGCAGAATAGTGAGTGTTCCCGCCACAGTGTGACTGAGAGCAGTCACTTGGCTGAGCAGAATAGTGAGTGTTTCCTTTACAGTGTGACTGTGACTGCAGTCACTGTGCTGAGCAGAATAGTGAGTGTTCCAATCACAGTATGGCTAAGAGCAGTCACTGTGCTGAGCAGAATAGTGAGTGTTCCCATCACAGTGTGACTGAGAGCATTCACTGTGTAGAGCAGAATAGTGAGTGTTCCCATCACAGTGTGACTGAGAGCTGTCACTGTGCTGAGCAGAATAGTGAGTGTTCCCATCACAGTGTGACTGCGAGAGCAGTCACTGTGCAGAGCAGAATAGTGAGTGTTTCTTTTACAGTGTGACTGTGAGAGCAGTCACTGTGCTGAGCAGAATAGTGAGTGTTCCCGCCACAGTGTGACTGAGAGCAGTCACTGTGCTGAGCAGAATAGTGAGTGTTCCCATCACAGTGTGACTGTGAGAGCAGTCACTGTGCTGAGCAGAATAGTGAGTGTTCCAATCACAGTATGGCTAAGAGCAGTCACTGTGCTGAGCAGAATAGTGAGTGTTCCCATCACAGTGTGACTGAAACAGTCACTGTGCTGAGCAGAATAGTGAATGTTCCCGCCACAGTGTGACTAAGAGCAGTCACTGTGCTGAGCAGAATAGTGAGTGTTCCCGTCACAGTGTAACTGAGAGCTGTCACTGTGCTGAGCAGAATAGTGAGTGTTCCCATCACAGTGTGACTGTGAGAGCAGTCACTGTGCTGAGCAGAATAGTAAGTGTTTTCATCACAGTGTGACTAAGAGCTGTCAATGTGCTGAGCAGAATAGTGGGTGTTCCCTTCACAGTGTGACTTAGAGCTCTCATTTTGCTGAGCAGAATAGTGAGTGTTCCCATCACAGTGCGACTGTGAGAGCAGTCACTGTGCAGAGCAGAATAGTGAGTGTTCCCATCACAGTGTGACTGCGAGAGCATTCACTTTGCTGAGCACAAGAGTGAGTGTTCCCATCACAGTGTGACTGTGAGAGCAGTCACTGTGCTGAGCAGAATAATGAGTGTTCCCATCACAATGTTACTGTGAGAGCAGTCACTGTGCAGAGCAGAATTGTGAGTGTTCCCATCACAGTGTGACTGCGAGAGCATAAACTGTGCAGAGCAGAATTGTGAGTGTTCCCATCACAGTGTGACTGCGAGAGCATAAACTGTGCTGAGCAGAATAGTGAGTGTTCCCATCACAGTGTGACTGCGAGAGCAGTCACTGTGCTGAGCAGAATAGTGAGTGTTCCCGCCACAGTGTGACTGAGAGCAGTCACTTGGCTGAGCAGAATAGTGAGTGTTTCCTTTACAGTGTGACTGTGACTGCAGTCACTGTGCTGAGCAGAATAGTGAGTGTTCCAATCACAGTATGGCTAAGAGCAGTCACTGTGCTGAGCAGAATAGCGAGTGTTCCCATCACAGTGTGACTGAAACAGTCACTGTGCTGAGCAGAATAGTGAATGTTCCCGCCACAGTGTGACTGAGACCAGTCACTGTGCTGAGCAGAATAGTGAGTGTTCCCATCACAGTTTGACTGCGAGAGCATTCACTGTGCAGAGCAGAATAGTGAGTGTTCACATCACAGTGTAACTGAGAGCTGTCACTGTGTTGAGCAGAATAGTGAGTGTTCCCATCACAGTGTGACTGAGAGCTGTCATTGTGCAGAGCAGAATAGTGAAAGTTCCCGCCACAGTGTGACTGAGAGCATTCACTGTGTAGAGCAGAATAGTGAGTGTTCCCATCACAGTGTGACTGAGAGCTGTCACTGTGCTGAGCAGAATAGTGAGTGTTCCCATCACAGTGTGACTGTGAGAGCAGTCACTGTGCTGAGCAGAATAGTAAGTGTTTTCATCACATTGTGACTGAGAGCTGTCAATGTGCTGAGCAGAATAGTGGGTGTTCCCTTCACAGTGTGACTTAGAGCTCTCATTTTGCTGAGCAGAATAGTGAGTGTTCCCATCACAGTGCGACTGTGAGAGCAGTCACTGTGCAGAGCAGAATAGTGAGTGTTCCCATCACAGTGTGACTGCGAGAGCATTCACTTTGCTGAGCACAAGAGTGAGTGTTCCCATCACAGTGTGACTGTGAGAGCAGTCACTGTGCTGAGCAGAATAATGAGTGTTCCCATCACAATGTGACTGTGAGAGCATAAACTGTGCTGAGCAGAATAATGAGTGTTCCCATCACAGTGTGACTGCGAGAGCATTCACTGTGCAGAGCAGAATAGTGAGTGTTTCTTTTACAGTGTGACTGTGAGAGCAGTCACTGTGCTGAGCAGAATAGTGAGTGTTCCCGCCACAGTGTGACTGAGAGCAGTCACTTGGCTGAGCAGAATAGTGAGTGTTTCCTTTACAGTGTGACTGTGACTGCAGTCACTGTGCTGAGCAGAATAGTGAGTGTTTCAATCACAGTATGGCTAAGAGCAGTCACTGTGCTGAGCAGAATAGTGAGTGTTCCCATCACAGTGTGACTGAAACAGTCACTGTGCTGAGCAGAATAGTGAATGTTCCCGCCACAGTGTGACTGAGACCAGTCACTGTGCTGAGCAGAATAGTGAGTGTTCCCGTCACAGTGTGACTGTGAGAGCAGTCACTGTGCTGAGCAGAATAGTGAGTGTTCCAATCGCAGTATGGCTAAGAGCAGTCACTGTGCTGAGCAGAATAGTGAGTGTTCCCATCACAGTGTGACTGAAAGAGTCACTGTGCTGAGCAGAATAGTGAGTGTTCCCGTCACAGTGTGACTAAGAGCAGTCACTGTGCTGAGCAGAATAGTGAGTGTTCCCATCACAGTGTGACTGCGAGAGCATTCACTTTGCTGAGCACAAGAGTGAGTGTTCCCATCACAGTGTGACTGTGAGAGCAGTCACTGT
This sequence comes from Crossaster papposus, assembly GCA_037893245.1. Taxonomy (NCBI): domain Eukaryota; kingdom Metazoa; phylum Echinodermata; class Asteroidea; order Velatida; family Solasteridae; genus Crossaster; species Crossaster papposus. The sequence continues at coordinate 3,441,727 of JBAIAA010000630.1, forward strand.
GCTGAGCAGAATAGTGAGTGTTCCCATCACAGTGTGACTGCGAGAGCATTCACTTTGCTGAGCACAAGAGTGAGTGTTCCCATCACAGTGTGACTGTGAGAGCAGTCACTGTGCTGAGCAGAATAATGAGTGTTCCCATCACAATGTTACTGTGAGAGCAGTCACTGTGCAGAGCAGAATAGTGAGTGTTCCCATCACAGTGTGACTGCGAGAGCATAAACTGTGCTGAGCAGAATAGTGAGTGTTCCCATCACAGTGTGACTGCGAGAGCATTCACTGTGCAGAGCAGAATAGTGAGTGTTTCTTTTACAGTGTGACTGTGAGAGCAGTCACTGTGCTGAGCAGAATAGTGAGTGTTCCCGCCACAGTGTGACTGAGAGCAGTCACTTGGCTGAGCAGAATAGTGAGTGTTTCCTTTACAGTGTGACTGTGACTGCAGTCACTGTGCTGAGCAGAATAGTGAGTGTTCCAATCACAGTATGGCTAAGAGCAGTCACTGTGCTGAGCAGAATAGCGAGTGTTCACATCACAGTGTGACTGAAACAGTCACTGTGCTGAGCAGAATAGTGAATGTTCCCGCCACAGTGTGACTGAGTCCAGTCACTGTGCTGAGCAGAATAGTGAGTGTTCCCATCACAGTTTGACTGCGAGAGCATTCACTGTGCAGAGCAGAATAGTGAGTGTTCACATCACAGTGTAACTGAGAGCTGTCACTGTGTTGAGCAGAATAGTGAGTGTTCCCATCACAGTGTGACTGAGAGCTGTCATTGTGCAGAGCAGAATAGTGAAAGTTCCCGCCACAGTGTGACTGAGAGCATTCACTGTGTAGAGCAGAATAGTGAGTGTTCCCATCACAGTGTGACTGAGAGCTGTCACTGTGCTGAGCAGAATAGTGAGTGTTCCCATCACAGTGTGACTGCGAGAGCAGTCACTGTGCAGAGCAGAATAGTGAGTGTTTCTTTTACAGTGTGACTGTGAGAGCAGTCACTGTGCTGAGCAGAATAGTGAGTGTTCCCGCCACAGTGTGACTGAGAGCAGTCACTGTGCTGAGCAGAATAGTGAGTGTTCCCATCACAGTGTGACTGTGAGAGCAGTCACTGTGCTGAGCAGAATAGTGAGTGTTCCAATTACAGTATGGCTAAGAGCAGTCACTGTGCTGAGCAGAATAGTGAGTGTTCCCATCACAGTGTGACTGAAACAGTCACTGTGCTGAGCAGAATAGTGAATGTTCCCGCCACAGTGTGACTAAGAGCAGTCACTGTGCTGAGCAGAATAGTGAGTGTTCCCGTCACAGTGTAACTGAGAGCGGTCACTGTGCTGAGCAGAATAGTGAGTGTTCCCATCACAGTGTGACTGTGAGAGCAGTCACTGTGCTGAGCAGAATAGTAAGTGTTTTCATCACAGTGTGACTGAGAGCTGTCAATGTGCTGAGCAGAATAGTGGGTGTTCCCTTCACAGTGTGACTTAGAGCTCTCATTTTGCTGAGCAGAATAGTGAGTGTTCCCATCACAGTGCGACTGTGAGAGCAGTCACTGTGCAGAGCAGAATAGTGAGTGTTCCCATCACAGTGTGACTGCGAGAGCATTCACTTTGCTGAGCACAAGAGTGAGTGTTCCCATCACAGTGTGACTGTGAGAGCAGTCACTGTGCTGAGCAGAATAATGAGTGTTCCCATCACAATGTGACTGTGAGAGCATAAACTGTGCTGAGCAGAATAGTGAGTGTTCCCATCACAGTGTGACTGCGAGAGCATTCACTGTGCAGAGCAGAATAGTGAGTGTTTCTTTTACAGTGTGACTGTGAGAGCAGTCACTGTGCAGAGCAGAATAGTGAGTGTTCCCGCCACAGTGTGACTGAGAGCAGTCACTTGGCTGAGCAGAATAGTGAGTGTTTCCTTTACAGTGTGACTGTGACTGCAGTCACTGTGCTGAGCAGAATAGTGAGTGTTTCAATCACAGTATGGCTAAGAGCAGTCACTGTGCTGAGCAGAATAGTGAGTGTTCCCATCACAGTGTGACTGAAACAGTCACTGTGCTGAGCAGAATAGTGAATGTTCCCGCCACAGTGTGACTGAGACCAGTCACTGTGCTGAGCAGAATAGTGAGTGTTCCCGTCACAGTGTGACTGTGAGAGCAGTCACTGTGCTGAGCAGAATAGTGAGTGTTCCAATCGCAGTATGGCTAAGAGCAGTCACTGTGCTGAGCAGAATAGTGAGTGTTCCCATCACAGTGTGACTGAAACAGTCACTGTGCTGAGCAGAATAGTGAATGTTCCCGCCACAGTGTGACTGAGACCAGTCACTGTGCTGAGCAGAATAGTGAGTGTTCCCATCACAGTTTGACTGCGAGAGCATTCACTGTGCAGAGCAGAATAGTGAGTGTTCACATCACAGTGTAACTGAGAGCTGTCACTGTGTTGAGCAGAATAGTGAGTGTTCCCATCACAGTGTGACTGAGAGCTGTCATTGTGCAGAGCAGAATAGTGAAAGTTCCCGCCACAGTGTGACTGAGAGCATTCACTGTGTAGAGCAGAATAGTGAGTGTTCCCATCACAGTGTGACTGAGAGCTGTCACTGTGCTGAGCAGAATAGTGAGTGTTCCCATCACAGTGTGACTGCGAGAGCATTCACTTTGCTGAGCACAAGAGTGAGTGTTCCCATCACAGTGCGACTGTGAGAGCAGTCACTGTGCAGAGCAGAATAGTGAGTGTTCCCATCACAGTGTGACTGCGAGAGCATTCACTTTGCTGAGCACAAGAGTGAGTGTTCCCATCACAGTGTGACTGTGAGAGCAGTCACTGTGCTGAGCAGAATAATGAGTGTTCCCATCACAATGTTACTGTGAGAGCAGTCACTGTGCAGAGCAGAATAGTGAGTGTTCCCATCACAGTGTGACTGCGAGAGCATAAACTGTGCTGAGCAGAATAGTGAGTGTTCCCATCACAGTGTGACTGCGAGAGCATTCACTGTGCAGAGCAGAATAGTGAGTGTTTCTTTTACAGTGTGACTGTGAGAGCAGTCACTGTGCTGAGCAGAATAGTGAGTGTTCCCGCCACAGTGTGACTGAGAGCAGTCACTTGGCTGAGCAGAATAGTGAGTGTTTCCTTTACAGTGCGACTGTGACTGCAGTCACTGTGCTGAGCAGAATAGTGAGTGTTCCAATCACAGTATGGCTAAGAGCAGTCACTGTGCTGAGCAGAATAGCGAGTGTTCCCATCACAGTGTGACTGAAACAGTCACTGTGCTGAGCAGAATAGTGAATGTTCCCGCCACAGTGTGACTGAGACCAGTCACTGTGCTGAGCAGAATAGTGAGTGTTCCCATCACAGTTTGACTGCGAGAGCATTCACTGTGCAGAGCAGAATAGTGAGTGTTCACATCACAGTGTAACTGAGAGCTGTCACTGTGTTGAGCAGAATAGTGAGTGTTCCCATCACAGTGTGACTGAGAGCTGTCATTGTGCAGAGCAGAATAGTGAAAGTTCCCGCCACAGTGTGACTGAGAGCATTCACTGTGTAGAGCAGAATAGTGAGTGTTCCCATCACAGTGTGACTGAGAGCTGTCACTGTGCTGAGCAGAATAGTGAGTGTTCCCATCACAGTGTGACTGCGAGAGCAGTCACTGTGCAGAGCAGAATAGTGAGTGTTTCTTTTACAGTGTGACTGTGAGAGCAGTCACTGTGCTGAGCAGAATAGTGAGTGTTCCCGCCACAGTGTGACTGAGAGCAGTCACTGTGCTGAGCAGAATAGTGAGTGTTCCCATCACAGTGTGACTGTGAGAGCAGTCACTGTGCTGAGCAGAATAGTGAGTGTTCCAATCACAGTATGGCTAAGAGCAGTCACTGTGCTGAGCAGAATAGTGAGTGTTCCCATCACAGTGTGACTGAAACAGTCACTGTGCTGAGCAGAATAGTGAATGTTCCCGCCACAGTGTGACTAAGAGCAGTCACTGTGCTGAGCAGAATAGTGAGTGTTCCCGTCACAGTGTAACTGAGAGCTGTCACTGTGCTGAGCAGAATAGTGAGTGTTCCCATCACAGTGTGACTGTGAGAGCAGTCACTGTGCTGAGCAGAATAGTAAGTGTTTTCATCACAGTGTGACTGAGAGCTGTCAATGTGCTGAGCAGAATAGTGGGTGTTCCCTGCACAGTGTGACTTAGAGCTCTCATTTTGCTGAGCAGAATAGTGAGTGTTCCCATCACAGTGCGACTGTGAGAGCAGTCACTGTGCAGAGCAGAATAGTGAGTGTTCCCATCACAGTGTGACTGCGAGAGCATTCACTTTGCTGAGCACAAGAGTGAGTGTTCCCATCACAGTGTGACTGTGAGAGCAGTCACTGTGCTGAGCAGAATAATGAGTGTTCCCATCACAGTGTGACTGCGAGAGCATTCACTTTGCTGAGCACAAGAGTGAGTGTTCCCATCACAGTGTGACTGTGAGAGCAGTCACTGTGCTGAGCAGAATAATGAGTGTTCCCATCACAATGTGACTGTGAGAACATAAACTGTGCTGAGCAGAATAGTGAGTGTTCCCATCACAGTGTGACTGCGAGAGCATTCACTGTGCAGAGCAGAATAGTGAGTGTTTCTTTTACAGTGTGACTGTGAGAGCAGTCACTGTGCTGAGCAGAATAGTGAGTGTTCCCGCCACAGTGTGACTGAGAGCAGTCACTTGGCTGAGCAGAATAGTGAGTGTTTTCATCACAGTGTGACTGAGAGCTGTCAATGTGCTGAGCAGAATAGTGAGTGTTCCCATCACAGTGCGACTGTGAGAGCAATCACTGTGCAGAGCAGAATAGTGAGTGTTCCCATCACAGTGTGACTGCGAGAGCATTCACTTTGCTGAGCACAAGAGTGAGTGTTCCCATCACAGTGTGACTGTGAGAGCAGTCACTGTGCTGAGCAGAATAATGAGTGTTCCCATCACAATGTGACTATGAGAGCATAAACTGTGCTGAGCAGAATAGTGAGTGTTTCCCGTCACAGTGTGACTGAGAGCTCTCACTGTGCTGAGCAGAATAGTGAGTGTTCACATCACTGTGTGACTGAGAGCAGTCACTGTGCTGAGCAGAATAGTGAGTGTTCCCATCACAGTGTGACTGCGAGAGCATTCACTTTGCTGAGCACAAGAGTGAGTGTTCCCATCACAGTGTGACTGTGAGAGCAGTCACTGTGCTGAGCAGAATAATGAGTGTTCCCATCACAGTGTGACTGCGAGAGCATTCACTTTGCTGAGCACAAGAGTGAGTGTTCCCATCACAGTGTGACTGTGAGAGCAGTCACTGTGCTGAGCAGAATAATGAGTGTTCCCATCACAATGTGACTGTGAGAACATAAACTGTGCTGAGCAGAATAGTGAGTGTTCCCATCACAGTGTGACTGCGAGAGCATTCACTGTGCAGAGCAGAATAGTGAGTGTTTCTTTTACAGTGTGACTGTGAGAGCAGTCACTGTGCTGAGCAGAATAGTGAGTGTTCCCGCCACAGTGTGACTGAGAGCAGTCACTTGGCTGAGCAGAATAGTGAGTGTTTTCATCACAGTGTGACTGAGAGCTGTCAATGTGCTGAGCAGAATAGTGAGTGTTCCCATCACAGTGCGACTGTGAGAGCAGTCACTGTGCAGAGCAGAATAGTGAGTGTTCCCATCACAGTGTGACTGCGAGAGCATTCACTTTGCTGAGCACAAGAGTGAGTGTTCCCATCACAGTGTGACTGTGAGGGCAGTCACTGTGCTGAGCAGAATAATGAGTGTTCCCATCACAATGTGACTATGAGAGCATAAACTGTGCTGAGCAGAATAGTGAGTGTTTCCCGTCACAGTGTGACTGAGAGCTCTCACTGTGCTGAGCAGAATAGTGAGTGTTCACATCACTGTGTGACTGAGAGCAGTCACTGTGCTGAGCAGAATAGTGAGTGTTCCCATCACAGTGTGACTGAGAGCAGTCACTGTGCAGAGCAGAATATTAAGTGTTTCCATCACAGTGTGACTGTGAGAGCAGTCACTGTGCTGAGCAGAATAGTGAATGTTCCCATCACAGTGTGACTGAGAGCTGTCAGTGTGCTGAGCAGAATAGTGAGTGTTCACATCACTGTGTGACCGAGAGCAGTCACAGTGCTGAGCAGAATAGTGAGTGTTCCCATCACAGTGTGACTGCGAGAGCATACACTGTGCAGAGCAGAATAGTAAGTGTTCCCATCACAGTGTGACTGAGAGCTGTCAGTGTGCTGAGCAGAATAGTGAGTGTTCACATCACTGTGTGACCGAGAGCAGTCACAGTGCTGAGCAGAATAGTGAGTGTTCCCGCCACAGTGTGACTGAGAGCAGTCACTTGGCTGAGCAGAATAGTGAGTGTTTCCTTTACAGTGTGACTGTGACTGCAGTCACTGTGCTGAGCAGAATAGTGAGTGTTCCAATCACAGTATGGCTAAGAGCAGTCACTGTGCTGAGCATAATAGTGAGTGTTCCCATCACAGTGTGACTGAAACAGTCACTGTGCTGAGCAGAATAGTGAATGTTCCCGCCACAGTGTGACTGAGACCAGTCACTGTTCTGAGCAGAATAGTGAGTGTTCCCATCACAGTTTGACTGCGAGAGCATTCACTGTGCAGAGCAGAATAGTGAGTGTTCACATCACAGTGTAACTGAGAGCTGTCACTGTGTTGAGCAGAATAGTGAGTGTTCCCATCACAGTGTGACTGTGAGCTGTCATTGTGCAGAGCAGAATAGTGAAAGTTCCCGCCACAGTGTGACTGAGAGCATTCACTGTGTAGAGCAGAATAGTGAGTGTTCCCATCACAGTGTGACTGAGAGCTGTCACTGTGCTGAGCAGAATAGTGAGTGTTCCCATCACAGTGTGACTGCGAGAGCAGTCACTGTGCAGAGCAGAATAGTGAGTGTTTCTTTTACAGTGTGACTGTGAGAGCAGTCACTGTGCTGAGCAGAATAGTGAGTGTTCCCGCCACAGTGTGACTGAGAGCAGTCACTGTGCTGAGCAGAATAGTGAGTGTTCCCATCACAGTGTGACTGTGAGAGCAGTCACTGTGCTGAGCAGAATAGTGAGTGTTCCAATCACAGTATGGCTAAGAGCAGTCACTGTGCTGAGCAGAATAGTGAGTGTTCCCATCACAGTGTGACTGAAACAGTCACTGTGCTGAGCAGAATAGTGAATGTTCCCGCCACAGTGTGACTAAGAGCAGTCACTGTGCTGAGCAGAATAGTGAGTGTTCCCGTCACAGTGTAACTGAGAGCTGTCACTGTGCTGAGCAGAATAGTGAGTGTTCCCATCACAGTGTGACTGTGAGAGCAGTCACTGTGCTGAGCAGAATAGTAAGTGTTTTAATCACAGTGTGACTGAGAGCTGTCAATGTGCTGAGCAGAATAGTGGGTGTTCCCTTCACAGTGTGACTTAGAGCTCTCATTTTGCTGAGCAGAATAGTGAGTGTTCCCATCACAATGTTACTGTGAGAGCAGTCACTGTGCAGAGCAGAATAGTGAGTGTTCCCATCACAGTGTGACTGCGAGAGCATAAACTGTGCTGAGCAGAATAGTGAGTGTTCCCATCACAGTGTGACTGCGAGAGCATTCACTGTGCAGAGCAGAATAGTGAGTGTTTCTTTTACAGTGTGACTGTGAGAGCAGTCACTGTGCTGAGCAGAATAGTGAGTGTTCCCGCCACAGTGTGACTGAGAGCAGTCACTTGGCTGAGCAGAATAGTGAGTGTTTCCTTTACAGTGCGACTGTGACTGCAGTCACTGTGCTGAGCAGAATAGTGAGTGTTCCAATCACAGTATGGCTAAGAGCAGTCACTGTGCTGAGCAGAATAGCGAGTGTTCCCATCACAGTGTGACTGAAACAGTCACTGTGCTGAGCAGAATAGTGAATGTTCCCGCCACAGTGTGACTGAGACCAGTCACTGTGCTGAGCAGAATAGTGAGTGTTCCCATCACAGTTTGACTGCGAGAGCATTCACTGTGCAGAGCAGAATAGTGAGTGTTCACATCACAGTGTAACTGAGAGCTGTCACTGTGCAGAGCAGAATAGTGAGTGTTTCTTTTACAGTGTGACTGTGAGAGCAGTCACTGTGCTGAGCAGAATAGTGAGTGTTCCCGCCACAGTGTGACTGAGAGCAGTCACTGTGCTGAGCAGAATAGTGAGTGTTCCCATCACAGTGTGACTGTGAGAGCAGTCACTGTGCTGAGCAGAATAGTGAGTGTTCCAATCACAGTATGGCTAAGAGCAGTCACTGTGCTGAGCAGAATAGTGAGTGTTCCCATCACAGTGTGACTGAAACAGTCACTGTGCTGAGCAGAATAGTGAATGTTCCCGCCACAGTGTGACTAAGAGCAGTCACTGTGCTGAGCAGAATAGTGAGTGTTCCCGTCACAGTGTAACTGAGAGCTGTCACTGTGCTGAGCAGAATAGTGAGTGTTCCCATCACAGTGTGACTGTGAGAGCAGTCACTGTGCTGAGCAGAATAGTAAGTGTTTTCATCACAGTGTGACTGAGAGCTGTCAATGTGCTGAGCAGAATAGTGGGTGTTCCCTTCACAGTGTGACTTAGAGCTCTCATTTTGCTGAGCAGAATAGTGAGTGTTCCCATCACAGTGCGACTGTGAGAGCAGTCACTGTGCAGAGCAGAATAGTGAGTGTTCCCATCACAGTGTGACTGCGAGAGCATTCACTTTGCTGAGCACAAGAGTGAGTGTTCCCATCACAGTGTGACTGTGAGAGCAGTCACTGTGCTGAGCAGAATAATGAGTGTTCCCATCACAATGTGACTGTGAGAACATAAACTGTGCTGAGCAGAATAGTGAGTGTTCCCATCACAGTGTGACTGCGAGAGCATTCACTGTGCAGAGCAGAATAGTGAGTGTTTCTTTTACAGTGTGACTGTGAGAGCAGTCACTGTGCTGAGCAGAATAGTGAGTGTTCCCGCCACAGTGTGACTGAGAGCAGTCACTTGGCTGAGCAGAATAGTGAGTGTTTTCATCACAGTGTGACTGAGAGCTGTCAATGTGCTGAGCAGAATAGTGAGTGTTCCCATCACAGTGCGACTGTGAGAGCAGTCACTGTGCAGAGCAGAATAGTGAGTGTTCCCATCACAGTGTGACTGCGAGAGCATTCACTTTGCTGAGCACAAGAGTGAGTGTTCCCATCACAGTGTGACTGTGAGAGCAGTCACTGTGCTGAGCAGAATAATGAGTGTTCCCATCACAATGTGACTATGAGAGCATAAACTGTGCTGAGCAGAATAGTGAGTGTTTCCCGTCACAGTGTGACTGAGAGCTCTCACTGTGCTGAGCAGAATAGTGAGTGTTCACATCACTGTGTGACTGAGAGCAGTCACTGTGCTGAGCAGAATAGTGAGTGTTCCCATCACAGTGTGACTGAGAGCAGTCACTGTGCAGAGCAGAATATTAAGTGTTTCCATCACAGTGTGACTGTGAGAGCAGTCACTGTGCTGAGCAGAATAGTGAATGTTCCCATCACAGTGTGACTGAGAGCTGTCAGTGTGCTGAGCAGAATAGTGAGTGTTCACATCACTGTGTGACCGAGAGCAGTCACAGTGCTGAGCAGAATAGTGAGTGTTCACATCACTGTGTGACCGAGAGCAGTCACAGTGCTGAGCAGAATAGTGAGTGTTCCCGCCACAGTGTGACTGAGAGCAGTCACTTGGCTGAGCAGAATAGTGAGTGTTTCCTTTACAGTGTGACTGTGACTGCAGTCACTGTGCTGAGCAGAATAGTGAGTGTTCCAATCACAGTATGGCTAAGAGCAGTCACTGTGCTGAGCATAATAGTGAGTGTTCCCATCACAGTGTGACTGAAACAGTCACTGTGCTGAGCAGAATAGTGAATGTTCCCGACACAGTGTGACTGAGACCAGTCACTGTGCTGAGCAGAATAGTGAGTGTTCCCATCACAGTTTGACTGCGAGAGCATTCACTGTGCAGAGCAGAATAGTGAGTGTTCACATCACAGTGTAACTGAGAGCTGTCACTGTGTTGAGCAGAATAGTGAGTGTTCCCATCACATTGTGACTGAGAGCTGTCATTGTGCAGAGCAGAATAGTGAAAGTTCCCGCCACAGTGTGACTGAGAGCATTCACTGTGTAGAGCAGAATAGTGAGTGTTCCCATCACAGTGTGACTGAGAGCTGTCACTGTGCTGAGCAGAATAGTGAGTGTTCCCATCACAGTGTGACTGCGAGAGCAGTCACTGTGCAGAGCAGAATAGTGAGTGTTTCTTTTACAGTGTGACTGTGAGAGCAGTCACTGTGCTGAGCAGAATAGTGAGTGTTCCCGCCACAGTGTGACTGAGAGCAGTCACTGTGCTGAGCAGAATAGTGAGTGTTCCCATCACAGTGTGACTGTGAGAGCAGTCACTGTGCTGAGCAGAATAGTGAGTGTTCCAATCACAGTATGGCTAAGAGCAGTCACTGTGCTGAGCAGAATAGTGAGTGTTCCCATCACAGTGTGACTGAAACAGTCACTGTGCTGAGCAGAATAGTGAATGTTCCCGCCACAGTGTGACTAAGAGCAGTCACTGTGCTGAGCAGAATAGTGAGTGTTCCCGTCACAGTGTAACTGAGAGCTGTCACTGTGCTGAGCAGAATAGTGAGTGTTCCCATCACAGTGTGACTGTGAGAGCAGTCACTGTGCTGAGCAGAATAGTAAGTGTTTTAATCACAGTGTGACTGAGAGCTGTCAATGTGCTGAGCAGAATAGTGGGTGTTCCCTTCACAGTGTGACTTAGAGCTCTCATTTTGCAGAGCAGAATAGTGAGTGTTCCCATCACAGTGCGACTGTGAGAGCAGTCACTGTGCAGAGCAGAATAGTGAGTGTTCCCATCACAGTGTGACTGCGAGAGCATTCACTTTGCTGAGCACAAGAGTGAGTGTTCCCATCACAGTGTGACTGTGAGAGCAGTCACTGTGCTGAGCAGAATAATGAGTGTTCCCATCACAATGTGACTGTGAGAGCAGTCACTGTGCAGAGCAGAATAGTGAGTGTTCCCATCACAGTGTGACTGCGAGAGCATAAACTGTGCTGAGCAGAATAGTGAGTGTTCCCATCACAGTGTGACTGCGAGAGCATTCACTGTGCAGAGCAGAATAGTGAGTGTTTCTTTTACAGTGTGACTGTGAGAGCAGTCACTGTGCTGAGCAGAATAGTGAGTGTTCCCGCCACAGTGTGACTGAGAGCAGTCACTTGGCTGAGCAGAATAGTGAGTGTTTCCTTTACAGTGTGACTGTGACTGCAGTCACTGTGCTGAGCAGAATAGTGAGTGTTTCAATCACAGTATGGCTAAGAGCAGTCACTGTGCTGAGCAGAATAGTGAGTGTTCCCATCACAGTGTGACTGAAACAGTCACTGTGCTGAGCAGAATAGTGAATGTTCCCGCCACAGTGTGACTGAGACCAGTCACTGTGCTGAGCAGAATAGTGAGTGTTCCCATCACAGTTTGACTGCGAGAGCATTCACTGTGCAGAGCAGAATAGTGAGTGTTCACATCACAGTGTAACTGAGAGCTGTCACTGTGTTGAGCAGAATAGTGAGTGTTCCCATCACAGTGTGACTGAGAGCTGTCATTGTGCAGAGCAGAATAGTGAAAGTTCCCGCCACAGTGTGACTGAGAGCATTCACTGTGTAGAGCAGAATAGTGAGTGTTCCCATCACAGTGTGACTGAGAGCTGTCACTGTGCTGAGCAGAATAGTGAGTGTTCCCATCACAGTGTGACTGCGAGAGCAGTCACTGTGCAGAGCAGAATAGTGAGTGTTTCTTTTACAGTGTGACTGTGAGAGCAGTCACTGTGCTGAGCAGAATAGTGAGTGTTCCCGCCACAGTGTGACTGAGAGCAGTCACTGTGCTGAGCAGAATAGTGAGTGTTCCCATCACAGTGTGACTTAGAGCTGTCACTGTGCTGAGCAGAATAGTGAGTGTTCCCATCACAGTGTGACTGCGAGAGCAGTCACTGTGCAGAGCAGAATAGTGAGTGTTTCTTTTACAGTGTGACTGTGAGAGCAGTCACTGTGCTGAGCAGAATAGTGAGTGTTCCCGCCACAGTGTGACTGAGAGCAGTCACTGTGCTGAGCAGAATAGTGAGTGTTCCCATCACAGTGTGACTGTGAGAGCAGTCACTGTGCTGAGCAGAATAGTGAGTGTTCCAATCACAGTATGGCTAAGAGCAGTCACTGTGCTGAGCAGAATAGTGAGTGTTCCCATCACAGTGTGACTGAAACAGTCACTGTGCTGAGCAGAATAGTGAATGTTCCCGCCACAGTGTGACTAAGAGCAGTCACTGTGCTGAGCAGAATAGTGAGTGTTCCCGTCACAGTGTAACTGAGAGCTGTCACTGTGCTGAGCAGAATAGTGAGTGTTCCCATCACAGTGTGACTGTGAGAGCAGTCACTGTGCTGAGCAGAATAGTAAGTGTTTTAATCACAGTGTGACTGAGAGCTGTCAATGTGCTGAGCAGAATAGTGGGTGTTCCCTTCACAGTGTGACTTAGAGCTCTCATTTTGCTGAGCAGAATAGTGAGTGTTCCCATCACAGTGCGACTGTGAGAGCAGTCACTGTGCAGAGCAGAATAGTGAGTGTTCCCATCACAGTGTGACTGCGAGAGCATTCACTTTGCTGAGCACAAGAGTGAGTGTTCCCATCACAGTGTGACTGTGAGAGCAGTCACTGTGCTGAGCAGAATAATGAGTGTTCCCATCACAATGTGACTGTGAGAGCAGTCACTGTGCAGAGCAGAATAGTGAGTGTTCCCATCACAGTGTGACTGCGAGAGCATAAACTGTGCTGAGCAGAATAGTGAGTGTTCCCATCACAGTGTGACTGCGAGAGCATTCACTGTGCAGAGCAGAATAGTGAGTGTTTCTTTTACAGTGTGACTGTGAGAGCAGTCACTGTGCTGAGCAGAATAGTGAGTGTTCCCGCCACAGTGTGACTGAGAGCAGTCACTTGGCTGAGCAGAATAGTGAGTGTTTCCTTTACAGTGTGACTGTGACTGCAGTCACTGTGCTGAGCAGAATAGTGAGTGTTTCAATCACAGTATGGCTAAGAGCAGTCACTGTGCTGAGCAGAATAGTGAGTGTTCCCATCACAGTGTGACTGAAACAGTCACTGTGCTGAGCAGAATAGTGAATGTTCCCGCCACAGTGTGACTGAGACCAGTCACTGTGCTGAGCAGAATAGTGAGTGTTCCCATCACAGTTTGACTGCGAGAGCATTCACTGTGCAGAGCAGAATAGTGAGTGTTCACATCACAGTGTAACTGAGAGCTGTCACTGTGTTGAGCAGAATATTGAGTGTTCCCATCACAGTGTGACTGAGAGCTGTCATTGTGCAGAGCAGAATAGTGAAAGTTCCCGCCACAGTGTGACTGAGAGCATTCACTGTGTAGAGCAGAATAGTGAGTGTTCCCATCACAGTGTGACTGAGAGCTGTCACTGTGCTGAGCAGAATAGTGAGTGTTCCCATCACAGTGTGACTGCGAGAGCAGTAACTGTGCAGAGCAGAATAGTGAGTGTTTCTTTTACAGTGTGACTGTGAGAGCAGTCACTGTGCTGAGCAGAATAGTGAGTGTTCCCGCCACAGTGTGACTGAGAGCAGTCACTGTGCTGAGCAGAATAGTGAGTGTTCCCATCACAGTGTGACTGTGAGAGCAGTCACTGTGCTGAGCAGAATAGTGAGTGTTCCAATCACAGTATGGCTAAGAGCAGTCACTGTGCTGAGCAGAATAGTGAGTGTTCCCATCACAGTGTGACTGAAACAGTCACTGTGCTGAGCAGAATAGTGAATGTTCCCGCCACAGTGTGACTAAGAGCAGTCACTGTGCTGAGCAGAATAGTGAGTGTTCCCGTCACAGTGTAACTGAGAGCTGTCACTGTGCTGAGCAGAATAGTGAGTGTTTTCATCACAGTGTGACTGAGAGCTGTCAATGTGCTGAGCAGAATAGTGGGTTTTCCCTTCACAGTGTGACTTAGAGCTCTCATTTTGCTGAGCAGAATAGTGAGTGTTCCCATCACAGTGCGACTGTGAGAGCAGTCACTGTGCAGAGCAGAATAGTGAGTGTTCCCATCACAGTGTGACTGCGAGAGCATTCACTTTGCTGAGCACAAGAGTGAGTGTTCCCATCACAGTGTGACTGTGAGAGCAGTCACTGTGCTGAGCAGAATAATGAGTGTTCCCATCACAATGTGACTGTGAGAGCAGTCACTGTGCAGAGCAGAATAGTGAGTGTTCCCATCACAGTGTGACTGCGAGAGCATAAACTGTGCTGAGCAGAATAGTGAGTGTTCCCATCACAGTGTGACTGCGAGAGCATTCACTGTGCAGAGCAGAATAGTGAGTGTTTCTTTTACAGTGTGACTGTGAGAGCAGTCACTGTGCTGAGCAGAATAGTGAGTGTTCCCGCCACAGTGTGACTGAGAGCAGTCACTTGGCTGAGCAGAATAGTGAGTGTTTCCTTTACAGTGTGACTGTGACTGCAGTCACTGTGCTGAGCAGAATAGTGAGTGTTCCAATCACAATATGGCTAAGAGCAGTCACTGTGCTGAGCAGAATAGCGAGTGTTCCCATCACAGTTTGACTGCGAGAGCATTCACTGTGCATAGCAGAATAGTGAGTGTTCACATCACAGTGTAACTGAGAGCTGTCACTGTGTTGAGCAGAATAGTGAGTGTTCCCATCACAGTGTGACTGAGAGCTGTCATTGTGCAGAGCAGAATAGTGAAAGTTCCCGCCACAGTGTGACTGAGAGCATTCACTGTGTAGAGCAGAATAGTGAGTGTTCCCATCACAGTGTGACTGAGAGCTGTCACTGTGCTGAGCAGAATAGTGAGTGTTCCCATCACAGTGTGACTGCGAGAGCAGTCACTGTGCAGAGCAGAATAGTGAGTGTTTCTTTTACAGTGTGACTGTGAGAGCAGTCACTGTGCTGAGCAGAATAGTGAGTGTTCCCGCCACAGTGTGACTGAGAGCAGTCACTGTGCTGAGCAGAATAGTGAGTGTTCCCATCACAGTGTGACTGTGAGAGCAGTCACTGTGCTGAGCAGAATAGTGAGTGTTCCAATCACAGTATGGCTAAGAGCAGTCACTGTGCTGAGCAGAATAGTGAGTGTTCCCGCCACAGTGTGACTGAGACCAGTCACTGTGCTGAGCAGAATAGTGAGTGTTCCCATCACAGTTTGACTGCGAGAGCATTCACTGTGCATAGCAGAATAGTGAGTGTTCACATCACAGTGTAACTGAGAGCTGTCACTGTGTTGAGCAGAATAGTGAGTGTTCCCATCACAGTGTGACTGAGAGCTGTCATTGTGCAGAGCAGAATAGTGAAAGTTCCCGCCACAGTGTGACTGAGAGCATTCACTGTGTAGAGCAGAATAGTGAGTGTTCCCATCACAGTGTGACTGAGAGCTGTCACTGTGCTGAGCAGAATAGTGAGTGTTCCCATCACAGTGTGACTGCGAGAGCAGTCACTGTGCAGAGCAGAATAGTGAGTGTTTCTTTTACAGTGTGACTGTGAGAGCAGTCACTGTGCTGAGCAGAATAGTGAGTGTTCCCGCCACAGTGTGACTGAGAGCAGTCACTGTGCTGAGCAGAATAGTGAGTGTTCCCATCACAGTGTGACTGTGAGAGCAGTCACTGTGCTGAGCAGAATAGTGAGTGTTCCAATCACAGTATGGCTAAGAGCAGTCACTGTGCTGAGCAGAATAGTGAGTGTTCCCATCACAGTGTGACTGAAACAGTCACTGTGCTGAGCAGAATAGTGAATGTTCCCGCCACAGTGTTACTAAGAGCAGTCACTGTGCTGAGCAGAATAGTGAGTGTTCCCGTCACAGTGTAACTGAGAGCTGTCACTGTGCTGAGCAGAATAGTGAGTGTTCCCATCACAGTGTGACTGTGAGAGCAGTCACTGTGCTGAGCAGAATAGTAAGTGTTTTCATCACAGTGTGACTGAGAGCTGTCAATGTGCTGAGCAGAATAGTGGGTGTTCCCTTCACAGTGTGACTTAGAGCTCTCATTTTGCTGAGCAGAATAGTGAGTGTTCCCATCACAGTGCGACTGTGAGAGCAGTAACTGTGCAGAGCAGAATAGTGAGTGTTCCCATCACAGTGTGACTGCGAGAGCATTCACTTTGCTGAGCACAAGAGTGAGTGTTCCCATCACAGTGTGACTGTGAGAGCAGTCACTGTGCTGAGCAGAATAATGAGTGTTCCCATCACAATGTGACTGTGAGAGCATAAACTGTGCAGAGCAGAATAGTGAGTGTTCCCATCACAGTGTGACTGCGAGAGCATTCACTGTGCAGAGCAGAATAGTGAGTGTTTCTTTTACAGTGTGACTGTGAGAGCAGTCACTGTGCTGAGCAGAATAGTGAGTGTTCCCGCCACAGTGTGACTGAGAGCAGTCACTTGGCTGAGCAGAATAGTGAGTGTTTCCTTTACAGTGTGACTGTGACTGCAGTCACTGTGCTGAGCAGAATAGTGAGTGTTTCAATCACAGTATGGCTAAGAGCAGTCACTGTGCTGAGCAGAATAGTGAGTGTTCCCATCACAGTGTGACTGAAACAGTCACTGTGCTGAGCAGAATAGTGAATGTTCCCGCCACAGTGTGACTGAGACCAGTCACTGTGCTGAGCAGAATAGTGAGTGTTCCCATCACAGTTTGACTGCGAGAGCATTCACTGTGCAGAGCAGAATAGTGAGTGTTCACATCACAGTGTAACTGAGAGCTGTCACTGTGTTGAGCAGAATAGTGAGTGTTCCCATCACAGTGTGACTGAGAGCTGTCATTGTGCAGAGCAGAATAGTGAAAGTTCCCGCCACAGTGTGACTGAGAGCATTCACTGTGTAGAGCAGAATAGTGAGTGTTCCCATCACAGTGTGACTGAGAGCTGTCACTGTGCTGAGCAGAATAGTGAGTGTTCCCATCACAGTGTGACTGCGAGAGCAGTCACTGTGCAAAGCAGAATAGTGAGTGTTTCTTTTACAGTGTGACTGTGAGAGCAGTCACTGTGCTGAGCAGAATAGTGAGTGTTCCCGCCACAGTGTGACTGAGAGCAGTCACTGTGCTGAGCAGAATAGTGAGTGTTCCCATCACAGTGTGACTGTGAGAGCAGTCACTGTGCTGAGCAGAATAGTGAGTGTTCCAATCACAGTATGGCTAAGAGCAGTCACTGTGCTGAGCAGAATAGTGAGTGTTCCCATCACAGTGTGACTGAAACAGTCACTGTGCTGAGCAGAATAGTGAATGTTCCCGCCACAGTGTGACTAAGAGCAGTCACTGTGCTGAGCAGAATAGTGAGTGTTCCCGTCACAGTGTAACTGAGAGCTGTCACTGTGCTGAGCAGAATAGTGAGTGTTCCCATCACAGTGTGACTGTGAGAGCAGTCACTGTGCTGAGCAGAATAGTAAGTGTTTTCATCACAGTGTGACTGAGAGCTGTCAATGTGCTGAGCAGAATAGTGGGTGTTCCCTTCACAGTGTGACTTAGAGCTCTCACTTTGCTGAGCAGAATAGTGAGTGTTCCCATCACAGTGCGACTGTGAGAGCAGTCACTGTGCTGAGCAGAATAGTGAGTGTTCCCGTCACAGTGTAACTGAGAGCTGTCACTGTGCTGAGCAGAATAGTGAGTGTTCCCATCACAGTGTGACTGTGAGAGCAGTCACTGTGCTGAGCAGAATAGTAAGTGTTTTCATCACAGTGTGACTGAGAGCTGTCAATGTGCTGAGCAGAATAGTGGGTGTTCCCTTCACAGTGTGACTTAGAGCTCTCACTTTGCTGAGCAGAATAGTGAGTGTTCCCATCACAGTGCGACTGTGAGAGCAGTCACTGTGCAGAGCAGAATAGTGAGTGTTTCTATCACAGTGTGACTGCGAGAGCATTCACTTTGCTGAGCACAAGAGTGAGTGTTCCCATCACAGTGTGACTGTGAGAGCAGTCACTGTGCTGAGCAGAATAATGAGTTTTCCCATCACAATGTGACTGTGAGAGCATAAACTGTGCTGAGCAGAATAGTGAGTGTTTCCCGTCACAGTGTGACTGAGATCTCTCACTGTGCTGAGCAGAATAGTGAGTGTTCACATCACTGTGTGACTGAGAGCAGTCACTGTGCTGAGCAGAATAGTGAGTGTTCCCATCACAATGTGACTGAGAGCAGTCAATGTGCAGAGCAGAATATTAAGTGTTTCCATCACAGTGTGACTGTGAGAGCAGTCACTGTGCTGAGCAGAATAGTGAATGTTCCCGCCACAGTGTGACTGAGAGCAGTCACTGTGCTGAGCAGAATAGTGAGTGTTCCCATCACAGTGTGACTGCGAGAGCATACACTGTGCAGAGCAGAATAGTGAGTGTTCCCATCACAGTGTGACTGAGAGCTGTCAGTGTGCTGAGCAGAATAGTGAGTGTTCACATCACTGTGTGACCGAGAGCAGTCACAGTGCTGAGCAGAATAGTGAGTGTTCCCATCACAGTGTGACTGAGAGCAGTCACTTGGCTGAGCAGAATAGTGAGTGTTTCCTTTACAGTGTGACTGTGACTGCAGTCACTGTGCTGAGCAGAATAGTGAGTGTTCCAATCACAGTATGGCTAAGAGCAGTCACTGTGCTGAGCAGAATAGTGAGTGTTCCCATCACAGTGTGACTGAGAGCTGTCAGTGTGCTGAGCAGAATAGTGAGTGTTCACATCACTGTGTGACCGAGAGCAGTCACAGTGCTGAGCAGAATAGTGAGTGTTCCCATCACAGTGTGACTGAGAGCAGTCACTTGGCTGAGCAGAATAGTGAGTGTTCCCATCACAGTGTGACTGCGAGAGCATTCACTTTGCTGAGCACAAGAGTGAGTGTTCCCATCGCAGTGTGACTGTGAGAGCAGTCACTGTGCTGAGCAGAATAATGAGTGTTCCCATCACAATGTGACTGTGAGAGCATAAACTGTGCTGAGCAGAATAGTGAGTGTTCCCATCACAGTGTGACTGCGAGAGCATTCACTGTGCAGAGCAGAATAGTGAGTGTTTCTTTTACAGTGTGACTGTGAGAGCAGTCACTGTGCTGAGCAGAATAGTGAGTGTTCCCGCCACAGTGTGACTGAGAGCAGTCACTTGGCTGAGCAGAATAGTGAGTGTTTCCTTTACAGTGTGACTGTGACTGCAGTCACTGTGCTGAGCAGAATAGTGAGTGTTTCAATCACAGTATGGCTAAGAGCAGTCACTGTGCTGAGCAGAATAGTGAGTGTTCCCATCACAGTGTGACTGAAACAGTCACTGTGCTGAGCAGAATAGTGAATGTTCCCGCCACAGTGTGACTGAGACCAGTCACTGTGCTGAGCAGAATAGTGAGTGTTCCCATCACAGTTTGACTGCGAGAGCATTCACTGTGCAGAGCAGAATAGTGAGTGTTCACATCACAGTGTAACTGAGAGCTGTCACTGTGTTGAGCAGAATAGTGAGTGTTCCCATCACAGTGTGACTGAGAGCTGTCATTGTGCAGAGCAGAATAGTGAAAGTTCCCGCCACAGTGTGACTGAGAGCATTCACTGTGTAGAGCAGAATAGTGAGTGTTCCCATCACAGTGTGACTGAGAGCTGTCACTGTGCTGAGCAGAATAGTGAGTGTTCCCATCACAGTGTGACTGCGAGAGCAGTCACTGTGCAGAGCAGAATAGTGAGTGTTTCTTTTACAGTGTGACTGTGAGAGCAGTCACTGTGCTGAGCAGAATAGTGAGTGTTCCCGCCACAGTGTGACTGTGAGCAGTCACTGTGCTGAGCAGAATAGTGAGTGTTCCCATCACAGTGTGACTGTGAGAGCAGTCACTGTGCTGAGCAGAATAGTGAGTGTTCCAATCACAGTATGGCTAAGAGCAGTCACTGTGCTGAGCAGAATAGTGAGTGTTCCCATCACAGTGTGACTGAAACAGTCACTGTGCTGAGCAGAATAGTGAATGTTCCCGCCACAGTGTGACTAAGAGCAGTCACTGTGCTGAGCAGAATAGTGAGTGTTCCCGTCACAGTGTAACTGAGAGCTGTAACTGTGCTGAGCAGAATAGTGAGTGTTCCCATCACAGTGTGACTGTGAGAGCAGTCACTGTGCTGAGCAGAATAGTAAGTGTTTTCATCACAGTGTGACTGAGAGCTGTCAATGTGCTGAGCAGAATAGTGGGTGTTCCCTTCACAGTGTGACTTAGAGCTCTCACTTTGCTGAGCAGAATAGTGAGTGTTCCCATCACAGTGCGACTGTGAGAGCAGTCACTGTGCAGAGCAGAATAGTGAGTGTTCCCATCACAGTGTGACTGCGAGAGCATTCACTTTGCTGAGCACAAGAGTGAGTGTTCCCATCACAGTGTGACTGTGAGAGCAGTCACTGTGCTGAGCAGAATAATGAGTTTTCCCATCACAATGTGACTGTGAGAGCATAAACTGTGCTGAGCAGAATAGTGAGTGTTTCCCGTCACAGTGTGACTGAGAGCTCTCACTGTGCTGAGCAGAATAGTGAGTGTTCACATCACTGTGTGACTGAGAGCAGTCACTGTGCTGAGCAGAATAGTGAGTGTTCCCATCACAATGTGACTGAGAGCAGTCACTGTGCAGAGCAGAATATTAAGTGTTTCCATCACAGTGTGACTGTGAGAGCAGTCACTGGTGCTGAGCAGAATAGTGAATGTTCCCGCCACAGTGTGACTGAGAGCAGTCACTGTGCTGAGCAGAATAGTGAGTGTTCCCATCACAGTGTGACTGCGAGAGCATACACTGTGCAGAGCAGAATAGTGAGTGTTCCCATCACAGTGTGACTGAGAGCTGTCAGTGTGCTGAGCAGAATAGTGAGTGTTCACATCACTGTGTGACCGAGAGCAGTCACAGTGCTGAGCAGAATAGTGAGTGTTCCCATCACAGTGTGACTGAGAGCAGTCACTTGGCTGAGCAGAATAGTGAGTGTTTCCTTTACAGTGTGACTGTGACTGCAGTCACTGTGCTGAGCAGAATAGTGAGTGTTCCAATCACAGTATGGCTAAGAGCAGTCACTGTGCTGAGCAGAATAGTGAGTGTTCCCATCACAGTGTGACTGAGAGCTGTCAGTGTGCTGAGCAGAATAGTGAGTGTTCACATCACTGTGTGACCGAGAGCAGTCACAGTGCTGAGCAGAATAGTGAGTGTTCCCATCACAGTGTGACTGAGAGCAGTCACTTGGCTGAGCAGAATAGTGAGTGTTCCCATCACAGTGTGACTGGGAGAGCATTCACTTTGCTGAGCACAAGAGTGAGTGTTCCCATCACAGTGTGACTGTGAGAGCAGTCAATGTGCTGAGCAGAATATTGAGTGTTCCCATCACAATGTGACTGTGAGAGCATAAACTGTGCTGAGCAGAATAGTGAGTGTTCCCATCACAGTGTGACTGCGAGAGCATTCACTGTGCAGAGCAGAATAGTGAGTGTTTCTTTTACAGTGTGACTGTGAGAGCAGTCTCTGTGCTGAGCAGAATAGTGAGTGTTCCCGCCACAGTGTGACTGAGAGCAGTCACTTGGCTGAGCAGAATAGTGAGTGTTTCCTTTACAGTGTGACTGTGACTGCAGTCACTGTGCTGAGCAGAATAGTGAGTGTTTCAATCACAGTATGGCTAAGAGCAGTCACTGTGCTGAGCAGAATAGTGAGTGTTCCCATCACAGTGTGACTGAAACAGTCACTGTGCTGAGCAGAATAGTGAATGTTCCCGCCACAGTGTGACTGAGACCAGTCACTGTGCTGAGCAGAATAGTGAGTGTTCCCATCACAGTTTGACTGCGAGAGCATTCACTGTGCAGAGCAGAATAGTGAGTGTTCACATCACAGTGTAACTGAGAGCTGTCACTGTGTTGAGCAGAATAGTGAGTGTTCCCATCACAGTGTGACTGAGAGCTGTCATTGTGCAGAGCAGAATAGTGAAAGTTCCCGCCACAGTGTGACTGAGAGCATTCACTGTGTAGAGCAGAATAGTGAGTGTTCCCATCACAGTGTGACTGAGAGCTGTCACTGTGCTGAGCAGAATAGTGAGTGTTCCCATCACAGTGTGACTGCGAGAGCAGTCACTGTGCAGAGCAGAATAGTGAGTGTTTCTTTTACAGTGTGACTGTGAGAGCAGTCACTGTGCTGAGCAGAATAGTGAGTGTTCCCGCCACAGTGTGACTGAGAGCAGTCACTGTGCTGAGCAGAATAGTGAGTTTTCCCATCACAGTGTGACTGTGAGAGCAGTCACTGTGCTGAGCAGAATAGTGAGTGTTCCAATCACAGTATGGCTAAGAGCAGTCACTGTGCTGAGCAGAATAGTGAGTGTTCCCATCACAGTGTGACTGAAACAGTCACTGTGCTGAGCAGAATAGTGAATGTTCCCGCCACAGTGTGACTGAGACCAGTCACTGTGCTGAGCAGAATAGTGAGTGTTCCCATCACAGTTTGACTGCGAGAGCATTCACTGTGCAGAGCAGAATAGTGAGTGTTCACATCACAGTGTAACTGAGAGCTGTCACTGTGTTGAGCAGAATAGTGAGTGTTCCCATCACAGTGTGACTGAGAGCTGTCATTGTGCAGAGCAGAATAGTGAAAGTTCCCGCCACAGTGTGACTGAGAGCATTCACTGTGTAGAGCAGAATAGTGAGTGTTCCCATCACAGTGTGACTGAGAGCTGTCACTGTGCTGAGCAGAATAGTGAGTGTTCCCATCACAGTGTGACTGCGAGAGCAGTCACTGTGCAGAGCAGAATAGTGAGTGTTTCTTTTACAGTGTGACTGTGAGAGCAGTCACTGTGCTGAGCAGAATAGTGAGTGTTCCCGCCACAGTGTGACTGAGAGCAGTCACTGTGCTGAGCAGAATAGTGAGTTTTCCCATCACAGTGTGACTGGGAGAGCATTCACTTTGCTGAGCACAAGAGTGAGTGTTCCCATCACAGTGTGACTGTGAGAGCAGTCAATGTGCTGAGCAGAATATTGAGTGTTCCCATCACAATGTGACTGTGAGAGCATAAACTGTGCTGAGCAGAATAGTGAGTGTTCCCATCACAGTGTGACTGCGAGAGCATTCACTGTGCAGAGCAGAATAGTGAGTGTTTCTTTTACAGTGTGACTGTGAGAGCAGTCTCTGTGCTGAGCAGAATAGTGAGTGTTCCCGCCACAGTGTGACTGAGAGCAGTCACTTGGCTGAGCAGAATAGTGAGTGTTTCCTTTACAGTGTGACTGTGACTGCAGTCACTGTGCTGAGCAGAATAGTGAGTGTTTCAATCACAGTATGGCTAAGAGCAGTCACTGTGCTGAGCAGAATAGTGAGTGTTCCCATCACAGTGTGACTGAAACAGTCACTGTGCTGAGCAGAATAGTGAATGTTCCCGCCACAGTGTGACTGAGACCAGTCACTGTGCTGAGCAGAATAGTGAGTGTTCCCATCACAGTTTGACTGCGAGAGCATTCACTGTGCAGAGCAGAATAGTGAGTGTTCACATCACAGTGTAACTGAGAGCTGTCACTGTGTTGAGCAGAATAGTGAGTGTTCCCATCACAGTGTGACTGAGAGCTGTCATTGTGCAGAGCAGAATAGTGAAAGTTCCCGCCACAGTGTGACTGAGAGCATTCACTGTGTAGAGCAGAATAGTGAGTGTTCCCATCACAGTGTGACTGAGAGCTGTCACTGTGCTGAGCAGAATAGTGAGTGTTCCCATCACAGTGTGACTGCGAGAGCAGTCACTGTGCAGAGCAGAATAGTGAGTGTTTCTTTTACAGTGTGACTGTGAGAGCAGTCACTGTGCTGAGCAGAATAGTGAGTGTTCCCGCCACAGTGTGACTGAGAGCAGTCACTGTGCTGAGCAGAATAGTGAGTTTTCCCATCACAGTGTGACTGTGAGAGCAGTCACTGTGCTGAGCAGAATAGTGAGTGTTCCAATCACAGTATGGCTAAGAGCAGTCACTGTGCTGAGCAGAATAGTGAGTGTTCCCATCACAGTGTGACTGAAACAGTCACTGTGCTGAGCAGAATAGTGAATGTTCCCGCCACAGTGTGACTAAGAGCAGTCACTGTGCTGAGCAGAATAGTGAGTGTTCCCGTCACAGTGTAACTGAGAGCTGTCACTGTGCTGAGCAGAATAGTGAGTGTTCCCATCACAGTGTGACTGTGAGAGCAGTCACTGTGCTGAGCAGAATAGTAAGTGTTTTCATCACAGTGTGACTGAGAGCTGTCAATGTGCTGAGCAGAATAGTGGGTGTTCCCTTCACAGTGTGACTTAGAGCTCTCATTTTGCTGAGCAGAATAGTGAGTGTTCCCATCACAGTGCGACTGTGAGAGCAGTCACTGTGCAGAGCAGAATAGTGAGTGTTCCCATCACAGTGTGACTGCGAGAGCATTCACTTTGCTGAGCACAAGAGTGAGTGTTCCCATCACAGTGTGACTGTGAGAGCAGTCACTGTGCTGAGCACAATAATGAGTGTTCCCATCACAATGTGACTGTGAGAGCAGTCACTGTGCAGAGCAGAATAGTGAGTGTTCCCATCACAGTGTGACTGCGAGAGCATAAACTGTGCTGAGCAGAATAGTGAGTGTTCCCATCACAGTGTGACTGCGAGAGCATTCACTGTGCAGAGCAGAATAGTGAGTGTTTCTTTTACAGTGTGACTGTGAGAGCAGTCACTGTGCTGAGCAGAATAGTGAGTGTTCCCGCCACAGTGTGACTGAGAGCAGTCACTTGGCTGAGCAGAATAGTGAGTGTTTCCTTTACAGTGTGACTGTGACTGCAGTCACTGTGCTGAGCAGAATAGTGAGTGTTTCAATCACAGTATGGCTAAGAGCAGTCACTGTGCTGAGCAGAATAGTGAGTGTTCCCATCACAGTGTGACTGAAACAGTCACTGTGCTGAGCAGAATAGTGAATGTTCCCGCCACAGTGTGACTAAGAGCAGTCACTGTGCTGAGCAGAATAGTGAGTGTTCCCGTCACAGTGTAACTGAGAGCTGTCACTGTGCTGAGCAGAATAGTGAGTGTTCCCATCACAGTGTGACTGTGAGAGCAGTCACTGTGCTGAGCAGAATAGTAAGTGTTTTCATCACAGTGTGACTGAGAGCTGTCAATGTGCTGAGCAGAATAGTGGGTGTTCCCTTCACAGTGTGACTTACAGCTCTCATTTTGCTGAGCAGAATAGTGAGTGTTCCCATCACAGTGCGACTGTGAGAGCAGTCACTGTGCAGAGCAGAATAGTGAGTGTTCCCATCACAGTGTGACTGCGAGAGCATTCACTTTGCTGAGCACAAGAGTGAGTGTTCCCATCACAGTGTGACTGTGAGAGCAGTCACTGTGCTGAGCACAATAATGAGTGTTCCCATCACAATGTGACTGTGAGAGCAGTCACTGTGCAGAGCAGAATAGTGAGTGTTCCCATCACAGTGTGACTGCGAGAGCATAAACTGTGCTGAGCAGAATAGTGAGTGTTCCCATCACAATGTGACTGCGAGAGCATTCACTGTGCAGAGCAGAATAGTGAGTGTTTCTTTTACAGTGTGACTGTGAGAGCAGTCACTGTGCTGAGCAGAATAGTGAGTGTTCCCGCCACAGTGTGACTGAGAGCAGTCACTTGGCTGAGCAGAACAGTGAGTGTTTCCTTTACAGTGTGACTGTGACTGCAGTCACTGTGCTGAGCAGAATAGTGAGTGTTTCAATCACAGTATGGCTAAGAGCAGTCACTGTGCTGAGCAGAATAGCGAGTGTTCCCATCACAGTGTGACTGAAACAGTCACTGTGCTGAGCAGAATAGTGAATGTTCCCGCCACAGTGTGACTGAGACCAGTCACTGTGCTGAGCAGAATAGTGAGTGTTCCCATCACAGTTTGACTGCGAGAGCATTCACTGTGCAGAGCAGAATAGTGAGTGTTCACATCACAGTGTAACTGAGAGCTGTCACTGTGTTGAGCAGAATAGTGAGTGTTCCCATCACAGTGTGACTGCGAGAGCAGTCACTGTGCAGAGCAGAATAGTGAGTGTTTCTTTTACAGTGTGACTGTGAGAGCAGTCACTGTGCTGAGCAGAATAATGAGTTTTTCCGCCACAGTGTGACTGAGAGCAGTCACTGTGCTGAGCAGAATAGTGAGTGTTCCCATCACAGTGTGACTGTGAGAGCAGTCACTGTGCTGAGCAGAATAGTGAGTGTTCCAATCACAGTATGGCTAAGAGCAGTCACTGTGCTGAGCAGAATAGTGAGTGTTCCCATCACAGTGTGACTGAAACAGTCACTGTGCTGAGCAGAATAGTGAATGTTCCCGCCACAGTGTGACTAAGAGCAGTCACTGTGCTGAGCAGAATAGTGAGTGTTCCCGTCACAGTGTAACTGAGAGCTGTCACTGTGCTGAGCAGAATAGTGAGTGTTCCCATCACAGTGTGACTGTGAGAGCAGTCACTGTGCTGAGCAGAATAGTAAGTGTTTTCATCACAGTGTGACTGAGAGCTGTCAATGTGCTGAGCAGAATAGTGGGTGTTCCCTTCACAGTGTGACTTAGAGCTCTCATTTTGCTGAGCAGAATAGTGAGTGTTCCCATCACAGTGCGACTGTGAGAGCAGTCACTGTGCAGAGCAGAATAGTGAGTGTTCCCATCACAGTGTGACTGCGAGAGCATTCACTTTGCTGAGCACAAGAGTGAGTGTTCCCATCACAGTGTGACTGTGAGAGCAGTCACTGTGCTGAGCAGAATAATGAGTGTTCCCATCACAATGTGACTGTGAGAGCAGTCACTGTGCAGAGCAGAATAGTGAGTGTTCCCATCACAGTGTGACTGCGAGAGCATAAACTGTGCTGAGCAGAATAGTGAGTGTTCCCATCACAGTGTGACTGCGAGAGCATTCACTGTGCAGAGCAGAATAGTGAGTGTTTCTTTTACAGTGTGACTGTGAGAGCAGTCACTGTGCTGAGCAGAATAGTGAGTGTTCCCGCCACAGTGTGACTGAGAGCAGTCACTTGGCTGAGCAGAATAGTGAGTGTTTCCTTTACAGTGTGACTGTGACTGCAGTCACTGTGCTGAGCAGAATAGTGAGTTTTCCAATCACAGTATGGCTAAGAGCAGTCACTGTGCTGAGCAGAATAGCGAGTGTTCCCATCACAGTGTGACTGAAACAGTCACTGTGCTGAGCAGAATAGTGAATGTTCCCGCCACAGTGTGACTGAGACCAGTCACTGTGCTGAGCAGAATAGTGAGTGTTCCCATCACAGTTTGACTGCGAGAGCATTCACTGTGCAGAGCAGAATAGTGAGTGTTCACATCACAGTGTAACTGAGAGCTGTCACTGTGTTGAGCAGAATAGTGAGTGTTCCCATCACAGTGTGACTGAGAGCTGTCATTGTGCAGAGCAGAATAGTGAAAGTTCCCGCCACAGTGTGACTGAGAGCATTCACTGTGTAGAGCAGAATAGTGAGTGTTCCCATCACAGTGTGACTGAGAGCTGTCACTGTGCTGAGCAGAATAGTGAGTGTTCCCATCACAGTGTGACTGCGAGAGCAGTCACTGTGCAGAGCAGAATAGTGAGTGTTTCTTTTACAGTGTGACTGTGAGAGCAGTCACTGTGCTGAGCAGAATAGTGAGTGTTCCCGCCACAGTGTGACTGAGAGCAGTCACTGTGCTGAGCAGAATAGTGAGTGTTCCCATCACAGTGTGACTGTGAGAGCAGTCACTGTGCTGAGCAGAATAGTGAGTGTTCCAATCACAGTATGGCTAAGAGCAGTCACTGTGCTGAGCAGAATAGTGAGTGTTCCCATCACAGTGTGACTGAAACAGTCACTGTGCTGAGCAGAATAGTGAATGTTCCCGCCACAGTGTGACTAAGAGCAGTCACTGTGCTGAGCAGAATAGTGAGTGTTCCCGTCACAGTGTAACTGAGAGCTGTCACTGTGCTGAGCAGAATAGTGAGTGTTCCCATCACAGTGTGACTGTGAGAGCAGTCACTGTGCTGAGCAGAATAGTAAGTGTTTTCATCACAGTGTGACTGAGAGCTGTCAATGTGCTGAGCAGAATAGTGGGTGTTCCCTTCACAGTGTGACTTAGAGCTCTCATTTTGCTGAGCAGAATAGTGAGTGTTCCCATCACAGTGCGACTGTGAGAGCAGTCACTGTGCAGAGCAGAATAGTGAGTGTTCCCATCACAGTGTGACTGCGAGAGCATTCACTTTGCTGAGCACAAGAGTGAGTGTTCCCATCACAGTGTGACTGTGAGAGCAGTCACTGTGCTGAGCAGAATAATGAGTGTTCCCATCACAATGTGACTGTGAGAGCATAAACTGTGCTGAGCAGAATAGTGAGTGTTCCCATCACAGTGTGACTGCGAGAGCATTCACTGTGCAGAGCAGAATAGTGAGTGTTTCTTTTACAGTGTGACTGTGAGAGCAGTCACTGTGCTGAGCAGAATAGTGAGTGTTCCCGCCACAGTGTGACTGAGAGCAGTCACTTGGCTGAGCAGAATAGTGAGTGTTTCCTTTACAGTGTGACTGTGACTGCAGTCACTGTGCTGAGCAGAATAGTGAGTGTTTCAATCACAGTATGGCTAAGAGCAGTCACTGTGCTGAGCAGAATAGTGAGTGTTCCCATCACAGTGTGACTGAAACAGTCACTGTGTTGAGCAGAATAGTGAATGTTCCCGCCACAGTGTGACTGAGACCAGTCACTGTGCTGAGCAGAATAGTGAGTGTTCCCATCACAGTTTGACTGCGAGAGCATTCACTGTGCAGAGCAGAATAGTGAGTGTTCACATCACAGTGTAACTGAGAGCTGTCACTGTGTTGAGCAGAATAGTGAGTGTTCCCATCACAGTGTGACTGAGAGCTGTCATTGTGCAGAGCAGAATAGTGAGTGTTCCCATCACAGTGTGACTGAGAGCAGTCACTTGGCTGAGCAGAATAGTGAGTGTTTCCTTTACAGTGTGACTGTGACTGCAGTCACTGTGCTGAGCAGGATAGTGAGTGTTCCAATCACAGTATGGCTAAGAGCAGTCACTGTGCTGAGCAGAATAGTGAGTGTTCCCATCACAGTGTGACTGAGAGCTGTCAGTGTGCTGAGCAGAATAGTGAGTGTTCACATCACTGTGTGACCGAGAGCAGTCACAGTGCTGAGCAGAATAGTGAGTGTTCCCATCACAGTGTGACTGAGAGCAGTCACTTGGCTGAGCAGAATAGTGAGTGTTCCCATCACAGTGTGACTGCGAGAGCATTCACTTTGCTGAGCACAAGAGTGAATGTTCCCGCCACAGTGTGACTGAGACCAGTCACTGTGCTGAGCAGAATAGTGAGTGTTCCCATCACAGTTTGACTGCGAGAGCATTCACTGTGCAGAGCAGAATAGTGAGTGTTCACATCACAGTGTAACTGAGAGCTGTCACTGTGTTGAGCAGAATAGTGAGTGTTCCCATCACAGTGTGACTGAGAGCTGTCATTGTGCAGAGCAGAATAGTGAAAGTTCCCGCCACAGTGTGACTGAGAGCATTCACTGTGTAGAGCAGAATAGTGAGTGTTCCCATCACAGTGTGACTGAGAGCTGTCACTGTGCTGAGCAGAATAGTGAGTGTTCCCATCACAGTGTGACTGCGAGAGCAGTCACTGTGCAGAGCAGAATAGTGAGTGTTTCTTTTACAGTGTGACTGTGAGAGCAGTCACTGTGCTGAGCAGAATAGTGAGTGTTCCAATCACAGTATGGCTAAGAGCAGTCACTGTGCTGAGCAGAATAGTGAGTGTTCCCATCACAGTGTGACTGAAACAGACACTGTGCTGAGCAGAATAGTGAATGTTCCCGCCACAGTGTGACTAAGAGCAGTCACTGTGCTGAGCAGAATAGTGAGTGTTCCCGTCACAGTGTAACTGAGAGCTGTCACTGTGCTGAGCAGAATAGTGAGTGTTCCCATCACAGTGTGACTGTGAGAGCAGTCACTGTGCTGAGCAGAATAGTAAGTGTTTTCATCACAGTGTGACTGAGAGCTGTCAATGTGCTGAGCAGAATAGTGGGTGTTCCCTTCACAGTGTGACTTAGAGCTCTCATTTTGCTGAGCAGAATAGTGAGTGTTCCCATCACAGTGCGACTGTGAGAGCAGTCACTGTGCAGAGCAGAATAGTGAGTGTTCCCATCACAGTGTGACTGCGAGAGCATTCACTTTGCTGAGCACAAGAGTGAGTGTTCCCATCACAGTGTGACTGTGAGAGCAGTCACTGTGCTGAGCAGAATAATGAGTGTTCCCATCACAATGTGACTGTGAGAGCATAAACTGTGCTGAGCAGAATAGTGAGTGTTCCCATCACAGTGTGACTGCGAGAGCATTCACTGTGCAGAGCAGAATAGTGAGTGTTTCTTTTACAGTGTGACTGTGAGAGCAGTCACTGTGCTGAGCAGAATAGTGAGTGTTCCCGCCACAGTGTGACTGAGAGCAGTCACTTGGCTGAGCAGAATAGTGAGTGTTTCCTTTACAGTGTGACTGTGACTGCAGTCACTGTGCTGAGCAGAATAGTGAGTGTTTCAATCACAGTATGGCTAAGAGCAGTCACTGTGCTGAGCAGAATAGTGAGTGTTCCCATCACAGTGTGACTGAAACAGTCACTGTGTTGAGCAGAATAGTGAATGTTCCCGCCACAGTGTGACTGAGACCAGTCACTGTGCTGAGCAGAATAGTGAGTGTTCCCATCACAGTTTGACTGCGAGAGCATTCACTGTGCAGAGCAGAATAGTGAGTGTTCACATCACAGTGTAACTGAGAGCTGTCACTGTGTTGAGCAGAATAGTGAGTGTTCCCATCACAGTGTGACTGAGAGCTGTCATTGTGCAGAGCAGAATAGTGAGTGTTCCCATCACAGTGTGACTGAGAGCAGTCACTTGGCTGAGCAGAATAGTGAGTGTTTCCTTTACAGTGTGACTGTGACTGCAGTCACTGTGCTGAGCAGGATAGTGAGTGTTCCAATCACAGTATGGCTAAGAGCAGTCACTGTGCTGAGCAGAATAGTGAGTGTTCCCATCACAGTGTGACTGAGAGCTGTCAGTGTGCTGAGCAGAATAGTGAGTGTTCACATCACTGTGTGACCGAGAGCAGTCACAGTGCTGAGCAGAATAGTGAGTGTTCCCATCACAGTGTGACTGAGAGCAGTCACTTGGCTGAGCAGAATAGTGAGTGTTCCCATCACAGTGTGACTGCGAGAGCATTCACTTTGCTGAGCACAAGAGTGAGTGTTCCCATCACAGTGTGACTGTGAGAGCAGTCACTGTGCTGAGCAGAATAATGAGTGTTCCCATCACAATGTGACTGTGAGAGCATAAACTGTGCTGAGCAGAATAGTGAGTGTTCCCATCACAGTGTGACTACGAGAGCATTCACTGTGCAGAGCAGAATAGTGAGTGTTCACATCACAGTGTAACTGAGAGCTGTCACTGTGTTGAGCAGAATAGTGAGTGTTCCCATCACAGTTTGACTGCGAGAGCATTCACTGTGCAGAGCAGAATAGTGAGTGTTCACATCACAGTGTAACTGAGAGCTGTCACTGTGTTGAGCAGAATAGTGAGTGTTCCCATCACAGTGTGACTGAGAGCTGTCATTGTGCAGAGCAGAATAGTGAAAGTTCCCGCCACAGTGTGACTGAGAGCATTCACTGTGTAGAGCAGAATAGTGAGTGTTCCCATCACAGTGTGACTGAGAGCTGTCACTGTGCTGAGCAGAATAGTGAGTGTTCCCATCACAGTGTTACTGCGAGAGCAGTCACTGTGCAAAGCAGAATAGTGAGTGTTTCTTTTACAGTGTGACTGTGAGAGCAGTCACTGTGCTGAGCAGAATAGTGAATGTTCCCGCCACAGTGTGACTGAGAGCAGTCACTGTGCTGAGCAGAATAGTGAGTGTTCCCATCACAGTGTGACTGAGAGCTGTCAGTGTGCTGAGCAGAATAGTGAGTGTTCACATCACTGTGTGACCGAGAGCAGTCACAGTGCTGAGCAGAATAGTGAGTGTTCCCGCCACAGTGTGACTGAGAGCAGTCACTTGGCTGAGCAGAATAGTGAGTGTTTCCTTTACAGTGTGACTGTGACTGCAGTCACTGTGCTGAGCAGAATAGTGAGTGTTCCAATCACAGTATGGCTAAGAGCAGTCACTGTGCTGAGCAGAATAGCGAGTGTTACCATCACAGTGTGACTGAAACAGTCACTGTGCTGAGCAGAATAGTGAATGTTCCCGCCACAGTGTGACTGAGACCAGTCACTGTGCTGAGCAGAATAGTGAGTGTTCCCATCACAGTTTGACTGCGAGAGCATTCACTGTGCAGAGCAGAATAGTGAGTGTTCACATCACAGTGTAACTGAGAGCTGTCACTGTGTTGAGCAGAATAGTAAGTGTTCCCATCACAGTGTGACTGAGAGCTGTCATTGTGCAGAGCAGAATAGTGAAAGTTCCCGCCACAGTGTGACTGAGAGCATTCACTGTGTAGAGCAGAATAGTGAGTGTTCCCATCACAGTGTGACTGAGAGCTGTCACTGTGCTGAGCAGAATAGTGAGTGTTCCCATCACAGTGTGACTGCGAGAGCAGTCACTGTGCAGAGCAGAATAGTGAGTGTTTCTTTTACAGTGTGACTGTGAGAGCAGTCACTGTGCTGAGCAGAATAGTGAGTGTTCCCGCCACAGTGTGACTGAGAGCAGTCACTGTGCTGAGCAGAATAGTGAGTGTTCCCATCACAGTGTGACTGTGAGAGCAGTCACTGTGCTGAGCAGAATAGTGAGTGTTCCAATCACAGTATGGCTAAGAGCAGTCACTGTGCTGAGCAGAATAGTGAGTGTTCCCATCACAGTGTGACTGAAACAGTCACTGTGCTGAGCAGAATAGTGAATGTTCCCGCCACAGTGTGACTAAGAGCAGTCACTGTGCTGAGCAGAATAGTGAGTGTTCCCGTCACAGTGTAACTGAGAGCTGTCACTGTGCTGAGCAGAATAGTGAGTGTTCCCATCACAGTGTGACTGTGAGAGCAGTCACTGTGCTGAGCAGAATAGTAAGTGTTT
This sequence comes from Crossaster papposus, assembly GCA_037893245.1. Lineage (NCBI taxonomy): Eukaryota > Metazoa > Echinodermata > Asteroidea > Velatida > Solasteridae > Crossaster > Crossaster papposus. The sequence continues at coordinate 3,474,715 of JBAIAA010000630.1, forward strand.
TAATCACAGTGTGACTGAGAGCTGTCAATGTGCTGAGCAGAATAGTGGGTGTTCCCTTCACAGTGTGACTTAGAGCTCTCATTTTGCTGAGCAGAATAGTGAGTGTTCCCATCACAGTGCGACTGTGAGAGCAGTCACTGTGCAGAGCAGAATAGTGAGTGTTCCCATCACAGTGTGACTGCGAGAGCATTCACTTTGCTGAGCACAAGAGTGAGTGTTCCCATCACAGTGTGACTGTGAGAGCAGTCACTGTGCTGAGCAGAATAATGAGTGTTCCCATCACAATGTGACTGTGAGAGCAGTCACTGTGCAGAGCAGAATAGTGAGTGTTCCCATCACAGTGTGACTGCGAGAGCATAAACTGTGCTGAGCAGAATAGTGAGTGTTCCCATCACAGTGTGACTGCGAGAGCATTCACTGTGCAGAGCAGAATAGTGAGTGTTTCTTTTACAGTGTGACTGTGAGAGCAGTCACTGTGCTGAGCAGAATAGTGAGTGTTCCCGCCACAGTGTGACTGAGAGCAGTCACTTGGCTGAGCAGAATAGTGAGTGTTTCCTTTACAGTGTGACTGTGACTGCAGTCACTGTGCTGAGCAGAATAGTGAGTGTTCCAATCACAGTATGGCTAAGAGCAGTCACTGTGCTGAGCAGAATAGTGAGTGTTCCCATCACAGTGTGACTGAAACAGTCACTGTGCTGAGCAGAATAGTGAATGTTCCCGCCACAGTGTGACTGAGACCAGTCACTGTGCTGAGCAGAATAGTGAGTGTTCCCATCACAGTTTGACTGCGAGAGCATTCACTGTGCAGAGCAGAATAGTGAGTGTTCACATCACAGTGTAACTGAGAGCTGTCACTGTGTTGAGCAGAATAGTGAGTGTTCCCATCACAGTGTGACTGAGAGCTGTCATTGTGCAGAGCAGAATAGTGAAAGTTCCCGCCACAGTGTGACTGAGAGCATTCACTGTGTAGAGCAGAATAGTGAGTGTTCCCATCACAGTGTGACTGAGAGCTGTCACTGTGCTGAGCAGAATAGTGAGTGTTCCCATCACAGTGTGACTGCGAGAGCAGTCACTGTGCAGAGCAGAATAGTGAGTGTTTCTTTTACAGTGTGACTGTGAGAGCAGTCACTGTGCTGAGCAGAACAGTGAGTGTTCCCGCCACAGTGTGACTGAGAGCAGTCACTGTGCTGAGCAGAATAGTGAGTGTTCCCATCACAGTGTGACTGTGAGAGCAGTCACTGTGCTGAGCAGAATAGTGAGTGTTCCAATCACAGTATGGCTAAGAGCAGTCACTGTGCTGAGCAGAATAGTGAGTGTTCCCATCACAGTGTGACTGAAACAGTCACTGTGCTGAGCAGAATAGTGAATGTTCCCGCCACAGTGTGACTAAGAGCAGTCACTGTGCTGAGCAGAATAGTGAGTGTTCCCGTCACAGTGTAACTGAGAGCTGTCACTGTGCTGAGCAGAATAGTGAGTGTTTTCATCACAGTGTGACTGAGAGCTGTCAATGTGCTGAGCAGAATAGTGGGTGTTCCCTTCACAGTGTGACTTAGAGCTCTCATTTTGCTGAGCAGAATAGTGAGTGTTCCCATCACAGTGCGACTGTGAGAGCAGTCACTGTGCAGAGCAGAATAGTGAGTGTTCCCATCACAGTGTGACTGCGAGAGCATTCACTTTGCTGAGCACAAGAGTGAGTGTTCCCATCACAGTGTGACTGTGAGAGCAGTCACTGTGCTGAGCAGAATAATGAGTGTTCCCATCACAATGTGACTGTGAGAGCAGTCACTGTGCAGAGCAGAATAGTGAGTGTTCCCATCACAGTGTGACTGCGAGAGCATAAACTGTGCTGAGCAGAATAGTGAGTGTTCCCATCACAGTGTGACTGCGAGAGCATTCACTGTGCAGAGCAGAATAGTGAGTGTTTCTTTTACAGTGTGACTGTGAGAGCAGTCACTGTGCTGAGCAGAATAGTGAGTGTTCCCGCCACAGTGTGACTGAGAGCAGTCACTTGGCTGAGCAGAATAGTGAGTGTTTCCTTTACAGTGTGACTGTGACTGCAGTCACTGTGCTGAGCAGAATAGTGAGTGTTCCAATCACAGTATGGCTAAGAGCAGTCACTGTGCTGAGCAGAATAGCGAGTGTTCCCATCACAGTGTGACTGAAACAGTCACTGTGCTGAGCAGAATAGTGAATGTTCCCGCCACAGTGTGACTGAGACCAGTCACTGTGCTGAGCAGAATAGTGAGTGTTCCCATCACAGTTTGACTGCGAGAGCATTCACTGTGCATAGCAGAATAGTGAGTGTTCACATCACAGTGTAACTGAGAGCTGTCACTGTGTTGAGCAGAATAGTGAGTGTTCCCATCACAGTGTGACTGAGAGCTGTCATTGTGCAGAGCAGAATAGTGAAAGTTCCCGCCACAGTGTGACTGAGAGCATTCACTGTGTAGAGCAGAATAGTGAGTGTTCCCATCACAGTGTGACTGAGAGCTGTCACTGTGCTGAGCAGAATAGTGAGTGTTCCCATCACAGTGTGACTGCGAGAGCAGTCACTGTGCAGAGCAGAATAGTGAGTGTTTCTTTTACAGTGTGACTGTGAGAGCAGTCACTGTGCTGAGCAGAATAGTGAGTGTTCCCGCCACAGTGTGACTGAGAGCAGTCACTGTGCTGAGCAGAATAGTGAGTGTTCCCATCACAGTGTGACTGTGAGAGCAGTCACTGTGCTGAGCAGAATAGTGAGTGTTCCAATCACAGTATGGCTAAGAGCAGTCACTGTGCTGAGCAGAATAGTGAGTGTTCCCATCACAGTGTGACTGAAACAGTCACTGTGCTGAGCAGAATAGTGAATGTTCCCGCCACAGTGTGACTAAGAGCAGTCACTGTGCTGAGCAGAATAGTGAGTGTTCCCGTCACAGTGTAACTGAGAGCTGTCACTGTGCTGAGCAGAATAGTGAGTGTTCCCATCACAGTGTGACTGTGAGAGCAGTCACTGTGCTGAGCAGAATAGTAAGTGTTTTCATCACAGTGTGACTGAGAGCTGTCAATGTGCTGAGCAGAATAGTGGGTGTTCCCTTCACAGTGTGACTTAGAGCTCTCATTTTGCTGAGCAGAATAGTGAGTGTTCCCATCACAGTGCGACTGTGAGAGCAGTAACTGTGCAGAGCAGAATAGTGAGTGTTCCCATCACAGTGTGACTGCGAGAGCATTCACTTTGCTGAGCACAAGAGTGAGTGTTCCCATCACAGTGTGACTGTGAGAGCAGTCACTGTGCTGAGCAGAATAATGAGTGTTCCCATCACAATGTGACTGTGAGAGCATAAACTGTGCAGAGCAGAATAGTGAGTGTTCCCATCACAGTGTGACTGCGAGAGCATTCACTGTGCAGAGCAGAATAGTGAGTGTTTCTTTTACAGTGTGACTGTGAGAGCAGTCACTGTGCTGAGCAGAATAGTGAGTGTTCCCGCCACAGTGTGACTGAGAGCAGTCACTTGGCTGAGCAGAATAGTGAGTGTTCCCATCACAGTGTGACTGCGAGAGCATACACTGTGCAGAGCAGAATAGTGAGTGTTCCCATCACAGTGTGACTGAGATCTCTCACTGTGCTGAGCAGAATAGTGAGTGTTCACATCACTGTGTGACTGAGAGCAGTCACTGTGCTGAGCAGAATAGTGAGTGTTCCCATCACAATGTGACTGAGAGCAGTCACTGTGCAGAGCAGAATATTAAGTGTTTCCATCACAGTGTGACTGTGAGAGCAGTCACTGTGCTGAGCAGAATAGTGAATGTTCCCGCCACAGTGTGACTGAGAGCAGTCACTGTGCTGAGCAGAATAGTGAGTGTTCCCATCACAGTGTGACTGCGAGAGCATACACTGTGCAGAGCAGAATAGTGAGTGTTCCCATCACAGTGTGACTGAGAGCTGTCAGTGTGCTGAGCAGAATAGTGAGTGTTCACATCACTGTGTGACCGAGAGCAGTCACAGTGCTGAGCAGAATAGTGAGTGTTCCCATCACAGTGTGACTGAGAGCAGTCACTTGGCTGAGCAGAATAGTGAGTGTTTCCTTTACAGTGTGACTGTGACTGCAGTCACTGTGCTGAGCAGAATAGTGAGTGTTCCAATCACAGTATGGCTAAGAGCAGTCACTGTGCTGAGCAGAATAGTGAGTGTTCCCATCACAGTGTGACTGAGAGCTGTCAGTGTGCTGAGCAGAATAGTGAGTGTTCACATCACTGTGTGACCGAGAGCAGTCACAGTGCTGAGCAGAATAGTGAGTGTTCCCATCACAGTGTGACTGAGAGCAGTCACTTGGCTGAGCAGAATAGTGAGTGTTCCCATCACAGTGTGACTGCGAGAGCATTCACTTTGCTGAGCACAAGAGTGAGTGTTCCCATCGCAGTGTGACTGTGAGAGCAGTCACTGTGCTGAGCAGAATAATGAGTGTTCCCATCACAATGTGACTGTGAGAGCATAAACTGTGCTGAGCAGAATAGTGAGTGTTCCCATCACAGTGTGACTGCGAGAGCATTCACTGTGCAGAGCAGAATAGTGAGTGTTTCTTTTACAGTGTGACTGTGAGAGCAGTCACTGTGCTGAGCAGAATAGTGAGTGTTCCCGCCACAGTGTGACTGAGAGCAGTCACTTGGCTGAGCAGAATAGTGAGTGTTTCCTTTACAGTGTGACTGTGACTGCAGTCACTGTGCTGAGCAGAATAGTGAGTGTTTCAATCACAGTATGGCTAAGAGCAGTCACTGTGCTGAGCAGAATAGTGAGTGTTCCCATCACAGTGTGACTGAGAGCAGTCACTGTGCAGAGCAGAATATTAAGTGTTTCCATCACAGTGTGACTGTGAGAGCAGTCACTGGTGCTGAGCAGAATAGTGAATGTTCCCGCCACAGTGTGACTGAGAGCAGTCACTGTGCTGAGCAGAATAGTGAGTGTTCCCATCACAGTGTGACTGCGAGAGCATACACTGTGCAGAGCAGAATAGTGAGTGTTCCCATCACAGTGTGACTGAGAGCTGTCAGTGTGCTGAGCAGAATAGTGAGTGTTCACATCACTGTGTGACCGAGAGCAGTCACAGTGCTGAGAAGAATAGTGAGTGTTCCCATCACAGTGTGACTGAGAGCAGTCACTTGGCTGAGCAGAATAGTGAGTGTTTCCTTTACAGTGTGACTGTGACTGCAGTCACTGTGCTGAGCAGAATAGTGAGTGTTCCAATTACAGTATGGCTAAGAGCAGTCACTGTGCTGAGCAGAATAGTGAGTGTTCCCATCACAGTGTGACTGAGAGCTGTCAGTGTGCTGAGCAGAATAGTGAGTGTTCACATCACTGTGTGACCGAGAGCAGTCACAGTGCTGAGCAGAATAGTGAGTGTTCCCATCACAGTGTGACTGAGAGCAGTCACTTGGCTGAGCAGAATAGTGAGTGTTCCCATCACAGTGTGACTGCGAGAGCATTCACTTTGCTGAGCACAAGAGTGAGTGTTCCCATCACAGTGTGACTGTGAGAGCAGTCACTGTGCTGAGCAGAATATTGAGTGTTCCCATCACAATGTGACTGTGAGAGCATAAACTGTGCTGAGCAGAATAGTGAGTGTTCCCATCACAGTGTGACTGCGAGAGCATTCACTGTGCAGAGCAGAATAGTGAGTGTTTCTTTTACAGTGTGACTGTGAGAGCAGTCTCTGTGCTGAGCAGAATAGTGAGTGTTCCCGCCACAGTGTGACTGAGAGCAGTCACTTGGCTGAGCAGAATAGTGAGTGTTTCCTTTACAGTGTGACTGTGACTGCAGTCACTGTGCTGAGCAGAATAGTGAGTGTTTCAATCACAGTATGGCTAAGAGCAGTCACTGTGCTGAGCAGAATAGTGAGTGTTCCCATCACAGTGTGACTGAAACAGTCACTGTGCTGAGCAGAATAGTGAATGTTCCCGCCACAGTGTGACTGAGACCAGTCACTGTGCTGAGCAGAATAGTGAGTGTTCCCATCACAGTTTGACTGCGAGAGCATTCACTGTGCAGAGCAGAATAGTGAGTGTTCACATCACAGTGTAACTGAGAGCTGTCACTGTGTTGAGCAGAATAGTGAGTGTTCCCATCACAGTGTGACTGAGAGCTGTCATTGTGCAGAGCAGAATAGTGAAAGTTCCCGCCACAGTGTGACTGAGAGCATTCACTGTGTAGAGCAGAATAGTGAGTGTTCCCATCACAGTGTGACTGAGAGCTGTCACTGTGCTGAGCAGAATAGTGAGTGTTCCCATCACAGTGTGACTGCGAGAGCAGTCACTGTGCAGAGCAGAATAGTGAGTGTTTCTTTTACAGTGTGACTGTGAGAGCAGTCACTGTGCTGAGCAGAATAGTGAGTGTTCCCGCCACAGTGTGACTGAGAGCAGTCACTGTGCTGAGCAGAATAGTGAGTGTTCCCATCACAGTGTGACTGTGAGAGCAGTCACTGTGCTGAGCAGAATAGTGAGTGTTCCAATCACAGTATGGCTAAGAGCAGTCACTGTGCTGAGCAGAATAGTGAGTGTTCCCATCACAGTGTGACTGAAACAGTCACTGTGCTGAGCAGAATAGTGAATGTTCCCGCCACAGTGTGACTAAGAGCAGTCACTGTGCTGAGCAGAATAGTGAGTGTTCCCGTCACAGTGTAACTGAGAGCTGTCACTGTGCTGAGCAGAATAGTGAGTGTTCCCATCACAGTGTGACTGTGAGAGCAGTCACTGTGCTGAGCAGAATAGTAAGTGTTTTTATCACAGTGTGACTGAGAGCTGTCAATGTGCTGAGCAGAATAGTGGGTGTTCCCTTCACAGTGTGACTTAGAGCTCTCATTTTGCTGAGCAGAATAGTGAGTGTTCCCATCACAGTGCGACTGTGAGAGCAGTCACTGTGCAGAGCAGAATAGTGAGTGTTCCCATCACAGTGTGACTGCGAGAGCATTCACTTTGCTGAGCACAAGAGTGAGTGTTCCCATCACAGTGTGACTGTGAGAGCAGTCACTGTGCTGAGCACAATAATGAGTGTTCCCATCACAATGTGACTGTGAGAGCAGTCACTGTGCAGAGCAGAATAGTGAGTGTTCCCATCACAGTGTGACTGCGAGAGCATAAACTGTGCTGAGCAGAATAGTGAGTGTTCCCATCACAGTGTGACTGCGAGAGCATTCACTGTGCAGAGCAGAATAGTGAGTGTTTCTTTTACAGTGTGACTGTGAGAGCAGTCACTGTGCTGAGCAGAATAGTGAGTGTTCCCGCCACAGTGTGACTGAGAGCAGTCACTTGGCTGAGCAGAATAGTGAGTGTTTCCTTTACAGTGTGACTGTGACTGCAGTCACTGTGCTGAGCAGAATAGTGAGTGTTTCAATCACAGTATGGCTAAGAGCAGTCACTGTGCTGAGCAGAATAGTGAGTGTTCCCATCACAGTGTGACTGAAACAGTCACTGTGCTGAGCAGAATAGTGAATGTTCCCGCCACAGTGTGACTAAGAGCAGTCACTGTGCTGAGCAGAATAGTGAGTGTTCCCGTCACAGTGTAACTGAGAGCTGTCACTGTGCTGAGCAGAATAGTGAGTGTTCCCATCACAGTGTGACTGTGAGAGCAGTCACTGTGCTGAGCAGAATAGTAAGTGTTTTCATCACAGTGTGACTGAGAGCTGTCAATGTGCTGAGCAGAATAGTGGGTGTTCCCTTCACAGTGTGACTTACAGCTCTCATTTTGCTGAGCAGAATAGTGAGTGTTCCCATCACAGTGCGACTGTGAGAGCAGTCACTGTGCAGAGCAGAATAGTGAGTGTTCCCATCACAGTGTGACTGCGAGAGCATTCACTTTGCTGAGCACAAGAGTGAGTGTTCCCATCACAGTGTGACTGTGAGAGCAGTCACTGTGCTGAGCACAATAATGAGTGTTCCCATCACAATGTGACTGTGAGAGCAGTCACTGTGCAGAGCAGAATAGTGAGTGTTCCCATCACAGTGTGACTGCGAGAGCATAAACTGTGCTGAGCAGAATAGTGAGTGTTCCCATCACAGTGTGACTGCGAGAGCATTCACTGTGCAGAGCAGAATAGTGAGTGTTTCTTTTACAGTGTGACTGTGAGAGCAGTCACTGTGCTGAGCAGAATAGTGAGTGTTCCCGCCACAGTGTGACTGAGAGCAGTCACTTGGCTGAGCAGAATAGTGAGTGTTTCCTTTACAGTGTGACTGTGACTGCAGTCACTGTGCTGAGCAGAATAGTGAGTGTTTCAATCACAGTATGGCTAAGAGCAGTCACTGTGCTGAGCAGAATAGTGAGTGTTCCCATCACAGTGTGACTGAAACAGTCACTGTGCTGAGCAGAATAGTGAATGTTCCCGCCACAGTGTGACTGAGACCAGTCACTGTGCTGAGCAGAATAGTGAGTGTTCCCATCACAGTTTGACTGCGAGAGCATTCACTGTGCAGAGCAGAATAGTGAGTGTTCACATCACAGTGTAACTGAGAGCTGTCACTGTGTTGAGCAGAATAGTGAGTGTTCCCATCACAGTGTGACTGAGAGCTGTCATTGTGCAGAGCAGAATAGTGAAAGTTCCCGCCACAGTGTGACTGAGAGCATTCACTGTGTAGAGAAGAATAGTGAGTGTTCCCATCACAGTGTGACTGAGAGCTGTCACTGTGCTGAGCAGAATAGTGAGTGTTCCCATCACAGTGTGACTGCGAGAGCAGTCACTGTGCAGAGCAGAATAGTGAGTGTTTCTTTTACAGTGTGACTGTGAGAGCAGTCACTGTGCTGAGCAGAATAATGAGTGTTACCGCCACAGTGTGACTGAGAGCAGTCACTGTGCTGAGCAGAATAGTGAGTGTTCCCATCACAGTGTGACTGTGAGAGCAGTCACTGTGCTGAGCAGAATAGTGAGTGTTCCAATCACAGTATGGCTAAGAGCAGTCACTGTGCTGAGCAGAATAGTGAGTGTTCCCATCACAGTGTGACTGAAACAGTCACTGTGCTGAGCAGAATAGTGAATGTTCCCGCCACAGTGTGACTAAGAGCAGTCACTGTGCTGAGCAGAATAGTGAGTGTTCCCGTCACAGTGTAACTGAGAGCTGTCACTGTGCTGAGCAGAATAGTGAGTGTTCCCATCACAGTGTGACTGTGAGAGCAGTCACTGTGCTGAGCAGAATAGTAAGTGTTTTCATCACAGTGTGACTGAGAGCTGTCAATGTGCTGAGCAGAATAGTGGGTGTTCCCTTCACAGTGTGACTTAGAGCTCTCATTTTGCTGAGCAGAATAGTGAGTGTTCCCATCACAGTGCGACTGTGAGAGCAGTCACTGTGCAGAGCAGAATAGTGAGTGTTCCCATCACAGTGTGACTGCGAGAGCATTCACTTTGCTGAGCACAAGAGTGAGTGTTCCCATCACAGTGTGACTGTGAGAGCAGTCACTGTGCCGAGCAGAATAATGAGTGTTCCCATCACAATGTGACTGTGAGAGCAGTCACTGTGCAGAGCAGAATAGTGAGTGTTTCCATCACAGTGTGACTGCGAGAGCATAAACTGTGCTGAGCAGAATAGTGAGTGTTCCCATCACAGTGTGACTGCGAGAGCATTCACTGTGCAGAGCAGAATAGTGAGTGTTTCTTTTACAGTGTGACTGTGAGAGCAGTCACTGTGCTGAGCAGAATAGTGAGTGTTCCCGCCACAGTGTGACTGAGAGCAGTCACTTGGCTGAGCAGAATAGTGAGTGTTTCCTTTACAGTGTGACTGTGACTGCAGTCACTGTGCTGAGCAGAATAGTGAGTTTTCCAATCACAGTATGGCTAAGAGCAGTCACTGTGCTGAGCAGAATAGCGAGTGTTCCCATCACAGTGTGACTGAAACAGTCACTGTGCTGAGCAGAATAGTGAATGTTCCCGCCACAGTGTGACTGAGACCAGTCACTGTGCTGAGCAGAATAGTGAGTGTTCCCATCACAGTTTGACTGCGAGAGCATTCACTGTGCAGAGCAGAATAGTGAGTGTTCACATCACAGTGTAACTGAGAGCTGTCACTGTGTTGAGCAGAATAGTGAGTGTTCCCATCACAGTGTGACTGAGAGCTGTCATTGTGCAGAGCAGAATAGTGAGTGTTCCCATCACAGTGTGACTGAGAGCAGTCACTTGGCTGAGCAGAATAGTGAGTGTTTCCTTTACAGTGTGACTGTGACTGCAGTCACTGTGCTGAGCAGGATAGTGAGTGTTCCAATCACAGTATGGCTAAGAGCAGTCACTGTGCTGAGCAGAATAGTGAGTGTTCCCATCACAGTGTGACTGAGAGCTGTCAGTGTGCTGAGCAGAATAGTGAGTGTTCACATCACTGTGTGACCGAGAGCAGTCACAGTGCTGAGCAGAATAGTGAGTGTTCCCATCACAGTGTGACTGAGAGCAGTCACTTGGCTGAGCAGAATAGTGAGTGTTCCCATCACAGTGTGACTGCGAGAGCATTCACTTTGCTGAGCACAAGAGTGAGTGTTCCCATCACAGTGTGACTGTGAGAGCAGTCACTGTGCTGAGCAGAATAATGAGTGTTCCCATCACAATGTGACTGTGAGAGCATAAACTGTGCTGAGCAGAATAGTGAGTGTTCCCATCACAGTGTGACTACGAGAGCATTCACTGTGCAGAGCAGAATAGTGAGTGTTCACATCACAGTGTAACTGAGAGCTGTCACTGTGTTGAGCAGAATAGTGAGTGTTCCCATCACAGTTTGACTGCGAGAGCATTCACTGTGCAGAGCAGAATAGTGAGTGTTCACATCACAGTGTAACTGAGAGCTGTCACTGTGTTGAGCAGAATAGTGAGTGTTCCCATCACAGTGTGACTGAGAGCTGTCATTGTGCAGAGCAGAATAGTGAAAGTTCCCGCCACAGTGTGACTGAGAGCATTCACTGTGTAGAGCAGAATAGTGAGTGTTCCCATCACAGTGTGACTGAGAGCTGTCACTGTGCTGAGCAGAATAGTGAGTGTTCCCATCACAGTGTTACTGCGAGAGCAGTCACTGTGCAAAGCAGAATAGTGAGTGTTTCTTTTACAGTGTGACTGTGAGAGCAGTCACTGTGCTGAGCAGAATAGTGAGTGTTCCCGCCACAGTGTGACTGAGAGCAGTCACTGTGCTGAGCAGAATAGTGAGTGTTCCCATCACAGTGTGACTGTGAGAGCAGTCACTGTGCTGAGCAGAATAGTGAGTGTTCCAATCACAGTATGGCTAAGAGCAGTCACTGTGCTGAGCAGAATAGTAAGTGTTCCCATCACAGTGTGACTGAAAATGTCACTGTGCTGAGCAGAATAGTGAATGTTCCCGCCACAGTGTGACTAAGAGCAGACACTGTGCTGAGCAGAATAGTGAGTGTTCCCGTCACAGTGTAACTGAGAGCTGTCACTGTGCTGAGCAGAATAGTGAGTGTTCCCATCACAGTGTGACTGTGAGAGCAGTCACTGTGCTGAGCAGAATAGTAAGTGTTTTCATCACAGTGTGACTGAGAGCTGTCAATGTGCTGAGCAGAATAGTGGGTGTTCCCATCACAGTGTGACTGTGAGAGCAGTCACTGTGCTGAGCAGAATAGTAAGTGTTTTCATCACAGTGTGACTGAGAGCTGTCAATGTGCTGAGCAGAATAGTGAGTGTTCCCATCACAGTGCGACTGTGAGAGCAGTCACTGTGCAGAGCAGAATAGTGAGTGTTCCCATCACAGTGTGACTGCGAGAGCAGTCACTGTGCTGAGCAGAATAATGAGTGTTCCCATCACAATGTGACTGTGAGAGCATAAACTGTGCTGAGCAGAATAGTGAGTGTTTCCCGTCACAGTGTGACTGAGAGCTCTCACTGTGCTGAGCAGAATAGTGAGTGTTCACATCACTGTGTGACTGAGAGCAGTCACTGTGCTGAGCAGAATAGTGAGTGTTCCCATCACAATGTGACTGAGAGCAGTCACTGTGCAGAGCAGAATATTAAGTGTTTCCATCACAGTGTGACTGTGAGAGCAGTCACTGTGCTGAGCAGAATAGTGAATGTTCCCGCCACAGTGTGACTGAGAGCAGTCACTGTGCTGAGCAGAATAGTGAGTGTTCCCATCACAGTGTGACTGCGAGAGCATACACTGTGCAGAGCAGAATAGTGAGTGTTCCCATCACAGTGTGACTGAGAGCTGTCAGTGTGCTGAGCAGAATAGTGAGTGTTCACATCACTGTGTGACCGAGAGCAGTCACAGTGCTGAGCAGAATAGTGAGTGTTCCGGCCACAGTGTGACTGAGAGCAGTCACTTGGCTGAGCAGAATAGTGAGTGTTTCCTTTACAGTGTGACTGTGACTGCAGTCACTGTGCTGAGCAGAATAGTGAGTGTTCCAATCACAGTATGGCTAAGAGCAGTCACTGTGCTGAGCAGAATAGTGAGTGTTCCCATCACAGTGTGACTGAAACAGTCACTGTGCTGAGCAGAATAGTGAATGTTCCCGCCACAGTGTGACTGAGACCAGTCACTGTGCTGAGCAGAATAGTGAGTGTTCCCATCACAGTTTGACTGCGAGAGCATTCACTGTGCAGAGCAGAATAGTGAGTGTTCACATCACAGTGTAACTGAGAGCTGTCACTGTGTTGAGCAGAATAGTGAGTGTTCCCATCACAGTGTGACTGAGAGCTGTCATTGTGCAGAGCAGAATAGTGAAAGTTCCCGCCACAGTGTGACTGAGAGCATTCACTGTGTAGAGCAGAATAGTGAGTGTTCCCATCACAGTGTGACTGAGAGCTGTCACTGTGCTGAGCAGAATAGTGAGTGTTCCCATCACAGTGTGACTGCGAGAGCAGTCACTGTGCAGAGCAGAATAGTGAGTGTTTCTTTTACAGTGTGACTGTGAGAGCAGTCACTGTGCTGAGCAGAATAGTGAGTGTTCCCGCCACAGTGTGACTGAGAGCAGTCACTGTGCTGAGCAGAATAGTGAGTGTTCCCATCACAGTGTGACTGTGAGAGCAGTCACTGTGCTGAGCAGAATAGTGAGTGTTCCAATCACAGTATGGCTAAGAGCAGTCACTGTGCTGAGCAGAATAGTGAGTGTTCCCATCACAGTGTGACTGAAACAGTCACTGTGCTGAGCAGAATAGTGAATGTTCCCGCCACAGTGTGACTAAGAGCAGTCACTGTGCTGAGCAGAATAGTGAGTGTTCCCGTCACAGTGTAACTGAGAGCTGTCACTGTGCTGAGCAGAATAGTGAGTGTTCCCATCACAGTGTGACTGTGAGAGCAGTCACTGTGCTGAGCAGAATAGTAAGTGTTTTCATCACAGTGTGACTGAGAGCTGTCAATGTGCTGAGCAGAATAGTGGGTGTTCCCTTCACAGTGTGACTTAGAGCTCTCATTTTGCTGAGCAGAATAGTGAGTGTTCCCATCACAGTGCGACTGTGAGAGCAGTCACTGTGCAGAGCAGAATAGTGAGTGTTCCCATCACAGTGTGACTGCGAGAGCATTCACTTTGCTGAGCACAAGAGTGAGTGTTCCCATCACAGTGTGACTGTGAGAGCAGTCACTGTGCTGAGCACAATAATGAGTGTTCCCATCACAATGTGACTGTGAGAGCAGTCACTGTGCAGAGCAGAATAGTGAGTGTTCCCATCACAGTGTGACTGCGAGAACATAAACTGTGCTGAGCAGAATAGTGAGTGTTCCCATCACAGTGTGACTGCGAGAGCATTCACTGTGCAGAGCAGAATAGTGAGTGTTTCTTTTACAGTGTGACTGTGAGAGCAGTCACTGTGCTGAGCAGAATAGTGAGTGTTCCCGCCACAGTGTGACTGAGAGCAGTCACTTGGCTGAGCAGAATAGTGAGTGTTTCCTTTACAGTGTGATTGTGACTGCAGTCACTGTGCTGAGCAGAATAGTGAGTGTTTCAATCACAGTATGGCTAAGAGCAGTCACTGTGCTGAGCAGAATAGTGAGTGTTCCCATCACAGTGTGACTGAAACAGTCACTGTGCTGAGCAGAATAGTGAATGTTCCCGCCACAGTGTGACTGAGACCAGTCACTGTGCTGAGCAGAATAGTGAGTGTTCCCATCACAGTTTGACTGCGAGAGCATTCACTGTGCAGAGCAGAATAGTGAGTGTTCACATCACAGTGTAACTGAGAGCTGTCACTGTGTTGAGCAGAATAGTGAGTGTTCCCATCACAGTGTGACTGAGAGCTGTCATTGTGCAGAGCAGAATAGTGAAAGTTCCCGCCACAGTGTGACTGAGAGCATTCACTGTGTAGAGAAGAATAGTGAGTGTTCCCATCACAGTGTGACTGAGAGCTGTCACTGTGCTGAGCAGAATAGTGAGTGTTCCCATCACAGTGTGACTGCGAGAGCAGTCACTGTGCAGAGCAGAATAGTGAGTGTTTCTTTTACAGTGTGACTGTGAGAGCAGTCACTGTGCTGAGCAGAATAATGAGTGTTCCCGCCACAGTGTGACTGAGAGCAGTCACTGTGCTGAGCAGAATAGTGAGTGTTCCCATCACAGTGTGACTGTGAGAGCAGTCACTGTGCTGAGCAGAATAGTGAGTGTTCCAATCACAGTATGGCTAAGAGCAGTCACTGTGCTGAGCAGAATAGTGAGTGTTCCCATCACAGTGTGACTGAAACAGTCACTGTGCTGAGCAGAATAGTGAATGTTCCCGCCACAGTGTGACTAAGAGCAGTCACTGTGCTGAGCAGAATAGTGAGTGTTCCCGTCACAGTGTAACTGAGAGCTGTCACTGTGCTGAGCAGAATAGTGAGTGTTCCCATCACAGTGTGACTGTGAGAGCAGTCACTGTGCTGAGCAGAATAGTAAGTGTTTTCATCACAGTGTGACTGAGAGCTGTCAATGTGCTGAGCAGAATAGTGGGTGTTCCCTTCACAGTGTGACTTAGAGCTCTCATTTTGCTGAGCAGAATAGTGAGTGTTCCCATCACAGTGCGACTGTGAGAGCAGTCACTGTGCAGAGCAGAATAGTGAGTGTTCCCATCACAGTGTGACTGCGAGAGCATTCACTTTGCTGAGCACAAGAGTGAGTGTTCCCATCACAGTGTGACTGTGAGAGCAGTCACTGTGCTGAGCAGAATAATGAGTGTTCCCATCACAATGTGACTGTGAGAGCAGTCACTGTGCAGAGCAGAATAGTGAGTGTTCCCATCACAGTGTGACTGCGAGAGCATAAACTGTGCTGAGCAGAATAGTGAGTGTTCCCATCACAGTGTGACTGCGAGAGCATTCACTGTGCAGAGCAAATAGTGAGTGTTTCTTTTACAGTGTGACTGTGAGAGCAGTCACTGTGCTGAGCAGAATAGAGAGTGTTCCCGCCACAGTGTGACTGAGAGCAGTCACTTGGCTGAGCAGAATAGTGAGTGTTTCCTTTACAGTGTGACTGTGACTGCAGTCACTGTGCTGAGCAGAATAGTGAGTTTTCCAATCACAGTATGGCTAAGAGCAGTCACTGTGCTGAGCAGAATAGCGAGTGTTCCCATCACAGTGTGACTGAAACAGTCACTGTGCTGAGCAGAATAGTGAATGTTCCCGCCACAGTGTGACTGAGACCAGTCACTGTGCTGAGCAGAATAGTGAGTGTTCCCATCACAGTTTGACTGCGAGAGCATTCACTGTGCAGAGCAGAATAGTGAGTGTTCACATCACAGTGTAACTGAGAGCTGTCACTGTGTTGAGCA
The DNA here is from genome assembly GCA_037893245.1 of Crossaster papposus. Lineage (NCBI taxonomy): Eukaryota > Metazoa > Echinodermata > Asteroidea > Velatida > Solasteridae > Crossaster > Crossaster papposus. The sequence continues at coordinate 3,490,389 of JBAIAA010000630.1, forward strand.
GAATAGTGAGTGTTCCCATCACAGTGTGACTGAGAGCTGTCATTGTGCAGAGCAGAATAGTGAAAGTTCCCGCCACAGTGTGACTGAGAGCATTCACTGTGTAGAGCAGAATAGTGAGTGTTCCCATCACAGTGTGACTGAGAGCTGTCACTGTGCTGAGCAGAATAGTGAGTGTTCCCATCACAGTGTGACTGCGAGAGCAGTCACTGTGCAGAGCAGAATAGTGAGTGTTTCTTTTACAGTGTGACTGTGAGAGCAGTCACTGTGCTGAGCAGAATAGTGAGTGTTCCCGCCACAGTGTGACTGAGAGCAGTCACTGTGCTGAGCAGAATAGTGAGTGTTCCCATCAAAGTGTGACTGTGAGAGCAGTCACTGTGCTGAGCAGAATAGTGAGTGTTCCAATCACAGTATGGCTAAGAGCAGTCACTGTGCTGAGCAGAATAGTGAGTGTTCCCATCACAGTGTGACTGAAACAGTCACTGTGCTGAGCAGAATAGTGAATGTTCCCGCCACAGTGTGACTAAGAGCAGTCACTGTGCTGAGCAGAATAGTGAGTGTTCCCGTCACAGTGTAACTGAGAGCTGTCACTGTGCTGAGCAGAATAGTGAGTGTTCCCATCACAGTGTGACTGTGAGAGCAGTCACTGTGCTGAGCAGAATAGTAAGTGTTTTCATCACAGTGTGACTGAGAGCTGTCAATGTGCTGAGCAGAATAGTGGGTGTTCCCTTCACAGTGTGACTTAGAGCTCTCATTTTGCTGAGCAGAATAGTGAGTGTTCCCATCACAGTGCGACTGTGAGAGCAGTAACTGTGCAGAGCAGAAAAGTGAGTGTTCCCATCACAGTGTGACTGCGAGAGCATTCACTTTGCTGAGCACAAGAGTGAGTGTTCCCATCACAGTGTGACTGTGAGAGCAGTCACTGTGCTGAGCAGAATAATGAGTGTTCCCATCACAATGTGACTGTGAGAGCATAAACTGTGCAGAGCAGAATAGTGAGTGTTCCCATCACAGTGTGACTGCGAGAGCAGTCACTCTGCAGAGCAGAATAGTGAGTGTTTCTTTTACAGTGTGACTGTGAGAGCAGTCACTGTGCTGAGCAGAATAATGAGTGTTCCCGCCACAGTGTGACTGAGAGCAGTCACTGTGCTGAGCAGAATAGTGAGTGTTCCCATCACAGTGTGACTGTGAGAGCAGTCACTGTGCTGAGCAGAATAGTGAGTGTTCCAATCACAGTATGGCTAAGAGCAGTCACTGTGCTGAGCAGAATAGTGAGTGTTCCCATCACAGTGTGACTGAAACAGTCACTGTGCTGAGCAGAATAGTGAATGTTCCCGCCACAGTGTGACTAAGAGCAGTCACTGTGCTGAGCAGAATAGTGAGTGTTCCCGTCACAGTGTAACTGAGAGCTGTCACTGTGCTGAGCAGAATAGTGAGTGTTCCCATCACAGTGTGACTGTGAGAGCAGTCACTGTGCTGAGCAGAATAGTAAGTGTTTTCATCACAGTGTGACTGAGAGCTGTCAATGTGCTGAGCAGAATAGTGGGTGTTCCCTTCACAGTGTGACTTAGAGCTCTCATTTTGCTGAGCAGAATAGTGAGTGTTCCCATCACAGTGCGACTGTGAGAGCAGTCACTGTGCAGAGCAGAATAGTGAGTGTTCCCATCACAGTGTGACTGCGAGAGCATTCACTTTGCTGAGCACAAGAGTGAGTGTTCCCATCACAGTGTGACTGTGAGAGCAGTCACTGTGCTGAGCAGAATAATGAGTGTTCCCATCACAATGTGACTGTGAGAGCAGTCACTGTGCAGAGCAGAATAGTGAGTGTTCCCATCACAGTGTGACTGCGAGAGCATAAACTGTGCTGAGCAGAATAGTGAGTGTTCCCATCACAGTGTGACTGCGAGAGCATTCACTGTGCTGAGCAGAATAGTGAGTGTTTCTTTTACAGTGTGACTGTGAGAGCAGTCACTGTGCTGAGCAGAATAGTGAGTGTTCCCGCCACAGTGTGACTGAGAGCAGTCACTTGGCTGAGCAGAATAGTGAGTGTTTCCTTTACAGTGTGACTGTGACTGCAGTCACTGTGCTGAGCAGAATAGTGAGTTTTCCAATCACAGTATGGCTAAGAGCAGTCACTGTGCTGAGCAGAATAGCGAGTGTTCCCATCACAGTGTGACTGAAACAGTCACTGTGCTGAGCAGAATAGTGAATGTTCCCGCCACAGTGTGACTGAGACCAGTCACTGTGCTGAGCAGAATAGTGAGTGTTCCCATCACAGTTTGACTGCGAGAGCATTCACTGTGCAGAGCAGAATAGTGAGTGTTCACATCACAGTGTAACTGAGAGCTGTCACTGTGTTGAGCAGAATAGTGAGTGTTCCCATCACAGTGTGACTGAGAGCTGTCATTGTGCAGAGCAGAATAGTGAAAGTTCCCGCCACAGTGTGACTGAGAGCATTCACTGTGTAGAGCAGAATAGTGAGTGTTCCCATCACAGTGTGACTGAGAGCTGTCACTGTGCTGAGCAGAATAGTGAGTGTTCCCATCACAGTGTGACTGCGAGAGCAGTCACTGTGCAGAGCAGAATAGTGAGTGTTTCTTTTACAGTGTGACTGTGAGAGCAGTCACTGTGCTGAGCAGAATAGTGAGTGTTCCCGCCACAGTGTGACTGAGAGCAGTCACTGTGCTGAGCAGAATAGTGAGTGTTCCCATCACAGTGTGACTGTGAGAGCAGTCACTGTGCTGAGCAGAATAGTGAGTGTTCCAATCACAGTATGGCTAAGAGCAGTCACTGTGCTGAGCAGAATAGTGAGTGTTCCCATCACAGTGTGACTGAAACAGTCACTGTGCTGAGCAGAATAGTGAATGTTCCCGCCACAGTGTGACTAAGAGCAGTCACTGTGCTGAGCAGAATAGTGAGTGTTCCCGTCACAGTGTAACTGAGAGCTGTCACTGTGCTGAGCAGAATAGTGAGTGTTCCCATCACAGTGTGACTGTGAGAGCAGTCACTGTGCTGAGCAGAATAGTAAGTGTTTTCATCACAGTGTGACTGAGAGCTGTCAATGTGCTGAGCAGAATAGTGGGTGTTCCCTTCACAGTGTGACTTAGAGCTCTCATTTTGCTGAGAAGAATAGTGAGTGTTCCCATCACAGTGCGACTGTGAGAGCAGTAACTGTGCAGAGCAGAATAGTGAGTGTTCCCATCACAGTGTGACTGCGAGAGCATTCACTTTGCTGAGCACAAGAGTGAGTGTTCCCATCACAGTGTGACTGTGAGAGCAGTCACTGTGCTGAGCAGAATAATGAGTGTTCCCATCACAATGTGACTGTGAGAGCATAAACTGTGCAGAGCAGAATAGTGAGTGTTCCCATCACAGTGTGACTGCGAGAGCATTCACTGTGCAGAGCAGAATAGTGAGTGTTTCTTTTACAGTGTGACTGTGAGAGCAGTCACTGTGCTGAGCAGAATAGTGAGTGTTCCCGCCACAGTGTGACTGAGAGCAGTCACTTGGCTGAGCAGAATAGTGAGTGTTTCCTTTACAGTGTGACTGTGACTGCAGTCACTGTGCTGAGCAGAATAGTAAGTGTTTTCATCACAGTGTGACTGAGAGCTGTCAATGTGCTGAGCAGAATAGTGGGTGTACCCTTCACAGTGTGACTTAGAGCTCTCATTTTGCTGAGCAGAATAGTGAGTGTTCCCATCACAGTGCGACTGTGAGAGCAGTCACTGTGCAGAGCAGAATAGTGAGTGTTCCCATCACAGTGTGACTGCGAGAGCATTCACTTTGCTGAGCACAAGAGTGATTGTTCCCATCACAGTGTGACTGTGAGAGCAGTCACTGTGCTGAGCAGAATAATGAGTGTTCCCATCACAATGTGACTGTGAGAGCATAAACTGTGCTGAGCAGAATAGTGAGTGTTCCCATCACAGTGTGACTGTTAGAGCATTCACTGTGCAGAGCAGAATAGTGAGTGTTTCTTTTACAGTGTGACTGTGAGAGCAGTCACTGTGCTGAGCAGAATAGTGAGTGTTCCCGCCACAGTGTGACTGAGAGCAGTCACTTGGCTGAGCAGAATAGTGAGTGTTTCCTTTACAGTGTGACTGTGACTGCAGTCACTGTGCTGAGCAGAATAGTGAGTGTTTCAATCACAGTATGGCTAAGAGCAGTCACTGTGCGGAGCAGAATAGTGAGTGTTCCCATCACAGTGTGACTGAAACAGTCACTGTGCTGAGCAGAATAGTGAATGTTCCCGCCACAGTGTGACTGAGACCAGTCACTGTGCTGAGCAGAATAGTGAGTGTTCCCATCACAGTTTGACTGCGAGAGCATTCACTGTGCAGAGCAGAATAGTGAGTGTTCACATCACAGTGTAACTGAGAGCTGTCACTGTGTTGAGCAGAATAGTGAGTGTTCCCATCACAGTGTGACTGAGAGCTGTCATTGTGCAGAGCAGAATAGTGAGTGTTCCCATCACAGTGTGACTGAGAGCAGTCACTTGGCTGAGCAGAATAGTGAGTGTTTCCTTTACAGTGTGACTGTGACTGCAGTCACTGTGCTGAGCAGAATAGTGAGTGTTCCAATCACAGTATGGCTAAGAGCAGTCACTGTGCTGAGCAGAATAGTGAGTGTTCCCATCACAGTGTGACTGAGAGCTGTCAGTGTGCTGAGCAGAATAGTGAGTGTTCACATCACTGTGTGACCGAGAGCAGTCACAGTGCTGAGCAGAATAGTGAGTGTTCCCATCACAGTGTGACTGAGAGCAGTCACTTGGCTGAGCAGAATAGTGAGTGTTCCCATCACAGTGTGACTGCGAGAGCATTCACTTTGCTGAGCACAAGAGTGAGTGTTCCCATCACAGTGTGACTGTGAGAGCAGTCACTGTGCTGAGCAGAATAATGAGTGTTCCCATCACAATGTGACTGTGAGAGCATAAACTGTGCTGAGCAGAATAGTGAGTGTTCCCATCACAGTGTGACTGCGAGAGCATTCACTGTGCAGAGCAGAATAGTGAGTGTTCACATCACAGTGTAACTGAGAGCTGTCACTGTGTTGAGCAGAATAGTGAGTGTTCCCATCACAGTTTGACTGCGAGAGCATTCACTGTGCAGAGCAGAATAGTGAGTGTTCACATCACAGTGTAACTGAGAGCTGTCACTGTGTTGAGCAGAATAGTGAGTGTTCCCATCACAGTGTGACTGAGAGCTGTCATTGTGCAGAGCAGAATAGTGAAAGTTCCCGCCACAGTGTGACTGAGAGCATTCACTGTGTAGAGCAGAATAGTGAGTGTTCCCATCACAGTGTGACTGAGAGCTGTCACTGTGCTGAGCAGAATAGTGAGTGTTCCCATCACAGTGTGACTGCGAGAGCAGTCACTGTGCAAAGCAGAATAGTGAGTGTTTCTTTTACAGTGTGACTGTGAGAGCAGTCACTGTGCTGAGCAGAATAGTGAGTGTTCCCGCCACAGTGTGACTGAGAGCAGTCACTGTGCTGAGCAGAATAGTGAGTGTTCCCATCACAGTGTGACTGTGAGAGCAGTCACTGTGCTGAGCAGAATAGTGAGTGTTCCAATCACAGTATGGCTAAGAGCAGTCACTGTGCTGAGCAGAATAGTGAGTGTTCCCATCACAGTGTGACTGAAAATGTCACTGTGCTGAGCAGAATAGTGAATGTTCCCGCCACAGTGTGACTAAGAGCAGTCACTGTGCTGAGCAGAATAGTGAGTGTTCCCGTCACAGTGTAACTGAGAGCTGTCACTGTGCTGAGCAGAATAGTGAGTGTTCCCATCACAGTGTGACTGTGAGAGCAGTCACTGTGCTGAGCAGAATAGTAAGTGTTTTCATCACAGTGTGACTGAGAGCTGTCAATGTGCTGAGCAGAATAGTGGGTGTTCCCTTCACAGTGTGACTTAGAGCTCTCACTTTGCTGAGCAGAATAGTGAGTGTTCCCATCACAGTGCGACTGTGAGAGCAGTCACTGTGCAGAGCAGAATAGTGAGTGTTCCCATCACAGTGTGACTGCGAGAGCATTCACTTTGCTGAGCACAAGAGTGAGTGTTCCCATCACAATGTGACTGAGAGCAGTCACTGTGCAGAGCAGAATATTAAGTGTTTCCATCACAGTGTGACTGTGAGAGCAGTCACTGTGCTGAGCAGAATAGTGAATGTTCCCGCCACAGTGTGACTGAGAGCAGTCACTGTGCTGAGCAGAATAGTGAGTGTTCCCATCACAGTGTGACTGCGAGAGCATACACTGTGCAGAGCAGAATAGTGAGTGTTCCCATCACAGTGTGACTGAGAGCTGTCAGTGTGCTGAGCAGAATAGTGAGTGTTCACATCACTGTGTGACCGAGAGCAGTCACAGTGCTGAGCAGAATAGTGAGTGTTCCCATCACAGTGTGACTGAGAGCAGTCACTTGGCTGAGCAGAGTAGTGAGTGTTTCCTTTACAGTGTGACTGTGACTGCAGTCACTGTGCTGAGCAGAATAGTGAGTGTTCCAATCACAGTATGGCTAAGAGCAGTCACTGTGCTGAGCAGAATAGTGAGTGTTCCCATCACAGTGTGACTGAGAGCTGTCAGTGTGCTGAGCAGAATAGTGAGTGTTCACATCACTGTGTGACCGAGAGCAGTCACAGTGCTGAGCAGAATAGTGAGTGTTCCCATCACAGTGTGACTGAGAGCAGTCACTTGGCTGAGCAGAATAGTGAGTGTTCCCATCACAGTGTGACTGCGAGAGCATTCACTTTGCTGAGCACACGAGTGAGTGTTCCCATCACAGTGTGACTGTGAGAGCAGTCACTGTGCTGAGCAGAATAATGAGTGTTCCCATCACAATGTGACTGTGAGAGCATAAACTGTGCTGAGCAGAATAGTGAGTGTTCCCATCACAGTGTGACTGCGAGAGCATTCACTGTGCAGAGCAGAATAGTGAGTGTTTCTTTTACAGTGTGACTGTGAGAGCAGTCACTGTGCTGAGCAGAATAGTGAGTGTTCCCGCCACAGTGTGACTGAGAGCAGTCACTTGGCTGAGCAGATTAGTGAGTGTTTCCTTTACAGTGTGACTGTGACTGCAGTCACTGTGCTGAGCAGAATAGTGAGTGTTTCAATCACAGTATGGCTAAGAGCAGTCACTGTGCTGAGCAGAATAGTGAGTGTTCCCATCACAATGTGACTGAAACAGTCACTGTGCTGAGCAGAATAGTGAATGTTCCCGCCACAGTGTGACTGAGACCAGTCACTGTGCTGAGCAGAATAGTGAGTGTTCCCATCACAGTTTGACTGCGAGAGCATTCACTGTGCAGAGCAGAATAGTGAGTGTTCACATCACAGTGTAACTGAGAGCTGTCACTGTGTTGAGCAGAATAGTGAGTGTTCCCATCACAGTGTGACTGAGAGCTGTCATTGTGGAGAGCAGAATAGTGAAAGTTCCCGCCACAGTGTGACTGAGAGCATTCACTGTGTAGAGCAGAATAGTGAGTGTTCCCATCACAGTGTGACTGAGAGCTGTCACTGTGCTGAGCAGAATAGTGAGTGTTCCCATCACAGTGTGACTGCGAGAGCAGTCACTGTGCAGAGCAGAATAGTGAGTGTTTCTTTTACAGTGTGACTGTGAGAGCAGTCACTGTGCTGAGCAGAATAGTGAGTGTTCCCGCCACAGTGTGACTGAGAGCAGTCACTGTGCTGAGCAGAATAGTGAGTGTTCCCATCACAGTGTGACTGTGAGAGCAGTCACTGTGCTGAGCAGAATAGTGAGTGTTCCAATCACAGTATGGCTAAGAGCAGTCACTGTGCTGAGCAGAATAGTGAGTGTTCCCATCACAGTGTGACTGAAACAGTCACTGTGCTGAGCAGAATAGTGAATGTTCCCGCCACAGTGTGACTAAGAGCAGTCACTGTGCTGAGCAGAATAGTGAGTGTTCCCGTCACAGTGTAACTGAGAGCTGTCACTGTGCTGAGCAGAATAGTGAGTGTTCCCATCACAGTGTGACTGTGAGAGCAGTCACTGTGCTGAGCAGAATAGTAAGTGTTTTCATCACAGTGTGACTGAGAGTTGTCAATGTGCTGAGCAGAATAGTGGGTGTTCCCTTCACAGTGTGACTTAGAGCTCTCACTTTGCTGAGCAGAATAGTGAGTGTTCCCATCACAGTGCGACTGTGAGAGCAGTCACTGTGCAGAGCAGAATAGTGAGTGTTCCCATCACAGTGTGACTGCGAGAGCATTCACTTTGCTGAGCACAAGAGTGAGTGTTCCCATCACAGTGTGACTGTGAGAGCAGTCACTGTGCTGAGCAGAATAATGAGTTTTCCCATCACAATGTGACTGTGAGAGCATAAACTGTGCTGAGCAGAATAGTGAGTGTTTCCCGTCACAGTGTGACTGAGAGCTCTCACTGTGCTGAGCAGAATAGTGAGTGTTCACATCACTGTGTGACTGAGAGCAGTCACTGTGCTGAGCAGAATAGTGAGTGTTCCCATCACAATGTGACTGAGAGCAGTCACTGTGCAGAGCAGAATATTAAGTGTTTCCATCACAGTGTGACTGTGAGAGCAGTCACTGTGCTGAGCAGAATAGTGAATGTTCCCGCCACAGTGTGACTGAGAGCAGTCACTGTGCTGAGCAGAATAGTGAGTGTTCCCATCACAGTGTGACTGCGAGAGCATACACTGTGCAGAGCAGAATAGTGAGTGTTCCCATCACAGTGTGACTGAGAGCTGTCAGTGTGCTGAGCAGAATAGTGAGTGTTCACATCACTGTGTGACCGAGAGCAGTCACAGTGCTGAGCAGAATAGTGAGTGTTCCCATCACAGTGTGACTGAGAGCAGTCACTTGGCTGAGCAGAATAGTGAGTGTTTCCTTTACAGTGTGACTGTGACTGCAGTCACAGTGCTGAGCAGAATAGTGAGTGTTCCCATCACAGTGTGACTGAGAGCAGTCACTTGGCTGAGCAGAATAGTGAGTGTTTCCTTTACAGTGTGACTGTGACTGCAGTCACTGTGCTGAGCAGAATAGTGAATGTTCCCGCCACAGTGTGACTGAGATCAGTCACGGTGCTGAGCAGAATAGTGAATGTTCCCATCACAGTGTGACTGCGAGAGCATTCACTGTGCAGAGCAGAATAGTGAGTGTAAATATCACAGTGTAACTGAGAGCTGTCACTGTGCTGAGCAGAATAGTGAGTGTTCCCATCACAGTGTGACTGAGAGCTGTCATTGTGCAGAGCAGAATAGTGAAAGTTCCCGCCACAGTGTGACTGAGAGCATTCACTGTGCAGAGCAGAATAGTGAGTGTTCCCATCACAGTGTGACTGAGAGCTGTCACTGTGCTGAGCAGAATAGTGAGTGTTCCCATCACAGTGTGACTGTGATAGCAGTCACTGTGCAGAGCAGAATAGTGAGTGTTTCCTTTACAGTGTGACTGTGAGAGCAGTCACTGTGCTGAGCAGAATAGTGAGTGTTCACATCACAGTGTGACTGAGAGCTGTCACTGTGCTGAGCAGAATAGTGAGTGTTCACATCACAGTGTGACTGAGAGCTGTCACTGTGCTGAGCAGAACAATGAGTGTTCCCATCACAGTGTGACTGTGAGAGCAGTCACTGTGCTGAGCAGAATAGAGAGTGTTCCCATCACAGTGTGACTGCGAGAGCATTCACCGTCCAGAGCAGAATAGTGAGTGTTCCCATCACAGTGTGACTGAGGGCTGTCACTGTGCTGAGCAGAATAGTGAGTGTTCCCATCACAGTGTGACTGAGAGCAGTCACTGTGCAGAGCAGAATATTAAGTGTTTCCATCACAGTGTGACTGTGAGAGCAGTCATTGTGCTGAGCAGAATAGTGAATGTTCCCGCCACAGTGTGACTGAGAGCATTCACTGTGCTGAGCAGAATAGTGAGTGTTCCCATCACAGTGTGACTGAGAGCAGTCACTGTGCTGAGCAGAATAGTGAGTGTTCCCATCACAGTGTGAATGAAACAGTCACTGTGCTGAGCAGAATAGTGAGTGTTCCCGCCACAGTGTGACTGAGAGCAGTCACTGTGCTGAGCAGAATAGTGAGTGTTCCCATCACAGTGCGACTGTGAGAGCAGTCACTGTGCAGAGCAGAATAGTGAGTGTTCCCATCACAGTGTGACTGCGAGAGCATTCACTTTGCTGAGCACAAGAGTGAGTGTTCCCATCACAGTGTGACTGTGAGAGCAGTCACTGTGCTGAGCAGAATAATGAGTTTTCCCATCACAATGTGACTGTGAGAGCATAAACTGTGCTGAGCAGAATAGTGAGTGTTTCCCGTCACAGTGTGACTGAGAGCTCTCACTGTGCTGAGCAGAATAGTGAGTGTTCACATCACTGTGTGACTGAGAGCAGTCACTGTGCTGAGCAGAATAGTGAGTGTTCCCATCACAATGTGACTGAGAGCAGTCACTGTGCAGAGCAGAATATTAAGTGTTTCCATCACAGTGTGACTGTGAGAGCAGTCACTGTGCTGAGCAGAATAGTGAATGTTCCCGCCACAGTGTGACTGAGAGCAGTCACTGTGCTGAGCAGAATAGTGAGTGTTCCCATCACAGTGTGACTGCGAGAGCATACACTGTGCAGAGCAGAATAGTGAGTGTTCCCATCACAGTGTGACTGAGAGCTGTCAGTGTGCTGAGCAGAATAGTGAGTGTTCACATCACTGTGTGACCGAGAGCAGTCACAGTGCTGAGCAGAATAGTGAGTGTTCCCATCACAGTGTGACTGAGAGCAGTCACTTTGCTGAGCAGAATAGTGAGTGTTTCCTTTACAGTGTGACTGTGACTGCAGTCACTGTGCTGAGCAGAATAGTGAGTGTTCCAATCACAGTATGGCTAAGAGCAGTCACTGTGCTGAGCAGAATAGTGAGTGTTCCCATCACAGTGTGACTGAGAGCTGTCAGTGTGCTGAGCAGAATAGTGAGTGTTCACATCACTGTGTGACCGAGAGCAGTCACAGTGCTGAGCAGAATAGTGAGTGTTCCCATCACAGTGTGACTGAGAGCAGTCACTTGGCTGAGCAGAATAGTGAGTGTTCCCATCACAGTGTGACTGCGAGAGCATTCACTTTGCTGAGCACAAGAGTGAGTGTTCCCATCACAGTGTGACTGTGAGAGCAGTCACTGTGCTGAGCAGAATAATGAGTGTTCCCATCACAATGTGACTGTGAGAGCATAAACTGTGCTGAGCAGAATAGTGAGTGTTTCAATCACAGTATGGCTAAGAGCAGTCACTGTGCTGAGCAGAATAGTGAGTGTTCCCATCACAGTGTGACTGAAACAGTCACTGTGCTGAGCAGAATAGTGAATGTTCCCGCCACAGTGTGACTGAGACCAGTCACTGTGCTGAGCAGAATAGTGAGTGTTCCCATCACAGTTTGACTGCGAGAGCATTCACTGTGCAGAGCAGAATAGTGAGTGTTCACATCACAGTGTAACTGAGAGCTGTCACTGTGTTGAGCAGAATAGTGAGTGTTCCCATCACAGTGTGACTGAGAGCTGTCATTGTGCAGAGCAGAATAGTGAAAGTTCCCGCCACAGTGTGACTGAGAGCATTCACTGTGTAGAGCAGAATAGTGAGTGTTCCCATCACAGTGTGACTGAGAGCTGTCACTGTGCTGAGCAGAATAGTGAGTGTTCCCATCACAGTGTGACTGCGAGAGCAGTCACTGTGCAGAGCAGAATAGTGAGTGTTTCTTTTACAGTGTGACTGTGAGAGCAGTCACTGTGCTGAGCAGAATAGTGAGTGTTCCCGCCACAGTGTGACTGAGAGCAGTCACTGTGCTGAGCAGAATAGTGAGTGTTCCCATCACAGTGTGACTGTGAGAGCAGTCACTGTGCTGAGCAGAATAGTGAGTGTTCCAATCACAGTATGGCTAAGAGCAGTCACTGTGCTGAGCAGAATAGTGAGTGTTCCCATCACAGTGTGACTGAAACAGTCACTGTGCTGAGCAGAATAGTGAATGTTCCCGCCACAGTGTGACTAAGAGCAGTCACTGTGCTGAGCAGAATAGTGAGTGTTCCCGTCACAGTGTAACTGAGAGCTGTCACTGTGCTGAGCAGAATAGTGAGTGTTCCCATCACAGTGTGACTGTGAGAGCAGTCACTGTGCTGAGCAGAATAGTAAGTGTTTTCATCACAGTGTGACTGAGAGCTGTCAATGTGCTGAGCAGAATAGTGGGTGTTCCCTTCACAGTGTGACTTAGAGCTCTCACTTTGCTGAGCAGAATAGTGAGTGTTCCCATCACAGTGCGACTGTGAGAGCAGTCACTGTGCAGAGCAGAATAGTGAGTGTTCCCATCACAGTGTGACTGCGAGAGCATTCACTTTGCTGAGCACAAGAGTGAGTGTTCCCATCACAGTGTGACTGTGAGAGCAGTCACTGTGCTGAGCAGAATAATGAGTTTTCCCATCACAATGTGACTGTGAGAGCATAAACTGTGCTGAGCAGAATAGTGAGTGTTTCCCGTCACAGTGTGACTGAGAGCTCTCACTGTGCTGAGCAGAATAGTGAGTGTTCACATCACTGTGTGACTGAGAGCAGTCACTGTGCTGAGCAGAATAGTGAGTGTTCCCATCACAATGTGACTGAGAGCAGTCACTGTGCAGAGCAGAATATTAAGTGTTTCCATCACAGTGTGACTGTGAGAGCAGTCACTGTGCTGAGCAGAATAGTGAATGTTCCCGCCACAGTGTGACTGAGAGCAGTCACTGTGCTGAGCAGAATAGTGAGTGTTCCCATCACAGTGTGACTGCGAGAGCATACACTGTGCAGAGCAGAATAGTGAGTGTTCCCATCACAGTGTGACTGAGAGCTGTCAGTGTGCTGAGCAGAATAGTGAGTGTTCACATCACTGTGTGACCGAGAGCAGTCACAGTGCTGAGCAGAATAGTGAGTGTTCCCATCACAGTGTGACTGAGAGCAGTCACTTGGCTGAGCAGAATAGTGAGTGTTTCCTTTACAGTGTGACTGTGACTGCAGTCACTGTGCTGAGCAGAATAGTGAGTGTTCCAATCACAGTATGGCTAAGAGCAGTCACTGTGCTGAGCAGAATAGTGAGTGTTCCCATCACAGTGTGACTGAGAGCTGTCAGTGTGCTGAGCAGAATAGTGAGTGTTCACATCACTGTGTGACCGAGAGCAGTCACAGTGCTGAGCAGAATAGTGAGTGTTCCCATCACAGTGTGACTGAGAGCAGTCACTTGGCTGAGCAGAATAGTGAGTGTTTCCTTTACAGTGTGACTGTGACTGCAGTCACAGTGCTGAGCAGAATAGTGAGTGTTCCCATCACAGTGTGACTGAGAGCAGTCACTTGGCTGAGCAGAATAGTGAGTGTTTCCTTTACAGTGTGACTGTGACTGCAGTCACTGTGCTGAGCAGAATAGTGAATGTTCCCGCCACAGTGTGACTGAGATCAGTCACGGTGCTGAGCAGAATAGTGAATGTTCCCATCACAGTGTGACTGCGAGAGCATTCACTGTGCAGAGCAGAATAGTGAGTGTTCATATCACAGTGTAACTGAGAGCTGTCACTGTGCTGAGCAGAATAGTGAGTGTTCCCATCACAGTGTGACTGAGAGCTGTCATTGTGCAGAGCAGAATAGTGAAAGTTCCCGCCACAGTGTGACTGAGAGCATTCACTGTGCAGAGCAGAATAGTGAGTGTTCCCATCACAGTGTGACTGAGAGCTGTCACTGTGCTGAGCAGAATAGTGAGTGTTCCCATCACAGTGTGACTGTGATAGCAGTCACTGTGCAGAGCAGAATAGTGAGTGTTTCCTTTACAGTGTGACTGTGAGAGCAGTCACTGTGCTGAGCAGAATAGTGAGTGTTCACATCACAGTGTGACTGAGAGCTGTCACTGTGCTGAGCAGAATAGTGAGTGTTCACATCACAGTGTGACTGAGAGCTGTCACTGTGCTGAGCAGAACAATGAGTGTTCCCATCACAGTGTGACTGTGAGAGCAGTCACTGTGCTGAGCAGAATAGAGAGTGTTCCCATCACAGTGTGACTGCGAGAGCATTCACCGTCCAGAGCAGAATAGTGAGTGTTCCCATCACAGTGTGACTGAGGGCTGTCACTGTGCTGAGCAGAATAGTGAGTGTTCCCATCACAGTGTGACTGAGAGCAGTCACTGTGCAGAGCAGAATATTAAGTGTTTCCATCACAGTGTGACTGTGAGAGCAGTCATTGTGCTGAGCAGAATAGTGAATGTTCCCGCCACAGTGTGACTGAGAGCATTCACTGTGCTGAGCAGAATAGTGAGTGTTCCCATCACAGTGTGACTGAGAGCAGTCACTGTGCTGAGCAGAATAGTGAGTGTTCCCATCACAGTGTGAATGAAACAGTCACTGTGCTGAGCAGAATAGTGAGTGTTCCCGCCACAGTGTGACTGAGAGCAGTCACTGTGCTGAGCAGAATAGTGAGTGTTCCCATCACAGTGCGACTGTGAGAGCAGTCACTGTGCAGAGCAGAATAGTGAGTGTTCCCATCACAGTGTGACTGCGAGAGCATTCACTTTGCTGAGCACAAGAGTGAGTGTTCCCATCACAGTGTGACTGTGAGAGCAGTCACTGTGCTGAGCAGAATAATGAGTTTTCCCATCACAATGTGACTGTGAGAGAATAAACTGTGCTGAGCAGAATAGTGAGTGTTTCCCGTCACAGTGTGACTGAGAGCTCTCACTGTGCTGAGCAGAATAGTGAGTGTTCACATCACTGTGTGACTGAGAGCAGTCACAGTGCTGAGCAGAATAGTGAGTGTTCCCATCACAATGTGACTGAGAGCAGTCACTGTGCAGAGCAGAATATTAAGTGTTTCCATCACAGTGTGACTGTGAGAGCAGTCACTGTGCTGAGCAGAATAGTGAATGTTCCCGCCACAGTGTGACTGAGAGCAGTCACTGTGCTGAGCAGAATAGTGAGTGTTCCCATCACAGTGTGACTGCGAGAGCATACACTGTGCAGAGCAGAATAGTGAGTGTTCCCATCACAGTGTGACTGAGAGCTGTCAGTGTGCTGAGCAGAATAGTGAGTGTTCACATCACTGTGTGACCGAGAGCAGTCACAGTGCTGAGCAGAATAGTGAGTGTTCCCATCACAGTGTGACTGAGAGCAGTCACTTGGCTGAGCAGAATAGTGAGTGTTTCCTTTACAGTGTGACTGTGACTGCAGTCACTGTGCTGAGCAGAATAGTGAGTGTTCCAATCACAGTATGGCTAAGAGCAGTCACTGTGCTGAGCAGAATAGTGAGTGTTCCCATCACAGTGTGACTGAGAGCTGTCAGTGTGCTGAGCAGAATAGTGAGTGTTCACATCACTGTGTGACCGAGAGCAGTCACAGTGCTGAGCAGAATAGTGAGTGTTCCCATCACAGTGTGACTGAGAGCAGTCACTTGGCTGAGCAGAATAGTGAGTGTTTCCTTTACAGTGTGACTGTGACTGCAGTCACAGTGCTGAGCAGAATAGTGAGTGTTCCCATCACAGTGTGACTGAGAGCAGTCACTTGGCTGAGCAGAATAGTGAGTGTTTCCTTTACAGTGTGACTGTGACTGCAGTCACTGTGCTGAGCAGAATAGTGAATGTTCCCGCCACAGTGTGACTGAGATCAGTCACGGTGCTAAGCAGAATAGTGAATGTTCCCATCACAGTGTGACTGCGAGAGCATTCACTGTGCAGAGCAGAATAGTGAGTGTTCATATCACAGTGTAACTGAGAGCTGTCACTGTGCTGAGCAGAATAGTGAGTGTTCCCATCACAGTGTTACTGAGAGCTGTCATTGTGCAGAGCAGAATAGTGAAAGTTCCCGCCACAGTGTGACTGAGAGCATTCACTGTGCAGAGCAGAATAGTGAGTGTTCCCATCACAGTGTGACTGAGAGCTGTCACTGTGCTGAGCAGAATAGTGAGTGTTCCCATCACAGTGTGACTGTGATAGCAGTCACTGTGCAGAGCAGAATAGTGAGTGTTTCCTTTACAGTGTGACTGTGAGAGCAGTCACTGTGCTGAGCAGAATAGTGAGTGTTCACATCACAGTGTGACTGAGAGCTGTCACTGTGCTGAGCAGAATAGTGAGTGTTCACATCACAGTGTGACTGAGAGCTGTCACTGTGCTGAGCAGAACAATGAGTGTTCCCATCACAGTGTGACTGTGAGAGCAGTCACTGTGCTGAGCAGAATAGAGAGTGTTCCCATCACAGTGTGACTGCGAGAGCATTCACCGTCCAGAGCAGAATAGTGAGTGTTCCCATCACAGTGTGACTGAGGGCTGTCACTGTGCTGAGCAGAATAGTGAGTGTTCCCATCACAGTGTGACTGAGAGCAGTCACTGTGCAGAGCAGAATATTAAGTGTTTCCATCACAGTGTGACTGTGAGAGCAGTCATTGTGCTGAGCAGAATAGTGAATGTTCCCGCCACAGTGTGACTGAGAGCATTCACTGTGCTGAGCAGAATAGTGAGTGTTCCCATCACAGTGTGACTGAGAGCAGTCACTGTGCTGAGCAGAATAGTGAGTGTTCCCATCACAGTGTGAATGAAACAGTCACTGTGCTGAGCAGAATAGTGAATGTTCCCGCCACAGTGTGACTGAGAGCAGTCACTGTGCTGAGCAGAATAGTGAGTGTTCCCATCACGGTGTGACTGTGAGAGCAGTCACTGTGCTGAGCAGAATAGTGAGTGTTCCAATCACAGTATGGCTAAGAGCAGTCACTGTGCTGAGCAGAATAGTGAGTGTTCCCATCACAGTGTGACTGAAACAGTCACTGTGCTGAGCAGAATAGTGAAAGTTCCCGCCACAGTGTGACTGAGAGCAGTCACTGTGCTGAGCAGAATAGTGAGTGTTCCCGTCACAGTGTAACTGAGAGCTGTCACTGTGCTGAGCAGAATAGTGAGTGTTCCCATCACAGTGTGACTGTGAGAGCAGTCACTGTGCTGAGCAGAATAGTAAGTGTTTTCATCACAGTGTGACTGAGAGCTGTCAATGTGCTGAGCAGAATAGTGGGTGTTCCCTTCACAGTGTGACTTAGAGCTCTCACTTTGCTGAGCAGAATTGTGAGTGTTCCCATCACAGTGCGACTGTGAGAGCAGTCACTGTGCATAGCAGAATAGTGAGTGTTCCCATCACAGTGTGACTGTGAGAGCATAAACTGTGCTGAGCAGAATAGTGAGTGTTTCCCGTCACAGTGTGACTGAGAGCTCACACTGTGCTGAGCAGAATAGTGAGTGTTCACATCACTGTGTGACTGAGAGCAGTCACTGTGCTGAGCAGAATAGTGAGTGTTCCCATCACAGTGTGACTGAGAGCAGTCACTGTGCAGAGCAGAATATTAAGTGTTTCCATCACAGTGTGACTGTGAGAGCAGTCACTGTGCTGAGCAGAATAGTGAATGTTCCCGCCACAGTGTGACTGAGAGCAGTCACTGAACTGAACAGAATAGTGAGTGTTCCCATCACAGTGTGACTGCGAGATCATACACTGTGCTGAGCAGAATAGTGAGTGTTCACATCACTGTGTGACCGAGAGCAGTCACAGTGCTGAGCAGAATAGTGAGTGTTCCCATCACAGTGTGACTGAGAGCAGTCACTTGGCTGAGCAGAATAGTGAGTGTTTCCTTTACAGTGTGACTGTGACTGCAGTCACTGTGCTGAGCAGAATAGTGAGTGTTCCAATCACAGTATGGCTAAGAGCAGTCACTGTGCTGAGCAGAATAGTGAGTGTTCCCATCACAGTGTGACTGAGAGCTGTCAGTGTACTGAGCAGAATAGTGAGTGTTCACATCACTGTGTGACCGAGAGCAGTCACAGTGTTGAGCAGAATAGTGAGTGTTGCCATCACAGTGTGACTGAGAGCAGTCACTTGGCTGAGCAGAATAGTGAGTGTTTCCTTTACAGTGTGACTGTGAGAGCAGTCACTGTGCTGAGCAGAATAGTGAATGTTCCCGCCACAGTGTGACTGAGAGCAGTCACTGTGCTGAGCAGAATAGTGAGTGTTCCCATCACAGTGTGACTGAAACAGTCACTGTGCTGAGCAGAATAGTGAATGTTCCCGCCACAGTGTGACTGAGACCAGTCACTGTGCTGAGCAGAATAGTGAGTGTTCCCATCACAGTTTGACTGCGAGAGCATTCACTGTGCAGAGCAGAATAGTGAGTGTTCACATCACAGTGTAACTGAGAGCTGTCACTGTGTTGAGCAGAATAGTGAGTGTTCCCATCACAGTGTGACTGAGAGCTGTCATTGTGCAGAGCAGAATAGTGAAAGTTCCCGCCACAGTGTGACTGAGAGCATTCACTGTGTAGAGCAGAATAGTGAGTGTTCCCATCACAGTGTGACTGAGAGCTGTCACTGTGCTGAGCAGAATAGTGAGTGTTCCCATCACAGTGTGACTGCGAGAGCATTCACTTTGCTGAGCACAAGAGTGAGTGTTCCCATCACAGTGTGACTGTGAGAGCAGTCACTGTGCTGAGCAGAATAATGAGTTTTCTCATCACAATGTGACTGTGAGAGCATAAACTGTGCTGAGCAGAATAGTGAGTGTTTCCCGTCACAGTGTGACTGAGAGCTCTCACTGTGCTGAGCAGAATAGTGAGTGTTCACATCACTGTGTGACTGAGAGCAGTCACTGTGCTGAGCAGAATAGTGAGTGTTCCCATCACAATGTGACTGAGAGCAGTCACTGTGCAGAGCAGAATATTAAGTGTTTCCATCACAGTGTGACTGTGAGAGCAGTCACTGTGCTGAGCAGAATAGTGAATGTTCCCGCCACAGTGTGACTGAGAGCAGTCACTGTGCTGAGCAGAATAGTGAGTGTTCCCATCACAGTGTGACTGCGAGAGCATACACTGTGCAGAGCAGAATAGTGAGTGTTCTCATCACAGTGTGACTGAGAGCTGTCAGTGTGCTGAGCAGAATAGTGAGTGTTCACATCACTGTGTGACCGAGAGCAGTCACAGTGCTGAGCAGAATAGTGAGTGTTCCCATCACAGTGTGACTGAGAGCAGTCACTTGGCTGAGCAGAATAGTGAGTGTTTCCTTTACAGTGTGACTGTGACTGCAGTCACTGTGCTGAGCAGAATAGTGAGTGTTCCAATCACAGTATGGCTAAGAGCAGTCACTGTGCTGAGCAGAATAGTGAGTGTTCCCATCACAGTGTGACTGAGAGCTGTCAGTGTGCTGAGCAGAATAGTGAGTGTTCACATCACTGTGTGACCGAGAGCAGTCACAGTGCTGAGCAGAATAGTGAGTGTTCCCATCACAGTGTGACTGAGAGCAGTCACTTGGCTGAGCAGAATAGTGAGTGTTCCCATCACAGTGTGACTGCGAGAGCATTCACTTTGCTGAGCACAAGAGTGAGTGTTCCCATCACAGTGTGACTGTGAGAGCAGTCACTGTGCTGAGCAGAATAATGAGTGTTCCCATCACAATGTGACTGTGAGAGCATAAACTGTACTGAGCAGAATAGTGAGTGTTCCCATCACAGTGTGACTGCGAGAGCATTCACTGTGCAGAGCAGAATAGTGAGTGTTTCTTTTACAGTGTGACTCTGAGAGCAGTCACTGTGCTGAGCAGAATAGTGAGTGTTCCCGCCACAGTGTGACTGAGAGCAGTCACTTGGCTGAGCAGAATAGTGAGTGTTTCCTTTACAGTGTGACTGTGACTGCAGTCACTGTGCTGAGCAGAATAGTGAGTGTTTCAATCACAGTATGGCTAAGAGCAGTCACTGTGCTGAGCAGAATAGTGAGTGTTCCCATCACAGTGTGACTGAAACAGTCACTGTGCTGAGCAGAATAGTGAATGTTCCCGCCACAGTGTGACTGAGACCAGTCACTGTGCTGAGCAGAATAGTGAGTGTTCCCATCACAGTTTGACTGCGAGAGCATTCACTGTGCAGAGCAGAATAGTGAGTGTTCACATCACAGTGTAACTGAGAGCTGTCACTGTGTTGAGCAGAATAGTGAGTGTTCCCATCACAGTGTGACTGAGAGCTGTCATTGTGCAGAGCAGAATAGTGAAAGTTCCCGCCACAGTGTGACTGAGAGCATTCACTGTGTAGAGCAGAATAGTGAGTGTTCCCATCACAGTGTGACTGAGAGCTGTCACTGTGCTGAGCAGAATAGTGAGTGTTCCCATCACAGTGTGACTGCGAGAGCAGTCACTGTGCAGAGCAGAATAGTGAGTGTTTCTTTTACAGTGTGACTGTGAGAGCAGTCACTATGCTGAGCAGAATAGTGAGTGTTCCCGCCACAGTGTGACTGAGAGCAGTAACTGTGCTGAGCAGAATAGTGAGTGTTCCCATCACAGTGTGACTGTGAGAGCAGTCACTGTGCTGAGCAGAATAGTGAGTTTTCCAATCACAGTATGGCTAAGAGCAGTCACTGTGCTGAGCAGAATAGTGAGTGTTCCCATCACAGTGTGACTGAAACAGTCACTGTGCTGAGCAGAATAGTGAATGTTCCCGCCACAGTGTGACTAAGAGCAGTCACTGTGCTGAGCAGAATAGTGAGTGTTCCCGTCACAGTGTAACTGAGAGCTGTCACTGTGCTGAGCAGAATAGTGAGTGTTCCCATCACAGTGTGACTGTGAGAGCAGTCACTGTGCTGAGCAGAATAGTAAGTGTTTTCATCACAGTGTGACTGAGAGCTGTCAATGTGCTGAGCAGAATAGTGGGTGTTCCCTTCACAGTGTGACTTAGAGCTCTCACTTTGCTGAGCAGAATAGTGAGTGTTCCCATCACAGTGCGACTGTGAGAGCAGTCACTGTGCAGAGCTGA
Organism: Crossaster papposus; assembly: GCA_037893245.1. Taxonomy (NCBI): domain Eukaryota; kingdom Metazoa; phylum Echinodermata; class Asteroidea; order Velatida; family Solasteridae; genus Crossaster; species Crossaster papposus. The sequence goes on from JBAIAA010000630.1 coordinate 3,511,150, forward strand.
ATAGTGAGTGTTCCCATCACAGTGTGACTGCGAGAGCATTCACTTTGCTGAGCACAAGAGTGAGTGTTCCCATCACAGTGTGACTGTGAGAGCAGTCACTGTGCTGAGCAGAATAATGAGTTTTCCCATCACAATGTGACTGTGAGAGCATAAACTGTGCTGAGCAGAATAGTGAGTGTTTCCCGTCACAGTGTGACTGAGAGCTCTCACTGTGCTGAGCAGAATAGTGAGTGTTCACATCACTGTGTGACTGAGAGCAGTCACTGTGCTGAGCAGAATAGTGAGTGTTCCCATCACAATGTGACTGAGAGCAGTCACTGTGCAGAGCAGAATATTAAGTGTTTCCATCACAGTGTGACTGTGAGAGCAGTCACTGTGCTGAGCAGAATAGTGAATGTTCCCGCCACAGTGTGACTGAGAGCAGTCACTGTGCTGAGCAGAATAGTGAGTGTTCCCATCACAGTGTGACTGAGAGCTGTCAGTGTGCTGAGCAGAATAGTGAGTGTTCACATCACTGTGTGACCGAGAGCAGTCACAGTGCTGAGCAGAATAGTGAGTGTTCCCATCACAGTGTGACTGAGAGCAGTCACTTGGCTGAGCAGAATAGTGAGTGTTTCCTTTACAGTGTGACTGTGACTGCAGTCACAGTGCTGAGCAGAATAGTGAGTGTTCCCATCACAGTGTGACTGAGAGCAGTCACTTGGCTGAGCAGAATAGTGAGTGTTTCCTTTACAGTGTGACTGTGACTGCAGTCACTGTGCTGAGCAGAATAGTGAATGTTCCCGCCACAGTGTGACTGAGATCAGTCACGGTGCTGAGCAGAATAGTGAATGTTCCCATCACAGTGTGACTGCGAGAGCATTTACTGTGCAGAGCAGAATAGTGAGTGTTCATATCACAGTGTAACTGAGAGCTGTCACTGTGCTGAGCAGAATAGTGAGCGTTCCCATCACAGTGTGACTGAGAGCTGTCATTGTGCAGAGCAGAATAGTGAAAGTTCCCGCCACAGTGTGAGTGAGAGCATTCACTGTGCAGAGCAGAATAGTGAGTGTTCCCATCACAGTGTGACTGAGAGCTGTCACTGTGCTGAGCAGAATAGTGAGTGTTCCCATCACAGTGTGACTGTGATAGCAGTCACTGTGCAGAGCAGAATAGTGAGTGTTTCCTTTACAGTGTGACTGTGAGAGCAGTCACTGTGCTGAGCAGAATAGTGAGTGTTCACATCACAGTGTGACTGAGAGCTGTCACTGTGCTGAGCAGAATAGTGAGTGTTCACATCACAGTGTGACTGAGAGCTGTCACTGTGCTGAGCAGAACAATGAGTGTTCCCATCACAGTGCGACTGTGAGAGCAGTCACTGTGCTGAGCAGAATAGAGAGTGTTCCCATCACAGTGTGACTGCGAGAGCATTCACCGTCCAGAGCAGAATAGTGAGTGTTCCCATCACAGTGTGACTGAGGGCTGTCACTGTGCTGAGCAGAATAGTGAGTGTTCCCATCACAGTGTGACTGCGAGCAGTCACTGTGCAGAGCAGAATATTAAGTGTTTCCATCACAGTGTGACTGTGAGAGCAGTCATTGTGCTGAGCAGAATAGTGAATGTTCCCGCCACAGTGTGACTGAGAGCATTCACTGTGCTGAGCAGAATAGTGAGTGTTCCCATCACAGTGTGACTGAGAGCAGTCACTGTGCTGAGCAGAATAGTGAGTGTTCCCATCACAGTGTGAATGAAACAGTCACTGTGCTGAGCAGAATAGTGAAAGTTCCCGCCACAGTGTGACTGAGAGCAGTCACTGTGCTGAGCAGAATAGTGAGTGTTCCCGTCACAGTGTAACTGAGAGCTGTCACTGTGCTGAGCAGAATAGTGAGTGTTCCCATCACAGTGTGACTGTGAGAGCAGTCACTGTGCTGAGCAGAATAGTAAGTGTTTTCATCACAGTGTGACTGAGAGCTGTCAATGTGCTGAGCAGAATAGTGGGTGTTCCCTTCACAGTGTGACTTAGAGCTCTCACTTTGCTGAGCAGAATTGTGAGTGTTCCCATCACAGTGCGACTGTGAGAGCAGTCACTGTGCATAGCAGAATAGTGAGTGTTCCCATCACAGTGTGACTGCGAGAGCATTCCCTTTGCTGAGCACAAGAGTGAGTGTTCCTATCACAGTGTGACTGTGAGAGCAGTCACTGTGCTGAGCAGAATAATGAGTGTTCCCATCACAAGGTGACTGTGAGAGCATAAACTGTGCTGAGCAGACTAGTGAGTGTTTCCCGTCACAGTGTGACTGAGAGCTCACACTGTGCTGAGCAGAATAGTGAGTGTTCACATCACTGTGTGACTGAGAGCAGTCACTGTGCTGAGCAGAATAGTGAGTGTTCCCATCACAGTGTGACTGAGAGCAGTCACTGTGCAGAGCAGAATATTAAGTGTTTCCATCACAGTGTGACTGTGAGAGCAGTCACTGTGCTGAGCAGAATAGTGAATGTTCCCGCCACAGTGTGACTGAGAGCAGTCACTGTACTGAACAGAATAGTGAGTGTTCCCATCACAGTGTGACTGAGAGCAGTCACTTGGCTGAGCAGAATAGTGAGTGTTTCCTTTACAGTGTGACTGTGACTGCAGTCGCTGTGCTGAGCAGAATAGTGAGTGTTCCAATCACAGTATGGCTAAGAGCAGTCACTGTGCTGAGCAGAATAGTGAGTGTTCCCATCACAGTGTGACTGAGAGCTGTCAGTGTGCTGAGCAGAATAGTGAGTGTTCACATCACTGTGTGACCGAGAGCAGTCACAGTGCTGAGCAGAATAGTGAGTGTTCCCATCACAGTGTGACTGAGAGCAGTCACTTGGCTGAGCAGAATAGTGAGTGTTTCCTTTACAGTGTGACTGTGAGAGCAGTCACTGTGCTGAGCAGAATAGTGAATGTTCCCGCCACAGTGTGACTGAGAGCAGTCACTGTGCTGAGCAGAATAGTGAGTGTTCCCATCACAGTGTGACTGCGAGAGCATACACTGTGCAGAGCAGAATAGTGAGTGTTCCCATCACAGTGTGACTGAGAGCTGTCAGTGTGCTGAGCAGAATAGTGAGTGTTCACATCACTGTGTGACCGAGAGCAGTCACAGTGCTGAGCAGAATAGTGAGTGTTCCCGCCACAGTGTGACTGAGAGCAGTCACTTGGCTGAGCAGAATAGTGAGTGTTTCCTTTACAGTGTGACTGTGACTGCAGTCACTGTGCTGAGCAGAATAGTGAGTGTTCCAATCACAGTATGGCTAAGAGCAGTCACTGTGCTGAGCAGAATAGTGAGTGTTCCCATCACAGTGTGACTGAAACAGTCACTGTGCTGAGCAGAATAGTGAATGTTCCCGCCACAGTGTGACTGAGACCAGTCACTGTGCTGAGCAGAATAGTGAGTGTTCCCATCACAGTTTGACTGCGAGAGCATTCACTGTGCAGAGCAGAATAGTGAGTGTTCACATCACAGTGTAACTGAGAGCTGTCACTGTGTTGAGCAGAATAGTGAGTGTTCCCATCACAGTGTGACTGAGAGCTGTCATTGTGCAGAGCAGAATAGTGAAAGTTCCCGCCACAGTGTGACTGAGAGCATTCACTGTGTAGAGCAGAATAGTGAGTGTTCACATCACAGTGTGACTGAGAGCTGTCACTGTGCTGAGCAGAACAATGAGTGTTCCCATCACAGTGCGACTGTGAGAGCAGTCACTGTGCTGAGCAGAATAGAGAGTGTTCCCATCACAGTGTGACTGCGAGAGCATTCACCGTCCAGAGCAGAATAGTGAGTGTTCCCATCACAGTGTGACTGAGGGCTGTCACTGTGCTGAGCAGAATAGTGAGTGTTCACATCACAGTGTGACTGAGAGCTGTCACTGTGCTGAGCAGAATAGTGAGTGTTCACATCACAGTGTGACTGAGAGCTGTCACTGTGCTGAGCAGAACAATGAGTGTTCCCATCACAGTGCGACTGTGAGAGCAGTCACTGTGCTGAGCAGAATAGAGAGTGTTCCCATCACAGTGTGACTGCGAGAGCATTCACCGTCCAGAGCAGAATAGTGAGTGTTCCCATCACAGTGTGACTGAGGGCTGTCACTGTGCTGAGCAGAATAGTGAGTGTTCCCATCACAGTGTGACTGAGAGCAGTCACTGTGCAGAGCAGAATATTAAGTGTTTCCATCACAGTGTGACTGTGAGAGCAGTCATTGTGCTGAGCAGAATAGTGAATGTTCCCGCCACAGTGTGACTGAGAGCAGTCACTGTGCTGAGCAGAATAGTGAGTGTTCCCATCACAGTGTGACTGAGAGCAGTCACTGTGCTGAGCAGAATAGTGAGTGTTCCCATCACAGTGTGAATGAAACAGTCACTGTGCTGAGCAGAATAGTGAATGTTCCCGCCACAGTGTGACTGAGAGCAGTCACTGTGCTGAGCAGAATAGTGAGTGTTCCCATCACAGTGTGACTGTGAGAGCAGTCACTGTGCTGAGCAGAATAGTGAGTGTTCCAATCACAGTATGGCTAAGAGCAGTCACTGTGCTGAGCAGAATAGTGAGTGTTCCCATCACAGTGTGACTGAAACAGTCACTGTGCTGAGCAGAATAGTGAATGTTCCCGCAACAGTGTGACTGAGAGCAGTCACTGTGCTGAGCAGAATAGTGAGTGTTCCCGTCACAGTGTAACTGAGAGCTGTCACTGTGCTGAGCAGAATAGTGAGTGTTCCCATCACAGTGTGACTGTGAGAGCAGTCACTGTGCTGAGCAGAATAGTAAGTGTTTTCATCACAGTGTGACTGAGAGCTGTCAATGTGCTGAGCAGAATAGTGGGTGTTCCCTTCACAGTGTGACTTAGAGCTCTCACTTTGCTGAGCAGAATTGTGAGTGTTCCCATCACAGTGTGACTGCGAGAGCATTCACTTTGCTGAGCACAAGAGTGAGTGTTCCCATCACAGTGTGACTGTGAGAGCAGTCACTGTGCTGAGCAGAATAATGAGTGTTCCCATCACAATGTGACTGTGAGAGCATAAACTGTGCTGAGCAGAATAGTGAGTGTTTCCCGTCACAGTGTGACTGAGAGCTCACACTGTGCTGAGCAGAATAGTGAGTGTTCACATCACTGTGTGACTAAGAGCAGTCACTGTGCTGAGCAGAATAGTGAGTGTTCCCATCACAGTGTGACTGAGAGCAGTCACTTGGCTGAGCAGAATAGTGAGTGTTTCCTTTACAGTGTGACTGTGACTGCAGTCACTGTGCTGAGCAGAATAGTGAGTGTTCCAATCACAGTATGGCTAAGAGCAGTCACTGTGCTGAGCAGAATAGTGAGTGTTCCCATCACAGTGTGACTGTGAGAGCAGTCACTGTGCTGAGCAGAATAGTAAGTGTTTTCATCACAGTGTGACTGAGAGCTGTCAATGTGCTGAGCAGAATAGTGGGTGTTCCCTTCACAGTGTGACTTAGAGCTCTCACTTTGCTGAGCAGAATTGTGAGTGTTCCCATCACAGTGCGACTGTGAGAGCAGTCACTGTGCAGAGCAGAATAGTGAGTGTTCCCATCACAGTGTGACTGCGAGAGCATTCACTTTGCTGAGCACAAGAGTGAGTGTTCCCATCACAGTGTGACTGTGAGAGCAGTCACTGTGCTGAGCAGAATAATGAGTGTTCCCATCACAATGTGACTGTGAGAGCATAAACTGTGCTGAGCAGAATAGTGAGTGTTTCCCGTCACAGTGTGACTGAGAGCTCACACTGTGCTGAGCAGAATAGTGAGTGTTCACATCACTGTGTGACTGAGAGCAGTCATTGTGCTGAGCAGAATAGTGAGTGTTCCCATCACAGTGTGGCTGAGAGCAGTCACTTGGCTGAGCAGAATAGTGAGTGTTTCCTTTACAGTGTGACTGTGACTGCAGTCACTGTGCTGAGCAGAATAGTGAGTGTTCCAATCACAGTATGGCTAAGAGCAGTCACTCTGCTGAGCAGAATAGTGAGTGTTCCCATCACAGTGTGACTGAAACAGTCACTGTGCAGAGCAGAATAGTGAATGTTCCCGCCACAGTGTGACTGAGACCAGTCACTGTGCTGAGCAGAATAGTGAGTGTTCCCATCACAGTGTGACTGCGAGAGCATTCACTGTGCAGAGCAGAATAGTGAGTGTTCACATCACAGTGTAACTGAGAGCTGTCACTGTGTTGACCAGAATAGTGAGTGTTCCCATCACAGTGTGACTGAGAGCTGTCATTGTGCAGAGCAGAATAGTGAAAGTTCCCGCCACAGTGTGACTGAGAGCATTCACTGTGTAGAGCAGAATAGTGAGTGTTCCCGTCACAGTGTAACTGAGAGCTGTCACTGTGCTGAGCAGAATAGTGAGTGTTTCCATCACAGTGTGACTGTGAGAGCAGTCACTGTGCTGAGCAGAATAGTAAGTGTTTTCATCACAGTGTGACTGAGAGCTGTCAATGTGCTGAGCAGAATAGTGGGTGTTCCCTTCACAGTGTGACTTAGAGCTGTCACTTTGCTGAGCAGAATTGTGAGTGTTCCCATCACAGTGCGACTTTGAGAGCAGTCACTGTGCATAGCAGAATAGTGAGTGTTCCCATCACAGTGTGACTGCGAGAGCATTCCCTTTGCTGAGCACAAGAGTGAGTGTTCCCATCACAGTGTGACTGTGAGAGCAGTCACTGTGCTGAGCAGAATAATGAGTGTTCCCATCACAAGGTGACTGTGAGAGCATAAACTGTGCTGAGCAGAATAGTGAGTGTTTCCCGTCACAGTGTGACTGAGAGCTCACACTGTGCTGAGCAGAATAGTGAGTGTTCACATCACTGTGTGACTGAGAGCAGTCACTGTGCTGAGCAGAATAGTGAGTGTTCCCATCACAGTGTGACTGAGAGCAGTCACTGTGCAGAGCAGAATATTAAGTGTTTCCATCACAGTGTGACTGTGAGAGCAGTCACTGTGCTGAGCAGAATAGTGAATGTTCCCGCCACAGTGTGACTGAGAGCAGTCACTGTACTGAACAGAATAGTGAGTGTTCCCATCACAGTGTGACTGCGAGAGCATACACTGTGCTGAGCAGAATAGTGAGTGTTCACATCACTGTGTGACCGAGAGCAGTCACAGTGCTGAGCAGAATAGTGAGTGTTCCCATCACAGTGTGACTGAGAGCAGTCACTTGGCTGAGCAGAATAGTGAGTGTTTCCTTAACAGTGTGACTGTGACTGCAGTCACTGTGCTGAGCAGAATAGTGAGTGTTCCAATCACAGTATGGCTAAGAGCAGTCACTGTGCTGAGCAGAATAGTGAATGTTCCCGCCACAGTGTGACTGAGAGCAGTCACTGTGCTGAGCAGAATAGTGAGTGTTCCCATCACAGTGTGACTGCGAGAGCATACACTGTGCAGAGCAGAATAGTGAGTGTTCCCATCACAGTGTGACTGAGAGCTGTCAGTGTGCTGAGCAGAATAGTGAGTGTTCACATCACTGTGTGACCGAGAGCAGTCACAGTGCTGAGCAGAATAGTGAGTGTTCCCGCCACAGTGTGACTGAGAGCAGTCACTTGGCTGAGCAGAATAGTGAGTGTTTCCTTTACAGTGTGACTGTGACTGCAGTCACTGTGCTGAGCAGAATAGTGAGTGTTCCAATCACAGTATGGCTAAGAGCAGTCACTGTGCTGAGCAGAATAGTGAGTGTTCCCATCACAGTGTGACTGAAACAGTCACTGTGCTGAGCAGAATAGTGAATGTTCCCGCCACAGTGTGACTGAGACCAGTCACTGTGCTGAGCAGAATAGTGAGTGTTCCCATCACAGTTTGACTGCGAGAGCATTCACTGTGCAGAGCAGAATAGTGAGTGTTCACATCACAGTGTAACTGAGAGCTGTCACTGTGTTGAGCAGAATAGTGAGTGTTCCCATCACAGTGTGACTGAGAGCTGTCATTGTGCAGAGCAGAATAGTGAAAGTTCCCGCCACAGTGTGACTGAGATCATTCACTGTGTAGAGCAGAATAGTGAGTGTTCACATCACAGTGTGACTGAGAGCTGTCACTGTGCTGAGCAGAACAATGAGTGTTCCCATCACAGTGCGACTGTGAGAGCAGTCACTGTGCTGAGCAGAATAGAGAGTGTTCCCATCACAGTGTGACTGCGAGAGCATTCACCGTCCAGAGCAGAATAGTGAGTGTTCCCATCACAGTGTGACTGAGGGCTGTCACTGTGCTGAGCAGAATAGTGAGTGTTCACATCACAGTGTGACTGAGAGCTGTCACTGTGCTGAGCAGAATAGTGAGTGTTCACATCACAGTGTGACTGAGAGCTGTCACTGTGCTGAGCAGAACAATGAGTGTTCCCATCACAGTGCGACTGTGAGAGCAGTCACTGTGCTGAGCAGAATAGAGAGTGTTCCCATCACAGTGTGACTGCGAGAGCATTCACCGTCCAGAGCAGAATAGTGAGTGTTCCCATCACAGTGTGACTGAGGGCTGTCACTGTGCTGAGCAGAATAGTGAGTGTTCCCATCACAGTGTGACTGAGAGCAGTCACTGTGCAGAGCAGAATATTAAGTGTTTCCATCACAGTGTGACTGTGAGAGCAGTCATTGTGCTGAGCAGAATAGTGAATGTTCCCGCCACAGTGTGACTGAGAGCAGTCACTGTGCTGAGCAGAATAGTGAGTGTTCCCATCACAGTGTGACTGAGAGCAGTCACTGTGCTGAGCAGAATAGTGAGTGTTCCCATCACAGTGTGAATGAAACAGTCACTGTGCTGAGCAGAATAGTGAATGTTCCCGCCACAGTGTGACTGAGAGCAGTCACTGTGCTGAGCAGAATAGTGAGTGTTCCCATCACAGTGTGACTGTGAGAGCAGTCACTGTGCTGAGCAGAATAGTGAGTGTTCCAATCACAGTATGGCTAAGAGCAGTCACTGTGCTGAGCAGAATAGTGAGTGTTCCCATCACAGTGTGACTGAAACAGTCACTGTGCTGAGCAGAATAGTGAATGTTCCCGCAACAGTGTGACTGAGAGCAGTCACTGTGCTGAGCAGAATAGTGAGTGTTCCCGTCACAGTGTAACTGAGAGCTGTCACTGTGCTGAGCAGAATAGTGAGTGTTCCCATCACAGTGTGACTGTGAGAGCAGTCACTGTGCTGAGCAGAATAGTAAGTGTTTTCATCACAGTGTGACTGAGAGCTGTCAATGTGCTGAGCAGAATAGTGGGTGTTCCCTTCACAGTGTGACTTAGAGCTCTCACTTTGCTGAGCAGAATTGTGAGTGTTCCCATCACAGTGTGACTGCGAGAGCATTCACTTTGCTGAGCACAAGAGTGAGTGTTCCCATCACAGTGTGACTGTGAGAGCAGTCACTGTGCTGAGCAGAATAATGAGTGTTCCCATCACAATGTGACTGTGAGAGCATAAACTGTGCTGAGCAGAATAGTGAGTGTTTCCCGTCACAGTGTGACTGAGAGCTCACACTGTGCTGAGCAGAATAGTGAGTGTTCACATCACTGTGTGACTAAGAGCAGTCACTGTGCTGAGCAGAATAGTGAGTGTTCCCATCACAGTGTGACTGAGAGCAGTCACTTGGCTGAGCAGAATAGTGAGTGTTTCCTTTACAGTGTGACTGTGACTGCAGTCACTGTGCTGAGCAGAATAGTGAGTGTTCCAATCACAGTATGGCTAAGAGCAGTCACTGTGCTGAGCAGAATAGTGAGTGTTCCCATCACAGTGTGACTGTGAGAGCAGTCACTGTGCTGAGCAGAATAGTAAGTGTTTTCATCACAGTGTGACTGAGAGCTGTCAATGTGCTGAGCAGAATAGTGGGTGTTCCCTTCACAGTGTGACTTAGAGCTCTCACTTTGCTGAGCAGAATTGTGAGTGTTCCCATCACAGTGCGACTGTGAGAGCAGTCACTGTGCAGAGCAGAATAGTGAGTGTTCCCATCACAGTGTGACTGCGAGAGCATTCACTTTGCTGAGCACAAGAGTGAGTGTTCCCATCACAGTGTGACTGTGAGAGCAGTCACTGTGCTGAGCAGAATAATGAGTGTTCCCATCACAATGTGACTGTGAGAGCATAAACTGTGCTGAGCAGAATAGTGAGTGTTTCCCGTCACAGTGTGACTGAGAGCTCACACTGTGCTGAGCAGAATAGTGAGTGTTCACATCACTGTGTGACTGAGAGCAGTCATTGTGCTGAGCAGAATAGTGAGTGTTCCCATCACAGTGTGGCTGAGAGCAGTCACTTGGCTGAGCAGAATAGTGAGTGTTTCCTTTACAGTGTGACTGTGACTGCAGTCACTGTGCTGAGCAGAATAGTGAGTGTTCCAATCACAGTATGGCTAAGAGCAGTCACTCTGCTGAGCAGAATAGTGAGTGTTCCCATCACAGTGTGACTGAAACAGTCACTGTGCAGAGCAGAATAGTGAATGTTCCCGCCACAGTGTGACTGAGACCAGTCACTGTGCTGAGCAGAATAGTGAGTGTTCCCATCACAGTGTGACTGCGAGAGCATTCACTGTGCAGAGCAGAATAGTGAGTGTTCACATCACAGTGTAACTGAGAGCTGTCACTGTGTTGAGCAGAATAGTGAGTGTTCCCATCACAGTGTGACTGAGAGCTGTCATTGTGCAGAGCAGAATAGTGAAAGTTCCCGCCACAGTGTGACTGAGAGCATTCACTGTGTAGAGCAGAATAGTGAGTGTTCCCGTCACAGTGTAACTGAGAGCTGTCACTGTGCTGAGCAGAATAGTGAGTGTTCCCATCACAGTGTGACTGTGAGAGCAGTCACTGTGCTGAGCAGAATAGTAAGTGTTTTCATCACAGTGTGACTGAGAGCTGTCAATGTGCTGAGCAGAATAGTGGGTGTTCCCTTCACAGTGTGACTTAGAGCTGTCACTTTGCTGAGCAGAATTGTGAGTGTTCCCATCACAGTGTGACTGCGAGAGCATTCACTTTGCTGAGCACAAGAGTGAGTGTTCCCATCACAGTGTGACTGTGAGAGCAGTCACTGTGCTGAGCAGAATAATGAGTGTTCCCATCACAATGTGACTGTGAGAGCATAAACTGTGCTGAGCAGAATAGTGAGTGTTTCCCGTCACAGTGTGACTGAGAGCTCACACTGTGATGAGCAGAATAGTGAGTGTTCACATCACTGTGTGACTGAGAGCAGTCACTGTGCTGAGCAGAATAGTGAGTGTTCCCATCACAGTGTGACTGAGAGCAGTCACTTGGCTGAGCAGAATAGTGAGTGTTTCCTTTACAGTGTGACTGTGACTGCAGTCACTGTGCTGAGCAGAATAGTGAGTGTTCCAATCACAGTATGGCTAAGAGCAGTCACTGTGCTGAGCAGAATAGTGAGTGTTCCCATCACAGTGTGACTGTGAGAGCAGTCACTGTGCTGAGCAGAATAGTAAGTGTTTTCATCACAGTGTGACTGAGAGCTGTCAATGTGCTGAGCAGAATAGTGGGTGTTCCCTTCACAGTGTGACTTAGAGCTCTCACTTTGCTGAGCAGAATTGTGAGTGTTCCCATCACAGTGCGACTGTGAGAGCAGTCACTGTGCAGAGCAGAATAGTGAGTGTTCCCATCACAGTGTGACTGCGAGAGCATTCACTTTGCTGAGCACAAGAGTGAGTGTTCCCATCACAGTGTGACTGTGAGAGCATAAACTGTGCTGAGCAGAATAGTGAGTGTTTCCCGTCACAGTGTGACTGAGAGCTTACACTGTGCTGAGCAGAATAGTGAGTGTTCACATCACTGTGTGACTGAGAGCAGTCACTGTGCTGAGCAGAATAGTGAGTGTTCCCATCACAGTGTGACTGAGAGCAGTCACTTGGCTGAGCAGAATAGTGAGTGTTTCCTTTACAGTGTGACTGTGACTGCAGTCACTGTGCTGAGCAGTATAGTGAGTGTTCCAATCACAGTATGGCTAAGAGCAGTCACTCTGCTGAGCAGAATAGTGAGTGTTCCCATCACAGTGTGACTGAAACAGTCACTGTGCAGAGCAGAATAGTGAATGTTCCCGCCACAGTGTGACTGAGACCAGTCACTGTGCTGAGCAGAATAGTGAGTGTTCCCATCACAGTGTGACTGCGAGAGCATTCACTGTGCAGAGCAGAATAGTGAGTGTTCACATCACAGTGTAACTGAGAGCTGTCACTGTGTTGAGCAGAATAGTGAGTGTTCCCATCACAGTGTGACTGAGAGCTGTCATTGTGCAGAGCAGAATAGTGAAAGTTCCCGCCACAGTGTGACTGAGAGCATTCACTGTGTAGAGCAGAATAGTGAGTGTTCCCATCACAGTGTGACTGAGAGCTGTCACTGTGCTGAGCAGAATAGTGAGTGTTCCCATCACAGTGTGACTGCGAGAGCAGTCACTGTGCAGAGCAGAATAGTGAGTGTTTGTTTTACAGTGTGACTGTGAGAGCAGTCACTGTGCTGAGCAGAATAGTGAGTGTTCCCGCCACAGTGTGACTGAGAGCAGTCACTTGGCTGAGCAGAATAGTGAGTGTTTCCTTTACAGTGTGACTGTGACTGCAGTCACTGTGCTGAGCAGAATAGTGAGTGTTCCAATCACAGTATGGCTAAGAGCAGTCACTGTGCTGAGCAGAATAGTGAGTGTTCCCATCACAGTGTGACTGAAACAGTCACTGTGCTGAGCAGAATAGTGAATGTTCCCGCCACAGTGTGACTGAGACCAGTCACTGTGCTGAGCAGAATAGTGAGTGTTCCCATCACAGTGTGACTGCGAGAGCAGTCACTGTGCAGAGCAGAATAGTGAGTGTTTCTTTTACAGTGTGACTGTGAGAGCAGTCACTGTGCTGAGCAGAATAGTGAGTGTTCCCGCCACAGTGTGACTGAGAGCAGTCACTGTGCTGAGCAGAATAGTGAGTGTTCCCATCACAGTGTGACTGTGAGAGCAGTCACTGTGCTGAGCAGAATAGTGAGTGTTCCAATCACAGTATGGCTAAGAGCAGTCACGGTGCTGAGCAGAATAGTGAGTGTTCACATCACTGTGTGACTGAGAGCAGTCACTGTGCTGAGCAGAATAGTGAGTGTTTCCCGTCACAGTGTGACTGAGAGCTCTCACTGTGCTGAGCAGAATAGTGAGTGTTCACATCACTGTGTGACTGAGAGCAGTCACTGTGCTGAGCAGAATAGTGAGTGTTTCCCGTCACAGTGTGACTGAGAGCTCTCACTGTGCTGAGCAGAATAGTGAGTGTTCCCATCACAGTGTGACTGCGAGAGCAGTCACTGTGCAGAGCAGAATAGTGAGTGTTTCTTTTACAGTGTGACTGTGAGAGCAGTCACTGTGCTGAGCAGAATAGTGAGTGTTCCCGCCACAGTGTGACTGAGAGCAGTCACTGTGCTGAGCAGAATAGTGAGTGTTCCCATCACAGTGTGACTGTGAGAGCAGTCACTTGGCTGAGCAGAATAGTGAGTGTTTCCTTTACAGTGTGACTGTGACTGCAGTCACTGTGCTGAGCAGAATAGTGAGTGTTCCAATCACAGTATGGCTGAGAACAGTCACTGTGCTGAGCAGAATAGTGAGTGTTCCCATCACAGTGTGACTGTGAGAGCAGTCACTGTGCTGAGCAGAATAGTGAGTGTTCCCATCACAGTATGGCTAAGAGCAGTCACTGTGCTGAGCAGAATAGTGAGTGTTCCCATCACAGTGTGACTGAAACAGTCACTGTGCTGAGCAGAATAGTGAATGTTCCCGCCACAGTGTGACTAAGAGCAGTCACTGTGCTGAGCAGAATAGTGAGTGTTCCCGTCACAGTGTAACTGAGAGCTGTCACTGTGCTGAGCAGAATAGTGAGTGTTCCCATCACAGTGTGACTGTGAGAGCAGTCACTGTGCTGAGCAGAATAGTAAGTGTTTTCATCACAGTGTGACTGAGAGCTGTCAATGTGCTGAGCAGAATAGTGGGTGTTCCCTTCACAGTGTGACTTAGAGCTCTCACTTTGCTGAGCAGAATAGTGAGTGTTCCCATCACAGTGCGACTGTGAGAGCAGTCACTGTGCAGAGCAGAATAGTGAGTGTTCCCATCACAGTGTGACTGCGAGAGCATTCACTTTGCTGAGCACAAGAGTGAGTGTTCCCATCACAGTGTGACTGTGAGAGCAGTCACTGTGCTGAGCAGAATAATGAGTGTTCCCATCACAATGTGACTGTGAGAGCATAAACTGTGCTGAGCAGAATAGTGAGTGTTTCCCGTCACAGTGTGACTGAGAGCTCTCACTGTGCTGAGCAGAATAGTGAGTGTTCACATCACTGTGTGACTGAGAGCAGTCACTGTGCTGAGCAGAATAGTGAGTGTTTCCCGTCACAGTGTGACTGAGAGCTCTCACTGTGCTGAGCAGAATAGTGAGTGTTCACATCACTGTGTGACTGAGAGCAGTCACTGTGCTGAGCAGAATAGTGAGTGTTTCCCGTCACAGTGTGACTGAGAGCTCTCACTGTGCTGAGCAGAATAGTGAGTGTTCCCATCACAGTGTGACTGCGAGAGCAGTCACTGTGCAGAGCAGAATAGTGAGTGTTTCTTTTACAGTGTGACTGTGAGAGCAGTCACTGTGCTGAGCAGAATAGTGAGTGTTCCCGCCACAGTGTGACTGAGAGCAGTCACTGTGCTGAGCAGAATAGTGAGTGTTCCCATCACAGTGTGACTGTGAGAGCAGTCACTTGGCTGAGCAGAATAGTGAGTGTTTCCTTTACAGTGTGACTGTGACTGCAGTCACTGTGCTGAGCAGAATAGTGAGTGTTCCAATCACAGTATGGCTGAGAACAGTCACTGTGCTGAGCAGAATAGTGAGTGTTCCCATCACAGTGTGACTGTGAGAGCAGTCACTGTGCTGAGCAGAATAGTGAGTGTTCCCATCACAGTATGGCTAAGAGCAGTCACTGTGCTGAGCAGAATAGTGAGTGTTCCCATCACAGTGTGACTGAAACAGTCACTGTGCTGAGCAGAATAGTGAATGTTCCCGCCACAGTGTGACTAAGAGCAGTCACTGTGCTGAGCAGA
Source organism: Crossaster papposus (assembly GCA_037893245.1). Lineage (NCBI taxonomy): Eukaryota > Metazoa > Echinodermata > Asteroidea > Velatida > Solasteridae > Crossaster > Crossaster papposus. The sequence continues at coordinate 3,526,151 of JBAIAA010000630.1, forward strand.
ATAGTGAGTGTTCCCGTCACAGTGTAACTGAGAGCTGTCACTGTGCTGAGCAGAATAGTGAGTGTTCCCATCACAGTGTGACTGTGAGAGCAGTCACTGTGCTGAGCAGAATAGTAAGTGTTTTCATCACAGTGTGACTGAGAGCTGTCAATGTGCTGAGCAGAATAGTGGGTGTTCCCTTCACAGTGTGACTTAGAGCTCTCACTTTGCTGAGCAGAATAGTGAGTGTTCCCATCACAGTGCGACTGTGAGAGCAGTCACTGTGCAGAGCAGAATAGTGAGTGTTCCCATCACAGTGTGACTGCGAGAGCATTCACTTTGCTGAGCACAAGAGTGAGTGTTCCCATCACAGTGTGACTGTGAGAGCAGTCACTGTGCTGAGCAGAATAATGAGTGTTCCCATCACAATGTGACTGTGAGAGCATAAACTGTGCTGAGCAGAATAGTGAGTGTTTCCCGTCACAGTGTGACTGAGAGCTCTCACTGTGCTGAGCAGAATAGTGAGTGTTCACATCACTGTGTGACTGAGAGCAGTCACTGTGCTGAGCAGAATAGTGAGTGTTTCCCGTCACAGTGTGACTGAGAGCTCTCACTGTGCTGAGCAGAATAGTGAGTGTTCCCATCACAGTGTGACTGCGAGAGCAGTCACTGTGCAGAGCAGAATAGTGAGTGTTTCTTTTACAGTGTGACTGTGAGAGCAGTCACTGTGCTGAGCAGAATAGTGAGTGTTCCCGCCACAGTGTGACTGAGAGCAGTCACTGTGCTGAACAGAATAGTGAGTGTTCCCATCACAGTGTGACTGTGAGAGCAGTCACTTTGCTGAGCAGAATAGTGAGTGTTCCAATCCCAGTATGGCTAAGAGCAGTCACTGTGCTGAGCAGAATAGTGAGTGTTCCCATCACAGTGTGACTGAAACAGTCACTGTGCTGAGCAGAATAGTGAATGTTCCCGCCACAGTGTGACTAAGAGCAGTCACTGTGCTGAGCAGAATAGTGAGTGTTCCCGTCACAGTGTAACTGAGAGCTGTCACTGTGCTGAGCAGAATAGTGAGTGTTTCCTTTACAGTGTGACTGTGACTGCAGTCACTGTGCTGAGCAGAATAGTGAGTGTTCCCGCCACAGTGTGACTAAGAGCAGTCACTGTGCTGAGCAGAATAGTGAGTGTTCCCGTCACAGTGTAACTGAGAGCTGTCACTTGGCTGAGCAGAATAGTGAGTGTTTCCTTTACAGTGTGACTGTGACTGCAGTCACTGTGCTGAGCAGAATAGTGAGTGTTCCAATCACAGTATGGCTGAGAACAGTCACTGTGCTGAGCAGAATAGTGAGTGTTCCCATCACAGTGTGACTGTGAGAGCAGTCACTGTGCTGAGCAGAATAGTGAGTGTTCCCATCACAGTATGGCTAAGAGCAGTCACTGTGCTGAGCAGAATAGTGAGTGTTCCCATCACAGTGTGACTGAAACAGTCACTGTGCTGAGCAGAATAGTGAATGTTCCCGCCACAGTGTGACTGAGAGCAGTCACTGTGCTGAGCAGAATAGTGAGTGTTCCCGTCACAGTGTAACTGAGAGCTGTCACTGTGCTGAGCAGAATAGTGAGTGTTCCCATCACAGTGTGACTGTGAGAGCAGTCACTGTGCTGAGCAGAATAGTAAGTGTTTTCATCACAGTGTGACTGAGAGCTGTCAATGTGCTGAGCAGAATAGTGGGTGTTCCCTTCACAGTGTGACTTAGAGCTCTCACTTTGCTGAGCAGAATAGTGAGTGTTCCCATCACAGTGCGACTGTGAGAGCAGTCACTGTGCAGAGCAGAATAGTGAGTGTTCCCATCACAGTGTGACTGCGAGAGCATTCACTTTGCTGAGCACAAGAGTGAGTGTTCCCATCACAGTGTGACTGTGAGAGCAGTCACTGTGCTGAGCAGAATAATGAGTGTTCACATCACAATGTGACTGTGAGAGCATAAACTGTGCTGAGCAGAATAGTGAGTGTTTCCCGTCACAGTGTGACTGAGAGCTCTCACTGTGCTGAGCAGAATAGTGAGTGTTCACATCACTGTGTGACTGAGAGCAGTCACTGTGCTGAGCAGAATAGTGAGTGTTTCCCGTCACAGTGTGACTGAGAGCTCTCACTGTGCTGAGCAGAATAGTGAGTGTTCCCATCACAGTGTGACTGCGAGAGCAGTCACTGTGCAGAGCAGAATAGTGAGTGTTTCTTTTACAGTGTGACTGTGAGAGCAGTCACTGTGCTGAGCAGAATAGTGAGTGTTCCCGCCACAGTGTGACTGAGAGCAGTCACTGTGCTGAACAGAATAGTGAGTGTTCCCATCACAGTGTGACTGTGAGAGCAGTCACTTTGCTGAGCAGAATAGTGAGTGTTCCAATCCCAGTATGGCTAAGAGCAGTCACTGTGCTGAGCAGAATAGTGAGTGTTCCCATCACAGTGTGACTGAAACAGTCACTGTGCTGAGCAGAATAGTGAATGTTCCCGCCACAGTGTGACTAAGAGCAGTCACTGTGCTGAGCAGAATAGTGAGTGTTCCCGTCACAGTGTAACTGAGAGCTGTCACTGTGCTGAGCAGAATAGTGAGTGTTCCCATCACAGTGTGACTGTGAGAGCAGTCACTGTGCTGAGCAGAATAGTAAGTGTTTTCATCACAGTGTGACTGAGAGCTGTCAATGTGCTGAGCAGAATAGTGGGTGTTCCCTTCACAGTGTGACTTAGAGCTCTCACTTTGCTGAGCAGAATAGTGAGTGTTCCCATCACAGTGCGACTGTGAGAGCAGTCACTGTGCAGAGCAGAATAGTGAGTGTTCCCATCACAGTGTGACTGCGAGAGCATAAACTGTGCTGAGCAGAATAGTGAGTGTTTCCCGTCACAGTGTGACTGAGAGCTCTCACTGTGCTGAGCAGAATAGTGAGTGTTCACATCACTGTGTGACTGAGAGCAGTCACTGTGCTGAGCAGAATAGTGAGTGTTCCCATCACAGTGTGACTGAGAGCAGTCACTCTGCAGAGCAGAATATTAAGTGTTTCCATCACAGTGTGACTGTGAGAGCAGTCACTGTGCTGAGCAGAATAGTGAATGTTCCCGCCACAGTGTGACTGAGAGCAGTCACTGTGCTGAGCAGAATAGTGAGTGTTCCCATCACAGTGTGACTGCGAGAGCATACACAGTGCAGAGCAGAATAGTGAGTGTTCCCATCACAGTGTGACTGAGAGCTGTCAGTGTGCTGAGCAGAATAGTGAGTATTCACATCACTGTGTGACCGAGAGCAGTCACAGTGCTGAGCAGAATAGTTAGTGTTCCTATCACAGTGTGACTGAGAGCAGTCACTTGGCTGAGCAGAATAGTGAGTGTTTCCTTTACAGTGTGACTGTGACTGCAGTCACTGTGCTGAGCAGAATAGTGAGTGTTCCAATCACAGTATGGCTAAGAGCAGTCACTGTGCTGAGCAGAATAGTGAGTGTTCCCATCACAGTGTGACTGAAACAGTCACTGTGCTGAGCAGAATAGTGAATGTTCCCGCCACAGTGTGAGTGAGATCAGTCACGGTGCTGAGCAGAATAGTGAATGTTCCCATCACAGTGTGACTGCGAGAGCATTCACTGTGCAGAGCAGAATAGTGAGTGTTCACATCACAGTGTAACTGAGAGCTGTCACTGTGCTGAGCAGAATAGTGAGTGTTCCCATCACAGTGTGACTGAGAGCTGTCATTGTGCAGAGCAGAATAGTGAAAGTTCCCGCCACAGTGTGACTGAGAGCAGTCACTGTGTAGAGCAGAATAGTGAGTGTTCCCATCACAGTGTGACTGAGAGCTGTCACTGTGCTGAGCAGAATAGTGAGTGTTCCCATCACAGTGTGACTGCGAGAGCATTCACGGTGCAGACCAGAATAGTGAGTGTTTCTTTTACAGTGTGACTGTGAGAGCAGTCACTGTGCTGAGCAGAATAGTGAGTGTTCCCGCCACAGTGTGACTGAGAGCAGTCACTTGGCTGAGCAGAATAGTGAGTGTTTCGTTTACAGTGTGACTGTGACTGCAGTCACTGTGCTGAGCAGAATAGTGAGTGTTCCAATCACAGTATGGCTAAGAGCAGTCACTGTGCTGAGCAGAATAGTGAGTGTTCCCATCACAGTGTGACTGAAACAGTCACTGTGCTGAGCAGAATAGTGAATGTTCCCGCCACAGTGTGACTGAGACCAGTCACTGTGCTGAGCAGAATAGTGAGTGTTCCCATCACAGTTTGACTGCGAGAGCATTCACTGTGCAGAGCAGAATAGTGAGTGTTCACATCACAGTGTAACTGAGAGCTGTCACTGTGTTGAGCAGAATAGTGAGTGTTCCCATCACAGTGTGACTGAGAGCTGTCATTGTGCAGAGCAGAATAGTGAAAGTTCCCGCCACAGTGTGACTGAGAGCATTCACTGTGTAGAGCAGAATAGTGAGTGTTCCCATCACAGTGTGACTGAGAGCTGTCACTGTGCTGAGCAGAATAGTGAGTGTTCCCGCCACAGTGTGACTGAGAGCAGTCACTGTGCTGAGCAGAATAGTGAGTGTTCCCATCACAGTGTGACTGTGAGAGCAGTCACTGTGCTGAGCAGAATAGTGAGTGTTCCAATCACAGTATGGCTAAGAGCAGTCACTGTGCTGAGCAGAATAGTGAGTGTTCCCATCACAGTGTGACTGAAACAGTCACTGTGCTGAGCAGAATAGTGAATGTTCCCGCCACAGTGTGACTGAGAGCAGTCACTGTGCTGAGCAGAATAGTGAGTGTTCCCGTCACAGTGTAACTGAGAGCTGTCACTGTGCTGAGCAGAATAGTGAGTGTTCCCATCACAGTGTGACTGTGAGAGCAGTCACTGTGCTGAGCAGAATAGTAAGTGTTTTCATCACAGTGTGACTGAGAGCTGTCAATGTGCTGAGCAGAATAGTGGGTGTTCCCTTCACAGTGTGACTTAGAGCTCTCACTTTGCTGAGCAGAATAGTGAGTGTTCCCATCACAGTGCGACTGTGAGAGCAGTCACTGTGCAGAGCAGAATAGTGAGTGTTCCCATCACAGTGTGACTGCGAGAGCATTCTTTTTGCTGAGCACAAGAGTGAGTGTTCCCATCACAGTGTGACTGTGAGAGCAGTCACTGTGCTGAGCAGAATAATGAGTGTTCCCATCACAATGTGACTGTGAGAGCATAAACTGTGCTGAGCAGAATAGTGAGTGTTTCCCGTCACAGTGCGACTGAGAGCTCTCACTGTGCTGAGCAGAATAGTGAGTGTTCACATCACTGTGTGACTGAGAGCAGTCACTGTGCTGAGCAGAATAGTGAGTGTTCCCATCACAGTGTGACTGAGAGCAGTCACTGTGCAGAGCAGAATATTAAGTGTTTCCATCACAGTGTGACTGTGAGAGCAGTCACTGTGCTGAGCAGAATAGTGAATATTCCCGCCACAGTGTGACTGAGAGCAGTCACTGTGCTGAGCAGAATAGTGAGTGTTCCCATCACAGTGTGACTGCGAGAGCATACACTGTGCAGAGCAGAATAGTGAGTGTTCCCATCACAGTGTGACTGAGAGCTGTCAGTGTGCTGAGCAGAATAGTGAGTGTTCACATCACTGTGTGACCGAGAGCAGTCACAGTGCTGAGCAGAATAGTGAGTGTTCCCATCACAGTGTGACTGAGAGCAGTCACTTGGCTGAGCAGAATAGTGAGTGTTTCCTTTACAGTGTGACTGTGACTGCAGTCACTGTGCTGAGCAGAATAGTGAGTGTTCCAATCACAGTATGGCTAAGAGCAGTCACTGTGCTGAGCAGAATAGTGAGTGTTCCCATGACAGTGTGACTGAGAGCTGTCAGTGTGCTGAGCAGAATAGTGAGTGTTCACATCACTGTGTGACCGAGAGCAGTCACAGTGCTGAGCAGAATAGTGAGTGTTCCCATCACAGTGTGACTGAGAGCAGTCACTTGGCTGAGCAGAATAGTGAGTGTTTCCTTTACAGTGTGACTGTGACTGCAGTCACAGTGCTGAGCAGAATAGTGAGTGTTCCCATCACAGTGTGACTGAGAGCAGTCACTTGGCTGAGCAGAATAGTGAGTGTTTCCTTTACAGTGTGACTGTGACTGCAGTCACTGTGCTGAGCAGAATAGTGAATGTTCCCGCCACAGTGTGACTGAGATCAGTCACGGTGCTGAGCAGAATAGTGAATGTTCCCATCACAGTGTGACTGCGAGAGCATTCACTGTGCAGAGCAGAATAGTGAGTGTTCATATCACAGTGTAACTGAGAGCTGTCACTGTGCTGAGCAGAATAGTGAGTGTTCCCATCACAGTGTGACTGAGAGCTGTCATTGTGCAGAGCAGAATAGTGAAAGTTCCCGCCACAGTGTGACTGAGAGCATTCACTGTGCAGAGCAGAATAGTGAGTGTTCCCATCACAGTGTGACTGAGAGCTGTCACTGTGCTGAGCAGAATAGTGAGTGTTCCCATCACAGTGTGACTGTGATAGCAGTCACTGTGCAGAGCAGAATAGTGAGTGTTTCCTTTACAGTGTGACTGTGAGAGCAGTCACTGTGCTGAGCAGAATAGTGAGTGTTCACATCACAGTGTGACTGAGAGCTGTCACTGTGCTGAGCAGAATAGTGAGTGTTCACATCACAGTGTGACTGAGAGCTGTCACTGTGCTGAGCAGAACAATGAGTGTTCCCATCACAGTGTGACTGTGAGAGCAGTCACTGTGCTGAGCAGAATAGAGAGTGTTCCCATCACAGTGTGACTGCGAGAGCATTCACCGTCCAGAGCAGAATAGTGAGTGTTCCCATCACAGTGTGACTGAGGGCTGTCACTGTGCTGAGCAGAATAGTGAGTGTTCCCATCACAGTGTGACTGAGAGCAGTCACTGTGCAGAGCAGAATATTAAGTGTTTCCATCACAGTGTGACTGTGAGAGCAGTCATTGTGCTGAGCAGAATAGTGAATGTTCCCGCCACAGTGTGACTGAGAGCAGTCACTGTGCTGAGCAGAATAGTGAGTGTTCCCATCACAGTGTTACTGAGAGCAGTCACTGTGCTGATCAGAATAGTGAGTGTTCCCATCACAGTGTGAATGAAACAGTCACTGTGCTGAGCAGAATAGTGAATGTTCCCGCCACAGTGTGACTGAGAGCAGTCACTGTGCTGAGCAGAATAGTGAGTGTTCCCATCACAGTGTGACTGTGAGAGCAGTCACTGTGCTGAGCAGAATAGTGAGTGTTCCAATCACTGTATGGCTAAGAGCAGTCACTGTGCTGAGCAGAATAGTGAGTGTTCCCATCACAGTGTGACTGAAACAGTCACTGTGCTGAGCAGAATAGTGAATGTTCCCGCCACAGTGTGACTGAGAGCAGTCACTGTGCTGAGCAGAATAGTGAGTGTTCCCGTCACAGTGTAACTGAGAGCTGTCACTGTGCTGAGCAGAATAGTGAGTGTTCCCATCACAGTGCGACTGTGAGAGCAGTCACTGTGCAGAGCAGAATAGTGAGTGTTCCCATCACAGTGTGACTGCGAGAGCATCCACTTTGCTGAGCACAAGAGTGAGTGTTCCCATCACAGTGTGACTGTGAGAGCAGTCACTGTGCTGAGCAGAATAATGAGTGTTCCCATCGCAATGTGACTGTGAGAGCATAAACTGTGCTGAGCAGAATAGTGAGTGTTTCCCGTCACAGTGTGACTGAGAGCTCACACTGTGCTGAGCAGAATAGTGAGTGTTCACATCACTGTGTGACTGAGAGCAGTCACTGTGCTGAGCAGAATAGTGAGTGTTCCCATCACAGTGTGACTGAGAGCAGTCACTTGGCTGAGCAGAATAGTGAGTGTTTCCTTTACAGTGTGACTGTGACTGCAGTCACTGTGCTGAGCAGAATAGTGAATGTTCCCGCCACAGTGTGACTGAGATCAGTCACGGTGCTGAGCAGAATAGTGAATGTTCCCATCACAGTGTGACTGCGAGAGCATTCACTGTGCAGAGCAGAATAGTGAGTGTTCATATCACAGTGTAACTGAGAGCTGTCACTGTGCTGAGCAGAATAGTGAGTGTTCCCATCACAGTGTGCCTGAGAGCTGTCAATGTGCAGAGCAGAATAGTGAAAGTTCCCGCCACAGTGTGACTGAGAGCATTCACTGTGCAGAGCAGAATAGTGAGTGTTCCCATCACAGTGTGACTGTGAGAGCAGTCACTGTGCTGAGCAGAATAGAGAGTGTTCCCATCACAGTGTGACTGCGAGAGCATTCACCGTCCAGAGCAGAATAGTGAGTGTTCCCATCACAGTGTGACTGAGGGCTGTCACTGTGCTGAGCAGAATAGTGAGTGTTCCCATCACAGTGTGACTGAGAGCAGTCACTGTGCAGAGCAGAATATTAAGTGTTTCCATCACAGTGTGACTGTGAGAGCAGTCATTATGCTGAGCAGAATAGTGAATGTTCCCGCCACAGTGTGACTGAGAGCAGTCACTGTGCTGAGCAGAATAGTGAGTGTTCCCATCACAGTGTGACTGAGAGCAGTCACTGTTCTGAGCAGAATAGTGAGTGTTCCCATCACAGTGTGACTGTGAGAGCAGTCACTGTGCTGAGCAGAATAATGAGTGTTCCCATCACAATGTGACTGTGAGAGCATAAACTGTGCTGAGCAGAATAGTGAGTGTTTCCCGTCACAGTGCGACTGAGAGCTCTCACTGTGCTGAGCAGAATAGTGAGTGTTCACATCACTGTGTGACTGAGAGCAGTCACTGTGCTGAGCAGAATAGTGAGTGTTCCCATCACAGTGTGACTGAGAGCAGTCACTGTGCAGAGCAGAATATTAAGTGTTTCCATCACAGTGTGACTGTGAGAGCAGTCACTGTGCTGAGCAGAATAGTGAATGTTCCCACCACAGTGTGACTGAGAGCAGTCACTGTGCTGAGCAGAATAGTGAGTGTTCCCATCACAGTGTGACTGCGAGAGCATACACTGTGCAGAGCAGAATAGTGAGTGTTCCCATCACAGTGTGACTGAGAGCTGTCAGTGTGCTGAGCAGAATAGTGAGTGTTCACATCACTGTGTGACCGAGAGCAGTCACAGTGCTGAGCAGAATAGTGAGTGTTCCCATCACAGTGTGACTGAGAGCAGTCACTTGGCTGAGCAGAATAGTGAGTGTTTCCTTTACAGTGTGACTGTGACTGCAGTCACTGTGCTGAGCAGAATAGTGAGTGTTCCAATCACAGTATGGCTAAGAGCAGTCACTGTGCTGAGCAGAATAGTTAGTGTTCCCATGACAGTGTGACTGAGAGCTGTCAGTGTGCTGAGCAGAATAGTGAGTGTTCACATCACTGTGTGACCGAGAACAGTCACAGTGCTGAGCAGAATAGTGAGTGTTCCCATCACAGTGTGACTGAGAGCAGTCACTTGGCTGAGCAGAATAGTGAGTGTTTCCTTTACAGTGTGACTGTGACTGCAGTCACAGTGCTGAGCAGAATAGTGAGTGTTCCCATCACAGTGTGACTGAGAGCAGTCACTTGGCTGAGCAGAATAGTGAGTGTTTCCTTTACAGTGTGACTGTGACTGCAGTCACTGTGCTGAGCAGAATAGTGAATGTTCCCGCCACAGTGTGACTGAGATCAGTCACGGTGCTGAGCAGAATAGTGAATGTTCCCATCACAGTGTGACTGCGAGAGCATTCACTGTGCAGAGCAGAATAGTGAGTGTTCATATCACAGTGTAACTGAGAGCTGTCACTGTGCTGAGCAGAATAGTGAGTGTTCCCATCACAGTGTGACTGAGAGCTGTCATTGTGCAGAGCAGAATAGTGAAAGTTCCCGCCACAGTGTGACTGAGAGCATTCACTGTGCAGAGCAGAATAGTGAGTGTTCCCATCACAGTGTGACTGAGAGCTGTCACTGTGCTGAGCAGAATAGTGAGTGTTCCCATCACAGTGTGACTGTGATAGCAGTCACTGTGCAGAGCAGAATAGTGAGTGTTTCCTTTACAGTGTGACTGTGAGAGCAGTCACTGTGCTGAGCAGAATAGTGAGTGTTCACATCACAGTGTGACTGAGAGCTGTCACTGTGCTGAGCAGAATAGTGAGTGTTCACATCACAGTGTGACTGAGAGCTGTCACTGTGCTGAGCAGAACAATGAGTGTTCCCATCACAGTGTGACTGTGAGAGCAGTCACTGTGCTGAGCAGAATAGAGAGTGTTCCCATCACAGTGTGACTGCGAGAGCATTCACCGTCCAGAGCAGAATAGTGAGTGTTCCCATCACAGTGTGACTGAGGGCTGTCACTGTGCTGAGCAGAATAGTGAGTGTTCCCATCACAGTGTGACTGAGAGCAGTCACTGTGCAGAGCAGAATATTAAGTGTTTCCATCACAGTGTGACTGTGAGAGCAGTCATTGTGCTGAGCAGAATAGTGAATGTTCCCGCCACAGTGTGACTGAGAGCAGTCACTGTGCTGAGCAGAATAGTGAGTGTTCCCATCACAGTGTGACTGAGAGCAGTCACTGTGCTGAGCAGAATAGTGAGTGTTCCCATCACAGTGTGAATGAAACAGTCACTGTGCTGAGCAGAATAGTGAATGTTCCCGCCACAGTGTGACTGAGAGCAGTCACTGTGCTGAGCAGAATAGTGAGTGTTCCCATCACAGTGTGACTGTGAGAGCAGTCACTGTGCTGAGCAGAATAGTGAGTGTTCCAATCACTGTATGGCTAAGAGCAGTCACTGTGCTGAGCAGAATAGTGAGTGTTCCCATCACAGTGTGACTGAAACAGTCACTGTGCTGAGCAGAATAGTGAATGTTCCCGCCACAGTGTGACTGAGAGCAGTCACTGTGCTGAGCAGAATAGTGAGTGTTCCCGTCACAGTGTAACTGAGAGCTGTCACTGTGCTGAGCAGAATAGTGAGTGTTCCCATCACAGTGCGACTGTGAGAGCAGTCACTGTGCAGAGCAGAATAGTGAGTGTTCCCATCACAGTGTGACTGCGAGAGCATCCACTTTGCTGAGCACAAGAGTGAGTGTTCCCATCACAGTGTGACTGTGAGAGCAGTCACTGTGCTGAGCAGAATAATGAGTGTTCCCATCGCAATGTGACTGTGAGAGCATAAACTGTGCTGAGCAGAATAGTGAGTGTTTCCCGTCACAGTGTGACTGAGAGCTCACACTGTGCTGAGCAGAATAGTGAGTGTTCACATCACTGTGTGACTGAGAGCAGTCACTGTGCTGAGCAGAATAGTGAGTGTTCCCATCACAGTGTGACTGAGAGCAGTCACTTGGCTGAGCAGAATAGTGAGTGTTTCCTTTACAGTGTGACTGTGACTGCAGTCACTGTGCTGAGCAGAATAGTGAATGTTCCCGCCACAGTGTGACTGAGATCAGTCACGGTGCTGAGCAGAATAGTGAATGTTCCCATCACAGTGTGACTGCGAGAGCATTCACCGTGCAGAGCAGAATAGTGAGTGTTCATATCACAGTGTAACTGAGAGCTGTCACTGTGCTGAGCAGAATAGTGAGTGTTCCCATCACAGTGTGCCTGAGAGCTGTCAATGTGCAGAGCAGAATAGTGAAAGTTCCCGCCACAGTGTGACTGAGAGCATTCACTGTGCAGAGCAGAATAGTGAGTGTTCCCATCACAGTGTGACTGTGAGAGCAGTCACTGTGCTGAGCAGAATAGAGAGTGTTCCCATCACAGTGTGACTGCGAGAGCATTCACCGTCCAGAGCAGAATAGTGAGTGTTCCCATCACAGTGTGACTGAGGGCTGTCACTGTGCTGAGCAGAATAGTGAGTGTTCCCATCACAGTGTGACTGAGAGCAGTCACTGTGCAGAGCAGAATATTAAGTGTTTCCATCACAGTGTGACTGTGAGAGCAGTCATTATGCTGAGCAGAATAGTGAATGTTCCCGCCACAGTGTGACTGAGAGCAGTCACTGTGTTGAGCAGAATAGTGAGTGTTCCCATCACAGTGTGACTGAGAGCAGTCACTGTTCTGAGCAGAATAGTGAGTGTTCCCATCACAGTGTGAATGAAACAGTCACTGTGCTGAGCAGAATAGTGAATGTTCCCGCCACAGTGTGACTGAGAGCAGTCACTGTGCTGAGCAGAATAGTGAGTGTTCCCATCACAGTGTGACTGTGAGAGCAGTCACTGTGCTGAGCAGAATAGTGAGTGTTCCAATCGCAGTATGGCTAAGAGCAGTCACTGTGCTGAGCAGAATAGTGAGTGTTCCCATCACAGTGTGACTGAAACAGTCACTGTGCTGAGCAGAATAGTGAATGTTCCCGCCACAGTGTGACTGAGAGCAGTCACTGTGCTGAGCAGAATAGTGAGTGTTCGCGTCACAGTGTAACTGAGAGCTGTCACTGTGCTGAGCAGAATAGTGAGTGTTCCCATCACAGTGCGACTGTGAGAGCAGTCACTGTGCAGAGCAGAATAGTGAGTGTTCCCATCACAGTGTGACTGCGAGAGCATCCACTTTTCTGAGCACAAGAGTGAGTGTTCCCATCACAGTGTGACTGTGAGAGCAGTCACTGTGCTGAGCAGAATAATGAGTGTTCCCATCGCAATGTGACTGTGAGAGCATAAACTGTGCTGAGCAGAATAGTGAGTGTTTCCCGTCACAGTGTGACTGAGAGCTCACACTGTGCTGAGCAGAATAGTGAGTGTTCACATCACTGTGTGACTGAGAGCAGTCACTGTGCTGAGCAGAATAGTGAGTGTTCCCATCACAGTGTGACTGAGAGCAGTCACTTGGCTGAGCAGAATAGTGAGTGTTTCCTTTACAGTGTGACTGTGACTGCAGTCACTGTGCTGAGCAGAATAGTGAGTGTTCCAATCACAGTATGGCTAAGAGCAGTCACTCTGCTGAGCAGAATAGTGAGTGTTCCCATCACAGTGTGACTGAAACAGTCACTGTGCAGAGCAGAATAGTGAATGTTCCCATCACAGTGTGACTGCGAGAGCATTCACTGTGCAGAGCAGAATAGTGAGTGTTCACATCACAGTGTAACTGAGAGCTGTCACTGTGTTGAGCAGAATAGTGAGTGTTCCCATCACAGTGTGACTGAGAGCTGTCATTGTGCAGAGCAGAATAGTGAAAGTTCCCGCCACAGTGTGACTGAGAGCATTCACTGTGTAGGGCAGAATAGTGAGTGTTCCCATCACAGTGTGACTGAGAGCTGTCACCGTGCTGAGCAGAATAGTGAGTGTTCCCATCACAGTGTGACTGCGAGAGCAGTCACTGTGCAGAGCAGAATAGTGAGTGTTTGTTTTACAGTGTGACTGTGAGAGCAGTCACTGTGCTGAGCAGAATAGTGAGTGTTCCCACCACAGTGTGACTGAGAGCAGTCACTTGGCTGAGCAGAATAGTGAGTGTTTCCTTTACAGTGTGACTGAGAGCTGTCATTGTGCAGAGCAGAATAGTGAAAGTTCCCGCCACAGTGTGACTGAGAGCATTCACTGTGTAGAGCAGAATAGTGAGTGTTCCCATCACAATGTGACTGAGAGCTGTCACCGTGCTGAGCAGAATAGTGAGTGTTCCCATCACAGTGTGACTGCGAGAGCAGTCACTGTGCAGAGCAGAATAGTGAGTGTTTGTTTTACAGTGTGACTGTGAGAGCAGTCACTGTGCTGAGCAGAATAGTGAGTGTTCCCGCCACAGTGTGACTGAGAGCAGTCACTTGGCTGAGCAGAATAGAGAGTGTTTCCTTTACAGTGTGACTGTGACTGCAGTCACTGTGCTGAGCAGAATAGTGAGTGTTCCAATCACAGTATGGCTAAGAGCAGTCACTGTGCTGAGCAGAATAGTGAGTGTTCCCATCACAGTGTGACTGAAACAGTCACTGTGCTGAGCAGAATAGTGAATGTTCCCGCCACAGTGTGACTGAGACCAGTCACTGTGCTGAGCAGAATAGTGAGTGTTCCTATCACAGTTTGACTGCGAGAGCATTCACTGTGCAGAGCAGAATAGTGAGTGTTCACATCACAGTGTAACTGAGAGCTGTCACTGTGTTGAGCAGAATAGTGAATGTTCCCGCCACAGTGTGACTAAGAGCAGTCACTGTGCTGAGCAGAATAGTGAGTGTTCCCGTCACAGTGTAACTGAGAGCTGTCACTGTGCTGAGCAGAATAGTGAGTGTTCCCATCACAGTGTGACTGTGAGAACAGTCACTGTGCTGAGCAGAATAGTGAGTGTTCCAATCACAGTATGGCTAAGAGCAGTCACTGTGCTGAGCAGAATAGTGAGTGTTCCCATCACAGTGTGACTGCAAGAGCATTCACTTTGCTGAGCACAAGAGTGAGTGTTCCCATCACAGTGTGACTGTGAGAGCAGTCACTGTGCTGAGCAGAATAATGAGTGTTCCCATCACAATGTGACTGTGAGAGCATAAACTGTGCTGAGCAGAATAGTGAGTGTTTCCCGTCACAGTGTGACTGAGAGCTCTCACTGTGCTAAGCAGAATAGTGAGTGTTCACATCACTGTGTGACTGAGAGCAGTCACTGTGCTGAGCAGAATAGTGAGTGTTCCCATCACAGTGTGACTGAGAGCAGTCACTGTGCAGAGCAGAATATTAAGTGTTTCCATCACAGTGTGACTGTGAGGGCAGTCACTGTGCTGAGCAGAATAGTGAATGTTCCCGCCACAGTGTGACTGAGAGCAGTCACTGTGCTGAGCAGAATAGTGAGTGTTCCCATCACAGTGTGACTGCGAGAGCATACACTGTGCAGAGCAGAATAGTGAGTGTTCCCATCACAGTGTGACTGAGAGCTGGCAGTGTGCTAAGCAGAACAATGAGTGTTCCCATCACAGTGTGACTGTGAGAGCAGTCACTGTGCAGAGTAGAATAGTGAGTGTTCCCATCACAGTGTGACTGCGAGAGCAATCACTTTGCTGAGCACAAGAGTGAGTGTTCCCATCACAGTGTGACTGTGAGAGCAGTCACTGTGCTGAGCAGAATAATGAGTGTTCCCATCACAATGTGACTGTGAGAGCATAAACTGTGCTGAGCAGAATAGTGAGTGTTTCCCGTCACAGTGTGACTGAGAGCTCTCACTGTGCTGAGCAGAATAGTGAGTGTTCACATCACTGTGTGACTGAGAGCAGTCACTGTGCTGAGCAGAATAGTGAGTGTTCCCATCACAGTGTGACTGAGAGCAGTCACTGTGCAGAGCAGAAAATTAAGTGTTTCCATCACAGTGTGACTGTGAGGGCAGTCACTGTGCTGAGCAGAATAGTGAATGTTCCCGCCACAGTGTGACTGAGAGCAGTCACTGTGCTGAGCAGAATAGTGAGTGTTCCCATCACAGTGTGACTGCGAGAGCATACACTGTGCAGAGCAGAATAGTGAGTGTTCCCATCACAGTGTGACTGAGAGCTGGCAGTGTGCTAAGCAGAACAATGAGTGTTCCCATCACAGTGTGACTGTGAGAGCAGTCACTGTGCAGAGTAGAATAGTGAGTGTTCCCATCACAGTGTGACTGCGAGAGCAATCACTTTGCTGAGCACAAGAGTGAGTGTTCCCATCACAGTGTGACTGTGAGAGCAGTCACTGTGCTGAGCAGAATAATGAGTGTTCCCATCACAATGTGACTGTGAGAGCATAAACTGTGCTGAGCAGAATAGTGAGTGTTTCCCGTCACAGTGTGACTGAGAGCTCTCACTGTGCTGAGCAGAATAGTGAGTGTTCACATCACTGTGTGACTGAGAGCAGTCACTGTGCTGAGCAGAATAGTGAGTGTTCCCATCACAGTGTGACTTTGAGCAGTCACGCAGTCACTGTGCAGAGCAGAATATTAAGTGTTTCCATCACAGTGTGACTGTGAGAGCAGTCACTGTGCTGAGAAGAATTGTGAATGTTCCCGCCACAGTGTGACTGAGAGCTGTCACTGTGCTGAGCAGAATAGTGAGTGTTCCCATCACAGTGTGACTGAAACAGTCACTGTGCTGAGCAGAATAGTGAGTGTTCCCATCACAGTGTGACTGCGAGAGCAGTCACTGTGCAGAGCAGAATAGTGAGTGTTTCTTTTACAGTGTGACTGTGAGAGCAGTCACTGTGCTGAGCAGAATAGTGAGTGTTCCCGCCACATTGTGACTGAGAGCAGTCACTGTGCTGAGCAGAATAGTGAGTGTTCCCATCACAGTGTGACTGTGAGAGCAGTCACTGTGCTGAGCAGAATAGCGAGTGTTCCAATCACAGTATGGCTAAGAGCAGTCACTGTGCTGAGCAGAATAGTGAGTGTTCCCATCACAGTGTGACTGAAACAGTCACTGTGCTGAGCAGAATAGTGAATGTTCCCGCCACAGTGTGACTAAGAGCAGTCACTGTGCTGAGCAGAATAGTGAGTGTTCCCGTCACAGTGTAACTGAGAGCTGTCACTGTGCTGAGCAGAATAGTGAGTGTTCCCATCACAGTGTGACTGTGAGAGCAGTCACTGTGCTGAGCAGAATAGTAAGTGTTTTCATCACAGTGTGACTGAGAGCTGTCAATGTGCTGAGCAGAATAGTGGGTGTTCCCTTCACAGTGTGACTTAGAGCTCTCACTTTGCTGAGCAGAATAGTGAGTGTTCCCATCACAGTGCGACTGTGAGAGCAGTCACTGTGCAGAGCAGAATAGTGAGTGTTCCCATCACAGTGTGACTGCGAGAGCATTCACTTTGCTGAGCACAAGAGTGAGTGTTCCCATCACATTGTGACTGTGAGAGCAGTCACTGTGCTGAGCAGAATAGTGAGTGTTCCCATCACAGTGTGACTGAAACAGTCACTGTGCAGAGCAGAATAGTGAATGTTCCCATCACAGTGTGACTGCGAGAGCATTCACTGTGCAGAGCAGAATAGTGAGTGTTCACATCACAGTGTAACTGAGAGCTGTCACTGTGTTGAGCAGAATAGTGAGTGTTCCCATCACAATGTGACTGAGAGCTGTCATTGTGCAGAGCAGAATAGTGAAAGTTCCCGCCACAGTGTGACTGAGAGCATTCACTGTGTAGGGCAGAATAGTGAGTGTTCCCATCACAGTGTGACTGAGAGCTGTCACCGTGCTGAGCAGAATAGTGAGTGTTCCCATCACAGTGTGACTGCGAGAGCAGTCACTGTGCAGAGCAGAATAGTGAGTGTTTGTTTTACAGTGTGACTGTGAGAGCAGTCACTGTGCTGAGCAGAATAGTGAGTGTTCCCGCCACAGTGTGACTGAGAGCAGTCACTTGGCTGAGCAGAATAGTGAGTGTTTCCTTTACAGTGTGACTGAGAGCTGTCATTGTGCAGAGCAGAATAGTGAAAGTTCCCGCCACAGTGTGACTGAGAGCATTCACTGTGTAGAGCAGAATAGTGAGTGTTCCCATCACAGTGTGACTGAGAGCTGTCACCGTGCTGAGCAGAATAGTGAGTGTTCCCATCACAGTGTGACTGCGAGAGCAGTCACTGTGTAGAGCAGAATAGTGAGTGTTTGTTTTACAGTGTGACTGTGAGAGCAGTCACTGTGCTGAGCAGAATAGTGAGTGTTCCCGCCACAGTGTGACTGAGAGCAGTCACTTGGCTGAGCAGAATAGTGAGTGTTTCCTTTACAGTGTGACTGTGACTGCAGTCACTGTGCTGAGCAGAATAGTGAGTGTTCCAATCACAGTATGGCTAAGAGCAGTCACTGTGCTGAGCAGAATAGTGAGTGTTCCCATCACAGTGTGACTGAAACAGTCACTGTGCTGAGCAGAATAGTGAATGTTCCCGCCACAGTGTGACTGAGACCAGTCACTGTGCTGAGCAGAATAGTGAGTGTTCCTATCACAGTTTGACTGCGAGAGCATTCACTGTGCAGAGCAGAATAGTGAGTGTTCACATCACAGTGTAACTGAGAGCTGTCACTGTGTTGAGCAGAATAGTGAATGTTCCCGCCACAGTGTGACTAAGAGCAGTCACTGTGCTGAGCAGAATAGTGAGTGTTCCCGTCACAGTGTAACTGAGAGCTGTCACTGTGCTGAGCAGAATAGTGAGTGTTCCCATCACAGTGTGACTGTTAGAACAGTCACTGTGCTGAGCAGAATAGTGAGTGTTCCAATCACAGTATGGCTAAGAGCAGTCACTGTGCTGAGCAGAATAGTGAGTGTTCCCATCACAGTGTGACTGCAAGAGCATTCACTTTGCTGAGCACAAGAGTGAGTGTTCCCATCACAGTGTGACTGTGAGAGCAGTCACTGTGCTGAGCAGAATAATGAGTGTTCCCATCACAATGTGACTGTGAGAGCATAAACTGTGCTGAGCAGAATAGTGAGTGTTTCCCGTCACAGTGTGACTGAGAGCTCTCACTGTGCTAAGCAGAATAGTGAGTGTTCACATCACTGTGTGACTGAGAGCAGTCACTGTGCTGAGCAGAATAGTGAGTGTTCCCATCACAGTGTGACTGAGAGCAGTCACTGTGCAGAGCAGAATATTAAGTGTTTCCATCACAGTGTGACTGTGAGGGCAGTCACTGTGCTGAGCAGAATAGTGAATGTTCCCGCCACAGTGTGACTGAGAGCAGTCACTGTGCTGAGCAGAATAGTGAGTGTTCCCATCACAGTGTGACTGCGAGAGCATACACTGTGCAGAGCAGAATAGTGAGTGTTCCCATCACAGTGTGACTGAGAGCTGGCAGTGTGCTAAGCAGAACAATGAGTGTTCCCATCACAGTGTGACTGTGAGAGCAGTCACTGTGCAGAGTAGAATAGTGAGTGTTCCCATCACAGTGTGACTGCGAGAGCAATCACTTTGCTGAGCACAAGAGTGAGTGTTCCCATCACAGTGTGACTGTGAGAGCAGTCACTGTGCTGAGCAGAATAATGAGTGTTCCCATCACAATGTGACTGTGAGAGCATAAACTGTGCTGAGCAGAATAGTGAGTGTTTCCCGTCACAGTGTGACTGAGAGCTCTCACTGTGCTGAGCAGAATAGTGAGTGTTCACATCACTGTGTGACTGAGAGCAGTCACTGTGCTGAGCAGAATAGTGAGTGTTCCCATCACAGTGTGACTGAAACAGTCACTGTGCTGAGCAGAATAGTGAATGTTCCCGCCACAGTGTGACTGAGACCAGTCACTGTGCTGAGCAGAATAGTGAGTGTTCCTATCACAGTTTGACTGCGAGAGCATTCACTGTGCAGAGCAGAATAGTGAGTGTTCACATCACAGTGTAACTGAGAGCTGTCACTGTGTTGAGCAGAATAGTGAATGTTCCCGCCACAGTGTGACTAAGAGCAGTCACTGTGCTGAGGAGAATAGTGAGTGTTCCCGTCACAGTGTAACTGAGAGCTGTCACTGTGCTGAGCAGAATAGTGAGTGTTCCCATCACAGTGTGACTGTGAGAACAGTCACTGTGCTGAGCAGAATAGTGAGTGTTCCAATCACAGTATGGCTAAGAGCAGTCACTGTGCTGAGCAGAATAGTGAGTGTTCCCATCACAGTGTGACTGCAAGAGCATTCACTTTGCTGAGCACAAGAGTGAGTGTTCCCATCACAGTGTGACTGTGAGAGCAGTCACTGTGCTGAGCAGAATAATGAGTGTTCCCATCACAATGTGACTGTGAGAGCATAAACTGTGCTGAGCAGAATAGTGAGTGTTTCCCGTCACAGTGTGACTGAGAGCTCTCACTGTGCTAAGCAGAATAGTGAGTGTTCACATCACTGTGTGACTGAGAGCAGTCACTGTGCTGAGCAGAATAGTGAGTGTTCCCATCACAGTGTGACTGAGAGCAGTCACTGTGCAGAGCAGAATATTAAGTGTTTCCATCACAGTGTGACTGTGAGGGCAGTCACTGTGCTGAGCAGAATAGTGAATGTTCCCGCCACAGTGTGACTGAGAGCAGTCACTGTGCTGAGCAGAATAGTGAGTGTTCCCATCACAGTGTGACTGCGAGAGCATACACTGTGCAGAGCAGAATAGTGAGTGTTCCCATCACAGTGTGACTGAGAGCTGGCAGTGTGCTAAGCAGAACAATGAGTGTTCCCATCACAGTGTGACTGTGAGAGCAGTCACTGTGCAGAGTAGAATAGTGAGTGTTCCCATCACAGTGTGACTGCGAGAGCAATCACTTTGCTGAGCACAAGAGTGAGTGTTCCCATCACAGTGTGACTGTGAGAGCAGTCACTGTGCTGAGCAGAATAATGAGTGTTCCCATCACAATGTGACTGTGAGAGCATAAACTGTGCTGAGCAGAATAGTGAGTGTTTCCCGTCACAGTGTGACTGAGAGCTCTCACTGTGCTGAGCAGAATAGTGAGTGTTCACATCACTGTGTGACTGAGAGCAGTCACTGTGCTGAGCAGAATAGTGAGTGTTCCCATCACAGTGTGACTGAGAGCAGTCACTGTGCAGAGCAGAATATTAAGTGTTTCCATCACAGTGTGACTGTGAGGGCAGTCACTGTGCTGAGCAGAATAGTGAATGTTCCCGCCACAGTGTGACTGAGAGCAGTCACTGTGCTGAGCAGAATAGTGAGTGTTCCCATCACAGTGTGACTGAAACAGTCACTGTGCAGAGCAGAATAGTGAATGTTCCCATCACAGTGTGACTGCGAGAGCATTCACTGTGCAGAGCAGAATAGTGAGTGTTCACATCACAGTGTAACTGAGAGCTGTCACTGTGTTGAGCAGAATAGTGAGTGTTCCCATCACAATGTGACTGAGAGCTGTCATTGTGCAGAGCAGAATAGTGAAAGTTCCCGCCACAGTGTGACTGAGAGCATTCACTGTGTAGGGCAGAATAGTGAGTGTTCCCATCACAGTGTGACTGAGAGCTGTCACCGTGCTGAGCAGAATAGTGAGTGTTCCCATCACAGTGTGACTGCGAGAGCAGTCACTGTGCAGAGCAGAATAGTGAGTGTTTGTTTTACAGTGTGACTGTGAGAGCAGTCACTGTGCTGAGCAGAATAGTGAGTGTTCCCGCCACAGTGTGACTGAGAGCAGTCACTTGGCTGAGCAGAATAGTGAGTGTTTCCTTTACAGTGTGACTGAGAGCTGTCATTGTGCAGAGCAGAATAGTGAAAGTTCCCGCCACAGTGTGACTGAGAGCATTCACTGTGTAGAGCAGAATAGTGAGTGTTCCCATCACAGTGTGACTGAGAGCTGTCACCGTGCTGAGCAGAATAGTGAGTGTTCCCATCACAGTGTGACTGCGAGAGCAGTCACTGTGTAGAGCAGAATAGTGAGTGTTTGTTTTACAGTGTGACTGTGAGAGCAGTCACTGTGCTGAGCAGAATAGTGAGTGTTCCCGCCACAGTGTGACTGAGAGCAGTCACTTGGCTGAGCAGAATAGTGAGTGTTTCCTTTACAGTGTGACTGTGACTGCAGTCACTGTGCTGAGCAGAATAGTGAGTGTTCCAATCACAGTATGGCTAAGAGCAGTCACTGTGCTGAGCAGAATAGTGAGTGTTCCCATCACAGTGTGACTGAAACAGTCACTGTGCTGAGCAGAATAGTGAATGTTCCCGCCACAGTGTGACTGAGACCAGTCACTGTGCTGAGCAGAATAGTGAGTGTTCCTATCACAGTTTGACTGCGAGAGCATTCACTGTGCAGAGCAGAATAGTGAGTGTTCACATCACAGTGTAACTGAGAGCTGTCACTGTGTTGAGCAGAATAGTGAATGTTCCCGCCACAGTGTGACTAAGAGCAGTCACTGTGCTGAGCAGAATAGTGAGTGTTCCCGTCACAGTGTAACTGAGAGCTGTCACTGTGCTGAGCAGAATAGTGAGTGTTCCCATCACAGTGTGACTGTTAGAACAGTCACTGTGCTGAGCAGAATAGTGAGTGTTCCAATCACAGTATGGCTAAGAGCAGTCACTGTGCTGAGCAGAATAGTGAGTGTTCCCATCACAGTGTGACTGCAAGAGCATTCACTTTGCTGAGCACAAGAGTGAGTGTTCCCATCACAGTGTGACTGTGAGAGCAGTCACTGTGCTGAGCAGAATAATGAGTGTTCCCATCACAATGTGACTGTGAGAGCATAAACTGTGCTGAGCAGAATAGTGAGTGTTTCCCGTCACAGTGTGACTGAGAGCTCTCACTGTGCTAAGCAGAATAGTGAGTGTTCACATCACTGTGTGACTGAGAGCAGTCACTGTGCTGAGCAGAATAGTGAGTGTTCCCATCACAGTGTGACTGAGAGCAGTCACTGTGCAGAGCAGAATATTAAGTGTTTCCATCACAGTGTGACTGTGAGGGCAGTCACTGTGCTGAGCAGAATAGTGAATGTTCCCGCCACAGTGTGACTGAGAGCAGTCACTGTGCTGAGCAGAATAGTGAGTGTTCCCATCACAGTGTGACTGCGAGAGCATACACTGTGCAGAGCAGAATAGTGAGTGTTCCCATCACAGTGTGACTGAGAGCTGGCAGTGTGCTAAGCAGAACAATGAGTGTTCCCATCACAGTGTGACTGTGAGAGCAGTCACTGTGCAGAGTAGAATAGTGAGTGTTCCCATCACAGTGTGACTGCGAGAGCAATCACTTTGCTGAGCACAAGAGTGAGTGTTCCCATCACAGTGTGACTGTGAGAGCAGTCACTGTGCTGAGCAGAATAATGAGTGTTCCCATCACAATGTGACTGTGAGAGCATAAACTGTGCTGAGCAGAATAGTGAGTGTTTCCCGTCACAGTGTGACTGAGAGCTCTCACTGTGCTGAGCAGAATAGTGAGTGTTCACATCACTGTGTGACTGAGAGCAGTCACTGTGCTGAGCAGAATAGTGAGTGTTCCCATCACAGTGTGACTGAAACAGTCACTGTGCTGAGCAGAATAGTGAATGTTCCCGCCACAGTGTGACTGAGACCAGTCACTGTGCTGAGCAGAATAGTGAGTGTTCCTATCACAGTTTGACTGCGAGAGCATTCACTGTGCAGAGCAGAATAGTGAGTGTTCACATCACAGTGTAACTGAGAGCTGTCACTGTGTTGAGCAGAATAGTGAATGTTCCCGCCACAGTGTGACTAAGAGCAGTCACTGTGCTGAGGAGAATAGTGAGTGTTCCCGTCACAGTGTAACTGAGAGCTGTCACTGTGCTGAGCAGAATAGTGAGTGTTCCCATCACAGTGTGACTGTGAGAACAGTCACTGTGCTGAGCAGAATAGTGAGTGTTCCAATCACAGTATGGCTAAGAGCAGTCACTGTGCTGAGCAGAATAGTGAGTGTTCCCATCACAGTGTGACTGCAAGAGCATTCACTTTGCTGAGCACAAGAGTGAGTGTTCCCATCACAGTGTGACTGTGAGAGCAGTCACTGTGCTGAGCAGAATAATGAGTGTTCCCATCACAATGTGACTGTGAGAGCATAAACTGTGCTGAGCAGAATAGTGAGTGTTTCCCGTCACAGTGTGACTGAGAGCTCTCACTGTGCTAAGCAGAATAGTGAGTGTTCACATCACTGTGTGACTGAGAGCAGTCACTGTGCTGAGCAGAATAGTGAGTGTTCCCATCACAGTGTGACTGAGAGCAGTCACTGTGCAGAGCAGAATATTAAGTGTTTCCATCACAGTGTGACTGTGAGGGCAGTCACTGTGCTGAGCAGAATAGTGAATGTTCCCGCCACAGTGTGACTGAGAGCAGTCACTGTGCTGAGCAGAATAGTGAGTGTTCCCATCACAGTGTGACTGCGAGAGCATACACTGTGCAGAGCAGAATAGTGAGTGTTCCCATCACAGTGTGACTGAGAGCTGGCAGTGTGCTAAGCAGAACAATGAGTGTTCCCATCACAGTGTGACTGTGAGAGCAGTCACTGTGCAGAGTAGAATAGTGAGTGTTCCCATCACAGTGTGACTGCGAGAGCAATCACTTTGCTGAGCACAAGAGTGAGTGTTCCCATCACAGTGTGACTGTGAGAGCAGTCACTGTGCTGAGCAGAATAATGAGTGTTCCCATCACAATGTGACTGTGAGAGCATAAACTGTGCTGAGCAGAATAGTGAGTGTTTCCCGTCACAGTGTGACTGAGAGCTCTCACTGTGCTGAGCAGAATAGTGAGTGTTCACATCACTGTGTGACTGAGAGCAGTCACTGTGCTGAGCAGAATAGTGAGTGTTCCCATCACAGTGTGACTGAGAGCAGTCACTGTGCAGAGCAGAATATTAAGTGTTTCCATCACAGTGTGACTGTGAGGGCAGTCACTGTGCTGAGCAGAATAGTGAATGTTCCCGCCACAGTGTGACTGAGAGCAGTCACTGTGCTGAGCAGAATAGTGAGTGTTCCCATCACAGTGTGACTGCGAGAGCATACACTGTGCAGAGCAGAATAGTGAGTGTTCCCATCACAGTGTGACTGAGAGCTGGCAGTGTGCTAAGCAGAACAATGAGTGTTCCCATCACAGTGTGACTGTGAGAGCAGTCACTGTGCAGAGTAGAATAGTGAGTGTTCCCATCACAGTGTGACTGCGAGAGCAATCACTTTGCTGAGCACAAGAGTGAGTGTTCCCATCACAGTGTGACTGTGAGAGCAGTCACTGTGCTGAGCAGAATAATGAGTGTTCCCATCACAATGTGACTGTGAGAGCATAAACTGTGCTGAGCAGAATAGTGAGTGTTTCCCGTCACAGTGTGACTGAGAGCTCTCACTGTGCTGAGCAGAATAGTGAGTGTTCACATCACTGTGTGACTGAGAGCAGTCACTGTGCTGAGCAGAATAGTGAGTGTTCCCATCACAGTGTGACTTTGAGCAGTCACGCAGTCACTGTGCAGAGCAGAATATTAAGTGTTTCCATCACAGTGTGACTGTGAGAGCAGTCACTGTGCTGAGAAGAATTGTGAATGTTCCCGCCACAGTGTGACTGAGAGCTGTCACTGTGCTGAGCAGAATAGTGAGTGTTCCCATCACAGTGTGACTGAAACAGTCACTGTGCTGAGCAGAATAGTGAGTGTTCCCATCACAGTGTGACTGCGAGAGCAGTCACTGTGCAGAGCAGAATAGTGAGTGTTTCTTTTACAGTGTGACTGTGAGAGCAGTCACTGTGCTGAGCAGAATAGTGAGTGTTCCCGCCACATTGTGACTGAGAGCAGTCACTGTGCTGAGCAGAATAGTGAGTGTTCCCATCACAGTGTGACTGTGAGAGCAGTCACTGTGCTGAGCAGAATAGCGAGTGTTCCAATCACAGTATGGCTAAGAGCAGTCACTGTGCTGAGCAGAATAGTGAGTGTTCCCATCACAGTGTGACTGAAACAGTCACTGTGCTGAGCAGAATAGTGAATGTTCCCGCCACAGTGTGACTAAGAGCAGTCACTGTGCTGAGCAGAATAGTGAGTGTTCCCGTCACAGTGTAACTGAGAGCTGTCACTGTGCTGAGCAGAATAGTGAGTGTTCCCATCACAGTGTGACTGTGAGAGCAGTCACTGTGCTGAGCAGAATAGTAAGTGTTTTCATCACAGTGTGACTGAGAGCTGTCAATGTGCTGAGCAGAATAGTGGGTGTTCCCTTCACAGTGTGACTTAGAGCTCTCACTTTGCTGAGCAGAATAGTGAGTGTTCCCATCACAGTGCGACTGTGAGAGCAGTCACTGTGCAGAGCAGAATAGTGAGTGTTCCCATCACAGTGTGACTGCGAGAGCATTCACTTTGCTGAGCACAAGAGTGAGTGTTCCCATCACATTGTGACTGTGAGAGCAGTCACTGTGCTGAGCAGAATAGTGAGTGTTCCCATCACAGTGTGACTGAAACAGTCACTGTGCAGAGCAGAATAGTGAATGTTCCCATCACAGTGTGACTGCGAGAGCATTCACTGTGCAGAGCAGAATAGTGAGTGTTCACATCACAGTGTAACTGAGAGCTGTCACTGTGTTGAGCAGAATAGTGAGTGTTCCCATCACAATGTGACTGAGAGCTGTCATTGTGCAGAGCAGAATAGTGAAAGTTCCCGCCACAGTGTGACTGAGAGCATTCACTGTGTAGGGCAGAATAGTGAGTGTTCCCATCACAGTGTGACTGAGAGCTGTCACCGTGCTGAGCAGAATAGTGAGTGTTCCCATCACAGTGTGACTGCGAGAGCAGTCACTGTGCAGAGCAGAATAGTGAGTGTTTGTTTTACAGTGTGACTGTGAGAGCAGTCACTGTGCTGAGCAGAATAGTGAGTGTTCCCGCCACAGTGTGACTGAGAGCAGTCACTTGGCTGAGCAGAATAGTGAGTGTTTCCTTTACAGTGTGACTGAGAGCTGTCATTGTGCAGAGCAGAATAGTGAAAGTTCCCGCCACAGTGTGACTGAGAGCATTCACTGTGTAGAGCAGAATAGTGAGTGTTCCCATCACAGTGTGACTGAGAGCTGTCACCGTGCTGAGCAGAATAGTGAGTGTTCCCATCACAGTGTGACTGCGAGAGCAGTCACTGTGCAGAGCAGAATAGTGAGTGTTTGTTTTACAGTGTGACTGTGAGAGCAGTCACTGTGCTGAGCAGAATAGTGAGTGTTCCCGCCACAGTGTGACTGAGAGCAGTCACTTGGCTGAGCAGAATAGTGAGTGTTTCCTTTACAGTGTGACTGTGACTGCAGTCACTGTGCTGAGCAGAATAGTGAGTGTTCCAATCACAGTATGGCTAAGAGCAGTCACTGTGCTGAGCAGAATAGTGAGTGTTCCCATCACAGTGTGACTGAAACAGTCACTGTGCTGAGCAGAATAGTGAATGTTCCCGCCACAGTGTGACTGAGATCAGTCACGGTGCTGAGCAGAATAGTGAATGTTCCCATCACAGTGTGACTGCGAGAGCATTCACTGTGCAGAGCAGAATAGTGAGTGTTCACATCACAGTGTAACTGAGAGCTGTCACTGTGCTGAGCAGAATAGTGAGTGTTCCCATCACAGTGTGACTGAGAGCTGTCATTGTGCAGAGCAGAATAGTGAAAGTTCCCGCCACAGTGTGACTGAGAGCATTCACTGTGCAGAGCAGAATAGTGAGTGTTCCCATCACAGTGTGACTGAGAGCTGTCACTGTGCTGAGCAGAATAGTGAGTGTTCCCATCACAGTGTGACTGTGATAGCAGTCACTGTGCAGAGCAGAATAGTGAGTGTTTCCTTTACAGTGTGACTGTGAGAGCAGTCACTGTGCTGAGCAGAATAGTGAGTGTTCACATCACAGTGTGACTGAGAGCTGTCACTGTGCTGAGCAGAATAGTGAGTGTTCACATCACAGTGTGACTGAGAGCTGTCACTGTGCTGAGCAGAACAATGAGTGTTCCCATCACAGTGTGACTGCAAGAGCAGTCACTGTGCAGAGCAGAATAGTGAGTGTTTGTTTTACAGTGTGACTGTGAGAGCAGTCACTGTGCTGAGCAGAATAGTGAGTGTTCCCGCCACAGTGTGACTGAGAGCAGTCACTTGGCTGAGCAGAATAGTGAGTGTTTCCTTTACAGTGTGACTGTGACTGCAGTCACTGTGCTGAGCAGAATAGTGAGTGTTCCAATCACAGTATGGCTAAGAGCAGTCACTGTGCTGAGCAGAATAGTGAGTGTTCCCATCACAGTGTGACTGAAACAGTCACTGTGCTGAGCAGAATAGTGAATGTTCCGCCACAGTGTGACTGAGACCAGTCACTGTGCTGAGCAGAATAGTGAGTGTTCCTATCACAGTTTGACTGCGAGAGCATTCACTGTGCAGAGCAGAATAGTGAGTGTTCACATCACAGTGTAACTGAGAGCTGTCACTGTGTTGAGCAGAATAGTGAATGTTCCCGCCACAGAGTGACTAAGAGCAGTCACTGTGCTGAGCAGAATAGTGAGTGTTCCCGTCACAGTGTAACTGAGAGCTGTCACTGTGCTGAGCAGAATAGTGAGTGTTCCCATCACAGTGTGACTGTGAGAACAGTCACTGTGCTGAGCAGAATAGTGAGTGTTCCAATCACAGTATGGCTAAGAGCAGTCACTGTGCTGAGCAGAATAGTGAGTGTTCCCATCACAGTGTGACTGCAAGAGCATTCACTTTGCTGAGCACAAGAGTGAGTGTTCCCATCACAGTGTGACTGTGAGAGCAGTCACTGTGCTGAGCAGAATAATGAGTGTTCCCATCACAATGTGACTGTGAGAGCATAAACTGTGCTGAGCAGAATAGTGAGTGTTTCCCGTCACAGTGTGACTGAGAGCTCTCACTGTGCTAAGCAGAATAGTGAGTGTTCACATCACTGTGTGACTGAGAGCAGTCACTGTGCTGAGCAGAATAGTGAGTGTTCCCATCACAGTGTGACTGAGAGCAGTCACTGTGCAGAGCAGAATATTAAGTGTTTCCATCACAGTGTGACTGTGAGGGCAGTCACTGTGCTGAGCAGAATAGTGAATGTTCCCGCCACAGTGTGACTGAGAGCAGTCACTGTGCTGAGCAGAATAGTGAGTGTTCCCATCACAGTGTGACTGCGAGAGCATACACTGTGCAGAGCAGAATAGTGAGTGTTCCCATCACAGTGTGACTGAGAGCTGGCAGTGTGCTAAGCAGAACAATGAGTGTTCCCATCACAGTGTGACTGTGAGAGCAGTCACTGTGCAGAGTAGAATAGTGAGTGTTCCCATCACAGTGTGACTGCGAGAGCAATCACTTTGCTGAGCACAAGAGTGAGTGTTCCCATCACAGTGTGACTGTGAGAGCAGTCACTGTGCTGAGCAGAATAATGAGTGTTCCCATCACAATGTGACTGTGAGAGCATAAACTGTGCTGAGCAGAATAGTGAGTGTTTCCCGTCACAGTGTGACTGAGAGCTCTCACTGTGCTGAGCAGAATAGTGAGTGTTCACATCACTGTGTGACTGAGAGCAGTCACTGTGCTGAGCAGAATAGTGAGTGTTCCCATCACAGTGTGACTGAGAGCAGTCACGCAGTCACTGTGCAGAGCAGAATATTAAGTGTTTCCATCACAGTGTGACTGTGAGAGCAGTCACTGTGCTGAGAAGAATTGTGAATGTTCCCGCCACAGTGTGACTGAGAGCTGTCACTGTGCTGAGCAGAATAGTGAGTGTTCCCATCACAGTGTGACTGAAACAGTCACTGTGCTGAGCAGAATAGTGAGTGTTCCCATCACAGTGTGACTGCGAGAGCAGTCACTGTGCAGAGCAGAATAGTGAGTGTTTCTTTTACAGTGTGACTGTGAGAGCAGTCACTGTGCTGAGCAGAATAGTGAGTGTTCCCGCCACAGTGTGACTGAGAGCAGTCACTGTGCTGAGCAGAATAGTGAGTGTTCCCATCACAGTGTGACTGTGAGAGCAGTCACTGTGCTGAGCAGAATAGCGAGTGTTCCAATCACAGTATGGCTAAGAGCAGTCACTGTGCTGAGCAGAATAGTGAGTGTTTCCATCACAGTGTGACTGAAACAGTCACTGTGCTGAGCAGAATAGTGAATGTTCCCGCCACAGTGTGACTAAGAGCAGTCACTGTGCTGAGCAGAATAGTGAGTGTTCCCGTCACAGTGTAACTGAGAGCTGTCACTGTGCTGAGCAGAATAGTGAGTGTTCCCATCACAGTGTGACTGCGAGAGCATTCACTTTGCTGAGCACAAGAGTGAGTGTTCCCATCACAGTGTGACTGTGAGAGCAGTCACTGTGCTGAGCAGAATAATGAGTGTTCCCATCACAATGTGACTGTGAGAGCATAATCTGTGCTGAGCAGAATAGTGAGTGTTTCCCGTCACAGTGTGACTGAGAGCTCTCACTGTGCTGAGCAGAATAGTGATTGTTCACATCACTGTGTGACTGAGAGCAGTCACTGTGCTGAGCAGAATAGTGAGTGTTCCCATCACAGTGTGACTGAGAGCAGTCACTGTGCAGAGCAGAATATTAAGTGTTTCCATCACAGTGTGACTGTGAGAGCAGTCACTGTGCTGAGCAGAATAGTGAATGTTCCCGCCACAGTGTGACTGAGAGCAGTCACTGTGCTGAGCAGAATAGTGAGTGTTCCCTTCACAGTGTGACTGCGAGAGCATACACTGTGCAGAGCAGAATAGTGAGTGTTCCCATCACAGTGTGACTGAGAGCTGTCAGTGTGCTGAGCAGAATAGTGAGTGTTCACATCACTGTGTGACCGAGAGCAGTCACAGTGCTGAGCAGAATAGTGAGTGTTCCCATCACAGTGTGACTGAGAGCAGTCACTTGGCTGAGCAGAATAGTGAGTGTTTCCTTTACAGTGTGACTGTGACTGCAGTCACAGTGCTGAGCAGAATAGTGAGTGTTCCCATCACAGTGTGACTGAGAGCAGTCACTTGGCTGAGCAGAATAGTGTGTGTTTCCTTTACAGTGTGACTGTGACTGCAGTCACTGTGCTGAGCAGAATAGTGAATGTTCCCGCCACAGTGTGACTGAGATCAGTCACGGTGCTGAGCAGAATAGTGAATGTTCCCATCACAGTGTGACTGCGAGAGCATTCACTGTGCAGAGCAGAATAGTGAGTGTTCACATCACAGTGTAACTGAGAGCTGTCACTGTGCTGAGCAGAATAGTGAGTGTTCCCATCACAGTGTGACTGAGAGCTGTCATTGTGCAGAGCAGAATAGTGAAAGTTCCCGCCACAGTGTGACTGAGAGCATTCACTGTGCAGAGCAGAATAGTGAGTGTTCCCATCACAGTGTGACTGAGAGCTGTCACTGTGCTGAGCAGAATAGTGAGTGTTCCCATCACAGTGTGACTGTGATAGCAGTCACTGTGCAGAGCAGAATAGTGAGTGTTTCCTTTACAGTGTGACTGTGAGAGCAGTCACTGTGCTGAGCAGAATAGTGAGTGTTCACATCACAGTGTGACTGAGAGCTGTCACTGTGCTGAGCAGAATAGTGAGTGTTCACATCACAGTGTGACTGAGAGCTGTCACTGTGCTGAGCAGAACAATGAGTGTTGCCATCACAGTGTGACTGTGAGAGCAGTCACTGTGCTGAGCAGAATAGAGAGTGTTCCCATCACAGTGTGACTGCGAGAGCATTCACCGTCCAGAGCAGAATAGTGAGTGTTCCCATCACAGTGTGACTGAGGGCTGTCACTGTGCTGAGCAGAATAGTGAGTGTTCCCATCACAGTGTGACTGAGTGCAGTCACTGTGCAGAGCAGAATATTAAGTGTTTCCATCACAGTGTGACTGTGAGAGCAGTCATTGTGCTGAGCAGAATAGTGAATGTTCCCGCCACAGTGTGACTGAGAGCAATCACTGTGCTGAGCAGAATAGTGAGTGTTCCCATCACAGTGTGACTGAGAGCAGTCACTGTGCTGAGCAGAATAGTGAGTGTTCCCATCACAGTGTGAATGAAACAGTCACTGTGCTGAGCAGAATAGTGAATGTTCCCGCCACAGTGTGACTGAGAGCAGTCACTGTGCTGAGCAGAATAGTGAGTGTTCCTATCACAGTTTGACTGCGAGAGCATTCACTGTGCAGAGCAGAATAGTGAGTGTTCCCGTCACAGTGTGACTGAGAGCTGTCACTGTGCTGAGCAGAATAGTGAGTGTTCCCATCACAGTGCGACTGTGAGAGCAGTCACTGTGCAGAGCAGAATAGTGAGTGTTCCCATTACAGTGTGACTGCGAGAGCATCTACTTTGCTGAGCACAAGAGTGAGTGTTCCCATCACAGTGTGACTGTGAGCTGTCACTGTGCTGAGCAGAATAGTGAGTGTTCCCATCACAGTGTGACTGTGAGAGCAGTCACTGTGCTGAGCAGAATAGTAAGTGTTTTCATCACAGTGTGACTGAGAGCTGTCAATGTGCTGAGCAGAATAGTGGGTGTTCCCTTCACAGTGTGACTGTGAGAGCAGTCACTGTGCTGAGCAGAATAGTAAGTGTTTTCATCACAGTGTGACTGAGAGCTGTCAATGTGCTGAGCAGAATAGTGGGTGTTCCCTTCACAGTGTGACTTAGAGATCTCACTTTGCTGAGCAGAATAGTGAGTGTTCCCATCACAGTGCGACTGTGAGAGCAGTCACTGTGCAGAGCAGAATAGTGAGTGTTCCCATCACAGTGTGACTGCGAGAGCATTCACTTTGCTGAGCACAAGAGTGAGTGTTCCCATCACAGTGTGACTGTGCAGTCACTGTGCTGAGCAGAATAATGAGTGTTCCCATCACAATGTGACTGTGAGAGCATAAACTGTGCTGAGCAGAATAGTGAGTGTTTCCCGTCACAGTGTGACTGAGAGCTCTCACTGTGCTGAGCAGAATAGTGAGTGTTCACATCACTGTGTGACTGAGAGCAGTCACTGTGCTGAGCAGAATAGTGAGTGTTCCCATCACAGTGTGACTGAGAGCAGTCACTTGGCTGAGCAGAATAGTGAGTGTTTCCTTTACAGTGTGACTGTGACTGCAGTCACTGTGCTGAGCAGAATAGTGAGTGTTCCAATCACAGTATGGCTAAGAGCAGTCACTCTGCTGAGCAGAATAGTGAGTGTTCCCATCACAGTGTGACTGAAACAGTCACTGTGCTGAGCAGAATAGTGAATGTTCCCGCCACAGTGTGACTGAGACCAGTCACTGTGCTGAGCAGAATAGTGAGTGTTCCCATCACAGTGTGACTGCGAGAGCATTTACTGTGCAGAGCAGAATAGTGAGTGTTCACATCACAGTGTAACTGAGAGCTGTCACTGTGTTGAGCAGAATAGTGAGTGTTCCCATCACAGTGTGACTGAGAGCTGTCATTGTGCAGAGCAGAATAGTGAAAGTTCCCGCCACAGTGTGACTGAGAGCATTCACTGTGTAGAGCAGAATAGTGAGTGTTCCCATCACAGTGTGACTGAGAGCTGTCACTGTGCTGAGTAGAATAGTGAGTGTTCCCATCACAGTGTGACTGCGAGAGCATTCACTGTGCAGAGCAGAATAGTGAGTGTTTCTTTTACAGTGTGACTGTGAGAGCAGTCACTGTGCTGAGCAGAATAGTGAGTGTTCCCGCCACAGTGTGACTGAGAGCAGTCACTTGGCTGAGCAGAATAGTGAGTGTTTCCTTTACAGTGTGACTGTGACTGCAGTCACTGTGCTGAGCAGAATAGTGAGTGTTCCAATCACAGTATGGCTAAGAGCAGTCACTGTGCTGAGCAGAATAGTGAGTGTTCCAATCACAGTGTGACTGAAACAGTCACTGTGCTGAGCAGAATAGTGAATGTTCCCGCCACAGTGTGACTGAGACCAGTCACTGTGCTGAGCAGAATAGTGAGTGTTCCCATCACAGTTTGACTGCGAGAGCATTCACTGTGCAGAGCGGAATAGTGAGTGTTCACATCACAGTGTAACTGAGAGCTGTCACTGTGCTGAGCAGAATAGTGGGTGTTCCCTTCACAGTGTGACTTAGAGCTCTCACTTTGCTGAGCAGAATAGTGAGTGTTCCCAACACAGTGCGACTGTGAGAGCAGTCACTGTGCAGAGCAGAATAGTGAGTGTTCCCATCACAGTGTGACTGCGAGAGCATGCACTTTGCTGAGCACAAGAGTGAGTGTTCCCATCACAGTGTGACTGTGAGAGCAGTCACTGTGCTGAGCAGAATAATGAGTTTTCCCATCACAATGTGACTGTGAGAGCATAAACTGTGCTGAGCAGAATAGTGAGTGTTTCCCATCACAGTGTGACTGAGAGCTCTCACTGTGCTGAGCAGAATAGTGAGTGTTCACATCACTGTGTGACTGAGAGCAGTCACTGTGCTGAGCAGAATAGTGAGTGTTCCCATCACAATGTGACTGAGAGCAGTCACTGTGCAGAGCAGAATATTAAGTGTTTCCATCACAGTGTGACTGTGAGAGCAGTCACTGTGCTGAGCAGAATAGTGAATGTTCCCGCCACAGTGTGACTGAGAGCAGTCACTGTGCTGAGCAGAATAGTGAGTGTTCCCATCACAGTGTGACTGCGAGAGCATACACTGTGCAGAGCAGAATAGTGAGTGTTCCCATCACAGTGTGACTGAGAGCTGTCAGTGTGCTGAGCAGAATAGTGAGTGTTCACATCACTGTGTGACCGAGAGCAGTCACAGTGCTGAGCAGAATAGTGAGTGTTTCCTTTACAGTGTGACTGTGACTGCAGTCACTGTGCTGAGCAGAATAGTGAGTGTTCCAATCACAGTATGGCTAAGAGCAGTCACTGTGCTGAGCAGAATAGTGAGTGTTCCCATGACAGTGTGACTGAGAGCTGTCAGTGTGCTGAGCAGAATAGTGAGTGTTCACATCACTGTGTGACCGAGAGCAGTCACAGTGCTGAGCAGAATAGTGAGTGTTCCCATCACAGTGTGACTGAGAGCAGTCACTTGGCTGAGCAGAATAGTGAGTGTTTCCTTTACAGTGTGACTGTGACTGCAGTCACAGTGCTGAGCAGAATAGTGAGTGTTCCCATCACAGTGTGACTGAGAGCAGTCACTTGGCTGAGCAGAATAGTGAGTGTTTCCTTTACAGTGTGACTGTGACTGCAGTCACTGTGCTGAGCAGAATAGTGAATGTTCCCGCCACAGTGTGACTGAGATCAGTCACGGTGCTGAGCAGAATAGTGAATGTTCCCATCACAGTGTGACTGCGAGAGCATTCACTGTGCAGAGCAGAATAGTGAGTGTTCATATCACAGTGTAACTGAGAGCTGTCACTGTGCTGAGCAGAATAGTGAGTGTTCCCATCACAGTGTGACTGAGAGCTGTCATTGTGCAGAGCAGAATAGTGAAAGTTCCCGCCACAGTGTGACTGAGAGCATTCACTGTGCAGAGCAGAATAGTGAGTGTTCCCATCACAGTGTGACTGAGAGCTGTCACTGTGCTGAGCAGAATAGTGAGTGTTCCCATCACAGTGTGACTGTGATAGCAGTCACTGTGCAGAGCAGAATAGTGAGTGTTTCCTTTACAGTGTGACTGTGAGAGCAGTCACTGTGCTGAGAAGAATAGTGAGTGTTCACATCACAGTGTGACTGAGAGCTGTCACTGTGCTGAGCAGAATAGTGAGTGTTCACATCACAGTGTGACTGAGAGCTGTCACTGTGCTGAGCAGAACAATGAGTGTTCCCATCACAGTGTGACTATGAGAGCAGTCACTGTGCTGAGCAGAATAGAGAGTGTTCCCATCACAGTGTGACTGCGAGAGCATTCACCGTCCAGAGCAGAATAGTGAGTGTTCCCATCACAGTGTGACTGAGGGCTGTCACTGTGCTGAGCAGAATAGTGAGTGTTCCCATCACAGTGTGACTGAGAGCAGTCACTGTGCAGAGCAGAATATTAAGTGTTTCCATCACAGTGTGACTGTGAGAGCAGTCATTGTGCTGAGCAGAATAGTGAATGTTCCCGCCACAGTGTGACTGAGAGCAGTCACTGTGCTGAGCAGAATAGTGAGTGTTCCCATCACAGTGTGACTGAGAGCAGTCACTGTGCTGAGCAGAATAGTGAGTGTTCCCATCACAGTGTGAATGAAACAGTCACTGTGCTGAGCAGAATAGTGAATGTTCCCGCCACAGTGTGACTGAGAGCAGTCACTGTGCTGAGCAGAATAGTGAGTGTTCCCATCACAGTGTGACTGTGAGAGCAGTCACTGTGCTGAGCAGAATAGTGAGTGTTCCAATCACAGTATGGCTAAGAGCAGTCACTGTGCTGAGCAGAATAGTGAGTGTTCCCATCACAGTGTGACTGAAACAGTCACTGTGCTGAGCAGAATAGTGAATGTTCCCGCCACAGTGTGACTGAGAGCAGTCACTGTGCTGAGCAGAATAGTGAGTGTTCCCGTCACAGTGTAACTGAGAGCTGTCACTGTGCTGAGCAGAATAGTGAGTGTTCCCATCACAGTGCGACTGTGAGAGCAGTCACTGTGCAGAGCAGAAGAGTGAGTGTTCCCATCACAGTGTGACTGCGAGAGCATCCACTTTGCTGAGCACAAGAGTGAGTGTTCCCATCACAGTGTGACTGTGAGAGCAGTCACTGTGCTGAGCAGAATAATGAGTGTTCCCATCGCAATGTGACTGTGAGAGCATAAACTGTGCTGAGCAGAATAGTGAGTGTTTCCCGTCACAGTGTGACTGAGAGCTCACACTGTGCTGAGCAGAATAGTGAGTGTTCACATCACTGTGTGACTGAGAGCAGTCACTGTGCTGAGCAGAATAGTGAGTGTTCCCATCACAGTGTGACTGAGAGCAGTCACTTGGCTGAGCAGAATAGTGAGTGTTTCCTTTACAGTGTGACTGTGACTGCAGTCACTGTGCTGAGCAGAATAGTGAATGTTCCCGCCACAGTGTGACTGAGATCAGTCACGGTGCTGAGCAGAATAGTGAATGTTCCCATCACAGTGTGACTGCGAGAGCATTCACTGTGCAGAGCAGAATAGTGAGTGTTCATATCACAGTGTAACTGAGAGCTGTCACTGTGCTGAGCAGAATAGTGAGTGTTCCAATCGCAGTATGGCTAAGAGCAGTCACTGTGCTGAGCAGAATAGTGAGTGTTCCCATCACAGTGTGACTGAAATAGTCACTGTGCTGAGCAGAATAGTGAATGTTCCCGCCACAGTGTGACTGAGAGCAGTCACTGTGCTGAGCAGAATAGTGAGTGTTCCCGTCACAGTGTAACTGAGAGCTGTCACTGTGCTGAGCAGAATAGTGAGTGTTCCCATCACAGTGCGACTGTGAGAGCAGTCACTGTGCAGAGCAGAATAGTGAGTGTTTCCATCACAGTGTGACTGCGAGAGCATCCACTTTGCTGAGCACAAGAGTGAGTGTTCCCATCACAGTGTGACTGTGAGAGCAGTCACTGTGCTGAGCAGAATAATGAGTGTTCCCATCGCAATGTGACTGTGAGAGCATAAACTGTGCTGAGCAGAATAGTGAGTGTTTCCCGTCACAGTGTGACTGAGAGCTCACACTGTGCTGAGCAGAATAGTGAGTGTTCACATCACTGTGTGACTGAGAGCAGTCACTGTGCTGAGCAGAATAGTGAGTGTTCCCATCACAGTGTGACTGAGAGCAGTCACTTGGCTGAGCAGAATAGTGAGTGTTTCCTTTACAGTGTGACTGTGACTGCAGTCACTGTGCTGAGCAGAATAGTGAGTGTTCCAATCACAGTATGGCTAAGAGCAGTCACTCTGCTGAGCAGAATAGTGAGTGTTCCCATCACAGTGTGACTGAAACAGTCACTGTGCAGAGCAGAATCGTGAATGTTCCCATCACAGTGTGACTGCGAGAGCATTCACTGTGCAGAGCAGAATAGTGAGTGTTCACATCACAGTGTAACTGAGAGCTGTCACTGTGTTGAGCAGAATAGTGAGTGTTCCCATCACAGTGTGACTGAGAGCTGTCATTGTGCAGAGCAGAATAGTGAAAGTTCCCGCCACAGTGTGACTGAGAGCATTCACTGTGTAGAGCAGAATAGTGAGTGTTCCCATCA
The DNA here is from genome assembly GCA_037893245.1 of Crossaster papposus. Classification (NCBI taxonomy): domain Eukaryota; kingdom Metazoa; phylum Echinodermata; class Asteroidea; order Velatida; family Solasteridae; genus Crossaster; species Crossaster papposus. The sequence continues at coordinate 3,563,390 of JBAIAA010000630.1, forward strand.
CAGTGTGACTGAGAGCTGTCACCGTGCTGAGCAGAATAGTGAGTGTTCCCATCACAGTGTGACTGCGAGAGCAGTCACTGTGCAGAGCAGAATAGTGAGTGTTTGTTTTACAGTGTGACTGTGAGAGCAGTCACTGTGCTGAGCAGAATAGTGAGTGTTCCCGCCACAGTGTGACTGAGAGCAGTCACTTGGCTGAGCAGAATAGTGAGTGTTTCCTTTACAGTGTGACTGTGACTGCAGTCACTGTGCTGAGCAGAATAGTGAATGTTCCCGCCACAGTGTGACTGAGATCAGTCACGGTGCTGAGCAGAATAGTGAATGTTCCCATCACAGTGTGACTGCGAGAGCATTCACTGTGCAGAGCAGAATAGTGAGTGTTCATATCACAGTGTAACTGAGAGCTGTCACTGTGCTGAGCAGAATAGTGAGTGTTCCCATCACAGTGTGACTGTGAGAGCAGTCACTGTGCTGAGCAGAATAGTGAGTGTTCCAATCGCAGTATGGCTAAGAGCAGTCACTGTGCTGAGCAGAATAGTGAGTGTTCCCATCACAGTGTGACTGAAATAGTCACTGTGCTGAGCAGAATAGTGAATGTTCCCGCCACAGTGTGACTGAGAGCAGTCACTGTGCTGAGCAGAATAGTGAGTGTTCCCGTCACAGTGTAACTGAGAGCTGTCACTGTGCTGAGCAGAATAGTGAGTGTTCCCATCACAGTGCGACTGTGAGAGCAGTCACTGTGCAGAGCAGAATAGTGAGTGTTTCCATCACAGTGTGACTGCGAGAGCATCCACTTTGCTGAGCACAAGAGTGAGTGTTCCCATCACAGTGTGACTGTGAGAGCTGTCACTGTGCTGAGCAGAATAATGAGTGTTCCCATCGCAATGTGACTGTGAGAGCATAAACTGTGCTGAGCAGAATAGTGAGTGTTTCCCGTCACAGTGTGACTGAGAGCTCACACTGTGCTGAGCAGAATAGTGAGTGTTCACATCACTGTGTGACTGAGAGCAGTCACTGTGCTGAGCAGAATAGTGAGTGTTCCCATCACAGTGTGACTGAGAGCAGTCACTTGGCTGAGCAGAATAGTGAGTGTTTCCTTTACAGTGTGACTGTGACTGCAGTCACTGTGCTGAGCAGAATAGTGAGTGTTCCAATCACAGTATGGCTAAGAGCAGTCACTCTGCTGAGCAGAATAGTGAGTGTTCCCATCACAGTGTGACTGAAACAGTCACTGTGCAGAGCAGAATCGTGAATGTTCCCATCACAGTGTGACTGCGAGAGCATTCACTGTGCAGAGCAGAATAGTGAGTGTTCACATCACAGTGTAACTGAGAGCTGTCACTGTGTTGAGCAGAATAGTGAGTGTTCCCATCACAGTGTGACTGAGAGCTGTCATTGTGCAGAGCAGAATAGTGAAAGTTCCCGCCACAGTGTGACTGAGAGCATTCACTGTGTAGAGCAGAATAGTGAGTGTTCCCATCACAGTGTGACTGAGAGCTGTCACCGTGCTGAGCAGAATAGTGAGTGTTCCCATCACAGTGTGACTGCGAGAGCAGTCACTGTGCAGAGCAGAATAGTGAGTGTTTGTTTTACAGTGTGACTGTGAGAGCAGTCACTGTGCTGAGCAGAATAGTGAGTGTTCCCGCCACAGTGTGACTGAGAGCAGTCACTTGGCTGAGCAGAATAGTGAGTGTTTCCTTTACAGTGTGACTGTGACTGCAGTCACTGTGCTGAGCAGAATAGTGAGTGTTCCAATCACAGTATGGCTAAGAGCAGTCACTGTGCTGAGCAGAATAGTGAGTGTTCCCATCACAGTGTGACTGAAACAGTCACTGTGCTGAGCAGAATAGTGAATGTTCCCGCCACAGTGTGACTGAGACCAGTCACTGTGCTGAGCAGAATAGTGAGTGTTCCTATCACAGTTTGACTGCGAGAGCATTCACTGTGCAGAGCAGAATAGTGAGTGTTCACATCACAGTGTAACTGAGAGCTGTCACTGTGTTGAGCAGAATAGTGAATGTTCCCGCCACAGTGTGACTAAGAGCAGTCACTGTGCTGAGCAGAATAGTGAGTGTTCCCGTCACAGTGTAACTGAGAGCTGTCACTGTGCTGAGCAGAATAGTGAGTGTTCCCATCACAGTGTGACTGTGAGAACAGTCACTGTGCTGAGCAGAATAGTGAGTGTTCCAATCACAGTATGGCTAAGAGCAGTCACTGTGCTGAGCAGAATAGTGAGTGTTCCCATCACAGTGTGACTGCAAGAGCATTCACTTTGCTGAGCACAAGAGTGAGTGTTCCCATCACAGTGTGACTGTGAGAGCAGTCACTGTGCTGAGCAGAATAATGAGTGTTCCCATCACTATGTGACTGTGAGAGCATAAACTGTGCTGAGCAGAATAGTGAGTGTTTCCCGTCACAGTGTGACTGAGAGCTCTCACTGTGCTAAGCAGAATAGTGAGTGTTCACATCACTGTGTGACTGAGAGCAGTCACTGTGCTGAGCAGAATAGTGAGTGTTCCCATCACAGTGTGACTGAGAGCAGTCACTGTGCAGAGCAGAATATTAAGTGTTTCCATCACAGTGTGACTGTGAGGGCAGTCACTGTGCTGAGCAGAATAGTGAATGTTCCCGCCACAGTGTGACTGAGAGCAGTCACTGTGCTGAGCAGAATAGTGAGTGTTCCCATCACAGTGTGACTGCGAGAGCATACACTGTGCAGAGCAGAATAGTGAGTGTTCCCATCACAGTGTGACTGAGAGCTGGCAGTGTGCTAAGCAGAACAATGAGTGTTCCCATCACAGTGTGACTGTGAGAGCAGTCACTGTGCAGAGTAGAATAGTGAGTGTTCCCATCACAGTGTGACTGCGAGAGCAATCACTTTGCTGAGCACAAGAGTGAGTGTTCCCATCACAGTGTGACTGTGAGAGCAGTCACTGTGCTGAGCAGAATAATGAGTGTTCCCATCACAATGTGACTGTGAGAGCATAAACTGTGCTGAGCAGAATAGTGAGTGTTTCCCGTCACAGTGTGACTGAGAGCTCTCACTGTGCTGAGCAGAATAGTAAGTGTTCACATCACTGTGTGACTGAGAGCAGTCACTGTGCTGAGCAGAATAGTGAGTGTTCCCATCACAGTGTGACTGAGAGCAGTCACGCAGTCACTGTGCAGAGCAGAATATTAAGTGTTTCCATCACAGTGTGACTGTGAGAGCAGTCACTGTGCTGAGAAGAATTGTGAATGTTCCCGCCACAGTGTGACTGAGAGCTGTCACTGTGCTGAGCAGAATAGTGAGTGTTCCCATCACAGTGTGACTGAAACAGTCACTGTGCTGAGCAGAATAGTGAGTGTTCCCATCACAGTGTGACTGCGAGAGCAGTCACTGTGCAGAGCAAAATAGTGAGTGTTTCTTTTACAGTGTGACTGTGAGAGCAGTCACTGTGCTGAGCAGAATAGTGAGTGTTCCCGCCACAGTGTGACTTAGAGCAGTCACTGTGCTGAGCAGAATAGTGAGTGTTCCCATCACAGTGTGACTGTGAGAGCAGTCACTGTGCTGAGCAGAATAGCGAGTGTTCCAATCACAGTGTGACTGCGAGAGCATCCACTTTGCTGAGCACAAGAGTGAGTGTTCCCATCACAGTGTGACTGTGAGAGCTGTCACTGTGCTGAGCAGAATAATGAGTGTTCCCATCGCAATGTGACTGTGAGAGCATAAACTGTGCTGAGCAGAATAGTGAGTGTTTCCCGTCACAGTGTGACTGAGAGCTCACACTGTGCTGAGCAGAATAGTGAGTGTTCACATCACTGTGTGACTGAGAGCAGTCACTGTGCTGAGCAGAATAGTGAGTGTTCCCATCACAGTGTGACTGAGAGCAGTCACTTGGCTGAGCAGAATAGTGAGTGTTTCCTTTACAGTGTGACTGTGACTGCAGTCACTGTGCTGAGCAGAATAGTGAGTGTTCCAATCACAGTATGGCTAAGAGCAGTCACTCTGCTGAGCAGAATAGTGAGTGTTCCCATCACAGTGTGACTGAAACAGTCACTGTGCAGAGCAGAATCGTGAATGTTCCCATCACAGTGTGACTGCGAGAGCATTCACTGTGCAGAGCAGAATAGTGAGTGTTCACATCACAGTGTAACTGAGAGCTGTCACTGTGTTGAGCAGAATAGTGAGTGTTCCCATCACAGTGTGACTGAGAGCTGTCATTGTGCAGAGCAGAATAGTGAAAGTTCCCGCCACAGTGTGACTGAGAGCATTCACTGTGTAGAGCAGAATAGTGAGTGTTCCCATCACAGTGTGACTGAGAGCTGTCACCGTGCTGAGCAGAATAGTGAGTGTTCCCATCACAGTGTGACTGCGAGAGCAGTCACTGTGCAGAGCAGAATAGTGAGTGTTTGTTTTACAGTGTGACTGTGAGAGCAGTCACTGTGCTGAGCAGAATAGTGAGTGTTCCCGCCACAGTGTGACTGAGAGCAGTCACTTGGCTGAGCAGAATAGTGAGTGTTTCCTTTACAGTGTGACTGTGACTGCAGTCACTGTGCTGAGCAGAATAGTGAGTGTTCCAATCACAGTATGGCTAAGAGCAGTCACTGTGCTGAGCAGAATAGTGAGTGTTCCCATCACAGTGTGACTGAAACAGTCACTGTGCTGAGCAGAATAGTGAATGTTCCCGCCACAGTGTGACTGAGACCAGTCACTGTGCTGAGCAGAATAGTGAGTGTTCCTATCACAGTTTGACTGCGAGAGCATTCACTGTGCAGAGCAGAATAGTGAGTGTTCACATCACAGTGTAACTGAGAGCTGTCACTGTGTTGAGCAGAATAGTGAATGTTCCCGCCACAGTGTGACTAAGAGCAGTCACTGTGCTGAGCAGAATAGTGAGTGTTCCCGTCACAGTGTAACTGAGAGCTGTCACTGTGCTGAGCAGAATAGTGAGTGTTCCCATCACAGTGTGACTGTGAGAACAGTCACTGTGCTGAGCAGAATAGTGAGTGTTCCAATCACAGTATGGCTAAGAGCAGTCACTGTGCTGAGCAGAATAGTGAGTGTTCCCATCACAGTGTGACTGCAAGAGCATTCACTTTGCTGAGCACAAGAGTGAGTGTTCCCATCACAGTGTGACTGTGAGAGCAGTCACTGTGCTGAGCAGAATAATGAGTGTTCCCATCACTATGTGACTGTGAGAGCATAAACTGTGCTGAGCAGAATAGTGAGTGTTTCCCGTCACAGTGTGACTGAGAGCTCTCACTGTGCTAAGCAGAATAGTGAGTGTTCACATCACTGTGTGACTGAGAGCAGTCACTGTGCTGAGCAGAATAGTGAGTGTTCCCATCACAGTGTGACTGAGAGCAGTCACTGTGCAGAGCAGAATATTAAGTGTTTCCATCACAGTGTGACTGTGAGGGCAGTCACTGTGCTGAGCAGAATAGTGAATGTTCCCGCCACAGTGTGACTGAGAGCAGTCACTGTGCTGAGCAGAATAGTGAGTGTTCCCATCACAGTGTGACTGCGAGAGCATACACTGTGCAGAGCAGAATAGTGAGTGTTCCCATCACAGTGTGACTGAGAGCTGGCAGTGTGCTAAGCAGAACAATGAGTGTTCCCATCACAGTGTGACTGTGAGAGCAGTCACTGTGCAGAGTAGAATAGTGAGTGTTCCCATCACAGTGTGACTGCGAGAGCAATCACTTTGCTGAGCACAAGAGTGAGTGTTCCCATCACAGTGTGACTGTGAGAGCAGTCACTGTGCTGAGCAGAATAATGAGTGTTCCCATCACAATGTGACTGTGAGAGCATAAACTGTGCTGAGCAGAATAGTGAGTGTTTCCCGTCACAGTGTGACTGAGAGCTCTCACTGTGCTGAGCAGAATAGTAAGTGTTCACATCACTGTGTGACTGAGAGCAGTCACTGTGCTGAGCAGAATAGTGAGTGTTCCCATCACAGTGTGACTGAGAGCAGTCACGCAGTCACTGTGCAGAGCAGAATATTAAGTGTTTCCATCACAGTGTGACTGTGAGAGCAGTCACTGTGCTGAGAAGAATTGTGAATGTTCCCGCCACAGTGTGACTGAGAGCTGTCACTGTGCTGAGCAGAATAGTGAGTGTTCCCATCACAGTGTGACTGAAACAGTCACTGTGCTGAGCAGAATAGTGAGTGTTCCCATCACAGTGTGACTGCGAGAGCAGTCACTGTGCAGAGCAAAATAGTGAGTGTTTCTTTTACAGTGTGACTGTGAGAGCAGTCACTGTGCTGAGCAGAATAGTGAGTGTTCCCGCCACAGTGTGACTTAGAGCAGTCACTGTGCTGAGCAGAATAGTGAGTGTTCCCATCACAGTGTGACTGTGAGAGCAGTCACTGTGCTGAGCAGAATAGCGAGTGTTCCAATCACAGTATGGCTAAGAGCAGTCACTGTGCTGAGCAGAATAGTGAGTGTTCCCATCACAGTGTGACTGAAACAGTCACTGTGCTGAGCAGAATAGTGAATGTTCCCGCCACAGTGTGACTAAGAGCAGTCACTGTGCTGAGCAGAATAGTGAGTGTTCCCGTCACAGTGTAACTGAGAGCTGTCACTGTGCTGAGCAGAATAGTGAGTGTTCCCATCACAGTGTGACTGTGAGAGCAGTCACTGTGCTGAGCAGAATAGTAAGTGTTTTCATCACAGTGTGACTGAGAGCTGTCAATGTGCTGAGCAGAATAGTGGGTGTTCCCTTCACAGTGTGACTTAGAGCTCTCACTTTGCTGAGCAGAATAGTGAGTGTTCCCATCACAGTGCGACTGTGAGAGCAGTCACTGTGCAGAGCAGAATAGTGAGTGTTCCCATCACAGTGTGACTGCGAGAGCATTCACTTTGCTGAGCACAAGAGTGAGTGTTCCCATCACAGTGTGACTGTGAGAGCAGTCACTGTGCTGAGCAGAATAATGAGTGTTCCCATCACAATGTGACTGTGAGAGCATAAACTGTGCTGAGCAGAATAGTGAGTGTTTCCCGTCACAGTGTGACTGAGAGCTCTCACTGTGCTGAGCAGAATAGTGATTGTTCACATCACTGTGTGACTGTGACTGAAAGCAGTCACTGTGCTGAGCAGAATAGTGAGTGTTCCCATCACAGTGTGACTGAGAGCAGTCACTGTGCAGAGCAGAATATTAAGTGTTTCCATCACAGTGTGACTGTGAGAGCAGTCACTGTGCTGAGCAGAATAGTGAATGTTCCCGCCACAGTGTGACTGAGAGCAGTCACTGTGTTGAGCAGAATAGTGAGTGTTCCCATCACAGTGTGACTGCGAGAGCATACACTGTGCAGAGCAGAATAGTGAGTGTTCCCATCACAGTGTGACTGAGAGCTGTCAGTGTGCTGAGCAGAATAGTGAGTGTTCACATCACTGTGTGACCGAGAGCAGTCACAGTGCTGAGCAGAATAGTGAGTGTTCCCATCACAGTGTGACTGAGAGCAGTCACTTGGCTGAGCAGAATAGTGAGTGTTTCCTTTACAGTGTGACTGTGACTGCAGTCACAGTGCTGAGCAGAATAGTGAGTGTTCCCATCACAGTGTGACTGAGAGCAGTCACTTGGCTGAGCAGAATAGTGAGTGTTTCCTTTACAGTGTGACTGTGACTGCAGTCACTGTGCTGAGCAGAATAGTGAATGTTCCCGCCACAGTGTGACTGAGATCAGTCACGGTGCTGAGCAGAATAGTGAATGTTCCCATCACAGTGTGACTGCGAGAGCATTCACTGTGCAGAGCAGAATAGTGAGTGTTCACATCACAGTGTAACTGAGAGCTGTCACTGTGCTGAGCAGAATAGTGAGTGTTCCCATCACAGTTTGACTGAGAGCTGTCATTGTGCAGAGCAGAATAGTGAAAGTTCCCGCCACAGTGTGACTGAGAGCATTCACTGTGCAGAGCAGAATAGTGAGTGTTCCCATCACAGTGTGACTGAGAGCTGTCACTGTGCTGAGCAGAATAGTGAGTGTTCCCATCACAGTGTGACTGTGAGAGCAGTCACTGTGCTGAGCAGAATAGTGAGTGTTCCAATCGCAGTATGGCTAAGAGCAGTCACTGTGCTGAGCAGAATAGCGAGTGTTCCAATCACAGTATGGCTAAGAGCAGTCACTGTGCTGAGCAGAATAGTGAGTGTTCCCATCACAGTGTGACTGAAACAGTCACTGTGCTGAGCAGAATAGTGAATGTTCCCGCCACAGTGTGACTAAGAGCAGTCACTGTGCTGAGCAGAATAGTGAGTGTTCCCGTCACAGTGTAACTGAGAGCTGTCACTGTGCTGAGCAGAATAGTGAGTGTTCCCATCACAGTGTGACTGTGAGAGCAGTCACTGTGCTGAGCAGAATAGTAAGTGTTTTCATCACAGTGTGACTGAGAGCTGTCAATGTGCTGAGCAGAATAGTGGGTGTTCCCTTCACAGTGTGACTTAGAGCTCTCACTTTGCTGAGCAGAATAGTGAGTGTTCCCATCACAGTGCGACTGTGAGAGCAGTCACTGTGCAGAGCAGAATAGTGAGTGTTCCCATCACAGTGTGACTGCGAGAGCATTCACTTTGCTGAGCACAAGAGTGAGTGTTCCCATCACAGTGTGACTGTGAGAGCAGTCACTGTGCTGAGCAGAATAATGAGTGTTCCCATCACAATGTGACTGTGAGAGCATAAACTGTGCTGAGCAGAATAGTGAGTGTTTCCCGTCACAGTGTGACTGAGAGCTCTCACTGTGCTGAGCAGAATAGTGATTGTTCACATCACTGTGTGACTGTGACTGAAAGCAGTCACTGTGCTGAGCAGAATAGTGAGTGTTCCCATCACAGTGTGACTGAGAGCAGTCACTGTGCAGAGCAGAATATTAAGTGTTTCCATCACAGTGTGACTGTGAGAGCAGTCACTGTGCTGAGCAGAATAGTGAATGTTCCCGCCACAGTGTGACTGAGAGCAGTCACTGTGTTGAGCAGAATAGTGAGTGTTCCCATCACAGTGTGACTGCGAGAGCATACACTGTGCAGAGCAGAATAGTGAGTGTTCCCATCACAGTGTGACTGAGAGCTGTCAGTGTGCTGAGCAGAATAGTGAGTGTTCACATCACTGTGTGACCGAGAGCAGTCACAGTGCTGAGCAGAATAGTGAGTGTTCCCATCACAGTGTGACTGAGAGCAGTCACTTGGCTGAGCAGAATAGTGAGTGTTTCCTTTACAGTGTGACTGTGACTGCAGTCACAGTGCTGAGCAGAATAGTGAGTGTTCCCATCACAGTGTGACTGAGAGCAGTCACTTGGCTGAGCAGAATAGTGAGTGTTTCCTTTACAGTGTGACTGTGACTGCAGTCACTGTGCTGAGCAGAATAGTGAATGTTCCCGCCACAGTGTGACTGAGATCAGTCACGGTGCTGAGCAGAATAGTGAATGTTCCCATCACAGTGTGACTGCGAGAGCATTCACTGTGCAGAGCAGAATAGTGAGTGTTCACATCACAGTGTAACTGAGAGCTGTCACTGTGCTGAGCAGAATAGTGAGTGTTCCCATCACAGTGTGACTGAGAGCTGTCATTGTGCAGAGCAGAATAGTGAAAGTTCCCGCCACAGTGTGACTGAGAGCATTCACTGTGCAGAGCAGAATAGTGAGTGTTCCCATCACAGTGTGACTGAGAGCTGTCACTGTGCTGAGCAGAATAGTGAGTGTTCCCATCACAGTGTGACTGTGATAGCAGTCACTGTGCAGAGCAGAATAGTGAGTGTTTCCTTTACAGTGTGACTGTGAGAGCAGTCACTGTGCTGAGCAGAATAGTGAGTGTTCACATCACAGTGTGACTGAGAGCTGTCACTGTGCTGAGCAGAATAGTGAGTGTTCACATCACAGTGTGACTGAGAGCTGTCACTGTGCTGAGCAGAACAATGAGTGTTCCCATCACAGTGTGACTGAGAGCAGTCACTGTGCTGAGCAGAATAGAGAGTGTTCCCATCACAGTGTGACTGCGAGAGCATTCACCGTCCAGAGCAGAATAGTGAGTGTTCCCATCACAGTGTGACTGAGGGCTGTCACTGTGCTGAGCAGAATAGTGAGTGTTCCCATCACAGTGTGACTGAGTGCAGTCACTGTGCAGAGCAGAATATTAAGTGTTTCCATCACAGTGTGACTGTGAGAGCAGTCATTGTGCTGAGCAGAATAGTGAATGTTCCCGCCACAGTGTGACTGAGAGCAATCACTGTGCTGAGCAGAATAGTGAGTGTTCCCATCACAGTGTGACTGAGAGCAGTCACTGTGCTGAGCAGAATAGTGAGTGTTCCCATCACAGTGTGAATGAAACAGTCACTGTGCTGAGCAGAATAGTGAATGTTCCCGCCACAGTGTGACTGAGAGCAGTCACTGTGCTGAGCAGAATAGTGAGTGTTCCCGTCACAGTGTGACTGAGAGCTGTCACTGTGCTGAGCAGAATAGTGAGTGTTCCCATCACAGTGCGACTGTGAGAGCAGTCACTGTGCAGAGCAGAATAGTGAGTGTTCCCATCACAGTGTGACTGCGAGAGCATCCACTTTGCTGAGCACAAGAGTGAGTGTTCCCATCACAGTGTGACTGTGAGAGCAGTCACTGTGCTGAGCAGAATAGTAAGTGTTTTCATCACAGTGTGACTGAGAGCTGTCAATGTGCTGAGCAGAATAGTGGGTATTCCCTTCACAGTGTGACTGTGAGAGCAGTCACTGTGCTGAGCAGAATAGTAAGTGTTTTCATCACAGTGTGACTGAGAGCTGTCAATGTGCTGAGCAGAATAGTGGGTGTTCCCTTCACAGTGTGACTTAGAGCTCTCACTTTGCTGAGCAGAATAGTGAGTGTTCCCATCACAGTGCGACTGTGAGAGCAGTCACTGTGCAGAGCAGAATAGTGAGTGTTCCCATCACAGTGTGACTGCGAGAGCATTCACTTTGCTGAGCACAAGAGTGATTGTTCCCATCACAGTGTGACTGTGCAGTCACTGTGCTGAGCAGAATAATGAGTGTTCCCATCACAATGTGACTGTGAGAGCATAAACTGTGCTGAGCAGAATAGTGAGTGTTTCCCGTCACAGTGTGACTGAGAGCTCTCACTGTGCTGAGCAGAATAGTGAGTGTTTCCCGTCACAGTGTGACTGAGAGCTCTCACTGTGCTGAGCAGAATAGTGAGTGTTCACATCACTGTGTGACTGAGAGCAGTCACTGTGCTGAGCAGAATAGTGAGTGTTCCCATCACAGTGTGACTGAGAGCAGTCACTTGGCTGAGCAGAATAGTGAGTGTTTCCTTTACAGTGTGACTGTGACTGCAGTCACTGTGCTGAGCAGAATAGTGAGTGTTCCAATCACAGTATGGCTAAGAGCAGTCACTCTGCTGAGCAGAATAGTGAGTGTTTCCATCACAGTGTGACTGAAACAGTCAGTGTGCTGAGCAGAATAGTGAATGTTCCCGCCACAGTGTGACTGAGACCAGTCACTGTGCTGAGCAGAATAGTGAGTGTTCCCATCACAGTGTGACTGCGAGAGCATTCACTGTGCAGAGCAGAATAGTGAGTGTTCACATCACAGTGTAACTGAGAGCTGTCACTGTGTTGAGCAGAATAGTGAGTGTTCCCATCACAGTGTGACTGAGAGCTGTCATTGTGCAGAGCAGAATAGTGAAAGTTCCCGCCACAGTATGGCTAAGAGCAGTCACTGTGCTGAGCAGAATAGTGAGTGTTCCCATCACAGTGTGACTGAAACAGTCACTGTGCTGAGCAGAATAGTGAATGTTCCCGCCACAGTGTGACTAAGAGCAGTCACTGTGCTGAGCAGAATAGTGAGTGTTCCCGTCACAGTGTAACTGAGAGCTGTCACTGTGCTGAGCAGAATAGTGAGTGTTCCCATCACAGTGTGACTGTGAGAGCAGTCACTGTGCTGAGCAGAATAGTAAGTGTTTTCATCACAGTGTGACTGAGAGCTGTCAATGTGCTGAGCAGAATAGTGGGTGTTCCCTTCACAGTGTGACTTAGAGCTCTCATTTTGCTGAGCAGAATAGTGAGTGTTCCCATCACAGTGCGACTGTGAGAGCAGTCACTGTGCAGAGCAGAATAGTGAGTGTTCCCATCACAGTGTGACTGCGAGAGCATTCACTTTGCTGAGCACAAGAGTGAGTGTTCCCATCACAGTGTGACTGTGAGAGCAGTCACTGTGCTGAGCAGAATAATGAGTGTTCCCATCACAATGTGACTGTGAGAGCATAAACTGTGCTGAGCAGAATAGTGAGTGTTCCCATCACAGTGTGACTGCGAGAGCATTCACTGTGCAGAGCAGAATAGTGAGTGTTTCTTTTACAGTGTGACTGTGAGAGCAGTCACTGTTGTGAGCAGAATAGTGAGTGTTCCCGCCACAGTGTGACTGAGAGCAGTCACTTGGCTGAGCAGAATAGTGAGTGTTTCCTTTACAGTGTGACTGTGACTGCAGTCACTGTGCTGAGCAGAATAGTGAGTGTTTCAATCACAGTATGGCTAAGAGCAGTCACTGTGCTGAGCAGAATAGTGAGTGTTCCCATCACAGTGTGACTGAAACAGTCACTGTGCTGAGCAGAATAGTGAATGTTCCCGCCACAGTGTGACTGAGACCAGTCACTGTGCTGAGCAGAATAGTGAGTGTTCCCATCACAGTTTGACTGCGAGAGCATTCACTGTGCAGAGCAGAATAGTGAGTGTTCACATCACAGTGTAACTGAGAGCTGTCACTGTGTTGAGCAGAATAGTGAGTGTTCCCATCACAGTGTGACTGAGAGCTGTCATTGTGCAGAGCAGAATAGTGAAAGTTCCCGCCACAGTGTGACTGAGAGCATTCACTGTGTAGAGCAGAATAGTGAGTGTTCCCATCACAGTGTGACTGAGAGCTGTCACTGTGCTGAGCAGAATAGTGAGTGTTCCCATCACAGTTTGACTGCGAGAGCAGTCACTGTGCAAAGCAGAATAGTGAGTGTTTCTTTTACAGTGTGACTGTGAGAGCAGTCACTGTGCTGAGCAGAATAGTGAGTGTTCCCGGCACAGTGTGACTGAGAGCAGTCACTGTGCTGAGCAGAATAGTGAGTGTTCCCATCACAGTGTGACTGTGAGAGCAGTCACTGTGCTGAGCAGAATAGTGAGTGTTCCAATCACAGTATGGCTAAGAGCAGTCACTGTGCTGAGCAGAATAGTGAGTGTTCCCATCACAGTGTGACTGAAACAGTCACTGTGCTGAGCAGAATAGTGAATGTTCCCGCCACAGTGTGACTAAGAGCAGTCACTGTGCTGAGCAGAATAGTGAGTGTTCCCGTCACAGTGTAACTGAGAGCTGTCACTGTGCTGAGCAGAATAGTGAGTGTTCCCATCACAGTGTGACTGTGAGAGCAGTCACTGTGCTGAGCAGAATAGTAAGTGTTTTCATCACAGTGTGACTGAGAGCTGTCAATGTGCTGAGCAGAATAGTGGGTGTTCCCTTCACAGTGCGACTGTGAGAGCAGTCACTGTGCAGAGCAGAATAGTGAGTGTTCCCATCACAGTGTGACTGCGAGAGCATTCACTTTGCTGAGCACAAGAGTGAGTGTTCCCATCACAGTGTGACTGTGAGAGCAGTCACTGTGCTGAGCAGAATAATGAGTTTTCCCATCACAATGTGACTGTGAGAGCATAAACTGTGCTGAGCAGAATAGTGAGTGTTTCCCGTCACAGTGTGACTGAGAGCTCTCACTGTGCTGATCAGAATAGTGAGTGTTCACATCACTGTGTGACTGAGAGCAGTCACTGTGCTGAGCAGAATAGTGAGTGTTCCCATCACAATGTGACTGAGAGCAGTCACTGTGCAGAGCAGAATATTAAGTGTTTCCATCACAGTGTGACTGTGAGAGCAGTCACTGTGCTGAGCAGAATAGTGAATGTTCCCGCCACAGTGTGACTGAGAGCAGTCACTGTGCTGAGCAGAATAGTGAGTGTTCCCATCACAGTGTGACTGCGAGAGCATACACTGTGCAGAGCAGAATAGTGAGTGTTCCCATCACAGTGTGACTGAGAGCTGTCAGTGTGCTGAGCAGAATAGTGAGTGTTCACATCACTGTGTGACCGAGAGCAGTCACAGTGCTGAGCAGAATAGTGAGTGTTCCCATCACAGTGTGACTGAGAGCAGTCACTTGGCTGAGCAGAATAGTGAGTGTTTCCTTTACAGTGTGACTGTGACTGCAGTCACTGTGCTGAGCAGAATAGTGAGTGTTCCAATCACAGTATGGCTAAGAGCAGTCACTGTGCTGAGCAGAATAGTGAGTGTTCCCATCACAGTGTGACTGAGAGCTGTCAGTGTGCTGAGCAGAATAGTGAGTGTTCACATCACTGTGTGACCGAGAGCAGTCACAGTGCTGAGCAGAATAGTGAGTGTTCCCATCACAGTGTGACTGAGAGCAGTCACTTGGCTGCGCAGAATAGTGAGTGTTCCCATCACAGTGTGACTGCGAGAGCATTCACTTTGCTGAGCACAAGAGTGAGTGTTCCCATCACAGTGTGACTGTGAGAGCAGTCACTGTGCTGAGCAGAATAATGAGTGTTCCCATCACAATGTGACTGTGAGAGCATAAACTGTGCTGAGCAGAATAGTGAGTGTTCCCATCACAGTGTGACTGCGAGAGCATTCACTGTGCAGAGCAGAATAGTGAGTGTTCACATCACAGTGTAACTGAGAGCTGTCACTGTGTTGAGCAGAATAGTGAGTGTTCCCATCACAGTTTGACTGCGAGAGCATTCACTGTGCAGAGCAGAATAGTGAGTGTTCACATCACAGTGTAACTGAGAGCTGTCACTGTGTTGAGCAGAATAGTGAGTGTTCCCATCACAGTGTGACTGAGAGCTGTCATTGTGCAGAGCAGAATAGTGAAAGTTCCCGCCACAGTGTGACTGAGAGCATTCACTGTGTAGAGCAGAATTGTGAGTGTTCCCATCACAGTGTGACTGAGAGCTGTCACTGTGCTGAGCAGAATAGTGAGTGTTCCCATCACAGTGTGACTGCGAGAGCAGTCACTGTGCAAAGCAGAATAGTGAGTGTTTCTTTTACAGTGTGACTGTGAGAGCAGTCACAGTGCTGAGCAGAATAGTGAGTGTTCCCATCACAGTGTGACTGAGAGCAGTCACTTGGCTGAGCAGAATAGTGAGTGTTTCCTTTACAGTGTGACTGTGACTGCAGTCACTGTGCTGAGCAGAATAGTGAGTGTTCCAATCACAGTATGGCTAAGAGCAGTCACTGTGCTGAGCAGAATAGTGAGTGTTCCCATCACAGTGTGACTGAGAGCTGTCAGTGTGCTGAGCAGAATAGTGAGTGTTCACATCACTGTGTGACCGAGAGCAGTCACAGTGCTGAGCAGAATAGTGAGTGTTCCCATCACAGTGTGACTGAGAGCAGTCACTTGGCTGAGCAGAATAGTGAGTGATCCCATCACAGTGTGACTGCGAGAGCATTCACTTTGCTGAGCACAAGAGTGAGTGTTCCCATCACAGTGTGACTGTGAGAGCAGTCACTGTGCTGAGCAGAATAATGAGTGTTCCCATCACAATGTGACTGTGAGAGCATAAACTGTGCTGAGCAGAATATTGAGTGTTCCCATCACAGTGTGACTGCGAGAGCATTCACTGTGCAGAGCAGAATAGTGAGTGTTTCTTTTACAGTGTGACTGTGAGAGCAGTCACTGTGCTGAGCAGAATAGTGAGTGTTCTCGCCACAGTGTGACTGAGAGCAGTCACTTGGCTGAGCAGAATAGTGAGTGTTTTCTTTACAGTGTGACTGTGACTGCAGTCACTGTGCTGAGCAGAATAGTGAGTGTTTCAATCACAGTATGGCTAAGAGCAGTCACTGTGCTGAGCAGAATAGTGAGTGTTCCCATCACAGTGTGACTGAAACAGTCACTGTGCTGAGCAGAATAGTGAATGTTCCCGCCACAGTGTGACTGAGACCAGTCACTGTGCTGAGCAGAATAGTGAGTGTTCCCATCACAGTTTGACTGCGAGAGCATTCACTGTGCAGAGCAGAATAGTGAGTGTTCACATCACAGTGTAACTGAGAGCTGTCACTGTGTTGAGCAGAATAGTGAGTGTTCCCATCACAGTGTGACTGAGAGCTGTCATTGTGCAGAGCAGAATAGTGAAAGTTCCCGCCACAGTGTGACTGAGAGCATTCACTGTGTAGAGCAGAATAGTGAGTGTTCCCATCACAGTGTGACTGGGAGCTGTCACTGTGCTGAGCAGAATAGTGAGTGTTCCCATCACAGTGTGACTGCGAGAGCATTCACTGTGCAGAGCAGAATAGTGAGTGTTCACATCACAGTGTAACTGAGAGCTGTCACTGTGTTGAGCAGAATAGTGAGTGTTCCCATCACAGTGTGACTGAGAGCTGTCATTGTGCAGAGCAGAATAGTGAAAGTTCCCGCCACAGTGTGACTGAGAGCATTCACTGTGTAGAGCAGAATAGTGAGTGTTCCCATCACAGTGTGACTGAGAGCTGTCACTGTGCTGAGCAGAATAGTGAGTGTTCCCATCACAGTGTGACTGCGAGAGCAGTCACTGTGCAAAGCAGAATAG
The DNA here is from genome assembly GCA_037893245.1 of Crossaster papposus. NCBI lineage: Eukaryota > Metazoa > Echinodermata > Asteroidea > Velatida > Solasteridae > Crossaster > Crossaster papposus. The sequence goes on from JBAIAA010000630.1 coordinate 3,579,951, forward strand.
TGAGTGTTTCTTTTACAGTGTGACTGTGAGAGCAGTCACAGTGCTGAGCAGAATAGTGAGTGTTCCCATCACAGTGTGACTGAGAGCAGTCACTTGGCTGAGCAGAATAGTGAGTGTTTCCTTTACAGTGTGACTGTGACTGCAGTCACTGTGCTGAGCAGAATAGTGAGTGTTCCAATCACAGTATGGCTAAGAGCAGTCACTGTGCTGAGCAGAATAGTGAGTGTTCCCATCACAGTGTGACTGAGAGCTGTCAGTGTGCTGAGCAGAATAGTGAGTGTTCACATCACTGTGTGACCGAGAGCAGTCACAGTGCTGAGCAGAATAGTGAGTGTTCCCATCACAGTGTGACTGAGAGCAGTCACTTGGCTGAGCAGAATAGTGAGTGATCCCATCACAGTGTGACTGCGAGAGCATTCACTTTGCTGAGCACAAGAGTGAGTGTTCCCATCACAGTGTGACTGTGAGAGCAGTCACTGTGCTGAGCAGAATAATGAGTGTTCCCATCACAATGTGACTGTGAGAGCATAAACTGTGCTGAGCAGAATATTGAGTGTTCCCATCACAGTGTGACTGCGAGAGCATTCACTGTGCAGAGCAGAATAGTGAGTGTTTCTTTTACAGTGTGACTGTGAGAGCAGTCACTGTGCTGAGCAGAATAGTGAGTGTTCTCGCCACAGTGTGACTGAGAGCAGTCACTTGGCTGAGCAGAATAGTGAGTGTTTCCTTTACAGTGTGACTGTGACTGCAGTCACTGTGCAGAGCAGAATAGTGAGTGTTTCAATCACAGTATGGCTAAGAGCAGTCACTGTGCTGAGCAGAATAGTGAGTGTTCCCATCACAGTGTGACTGAAACAGTCACTGTGCTGAGCAGAATAGTGAATGTTCCCGCCACAGTGTGACTGAGACCAGTCACTGTGCTGAGCAGAATAGTGAGTGTTCCCATCACAGTTTGACTGCGAGAGCATTCACTGTGCAGAGCAGAATAGTGAGTGTTCACATCACAGTGTAACTGAGAGCTGTCACTGTGTTGAGCAGAATAGTGAGTGTTCCCATCACAGTGTGACTGAGAGCTGTCATTGTGCAGAGCAGAATAGTGAAAGTTCCCGCCACAGTGTGACTGAGAGCATTCACTGTGTAGAGCAGAATAGTGAGTGTTCCCATCACAGTGTGACTGGGAGCTGTCACTGTGCTGAGCAGAATAGTGAGTGTTCCCATCACAGTGTGACTGCGAGAGCAGTCACTGTGCAGAGCAGAATAGTGAGTGTTTCTTTTACAGTGTGACTGTGAGAGCAGTCACTGTGCTGAGCAGAATAGTGAGTGTTCCCGCCACAGTGTGACTGAGAGCAGTCACTGTGCTGAGCAGAATAGTGAGTGTTCCCATCACAGTGTGACTGTGAGAGCAGTCACTGTGCTGAGCAGAATAGTGAGTGTTCCAATCACAGTATGGCTAAGAGCAGTCACTGTGCTGAGCAGAATAGTGAGTGTTCCCATCACAGTGTGACTGAAACAGTCACTGTGCTGAGCAGAATAGTGAATGTTCCCGCCACAGTGTAACTGAGAGCTGTCACTGTGCTGAGCAGAATAGTGAGTGTTCCCATCACAGTGTGACTGAGAGCTGTCAATGTGCTGAGCAGAATAGTGGGTGTTCCCTTCACAGTGTGACTTAGAGCTCTCACTTTGCTGAGCAGAATAGTGAGTGTTTTCATCACAGTGTGACTGAGAGCTGTCAATGTGCTGAGCAGAATAGTGGGTGTTCCCTTCACAGTGTGACTTAGAGCTCTCACTTTGCTGAGCAGAATAGTGAGTGTTCCCATCACAGTGCGACTGTGAGAGCAGTCACTGTGCTGAGCAGAATAGTAAGTGTTTTCATCACAGTGTGACTGAGAGCTGTCAATGTGCTGAGCAGAATAGTGGGTGTTCCCTTCACAGTGTGACTTAGAGCTCTCACTGTGCAGAGCAGAATAGTGAGTGTTCCCATCACAGTGTGACTGAGAGCTGTCACTGTGCTGAGCAGAATAGTGAGTGTTTCCATCACAGTGTGACTGTGATAGCAGTCACTGTGCAGAGCAGAATAGTGAGTGTTCCCATCACAGTGCGACTGTGAGAGCAGTCACTGTGCTGAGCAGAATAGTAAGTGTTTTCATCACAGTGTGACTGAGAGCTGTCAATGTGCTGAGCAGAATAGTGGGTGTTCCCTTCACAGTGTGACTTAGAGCTCTCACTTTGCTGAGCAGAATAGTGAGTGTTCCCATCACAGTGCGACTGTGAGAGCAGTCACTGTGCAGAGCAGAATAGTGAGTGTTCCCATCACAGTGTGACTGCGAGAGCATTCACTTTGCTGAGCACAAGAGTGAGTGTTCCCATCACAGTGTGACTGTGAGAGCAGTCACTGTGCTGAGCAGAATAATGAGTTTTCCCATCACAATGTGACTGTGAGAGCATAAACTGTGCTGAGCAGAATAGTGAGTGTTTCCCGTCACAGTGTGACTGAGAGCTCTCACTGTGCTGAGCAGAATAGTGAGTGTTCACATCACTGTGTGACTGAGAGCAGTCACTGTGCTGAGCAGAATAGTGAGTGTTCCCATCACAATGTGACTGAGAGCAGTCACTGTGCAGAGCAGAATATTAAGTGTTTCCATCACAGTGTGACTGTGAGAGCAGTCACTGTGCTGAGCAGAATAGTGAATGTTCCCGCCACAGTGTGACTGAGAGCAGACACTGTGCTGAGCAGAATAGTGAGTGTTCCCATCACAGTGTGACTGCGAGAGCATACACTGTGCAGAGCAGAATAGTGAGTGTTCCCATCACAGTGTGACTGAGAGCTGTCTGTGTGCTGAGCAGAATAGTGAGTGTTCACATCACTGTGTGACCGAGAGCAGTCACAGTGCTGAGCAGAATAGTGAGTGTTCCCATCACAGTGTGACTGAGAGCAGTCACTTGGCTGAGCAGAATAGTGAGTGTTTCCTTTACAGTGTGACTGTGACTGCAGTCACTGTGCTGAGCAGAATAGTGAGTGTTCCAATCACAGTATGGCTAAGAGCAGTCACTGTGCTGAGCAGAATAGTGAGTGTTCCCATCACAGTATGACTGAGAGCTGTCAGTGTGCTGAGCAGAATAGTGAGTGTTCACATCACTGTGTGACCGAGAGCAGTCACAGTGCTGAGCAGAATAGTGAGTGTTCCCATCACAGTGTGACTGAGAGCAGTCACTTGGCTGAGCAGAATAGTGAGTGTTTCCTTTACAGTGTGACTGTGACTGCAGTCACAGTGCTGAGCAGAATAGTGAGTGTTCCCATCACAGTGTGACTGAGAGCAGTCACTTGGCTGAGCAGAATAATGAGTGTTTCCTTTACAGTGTGACTGTGACTGCAGTCACTGTGCTGAGCAGAATAGTGAATGTTCCCGCCACAGTGTGACTGAGATCAGTCACGGTGCTGAGCAGAATAGTGAATGTTCCCATCACAGTGTGACTGCGAGAGCATTCACTGTGCAGAGCAGAATAGTGAGTGTTCATATCACAGTGTAACTGAGAGCTGTCACTGTGCTGAGCAGAATTGTGAGTGTTCCCATCACAGTGTGACTGAGAGCTGTCATTGTGCAGAGCAGAATAGTGAAAGTTCCCGCCACAGTGTGACTGAGAGCATTCACTGTGCAGAGCAGAATAGTGAGTGTTCCCATCACAGTGTGACTGAGAGCTGTCACTGTGCTGAGCAGAATAGTGAGTGTTTCCATCACAGTGTGACTGTGATAGCAGTCACTGTGCAGAGCAGAATAGTGAGTGTTTCCTTTACAGTGTGACTGTGAGAGCAGTCACTGTGCTGAGCAGAATAGTGAGTGTTCACATCACAGTGTGACTAAGAGCTGTCACTGTGCTGAGCAGAATAGTGAGTGTTCACATCACAGTGTGACTGAGAGCTGTCACTGTGCTGAGCAGAACAATGAGTGTTCCCATCACAGTGTGACTGTGAGAGCAGTCACTGTGCTGAGCAGAATAGAGAGTGTTCCCATCACAGTGTGACTGCGAGAGCATTCACCGTCCAGAGCAGAATAGTGAGTGTTCCCATCACAGTGTGACTGAGGGCTGTCACTGTGCTGAGCAGAATAGTGAGTGTTCCCATCACAGTGTGACTGAGAGCAGTCACTGTGCAGAGCAGAATATTAAGTGTTTCCATCACAGTGTGACTGTGAGAGCAGTCATTGTGCTGAGCAGAATAGTGAATGTTCCCGCCACAGTGTGACTGAGAGCATTCACTGTGCTGAGCAGAATAGTGAGTGTTCCCATCACAGTGTGACTGAGAGCAGTCACTGTGCTGAGCAGAATAGTGAGTGTTCCCATCACAGTGTGAATGAAACAGTCACTGTGCTGAGCAGAATAGTGAATGTTCCCGCCACAGTGTGACTGAGAGCAGTCACTGTGCTGAGCAGAATAGTGAGTGTTCCCATCACAGTGCGACTGTGAGAGCAGTCACTGTGCAGAGCAGAATAGTGAGTGTTCCCATCACAGTGTGACTGCGAGAGCATTCACTTTGCTGAGCACAAGAGTGAGTGTTCCCATCACAGTGTGACTGTGAGAGCAGTCACTGTGCTGAGCAGAATAATGAGTTTTCCCATCACAATGTGACTGTGAGAGCATAAACTGTGCTGAGCAGAATAGTGAGTGTTTCCCGTCACAGTGTGACTGAGAGCTCTCACTGTGCTGAGCAGAATAGTGAGTGTTCACATCACTGTGTGACTGAGAGCAGTCACTGTGCTGAGCAGAATAGTGAGTGTTCCCATCACAATGTGACTGAGAGCAGTCACTGTGCAGAGCAGAATATTAAGTGTTTCCATCACAGTGTGACTGTGAGAGCAGTCACTGTGCTGAGCAGAATAGTGAATGTTCCCGCCACAGTGTGACTGAGAGCAGTCACTGTGCTGAGCAGAATAGTGAGTGTTCCCATCACAGTGTGACTGCGAGAGCATACACTGTGCAGAGCAGAATAGTGAGTGTTCCCATCACAGTGTGACTGAGAGCAGTCACTGTGCAGAGCAGAATATTAAGTGTTTCCATCACAGTGTGACTGTGAGAGCAGTCATTGTGCTGAGCAGAATAGTGAATGTTCCCGCCACAGTGTGACTGAGAGCATTCACTGTGCTGAGCAGAATAGTGAGTGTTCCCATCACAGTGTGACTGAGAGCAGTCACTGTGCTGAGCAGAATAGTGAGTGTTCCCATCACAGTGTGAATGAAACAGTCACTGTGCTGAGCAGAATAGTGAATGTTCCCGCCACAGTGTGACTGAGAGCAGTCACTGTGCTGAGCAGAATAGTGAGTGTTCCCATCACAGTGCGACTGTGAGAGCAGTCACTGTGCAGAGCAGAATAGTGAGTGTTCCCATCACAGTGTGACTGCGAGAGCATTCACTTTGCTGAGCACAAGAGTGAGTGTTCCCATCACAGTGTGACTGTGAGAGCAGTCACTGTGCTGAGCAGAATAATGAGTTTTCCCATCACAATGTGACTGTGAGAGCATAAACTGTGCTGAGCAGAATAGTGAGTGTTTCCCGTCACAGTGTGACTGAGAGCTCTCACTGTGCTGAGCAGAATAGTGAGTGTTCACATCACTGTGTGACTGAGAGCAGTCACTGTGCTGAGCAGAATAGTGAGTGTTCCCATCACAATGTGACTGAGAGCAGTCACTGTGCAGAGCAGAATATTAAGTGTTTCCATCACAGTGTGACTGTGAGAGCAGTCACTGTGCTGAGCAGAATAGTGAATGTTCCCGCCACAGTGTGACTGAGAGCAGTCACTGTGCTGAGCAGAATAGTGAGTGTTCCCATCACAGTGTGACTGCGAGAGCATACACTGTGCAGAGCAGAATAGTGAGTGTTCCCATCACAGTGTGACTGAGAGCTGTCAGTGTGCTGAGCAGAATAGTGAGTGTTCACATCACTGTGTGACCGAGAGCAGTCACAGTGCTGAGCAGAATAGTGAGTGTTCCCATCACAGTGTGACTGAGAGCAGTCACTTGGCTGAGCAGAATAGTGAGTGTTTCCTTTACAGTGTGACTGTGACTGCAGTCACTGTGCTGAGCAGAATAGTGAGTGTTCCAATCACAGTATGGCTAAGAGCAGTCACTGTGCTGAGCAGAATAGTGAGTGTTCCCATCACAGTGTGACTGAGAGCTGTCAGTGTGCTGAGCAGAATAGTGAGTGTTCACATCACTGTGTGACCGAGAGCAGTCACAGTGCTGAGCAGAATAGTGAGTGTTCCCATCACAGTGTGACTGAGAGCAGTCACTTGGCTGAGCAGAATAGTGAGTGTTTCCTTTACAGTGTGACTGTGACTGCAGTCACAGTGCTGAGCAGAATAGTGAGTGTTCCCATCACAGTGTGACTGAGAGCAGTCACTTGGCTGAGCAGAATAGTGAGTGTTTCCTTTACAGTGTGACTGTGACTGCAGTCACTGTGCTGAGCAGAATAGTGAATGTTCCCGCCACAGTGTGACTGAGATCAGTCACGGTGCTGAGCAGAATAGTGAATGTTCCCATCACAGTGTGACTGCGAGAGCATTCACTGTGCAGAGCAGAATAGTGAGTGTTCATATCACAGTGTAACTGAGAGCTGTCACTGTGCTGAGCAGAATAGTGAGTGTTCCCATCACAGTGTGACTGAGAGCTGTCATTGTGCAGAGCAGAATAGTGAAAGTTCCCGCCACAGTGTGACTGAGAGCATTCACTGTGCAGAGCAGAATAGTGAGTGTTCCCATCACAGTGTGACTGAGAGCTGTCACTGTGCTGAGCAGAATAGTGAGTGTTCCCATCACAGTGTGACTGTGATAGCAGTCACTGTGCAGAGCAGAATAGTGAGTGTTTCCTTTACAGTGTGACTGTGAGAGCAGTCACTGTGCTGAGAAGAATAGTGAATGTTCACATCACAGTGTGACTGAGAGCTGTCACTGTGCTGAGCAGAATAGTGAGTGTTCACATCACAGTGTGACTGAGAGCTGTCACTGTGCTGAGCAGAACAATGAGTGTTCCCATCACAGTGTGACTGTGAGAGCAGTCACTGTGCTGAGCAGAATAGAGAGTGTTCCCATCACAGTGTGACTGCGAGAGCATTCACCGTCCAGAGCAGAATAGTGAGTGTTCCCATCACAGTGTGACTGAGGGCTGTCACTGTGCTGAGCAGAATAGTGAGTGTTCCCATCACAGTGTGACTGAGAGCAGTCACTGTGCAGAGCAGAATATTAAGTGTTTCCATCACAGTGTGACTGTGAGAGCAGTCATTGTGCTGAGCAGAATAGTGAATGTTCCCGCCACAGTGTGACTGAGAGCATTCACTGTGCTGAGCAGAATAGTGAGTGTTCCCATCACAGTGTGACTGAGAGCAGTCACTGTGCTGAGCAGAATAGTGAGTGTTCCCATCACAGTGTGAATGAAACAGTCACTGTGCTGAGCAGAATAGTGAATGTTCCCGCCACAGTGTGACTGAGAGCAGTCACTGTGCTGAGCAGAATAGTGAGTGTTCCCATCACAGTGTGACTGTGAGAGCAGTCACTGTGTTGAGCAGAATAGTGAGTGTTCCAATCACAGTATGGCTAAGAGCAGTCACTGTGCTGAGCAGAATAGTGAGTGTTCCCATCACAGTGTGACTGAAACAGTCACTGTGCTGAGCAGAATAGTGAAAGTTCCCGCCACAGTGTGACTGAGAGCAGTCACTGTGCTGAGCAGAATAGTGAGTGTTCCCGTCACAGTGTAACTGAGAGCTGTCACTGTGCTGAGCAGAATAGTGAGTGTTCCCATCACAGTGTGACTGTGAGAGCAGTCACTGTGCTGAGCAGAATAGTAAGTGTTTTCATCACAGTGTGACTGAGAGCTGTCAATGTGCTGAGCAGAATAGTGGGTGTTCCCTTCACAGTGTGACTTAGAGCTCTCACTTTGCTGAGCTGAATTGTGAGTGTTCCCATCACAGTGCGACTGTGAGAGCAGTCACTGTGCATAGCAGAATAGTGAGTGTTCCCATCACAGTGTGACTGTGAGAGCATAAACTGTGCTGAGCAGAATAGTGAGTGTTTCCCGTCACAGTGTGACTGAGAGCTCACACTGTGCTGAGCAGAATAGTGAGTGTTCACATCACTGTGTGACTGAGAGCAGTCACTGTGCTGAGCAGAATAGTGAGTGTTCCCATCACAGTGTGACTGAGAGCAGTCACTGTGCAGAGCAGAATATTAAGTGTTTCCATCACAGTGTGACTGTGAGAGCAGTCACTGTGCTGAGCAGAATAGTGAATGTTCCCGCCACAGTGTGACTGAGAGCAGTCACTGTACTGAACAGAATAGTGAGTGTTCCCATCACAGTGTGACTGCGAGAGCATACACTGTGCTGAGCAGAATAGTGAGTGTTCACATCACTGTGTGACCGAGAGCAGTCACAGTGCTGAGCAGAATAGTGAGTGTTCCCATCACAGTGTGACTGAGAGCAGTCACTTGGCTGAGCAGAATAGTGAGTGTTTCCTTTACAGTGTGACTGTGACTGCAGTCACTGTGCTGAGCAGAATAGTGAGTGTTCCAATCACAGTATGGCTAAGAGCAGTCACTGTGCTGAGCAGAATAGTGAGTGTTCCCATCACAGTGTGACTGAGAGCTGTCAGTGTGCTGAGCAGAATAGTGAGTGTTCACATCACTGTGTGACCGAGAGCAGTCACAGTGCTGAGCAGAATAGTGAGTGTTCCCATCACAGTGTGACTGAGAGCAGTCACTTGGCTGAGCAGAATAGTGAGTGTTTCCTTTACAGTGTGACTGTGAGAGCAGTCACTGTGCTGAGCAGAATAGTGAATGTTCCCGCCACAGTGTGACTGAGAGCAGTCACTGTGCTGAGCAGAATAGTGAGTGTTCCCATCACAGTGTGACTGAAACAGTCACTGTGCTGAGCAGAATAGTGAATGTTCCCGCCACAGTGTGACTGAGACCAGTCACTGTGCTGAGCAGAATAGTGAGTGTTCCCATCACAGTTTGACTGCGAGAGCATTCAATGTGCAGAGCAGAATAGTGAGTGTTCACATCACAGTGTAACTGAGAGCTGTCACTGTGTTGAGCAGAATAGTGAGTGTTCCCATCACAGTGTGACTGAGAGCTGTCATTGTGCAGAGCAGAATAGTGAAAGTTCCCGCCACAGTGTGACTGAGAGCATTCACTGTGTAGAGCAGAATAGTGAGTGTTCCCATCACAGTGTGACTGAGAGCTGTCACTGTGCTGAGCAGAATAGTGAGTGTTCCCATCACAGTGTGACTGCGAGAGCAGTCACTGTGCAAAGCAGAATAGTGAGTGTTTCTTTTACAGTGTGACTGTGAGAGCGGTCACTGTGCTGAGCAGAATAGTGAGTGTTCCCGCCACAGTGTGACTGAGAGCAGTCACTGTGCTGAGCAGAATAGTGAGTGTTCCCATCACAGTGTGACTGTGAGAGCAGTCACTGTGCTGAGCAGAATAGTGAGTGTTCCAATCACAGTATGGCTAAGAGCAGTCACTGTGCTGAGCAGAATAGTGAGTGTTCCCATCACAGTGTGACTGAAACAGTCACTGTGCTGAGCAGAATAGTGAATGTTCCCGCCACAGTGTGACTAAGAGCAGTCACTGTGCTGAGCAGAATAGTGAGTGTTCCCGTCACAGTGTAACTGAGAGCTGTCACTGTGCTGAGCAGAATAGTGAGTGTTCCCATCACAGTGTGACTGTGAGAGCAGTCACTGTGCTGAGCAGAATAGTAAGTGTTTTCATCACAGTGTGACTGAGAGCTGTCAATGTGCTGAGCAGAATAGTGGGTGTTCCCTTCACAGTGTGACTTAGAGCTCTCACTTTGCTGAGCAGAATAGTGAGTGTTTCCATCACAGTGCGACTGTGAGAGCAGTCACTGTGCAGAGCAGAATAGTGAGTGTTCCCATCACAGTGTGACTGCGAGAGCATTCACTTTGCTGAGCACAAGAGTGAGTGTTCCCATCACAGTGTGACTGTGAGAGCAGTCACTGTGCTGAGCAGAATAATGAGTTTTCCCATCACAATGTGACTGTGAGAGCATAAACTGTGCTGAGCAGAATAGTGAGTGTTTCCCGTCACAGTGTGACTGAGAGCTCTCACTGTGCTGAGCAGAATAGTGAGTGTTCACATCACTGTGTGACTGAGAGCAGTCACTGTGCTGAGCAGAATAGTGAGTGTTCCCATCACAATGTGACTGAGAGCAGTCACTGTGCAGAGCAGAATATTAAGTGTTTCCATCACAGTGTGACTGTGAGAGCAGTCACTGTGCTGAGCAGAATAGTGAATGTTCCCGCCACAGTGTGACTGAGAGCAGTCACTGTGCTGAGCAGAATAGTGAGTGTTCCCATCACAGTGTGACTGAGAGCAGTCACTTGGCTGAGCAGAATAGTGAGTGTTTCCTTTACAATGTGACTGTGACTGCAGTCACTGTGCTGAGCAGAATAGTGAGTGTTCCAATCACAGTATGGCTAAGAGCAGTCACTGTGCTGAGCAGAATAGTGAGTGTTCCCATCACAGTGTGACTGAGAGCTGTCAGTGTGCTGAGCAGAATAGTGAGTGTTCACATCACTGTGTGACCGAGAGCAGTCACAGTGCTGAGCAGAATAGTGAGTGTTCCCATCACAGTGTGACTGAGAGCAGTCACTTGGCTGAGCAGAATAGTGAGTGTTTCCTTTACAGTGTGACTGTGAGAGCAGTCACTGTGCTGAGCAGAATAGTGAATGTTCCCGCCACAGTGTGACTGAGAGCAGTCACTGTGCTGAGCAGAATAGTGAGTGTTCCCATCACAGTGTGACTGAAACAGTCACTGTGCTGAGCAGAATAGTGAATGTTCCCGCCACAGTGTGACTGAGACCAGTCACTGTGCTGAGCAGAATAGTGAGTGTTCCCATCACAGTTTGACTGCGAGAGCATTCACTGTGCAGAGCAGAATAGTGAGTGTTCACATCACAGTTTAACTGAGAGCTGTCACTGTGTTGAGCAGAATAGTGAGTGTTCCCATCACAGTGTGACTGAGAGCTGTCATTGTGCAGAGCAGAATAGTGAAAGTTCCCGCCACAGTGTGACTGAGAGCATTCACTGTGTAGAGCAGAATAGTGAGTGTTCCCATCACAGTGTGACTGAGAGCTGTCACTGTGCTGAGCAGAATAGTGAGTGTTCCCATCACAGTGTGACTGCGAGAGCAGTCACTGTGCAAAGCAGAATAGTGAGTGTTTCTTTTACAGTGTGACTGTGAGAGCGGTCACTGTGCTGAGCAGAATAGTGAGTGTTCCCGCCACAGTGTGACTGAGAGCAGTCACTGTGCTGAGCAGAATAGTGAGTGTTCCCATCACAGTGTGACTGTGAGAGCAGTCACTGTGCTGAGCAGAATAGTGAGTGTTCCAATCACAGTATGGCTAAGAGCAGTCACTGTGCTGAGCAGAATAGTGAGTGTTCCCATCACAGTGTGACTGAAACAGTCACTGTGCTGAGCAGAATAGTGAATGTTCCCGCCACAGTGTGACTAAGAGCAGTCACTGTGCTGAGCAGAATAGTGAGTGTTCCCGTCACAGTGTAACTGAGAGCTGTCACTGTGCTGAGCAGAATAGTGAGTGTTCCCATCACAGTGTGACTGTGAGAGCAGTCACTGTGCTGAGCAGAATAGTAAGTGTTTTCATCACAGTGTGACTGAGAGCTGTCAATGTGCTGAGCAGAATAGTGGGTGTTCCCTTCACAGTGTGACTTAGAGCTCTCACTTTGCTGAGCAGAATAGTGAGTGTTCCCATCACAGTGCGACTGTGAGAGCAGTCACTGTGCAGAGCAGAATAGTGAGTGTTCCCATCACAGTGTGACTGCGAGAGCATTCACTTTGCTGAGCACAAGAGTGAGTGTTCCCATCACAGTGTGACTGTGAGAGCAGTCACTGTGCTGAGCAGAATAATGAGTTTTCCCATCACAATGTGACTGTGAGAGCATAAACTGTGCTGAGCAGAATAGTGAGTGTTTCCCGTCACAGTGTGACTGAGAGCTCTCACTGTGCTGAGCAGAATAGTGAGTGTTCACATCACTGTGTGACTGAGAGCAGTCACTGTGCTGAGCAGAATAGTGAGTGTTCCCATCACAATGTGACTGAGAGCAGTCACTGTGCAGAGCAGAATATTAAGTGTTTCCATCACAGTGTGACTGTGAGAGCAGTCACTGTGCTGAGCAGAATAGTGAATGTTCCCGCCACAGTGTGACTGAGAGCAGTCACTGTGCTGAGCAGAATAGTGAGTGTTTTCCATCACAGTGTGACTGCGAGAGCATACACTGTGCAGAGCAGAATAGTGAGTGTTCCCATCACAGTGTGACTGAGAGCTGTCAGTGTGCTGAGCAGAATAGTGAGTGTTCACATCACTGTGTGACCGAGAGCAGTCACAGTGCTGAGCAGAATAGTGAGTGTTCCCATCACAGTGTGACTGAGAGCAGTCACTTGGCTGAGCAGAATAGTGAGTGTTTCCTTTACAGTGTGACTGTGACTGCAGTCACTGTGCTGAGCAGAATAGTGAGTGTTCCAATCACAGTATGGCTAAGAGCAGTCACTGTGCTGAGCAGAATAGTGAGTGTTCCCATCACAGTGTGACTGAGAGCTGTCAGTGTGCTGAGCAGAATAGTGAGTGTTCACATCACTGTGTGACCGAGAGCAGTCACAGTGCTGAGCAGAATAGTGAGTGTTCCAATCACAGTGTGACTGAGAGCAGTCACTGTGCTGAGCAGAATAGTGAGTGTTCCCATCACAGTGTGACTGAAACAGTCACTGTGCTGAGCAGAATAGTGAATGTTCCCGCCACAGTGTGACTGAGACCAGTCACTGTGCTGAGCAGAATAGTGAGTGTTCCCATCACAGTTTGACTGCGAGAGCATTCACTGTGCAGAGCAGAATAGTGAGTGTTCACATCACAGTGTAACTGAGAGCTGTCACTGTGTTGAGCAGAATAGTGAGTGTTCCCATCACAGTGTGACTGAGAGCTGTCATTGTGCAGAGCAGAATAGTGAAAGTTCCCGCCACAGTGTGACTGAGAGCATTCACTGTGTAGAGCAGAATAGTGAGTGTTCCCATCACAGTGTGACTGAGAGCTGTCACTGTGCTGAGCAGAATAGTGAGTGTTCCCATCACAGTGTGACTGCGAGAGCAGTCACTGTGCAAAGCAGAATAGTGAGTGTTTCTTTTACAGTGTGACTGTGAGAGCGGTCACTGTGCTGAGCAGAATAGTGAGTGTTCCCGCCACAGTGTGACTGAGAGCAGTCACTGTGCTGAGCAGAATAGTGAGTGTTCCCATCACAGTGTGACTGTGAGAGCAGTCACTGTGCTGAGCAGAATAGTGAGTGTTCCAATCACAGTATGGCTAAGAGCAGTCACTGTGCTGAGCAGAATAGTGAGTGTTCCCATCACAGTGTGACTGAAACAGTCACTGTGCTGAGCAGAATAGTGAATGTTCCCGCCACAGTGTGACTAAGAGCAGTCACTGTGCTGAGCAGAATAGTGAGTGTTCCCGTCACAGTGTAACTGAGAGCTGTCACTGTGCTGAGCAGAATAGTGAGTGTTCCCATCACAGTGTGACTGTGAGAGCAGTCACTGTGCTGAGCAGAATAGTAAGTGTTTTCATCACAGTGTGACTGAGAGCTGTCAATGTGCTGAGAAGAATAGTGGGTGTTCCCTTCACAGTGTGACTTAGAGCTCTCACTTTGCTGAGCAGAATAGTGAGTGTTCCCATCACAGTGCGACTGTGAGAGCAGTCACTGTGCAGAGCAGAATAGTGAGTGTTCCCATCACAGTGTGACTGCGAGAGCATTCACTTTGCTGAGCACAAGAGTGAGTGTTCCCATCACAGTGTGACTGTGAGAGCAGTCACTGTGCTGAGCAGAATAATGAGTTTTCCCATCACAATGTGACTGTGAGAGCATAAACTGTGCTGAGCAGAATAGTGAGTGTTTCCCGTCACAGTGTGACTGAGAGCTCTCACTGTGCTGAGCAGAATAGTGAGTGTTCACATCACTGTGTGACTGAGAGCAGTCACTGTGCTGAGCAGAATAGTGAGTGTTCCCATCACAATGTGACTGAGAGCAGTCACTGTGCAGAGCAGAATATTAAGTGTTTCCATCACAGTGTGACTGTGAGAGCAGTCACTGTGCTGAGCAGAATAGTGAATGTTCCCGCCACAGTGTGACTGAGAGCAGTCACTGTGCTGAGCAGAATAGTGAGTGTTCCCATCACAGTGTGACTGCGAGAGCATACACTGTGCAGAGCAGAATAGTGAGTGTTCCCATCACAGTGTGACTGAGAGCTGTCAGTGTGCTGAGCAGAATAGTGAGTGTTCACATCACTGTGTGACCGAGAGCAGTCACAGTGCTGAGCATAATAGTGAGTGTTCCCATCACAGTGTGACTGAGAGCAGTCACTTGGCTGAGCAGAATAGTGAGTGTTTCCTTTACAGTGTGACTGTGACTGCAGTCACTGTGCTGAGCAGAATAGTGAGTGTTCCAATCACAGTATGGCTAAGAGCAGTCACTGTGCTAAGCAGAATAGTGAGTGTTCCCATCACAGTGTGACTGAGAGCTGTCAGTGTGCTGAGCAGAATAGTGAGTGTTCACATCACTGTGTGACCGAGAGCAGTCACAGTGCTGAGCAGAATAGTGAGTGTTCCAATCACAGTGTGACTGAGAGCAGTCACTTGGCTGAGCAGAATAGTGAGTGTTCCCATCACAGTGTGACTGCGAGAGCATTCACTTTGCTGAGCACAAGAGTGAGTGTTCCCATCACAGTGTGACTGTGAGAGCAGTCACTGTGCTGAGCAGAATAATGAGTGTTCCCATCACAATGTGACTGTGAGAGCATAAACTGTGCTGAGCAGAATAGTGAGTGTTCCCATCACAGTGTGACTGCGAGAGCATTCACTGTGCAGAGCAGAATAGTGAGTGTTTCTTTTACAGTGTGACTGTGAGAGCAGTCACTGTGCTGAGCAGAACAGTGAGTGTTCCCGCCACAGTGTGACTGAGAGCAGTCACTTGGCTGAGCAGAATAGTGAGTGTTTCCTTTACAGTGTGACTGTGACTGCAGTCACTGTGCTGAGCAGAATAGTGAGTGTTTCAATCACAGTATGGCTAAGAGCAGTCACTGTGCTGAGCAGAATAGTGAGTGTTCCCATCACAGTGTGACTGAAACAGTCACTGTGCTGAGCAGAATAGTGAATGTTCCCGCCACAGTGTGACTGAGACCAGTCACTGTGCTGAGCAGAATAGTGAGTGTTCCCATCACAGTTTGACTGCGAGAGCATTCACTGTGCAGAGCAGAATAGTGAGTGTTCACATCACAGTGTAACTGAGAGCTGTCACTGTATTGAGCAGAATAGTGAGTGTTCCCATCACAGTGTGACTGAGAGCTGTCATTGTGCAGAGCAGAATAGTGAAAGTTCCCGCCACAGTGTGACTGAGAGCATTCACTGTGTAGAGCAGAATAGTGAGTGTTCCCATCACAGTGTGACTGAGAGCTGTCACTGTGCTGAGCAGAATAGTGAGTGTTCCCATCACAGTGTGACTGCGAGAGCAGTCACTGTGCAGAGCAGAATAGTGAGTGTTTCTTTTACAGTGTGACTGTGAGAGCAGTCACTGTGCTGAGCAGAATAGTGAGTGTTCCCGCCACAGTGTGACTGAGAGCAGTCACTGTGCTGAGCAGAATAGTGAGTGTTCCCATCACAGTGTGACTGTGAGAGCAGTCACTGTGCTGAGCAGAATAGTGAGTGTTCCAATCACAGTATGGCTAAGAGCAGTCACTGTGCTGAGCAGAATAGTGAGTGTTCCCATCACAGTGTGACTGAAACAGTCACTGTGCTGAGCAGAATAGTGAATGTTCCCGCCACAGTGTGACTAAGAGCAGTCACTGTGCTGAGCAGAATAGTGAGTGTTCCCGTCACAGTGTAACTGAGAGCTGTCACTGTGCTGA
The DNA here is from genome assembly GCA_037893245.1 of Crossaster papposus. NCBI lineage: Eukaryota > Metazoa > Echinodermata > Asteroidea > Velatida > Solasteridae > Crossaster > Crossaster papposus. Next base: position 3,595,916 of record JBAIAA010000630.1, read on the forward strand.
GCAGAATAGTGAGTGTTCCCATCACAGTGTGACTGTGAGAGCAGTCACTGTGCTGAGCAGAATAGTAAGTGTTTTCATCACAGTGTGACTGAGAGCTGTCAATGTGCTGAGCAGAATAGTGGGTGTTCCCTTCACAGTGTGACTTAGAGCTCTCACTTTGCTGAGCAGAATAGTGAGTGTTCCCATCACAGTGCGACTGTGAGAGCAGTCACTGTGCAGAGCAGAATAGTGAGTGTTCCCATCACAGTGTGACTGCGAGAGCATTCACTTTGCTGAGCACAAGAGTGAGTGTTCCCATCACAGTGTGACTGTGAGAGCAGTCACTGTGCTGAGCAGAATAATGAGTTTTCCCATCACAATGTGACTGTGAGAGCATAAACTGTGCTGAGCAGAATAGTGAGTGTTTCCCGTCACAGTGTGACTGAGAGCTCTCACTGTGCTGAGCAGAATAGTGAGTGTTCACGTCACTGTGTGACTGAGAGCAGTCACTGTGCTGAGCAGAATAGTGAGTGTTCCCATCACAATGTGACTGAGAGCAGTCACTGTGCAGAGCAGAATATTAAGTGTTTCCATCACAGTGTGACTGTGAGAGCAGTCACTGTGCTGAGCAGAATAGTGAATGTTCCCGCCACAGTGTGACTGAGAGCAGTCACTGTGCTGAGCAGAATAGTGAGTGTTCCCATCACAGTGTGACTGCGAGAGCATACACTGTGCAGAGCAGAATAGTGAGTGTTCCCATCACAGTGTGACTGAGAGCTGTCAGTGTGCTGAGCAGAATAGTGAGTGTTCACATCACTGTGTGACCGAGAGCAGTCACAGTGCTGAGCAGAATAGTGAGTGTTCCCATCACAGTGTGACTGAGAGCAGTCACTTGGCTGAGCAGAATAGTGAGTGTTTCCTTTACAGTGTGACTGTGACTGCAGTCACTGTGCTGAGCAGAATAGTGAGTGTTCCAATCACAGTATGGCTAAGAGCAGTCACTGTGCTGAGCAGAATAGTGAGTGTTCCCATCACAGTGTGACTGAGAGCTGTCAGTGTGCTGAGCAGAATAGTGAGTGTTCACATCACTGTGTGACCGAGAGCAGTCACAGTGCTGAGCAGAATAGTGAGTGTTCCCATCACAGTGTGACTGAGAGCAGTCACTTGGCTGAGCAGAATAGTGAGTGTTCCCATCACAGTGTGACTGCGAGAGCATTCACTTTGCTGAGCACAAGAGTGAGTGTTCCCATCACAGTGTGACTGTGAGAGCAGTCACTGTGCTGAGCAGAATAATGAGTGTTCCCATCACAATGTGACTGTGAGAGCATAAACTGTGCTGAGCAGAATAGTGAGTGTTCCCATCACAGTGTGACTGCGAGAGCATTCACTGTGCAGAGCAGAATAGTGAGTGTTTCTTTTACAGTGTGACTGTGAGAGCAGTCACTGTGCTGAGCAGAATAATGAGTGTTCCCGCCACAGTGTGACTGAGAGCAGTCACTTGGCTGAGCAGAATAGTGAGTGTTTCCTTTACAGTGTGACTGTGACTGCAGTCACTGTGCTGAGCAGAATAGTGAGTGTTTCAATCACAGTATGGCTAAGAGCAGTCACTGTGCTGAGCAGAATAGTGAGTGTTCCCATCACAGTGTGACTGAAACAGTCAATGTGCTGAGCAGAATAGTGAATGTTCCCGCCACAGTGTGACTGAGACCAGTCACTGTGCTGAGCAGAATAGTGAGTGTTCCCATCACAGTTTGACTGCGAGAGCATTCACTGTGCAGAGCAGAATAGTGAGTGTTCACATCACAGTGTAACTGAGAGCTGTCACTGTGTTGAGCAGAATAGTGAGTGTTCCCATCACAGTGTGACTGAAACAGTCACTGTGCTGAGCAGAATAGTGAATGTTCCCGCCACAGTGTGACTAAGAGCAGTCACTGTGCTGAGCAGAATAGTGAGTGTTCCCGTCACAGTGTAACTGAGAGCTGTCACTGTGCTGAGCAGAATAGTGAGTGTTCCCATCACAGTGTGACTGTGAGAGCAGTCACTGTGCTGAACAGAATAGTAAGTGTTTTCATCACAGTGTGACTGAGAGCTGTCAATGTGCTGAGCAGAATAGTGGGTGTTCCCTTCACAGTGTGACTTAGAGCTCTCACTTTGCTGAGCAGAATAGTGAGTGTTCCCATCACAGTGCGACTGCGAGAGCAGTCACTGTGCAGAGCAGAATAGTGAGTGTTCCCATCACAGTGTGACTGCGAGAGCATTCACTTTGCTGAGCACAAGAGTGAGTGTTCCCATCACAGTGTGACTGTGAGAGCAGTCACTGTGCTGAGCAGAATAATGAGTTTTCCCATCACAATGTGACTGTGAGAGCATAAACTGTGCTGAGCAGAATAGTGAGTGTTTCCCGTCACAGTGTGACTGAGAGCTCTCACTGTGCTGAGCAGAATAGTGAGTGTTCACATCACTGTGTGACTGAGAGCAGTCACTGTGCTGAGCAGAATAGTGAGTGTTCCCATCACAATGTGACTGAGAGCAGTCACTGTGCAGAGCAGAATATTAAGTGTTTCCATCACAGTGTGACTGTGAGAGCAGTCACTGTGCTGAGCAGAATAGTGAATGTTCCCGCCACAGTGTGACTGAGAGCAGTCACTGTGCTGAGCAGAATAGTGAGTGTTCCCATCACAGTGTGACTACGAGAGCATACACTGTGCAGAGCAGAATAGTGAGTATTCCCATCACAATGTGACTGAGAGCTGTCAGTGTGCTGAGCAGAATAATGAGTGTTCACATCACTGTGTGACCGAGAGCAGTCACAGTGCTGAGCAGAATAGTGAGTGTTCCCATCACAGTGTGACTGAGAGCAGTCACTTGGCTGAGCAGAATAGTGAGTGTTTCCTTTACAGTGTGACTGTGACTGCAGTCACTGTGCTGAGCAGAATATCGAGTGTTCCAATCACAGTATGGCTAAGAGCAGTCACTGTGCTGAGCAGAATAGTGAGTGTTCCCATCACAGTGTGACTGAGAGCTGTCAGTGTGCTGAGCAGAATAGTGAGTGTTCACATCACTGTGTGACCGAGAGCAGTCACAGTGCTGAGCAGAATAGTGAGTGTTCCCATCACAGTGTGACTGAGAGCAGTCACTTGGCTGAGCAGAATAGTGAGTGTTTCCTTTACAGTGTGACTGAGAGCAGTCACTTGGCTGAGCAGAATAGTGAGTGTTTCCTTTACAGTGTGACTGTGACTGCAGTCACTGTGCTGAGCAGAATTGTGAATGTTCCCGCCACAGTGTGACTGAGATCAGTCACGGTGCTGAGCAGAATAGTGAATGTTCCCATCACAGTGTGACTGCGAGAGCATTCACTGTGCAGAGCAGAATAGTGAGTGTTCATATCACAGTGTAACTGAGAGCTGTCACTGTGCTGAGCAGAATAGTGAGTGTTCCCATCACAGTGTGACTGAGAGCTGTCATTGTGCAGAGCAGAATAGTGAAAGTTCCCGCCACAGTGTGACTGAGAGCATTCACTGTGCAGAGCAGAATAGTGAGTGTTCCCATCACAGTGTGACTGAGAGCTGTCACTGTGCTGAGCAGAATAGTGAGTGTTCCCATCACAGTGTGACTGTGATAGCAGTCACTGTGCAGAGCAGAATAGTGAGTGTTTCCTTTACAGTGTGACTGTGAGAGCAGTCACTGTGCTGAGCAGAATAGTGAGTGTTCACATCACAGTGTGACTGAGAGCTGTCACTGTGCTGAGCAGAATAGTGAGTGTTCACATCACAGTGTGACTGAGAGCTGTCACTGTTCTGAGCAGAACAATGAGTGTTCCCATCACAGTGTGACTGTGAGAGCAGTCACTGTGCTGAGCAGAATAGAGAGTGTTCCCATCACAGTGTGACTGCGAGAGCATTCACCGTTCAGAGCAGAATAGTGAGTGTTCCCATCACAGTGTGACTGAGGGCTGTCACTGTGCTGAGCAGAATAGTGAGTGTTCCCATCACAGTGTGACTGAGAGCAGTCACTGTGCAGAGCAGAATATTAAGTGTTTCCATCACAGTGTGACTGTGAGAGCAGTCATTGTGCTGAGCAGAATAGTGAATGTTCCCGCCACAGTGTGACTGAGAGCATTCACTGTGCTGAGCAGAATAGTGAGTGTTCCCATCACAGTGTGACTGAGAGCAGTCACTGTGCTGAGCAGAATAGTGAGTGTTCCCATCACAGTGTGAATGAAACAGTCACTGTGCTGAGCAGAATAGTGAATGTTCCCGCCACAGTGTGACTGAGAGCAGTCACTGTGCTGAGCAGAATAGTGAGTGTTCCCATCACAGTGTGACTGTGAGAGCAGTCACTGTGCTGAGCAGAATAGTGAGTGTTCCAATCACAGTATGGCTAAGAGCAGTCACTGTGCTGAGCAGAATAGTGAGTGTTCCCATCACAGAGTGACTGAAACAGTCACTGTGCTGAGCAGAATATTGAAAGTTCCCGCCACAGTGTGGCTGAGAGCAGTCACTGTGCTGAGCAGAATAGTGAGTGTTCCCGTCACAGTGTAACTGAGAGCTGTCACTGTGCTGAGCAGAATAGTGAGTGTTCCCATCACAGTGTGACTGTGAGAGCAGTCACTGTGCTGAGCAGAATAGTAAGTGTTTTCATCACAGTGTGACTGAGAGCTGTCAATGTGCTGAGCAGAATAGTGGGTGTTCCCTTCACAGTGTGACTTAGAGCTCTCACTTTGCTGAGCAGAATTGTGAGTGTTCCCATCACAGTGCGACTGTGAGAGCAGTCACTGTGCATAGCAGAATAGTGAGTGTTCCCATCACAGTGTGACTGCGAGAGCATTCCCTTTGCTGAGCACAAGAGTGAGTGTTCCCATCACAGTGTGACTGTGAGAGCAGTCACTGTGCTGAGCAGAATAATGAGTGTTCCCATCACAAGGTGACTGTGAGAGCATAAACTGTGCTGAGCAGAATAGTGAGTGTTTCCCGTCACAGTGTGACTGAGAGCTCACACTGTGCTGAGCAGAATAGTGAGTGTTCACATCACTGTGTGACTGAGAGCAGTCACTGTGCTGAGCAGAATAGTGAGTGTTCCCATCACAGTGTGACTGAGAGCAGTCACTGTGCAGAGCAGAATATTAAGTGTTTCCATCACAGTGTGACTGTGAGAGCAGTCACTGTGCTGAGCAGAATAGTGAATGTTCCCGCCACAGTGTGACTGAGAGCAGTCACTGTACTGAACAGAATAGTGAGTGTTCCCATCACAGTGTGACTGCGAGAGCATACACTGTGCTGAGCAGAATAGTGAGTGTTAACATCACTGTGTGACCGAGAGCAGTCACAGTGCTGAGCAGAATAGTGAGTGTTCCCATCACAGTGTGACTGAGAGCAGTCACTTGGCTGAGCAGAATAGTGAGTGTTTCCTTTACAGTGTGACTGTGACTGCAGTCACTGTGCTGAGCAGAATAGTGAGTGTTCCAATCACAGTATGGCTAAGAGCAGTCACTGTGCTGAGCAGAATAGTGAGTGTTCCCATCACAGTGTGACTGAGAGCTGTCAGTGTGCTGAGCAGAATAGTGAGTGTTCACATCACTGTGTGACCGAGAGCAGTCACAGTGCTGAGCAGAATAGTGAGTGTTCCCATCACAGTGTGACTGAGAGCAGTCACTTGGCTGAGCAGAATAGTGAGTGTTTCCTTTACAGTGTGACTGTGAGAGCAGTCATTGTGCTGAGCAGAATAGTGAATGTTCCCGCCACAGTGTGACTGAGAGCAGTCACTGTGCTGAGCAGAATAGTGAGTGTTCCCATCACAGTGTGACTGCGAGAGCATACACTGTGCAGAGCAGAATAGTGAGTGTTCCCATCACAGTGTGACTGAGAGCTGTCAGTGTGCTGAGCAGAATAGTGAGTGTTCACATCACTGTGTGACCGAGAGCAGTCACAGTGCTGAGCAGAATAGTGAGTGTTCCCGCCACAGTGTGACTGAGAGCAGTCACTTGGCTGAGCAGAATAGTGAGTGTTTCCTTTAGAGTGTGACTGTAACTGCAGTCAGTGTGCTGAGCAGAATAGTGAGTGTTCCAATCACAGTATGGCTAAGAGCAGTCACTGTGCTGAGCAGAATAGTGAGTGTTCCCATCACAGTGTGACTGAGAGCTGTCATTGTGCAGAGCAGAATAGTGAAAGTTCCCCCCACAGTGTGACTGAGAGCATTCACTGTGTAGAGCAGAATAGTGAGTGTTCCCATCACAGTGTGACTGAGAGCTGTCACTGTGCTGAGCAGAATAGTGAGTGTTCCCATCACAGTGTGACTGCGAGAGCAGTCACTGTGCAGAGCAGAATAATGAGTGTTTCTTTTACAGTGTGACTGTGAGAGCAGTCACTGTGCTGAGCAGAATAGTGAGTGTTCCCGCCACAGTGTGACTGAGAGCAGTCACTGTGCTGAGCAGAATAGTGAGTGTTCCCATCACAGTGTGACTGTGAGAGCAGTCACTGTGCTGAGCAGAATAGTGAGTGTTCCAATCACAGTATGGCTAAGAGCAGTCACTGTGCTGAGCAGAATAGTGAGTGTTCCCATCACAGTGTGACTGAAACAGTCACTGTGCTGAGCAGAATAGTGAATGTTCCCGCCACAGTGTGACTAAGAGCAGTCAATGTGCTGAGCAGAATAGTGGGTGTTCCCTTCACAGTGTGACTTAGAGCTCTCACTTTGCTGAGCAGAATAGTGAGTGTTCCCATCACAGTGCGACTGTGAGAGCAGTCACTGTGCAGAGCAGAATAGTGAGTGTTCCCATCACAGTGTGACTGCGAGAGCATTCACTTTGCTGAGCACAAGAGTGAGTGTTCCCATCACAGTGTGACTGTGAGAGCAGTCACTGTGCTGAGCAGAATAATGAGTTTTCCCATCACAATGTGACTGTGAGAGCATAAACTGTGCTGAGCAGAATAGTGAGTGTTTCCCGTCACAGGGTGACTGAGAACTCTCACTGTGCTGAGCAGAATAGTGAGTGTTCACATCACTGTGTGACTGAGAGCAGTCACTGTGCTGAGCAGAATAGTGAGTATTCCCATCACAATGTGACTGAGAGCAGTCACTGTGCAGAGCAGAATATTAAGTGTTTCCATCACAGTGTGACTGTGAGAGCAGTCACTGTGCTGAGCAGAATAGTGAATGTTCCCGCCACAGTGTGACTGAGAGCAGTCACTGTGCTGAGCAGAATAGTGAGTGTTCCCATCACAGTGTGACTGCGAGAGCATACACTGTGCAGAGCAGAATAGTGAGTGTTCCCATCACAGTGTGACTGAGAGCTGTCAGTGTGCTGAGCAGAATAGTGAGTGTTCACATCACTGTGTGACCGAGAGCAGTCACAGTGCTGAGCAGAATAGTGAGTGTTCCCATCACAGTGTGACTGAGAGCAGTCACTTGGCTGAGCAGAATAGTGAGTGTTTCCTTTACAGTGTGACTGTGACTGCAGTCACTGTGCTGAGCAGAATAGTGAGTGTTCCAATCACAGTATGGCTAAGAGCAGTCACTGTGCTGAGCAGAATAGTGAGTGTTCCCATCACAGTGTGACTGAGAGCTGTCAGTGTGCTGAGCAGAATAGTGAGTGTTCACATCACTGTGTGACCGAGAGCAGTCACAGTGCTGAGCAGAATAGTGAGTGTTCCCATCACAGTGTGACTGAGAGCAGTCACTTGGCTGAGCAGAATAGTGAGTGTTTCCTTTACAGTGTGACTGTGACTGCAGTCACAGTGCTGAGCAGAATAGTGAGTGTTCCCATCACAGTGTGACTGAGAGCAGTCACTTGGCTGAGCAGAATAGTGAGTGTTTCCTTTACAGTGTGACTGTGACTGCAGTCACTGTGCTGGGCAGAATAGTGAATGTTCCCGCCACAGTGTGACTGAGATCAGTCACGGTGCTGAGCAGAATAGTGAATGTTCCCATCACAGTGTGACTGCGAGAGCATTCACTGTGCAGAGCAGAATAGTGAGTGTTCATATCACAGTGTAACTGAGAGCTGTCACTGTGCTGAGCAGAATAGTGAGTGTTCCCATCACAGTGTGACTGAGAGCTGTCATTGTGCAGAGCAGAATAGTGAAAGTTCCCGCCACAGTGTGACTGAGAGCATTCACTGTGCAGAGCAGAATAGTGAGTGTTCCCATCACAGTGTGACTGAGAGCTGTCACTGTGCTGAGCAGAATAGTGAGTGTTCCCATCACAGTGTGACTGTGATAGCAGTCACTGTGCAGAGCAGAATAGTGAGTGTTTCCTTTACAGTGTGACTGTGAGAGCAGTCACTGTGCTGAGCAGAATAGTGAGTGTTCACATCACAGTGTGACTGAGAGCTGTCACTGTGCTGAGCAGAATAGTGAGTGTTCACATCACAGTGTGACTGTGAGAGCTGTCACTGTGCTGAGCAGAACAATGAGTGTTCCCATCACAGTGTGACTGTGAGAGCAGTCACTGTGCTGAGCAGAATAGAGAGTGTTCCCATCACAGTGTGACTGCGAGAGCATTCACCGTCCAGAGCAGAATAGTGAGTGTTCCCATCACAGTGTGACTGAGGGCTGTCACTGTGCTGAGCAGAATAGTGAGTGTTCCCATCACAGTGTGACTGAGAGCAGTCACTGTGCAGAGCAGAATATTAAGTGTTTCCATCACAGTGTGACTGTGAGAGCAGTCATTGTGCTGAGCAGAATAGTGAATGTTCCCGCCACAGTGTGACTGAGAGCATTCACTGTGCTGAGCAGAATAGTGAGTGTTCCCATCACAGTGTGACTGAGAGCAGTCACTGTGCTGAGCAGAATAGTGAGTGTTCCCATCACAGTGTGAATGAAACAGTCACTGTGCTGAGCAGAATAGTGAATGTTCCCGCCACAGTGTGACTGAGAGCAGTCACTGTGCTGAGCAGAATAGTGAGTGTTCCCATCACAGTGTGACTGTGAGAGCAGTCACTGTGCTGAGCAGAATAATGAGTTTTCCCATCACAATGTGACTGTGAGAGCATAAACTGTGCTGAGCAGAATAGTGAGTGTTTCCCGTCACAGGGTGACTGAGAACTCTCACTGTGCTGAGCAGAATAGTGAGTGTTCACATCACTGTGTGACTGAGAGCAGTCACTGTGCTGAGCAGAATAGTGAGTATTCCCATCACAATGTGACTGAGAGCAGTCACTGTGCAGAGCAGAATATTAAGTGTTTCCATCACAGTGTGACTGTGAGAGCAGTCACTGTGCTGAGCAGAATAGTGAATGTTCCCGCCACAGTGTGACTGAGAGCAGTCACTGTGCTGAGCAGAATAGTGAGTGTTCCCATCACAGTGTGACTGCGAGAGCATACACTGTGCAGAGCAGAATAGTGAGTGTTCCCATCACAGTGTGACTGAGAGCTGTCAGTGTGCTGAGCAGAATAGTGAGTGTTCACATCACTGTGTGACCGAGAGCAGTCACAGTGCTGAGCAGAATAGTGAGTGTTCCCATCACAGTGTGACTGAGAGCAGTCACTTGGCTGAGCAGAATAGTGAGTGTTTCCTTTACAGTGTGACTGTGACTGCAGTCACTGTGCTGAGCAGAATAGTGAGTGTTCCAATCACAGTATGGCTAAGAGCAGTCACTGTGCTGAGCAGAATAGTGAGTGTTCCCATCACAGTGTGACTGAGAGCTGTCAGTGTGCTGAGCAGAATAGTGAGTGTTCACATCACTGTGTGACCGAGAGCAGTCACAGTGCTGAGCAGAATAGTGAGTGTTCCCATCACAGTGTGACTGAGAGCAGTCACTTGGCTGAGCAGAATAGTGAGTGTTTCCTTTACAGTGTGACTGTGACTGCAGTCACAGTGCTGAGCAGAATAGTGAGTGTTCCCATCACAGTGTGACTGAGAGCAGTCACTTGGCTGAGCAGAATAGTGAGTGTTTCCTTTACAGTGTGACTGTGACTGCAGTCACTGTGCTGGGCAGAATAGTGAATGTTCCCGCCACAGTGTGACTGAGATCAGTCACGGTGCTGAGCAGAATAGTGAATGTTCCCATCACAGTGTGACTGCGAGAGCATTCACTGTGCAGAGCAGAATAGTGAGTGTTCATATCACAGTGTAACTGAGAGCTGTCACTGTGCTGAGCAGAATAGTGAGTGTTCCCATCACAGTGTGACTGAGAGCTGTCATTGTGCAGAGCAGAATAGTGAAAGTTCCCGCCACAGTGTGACTGAGAGCATTCACTGTGCAGAGCAGAATAGTGAGTGTTCCCATCACAGTGTGACTGAGAGCTGTCACTGTGCTGAGCAGAATAGTGAGTGTTCCCATCACAGTGTGACTGTGATAGCAGTCACTGTGCAGAGCAGAATAGTGAGTGTTTCCTTTACAGTGTGACTGTGAGAGCAGTCACTGTGCTGAGCAGAATAGTGAGTGTTCACATCACAGTGTGACTGAGAGCTGTCACTGTGCTGAGCAGAATAGTGAGTGTTCACATCACAGTGTGACTGTGAGAGCTGTCACTGTGCTGAGCAGAACAATGAGTGTTCCCATCACAGTGTGACTGTGAGAGCAGTCACTGTGCTGAGCAGAATAGAGAGTGTTCCCATCACAGTGTGACTGCGAGAGCATTCACCGTCCAGAGCAGAATAGTGAGTGTTCCCATCACAGTGTGACTGAGGGCTGTCACTGTGCTGAGCAGAATAGTGAGTGTTCCCATCACAGTGTGACTGAGAGCAGTCACTGTGCAGAGCAGAATATTAAGTGTTTCCATCACAGTGTGACTGTGAGAGCAGTCATTGTGCTGAGCAGAATAGTGAATGTTCCCGCCACAGTGTGACTGAGAGCATTCACTGTGCTGAGCAGAATAGTGAGTGTTCCCATCACAGTGTGACTGAGAGCAGTCACTGTGCTGAGCAGAATAGTGAGTGTTCCCATCACAGTGTGAATGAAACAGTCACTGTGCTGAGCAGAATAGTGAATGTTCCCGCCACAGTGTGACTGAGAGCAGTCACTGTGCTGAGCAGAATAGTGAGTGTTCCCATCACAGTGTGACTGTGAGAGCAGTCACTGTGCTGAGCAGAATAGTGAGTGTTCCAATCACAGTATGGCTAAGAGCAGTCACTGTGCTGAGCAGAATAGTGAGTGTTCCCATCACAGAGTGACTGAAACAGTCACTGTGCTGAGCAGAATAGTGAAAGTTCCCGCCACAGTGTGACTGAGAGCAGTCACTGTGCTGAGCAGAATAGTGAGTGTTCCCGTCACAGTGTAACTGAGAGCTGTCACTGTGCTGAGCAGAATAGTGAGTGTTCCCATCACAGTGTGACTGTGAGAGCAGTCACTGTGCTGAGCAGAATAGTAAGTGTTTTCATCACAGTGTGACTGAGAGCTGTCAATGTGCTGAGCAGAATAGTGGGTGTTCCCTTCACAGTGTGACTTAGAGCTCTCACTTTGCTGAGCAGAATTGTGAGTGTTCCCATCACAGTGCGACTGTGAGAGCAGTCACTGTGCATAGCAGAATAGTGAGTGTTCCCATCACAGTGTGACTGCGAGAGCATTCCCTTTGCTGAGCACAAGAGTGAGTGTTCCCATCACAGTGTGACTGTGAGAGCAGTCACTGTGCTGAGCAGAATAATGAGTGTTCCCATCACAAGGTGACTGTGAGAGCATAAACTGTGCTGAGCAGAATAGTGAGTGTTTCCCGTCACAGTGTGACTGAGAGCTCACACTGTGCTGAGCAGAATAGTGAGTGTTCACATCACTGTGTGACTGAGAGCAGTCACTGTGCTGAGCAGAATAGTGAGTGTTCCCATCACAGTGTGACTGAGAGCAGTCACTGTGCAGAGCAGAATATTAAGTGTTTCCATCACAGTGTGACTGTGAGAGCAGTCACTGTGCTGAGCAGAATAGTGAATGTTCCCGCCACAGTGTGACTGAGAGCAGTCACTGTACTGAACAGAATAGTGAGTGTTCCCATCACAGTGTGACTGCGAGAGCATACACTGTGCTGAGCAGAATAGTGAGTGTTCACATCACTGTGTGACCGAGAGCAGTCACAGTGCTGAGCAGAATAGTGAGTGTTCCCATCACAGTGTGACTGAGAGCAGTCACTTGGCTGAGCAGAATAGTGAGTGTTTCCTTTACAGTGTGACTGTGACTGCAGTCACTGTGCTGAGCAGAATAGTGAGTGTTCCAATCACAGTATGGCTAAGAGCAGTCACTGTGCTGAGCAGAATAGTGAGTGTTCCCATCACAGTGTGACTGAGAGCTGTCAGTGTGCTGAGCAGAATAGTGAGTGTTCACATCACTGTGTGACCGAGAGCAGTCACAGTGCTGAGCAGAATAGTGAGTGTTCCCATCACAGTGTGACTGAGAGCAGTCACTTGGCTGAGCAGAATAGTGAGTGTTTCCTTTACAGTGTGACTGTGACTGCAGTCACTGTGCTGAGCAGAATAGTGAGTGTTCCAATCACAGTATGGCTAAGAGCAGTCACTGTGCTGAGCAGAATAGTGAGTGTTCCCATGACAGTGTGACTGAGAGCTGTCAGTGTGCTGAGCAGAATAGTGAGTGTTCACATCACTGTGTGACCGAGAGCAGTCACAGTGCTGAGCAGAATAGTGAGTGTTCCCATCACAGTGTGACTGAGAGCAGTCACTTGGCTGAGCAGAATAGTGAGTGTTTCCTTTACAGTGTGACTGTGACTGCAGTCACAGTGCTGAGCAGAATAGTGAGTGTTCCCATCACAGTGTGACTGAGAGCAGTCACTTGGCTGAGCAGAATAGTGTGTGTTTCCTTTACAGTGTGACTGTGACTGCAGTCACTGTGCTGAGCAGAATAGTGAATGTTCCCGCCACAGTGTGACTGAGATCAGTCACGGTGCTGAGCAGAATAGTGAATGTTCCCATCACAGTGTGACTGCGAGAGCATTCACTGTGCAGAGCAGAATAGTGAGTGTTCACATCACAGTGTAACTGAGAGCTGTCACTGTGCTGAGCAGAATAGTGAGTGTTCCCATCACAGTGTGACTGAGAGCTGTCATTGTGCAGAGCAGAATAGTGAAAGTTCCCGCCACAGTGTGACTGAGAGCATTCACTGTGCAGAGCAGAATAGTGAGTGTTCCCATCACAGTGTGACTGAGAGCTGTCACTGTGCTGAGCAGAATAGTGAGTGTTCCCATCACAGTGTGACTGTGATAGCAGTCACTGTGCAGAGCAGAATAGTGAGTGTTTCCTTTACAGTGTGACTGTGAGAGCAGTCACTGTGCTGAGCAGAATAGTGAGTGTTCACATCACAGTGTGACTGAGAGCTGTCACTGTGCTGAGCAGAATAGTGAGTGTTCACATCACAGTGTGACTGAGAGCTGTCACTGTGCTGAGCAGAACAATGAGTGTTGCCATCACAGTGTGACTGTGAGAGCAGTCACTGTGCTGAGCAGAATAGAGAGTGTTCCCATCACAGTGTGACTGCGAGAGCATTCACCGTCCAGAGCAGAATAGTGAGTGTTCCCATCACAGTGTGACTGAGGGCTGTCACTGTGCTGAGCAGAATAGTGAGTGTTCCCATCACAGTGTGACTGAGTGCAGTCACTGTGCAGAGCAGAATATTAAGTGTTTCCATCACAGTGTGACTGTGAGAGCAGTCATTGTGCTGAGCAGAATAGTGAATGTTCCCGCCACAGTGTGACTGAGAGCAATCACTGTGCTGAGCAGAATCACAGTGTGACTGAGAGCTGTCACTGTGCTGAGCAGAATAGTGAGTGTTCCCATCACAGTGCGACTGTGAGAGCAGTCACTGTGCAGAGCAGAATAGTGAGTGTTCCCATCACAGTGTGACTGCGAGAGCATCTACTTTGCTGAGCACAAGAGTGAGTGTTCCCATCACAGTGTGACTGTGAGCTGTCACTGTGCTGAGCAGAATAGTGAGTGTTCCCATCACAGTGTGACTGTGAGAGCAGTCACTGTGCTGAGCAGAATAGTAAGTGTTTTCATCACAGTGTGACTGAGAGCTGTCAATGTGCTGAGCAGAATAGTGGGTGTTCCCTTCACAGTGTGACTGTGAGAGCAGTCACTGTGCTGAGCAGAATAGTAAGTGTTTTCATCACAGTGTGACTGAGAGCTGTCAATGTGCTGAGCAGAATAGTGGGTGTTCCCTTCACAGTGTGACTTAGAGATCTCACTTTGCTGAGCAGAATAGTGAGTGTTCCCATCACAGTGCGACTGTGAGAGCAGTCACTGTGCAGAGCAGAATAGTGAGTGTTCCCATCACAGTGTGACTGCGAGAGCATTCACTTTGCTGAGCACAAGAGTGAGTGTTCCCATCACAGTGTGACTGTGCAGTCACTGTGCTGAGCAGAATAATGAGTGTTCCCATCACAATGTGACTGTGAGAGCATAAACTGTGCTGAGCAGAATAGTGAGTGTTTCCCGTCACAGTGTGACTGAGAGCTCTCACTGTGCTGAGCAGAATAGTGAGTGTTCACATCACTGTGTGACTGAGAGCAGTCACTGTGCTGAGCAGAATAGTGAGTGTTCCCATCACAGTGTGACTGAGAGCAGTCACTTGGCTGAGCAGAATAGTGAGTGTTTCCTTTACAGTGTGACTGTGACTGCAGTCACTGTGCTGAGCAGAATAGTGAGTGTTCCAATCACAGTATGGCTAAGAGCAGTCACTCTGCTGAGCAGAATAGTGAGTGTTCCCATCACAGTGTGACTGAAACAGTCACTGTGCTGAGCAGAATAGTGAATGTTCCCGCCACAGTGTGACTGAGACCAGTCACTGTGCTGAGCAGAATAGTGAGTGTTCCCATCACAGTGTGACTGCGAGAGCATTCACTGTGCAGAGCAGAATAGTGAGTGTTCACATCACAGTGTAACTGAGAGCTGTCACTGTGTTGAGCAGAATAGTGAGTGTTCCCATCACAGTGTGACTGAGAGCTGTCATTGTGCAGAGCAGAATAGTGAAAGTTCCCGCCACAGTGTGACTGAGAGCATTCACTGTGTAGAGCAGAATAGTGAGTGTTCCCATCACAGTGTGACTGAGAGCTGTCACTGTGCTGAGTAGAATAGTGAGTGTTCCCATCACAGTGTGACTGCGAGAGCATTCACTGTGCAGAGCAGAATAGTGAGTGTTTCTTTTACAGTGTGACTGTGAGAGCAGTCACTGTGCTGAGCAGAATAGTGAGTGTTCCCGCCACAGTGTGACTGAGAGCAGTCACTTGGCTGAGCAGAATAGTGAGTGTTTCCTTTACAATGTGACTGTGACTGCAGTCACTGTGCTGAGCAGAATAGTGAGTGTTCCAATCACAGTATGGCTAAGAGCAGTCACTGTGCTGAGCAGAATAGTGAGTGTTCCAATCACAGTGTGACTGAAACAGTCACTGTGCTGAGCAGAATAGTGAATGTTCCCGCCACAGTGTGACTGAGACCAGTCACTGTGCTGAGCAGAATAGTGAGTGTTCCCATCACAGTTTGACTGCGAGAGCATTCACTGTGCAGAGCGGAATAGTGAGTGTTCACATCACAGTGTAACTGAGAGCTGTCACTGTGCTGAGCAGAATAGTGGGTGTTCCCTTCACAGTGTGACTTAGAGCTCTCACTTTGCTGAGCAGAATAGTGAGTGTTCCCAACACAGTGCGACTGTGAGAGCAGTCACTGTGCAGAGCAGAATAGTGAGTGTTCCCATCACAGTGTGACTGCGAGAGCATGCACTTTGCTGAGCACAAGAGTGAGTGTTCCCATCACAGTGTGACTGTGAGAGCAGTCACTGTGCTGAGCAGAATAATGAGTTTTCCCATCACAATGTGACTGTGAGAGCATAAACTGTGCTGAGCAGAATAGTGAGTGTTTCCCATCACAGTGTGACTGAGAGCTCTCACTGTGCTGAGCAGAATAGTGAGTGTTCCCATCACAATGTGACTGAGAGCAGTCACTGTGCAGAGCAGAATATTAAGTGTTTCCATCACAGTGTGACTGTGAGAGCAGTCACTGTGCTGAGCAGAATAGTGAATGTTCCCGCCACAGTGTGACTGAGAGCAGTCACTGTGCTGAGCAGAATAGTGAGTGTTCCCATCACAGTGTGACTGCGAGAGCATACACTGTGCAGAGCAGAATAGTGAGTGTTCCCATCACAGTGTGACTGAGAGCTGTCAGTGTGCTGAGCAGAATAGTGAGTGTTCACATCACTGTGTGACCGAGAGCAGTCACAGTGCTGAGCAGAATAGTGAGTGTTTCCTTTACAGTGTGACTGTGACTGCAGTCACTGTGCTGAGCAGAATAGTGAGTGTTCCAATCACAGTATGGCTAAGAGCAGTCACTGTGCTGAGCAGAATAGTGAGTGTTCCCATGACAGTGTGACTGAGAGCTGTCAGTGTGCTGAGCAGAATAGTGAGTGTTCACATCACTGTGTGACCGAGAGCAGTCACAGTGCTGAGCAGAATAGTGAGTGTTCCCATCACAGTGTGACTGAGAGCAGTCACTTGGCTGAGCAGAATAGTGAGTGTTTCCTTTACAGTGTGACTGTGACTGCAGTCACAGTGCTGAGCAGAATAGTGAGTGTTCCCATCACAGTGTGACTGAGAGCAGTCACTTGGCTGAGCAGAATAGTGAGTGTTTCCTTTACAGTGTGACTGTGACTGCAGTCACTGTGCTGAGCAGAATAGTGAATGTTCCCGCCACAGTGTGACTGAGATCAGTCACGGTGCTGAGAAGAATAGTGAATGTTCCCATCACAGTGTGACTGCGAGAGCATTCACTGTGCAGAGCAGAATAGTGAGTGTTCATATCACAGTGTAACTGAGAGCTGTCACTGTGCTGAGCAGAATAGTGAGTGTTCCCATCACAGTGTGACTGAGAGCTGTCATTGTGCAGAGCAGAATAGTGAAAGTTCCCGCCACAGTGTGACTGAGAGCATTCACTGTGCAGAGCAGAATAGTGAGTGTTCCCATAACAGTGTGACTGAGAGCTGTCACTGTGCTGAGCAGAATAGTGAGTGTTCCCATCACAGTGTGACTGTGATAGCAGTCACTGTGCAGAGCAGAATAGTGAGTGTTTCCTTTACAGTGTGACTGTGAGAGCAGTCACTGTGCTGAGAAGAATAGTGAGTGTTCACATCACAGTGTGACTGAGAGCTGTCACTGTGCTGAGCAGAATAGTGAGTGTTCACATCACAGTGTGACTGAGAGCTGTCACTGTGCTGAGCAGAACAATGAGTGTTCCCATCACAGTGTGACTATGAGAGCAGTCACTGTGCTGAGCAGAATAGAGAGTGTTCCCATCACAGTGTGACTGCGAGAGCATTCACCGTCCAGAGCAGAATAGTGAGTGTTCCCATCACAGTGTGACTGAGGGCTGTCACTGTGCTGAGCAGAATAGTGAGTGTTCCCATCACAGTGTGACTGAGAGCAGTCACTGTGCAGAGCAGAATATTAAGTGTTTCCATCACAGTGTGACTGTGAGAGCAGTCATTGTGCTGAGCAGAATAGTGAATGTTCCCGCCACAGTGTGACTGAGAGCAGTCACTGTGCTGAGCAGAATAGTGAGTGTTCCCATCACAGTGTGACTGAGAGCAGTCACTGTGCTGAGCGGAATAGTGAGTGTTCCCATCACAGTGTGAATGAAACAGTCACTGTGCTGAGCAGAATAGTGAATGTTCCCGCCACAGTGTGACTGAGAGCAGTCACTGTGCTGAGCAGAATAGTGAGTGTTCCCATCACAGTGTGACTGTGAGAGCAGTCACTGTGCTGAGCAGAATAGTGAGTGTTCCAATCACAGTATGGCTAAGAGCAGTCACTGTGCTGAGCAGAATAGTGAGTGTTCCCATCACAGTGTGACTGAAACAGTCACTGTGCTGAGCAGAATAGTGAATGTTCCCGCCACAGTGTGACTGAGAGCAGTCACTGTGCTGAGCAGAATAGTGAGTGTTCCCGTCACAGTGTAACTGAGAGCTGTCACTGTGCTGAGCAGAATAGTGAGTGTTCCCATCACAGTGCGACTGTGAGAGCAGTCACTGTGCAGAGCAGAAGAGTGAGTGTTCCCATCACAGTGTGACTGCGAGAGCATCCACTTTGCTGAGCACAAGAGTGAGTGTTCCCATCACAGTGTGACTGTGAGAGCAGTCACTGTGCTGAGCAGAATAATGAGTGTTCCCATCGCAATGTGACTGTGAGAGCATAAACTGTGCTGAGCAGAATAGTGAGTGTTTCCCGTCACAGTGTGACTGAGAGCTCACACTGTGCTGAGCAGAATAGTGAGTGTTCACATCACTGTGTGACTGAGAGCAGTCACTGTGCTGAGCAGAATAGTGAGTGTTCCCATCACAGTGTGACTGAGAGCAGTCACTTGGCTGAGCAGAATAGTGAGTGTTTCCTTTACAGTGTGACTGTGACTGCAGTCACTGTGCTGAGCAGAATAGTGAATGTTCCCGCCACAGTGTGACTGAGATCAGTCACGGTGCTGAGCAGAATAGTGAATGTTCCCATCACAGTGTGACTGCGAGAGCATTCACTGTGCAGAGCAGAATAGTGAGTGTTCATATCACAGTGTAACTGAGAGCTGTCACTGTGCTGAGCAGAATAGTGAGTGTTCCCATCACAGTGTGACTGTGAGAGCAGTCACTGTGCTGAGCAGAATAGTGAGTGTTCCAATCGCAGTATGGCTAAGAGCAGTCACTGTGCTGAGCAGAATAGTGAGTGTTCCCATCACAGTGTGACTGAAATAGTCACTGTGCTGAGCAGAATAGTGAATGTTCCCGCCACAGTGTGACTGAGAGCAGTCACTGTGCTGAGCAGAATAGTGAGTGTTCCCGTCACAGTGTAACTGAGAGCTGTCACTGTGCTGAGCAGAATAGTGAGTGTTCCCATCACAGTGCGACTGTGAGAGCAGTCACTGTGCAGAGCAGAATAGTGAGTGTTTCCATCACAGTGTGACTGCGAGAGCATCCACTTTGCTGAGCACAAGAGTGAGTGTTCCCATCACAGTGTGACTGTGAGAGCAGTCACTGTGCTGAGCAGAATAATGAGTGTTCCCATCGCAATGTGACTGTGAGAGCATAAACTGTGCTGAGCAGAATAGTGAGTGTTTCCCGTCACAGTGTGACTGAGAGCTCACACTGTGCTGAGCAGAATAGTGAGTGTTCACATCACTGTGTGACTGAGAGCAGTCACTGTGCTGAGCAGAATAGTGAGTGTTCCCATCACAGTGTGACTGAGAGCAGTCACTTGGCTGAGCAGAATAGTGAGTGTTTCCTTTACAGTGTGACTGTGACTGCAGTCACTGTGCTGAGCAGAATAGTGAGTGTTCCAATCACAGTATGGCTAAGAGCAGTCACTCTGCTGAGCAGAATAGTGAGTGTTCCCATCACAGTGTGACTGAAACAGTCACTGTGCAGAGCAGAATCGTGAATGTTCCCATCACAGTGTGACTGCGAGAGCATTCACTGTGCAGAGCAGAATAGTGAGTGTTCACATCACAGTGTAACTGAGAGCTGTCACTGTGTTGAGCAGAATAGTGAGTGTTCCCATCACAGTGTGACTGAGAGCTGTCATTGTGCAGAGCAGAATAGTGAAAGTTCCCGCCACAGTGTGACTGAGAGCATTCACTGTGTAGAGCAGAATAGTGAGTGTTCCCATCACAGTGTGACTGAGAGCTGTCACCGTGCTGAGCAGAATAGTGAGTGTTCCCATCACAGTGTGACTGCGAGAGCAGTCACTGTGCAGAGCAGAATAGTGAGTGTTTGTTTTACAGTGTGACTGTGAGAGCAGTCACTGTGCTGAGCAGAATAGTGAGTGTTCCCGCCACAGTGTGACTGAGAGCAGTCACTTGGCTGAGCAGAATAGTGAGTGTTTCCTTTACAGTGTGACTGTGACTGCAGTCACTGTGCTGAGCAGAATAGTGAATGTTCCCGCCACAGTGTGACTGAGATCAGTCACGGTGCTGAGCAGAATAGTGAATGTTCCCATCACAGTGTGACTGCGAGAGCATTCACTGTGCAGAGCAGAATAGTGAGTGTTCATATCACAGTGTAACTGAGAGCTGTCACTGTGCTGAGCAGAATAGTGAGTGTTCCCATCACAGTGTGACTGTGAGAGCAGTCACTGTGCTGAGCAGAATAGTGAGTGTTCCAATCGCAGTATGGCTAAGAGCAGTCACTGTGCTGAGCAGAATAGTGAGTGTTCCCATCACAGTGTGACTGAAATAGTCACTGTGCTGAGCAGAATAGTGAATGTTCCCGCCACAGTGTGACTGAGAGCAGTCACTGTG
Source organism: Crossaster papposus (assembly GCA_037893245.1). Taxonomy (NCBI): domain Eukaryota; kingdom Metazoa; phylum Echinodermata; class Asteroidea; order Velatida; family Solasteridae; genus Crossaster; species Crossaster papposus. Next base: position 3,616,096 of record JBAIAA010000630.1, read on the forward strand.
CTGAGCAGAATAGTGAGTGTTCCCGTCACAGTGTAACTGAGAGCTGTCACTGTGCTGAGCAGAATAGTGAGTGTTCCCATCACAGTGCGACTGTGAGAGCAGTCACTGTGCAGAGCAGAATAGTGAGTGTTTCCATCACAGTGTGACTGCGAGAGCATCCACTTTGCTGAGCACAAGAGTGAGTGTTCCCATCACAGTGTGACTGTGAGAGCAGTCACTGTGCTGAGCAGAATAATGAGTGTTCCCATCGCAATGTGACTGTGAGAGCATAAACTGTGCTGAGCAGAATAGTGAGTGTTTCCCGTCACAGTGTGACTGAGAGCTCACACTGTTCTGAGCAGAATAGTGAGTGTTCACATCACTGTGTGACTGAGAGCAGTCACTGTGCTGAGCAGAATAGTGAGTGTTCCCATCACAGTGTGACTGAGAGCAGTCACTTGGCTGAGCAGAATAGTGAGTGTTTCCTTTACAGTGTGACTGTGACTGCAGTCACTGTGCTGAGCAGAATAGTGAGTGTTCCAATCACAGTATGGCTAAGAGCAGTCACTCTGCTGAGCAGAATAGTGAGTGTTCCCATCACAGTGTGACTGAAACAGTCACTGTGCAGAGCAGAATCGTGAATGTTCCCATCACAGTGTGACTGCGAGAGCATTCACTGTGCAGAGCAGAATAGTGAGTGTTCACATCACAGTGTAACTGAGAGCTGTCACTGTGTTGAGCAGAATAGTGAGTGTTCCCATCACAGTGTGACTGAGAGCTGTCATTGTGCAGAGCAGAATAGTGAAAGTTCCCGCCACAGTGTGACTGAGAGCATTCACTGTGTAGAGCAGAATAGTGAGTGTTCCCATCACAGTGTGACTGAGAGCTGTCACCGTGCTGAGCAGAATAGTGAGTGTTCCCATCACAGTGTGACTGCGAGAGCAGTCACTGTGCAGAGCAGAATAGTGAGTGTTTGTTTTACAGTGTGACTGTGAGAGCAGTCACTGTGCTGAGCAGAATAGTGAGTGTTCCCGCCACAGTGTGACTGAGAGCAGTCACTTGGCTGAGCAGAATAGTGAGTGTTTCCTTTACAGTGTGACTGTGACTGCAGTCACTGTGCTGAGCAGAATAGTGAGTGTTCCAATCACAGTATGGCTAAGAGCAGTCACTGTGCTGAGCAGAATAGTGAGTGTTCCCATCACAGTGTGACTGAAACAGTCACTGTGCTGAGCAGAATAGTGAATGTTCCCGCCACAGTGTGACTGAGACCAGTCACTGTGCTGAGCAGAATAGTGAGTGTTCCTATCACAGTTTGACTGCGAGAGCATTCACTGTGCAGAGCAGAATAGTGAGTGTTCACATCACAGTGTAACTGAGAGCTGTCACTGTGTTGAGCAGAATAGTGAATGTTCCCGCCACAGTGTGACTAAGAGCAGTCACTGTGCTGAGCAGAATAGTGAGTGTTCCCGTCACAGTGTAACTGAGAGCTGTCACTGTGCTGAGCAGAATAGTGAGTGTTCCCATCACAGTGTGACTGTGAGAACAGTCACTGTGCTGAGCAGAATAGTGAGTGTTCCAATCACAGTATGGCTAAGAGCAGTCACTGTGCTGAGCAGAATAGTGAGTGTTCCCATCACAGTGTGACTGCAAGAGCATTCACTTTGCTGAGCACAAGAGTGAGTGTTCCCATCACAGTGTGACTGTGAGAGCAGTCACTGTGCTGAGCAGAATAATGAGTGTTCCCATCACAATGTGACTGTGAGAGCATAAACTGTGCTGAGCAGAATAGTGAGTGTTTCCCGTCACAGTGTGACTGAGAGCTCTCACTGTGCTAAGCAGAATAGTGAGTGTTCACATCACTGTGTGACTGAGAGCAGTCACTGTGCTGAGCAGAATAGTGAGTGTTCCCATCACAGTGTGACTGAGAGCAGTCACTGTGCAGAGCAGAATATTAAGTGTTTCCATCACAGTGTGACTGTGAGGGCAGTCACTGTGCTGAGCAGAATAGTGAATGTTCCCGCCACAGTGTGACTGAGAGCAGTCACTGTGCTGAGCAGAATAGTGAGTGTTCCCATCACAGTGTGACTGCGAGAGCATACACTGTGCAGAGCAGAATAGTGAGTGTTCCCATCACAGTGTGACTGAGAGCTGGCAGTGTGCTAAGCAGAACAATGAGTGTTCCCATCACAGTGTGACTGTGAGAGCAGTCACTGTGCAGAGTAGAATAGTGAGTGTTCCCATCACAGTGTGACTGCGAGAGCAATCACTTTGCTGAGCACAAGAGTGAGTGTTCCCATCACAGTGTGACTGTGAGAGCAGTCACTGTGCTGAGCAGAATAACGAGTGTTCCCATCACAATGTGACTGTGAGAGCATAAACTGTGCTGAGCAGAATAGTGAGTGTTTCCCGTCACAGTGTGACTGAGAGCTCTCACTGTGCTGAGCAGAATAGTAAGTGTTCACATCACTGTGTGACTGAGAGCAGTCACTGTGCTGAGCAGAATAGTGAGTGTTCCCATCACAGTGTGACTGAGAGCAGTCACGCAGTCACTGTGCAGAGCAGAATATTAAGTGTTTCCATCACAGTGTGACTGTGAGAGCAGTCACTGTGCTGAGAAGAATTGTGAATGTTCCCGCCACAGTGTGACTGAGAGCTGTCACTGTGCTGAGCAGAATAGTGAGTGTTCCCATCACAGTGTGACTGAAACAGTCACTGTGCTGAGCAGAATAGTGAGTGTTCCCATCACAGTGTGACTGCGAGAGCAGTCACTGTGCAGAGCAAAATAGTGAGTGTTTCTTTTACAGTGTGACTGTGAGAGCAGTCACTGTGCTGAGCAGAATAGTGAGTGTTCCCGCCACAGTGTGACTTAGAGCAGTCACTGTGCTGAGCAGAATAGTGAGTGTTCCCATCACAGTGTGACTGTGAGAGCAGTCACTGTGCTGAGCAGAATAGCGAGTGTTCCAATCACAGTATGGCTAAGAGCAGTCACTGTGCTGAGCAGAATAGTGAGTGTTCCCATCACAGTGTGACTGAAACAGTCACTGTGCTGAGCAGAATAGTGAATGTTCCCGCCACAGTGTGACTAAGAGCAGTCACTGTGCTGAGCAGAATAGTGAGTGTTCCCGTCACAGTGTAACTGAGAGCTGTCACTGTGCTGAGCAGAATAGTGAGTGTTCCCATCACAGTGTGACTGTGAGAGCAGTCACTGTGCTGAGCAGAATAGTAAGTGTTTTCATCACAGTGTGACTGAGAGCTGTCAATGTGCTGAGCAGAATAGTGGGTGTTCCCTTCACAGTGTGACTTAGAGCTCTCACTTTGCTGAGCAGAATAGTGAGTGTTCCCATCACAGTGCGACTGTGAGAGCAGTCACTGTGCAGCGCAGAATAGTGAGTGTTCCCATCACAGTGTGACTGCGAGAGCATTCACTTTGCTGAGCACAAGAGTGAGTGTTCCCATCACAGTGTGACTGTGAGAGCAGTCACTGTGCTGAGCAGAATAATGAGTGTTCCCATCACAATGTGACTGTGAGAGCATAAACTGTGCTGAGCAGAATAGTGAGTGTTTCCCGTCACAGTGTGACTGAGAGCTCTCACTGTGCTGAGCAGAATAGTGATTGTTCACATCACTGTGTGACTGTGACTGAAAGCAGTCACTGTGCTGAGCAGAATAGTGAGTGTTCCCATCACAGTGTGACTGAGAGCAGTCACTGTGCAGAGCAGAATATTAAGTGTTTCCATCACAGTGTGACTGTGAGAGCAGTCACTGTGCTGAGCAGAATAGTGAATGTTCCCGCCACAGTGTGACTGAGAGCAGTCACTGTGTTGAGCAGAATAGTGAGTGTTCCCATCACAGTGTGACTGCGAGAGCATACACTGTGCAGAGCAGAATAGTGAGTGTTCCCATCACAGTGTGACTGAGAGCTGTCAGTGTGCTGAGCAGAATAGTGAGTGTTCACATCACTGTGTGACCGAGAGCAGTCACAGTGCTGAGCAGAATAGTGAATGTTCCCATCACAGTGTGACTGAGAGCAGTCACTTGGCTGAGCAGAATAGTGAGTGTTTCCTTTACAGTGTGACTGTGACTGCAGTCACAGTGCTGAGCAGAATAGTGAGTGTTCCCATCACAGTGTGACTGAGAGCAGTCACTTGGCTGAGCAGAATAGTGAGTGTTTCCTTTACAGTGTGACTGTGACTGCAGTCACTGTGCTGAGCAGAATAGTGAATGTTCCCGCCACAGTGTGACTGAGATCAGTCACGGTGCTGAGCAGAATAGTGAATGTTCCCATCACAGTGTGACTGCGAGAGCATTCACTGTGCAGAGCAGAATAGTGAGTGTTCACATCACAGTGTAACTGAGAGCTGTCACTGTGCTGAGCAGAATAGTGAGTGTTCCCATCACAGTTTGACTGAGAGCTGTCATTGTGCAGAGCAGAATAGTGAAAGTTCCCGCCACAGTGTGACTGAGAGCATTCACTGTGCAGAGCAGAATAGTGAGTGTTCCCATCACAGTGTGACTGAGAGCTGTCACTGTGCTGAGCAGAATAGTGAGTGTTCCCATCACAGTGTGACTGTGAGAGCAGTCACTGTGCTGAGCAGAATAGTGAGTGTTCCAATCGCAGTATGGCTAAGAGCAGTCACTGTGCTGAGCAGAATAGCGAGTGTTCCAATCACAGTATGGCTAAGAGCAGTCACTGTGCTGAGCAGAATAGTGAGTGTTCCCATCACAGTGTGACTGAAACAGTCACTGTGCTGAGCAGAATAGTGAATGTTCCCGCCACAGTGTGACTAAGAGCAGTCACTGTGCTGAGCAGAATAGTGAGTGTTCCCGTCACAGTGTAACTGAGAGCTGTCACTGTGCTGAGCAGAATAGTGAGTGTTCCCATCACAGTGTGACTGTGAGAGCAGTCACTGTGCTGAGCAGAATAGTAAGTGTTTTCATCACAGTGTGACTGAGAGCTGTCAATGTGCTGAGCAGAATAGTGGGTGTTCCCTTCACAGTGTGACTTAGAGCTCTCACTTTGCTGAGCAGAATAGTGAGTGTTCCCATCACAGTGCGACTGTGAGAGCAGTCACTGTGCAGAGCAGAATAGTGAGTGTTCCCATCACAGTGTGACTGCGAGAGCATTCACTTTGCTGAGCACAAGAGTGAGTGTTCCCATCACAGTGTGACTGTGAGAGCAGTCACTGTGCTGAGCAGAATAATGAGTGTTCCCATCACAATGTGACTGTGAGAGCATAAACTGTGCTGAGCAGAATAGTGAGTGTTTCCCGTCACAGTGTGACTGAGAGCTCTCACTGTGCTGAGCAGAATAGTGATTGTTCACATCACTGTGTGACTGTGACTGAAAGCAGTCACTGTGCTGAGCAGAATAGTGAGTGTTCCCATCACAGTGTGACTGAGAGCAGTCACTGTGCAGAGCAGAATATTAAGTGTTTCCATCACAGTGTGACTGTGAGAGCAGTCACTGTGCTGAGCAGAATAGTGAATGTTCCCGCCACAGTGTGACTGAGAGCAGTCACTGTGTTGAGCAGAATAGTGAGTGTTCCCATCACAGTGTGACTGCGAGAGCATACACTGTGCAGAGCAGAATAGTGAGTGTTCCCATCACAGTGTGACTGAGAGCTGTCAGTGTGCTGAGCAGAATAGTGAGTGTTCACATCACTGTGTGACCGAGAGCAGTCACAGTGCTGAGCAGAATAGTGAGTGTTCCCATCACAGTGTGACTGAGAGCAGTCACTTGGCTGAGCAGAATAGTGAGTGTTTCCTTTACAGTGTGACTGTGACTGCAGTCACAGTGCTGAGCAGAATAGTGAGTGTTCCCATCACAGTGTGACTGAGAGCAGTCACTTGGCTGAGCAGAATAGTGAGTGTTTCCTTTACAGTGTGACTGTGACTGCAGTCACTGTGCTGAGCAGAATAGTGAATGTTCCCGCCACAGTGTGACTGAGATCAGTCACGGTGCTGAGCAGAATAGTGAATGTTCCCATCACAGTGTGACTGCGAGAGCATTCACTGTGCAGAGCAGAATAGTGAGTGTTCACATCACAGTGTAACTGAGAGCTGTCACTGTGCTGAGCAGAATAGTGAGTGTTCCCATCACAGTGTGACTGAGAGCTGTCATTGTGCAGAGCAGAATAGTGAAAGTTCCCGCCACAGTGTGACTGAGAGCATTCACTGTGCAGAGCAGAATAGTGAGTGTTCCCATCACAGTGTGACTGAGAGCTGTCACTGTGCTGAGCAGAATAGTGAGTGTTCCCATCACAGTGTGACTGTGATAGCAGTCACTGTGCAGAGCAGAATAGTGAGTGTTTCCTTTACAGTGTGACTGTGAGAGCAGTCACTGTGCTGAGCAGAATAGTGAGTGTTCACATCACAGTGTGACTGAGAGCTGTCACTGTGCTGAGCAGAATAGTGAGTGTTCACATCACAGTGTGACTGAGAGCTGTCACTGTGCTGAGCAGAACAATGAGTGTTCCCATCACAGTGTGACTGTGAGAGCAGTCACTGTGCTGAGCAGAATAGAGAGTGTTCCCATCACAGTGTGACTGCGAGAGCATTCACCGTCCAGAGCAGAATAGTGAGTGTTCCCATCACAGTGTGACTGAGGGCTGTCACTGTGCTGAGCAGAATAGTGAGTGTTCCCATCACAGTGTGACTGAGTGCAGTCACTGTGCAGAGCAGAATATTAAGTGTTTCCATCACAGTGTGACTGTGAGAGCAGTCATTGTGCTGAGCAGAATAGTGAATGTTCCCGCCACAGTGTGACTGAGAGCAATCACTGTGCTGAGCAGAATAGTGAGTGTTCCCATCACAGTGTGACTGAGAGCAGTCACTGTGCTGAGCAGAATAGTGAGTGTTCCCATCACAGTGTGAATGAAACAGTCACTGTGCTGAGCAGAATAGTGAATGTTCCCGCCACAGTGTGACTGAGAGCAGTCACTGTGCTGAGCAGAATAGTGAGTGTTCCCGTCACAGTGTGACTGAGAGCTGTCACTGTGCTGAGCAGAATAGTGAGTGTTCCCATCACAGTGCGACTGTGAGAGCAGTCACTGTGCAGAGCAGAATAGTGAGTGTTCCCATCACAGTGTGACTGCGAGAGCATCCACTTTGCTGAGCACAAGAGTGAGTGTTCCCATCACAGTGTGACTGTGAGAGCAGTCACTGTGCTGAGCAGAATAGTAAGTGTTTTCATCACAGTGTGACTGAGAGCTGTCAATGTGCTGAGCAGAATAGTGGGTGTTCCCTTCACAGTGTGACTGTGAGAGCAGTCACTGTGCTGAGCAGAATAGTAAGTGTTTTCATCACAGTGTGACTGAGAGCTGTCAATGTGCTGAGCAGAATAGTGGGTGTTCCCTTCACAGTGTGACTTAGAGCTCTCACTTTGCTGAGCAGAATAGTGAGTGTTCCCATCACAGTGCGACTGTGAGAGCAGTCACTGTGCAGAGCAGAATAGTGAGTGTTCCCATCACAGTGTGACTGCGAGAGCATTCACTTTGCTGAGCACAAGAGTGATTGTTCCCATCACAGTGTGACTGTGCAGTCACTGTGCTGAGCAGAATAATGAGTGTTCCCATCACAATGTGACTGTGAGAGCATAAACTGTGCTGAGCAGAATAGTGAGTGTTTCCCGTCACAGTGTGACTGAGAGCTCTCACTGTGCTGAGCAGAATAGTGAGTGTTTCCCGTCACAGTGTGACTGAGAGCTCTCACTGTGCTGAGCAGAATAGTGAGTGTTCACATCACTGTGTGACTGAGAGCAGTCACTGTGCTGAGCAGAATAGTGAGTGTTCCCATCACAGTGTGACTGAGAGCAGTCACTTGGCTGAGCAGAATAGTGAGTGTTTCCTTTACAGTGTGACTGTGACTGCAGTCACTGTGCTGAGCAGAATAGTGAGTGTTCCAATCACAGTATGGCTAAGAGCAGTCACTCTGCTGAGCAGAATAGTGAGTGTTCCCATCACAGTGTGACTGAAACAGTCAGTGTGCTGAGCAGAATAGTGAATGTTCCCGCCACAGTGTGACTGAGACCAGTCACTGTGCTGAGCAGAATAGTGAGTGTTCCCATCACAGTGTGACTGCGAGAGCATTCACTGTGCAGAGCAGAATAGTGAGTGTTCACATCACAGTGTAACTGAGAGCTGTCACTGTGTTGAGCAGAATAGTGAGTGTTCCCATCACAGTGTGACTGAGAGCTGTCATTGTGCAGAGCAGAATAGTGAAAGTTCCCGCCACAGTATGGCTAAGAGCAGTCACTGTGCTGAGCAGAATAGTGAGTGTTCCCATCACAGTGTGACTGAAACAGTCACTGTGCTGAGCAGAATAGTGAATGTTCCCGCCACAGTGTGACTAAGAGCAGTCACTGTGCTGAGCAGAATAGTGAGTGTTCCCGTCACAGTGTAACTGAGAGCTGTCACTGTGCTGAGCAGAATAGTGAGTGTTCCCATCACAGTGTGACTGTGAGAGCAGTCACTGTGCTGAGCAGAATAGTAAGTGTTTTCATCACAGTGTGACTGAGAGCTGTCAATGTGCTGAGCAGAATAGTGGGTGTTCCCTTCACAGTGTGACTTAGAGCTCTCATTTTGCTGAGCAGAATAGTGAGTGTTCCCATCACAGTGCGACTGTGAGAGCAGTCACTGTGCAGAGCAGAATAGTGAGTGTTCCCATCACAGTGTGACTGCGAGAGCATTCACTTTGCTGAGCACAAGAGTGAGTGTTCCCATCACAGTGTGACTGTGAGAGCAGTCACTGTGCTGAGCAGAATAATGAGTGTTCCCATCACAATGTGACTGTGAGAGCATAAACTGTGCTGAGCAGAATAGTGAGTGTTCCCATCACAGTGTGACTGCGAGAGCATTCACTGTGCAGAGCAGAATAGTGAGTGTTTCTTTTACAGTGTGACTGTGAGAGCAGTCACTGTTGTGAGCAGAATAGTGAGTGTTCCCGCCACAGTGTGACTGAGAGCAGTCACTTGGCTGAGCAGAATAGTGAGTGTTTCCTTTACAGTGTGACTGTGACTGCAGTCACTGTGCTGAGCAGAATAGTGAGTGTTTCAATCACAGTATGGCTAAGAGCAGTCACTGTGCTGAGCAGAATAGTGAGTGTTCCCATCACAGTGTGACTGAAACAGTCACTGTGCTGAGCAGAATAGTGAATGTTCCCGCCACAGTGTGACTGAGACCAGTCACTGTGCTGAGCAGAATAGTGAGTGTTCCCATCACAGTTTGACTGCGAGAGCATTCACTGTGCAGAGCAGAATAGTGAGTGTTCACATCACAGTGTAACTGAGAGCTGTCACTGTGTTGAGCAGAATAGTGAGTGTTCCCATCACAGTGTGACTGAGAGCTGTCATTGTGCAGAGCAGAATAGTGAAAGTTCCCGCCACAGTGTGACTGAGAGCATTCACTGTGTAGAGCAGAATAGTGAGTGTTCCCATCACAGTGTGACTGAGAGCTGTCACTGTGCTGAGCAGAATAGTGAGTGTTCCCATCACAGTGTGACTGCGAGAGCAGTCACTGTGCAAAGCAGAATAGTGAGTGTTTCTTTTACAGTGTGACTGTGAGAGCAGTCACTGTGCTGAGCAGAATAGTGAGTGTTCCCGGCACAGTGTGACTGAGAGCAGTCACTGTGCTGAGCAGAATAGTGAGTGTTCCCATCACAGTGTGACTGTGAGAGCAGTCACTGTGCTGAGCAGAATAGTGAGTGTTCCAATCACAGTATGGCTAAGAGCAGTCACTGTGCTGAGCAGAATAGTGAGTGTTCCCATCACAGTGTGACTGAAACAGTCACTGTGCTGAGCAGAATAGTGAATGTTCCCGCCACAGTGTGACTAAGAGCAGTCACTGTGCTGAGCAGAATAGTGAGTGTTCCCGTCACAGTGTAACTGAGAGCTGTCACTGTGCTGAGCAGAATAGTGAGTGTTCCCATCACAGTGTGACTGTGAGAGCAGTCACTGTGCTGAGCAGAATAGTAAGTGTTTTCATCACAGTGTGACTGAGAGCTGTCAATGTGCTGAGCAGAATAGTGGGTGTTCCCTTCACAGTGCGACTGTGAGAGCAGTCACTGTGCAGAGCAGAATAGTGAGTGTTCCCATCACAGTGTGACTGCGAGAGCATTCACTTTGCTGAGCACAAGAGTGAGTGTTCCCATCACAGTGTGACTGTGAGAGCAGTCACTGTGCTGAGCAGAATAATGAGTTTTCCCATCACAATGTGACTGTGAGAGCATAAACTGTGCTGAGCAGAATAGTGAGTGTTTCCCGTCACAGTGTGACTGAGAGCTCTCACTGTGCTGATCAGAATAGTGAGTGTTCACATCACTGTGTGACTGAGAGCAGTCACTGTGCTGAGCAGAATAGTGAGTGTTCCCATCACAATGTGACTGAGAGCAGTCACTGTGCAGAGCAGAATATTAAGTGTTTCCATCACAGTGTGACTGTGAGAGCAGTCACTGTGCTGAGCAGAATAGTGAATGTTCCCGCCACAGTGTGACTGAGAGCAGTCACTGTGCTGAGCAGAATAGTGAGTGTTCCCATCACAGTGTGACTGCGAGAGCATACACTGTGCAGAGCAGAATAGTGAGTGTTCCCATCACAGTGTGACTGAGAGCTGTCAGTGTGCTGAGCAGAATAGTGAGTGTTCACATCACTGTGTGACCGAGAGCAGTCACAGTGCTGAGCAGAATAGTGAGTGTTCCCATCACAGTGTGAATGAAACAGTCACTGTGCTGAGCAGAATAGTGAATGTTCCCGCCACAGTGTGACTGAGAGCAGTCACTGTGCTGAGCAGAATAGTGAGTGTTCCCGTCACAGTGTGACTGAGAGCTGTCACTGTGCTGAGCAGAATAGTGAGTGTTCCCATCACAGTGCGACTGTGAGAGCAGTCACTGTGCAGAGCAGAATAGTGAGTGTTCCCATCACAGTGTGACTGCGAGAGCATCCACTTTGCTGAGCACAAGAGTGAGTGTTCCCATCACAGTGTGACTGTGAGAGCAGTCACTGTGCTGAGCAGAATAGTAAGTGTTTTCATCACAGTGTGACTGAGAGCTGTCAATGTGCTGAGCAGAATAGTGGGTGTTCCCTTCACAGTGTGACTGTGAGAGCAGTCACTGTGCTGAGCAGAATAGTAAGTGTTTTCATCACAGTGTGACTGAGAGCTGTCAATGTGCTGAGCAGAATAGTGGGTGTTCCCTTCACAGTGTGACTTAGAGCTCTCACTTTGCTGAGCAGAATAGTGAGTGTTCCCATCACAGTGCGACTGTGAGAGCAGTCACTGTGCAGAGCAGAATAGTGAGTGTTCCCATCACAGTGTGACTGCGAGAGCATTCACTTTGCTGAGCACAAGAGTGATTGTTCCCATCACAGTGTGACTGTGCAGTCACTGTGCTGAGCAGAATAATGAGTGTTCCCATCACAATGTGACTGTGAGAGCATAAACTGTGCTGAGCAGAATAGTGAGTGTTTCCCGTCACAGTGTGACTGAGAGCTCTCACTGTGCTGAGCAGAATAGTGAGTGTTTCCCGTCACAGTGTGACTGAGAGCTCTCACTGTGCTGAGCAGAATAGTGAGTGTTCACATCACTGTGTGACTGAGAGCAGTCACTGTGCTGAGCAGAATAGTGAGTGTTCCCATCACAGTGTGACTGAAACAGTCAGTGTGCTGAGCAGAATAGTGAATGTTCCCGCCACAGTGTGACTGAGACCAGTCACTGTGCTGAGCAGAATAGTGAGTGTTCCCATCACAGTGTGACTGCGAGAGCATTCACTGTGCAGAGCAGAATAGTGAGTGTTCACATCACAGTGTAACTGAGAGCTGTCACTGTGTTGAGCAGAATAGTGAGTGTTCCCATCACAGTGTGACTGAGAGCTGTCATTGTGCAGAGCAGAATAGTGAAAGTTCCCGCCACAGTATGGCTAAGAGCAGTCACTGTGCTGAGCAGAATAGTGAGTGTTCCCATCACAGTGTGACTGAAACAGTCACTGTGCTGAGCAGAATAGTGAATGTTCCCGCCACAGTGTGACTAAGAGCAGTCACTGTGCTGAGCAGAATAGTGAGTGTTCCCGTCACAGTGTAACTGAGAGCTGTCACTGTGCTGAGCAGAATAGTGAGTGTTCCCATCACAGTGTGACTGTGAGAGCAGTCACTGTGCTGAGCAGAATAGTAAGTGTTTTCATCACAGTGTGACTGAGAGCTGTCAATGTGCTGAGCAGAATAGTGGGTGTTCCCTTCACAGTGTGACTTAGAGCTCTCATTTTGCTGAGCAGAATAGTGAGTGTTCCCATCACAGTGCGACTGTGAGAGCAGTCACTGTGCAGAGCAGAATAGTGAGTGTTCCCATCACAGTGTGACTGCGAGAGCATTCACTTTGCTGAGCACAAGAGTGAGTGTTCCCATCACAGTGTGACTGTGAGAGCAGTCACTGTGCTGAGCAGAATAATGAGTGTTCCCATCACAATGTGACTGTGAGAGCATAAACTGTGCTGAGCAGAATAGTGAGTGTTCCCATCACAGTGTGACTGCGAGAGCATTCACTGTGCAGAGCAGAATAGTGAGTGTTTCTTTTACAGTGTGACTGTGAGAGCAGTCACTGTTGTGAGCAGAATAGTGAGTGTTCCCGCCACAGTGTGACTGAGAGCAGTCACTTGGCTGAGCAGAATAGTGAGTGTTTCCTTTACAGTGTGACTGTGACTGCAGTCACTGTGCTGAGCAGAATAGTGAGTGTTTCAATCACAGTATGGCTAAGAGCAGTCACTGTGCTGAGCAGAATAGTGAGTGTTCCCATCACAGTGTGACTGAAACAGTCACTGTGCTGAGCAGAATAGTGAATGTTCCCGCCACAGTGTGACTGAGACCAGTCACTGTGCTGAGCAGAATAGTGAGTGTTCCCATCACAGTTTGACTGCGAGAGCATTCACTGTGCAGAGCAGAATAGTGAGTGTTCACATCACAGTGTAACTGAGAGCTGTCACTGTGTTGAGCAGAATAGTGAGTGTTCCCATCACAGTGTGACTGAGAGCTGTCATTGTGCAGAGCAGAATAGTGAAAGTTCCCGCCACAGTGTGACTGAGAGCATTCACTGTGTAGAGCAGAATAGTGAGTGTTCCCATCACAGTGTGACTGAGAGCTGTCACTGTGCTGAGCAGAATAGTGAGTGTTCCCATCACAGTGTGACTGCGAGAGCAGTCACTGTGCAAAGCAGAATAGTGAGTGTTTCTTTTACAGTGTGACTGTGAGAGCAGTCACTGTGCTGAGCAGAATAGTGAGTGTTCCCGGCACAGTGTGACTGAGAGCAGTCACTGTGCTGAGCAGAATAGTGAGTGTTCCCATCACAGTGTGACTGTGAGAGCAGTCACTGTGCTGAGCAGAATAGTGAGTGTTCCAATCACAGTATGGCTAAGAGCAGTCACTGTGCTGAGCAGAATAGTGAGTGTTCCCATCACAGTGTGACTGAAACAGTCACTGTGCTGAGCAGAATAGTGAATGTTCCCGCCACAGTGTGACTAAGAGCAGTCACTGTGCTGAGCAGAATAGTGAGTGTTCCCGTCACAGTGTAACTGAGAGCTGTCACTGTGCTGAGCAGAATAGTGAGTGTTCCCATCACAGTGTGACTGTGAGAGCAGTCACTGTGCTGAGCAGAATAGTAAGTGTTTTCATCACAGTGTGACTGAGAGCTGTCAATGTGCTGAGCAGAATAGTGGGTGTTCCCTTCACAGTGCGACTGTGAGAGCAGTCACTGTGCAGAGCAGAATAGTGAGTGTTCCCATCACAGTGTGACTGCGAGAGCATTCACTTTGCTGAGCACAAGAGTGAGTGTTCCCATCACAGTGTGACTGTGAGAGCAGTCACTGTGCTGAGCAGAATAATGAGTTTTCCCATCACAATGTGACTGTGAGAGCATAAACTGTGCTGAGCAGAATAGTGAGTGTTTCCCGTCACAGTGTGACTGAGAGCTCTCACTGTGCTGATCAGAATAGTGAGTGTTCACATCACTGTGTGACTGAGAGCAGTCACTGTGCTGAGCAGAATAGTGAGTGTTCCCATCACAATGTGACTGAGAGCAGTCACTGTGCAGAGCAGAATATTAAGTGTTTCCATCACAGTGTGACTGTGAGAGCAGTCACTGTGCTGAGCAGAATAGTGAATGTTCCCGCCACAGTGTGACTGAGAGCAGTCACTGTGCTGAGCAGAATAGTGAGTGTTCCCATCACAGTGTGACTGCGAGAGCATACACTGTGCAGAGCAGAATAGTGAGTGTTCCCATCACAGTGTGACTGAGAGCTGTCAGTGTGCTGAGCAGAATAGTGAGTGTTCACATCACTGTGTGACCGAGAGCAGTCACAGTGCTGAGCAGAATAGTGAGTGTTCCCATCACAGTGTGACTGAGAGCAGTCACTTGGCTGAGCAGAATAGTGAGTGTTTCCTTTACAGTGTGACTGTGACTGCAGTCACTGTGCTGAGCAGAATAATGAGTGTTCCAATCACAGTATGGCTAAGAGCAGTCACTGTGCTGAGCAGAATAGTGAGTGTTCCCATCACAGTGTGACTGAGAGCTGTCAGTGTGCTGAGCAGAATAGTGAGTGTTCACATCACTGTGTGACCGAGAGCAGTCACAGTGCTGAGCAGAATAGTGAGTGTTCCCATCACAGTGTGACTGAGAGCAGTCACTTGGCTGCGCAGAATAGTGAGTGTTCCCATCACAGTGTGACTGCGAGAGCATTCACTTTGCTGAGCACAAGAGTGAGTGTTCCCATCACAGTGTGACTGTGAGAGCAGTCACTGTGCTGAGCAGAATAATGAGTGTTCCCATCACAATGTGACTGTGAGAGCATAAACTGTGCTGAGCAGAATAGTGAGTGTTCCCATCACAGTGTGACTGCGAGAGCATTCACTGTGCAGAGCAGAATAGTGAGTGTTCACATCACAGTGTAACTGAGAGCTGTCACTGTGTTGAGCAGAATAGTGAGTGTTCCCATCACAGTTTGACTGCGAGAGCATTCACTGTGCAGAGCAGAATAGTGAGTGTTCACATCACAGTGTAACTGAGAGCTGTCACTGTGTTGAGCAGAATAGTGAGTGTTCCCATCACAGTGTGACTGAGAGCTGTCATTGTGCAGAGCAGAATAGTGAAAGTTCCCGCCACAGTGTGACTGAGAGCATTCACTGTGTAGAGCAGAATAGTGAGTGTTCCCATCACAGTGTGACTGAGAGCTGTCACTGTGCTGAGCAGAATAGTGAGTGTTCCCATCACAGTGTGACTGCGAGAGCAGTCACTGTGCAAAGCAGAATAGTGAGTGTTTCTTTTACAGTGTGACTGTGAGAGCAGTCACAGTGCTGAGCAGAATAGTGAGTGTTCCCATCACAGTGTGACTGAGAGCAGTCACTTGGCTGAGCAGAATAGTGAGTGTTTCCTTTACAGTGTGACTGTGACTGCAGTCACTGTGCTGAGCAGAATAGTGAGTGTTCCAATCACAGTATGGCTAAGAGCAGTCACTGTGCTGAGCAGAATAGTGAGTGTTCCCATCACAGTGTGACTGAGAGCTGTCAGTGTGCTGAGCAGAATAGTGAGTGTTCACATCACTGTGTGACCGAGAGCAGTCACAGTGCTGAGCAGAATAGTGAGTGTTCCCATCACAGTGTGACTGAGAGCAGTCACTTGGCTGAGCAGAATAGTGAGTGATCCCATCACAGTGTGACTGCGAGAGCATTCACTTTGCTGAGCACAAGAGTGAGTGTTCCCATCACAGTGTGACTGTGAGAGCAGTCACTGTGCTGAGCAGAATAATGAGTGTTCCCATCACAATGTGACTGTGAGAGCATAAACTGTGCTGAGCAGAATATTGAGTGTTCCCATCACAGTGTGACTGCGAGAGCATTCACTGTGCAGAGCAGAATAGTGAGTGTTTCTTTTACAGTGTGACTGTGAGAGCAGTCACTGTGCTGAGCAGAATAGTGAGTGTTCTCGCCACAGTGTGACTGAGAGCAGTCACTTGGCTGAGCAGAATAGTGAGTGTTTCCTTTACAGTGTGACTGTGACTGCAGTCACTGTGCTGAGCAGAATAGTGAGTGTTTCAATCACAGTATGGCTAAGAGCAGTCACTGTGCTGAGCAGAATAGTGAGTGTTCCCATCACAGTGTGACTGAAACAGTCACTGTGCTGAGCAGAATAGTGAATGTTCCCGCCACAGTGTGACTGAGACCAGTCACTGTGCTGAGCAGAATAGTGAGTGTTCCCATCACAGTTTGACTGCGAGAGCATTCACTGTGCAGAGCAGAATAGTGAGTGTTCACATCACAGTGTAACTGAGAGCTGTCACTGTGTTGAGCAGAATAGTGAGTGTTCCCATCACAGTGTGACTGAGAGCTGTCATTGTGCAGAGCAGAATAGTGAAAGTTCCCGCCACAGTGTGACTGAGAGCATTCACTGTGTAGAGCAGAATAGTGAGTGTTCCCATCACAGTGTGACTGGGAGCTGTCACTGTGCTGAGCAGAATAGTGAGTGTTCCCATCACAGTGTGACTGCGAGAGCAGTCACTGTGCAGAGCAGAATAGTGAGTGTTTCTTTTACAGTGTGACTGTGAGAGCAGTCACTGTGCTGAGCAGAATAGTGAGTGTTCCCGCCACAGTGTGACTGAGAGCAGTCACTGTGCTGAGCAGAATAGTGAGTGTTCCCATCACAGTGTGACTGTGAGAGCAGTCACTGTGCTGAGCAGAATAGTGAGTGTTCCAATCACAGTATGGCTAAGAGCAGTCACTGTGCTGAGCAGAATAGTGAGTGTTCCCATCACAGTGTGACTGAAACAGTCACTGTGCTGAGCAGAATAGTGAATGTTCCCGCCACAGTGTGACTAAGAGCAGTCACTGTGCTGAGCAGAATAGTGAGTGTTCCCGTCACAGTGTAACTGAGAGCTGTCACTGTGCTGAGCAGAATAGTGAGTGTTCCCATCACAGTGTGACTGAGAGCTGTCAATGTGCTGAGCAGAATAGTGGGTGTTCCCTTCACAGTGTGACTTAGAGCTCTCACTTTGCTGAGCAGAATAGTGAGTGTTTTCATCACAGTGTGACTGAGAGCTGTCAATGTGCTGAGCAGAATAGTGGGTGTTCCCTTCACAGTGTGACTTAGAGCTCTCACTTTGCTGAGCAGAATAGTGAGTGTTCCCATCACAGTGCGACTGTGAGAGCAGTCACTGTGCTGAGCAGAATAGTAAGTGTTTTCATCACAGTGTGACTGAGAGCTGTCAATGTGCTGAGCAGAATAGTGGGTGTTCCCTTCACAGTGTGACTTAGAGCTCTCACTTTGCTGAGCAGAATAGTGAGTGTTCCCATCACAGTGCGACTGTGAGAGCAGTCACTGTGCAGAGCAGAATAGTGAGTGTTCCCATCACAGTGTGACTGCGAGAGCATTCACTTTGCTGAGCACAAGAGTGAGTGTTCCCATCACAGTGTGACTGTGAGAGCAGTCACTGTGCTGAGCAGAATAATGAGTTTTCCCATCACAATGTGACTGTGAGAGCATAAACTGTGCTGAGCAGAATAGTGAGTGTTTCCCGTCACAGTGTGACTGAGAGCTCTCACTGTGCTGAGCAGAATAGTGAGTGTTCACATCACTGTGTGACTGAGAGCAGTCACTGTGCTGAGCAGAATAGTGAGTGTTCCCATCACAATGTGACTGAGAGCAGTCACTGTGCAGAGCAGAATATTAAGTGTTTCCATCACAGTGTGACTGTGAGAGCAGTCACTGTGCTGAGCAGAATAGTGAATGTTCCCGCCACAGTGTGACTGAGAGCAGTCACTGTGCTGAGCAGAATAGTGAGTGTTCCCATCACAGTGTGACTGCGAGAGCATACACTGTGCAGAGCAGAATAGTGAGTGTTCCCATCACAGTGTGACTGAGAGCTGTCTGTGTGCTGAGCAGAATAGTGAGTGTTCACATCACTGTGTGACCGAGAGCAGTCACAGTGCTGAGCAGAATAGTGAGTGTTCCCATCACAGTGTGACTGAGAGCAGTCACTTGGCTGAGCAGAATAGTGAGTGTTTCCTTTACAGTGTGACTGTGACTGCAGTCACTGTGCTGAGCAGAATAGTGAGTGTTCCAATCAAAGTATGGCTAAGAGCAGTCACTGTGCTGAGCAGAATAGTGAGTGTTCCCATCACAGTGTGACTGAGAGCTGTCAGTGTGCTGAGCAGAATAGTGAGTGTTCACATCACTGTGTGACCGAGAGCAGTCACAGTGCTGAGCAGAATAGTGAGTGTTCCCATCACAGTGTGACTGAGAGCAGTCACTTGGCTGAGCAGAATAATGAGTGTTTCCTTTACAGTGTGACTGTGACTGCAGTCACTGTGCTGAGCAGAATAGTGAATGTTCCCGCCACAGTGTGACTGAGATCAGTCACGGTGCTGAGCAGAATAGTGATTGTTCCCATCACAGTGTGACTGCGAGAGCATTCACTGTGCAGAGCAGAATAGTGAGTGTTCATATCACAGTGTAACTGAGAGCTGTCACTGTGCTGAGCAGAATTGTGAGTGTTCCCATCACAGTGTGACTGAGAGCTGTCATTGTGCAGAGCAGAATAGTGAAAGTTCCCGCCACAGTGTGACTTAGAGCATTCACTGTGCAGAGCAGAATAGTGAGTGTTCCCATCACAGTGTGACTGAGAGCTGTCACTGTGCTGAGCAGAATAGTGAGTGTTTCCATCACAGTGTGACTGTGATAGCAGTCACTGTGCAGAGCAGAATAGTGAGTGTTCCCATCACAGTGCGACTGTGAGAGCAGTCACTGTGCTGAGCAGAATAGTAAGTGTTTTCATCACAGTGTGACTGAGAGCTGTCAATGTGCTGAGCAGAATAGTGGGTGTTCCCTTCACAGTGTGACTTAGAGCTCTCACTTTGCTGAGCAGAATAGTGAGTGTTCCCATCACAGTGCGACTGTGAGAGCAGTCACTGTGCAGAGCAGAATAGTGAGTGTTCCCATCACAGTGTGACTGCGAGAGCATTCACTTTGCTGAGCACAAGAGTGAGTGTTCCCATCACAGTGTGACTGTGAGAGCAGTCACTGTGCTGAGCAGAATAATGAGTTTTCCCATCACAATGTGACTGTGGGAGCATAAACTGTGCTGAGCAGAATAGTGAGTGTTTCCCGTCACAGTGTGACTGAGAGCTCTCACTGTGCTGAGCAGAATAGTGAGTGTTCACATCACTGTGTGACTGAGAGCAGTCACTGTGCTGAGCAGAATAGTGAGTGTTCCCATCACAATGTGACTGAGAGCAGTCACTGTGCAGAGCAGAATATTAAGTGTTTCCATCACAGTGTGACTGTGAGAGCAGTCACTGTGCTGAGCAGAATAGTGAATGTTCCCGCCACAGTGTGACTGAGAGCAGTCACTGTGCTGAGCAGAATAGTGAGTGTTCCCATTACAGTGTGACTGCGAGAGCATACACTGTGCAGAGCAGAATAGTGAGTGTTCCCATCACAGTGTGACTGAGAGCTGTCTGTGTGCTGAGCAGAATAGTGAGTGTTCACATCACTGTGTGACCGAGAGCAGTCACAGTGCTGAGCAGAATAGTGAGTGTTCCCATCACAGTGTGACTGAGAGCAGTCACTTGGCTGAGCAGAATAGTGAGTGTTTCCTTTACAGTGTGACTGTGACTGCAGTCACTGTGCTGAGCAGAATAGTGAGTGTTCCAATCACAGTATGGCTAAGAGCAGTCACTGTGCTGAGCAGAATAGTGAGTGTTCCCATCACAGTATGACTGAGAGCTGTCAGTGTGCTGAGCAGAATAGTGAGTGTTCACATCACTGTGTGACCGAGAGCAGTCACAGTGCTGAGCAGAATAGTGAGTGTTCCCATCACAGTGTGACTGAGAGCAGTCACTTGGCTGAGCAGAATAGTGAGTGTTTCCTTTACAGTGTGACTGTGACTGCAGTCACAGTGCTGAGCAGAATAGTGAGTGTTCCCATCACAGTGTGACTGAGAGCAGTCACTTGGCTGAGCAGAATAATGAGTGTTTCCTTTACAGTGTGACTGTGACTGCAGTCACTGTGCTGAGCAGAATAGTGAATGTTCCCGCCACAGTGTGACTGAGATCAGTCACGGTGCTGAGCAGAATAGTGAATGTTCCCATCACAGTGTGACTGCGAGAGCATTCACTGTGCAGAGCAGAATAGTGAGTGTTCATATCACAGTGTAACTGAGAGCTGTCACTGTGCTGAGCAGAATTGTGAGTGTTCCCATCACAGTGTGACTGAGAGCTGTCATTGTGCAGAGCAGAATAGTGAAAGTTCCCATCACAGTGTGACTGTGAGAGCAGTCACTGTGCTGAGCAGAATAGAGAGTGTTCCCATCACAGTGTGACTGCGAGAGCATTCACCGTCCAGAGCAGAATAGTGAGTGTTCCCATCACAGTGTGACTGAGGGCTGTCACTGTGCTGAGCAGAATAGTGAGTGTTCCCATCACAGTGTGACTGAGAGCAGTCACTGTGCAGAGCAGAATATTAAGTGTTTCCATCACAGTGTGACTGTGAGAGCAGTCATTGTGCTGAGCAGAATAGTGAATGTTCCCGCCACAGTGTGACTGAGAGCATTCACTGTGCTGAGCAGAATAGTGAGTGTTCCCATCACAGTGTGACTGAGAGCAGTCACTGTGCTGAGCAGAATAGTGAGTGTTCCCATCACAGTGTGAATGAAACAGTCACTGTGCTGAGCAGAATAGTGAATGTTCCCGCCACAGTGTGACTGAGAGCAGTCACTGTGCTGAGCAGAATAGTGAGTGTTCCCATCACAGTGCGACTGTGAGAGCAGTCACTGTGCAGAGCAGAATAGTGAGTGTTCCCATCACAGTGTGACTGCGAGAGCATTCACTTTGCTGAGCACAAGAGTGAGTGTTCCCATCACAGTGTGACTGTGAGAGCAGTCACTGTGCTAAGCAGAATAATGAGTTTTCCCATCACAATGTGACTGTGAGAGCATAAACTGTGCTGAGCAGAATAGTGAGTGTTTCCCGTCACAGTGTGACTGAGAGCTCTCACTGTGCTGAGCAGAATAGTGAGTGTTCACATCACTGTGTGACTGAGAGCAGTCACTGTGCTGAGCAGAATAGTGAGTGTTCCCATCACAATGTGACTGAGAGCAGTCACTGTGCAGAGCAGAATATTAAGTGTTTCCATCACAGTGTGACTGTGAGAGCAGTCACTGTGCTGAGCAGAATAGTGAGTGTTCACATCACAGTGTGACTAAGAGCTGTCACTGTGCTGAGCAGAATAGTGAGTGTTCACATCACAGTGTGACTGAGAGCTGTCACTGTGCTGAGCAGAACAATGAGTGTTCCCATCACAGTGTGACTGTGAGAGCAGTCACTGTGCTGAGCAGAATAGAGAGTGTTCCCATCACAGTGTGACTGCGAGAGCATTCACCGTCCAGAGCAGAATAGTGAGTGTTCCCATCACAGTGTGACTGAGGGCTGTCACTGTGCTGAGCAGAATAGTGAGTGTTCCCATCACAGTGTGACTGAGAGCAGTCACTGTGCAGAGCAGAATATTAAGTGTTTCCATCACAGTGTGACTGTGAGAGCAGTCATTGTGCTGAGCAGAATAGTGAATGTTCCCGCCACAGTGTGACTGAGAGCATTCACTGTGCTGAGCAGAATAGTGAGTGTTCCCATCACAGTGTGACTGAGAGCAGTCACTGTGCTGAGCAGAATAGTGAGTGTTCCCATCACAGTGTGAATGAAACAGTCACTGTGCTGAGCAGAATAGTGAATGTTCCCGCCACAGTGTGACTGAGAGCAGTCACTGTGCTGAGCAGAATAGTGAGTGTTCCCATCACAGTGCGACTGTGAGAGCAGTCACTGTGCAGAGCAGAATAGTGAGTGTTCCCATCACAGTGTGACTGCGAGAGCATTCACTTTGCTGAGCACAAGAGTGAGTGTTCCCATCACAGTGTGACTGTGAGAGCAGTCACTGTGCTGAGCAGAATAATGAGTTTTCCCATCACAATGTGACTGTGAGAGCATAAACTGTGCTGAGCAGAATAGTGAGTGTTTCCCGTCACAGTGTGACTGAGAGCTCTCACTGTGCTGAGCAGAATAGTGAGTGTTCACATCACTGTGTGACTGAGAGCAGTCACTGTGCTGAGCAGAATAGTGAGTGTTCCCATCACAATGTGACTGAGAGCAGTCACTGTGCAGAGCAGAATATTAAGTGTTTCCATCACAGTGTGACTGTGAGAGCAGTCACTGTGCTGAGCAGAATAGTGAATGTTCCCGCCACAGTGTGACTGAGAGCAGTCACTGTGCTGAGCAGAATAGTGAGTGTTCCCATCACAGTGTGACTGCGAGAGCATACACTGTGCAGAGCAGAATAGTGAGTGTTCCCATCACAGTGTGACTGAGAGCTGTCAGTGTGCTGAGCAGAATAGTGAGTGTTCACATCACTGTGTGACCGAGAGCAGTCACAGTGCTGAGCAGAATAGTGAGTGTTCCCATCACAGTGTGACTGAGAGCAGTCACTTGGCTGAGCAGAATAGTGAGTGTTTCCTTTACAGTGTGACTGTGACTGCAGTCACTGTGCTGAGCAGAATAGTGAGTGTTCCAATCACAGTATGGCTAAGAGCAGTCACTGTGCTGAGCAGAATAGTGAGTGTTCCCATCACAGTGTGACTGAGAGCTGTCAGTGTGCTGAGCAGAATAGTGAGTGTTCACATCACTGTGTGACCGAGAGCAGTCACAGTGCTGAGCAGAATAGTGAGTGTTCCCATCACAGTGTGACTGAGAGCAGTCACTTGGCTGAGCAGAATAGTGAGTGTTTCCTTTACAGTGTGACTGTGACTGCAGTCACAGTGCTGAGCAGAATAGTGAGTGTTCCCATCACAGTGTGACTGAGAGCAGTCACTTGGCTGAGCAGAATAGTGAGTGTTTCCTTTACAGTGTGACTGTGACTGCAGTCACTGTGCTGAGCAGAATAGTGAATGTTCCCGCCACAGTGTGACTGAGATCAGTCACGGTGCTGAGCAGAATAGTGAATGTTCCCATCACAGTGTGACTGCGAGAGCATTCACTGTGCAGAGCAGAATAGTGAGTGTTCATATCACAGTGTAACTGAGAGCTGTCACTGTGCTGAGCAGAATAGTGAGTGTTCCCATCACAGTGTGACTGAGAGCTGTCATTGTGCAGAGCAGAATAGTGAAAGTTCCCGCCACAGTGTGACTGAGAGCATTCACTGTGCAGAGCAGAATAGTGAGTGTTCCCATCACAGTGTGACTGAGAGCTGTCACTGTGCTGAGCAGAATAGTGAGTGTTCCCATCACAGTGTGACTGTGATAGCAGTCACTGTGCAGAGCAGAATAGTGAGTGTTTCCTTTACAGTGTGACTGTGAGAGCAGTCACTGTGCTGAGAAGAATAGTGAATGTTCACATCACAGTGTGACTGAGAGCTGTCACTGTGCTGAGCAGAATAGTGAGTGTTCACATCACAGTGTGACTGAGAGCTGTCACTGTGCTGAGCAGAACAATGAGTGTTCCCATCACAGTGTGACTGTGAGAGCAGTCACTGTGCTGAGCAGAATAGAGAGTGTTCCCATCACAGTGTGACTGCGAGAGCATTCACCGTCCAGAGCAGAATAGTGAGTGTTCCCATCACAGTGTGACTGAGGGCTGTCACTGTGCTGAGCAGAATAGTGAGTGTTCCCATCACAGTGTGACTGAGAGCAGTCACTGTGCAGAGCAGAATATTAAGTGTTTCCATCACAGTGTGACTGTGAGAGCAGTCATTGTGCTGAGCAGAATAGTGAATGTTCCCGCCACAGTGTGACTGAGAGCATTCACTGTGCTGAGCAGAATAGTGAGTGTTCCCATCACAGTGTGACTGAGAGCAGTCACTGTGCTGAGCAGAATAGTGAGTGTTCCCATCACAGTGTGAATGAAACAGTCACTGTGCTGAGCAGAATAGTGAATGTTCCCGCCACAGTGTGACTGAGAGCAGTCACTGTGCTGAGCAGAATAGTGAGTGTTCCCATCACAGTGCGACTGTGAGAGCAGTCACTGTGCAGAGCAGAATAGTGAGTGTTCCCATCACAGTGTGACTGCGAGAGCATTCACTTTGCTGAGCACAAGAGTGAGTGTTCCCATCACAGTGTGACTGTGAGAGCAGTCACTGTGCTGAGCAGAATAATGAGTTTTCCCATCACAATGTGACTGTGAGAGCATAAACTGTGCTGAGCAGAATAGTGAGTGTTTCCCGTCACAGTGTGACTGAGAGCTCTCACTGTGCTGAGCAGAATAGTGAGTGTTCACATCACTGTGTGACTGAGAGCAGTCACTGTGCTGAGCAGAATAGTGAGTGTTCCCATCACAATGTGACTGAGAGCAGTCACTGTGCAGAGCAGAATATTAAGTGTTTCCATCACAGTGTGACTGTGAGAGCAGTCACTGTGCTGAGCAGAATAGTGAGTGTTCACATCACAGTGTGACTAAGAGCTGTCACTGTGCTGAGCAGAATAGTGAGTGTTCACATCACAGTGTGACTGAGAGCTGTCACTGTGCTGAGCAGAACAATGAGTGTTCCCATCACAGTGTGACTGTGAGAGCAGTCACTGTGCTGAGCAGAATAGAGAGTGTTCCCATCACAGTGTGACTGCGAGAGCATTCACCGTCCAGAGCAGAATAGTGAGTGTTCCCATCACAGTGTGACTGAGGGCTGTCACTGTGCTGAGCAGAATAGTGAGTGTTCCCATCACAGTGTGACTGAGAGCAGTCACTGTGCAGAGCAGAATATTAAGTGTTTCCATCACAGTGTGACTGTGAGAGCAGTCATTGTGCTGAGCAGAATAGTGAATGTTCCCGCCACAGTGTGACTGAGAGCATTCACTGTGCTGAGCAGAATAGTGAGTGTTCCCATCACAGTGTGACTGAGAGCAGTCACTGTGCTGAGCAGAATAGTGAGTGTTCCCATCACAGTGTGAATGAAACAGTCACTGTGCTGAGCAGAATAGTGAATGTTCCCGCCACAGTGTGACTGAGAGCAGTCACTGTGCTGAGCAGAATAGTGAGTGTTCCCATCACAGTGCGACTGTGAGAGCAGTCACTGTGCAGAGCAGAATAGTGAGTGTTCCCATCACAGTGTGACTGCGAGAGCATTCACTTTGCTGAGCACAAGAGTGAGTGTTCCCATCACAGTGTGACTGTGAGAGCAGTCACTGTGCTGAGCAGAATAATGAGTTTTCCTATCACAATGTGACTGTGAGAGCATAAACTGTGCTGAGCAGAATAGTGAGTGTTTCCCGTCACAGTGTGACTGAGAGCTCTCACTGTGCTGAGCAGAATAGTGAGTGTTCACATCACTGTGTGACTGAGAGCAGTCACTGTGCTGAGCAGAATAGTGAGTGTTCCCATCACAATGTGACTGAGAGCAGTCACTGTGCAGAGCAGAATATTAAGTGTTTCCATCACAGTGTGACTGTGAGAGCAGTCACTGTGCTGAGCAGAATAGTGAATGTTCCCGCCACAGTGTGACTGAGAGCAGTCACTGTGCTGAGCAGAATAGTGAGTGTTCCCATCACAGTGTGACTGCGAGAGCATACACTGTGCAGAGCAGAATAGTGAGTGTTCCCATCACAGTGTGACTGAGAGCTGTCAGTGTGCTGAGCAGAATAGTGAGTGTTCACATCACTGTGTGACCGAGAGCAGCCACAGTGCTGAGCAGAATAGTGAGTGTTCCCATCACAGTGTGACTGAGAGCAGTCACTTGGCTGAGCAGAATAGTGAGTGTTTCCTTTACAGTGTGACTGTGACTGCAGTCACTGTGCTGAGCAGAATAGTGAGTGTTCCAATCACAGTATGGCTAAGAGCAGTCACTGTGCTGAGCAGAATAGTGAGTGTTCCCATCACAGTGTGACTGAGAGCTGTCAGTGTGCTGAGCAGAATAGTGAGTGTTCACATCACTGTGTGACCGAGAGCAGTCACAGTGCTGAGCAGAATAGTGAGTGTTCCCATCACAGTGTGACTGAGAGCAGTCACTTGGCTGAGCAGAATAGTGAGTGTTTCCTTTACAGTGTGACTGTGACTGCAGTCACAGTGCTGAGCAGAATAGTGAGTGTTCCCATCACAGTGTGACTGAGAGCAGTCACTTGGCTGAGCAGAATAGTGAGTGTTTCCTTTACAGTGTGACTGTGACTGCAGTCACTGTGCTGAGCAGAATAGTGAATGTTCCCGCCACAGTGTGACTGAGATCAGTCACGGTGCTGAGCAGAATAGTGAATGTTCCCATCACAGTGTGACTGCGAGAGCATTCACTGTGCAGAGCAGAATAGTGAGTGTTCATATCACAGTGTAACTGAGAGCTGTCACTGTGCTGAGCAGAATAGTGAGTGTTCCCATCACAGTGTGACTGAGAGCTGTCATTGTGCAGAGCAGAATAGTGAAAGTTCCCGCCACAGTGTGACTGAGAGCATTCACTGTGCAGAGCAGAATAGTGAGTGTTCCCATCACAGTGTGACTGAGAGCTGTCACTGTGCTGAGCAGAATAGTGAGTGTTCCCATCACAGTGTGACTGTGATAGCAGTCACTGTGCAGAGCAGAATAGTGAGTGTTTCCTTTACAGTGTGACTGTGAGAGCAGTCACTGTGCTGAGAAGAATAGTGAATGTTCACATCACAGTGTGACTGAGATCTGTCACTGTGCTGAGCAGAATAGTGAGTGTTCACATCACAGTGTGACTGAGAGCTGTCACTGTGCTGAGCAGAACAATGAGTGTTCCCATCACAGTGTGACTGTGAGAGCAGTCACTGTGCTGAGCAGAATAGAGAGTGTTCCCATCACAGTGTGACTGCGAGAGCATTCACCGTCCAGAGCAGAATAGTGAGTGTTCCCATCACAGTGTGACTGAGGGCTGTCACTGTGCTGAGCAGAATAGTGAGTGTTCCCATCACAGTGTGACTGAGAGCAGTCACTGTGCAGAGCAGAATATTAAGTGTTTCCATCACAGTGTGACTGTGAGAGCAGTCATTGTGCTGAGCAGAATAGTGAATGTTCCCGCCACAGTGTGACTGAGAGCATTCACTGTGCTGAGCAGAATAGTGAGTGTTCCCATCACAGTGTGACTGAGAGCAGTCACTGTGCTGAGCAGAATAGTGAGTGTTCCCATCACAGTGTGAATGAAACAGTCACTGTGCTGAGCAGAATAGTGAATGTTCCCGCCACAGTGTGACTGAGAGCAGTCACTGTGCTGAGCAGAATAGTGAGTGTTCCCATCACAGTGTGACTGTGAGAGCAGTCACTGTGTTGAGCAGAATAGTGAGTGTTCCAATCACAGTATGGCTAAGAGCAGTCACTGTGCTGAGCAGAATAGTGAGTGTTCCCATCACAGTGTGACTGAAACAGTCACTGTGCTGAGCAGAATAGTGAAAGTTCCCGCCACAGTGTGACTGAGAGCAGTCACTGTGCTGAGCAGAATAGTGAGTGTTCCCGTCACAGTGTAACTGAGAGCTGTCACTGTGCTGAGCAGAATAGTGAGTGTTCCCATCACAGTGTGACTGTGAGAGCAGTCACTGTGCTGAGCAGAATAGTAAGTGTTTTCATCACAGTGTGACTGAGAGCTGTCAATGTGCTGAGCAGAATAGTGGGTGTTCCCTTCACAGTGTGACTTAGAGCTCTCACTTTGCTGAGCTGAATTGTGAGTGTTCCCATCACAGTGCGACTGTGAGAGCAGTCACTGTGCATAGCAGAATAGTGAGTGTTCCCATCACAGTGTGACTGTGAGAGCATAAACTGTGCTGAGCAGAATAGTGAGTGTTTCCCGTCACAGTGTGACTGAGAGCTCACACTGTGCTGAGCAGAATAGTGAGTGTTCACATCACTGTGTGACTGAGAGCAGTCACTGTGCTGAGCAGAATAGTGAGTGTTCCCATCACAGTGTGACTGAGAGCAGTCACTGTGCAGAGCAGAATATTAAGTGTTTCCATCACAGTGTGACTGTGAGAGCAGTCACTGTGCTGAGCAGAATAGTGAATGTTCCCGCCACAGTGTGACTGAGAGCAGTCACTGTACTGAACAGAATAGTGAGTGTTCCCATCACAGTGTGACTGCGAGAGCATACACTGTGCTGAGCAGAATAGTGAGTGTTCACATCACTGTGTGACCGAGAGCAGTCACAGTGCTGAGCAGAATAGTGAGTGTTCCCATCACAGTGTGACTGAGAGCAGTCACTTGGCTGAGCAGAATAGTGAGTGTTTCCTTTACAGTGTGACTGTGACTGCAGTCACTGTGCTGAGCAGAATAGTGAGTGTTCCAATCACAGTATGGCTAAGAGCAGTCACTGTGCTGAGCAGAATAGTGAGTGTTCCCATCACAGTGTGACTGAGAGCTGTCAGTGTGCTGAGCAGAATAGTGAGTGTTCACATCACTGTGTGACCGAGAGCAGTCACAGTGCTGAGCAGAATAGTGAGTGTTCCCATCACAGTGTGACTGAGAGCAGTCACTTGGCTGAGCAGAATAGTGAGTGTTTCCTTTACAGTGTGACTGTGAGAGCAGTCACTGTGCTGAGCAGAATAGTGAATGTTCCCGCCACAGTGTGACTGAGAGCAGTCACTGTGCTGAGCAGAATAGTGAGTGTTCCCATCACAGTGTGACTGAAACAGTCACTGTGCTGAGCAGAATAGTGAATGTTCCCGCCACAGTGTGACTGAGACCAGTCAATGTGCAGAGCAGAATAGTGAGTGTTCACATCACAGTGTAACTGAGAGCTGTCACCGTGTTGAGCAGAATAGTGAGTGTTCCCATCACAGTGTGACTGAGAGCTGTCATTGTGCAGAGCAGAATAGTGAAAGTTCCCGCCACAGTGTGACTGAGAGCATTCACTGTGTAGAGCAGAATAGTGAGTGTTCCCATCACAGTGTGACTGAGAGCTGTCACTGTGCTGAGCAGAATAGTGAGTGTTCCCATCACAGTGTGACTGCGAGAGCAGTCACTGTGCAAAGCAGAATAGTGAGTGTTTCTTTTACAGTGTGACTGTGAGAGCGGTCACTGTGCTGAGCAGAATAGTGAGTGTTCCCGCCACAGTGTGACTGAGAGCAGTCACTGTGCTGAGCAGAATAGTGAGTGTTCCCATCACAGTGTGACTGTGAGAGCAGTCACTGTGCTGAGCAGAATAGTGAGTGTTCCAATCACAGTATGGCTAAGAGCAGTCACTGTGCTGAGCAGAATAGTGAGTGTTCCCATCACAGTGTGACTGAAACAGTCACTGTGCTGAGCAGAATAGTGAATGTTCCCGCCACAGTGTGACTAAGAGCAGTCACTGTGCTGAGCAGAATAGTGAGTGTTCCCGTCACAGTGTAACTGAGAGCTGTCACTGTGCTGAGCAGAATAGTGAGTGTTCCCATCACAGTGTGACTGTGAGAGCAGTCACTGTGCTGAGCAGAATAGTAAGTGTTTTCATCACAGTGTGACTGAGAGCTGTCAATGTGCTGAGCAGAATAGTGGGTGTTCCCTTCACAGTGTGACTTAGAGCTCTCACTTTGCTGAGCAGAATAGTGAGTGTTTCCATCACAGTGCGACTGTGAGAGCAGTCACTGTGCAGAGCAGAATAGTGAGTGTTCCCATCACAGTGTGACTGCGAGAGCATTCACTTTGCTGAGCACAAGAGTGAGTGTTCCCATCACAGTGTGACTGTGAGAGCAGTCACTGTGCTGAGCAGAATAATGAGTTTTCCCATCACAATGTGACTGTGAGAGCATAAACTGTGCTGAGCAGAATAGTGAGTGTTTCCCGTCACAGTGTGACTGAGAGCTCTCACTGTGCTGAGCAGAATAGTGAGTGTTCACATCACTGTGTGACTGAGAGCAGTCACTGTGCTGAGCAGAATAGTGAGTGTTCCCATCACAATGTGACTGAGAGCAGTCACTGTGCAGAGCAGAATATTAAGTGTTTCCATCACAGTGTGACTGTGAGAGCAGTCACTGTGCTGAGCAGAATAGTGAATGTTCCCGCCACAGTGTGACTGAGAGCAGTCACTGTGCTGAGCAGAATAGTGAGTGTTCCCATCACAGTGTGACTGAGAGCAGTCACTTGGCTGAGCAGAATAGTGAGTGTTTCCTTTACAATGTGACTGTGACTGCAGTCACTGTGCTGAGCAGAATAGTGAGTGTTCCAATCACAGTATGGCTAAGAGCAGTCACTGTGCTGAGCAGAATAGTGAGTGTTCCCATCACAGTGTGACTGAGAGCTGTCAGTGTGCTGAGCAGAATAGTGAGTGTTCACATCACTGTGTGACCGAGAGCAGTCACAGTGCTGAGCAGAATAGTGAGTGTTCCCATCACAGTGTGACTGAGAGCAGTCACTTGGCTGAGCAGAATAGTGAGTGTTTCCTTTACAGTGTGACTGTGAGAGCAGTCACTGTGCTGAGCAGAATAGTGAATGTTCCCGCCACAGTGTGACTGAGAGCAGTCACTGTGCTGAGCAGAATAGTGAGTGTTCCCATCACAGTGTGACTGAAACAGTCACTGTGCTGAGCAGAATAGTGAATGTTCCCGCCACAGTGTGACTGAGACCAGTCACTGTGCTGAGCAGAATAGTGAGTGTTCCCATCACAGTTTGACTGCGAGAGCATTCACTGTGCAGAGCAGAATAGTGAGTGTTCACATCACAGTTTAACTGAGAGCTGTCACTGTGTTGAGCAGAATAGTGAGTGTTCCCATCACAGTGTGACTGAGAGCTGTCATTGTGCAGAGCAGAATAGTGAAAGTTCCCGCCACAGTGTGACTGAGAGCATTCACTGTGTAGAGCAGAATAGTGAGTGTTCCCATCACAGTGTGACTGAGAGCTGTCACTGTGCTGAGCAGAATAGTGAGTGTTCCCATCACAGTGTGACTGCGAGAGCAGTCACTGTGCAAAGCAGAATAGTGAGTGTTTCTTTTACAGTGTGACTGTGAGAGCGGTCACTGTGCTGAGCAGAATAGTGAGTGTTCCCGCCACAGTGTGACTGAGAGCAGTCACTGTGCTGAGCAGAATAGTGAGTGTTCCCATCACAGTGTGACTGTGAGAGCAGTCACTGTGCTGAGCAGAATAGTGAGTGTTCCAATCACAGTATGGCTAAGAGCAGTCACTGTGCTGAGCAGAATAGTGAGTGTTCCCATCACAGTGTGACTGAAACAGTCACTGTGCTGAGCAGAATAGTGAATGTTCCCGCCACAGTGTGACTAAGAGCAGTCACTGTGCTGAGCAGAATAGTGAGTGTTCCCGTCACAGTGTAACTGAGAGCTGTCACTGTGCTGAGCAGAATAGTGAGTGTTCCCATCACAGTGTGACTGTGAGAGCAGTCACTGTGCTGAGCAGAATAGTAAGTGTTTTCATCACAGTGTGACTGAGAGCTGTCAATGTGCTGAGCAGAATAGTGGGTGTTCCCTTCACAGTGTGACTTAGAGCTCTCACTTTGCTGAGCAGAATAGTGAGTGTTCCCATCACAGTGCGACTGTGAGAGCAGTCACTGTGCAGAGCAGAATAGTGAGTGTTCCCATCACAGTGTGACTGCGAGAGCATTCACTTTGCTGAGCACAAGAGTGAGTGTTCCCATCACAGTGTGACTGTGAGAGCAGTCACTGTGCTGAGCAGAATAATGAGTTTTCCCATCACAATGTGACTGTGAGAGCATAAACTGTGCTGAGCAGAATAGTGAGTGTTTCCCGTCACAGTGTGACTGAGAGCTCTCACTGTGCTGAGCAGAATAGTGAGTGTTCACATCACTGTGTGACTGAGAGCAGTCACTGTGCTGAGCAGAATAGTGAGTGTTCCCATCACAATGTGACTGAGAGCAGTCACTGTGCAGAGCAGAATATTAAGTGTTTCCATCACAGTGTGACTGTGAGAGCAGTCACTGTGCTGAGCAGAATAGTGAATGTTCCCGCCACAGTGTGACTGAGAGCAGTCACTGTGCTGAGCAGAATAGTGAGTGTTCCCATCACAGTGTGACTGCGAGAGCATACACTGTGCAGAGCAGAATAGTGAGTGTTCCCATCACAGTGTGACTGAGAGCTGTCAGTGTGCTGAGCAGAATAGTGAGTGTTCACATCACTGTGTGACCGAGAGCAGTCACAGTGCTGAGCAGAATAGTGAGTGTTCCCATCACAGTGTGACTGAGAGCAGTCACTTGGCTGAGCAGAATAGTGAGTGTTTCCTTTACAGTGTGACTGTGACTGCAGTCACTGTGCTGAGCAGAATAGTGAGTGTTCCAATCACAGTATGGCTAAGAGCAGTCACTGTGCTGAGCAGAATAGTGAGTGTTCCCATCACAGTGTGACTGAGAGCTGTCAGTGTGCTGAGCAGAATAGTGAGTGTTCACATCACTGTGTGACCGAGAGCAGTCACAGTGCTGAGCAGAATAGTGAGTGTTCCAATCACAGTGTGACTGAGAGCAGTCACTGTGCTGAGCAGAATAGTGAGTGTTCCCATCACAGTGTGACTGAAACAGTCACTGTGCTGAGCAGAATAGTGAATGTTCCCGCCACAGTGTGACTGAGACCAGTCACTGTGCTGAGCAGAATAGTGAGTGTTCCCATCACAGTTTGACTGCGAGAGCATTCACTGTGCAGAGCAGAATAGTGAGTGTTCACATCACAGTGTAACTGAGAGCTGTCACTGTGTAGAGCAGAATAGTGAGTGTTCCCATCACAGTGTGACTGAGAGCTGTCACTGTGCTGAGCAGAATAGTGAGTGTTCCCATCACAGTGTGACTGCGAGAGCAGTCACTGTGCAAAGCAGAATAGTGAGTGTTTCTTTTACAGTGTGACTGTGAGAGCGGTCACTGTGCTGAGCAGAATAGTGAGTGTTCCCGCCACAGTGTGACTGAGAGCAGTCACTGTGCTGAGCAGAATAGTGAGTGTTCCCATCACAGTGTGACTGTGAGAGCAGTCACTGTGCTGAGCAGAATAGTGAGTGTTCCAATCACAGTATGGCTAAGAGCAGTCACTGTGCTGAGCAGAATAGTGAGTGTTCCCATCACAGTGTGACTGAAACAGTCACTGTGCTGAGCAGAATAGTGAATGTTCCCGCCACAGTGTGACTAAGAGCAGTCACTGTGCTGAGCAGAATAGTGAGTGTTCCCGTCACAGTGTAACTGAGAGCTGTCACTGTGCTGAGCAGAATAGTGAGTGTTCCCATCACAGTGTGACTGTGAGAGCAGTCACTGTGCTGAGCAGAATAGTAAGTGTTTTCATCACAGTGTGACTGAGAGCTGTCAATGTGCTGAGCAGAATAGTGGGTGTTCCCTTCACAGTGTGACTTAGAGCTCTCACTTTGCTGAGCAGAATAGTGAGTGTTCCCATCACAGTGCGACTGTGAGAGCAGTCACTGTGCAGAGCAGAATAGTGAGTGTTCCCATCACAGTGTGACTGCGAGAGCATTCACTTTGCTGAGCACAAGAGTGAGTGTTCCCATCACAGTGTGACTGTGAGAGCAGTCACTGTGCTGAGCAGAATAATGAGTTTTCCCATCACAATGTGACTGTGAGAGCATAAACTGTGCTGAGCAGAATAGTGAGTGTTTCCCGTCACAGTGTGACTGAGAGCTCTCACTGTGCTGAGCAGAATAGTGAGTGTTCACATCACTGTGTGACTGAGAGCAGTCACTGTGCTGAGCAGAATAGTGAGTGTTCCCATCACAATGTGACTGAGAGCAGTCACTGTGCAGAGCAGAATATTAAGTGTTTCCATCACAGTGTGACTGTGAGAGCAGTCACTGTGCTGAGCAGAATAGTGAATGTTCCCGCCACAGTGTGACTGAGAGCAGTCACTGTGCTGAGCAGAATAGTGAGTGTTCCCATCACAGTGTGACTGCGAGAGCATACACTGTGCAGAGCAGAATAGTGAGTGTTCCCATCACAGTGTGACTGAGAGCTGTCAGTGTGCTGAGCAGAATAGTGAGTGTTCCAATCACAGTGTGACTGAGAGCAGTCACTTGGCTGAGCAGAATAGTGAGTGTTCCCATCACAGTGTGACTGCGAGAGCATTCACTTTGCTGAGCACAAGAGTGAGTGTTCCCATCACAGTGTGACTGTGAGAGCAGTCACTGTGCTGAGCAGAATAATGAGTGTTCCCATCACAATGTGACTGTGAGAGCATAAACTGTGCTGAGCAGAATAGTGAGTGTTCCCATCACAGTGTGACTGCGAGAGCATTCACTGTGCAGAGCAGAATAGTGAGTGTTTCTTTTACAGTGTGACTGTGAGAGCAGTCACTGTGCTGAGCAGAACAGTGAGTGTTCCCGCCACAGTGTGACTGAGAGCAGTCACTTGGCTGAGCAGAATAGTGAGTGTTTCCTTTACAGTGTGACTGTGACTGCAGTCACTGTGCTGAGCAGAATAGTGAGTGTTTCAATCACAGTATGGCTAAGAGCAGTCACTGTGCTGAGCAGAATAGTGAGTGTTCCCATCACAGTGTGACTGAAACAGTCACTGTGCTGAGCAGAATAGTGAATGTTCCCGCCACAGTGTGACTGAGACCAGTCACTGTGCTGAGCAGAATAGTGAGTGTTCCCATCACAGTTTGACTGCGAGAGCATTCACTGTGCAGAGCAGAATAGTGAGTGTTCACATCACAGTGTAACTGAGAGCTGTCACTGTATTGAGCAGAATAGTGAGTGTTCCCATCACAGTGTGACTGAGAGCTGTCATTGTGCAGAGCAGAATAGTGAAAGTTCCCGCCACAGTGTGACTGAGAGCATTCACTGTGTAGAGCAGAATAGTGAGTGTTCCCATCACAGTGTGACTGAGAGCTGTCACTGTGCTGAGCAGAATAGTGAGTGTTCCCATCACAGTGTGACTGCGAGAGCAGTCACTGTGCAGAGCAGAATAGTGAGTGTTTCTTTTACAGTGTGACTGTGAGAGCAGTCACTGTGCTGAGCAGAATAGTGAGTGTTCCCGCCACAGTGTGACTGAGAGCAGTCACTGTGCTGAGCAGAATAGTGAGTGTTCCCATCACAGTGTGACTGTGAGAGCAGTCACTGTGCTGAGCAGAATAGTGAGTGTTCCAATCACAGTATGGCTAAGAGCAGTCACTGTGCTGAGCAGAATAGTGAGTGTTCCCATCACAGTGTGACTGAAACAGTCACTGTGCTGAGCAGAATAGTGAATGTTCCCGCCACAGTGTGACTAAGAGCAGTCACTGTGCTGAGCAGAATAGTGAGTGTTCCCGTCACAGTGTAACTGAGAGCTGTCACTGTGCTGAGCAGAATAGTGAGTGTTCCCATCACAGTGTGACTGTGAGAGCAGTCACTGTGCTGAGCAGAATAGTAAGTGTTTTCATCACAGTGTGACTGAGAGCTGTCAATGTGCTGAGCAGAATAGTGGGTGTTCCCTTCACAGTGTGACTTAGAGCTCTCACTTTGCTGAGCAGAATAGTGAGTGTTCCCATCACAGTGCGACTGTGAGAGCAGTCACTGTGCAGAGCAGAATAGTGAGTGTTCCCATCACAGTGTGACTGCGAGAGCATTCACTTTGCTGAGCACAAGAGTGAGTGTTCCCATCACAGTGTGACTGTGAGAGCAGTCACTGTGCTGAGCAGAATAATGAGTTTTCCCATC
Organism: Crossaster papposus; assembly: GCA_037893245.1. NCBI lineage: Eukaryota > Metazoa > Echinodermata > Asteroidea > Velatida > Solasteridae > Crossaster > Crossaster papposus. The sequence goes on from JBAIAA010000630.1 coordinate 3,651,623, forward strand.
ACAATGTGACTGTGAGAGCATAAACTGTGCTGAGCAGAATAGTGAGTGTTTCCCGTCACAGTGTGACTGAGAGCTCTCACTGTGCTGAGCAGAATAGTGAGTGTTCACGTCACTGTGTGACTGAGAGCAGTCACTGTGCTGAGCAGAATAGTGAGTGTTCCCATCACAATGTGACTGAGAGCAGTCACTGTGCAGAGCAGAATATTAAGTGTTTCCATCACAGTGTGACTGTGAGAGCAGTCACTGTGCTGAGCAGAATAGTGAATGTTCCCGCCACAGTGTGACTGAGAGCAGTCACTGTGCTGAGCAGAATAGTGAGTGTTCCCATCACAGTGTGACTGCGAGAGCATACACTGTGAAGAGCAGAATAGTGAGTGTTCCCATCACAGTGTGACTGAGAGCTGTCAGTGTGCTGAGCAGAATAGTGAGTGTTCACATCACTGTGTGACCGAGAGCAGTCACAGTGCTGAGCAGAATAGTGAGTGTTCCCATCACAGTGTGACTGAGAGCAGTCACTTGGCTGAGCAGAATAGTGAGTGTTTCCTTTACAGTGTGACTGTGACTGCAGTCACTGTGCTGAGCAGAATAGTGAGTGTTCCAATCACAGTATGGCTAAGAGCAGTCACTGTGCTGAGCAGAATAGTGAGTGTTCCCATCACAGTGTGACTGAGAGCTGTCAGTGTGCTGAGCAGAATAGTGAGTGTTCACATCACTGTGTGACCGAGAGCAGTCACAGTGCTGAGCAGAATAGTGAGTGTTCCCATCACAGTGTGACTGAGAGCAGTCACTTGGCTGAGCAGAATAGTGAGTGTTCCCATCACAGTGTGACTGCGAGAGCATTCACTTTGCTGAGCACAAGAGTGAGTGTTCCCATCACAGTGTGACTGTGAGAGCAGTCACTGTGCTGAGCAGAATAATGAGTGTTCCCATCACAATGTGACTGTGAGAGCATAAACTGTGCTGAGCAGAATAGTGAGTGTTCCCATCACAGTGTGACTGCGAGAGCATTCACTGTGCAGAGCAGAATAGTGAGTGTTTCTTTTACAGTGTGACTGTGAGAGCAGTCACTGTGCTGAGCAGAATAGTGAGTGTTCCCGCCACAGTGTGACTGAGAGCAGTCACTTGGCTGAGCAGAATAGTGAGTGTTTCCTTTACAGTGTGACTGTGACTGCAGTCACTGTGCTGAGCAGAATAGTGAGTGTTTCAATCACAGTATGGCTAAGAGCAGTCACTGTGCTGAGCAGAATAGTGAGTGTTCCCATCACAGTGTGACTGAAACAGTCAATGTGCTGAGCAGAATAGTGAATGTTCCCGCCACAGTGTGACTGAGACCAGTCACTGTGCTGAGCAGAATAGTGAGTGTTCCCATCACAGTTTGACTGCGAGAGCATTCACTGTGCAGAGCAGAATAGTGAGTGTTCACATCACAGTGTAACTGAGAGCTGTCACTGTGTTGAGCAGAATAGTGAGTGTTCCCATCACAGTGTGACTGAAACAGTCACTGTGCTGAGCAGAATAGTGAATGTTCCCGCCACAGTGTGACTAAGAGCAGTCACTGTGCTGAGCAGAATAGTGAGTGTTCCCGTCACAGTGTAACTGAGAGCTGTCACTGTGCTGAGCAGAATAGTGAGTGTTCCCATCACAGTGTGACTGTGAGAGCAGTCACTGTGCTGAACAGAATAGTAAGTGTTTTCATCACAGTGTGACTGAGAGCTGTCAATGTGCTGAGCAGAATAGTGGGTGTTCCCTTCACAGTGTGACTTAGAGCTCTCACTTTGCTGAGCAGAATAGTGAGTGTTCCCATCACAGTGCGACTGCGAGAGCAGTCACTGTGCAGAGCAGAATAGTGAGTGTTCCCATCACAGTGTGACTGCGAGAGCATTCACTTTGCTGAGCACAAGAGTGAGTGTTCCCATCACAGTGTGACTGTGAGAGCAGTCACTGTGCTGAGCAGAATAATGAGTTTTCCCATCACAATGTGACTGTGAGAGCATAAACTGTGCTGAGCAGAATAGTGAGTGTTTCCCGTCACAGTGTGACTGAGAGCTCTCACTGTGCTGAGCAGAATAGTGAGTGTTCACATCACTGTGTGACTGAGAGCAGTCACTGTGCTGAGCAGAATAGTGAGTGTTCCCATCACAATGTGACTGAGAGCAGTCACTGTGCAGAGCAGAATATTAAGTGTTTCCATCACAGTGTGACTGTGAGAGCAGTCACTGTGCTGAGCAGAATAGTGAATGTTCCCGCCACAGTGTGACTGAGAGCAGTCACTGTGCTGAGCAGAATAGTGAGTGTTCCCATCACAGTGTGACTGCGAGAGCATACACTGTGCAGAGCAGAATAGTGAGTGTTCCCATCACAATGTGACTGAGAGCTGTCAGTGTGCTGAGCAGAATAATGAGTGTTCACATCACTGTGTGACCGAGAGCAGTCACAGTGCTGAGCAGAATAGTGAGTGTTCCCATCACAGTGTGACTGAGAGCAGTCACTTGGCTGAGCAGAATAGTGAGTGTTTCCTTTACAGTGTGACTGTGACTGCAGTCACTGTGCTGAGCAGAATAGTGAGTGTTCCAATCACAGTATTGCTAAGAGCAGTCACTGTGCTGAGCAGAATAGTGAGTGTTCCCATCACAGTGTGACTGAGAGCTGTCAGTGTGCTGAGCAGAATAGTGAGTGTTCACATCACTGTGTGACCGAGAGCAGTCACAGTGCTGAGCAGAATAGTGAGTGTTCCCATCACAGTGTGACTGAGAGCAGTCACTTGGCTGAGCAGAATAGTGAGTGTTTCCTTTACAGTGTGACTGAGAGCAGTCACTTGGCTGAGCAGAATAGTGAGTGTTTCCTTTACAGTGTGACTGTGACTGCAGTCACTGTGCTGAGCAGAATAGTGAATGTTCCCGCCACAGTGTGACTGAGATCAGTCACGGTGCTGAGCAGAATAGTGAATGTTCCCATCACAGTGTGACTGCGAGAGCATTCACTGTGCAGAGCAGAATAGTGAGTGTTCATATCACAGTGTAACTGAGAGCTGTCACTGTGCTGAGCAGAATAGTGAGTGTTCCCATCACAGTGTGACTGAGAGCTGTCATTGTGCAGAGCAGAATAGTGAAAGTTCCCGCCACAGTGTGACTGAGAGCATTCACTGTGCAGAGCAGAATAGTGAGTGTTCCCATCACAGTGTGACTGAGAGCTGTCACTGTGCTGAGCAGAATAGTGAGTGTTCCCATCACAGTGTGACTGTGATAGCAGTCACTGTGCAGAGCAGAATAGTGAGTGTTTCCTTTACAGTGTGACTGTGAGAGCAGTCACTGTGCTGAGCAGAATAGTGAGTGTTCACATCACAGTGTGACTGAGAGCTGTCACTGTGCTGAGCAGAATAGTGAGTGTTCACATCACAGTGTGACTGAGAGCTGTCACTGTGCTGAGCAGAACAATGAGTGTTCCCATCACAGTGTGACTGTGAGAGCAGTCACTGTGCTGAGCAGAATAGAGAGTGTTCCCATCACAGTGTGACTGCGAGAGCATTCACCGTCCAGAGCAGAATAGTGAGTGTTCCCATCACAGTGTGACTGAGGGCTGTCACTGTGCTGAGCAGAATAGTGAGTGTTCCCATCACAGTGTGACTGAGAGCAGTCACTGTGCAGAGCAGAATATTAAGTGTTTCCATCACAGTGTGACTGTGAGAGCAGTCATTGTGCTGAGCAGAATAGTGAATGTTCCCGCCACAGTGTGACTGAGAGCATTCAATGTGCTGAGCAGAATAGTGAGTGTTCCCATCACAGTGTGACTGAGAGCAGTCACTGTGCTGAGCAGAATAGTGAGTGTTCCCATCACAGTGTGAATGAAACAGTCACTGTGCTGAGCAGAATAGTGAATGTTCCCGCCACAGTGTGACTGAGAGCAGTCACTGTGCTGAGCAGAATAGTGAGTGTTCCCATCACAGTGTGACTGTGAGAGCAGTCACTGTGCTGAGCAGAATAGTGAGTGTTCCAATCACAGTATGGCTAAGAGCAGTCACTGTGCTGAGCAGAATAGTGAGTGTTCCCATCACAGTGTGACTGAAACAGTCACTGTGCTGAGCAGAATAGTGAATGTTCCCGCCACAGTGTGACTGAGAGCTGTCAATGTGCTGAGCAGAATAGTGGGTGTTCCCTTCACAGTGTGACTTAGAGCTCTCACTTTGCTGAGCAGAATTGTGAGTGTTCCCATCACAGTGCGACTGTGAGAGCAGTCACTGTGCATAGCAGAATAGTGAGTGTTCCCATCACAGTGTGACTGCGAGAGCATTCCCTTTGCTGAGCACAAGAGTGAGTGTTCCCATCACAGTGTGACTGTGAGAGCAGTCACTGTGCTGAGCAGAATAATGAGTGTTCCCATCACAAGGTGACTGTGAGAGCATAAACTGTGCTGAGCAGAATAGTGAGTGTTTCCCGTCACAGTGTGACTGAGAGCTCACACTGTGCTGAGCAGAATAGTGAGTGTTCACATCACTGTGTGACTGAGAGCAGTCACTGTGCTGAGCAGAATAGTGAGTGTTCCCATCACAGTGTGACTGAGAGCAGTCACTGTGCAGAGCAGAATATTAAGTGTTTCCATCACAGTGTGACTGTGAGAGCAGTCACTGTGCTGAGCAGAATAGTGAATGTTCCCGCCACAGTGTGACTGAGAGCAGTCACTGTACTGAACAGAATAGTGAGTGTTCCCATCACAGTGTGACTGCGAGAGCATACACTGTGCTGAGCAGAATAGTGAGTGTTAACATCACTGTGTGACCGAGAGCAGTCACAGTGCTGAGCAGAATAGTGAGTGTTCCCATCACAGTGTGACTGAGAGCAGTCACTTGGCTGAGCAGAATAGTGAGTGTTTCCTTTACAGTGTGACTGTGACTGCAGTCACTGTGCTGAGCAGAATAGTGAGTGTTCCAATCACAGTATGGCTAAGAGCAGTCACTGTGCTGAGCAGAATAGTGAGTGTTCCCATCACAGTGTGACTGAGAGCTGTCAGTGTGCTGAGCAGAATAGTGAGTGTTCACATCACTGTGTGACCGAGAGCAGTCACAGTGCTGAGCAGAATAGTGAGTGTTCCCATCACAGTGTGACTGAGAGCAGTCACTTGGCTGAGCAGAATAGTGAGTGTTTCCTTTACAGTGTGACTGTGAGAGCAGTCATTGTGCTGAGCAGAATAGTGAATGTTCCCGCCACAGTGTGACTGAGAGCAGTCACTGTGCTGAGCAGAATAGTGAGTGTTCCCATCACAGTGTGACTGCGAGAGCATACACTGTGCAGAGCAGAATAGTGAGTGTTCCCATCACAGTGTGACTGAGAGCTGTCAGTGTGCTGAGCAGAATAGTGAGTGTTCACATCACTGTGTGACCGAGAGCAGTCACAGTGCTGAGCAGAATAGTGAGTGTTCCCGCCACAGTGTGACTGAGAGCAGTCACTTGGCTGAGCAGAATAGTGAGTGTTTCCTTTAGAGTGTGACTGTAACTGCAGTCAGTGTGCTGAGCAGAATAGTGAGTGTTCCAATCACAGTATGGCTAAGAGCAGTCACTGTGCTGAGCAGAATAGTGAGTGTTCCCATCACAGTGTGACTGAGAGCTGTCATTGTGCAGAGCAGAATAGTGAAAGTTCCCCCCACAGTGTGACTGAGAACATTCACTGTGTAGAGCAGAATAGTGAGTGTTCCCATCACAGTGTGACTGAGAGCTGTCACTGTGCTGAGCAGAATAGTGAGTGTTCCCATCACAGTGTGACTGCGAGAGCAGTCACTGTGCAGAGCAGAATAATGAGTGTTTCTTTTACAGTGTGACTGTGAGAGCAGTCACTGTGCTGAGCAGAATAGTGAGTGTTCCCGCCACAGTGTGACTGAGAGCAGTCACTGTGCTGAGCAGAATAGTGAGTGTTCCCATCACAGTGTGACTGTGAGAGCAGTCACTGTGCTGAGCAGAATAGTGAGTGTTCCAATCACAGTATGGCTAAGAGCAGTCACTGTGCTGAGCAGAATAGTGAGTGTTCCCATCACAGTGTGACTGAAACAGTCACTGTGCTGAGCAGAATAGTGAATGTTCCCGCCACAGTGTGACTAAGAGCAGTCAATGTGCTGAGCAGAATAGTGGGTGTTCCCTTCACAGTGTGACTTAGAGCTCTCACTTTGCTGAGCAGAATAGTGAGTGTTCCCATCACAGTGCGACTGTGAGAGCAGTCACTGTGCAGAGCAGAATAGTGAGTGTTCCCATCACAGTGTGACTGCGAGAGCATTCACTTTGCTGAGCACAAGAGTGAGTGTTCCCATCACAGTGTGACTGTGAGAGCAGTCACTGTGCTGAGCAGAATAATGAGTTTTCCCATCACAATGTGACTGTGAGAGCATAAACTGTGCTGAGCAGAATAGTGAGTGTTTCCCGTCACAGTGTGACTGAGAACTCTCACTGTGCTGAGCAGAATAGTGAGTGTTCACATCACTGTGTGACTGAGAGCAGTCACTGTGCTGAGCAGAATAGTGAGTGTTCCCATCACAATGTGACTGAGAGCAGTCACTGTGCAGAGCACAATATTAAGTGTTTCCATCACAGTGTGACTGTGAGAGCAGTCACTGTGCTGAGCAGAATAGTGAATGTTCCCGCCACAGTGTGACTGAGAGCAGTCACTGTGCTGAGCAGAATAGTGAGTGTTCCCATCACAGTGTGACTGCGAGAGCATACACTGTGCAGAGCAGAATAGTGAGTGTTCCCATCACAGTGTGACTGAGAGCTGTCAGTGTGCTGAGCAGAATAGTGAGTGTTCACATCACTGTGTGACCGAGAGCAGTCACAGTGCTGAGCAGAATAGTGAGTGTTCCCATCACAGTGTGACTGTGAGAGCAGTCACTGTGCTGAGCAGAATAGTGAGTGTTCCAATCACAGTATGGCTAAGAGCAGTCACTGTGCTGAGCAGAATAGTGAGTGTTCCCATCACAGTGTGACTGAAACAGTCACTGTGCTGAGCAGAATAGTGAATGTTCCCGCCACAGTGTGACTAAGAGCAGTCAATGTGCTGAGCAGAATAGTGGGTGTTCCCTTCACAGTGTGACTTAGAGCTCTCACTTTGCTGAGCAGAATAGTGAGTGTTCCCATCACAGTGCGACTGTGAGAGCAGTCACTGTGCAGAGCAGAATAGTGAGTGTTCCCATCACAGTGTGACTGCGAGAGCATTCACTTTGCTGAGCACAAGAGTGAGTGTTCCCATCACAGTGTGACTGTGAGAGCAGTCACTGTGCTGAGCAGAATAATGAGTTTTCCCATCACAATGTGACTGTGAGAGCATAAACTGTGCTGAGCAGAATAGTGAGTGTTTCCCGTCACAGTGTGACTGAGAACTCTCACTGTGCTGAGCAGAATAGTGAGTGTTCACATCACTGTGTGACTGAGAGCAGTCACTGTGCTGAGCAGAATAGTGAGTGTTCCCATCACAATGTGACTGAGAGCAGTCACTGTGCAGAGCACAATATTAAGTGTTTCCATCACAGTGTGACTGTGAGAGCAGTCACTGTGCTGAGCAGAATAGTGAATGTTCCCGCCACAGTGTGACTGAGAGCAGTCACTGTGCTGAGCAGAATAGTGAGTGTTCCCATCACAGTGTGACTGCGAGAGCATACACTGTGCAGAGCAGAATAGTGAGTGTTCCCATCACAGTGTGACTGAGAGCTGTCAGTGTGCTGAGCAGAATAGTGAGTGTTCACATCACTGTGTGACCGAGAGCAGTCACAGTGCTGAGCAGAATAGTGAGTGTTCCCATCACAGTGTGACTGAGAGCAGTCACTTGGCTGAGCAGAATAGTGAGTGTTTCCTTTACAGTGTGACTGTGACTGCAGTCACTGTGCTGAGCAGAATAGTGAGTGTTCCAATCACAGTATGGCTAAGAGCAGTCACTGTGCTGAGCAGAATAGTGAGTGTTCCCATCACAGTGTGACTGAGAGCTGTCAGTGTGCTGAGCAGAATAGTGAGTGTTCACATCACTGTGTGACCGAGAGCAGTCACAGTGCTGAGCAGAATAGTGAGTGTTCCCATCACAGTGTGACTGAGAGCAGTCACTTGGCTGAGCAGAATAGTGAGTGTTTCCTTTACAGTGTGACTGTGACTGCAGTCACAGTGCTGAGCAGAATAGTGAGTGTTCCCATCACAGTGTGACTGAGAGCAGTCACTTGGCTGAGCAGAATAGTGAGTGTTTCCTTTACAGTGTGACTGTGACTGCAGTCACTGTGCTGGGCAGAATAGTGAATGTTCCCGCCACAGTGTGACTGAGATCAGTCACGGTGCTGAGCAGAATAGTGAATGTTCCCATCACAGTGTGACTGCGAGAGCATTCACTGTGCAGAGCAGAATAGTGAGTGTTCATATCACAGTGTAACTGAGAGCTGTCACTGTGCTGAGCAGAATAGTGAGTGTTCCCATCACAGTGTGACCTAGAGCTGTCATTGTGCAGAGCAGAATAGTGAAAGTTCCCGCCACAGTGTGACTGAGAGCATTCACTGTGCAGAGCAGAATAGTGAGTGTTCCCATCACAGTGTGACTGAGAGCTGTCACTGTGCTGAGCAGAATAGTGAGTGTTCCCATCACAGTGTGACTGTGATAGCAGTCACTGTGCAGAGCAGAATAGTGAGTGTTTCCTTTACAGTGTGACTGTGAGAGCAGTCACTGTGCTGAGCAGAATAGTGAGTGTTCACATCACAGTGTGACTGAGAGCTGTCACTGTGCTGAGCAGAATAGTGAGTGTTCACATCACAGTGTGACTGTGAGAGCTGTCACTGTGCTGAGCAGAACAATGAGTGTTCCCATCACAGTGTGACTGTGAGAGCAGTCACTGTGCTGAGCAGAATAGAGAGTGTTCCCATCACAGTGTGACTGCGAGAGCATTCACCGTCCAGAGCAGAATAGTGAGTGTTCCCATCACAGTGTGACTGAGGGCTGTCACTGTGCTGAGCAGAATAGTGAGTGTTCCCATCACAGTGTGACTGAGAGCAGTCACTGTGCAGAGCAGAATATTAAGTGTTTCCATCACAGTGTGACTGTGAGAGCAGTCATTGTGCTGAGCAGAATAGTGAATGTTCCCGCCACAGTGTGACTGAGAGCATTCACTGTGCTGAGCAGAATAGTGAGTGTTCCCATCACAGTGTGACTGAGAGCAGTCACTGTGCTGAGCAGAATAGTGAGTGTTCCCATCACAGTGTGAATGAAACAGTCACTGTGCTGAGCAGAATAGTGAATGTTCCCGCCACAGTGTGACTGAGAGCAGTCACTGTGCTGAGCAGAATAGTGAGTGTTCCCATCACAGTGTGACTGTGAGAGCAGTCACTGTGCTGAGCAGAATAGTGAGTGTTCCAATCACAGTATGGCTAAGAGCAGTCACTGTGCTGAGCAGAATAGTGAGTGTTCCCATCACAGAGTGACTGAAACAGTCACTGTGCTGAGCAGAATAGTGAAAGTTCCCGCCACAGTGTGACTGAGAGCAGTCACTGTGCTGAGCAGAATAGTGAGTGTTCCCGTCACAGTGTAACTGAGAGCTGTCACTGTGCTGAGCAGAATAGTGAGTGTTCCCATCACAGTGTGACTGTGAGAGCAGTCACTGTGCTGAGCAGAATAGTAAGTGTTTTCATCACAGTGTGACTGAGAGCTGTCAATGTGCTGAGCAGAATAGTGGGTGTTCCCTTCACAGTGTGACTTAGAGCTCTCACTTTGCTGAGCAGAATTGTGAGTGTTCCCATCACAGTGCGACTGTGAGAGCAGTCACTGTGCATAGCAGAATAGTGAGTGTTCCCATCACAGTGTGACTGAGAGCAGTCACTGTGCAGAGCAGAATATTAAGTGTTTCCATCACAGTGTGACTGTGAGAGCAGTCACTGTGCTGAGCAGAATAGTGAATGTTCCCGCCACAGTGTGACTGAGAGCAGTCACTGTACTGAACAGAATAGTGAGTGTTCCCATCACAGTGTGACTGTGACTGCAGTCACTGTGCTGAGCAGAATAGTGAGTGTTCCAATCACAGTATGGCTAAGAGCAGTCACTGTGCTGAGCAGAATAGTGAGTGTTCCCATCACAGTGTGACTGAGAGCTGTCAGTGTGCTGAGCAGAATAGTGAGTGTTCACATCACTGTGTGACCGAGAGCAGTCACAGTGCTGAGCAGAATAGTGAGTGTTCCCATCACAGTGTGACTGAGAGCAGTCACTTGGCTGAGCAGAATAGTGAGTGTTTCCTTTACAGTGTGACTGTGACTGCAGTCACTGTGCTGAGCAGAATAGTGAGTGTTCCAATCACAGTATGGCTAAGAGCAGTCACTGTGCTGAGCAGAATAGTGAGTGTTCCCATGACAGTGTGACTGAGAGCTGTCAGTGTGCTGAGCAGAATAGTGAGTGTTCACATCACTGTGTGACCGAGAGCAGTCACAGTGCTGAGCAGAATAGTGAGTGTTCCCATCACAGTGTGACTGAGAGCAGTCACTTGGCTGAGCAGAATAGTGAGTGTTTCCTTTACAGTGTGACTGTGACTGCAGTCACAGTGCTGAGCAGAATAGTGAGTGTTCCCATCACAGTGTGACTGAGAGCAGTCACTTGGCTGAGCAGAATAGTGAGTGTTTCCTTTACAGTGTGACTGTGACTGCAGTCACTGTGCTGAGCAGAATAGTGAATGTTCCCGCCACAGTGTGACTGAGATCAGTCACGGTGCTGAGCAGAATAGTGAATGTTCCTATCACAGTGTGACTGCGAGAGCATTCACTGTGCAGAGCAGAATAGTGAGTGTTCATATCACAGTGTAACTGAGAGCTGTCACTGTGCTGAGCAGAATAGTGAGTGTTCCCATCACAGTGTGACTGAGAGCTGTCATTGTGCAGAGCAGAATAGTGAAAGTTCCCGCCACAGTGTGACTGAGAGCATTCACCGTGCAGAGCAGAATAGTGAGTGTTCCCATCACAGTGTGACTGAGAGCTGTCACTGTGCTGAGCAGAATAGTGAGTGTTCACATCACAGTGTGACTGAGAGCTGTCACTGTGCTGAGCAGAACAATGAGTGTTCCCATCACAGTGTGACTGTGAGAGCAGTCACTGTGCTGAGCAGAATAGAGAGGGTTCCCATCACAGTGTGACTGCGAGAGCATTCACCGTCCAGAGCAGAATAGTGAGTGTTCCCATCACAGTGTGACTGAGGGCTGTCACTGTGCTGAGCAGAATAGTGAGTGTTCCCATCACAGTGTGACTGTGAGAGCAGTCATTGTGCTGAGCAGAATAGTGAATGTTCCCGCCACAGTGTGACTAAGAGCAGTCACTGTGCTGAGCAGAATAGTGAGTGTTCCCATCACAGTGTGACTGAGAGCAGTCACTGTGCTGAGCAGAATAGTGAGTGTTCCCATCACAGTGTGAATGAAACAGTCACTGTGCTGAGCAGAATAGTGAATGTTCCCGTCACAGTGTAACTGAGAGCTGTCACTGTGCTGAGCAGAATAGTGAGTGTTCCCATCACAGTGCGACTGTGAGAGCAGTCACTGTGCAGAGCAGAATAGTGAGTGTTCCCATCACAGTGTGACTGCGAGAGCATCCACTTTGCTGAGCACAAGAGTGAGTGTTCCCATCACAGTGTGACTGTGAGAGCAGTCACTGTGCTGAGCAGAATAATGAGTGTTCCCATCGCAATGTGACTGTGAGAGCATAAACTGTGCTGAGCAGAATAGTGAGTGTTTCCCGTCACAGTGTGACTGAGAGCTCACACTGTGCTGAACAGAATAGTGAGTGTTCACATCACTGTGTGACTGAGAGCAGTCACTGTGCTGAGCAGAATAGTGAGTGTTCCCATCACAGTGTGACTGAGAGCAGTCACTTGGCTGAGCAGAATAGTGAGTGTTTCCTTTACAGTGTGACTGTGACTGCAGTCACTGTGCTGAGCAGAATAGTGAATGTTCCCGCCACAGTGTGACTGAGATCAGTCTCGGTGCTGAGCAGAATAGTGAATGTTCCCATCACAGTGTGACTGCGAGAGCATTCACTGTGCAGAGCAGAATAGTGAGTGTTCATATCACAGTGTAACTGAGAGCTGTCACTGTGCTGAGCAGAATAGTGAGTGTTCCCATCACAGTGTGACTGAGAGCTGTCAATGTGCAGAGCAGAATAGTGAAAGTTCCTGCCACAGTGTGACTGAGAGCATTCACTGTGCAGAGCAGAATAGTGAGTGTTCCCATCACAGTGTGACTGTGAGAGCAGTCACTGTGCTGAGCAGAATAGAGAGTGTTCCCATCACAGTGTGACTGCGAGAGCATTCACCGTCCAGAGCAGAATAGTGAGTGTTCCCATCACAGTGTGACTGAGGGCTGTCACTGTGCTGAGCAGAATAGTGAGTGTTCCCATCACAGTGTGACTGAGAGCAGTCACTGTGCAGAGCAGAATATTAAGTGTTTCCATCACAGTGTGACTGTGAGAGCAGTCATTGTGCTGAGCAGAATAGTGAATGTTCCTGCCACAGTGTGACTGAGAGCAGTCACTGTGCTGAGCAGAATAGTGAGTGTTCCCATCACAGTGTGACTGAGAGCAGTCACTGTGCTGAGCAGAATAGTGAGTGTTCCCATCACAGTGTGAATGAAACACTCACTGTGCTGAGCAGAATAGTGAATGTTCCCGCCACAGTGTGACTGAGAGCAGTCACTGTGCTGAGCAGAATAGTGAGTGTTCCCATCACAGTGTGACTGTGAGAGCAGTCACTGTGCTGAGCAGAATAGTGAGTGTTCCAATCGCAGTATGGCTAAGAGCAGTCACTGTGCTGAGCAGAATAGTGAGTGTTCCCATCACAGTGTGACTAAAACAGTCACTGTGCTGAGCAGAATAGTGAATGTTCCCGCCACAGTGTGACTGAGAGCAGTCACTGTGCTGAGCAGAATAGTGAGTGTTCCCGTCACAGTGTGACTGAGAGCAGTCACTTGGCTGAGCAGAATAGTGAGTGTTTCCTTTACAGTGTGACTGTGACTGCAGTCACTGTGCTGAGCAGAATAGTGAGTGTTCCAATCACAGTATGGCTAAGAGCAGTCACTCTGCTGAGCAGAATAGTGAGTGTTCCCATCACAGTGTGACTGAAACAGTCACTGTGCAGAGCAGAATAGTGAATGTTCCCATCACAGTGTGACTGCGAGAGCATTCACTGTGCAGAGCAGAATAGTGAGTGTTCACATCACAGTGTAACTGAGAGCTGTCACTGTGTTGAGCAGAATAGTGAGTGTTCCCATCACAGTGTGACTGAGAGCTGTCATTGTGCAGAGCAGAATAGTGAAAGTTCCCGCCACAGTGTGACTGAGAGCATTCACTGTGTAGAGCAGAATAGTGAGTGATCCCATCACAGTGTGACTGAGAGCTGTCACCGTGCTGAGCAGAATAGTGAGTGTTCCCATCACAGTGTGACTGCGAGAGCAGTCACTGTGCAGAGCAGAATAGTGAGTGTTTGTTTTACAGTGTGACTGTGAGAGCAGTCACTGTGCTGAGCAGAATAGTGAGTGTTCCCGCCACAGTGTGACTGAGAGCAGTCACTTGGCTGAGCAGAATAGTGAGTGTTTCCTTTACAGTGTGACTGTGACTGCAGTCACTGTGCTGAGCAGAATAGTGAGTGTTCCAATCACAGTATGGCTAAGAGCAGTCACTGTGCTGAGCAGAATAGTGAGTGTTCCCATCACAGTGTGACTGAAACAGTCACTGTGCTGAGCAGAATAGTGAATGTTCCCGCCACAGTGTGACTGAGACCAGTCACTGTGCTGAGCAGAATAGTGAGTGTTCCTATCACAGTTTGACTGCGAGAGCATTCACTGTGCAGAGCAGAATAGTGAGTGTTCACATCACAGTGTAACTGAGAGCTGTCACTGTGTTGAGCAGAATAGTGAATGTTCCCGCCACAGTGTGACTAAGAGCAGTCACTGTGCTGAGCAGAATAGTGAGTGTTCCCGTCACAGTGTAACTGAGAGCTGTCACTGTGCTGAGCAGAATAGTGAGTGTTCCCATCACAGTGTGACTGTGAGAACAGTCACTGTGCTGAGCAGAATAGTGAGTGTTCCAATCACAGTATGGCTAAGAGCAGTCACTGTGCTGAGCAGAATAGTGAGTGTTCCCATCACAGTGTGACTGCGAGAGCATTCACTTTGCTGAGCAGAATAGTGAGTGTTCCCATCACAGTGTGACTGAGAGCAGTCACTGTGCAGAGCAGAATATTAAGTGTTTCCATCACAGTGTGACTGTGAGGGCATACACTGTGCAGAGCAGAATAGTGAGTGTTCCCATCACAGTGTGACTGAGAGCTGGCAGTGTGCTAAGCAGAACAATGAGTGTTCCCATCACAGTGTGACTGTGAGAGCAGTCACTGTGCAGAGTAGAATAGTGAGTGTTCCCATCACAGTGTGACTGCGAGAGCAATCACTTTGCTGAGCACAAGAGTGAGTGTTCCCATCACAGTGTGACTGTGAGAGCAGTCACTGTGCTGAGCAGAATAATGAGTGTTCCCATCACAATGTGACTGTGAGAGCATAAACTGTGCTGAGCAGAATAGTGAGTGTTTCCCGTCACAGTGTGACTGAGAGCTCTCACTGTGCTGAGCAGAATAGTGAGTGTTCACATCACTGTGTGACTGAGAGCAGTCACTGTGTTGAGCAGAATAGTGAGTGTTCCCATCACAGTGTGACTGAGAGCAGTCACGCAGTCACTGTGCAGAGCAGAATATTAAGTGTTTCCATCACAGTGTGACTGTGAGAGCAGTCACTGTGCTGAGAAGAATTGTGAATGTTCCCGCCACAGTGTGACTGAGAGCTGTCACTGTGCTGAGCAGAATAGTGAGTGTTCCCATCACAGTGTGACTGAAACAGTCACTGTGCTGAGCAGAATAGTGAGTGTTCCCATCACAGTGTGACTGCGAGAGCAGTCACTGTGCAGAGCAGAATAGTGAGTGTTTCTTTTACAGTGTGACTGTGAGAGCAGTCACTGTGCTGAGCAGAATAGTGAGTGTTCCCGCCACAGTGTGACTGAGAGCAGTCACTGTGCTGAGCAGAATAGTGAGTGTTCCCATCACAGTGTGACTGTGAGAGCAGTCACTGTGCTGAGCAGAATAGCGAGTGTTCCAATCACAGTATGGCTAAGAGCAGTCACTGTGCTGAGCAGAATAGTGAGTGTTCCCATCACAGTGTGACTGAAACAGTCACTGTGCTGAGCAGAATAGTGAATGTTCCCGCCACAGTGTGACTAAGAGCAGTCACTGTGCTGAGCAGAATAGTGAGTGTTCCCGTCACAGTGTAACTGAGAGCTGTCAGTGTGCTGAGCAGAATAGTGAGTGTTCCCATCACAGTGTGACTTAGAGCTCTCACTTTGCTGAGCAGAATAGTGAGTGTTCCCATCACAGTGCGACTGTGAGAGCAGTCACTGTGCAGAGCAGAATAGTGAGTGTTCCCATCACAGTGTGACTGCGAGAGCATTCACTTTGCTGAGCACAAGAGTGAGTGTTCCCATCACAGTGTGACTGTGAGAGCAGTCACTGTGCTGAGCAGAATAATGAGTGTTCCCATCACAATGTGACTGTGAGAGCATAAACTGTGCTGAGCAGAATAGTGAGTGTTTCCCGTCACAGTGTGACTGAGAGCTCTCACTGTGCTGAGCAGAATAGTGATTGTTCACATCACTGTGTGACTGAGAGCAGTCACTGTGCTGAGCAGAATAGTGAGTGTTCCCATCACAGTGTGACTGAGAGCAGTCACTGTGCAGAGCAGAATATTAAGTGTTTCCATCACAGTGTGACTGTGAGAGCAGTCACTGTGCTGAGCAGAATAGTGAATGTTCCCGCCACAGTGTGACTGAGAGCAGTCGCTGTGCTGAGCAGAATAGTGAGTGTTCCCATCACAGTGTGACTGCGAGAGCATACACTGTGCAGAGCAGAATAGTGAGTGTTCCCATCACAGTGTGACTGAGAGCTGTCAGTGTGCTGAGCAGAATAGTGAGTGTTCACATCACTGTGTGACCGAGAGCAGTCACAGTGCTGAGCAGAATAGTGAGTGTTCCCATCACAGTGTGACTGAGAGCAGTCACGTGGCTGAGCAGAATAGTGAGTGTTTCCTTTACAGTGTGACTGTGACTGCAGTCACAGTGCTGAGCAGAATAGTGAGTGTTCCCATCACAGTGTGACTGAGAGCAGTCACTTGGCTGAGCAGAATAGTGAGTGTTTCCTTTACAGTGTGACTGTGACTGCAGTCACTGTGCTGAGCAGAATAGTGAATGTTCCCGCCACAGTGTGACTGAGATCAGTCACGGTGCTGAGCAGTATAGTGAATGTTCCCATCACAGTGTGACTGCGAGAGCATTCACTGTGCAGAGCAGAATAGTGAGTGTTCACATCACAGTGTAACTGAGAGCTGTCACTGTGCTGAGCAGAATAGTGAGTGTTCCCATCACAGTGTGACTGTGATAGCAGTCACTGTGCAGAGCAGAATAGTGAGTGTTTCCTTTACAGTGTGACTGTGAGAGCAGTCACTGTGCTGATCAGAATAGTGAGTGTTCACATCACAGTGTGACTGAGAGCTGTCACTGTGCTGAGCAGAATAGTGAGTGTTCACATCACAGTGTGACTGAGAGCTGTCACTGTGCTGAGCAGAACAATGAGTGTTCCCATCACAGTGTGACTGCGAGAGCAGTCACTGTGCAGAGCAGAATAGTGAGTGTTTGTTTTACAGTGTGACTGTGAGAGCAGTCACTGTGCTGAGCAGAATAGTGAGTGTTCCCGCCACAGTGTGACTGAGAGCAGTCACTTGGCTGAGCAGAATAGTGAGTGTTTCCTTTACAGTGTGACTGTGACTGCAGTCACTGTGCTGAGCAGAATAGTGAGTGTTCCAATCACAGTATGGCTAAGAGCAGTCACTGTGCTGAGCAGAATAGTGAGTGTTCCCATCACAGTGTGACTGTGAGAGCAGTCACTGTGCAGAGCAGAATAGTGAGTGTTCCCATCACAGTGTGACTGCGAGAGCATTCACTTTGCTGAGCACAAGAGTGAGTGTTCCCATCACAGTGTGACTGTGAGAGCAGTCACTGTGCTGAGCAGAATAATGAGTGTTCCCATCACAATGTGACTGTGAGAGCATAAACTGTGCTGAGCAGAATAGTGAGTGTTTCCCGTCACAGTGTGACTGAGAGCTCTCACTGTGCTGAGCAGAATAGTGATTGTTCACATCACTGTGTGACTGAGAGCAGTCACTGTGCTGAGCAGAATAGTGAGTGTTCCCATCACAGTGTGACTGAGAGCAGTCACTGTGCAGAGCAGAATATTAAGTGTTTCCATCACAGTGTGACTGTGAGAGCAGTCACTGTGCTGAGCAGAATAGTGAATGTTCCCGCCACAGTGTGACTGAGAGCAGTCGCTGTGCTGAGCAGAATAGTGAGTGTTCCCATCACAGTGTGACTGCGAGAGCATACACTGTGCAGAGCAGAATAGTGAGTGTTCCCATCACAGTGTGACTGAGAGCTGTCAGTGTGCTGAGCAGAATAGTGAGTGTTCACATCACTGTGTGACCGAGAGCAGTCACAGTGCTGAGCAGAATAGTGAGTGTTCCCATCACAGTGTGACTGAGAGCAGTCACGTGGCTGAGCAGAATAGTGAGTGTTTCCTTTACAGTGTGACTGTGACTGCAGTCACAGTGCTGAGCAGAATAGTGAGTGTTCCCATCACAGTGTGACTGAGAGCAGTCACTTGGCTGAGCAGAATAGTGAGTGTTTCCTTTACAGTGTGACTGTGACTGCAGTCACTGTGCTGAGCAGAATAGTGAATGTTCCCGCCACAGTGTGACTGAGATCAGTCACGGTGCTGAGCAGAATAGTGAATGTTCCCATCACAGTGTGACTGCGAGAGCATTCACTGTGCAGAGCAGAATAGTGAGTGTTCACATCACAGTGTAACTGAGAGCTGTCACTGTGCTGAGCAGAATAGTGAGTGTTCCCATCACAGTGTGACTGTGATAGCAGTCACTGTGCAGAGCAGAATAGTGAGTGTTTCCTTTACAGTGTGACTGTGAGAGCAGTCACTGTGCTGATCAGAATAGTGAGTGTTCACATCACAGTGTGACTGAGAGCTGTCACTGTGCTGAGCAGAATAGTGAGTGTTCCCATCACAGTGTGACTGCGAGAGCAGTCACTGTGCAGAGCAGAATAGTGAGTGTTTGTTTTACAGTGTGACTGTGAGAGCAGTCACTGTGCTGAGCAGAATAGTGAGTGTTCCCGCCACAGTGTGACTGAGAGCAGTCACTTGGCTGAGCAGAATAGTGAGTGTTTCCTTTACAGTGTGACTGTGACTGCAGTCACTGTGCTGAGCAGAATAGTGAGTGTTCCAATCACAGTATGGCTAAGAGCAGTCACTGTGCTGAGCAGAATAGTGAGTGTTCCCATCACAGTGTGACTGCGAGAGCATTCACTTTGCTGAGCACAAGAGTGAGTGTTCCCATCACAGTGTGACTGTGAGAGCAGTCTCTGTGCTGAGCAGAATAATGAGTGTTCCCATCACAATGTGACTGTGAGAGCATAAACTGTGCTGAGCAGAATAGTGAGTGTTTCCCGTCACAGTGTGACTGAGAGCTCTCACTGTGCTGAGCAGAATAGTGATTGTTCACATCACTGTGTGACTGAGAGCAGTCACTGTGCTGAGCAGAATAGTGAGTGTTCCCATCACAGTGTGACTGAGAGCAGTCACTGTGCAGAGCAGAATATTAAGTGTTTCCATCACAGTGTGACTGTGAGAGCAGTCACTGTGCTGAGCAGAATAGTGAATGTTCCCGCCACAGTGTGACTGAGAGCAGTCGCTGTGCTGAGCAGAATAGTGAGTGTTCCCATCAAAGTGTGACTGCGAGAGCATACACTGTGCAGAGCAGAATAGTGAGTGTTCCCATCACAGTGTGACTGAGAGCTGTCAGTGTGCTGAGCAGAATAGTGAGTGTTCACATCACTGTGTGACCGAGAGCAGTCACAGTGCTGAGCAGAATAGTGAGTGTTCCCATCACAGTGTGACTGAGAGCAGTCACTTGGCTGAGCAGAATAGTGAGTGTTTCCTTTACAGTGTGACTGTGACTGCAGTCACAGTGCTGAGCAGAATAGTGAGTGTTCCCATCACAGTGTGACTGAGAGCAGTCACTTGGCTGAGCAGAATAGTGAGTGTTTCCTTTACAGTGTGACTGTGACTGCAGTCACTGTGCTGAGCAGAATAGTGAATGTTCCCGCCACAGTGTGACTGAGATCAGTCACGGTGCTGAGCAGAATAGTGAATGTTCCCATCACAGTGTGACTGCCAGAGCATTCACTGTGCAGAGCAGAATAGTGAGTGTTCACATCACAGTGTAACTGAGAGCTATCACTGTGCTGAGCAGAATAGTGAGTGTTCCCATCACAGTGTGACTGTGATAGCAGTCACTGTGCAGAGCAGAATAGTGAGTTTTTCCTTTACAGTGTGACTGTGAGAGCAGTCACTGTGCTGATCAGAATAGTGAGTGTTCACATCACAGTGTGACTGAGAGCTGTCACTGTGCTGAGCAGAATAGTGAGTGTTCACATCACAGTGTGACTGAGAGCTGTCACTGTGCTGAGCAGAACAATGAGTGTTCCCATCACAGTGTGACTGCGAGAGCAGTCACTGTGCAGAGCAGAATAGTGAGTGTTTGTTTTACAGTGTGACTGTGAGAGCAGTCACTGTGCTGAGCAGAATAGTGAGTGTTCCCGCCACAGTGTGACTGAGAGCAGTCACTTGGCTGAGCAGAATAGTGAGTGTTTCCTTTACAGTGTGACTGTGACTGCAGTCACTGTGCTGAGCAGAATAGTGAGTGTTCCAATCACAGTATGGCTAAGAGCAGTCACTGTGCTGAGCAGAATAGTGAGTGTTCCCATCACAGTGTGACTGAAACAGTCACTGTGCTGAGCAGAATAGTGAATGTTCCCGCCACAGTGTGACTAAGAGCAGTCACTGTGCTGAGCAGAATAGTGAGTGTTCCCGTCACAGTGTAACTGAGAGCTGTCACTGTGCTGAGCAGAATAGTGAGTGTTCCCATCACAGTGTGACTGTGAGAGCAGTCACTGTGCTGAGCAGAATAGTAAGTGTTTTCATCACAGTGTGACTGAGAGCTGTCAATGTGCTGAGCACAAGAGTGAGTGTTCCCATCACAGTGTGACTGAGAGCAGTCACTTGGCTGAGCAGAATAGTGAGTGTTTCCTTTACAGTGTGACTGTGACTGCAGTCACAGTGCTGAGCAGAGTAGTGAGTGTTCCCATCACAGTGTGACTGAGAGCAGTCACTTGGCTGAGCAGAATAGTGAGTGTTTCCTTTACAGTGTGACTGTGACTGCAGTCACTGTGCTGAGCAGAATAGTGAATGTTCCCGCCACAGTGTGACTGAGATCAGTCACGGTGCTGAGCAGAATAGTGAATGTTCCCATCACAGTGTGACTGCGAGAGCATTCACTGTGCAGAGCAGAATAGTGAGTGTTCACATCACAGTGTAACTGAGAGCTGTCACTGTGCTGAGCAGAATAGTGAGTGTTCCCATCACAGTGTGACTGTGATAGCAGTCACTGTGCAGAGCAGAATAGTGAGTGTTTCCTTTACAGTGTGACTGTGAGAGCAGTCACTGTGCTGATCAGAATAGTGAGTGTTCACATCACAGTGTGACTGAGAGCTGTCACTGTGCTGAGCAGAATAGTGAGTGTTCACATCACAGTGTGACTGAGAGCTGTCACTGTGCTGAGCAGAACAATGAGTGTTCCCATCACAGTGTGACTGCGAGAGCAGTCACTGTGCAGAGCAGAATAGTGAGTGTTTGTTTTACAGTGTGACTGTGAGAGCAGTCACTGTGCTGAGCAGAATAGTGAGTGTTCCCGCCACAGTGTGACTGAGAGCAGTCACTTGGCTGAGCAGAATAGTGAGTGTTTCCTTTACAGTGTGACTGTGACTGCAGTCACTGTGCTGAGCAGAATAGTGAGTGTTCCAATCACAGTATGGCTAAGAGCAGTCACTGTGCTGAGCAGAATAGTGAGTGTTCCCATCACAGTGTGACTGAAACAGTCACTGTGCTGAGCAGAATAGTGAATGTTCCCGCCACAGTGTGACTAAGAGCAGTCACTGTGCTGAGCAGAATAGTGAGTGTTCCCGTCACAGTGTAACTGAGAGCTGTCACTGTGCTGAGCAGAATAGTGAGTGTTCCCATCACAGTGTGACTGTGAGAGCAGTCACTGTGCTGAGCAGAATAGTAAGTGTTTTCATCACAGTGTGACTGAGAGCTGTCAATGTGCTGAGCACAAGAGTGAGTGTTCCCATCACAGTGTGACTGTGAGAGCAGTCACTGTGCTGAGCAGAATAATGAGTGTTCCCATCGCAATGTGACTGTGAGAGCATAAACTGTGCTGAGCAGAATAGTGAGTGTTTCCCGTCACAGTGTGACTGAGAGCTCACACTGTGCTGAGCAGAATAGTGAGTGTTCACATCACTGTGTGACTGAGAGCAGTCACTGTGCTGAGCAGAATAGTGAGTGTTCCCATCACAGTGTGACTGAGAGCAGTCACTTGGCTGAGCAGAATAGTGAGTGTTTCCTTTACAGTGTGACTGTGACTGCAGTCACTGTGCTGAGCAGAATAGTGAATGTTCCCGCCACAGTGTGACTGAGATCAGTCACGGTGCTGAGCAGAATAGTGAATGTTCCCGCCACAGTGTGACTGAGATCAGTCACGGTGCTGAGCAGAATAGTGAATGTTCGCATCACAGTGTGACTGCGAGAGCATTCACTGTGCAGAGCAGAATAGTGAGTGTTTATATCACAGTGTAACTGAGAGCTGTCACTGTGCTGAGCAGAATAGTGAGTGTTCCCATCACAGTGTAACTGAGAGCTGTCAATGTGCAGAGCAGAATAGTGAAAGTTCCCGCCACAGTGTGACTGAGAGCATTCACTGTGCAGAGCAGAATAGTGAGTGTTCCCATCACAGTGTGACTGTGAGAGCAGTCACTGTGCTGAGCAGAATAGAGAGTGTTCCCATCACAGTGTGACTGCGAGAGCATTCACCGTCCAGAGCAGAATAGTGAGTGTTCCCATCACAGTGTGACTGAGGGCTGTCACTGTGCTGAGCAGAATAGTGAGTGTTCCCATCACAGTGTGACTGAGAGCAGTCACTGTGCAGAGCAGAATATTAAGTGTTTCCATCACAGTGTGACTGTGAGAGCAGTCATTGTGCTGAGCAGAATAGTGAATGTTCCCGCCACAGTGTGACTGAGAGCAGTCACTGTGCTGAGCAGAATAGTGAGTGTTCCCATCACAGTGTGAATGAGAGCAGTCACTGTGCTGAGCAGAATAGTGAGTGTTCCCATCACAGTGTGAATGAAACAGTCACTGTTCTGAGCAGAATAGTAAATGTTCCCGCCACAGTGTGACTGAGAGCAGTCACTGTGCTGAGCAGAATAGTGAGTGTTCCCATCACAGTGTGACTGTGAGAGCAGTCACTGTGCTGAGCAGAATAGTGAGTGTTCCAATCGCAGTATGGCTAAGAGCAGTCACTGTGCTGAGCAGAATAGTGAGTGTTCCCATCACAGTGTGACTGAAACAGTCACTGTGCTGAGCAGAATAGTGAATGTTCCCGCCACAGTGTGACTGAGAGCAGTCACTGTGCTGAGCAGAATAGTGAGTGTTCCCGTCACAGTGTAACTGAGAGCTGTCACTGCGCTGAGCAGAATAGTGAGTGTTCCCATCACAGTGCGACTGTGAGAGCAGTCACTGTGCAGAGCAGAATAGTGAGTGTTCCCATCACAGTGTGACTGCGAGAGCATCCACTTTGCTGAGCACAAGAGTGAGTGTTCCCATCACAGTGTGACTGTGAGAGCAGTCACTGTGCTGAGCAGAATAATGAGTGTTCCCATCGCAATGTGACTGTGAGAGCATAAACTGTGCTGAGCAGAATAGTGAGTGTTTCCCGTCACAGTGTGACTGAGAGCTCACACTGTGCTGAGCAGAATAGTGAGTGTTCACATCACTGTGTGACTGAGAGCAGTCACTGTGCTGAGCAGAATAGTGAGTGTTCCCATCACAGTGTGACTGAGAGCAGTCACTTGGCTGAGCAGAATAGTGAGTGTTTCCTTTACAGTGTGACTGTGACTGCAGTCACTGTGCTGAGCAGAATAGTGAGTGTTCCAATCACAGTATGGCTAAGAGCAGTCACTCTGCTGAGCAGAATAGTGAGTGTTCCCATCACAGTGTGACTGAAGCAGTCACTTTGCAGAGCAGAATAGTGAATGTTCCCATCACAGTGTGACTGCGAGAGCATTCACTGTGCAGAGCAGAATAGTGAGTGTTCACATCACAGTGTAACTGAGAGCTGTCACTGTGTTGAGCAGAATAGTGAGTGTTCCCATCACAGTGTGACTGAGAGCTGTCATTGTGCAGAGCAGAATAGTGAAAGTTCCCGCCACAGTGTGACTGAGAGCATTCACTGTGTAGAGCAGAATAGTGAGTGATCCCATCACAGTGTGACTGAGAGCTGTCACCGTGCTGAGCAGAATAGTGAGTGTTCCCATCACAGTGTGACTGCGAGAGCAGTCACTGTGCAGAGCAGAATAGTGAGTGTTTGTTTTACAGTGTGACTGTGAGAGCAGTCACTGTGCTGAGCAGAATAGTGAGTGTTCCCGCCACAGTGTGACTGAGAGCAGTCACTTGGCTGAGCAGAATAGTGAGTGTTTCCTTTACAGTGTGACTGTGACTGCAGTCACTGTGCTGAGCAGAATAGTGAGTGTTCCAATCACAGTATGGCTAAGAGCAGTCACTGTGCTGAGCAGAATAGTGAGTGTTCCCATCACAGTGTGACTGAAACAGTCACTGTGCTGAGCAGAATAGTGAATGTTCCCGCCACAGTGTGACTGAGACCAGTCACTGTGCTGAGCAGAATAGTGAGTGTTCCTATCACAGTTTGACTGCGAGAGCATTCACTGTGCAGAGCAGAATAGTGAGTGTTCACATCACAGTGTAACTGAGAGCTGTCACTGTGTTGAGCAGAATAGTGAATGTTCCCGCCACAGTGTGACTAAGAGCAGTCACTGTGCTGAGCAGAATAGTGAGTGTTCCCGTCACAGTGTAACTGAGAGCTGTCACTGTGCTGAGCAGAATAGTGAGTGTTCCCATCACAGTGTGACTGTGAGAACAGTCACTGTGCTGAGCAGAATAGTGAGTGTTCCAATCACAGTATGGCTAAGAGCAGTCACTGTGCTGAGCAGAATAGTGAGTGTTCCCATCACAGTGTGACTGCAAGAGCATTCACTTTGCTGAGCACAAGAGTGAGTGTTCCCATCACAGTGTGACTGTGAGAGCAGTCACTGTGCTGAGCAGAATAATGAGTGTTCCCATCACAATGTGACTGTGAGAGCATAAACTGTGCTGAGCAGAATAGTGAATGTTCCCATCACAGTGTGACTGCGAGAGCATTCACTGTGCAGAGCAGAATAGTCAGTGTTCACATCACAGTGTAACTGAGAGCTGTCACTGTGCTGAGCAGAATAGTGAGTGTTCCCATCACAGTGTGACTGTGATAGCAGTCACTGTGCAGAGCAGAATAGTGAGTGTTTCCTTTACAGTGTGACTGTGAGAGCAGTCACTGTGCTGATCAGAATAGTGAGTGTTCACATCACAGTGTGACTGAGAGCTGTCACTGTGCTGAGCAGAATAGTGAGTGTTCACATCACAGTGTGACTGAGAGCTGTCACTGTGCTGAGCAGAACAATGAGTGTTCCCATCACAGTGTGACTGCGAGAGCAGTCACTGTGCAGAGCAGAATAGTGAGTGTTTGTTTTACAGTGTGACTGTGAGAGCAGTCACTGTGCTGAGCAGAATAGTGAGTGTTCCCGCCACAGTGTGACTGAGAGCAGTCACTTGGCTGAGCAGAATAGTGAGTGTTTCCTTTACAGTGTGACTGTGACTGCAGTCACTGTGCTTAGCAGAATAGTGAGTGTTCCAATCACAGTATGGCTAAGAGCAGTCACTGTGCTGAGCAGAATAGTGAGTGTTCCCATCACAGTGTGACTGAAACAGTCACTGTGCTGAGCAGAATAGTGAATGTTCCCGCCACAGTGTGACTAAGAGCAGTCACTGTGCTGAGCAGAATAGTGAGTGTTCCCGTCACAGTGTAACTGAGAGCTGTCACTGTGCTGAGCAGAATAGTGAGTGTTCCCATCACAGTGTGACTGTGAGAGCAGTCACTGTGCTGAGCAGAATAGTAAGTGTTTTCATCACAGTGTGACTGAGAGCTGTCAATGTGCTGAGCACAAGAGTGAGTGTTCCCATCACAGTGTGACTGTGAGAGCAGTCACTGTGCTGAGCAGAATAATGAGTGTTCCCATCGCAATGTGACTGTGAGAGCATAAACTGTGCTGAGCAGAATAGTGAGTGTTTCCCGTCACAGTGTGACTGAGAGCTCACACTGTGCTGAGCAGAATAGTGAGTGTTCACATCACTGTGTGACTGAGAGCAGTCATTGTGCTGAGCAGAATAGTGAGTGTTCCCATCACAGTGTGACTGAGAGCAGTCACTTGGCTGAGCAGAATAGTGAGTGTTTCCTTTACAGTGTGACTGTGACTGCAGTCACTGTGCTGAGCAGAATAGTGAATGTTCCCGCCACAGTGTGACTGAGATCAGTCACGGTGCTGAGCAGAATAGTGAATGTTCCCATCACAGTGTGACTGCGAGAGCATTCACTGTGCAGAGCAGAATAGTGAGTGTTTATATCACAGTGTAACTGAGAGCTGTCACTGTGCTGAGCAGAATAGTGAGTGTTCCCATCACAGTGTAACTGAGAGCTGTCAATGTGCAGAGCAGAATAGTGAAAGTTCCCGCCACAGTGTGACTGAGAGCATTCACTGTGCAGAGCAGAATAGTGAGTGTTCCCATCACAGTGTGACTGTGAGAGCAGTCACTGTGCTGAGCAGAATAGAGAGTGTTCCCATCACAGTGTGACTGCGAGAGCATTCACCGTCCAGAGCAGAATAGTGAGTGTTCCCATCACAGTGTGACTGAGGGCTGTCACTGTGCTGAGCAGAATAGTGAGTGTTCCCATCACAGTGTGACTGAGAGCAGTCACTGTGCAGAGCAGAATATTAAGTGTTTCCATCACAGTGTGACTGTGAGAGCAGTCATTGTGCTGAGCAGAATAGTGAATGTTCCCGCCACAGTGTGACTGAGAGCAGTCACTGTGCTGAGCAGAATAGTGAGTGTTCCCATCACAGTGTGAATGAGAGCAGTCACTGTGCTGAGCAGAATAGTGAGTGTTCCCATCACAGTGTGAATGAAACAGTCACTGTGCTGAGCAGAATAGTAAATGTTCCCGCCACAGTGTGACTGAGAGCAGTCACTGTGCTGAGCAGAATAGTGAGTGTTCCCATCACAGTGTGACTGTGAGAGCAGTCACTGTGCTGAGCAGAATAGTGAGTGTTCCAATCGCAGTATGGCTAAGAGCAGTCACTGTGCTGAGCAGAATAGTGAGTGTTCCCATCACAGTGTGACTGAAACAGTCACTGTGCTGAGCAGAATAGTGAATGTTCCCGCCACAGTGTGACTGAGAGCAGTCACTGTGCTGAGCAGAATAGTGAGTGTTCCCGTCACAGTGTAACTGAGAGCTGTCACTGTGCTGAGCAGAATAGTGAGTGTTCCCATCACAGTGCGACTGTGAGAGCAGTCACTGTGCAGAGCAGAATAGTGAGTGTTCCCATCACAGTGTGACTGCGAGAGCATCCACTTTGCTGAGCACAAGAGTGAGTGTTCCCATCACAGTGTGACTGTGAGAGCAGTCACTGTGCTGAGCAGAATAATGAGTGTTCCCATCGCAATGTGACTGTGAGAGCATAAACTGTGCTGAGCAGAATAGTGAGTGTTTCCCGTCACAGTGTGACTGAGAGCTCACACTGTGCTGAGCAGAATAGTGAGTGTTCACATCACTGTGTGACTGAGAGCAGTCACTGTGCTGAGCAGAATAGTGAGTGTTCCCATCACAGTGTGACTGAGAGCAGTCACTTGGCTGAGCAGAATAGTGAGTGTTTCCTTTACAGTGTGACTGTGACTGCAGTCACTGTGCTGAGCAGAATAGTGAGTGTTCCAATCACAGTATGGCTAAGAGCAGTCACTCTGCTGAGCAGAATAGTGAGTGTTCCCATCACAGTGTGACTGAAGCAGTCACTGTGCAGAGCAGAATAGTGAATGTTCCCATCACAGTGTGACTGCGAGAGCATTCACTGTGCAGAGCAGAATAGTGAGTGTTCACATCACAGTGTAACTGAGAGCTGTCACTGTGTTGAGCAGAATAGTGAGTGTTCCCATCACAGTGTGACTGAGAGCTGTCATTGTGCAGAGCAGAATAGTGAAAGTTCCCGCCACAGTGTGACTGAGAGCATTCACTGTGTAGAGCAGAATAGTGAGTGATCCCATCACAGTGTGACTGAGAGCTGTCACCGTGCTGAGCAGAATAGTGAGTGTTCCCATCACAGTGTGACTGCGAGAGCAGTCACTGTGCAGAGCAGAATAGTGAGTGTTTGTTTTACAGTGTGACTGTGAGAGCAGTCACTGTGCTGAGCAGAATAGTGAGTGTTCCCGCCACAGTGTGACTGAGAGCAGTCACTTGGCTGAGCAGAATAGTGAGTGTTTCCTTTACAGTGTGACTGTGACTGCAGTCACTGTGCTGAGCAGAATAGTGAGTGTTCCAATCACAGTATGGCTAAGAGCAGTCACTGTGCTGAGCAGAATAGTGAGTGTTCCCATCACAGTGTGACTGAAACAGTCACTGTGCTGAGCAGAATAGTGAATGTTCCCGCCACAGTGTGACTGAGACCAGTCACTGTGCTGAGCAGAATAGTGAGTGTTCCTATCACAGTTTGACTGCGAGAGCATTCACTGTGCAGAGCAGAATAGTGAGTGTTCACATCACAGTGTAACTGAGAGCTGTCACTGTGTTGAGCAGAATAGTGAATGTTCCCGCCACAGTGTGACTAAGAGCAGTCACTGTGCTGAGCAGAATAGTGAGTGTTCCCGTCACAGTGTAACTGAGAGCTGTCACTGTGCTGAGCAGAATAGTGAGTGTTCCCATCACAGTGTGACTGTGAGAACAGTCACTGTGCTGAGCAGAATAGTGAGTGTTCCAATCACAGTATGGCTAAGAGCAGTCACTGTGCTGAGCAGAATAGTGAGTGTTCCCATCACAGTGTGACTGCAAGAGCATTCACTTTGCTGAGCACAAGAGTGAGTGTTCCCATCACAGTGTGACTGTGAGAGCAGTCACTGTGCTGAGCAGAATAATGAGTGTTCCCATCACAATGTGACTGTGAGAGCATAAACTGTGCTGAACAGAATAGTGAATGTTCCCATCACAGTGTGACTGCGAGAGCATTCACTGTGCAGAGCAGAATAGTGAGTGTTCACATCACAGTGTAACTGAGAGCTGTCACTGTGCTGAGCAGAATAGTGAGTGTTCCCATCACAGTGTGACTGTGATAGCAGTCACTGTGCAGAGCAGAATAGTGAGTGTTTCCTTTACAGTGTGACTGTGAGAGCAGTCACTGTGCTGATCAGAATAGTGAGTGTTCACATCACAGTGTGACTGAGAGCTGTCACTGTGCTGAGCAGAATAGTGAGTGTTCACATCACAGTGTGACTGAGAGCTGTCACTGTGCTGAGCAGAACAATGAGTGTTCCCATCACAGTGTGACTGCGAGAGCAGTCACTGTGCAGAGCAGAATAGTGAGTGTTTGTTTTACAGTGTGAATGTGAGAGCAGTCACTGTGCTGAGCAGAATAGTGAGTGTTCCCGCCACAGTGTGACTGAGAGCAGTCACTTGGCTGAGCAGAATAGTGAGTGTTTCCTTTACAGTGTGACTGTGACTGCAGTCACTGTGCTGAGCAGAATAGTGAGTGTTCCAATCACAGTATGGCTAAGAGCAGTCACTGTGCTGAGCAGAATAGTGAGTGTTCCCATCACAGTGTGACTGAAACAGTCACTGTGCTGAGCAGAATAGTGAATGTTCCCGCCACAGTGTGACTAAGAGCAGTCACTGTGCTGAGCAGAATAGTGAGTGTTCCCGTCACAGTGTAACTGAGAGCTGTCACTGTGCTGAGCAGAATAGTGAGTGTTCCCATCACAGTGTGACTGTGAGAGCAGTCACTGTGCTGAGCAGAATAGTAAGTGTTTTCATCACAGTGTGACTGAGAGCTGTCAATGTGCTGAGCACAAGAGTGAGTGTTCCCATCACAGTGTGACTGTGAGAGCAGTCACTGTGCTGAGCAGAATAATGAGTGTTCCCATCGCAATGTGACTGTGAGAGCATAAACTGTGCTGAGCAGAATAGTGAGTGTTTCCCGTCACAGTGTGACTGAGAGCTCACACTGTGCTGAGCAGAATAGTGAGTGTTCACATCACTGTGTGACTGAGAGCAGTCATTGTGCTGAGCAGAATAGTGAGTGTTCCCATCACAGTGTGACTGAGAGCAGTCACTTGGCTGAGCAGAATAGTGAGTGTTTCCTTTACAGTGTGACTGTGACTGCAGTCACTGTGCTGAGCAGAATAGTGAATGTTCCCGCCACAGTGTGACTGAGATCAGTCACGGTGCTGAGCAGAATAGTGAATGTTCCCATCACAGTGTGACTGCGAGAGCATTCACTGTGCAGAGCAGAATAGTGAGTGTTTATATCACAGTGTAACTGAGAGCTGTCACTGTGCTGAGCAGAATAGTGAGTGTTCCCATCACAGTGTAACTGAGAGCTGTCAATGTGCAGAGCAGAATAGTGAAAGTTCCCGCCACAGTGTGACTGAGAGCATTCACTGTGCAGAGCAGAATAGTGAGTGTTCCCATCACAGTGTGACTGTGAGAGCAGTCACTATGCTGAGCAGAATAGAGAGTGTTCCCATCACAGTGTGACTGCGAGAGCATTCACCGTCCAGAGCAGAATAGTGAGTGTTCCCATCACAGTGTGACTGAGGGCTGTCACTGTGCTGAGCAGAATAGTGAGTGTTCCCATCACAGTGTGACTGAGAGCAGTCACTGTGCAGAGCAGAATATTAAGTGTTTCCATCACAGTGTGACTGTGAGAGCAGTCATTGTGCTGAGCAGAATAGTGAATGTTCCCGCCACAGTGTGACTGAGAGCAGTCACTGTGCTGAGCAGAATAGTGAGTGTTCCCATCACAGTGTGACTGAGAGCAGTCACTGTGCTGAGCAGAATAGTAAATGTTCCCGCCACAGTGTGACTGAGAGCAGTCACTGTGCTGAGCAGAATAGTGAATGTTCCCGCCACAGTGTGACTGAGAGCAGTCACTGTGCTGAGCAGAATAGTGAGTGTTCCCATCACAGTGTGACTGAGAGCAGTCACTGTGCTGAGCAGAATAGTAAATGTTCCCGCCACAGTGTGACTGAGAGCAGTCACTGTGCTGAGCAGAATAGTGAGTGTTTCCATCACAGTGTGACTGTGAGAGCAGTCACTGTGCTGAGCAGAATAGTGAGTGTTCCAATCGCAGTATGGCTAAGAGCAGTCACTGTGCTGAGCAGAATAGTGAGTGTTCCCATCACAGTGTGACTGAAACAGTCACTGTGCTGAGCAGAATAGTGAATGTTCCCGCCACAGTGTGACTGAGAGCAGTCACTGTGCTGAGCAGAATAGTGAGTGTTCCCGTCACAGTGTAACTGAGAGCTGTCACTGTGCTGAGCAGAATAGTGAGTGTTCCCATCACAGTGCGACTGTGAGAGCAGTCACTGTGCAGAGCAGAATAGTGAGTGTTCCCATCACAGTGTGACTGCGAGAGCATCCACTTTGCTGAGCACAAGAGTGAGTGTTCCCATCACAGTGTGACTGTGAGAGCAGTCACTGTGCTGAGCAGAATAATGAGTGTTCGCATCGCAATGTGACTGTGAGAGCATAAACTGTGCTGAGCAGAATAGTGAGTGTTTCCCGTCACAGTGTGACTGAGAGCTCACACTGTGCTGAGCAGAATAGTGAGTGTTCACATCACTGTGTGACTGAGAGCAGTCACTGTGCTGAGCAGAATAGTGAGTGTTCCCATCACAGTGTGACTGAGAGCAGTCACTTGGCTGAGCAGAATAGTGAGTGTTTCCTTTACAGTGTGACTGTGACTGCAGTCACTGTGCTGAGCAGAATAGTGAGTGTTCCAATCACAGTATGGCTAAGAGCAGTCACTCTGCTGAGCAGAATAGTGAGTGTTCCCATCACAGTGTGACTGAAGCAGTCACTGTGCAGAGCAGAATAGTGAGTGTTCCCATCACAGTGTGACTGAAGCAGTCACTGTGCAGAGCAGAATAGTGAATGTTCCCATCACAGTGTGACTGCGAGAGCATTCACTGTGCAGAGCAGAATAGTGAGTGTTCACATCACAGTGTAACTGAGAGCTGTCACTGTGTTGAGCAGAATAGTGAGTGTTCCCATCACAGTGTGACTGAGAGCTGTCATTGTGCAGAGCAGAATAGTGAAAGTTCCCGCCACAGTGTGACTGAGAGCATTCACTGTGTAGAGCAGAATAGTGAGTGATCCCATCACAGTGTGACTGAGAGCTGTCACCGTGCTGAGCAGAATAGTGAGTGTTCCCATCACAGTGTGACTGCGAGAGCAGTCACTGTGCAGAGCAGAATAGTGAGTGTTTGTTTTACAGTGTGACTGTGAGAGCAGTCACTGTGCTGAGCAGAATAGTGAGTGTTCCCGCCACAGTGTGACTGAGAGCAGTCACTTGGCTGAGCAGAA
This sequence comes from Crossaster papposus, assembly GCA_037893245.1. NCBI lineage: Eukaryota > Metazoa > Echinodermata > Asteroidea > Velatida > Solasteridae > Crossaster > Crossaster papposus. The sequence continues at coordinate 3,683,374 of JBAIAA010000630.1, forward strand.
TAGTGAGTGTTTCCTTTACAGTGTGACTGTGACTGCAGTCACTGTGCTGAGCAGAATAGTGAGTGTTCCAATCACAGTATGGCTAAGAGCAGTCACTGTGCAGAGCAGAATATTAAGTGTTTCCATCACAGTGTGACTGTGAGGGAAGTCACTGTGCTGAGCAGAATAGTGAATGTTCCCGCCACAGTGTGACTGAGAGCAGTCACTGTGCTGAGCAGAATAGTGAGTGTTCCCATCACAGTGTGACTGCGAGAGCATACACTGTGCAGAGCAGAATAGTGAGTGTTCCCATCACAGTGTGACTGAGAGCTGGCAGTGTGCTAAGCAGAACAATGAGTGTTCCCATCACAGTGTGACTGTGAGAGCAGTCACTGTGCAGAGTAGAATAGTGAGTGTTCCCATCACAGTGTGACTGCGAGAGCAATCACTTTGCTGAGCACAAGAATGAGTGTTCCCATCACAGTGTGACTGTGAGAGCAGTCACTGTGCTGAGCAGAATATTGAGTGTTCCCATCACAATGTGACTGTGAGAGCATAAACTGTGCTGAGCAGAATAGTGAGTGTTTCCCGTCACAGTGTGACTGAGAGCTCTCACTGTGCTGAGCAGAATAGTGAGTGTTCACATCACTGTGTGACTGAGAGCAGTCACTGTGCTGAGCAGAATAGTGAGTGTTCCCATCACAGTGTGACTGAGAGCAGTCACGCAGTCACTGTGCAGAGCAGAATATTAAGTGTTTCCATCACAGTGTGACTGTGAGAGCAGTCACTGTGCTGAGAAGAATTGTGAATGTTCCCGCCACAGTGTGACTGAGAGCTGTCACTGTGCTGAGCAGAATAGTGAGTGTTCCCATCACAGTGTGACTGAAACAGTCACTGTGCTGAGCAGAATAGTGAGTGTTCCCATCACAGTGTGACTGCGAGAGCAGTCACTGTGCAGAGCAGAATAGTGAGTGTTTCTTTTACAGTGTGACTGTGAGAGCAGTCACTGTGCTGAGCAGAATAGTGAGTGTTCCCGCCACAGTGTGACTGAGAGCAGTCACTGTGCTGAGCAGAATAGTGAGTGTTCCCATCACAGTGTGACTGTGAGAGCAGTCACTGTGCTGAGCAGAATAGCGAGTGTTCCAATCACAGTATGGCTAAGAGCAGTCACTGTGCTGAGCAGAATAGTGAGTGTTTCCATCACAGTGTGACTGAAACTGTCACTGTGCTGAGCAGAATAGTGAATGTTCCCGCCACAGTGTGACTAAGAGCAGTCACTGTGCTGAGCAGAATAGTGAGTGTTCCCGTCACAGTGTAACTGAGAGCTGTCACTGTGCTGAGCAGAATAGTGAGTGTTCCCATCACAGTGTGACTGTGAGAGCAGTCACTGTGCTGAGCAGAATAGTAAGTGTTTTCATCACAGTGTGACTGAGAGCTGTCAATGTGCTGAGCAGAATAGTGGGTGTTCCCTTCACAGTGTGACTTAGAGCTCTCACTTTGCTGAGCAGAATAGTGAGTGTTCCCATCACAGTGCGACTGTGAGAGCAGTCACTGTGCAGAGCAGAATAGTGAGTGTTCCCATCACAGTGTGACTGCGAGAGCATTCACTTTGCTGATCACAAGAGTGAGTGTTCCCATCACAGTGTGACTGTGAGAGCAGTCACTGTGCTGAGCAGAATAATGAGTGTTCCCATCACAATGTGACTGTGAGAGCATAAACTGTGCTGAGCAGAATAGTGAGTGTTTCCCGTCACAGTGTGACTGAGAGCTCTCACTGTGCTGAGCAGAATAGTGATTGTTCACATCACTGTGTGACTGAGAGCAGTCACTGTGCTGAGCAGAATAGTGAGTGTTCCCATCACAGTGTGACTGAGAGCAGTCACTGTGCAGAGCAGAATATTAAGTGTTTCCATCACAGTGTGACTGTGAGAGCAGTCACTGTGCTGAGCAGAATAGTGAATGTTCCCGCCACAGTGTGACTGAGAGCAGTCACTGTGCTGAGCAGAATAGTGAGTGTTCCCATCACAGTGTGACTGCGAGAGCATACACTGTGCAGAGCAGAATAGTGAGTGTTCCCATCACAGTGTGACTGAGAGCTGTCAGTGTGCTGAGCAGAATAGTGAGTGTTCACATCACTGTGTGACCGAGAGCAGTCACAGTGCTGAGCAGAATAGTGAGTGTTCCCATCACAGTGTGACTGAGAGCAGTCACTTGGCTGAGCAGAATAGTGAGTGTTTCCTTTACAGTGTGACTGTGACTGCAGTCACAGTGCTGAGCAGAATAGTGAGTGTTCCCATCACAGTGTGACTGAGAGCAGTCACTTGGCTGAGCAGAATAGTGAGTGTTTCCTTTACAGTGTGACTGTGACTGCAGTCACTGTGCTGAGCAGAATAGTGAATGTTCCCGCCACAGTGTGACTGAGATCAGTCACGGTGCTGAGCAGAATAGTGAATGTTCCCATCACAGTGTGACTGCGAGAGCATTCACTGTGCAGAGCAGAATAGTGAGTGTTCACATCACAGTGTAACTGAGAGCTGTCACTGTGCTGAGCAGAATAGTGAGTGTTCCCATCACAGTGTGACTGAGAGCTGTCATTGTGCAGAGCAGAATAGTGAAAGTTCCCGCCACAGTGTGACTGAGAGCATTCACTGTGCAGAGCAGAATAGTGAGTGTTCCCATCACAGTGTGACTGAGAGCTGTCACTGTGCTGAGCAGAATAGTGAGTGTTCCCATCACAGTGTGACTGTGATAGCAGTCACTGTGCAGAGCAGAATATTGAGTGTTTCCTTTACAGTGTGACTGTGAGAGCAGTCACTGTGCTGAGCAGAATAGTGAGTGTTCACATCACAGTGTGACTGAGAGCTGTCACTGTGCTGAGCAGAATAGTGAGTGTTCACATCACAGTGTGACTGAGAGCTGTCACTGTGCTGAGCAGAACAATGAGTGTTCCCATCACAGTGTGACTGTGAGAGCAGTCACTGTGCTGAGCAGAATAGAGAGTGTTCCCATCACAGTGTGACTGCGAGAGCATTCACCGTCCAGAGCAGAATAGTGAGTGTTCCCATCACAGTGTGACTGAGGGCTGTCACTGTGCTGAGCAGAATAGTGAGTGTTCCCATCACAGTGTGACTGAGTGCAGTCACTGTGCAGAGCAGAATATTAAGTGTTTCCATCACAGTGTGACTGTGAGAGCAGTCATTGTGCTGAGCAGAATAGTGAATGTTCCCGCCACAGTGTGACTGAGAGCAATCACTGTGCTGAGCAGAATAGTGAGTGTTCCCATCACAGTGTGACTGAGAGCAGTCACTGTGCTGAGCAGAATAGTGAGTGTTCCCATCACAGTGTGAATGAAACAGTCACTGTGCTGAGCAGAATAGTGAATGTTCCCGCCACAGTGTGACTGAGAGCAGTCACTGTGCTGAGCAGAATAGTGAGTGTTCCCGTCACAGTGTGACTGAGAGCTGTCACTGTGCTGAGCAGAATAGTGAGTGTTCCCATCACAGTGCGACTGTGAGAGCAGTCACTGTGCAGAGCAGAATAGTGAGTGTTCCCATCACAGTGTGACTGCGAGAGCATCCACTTTGCTGAGCACAAGAGTGAGTGTTCCCATCACAGTGTGACTGTGAGCTGTCACTGTGCTGAGCAGAATAGTGAGTGTTCCCATCACAGTGTGACTGTGAGAGCAGTCACTGTGCTGAGCAGAATAGTAAGTGTTTTCATCACAGTGTGACTGAGAGCTGTCAATGTGCTGAGCAGAATAGTGGGTGTTCCCTTCACAGTGTGACTGTGAGAGCAGTCACTGTGCTGAGCAGAATAGTAAGTGTTTTCATCACAGTGTGACTGAGAGCTGTCAATGTGCTGAGCAGAATAGTGGGTGTTCCCTTCACAGTGTGACTTAGAGCTCTCACTTTGCTGAGCAGAATAGTGAGTGTTCCCATCACAGTGCGACTGTGAGAGCAGTCACTGTGCAGAGCAGAATAGTGAGTGTTCCCATCACAGTGTGACTGCGAGAGCATTCACTTTGCTGAGCACAAGAGTGAGTGTTCCCATCACAGTGTGACTGTGCAGTCACTGTGCTGAGCAGAATAATGAGTGTTCCCATCACAATGTGACTGTGAGAGCATAAACTGTGCTGAGCAGAATAGTGAGTGTTTCCCGTCACAGTGTGACTGAGAGCTCTCACTGTGCTGAGCAGAATAGTGAGTGTTCACATCACTGTGTGACTGAGAGCAGTCACTGTGCTGAGCAGAATAGTGAGTGTTCCCATCACAGTGTGACTGAGAGCAGTCACTTGGCTGAGCAGAATAGTGAGTGTTTCCTTTACAGTGTGACTGTGACTGCAGTCACTGTGCTGAGCAGAATAGTGATGTTCCAATCACAGTATGGCTAAGAGCAGTCACTCTGCTGAGCAGAATAGTGAGTGTTCCCATCACAGTGTGACTGAAACAGTCACTGTGCTGAGCAGAATAGTGAATGTTCCCGCCACAGTGTGACTGAGACCAGTCACTGTGCTGAGCAGAATAGTGAGTGTTCCCATCACAGTGTGACTGCGAGAGCATTCACTGTGCAGAGCAGAATAGTGAGTGTTCACATCACAGTGTAACTGAGAGCTGTCACTGTGTTGAGCAGAATAGTGAGTGTTCCCATCACAGTGTGACTGAGAGCTGTCATTGTGCAGAGCAGAATAGTGAAAGTTCCCGCCACAGTGTGACTGAGAGCATTCACTGTGTAGAGCAGAATAGTGAGTGTTCCCATCACAGTGTGACTGAGAGCTGTCACTGTGCTGAGTAGAATAGTGAGTGTTCCCATCACAGTGTGACTGCGAGAGCATTCACTGTGCAGAGCAGAATAGTGAGTGTTTCTTTTACAGTGTGACTGTGAGAGCAGTCACTGTGCTGAGCAGAATAGTGAGTGTTCCCGCCACAGTGTGACTGAGAGCAGTCACTTGGCTGAGCAGAATAGTGAGTGTTTCCTTTACAGTGTGACTGTGACTGCAGTCACTGTGCTGAGCAGAATAGTGAGTGTTCCAATCACAGTATGGCTAAGAGCAGTCACTGTGCTGAGCAGAATAGTGAGTGTTCCCATCACAGTGTGACTGAAACAGTCACTGTGCTGAGCAGAATAGTGAATGTTCCCGCCACAGTGTGACTGAGACCAGTCACTGTGCTGAGCAGAATAGTGAGTGTTCCCATCACAGTTTGACTGCGAGAGCATTCACTGTGCAGAGCGGAATAGTGAGTGTTCACATCACAGTGTAACTGAGAGCTGTCACTGTGCTGAGCAGAATAGTGAGTGTTCCCACCACAGTGTGACTGTGAGAGCAGTCACTGTGCTGAGCAGAATAGTAAGTGTTTTCATCACAGTGTGACTGAGAGCTGTCAATGTGCTGAGCAGAATAGTGGGTGTTCCCTTCACAGTGTGACTTAGAGCTCTCACTTTGCTGAGCAGAATAGTGAGTGTTCCCAACACAGTGCGACTGTGAGAGCAGTCACTGTGCAGAGCAGAATAGTGAGTGTTCCCATCACAGTGTGACTGCGAGAGCATTCACTTTGCTGAGCACAAGAGTGAGTGTTCCCATCACAGTGTGACTGTGAGAGCAGTCACTGTGCTGAGCAGAATAATGAGTTTTCCCATCACAATGTGACTGTGAGAGCATAAACTGTGCTGAGCAGAATAGTGAGTGTTTCCCGTCACAGTGTGACTGAGAGCTCTCACTGTGCTGAGCAGAATAGTGAGTGTTCACATCACTGTGTGACTGAGAGCAGTCACTGTGCTGAGCAGAATAGTGAGTGTTCCCATCACAATGTGACTGAGAGCAGTCACTGTGCAGAGCAGAATATTAAGTGTTTCCATCACAGTGTGACTGTGAGAGCAGTCACTGTGCTGAGCAGAATAGTGAATGTTCCCGCCACAGTGTGACTGAGAGCAGTCACTGTGCTGAGCAGAATAGTGAGTGTTCCCATCACAGTGTGACTGCGAGAGCATACACTGTGCAGAGCAGAATAGTGAGTGTTTCCTTTACAATGTGACTGTGACTGCAGTCACTGTGCTGAGCAGAATAGTGAGTGTTCCAATCACAGTATGGCTAAGAGCAGTCACTGTGCTGAGCAGAATAGTGAGTGTTCCCATCACAGTGTGACTGAGAGCTGTCAGTGTGCTGAGCAGAATAGTGAGTGTTCACATCACTGTGTGACCGAGAGCAGTCACAGTGCTGAGCAGAATAGTGAGTGTTCCCATCACAGTGTGACTGAGAGCAGTCACTTGGCTGAGCAGAATAGTGAGTGTTTCCTTTACAGTGTGACTGTGAGAGCAGTCACTGTGCTGAGCAGAATAGTGAATGTTCCCGCCACAGTGTGACTGAGAGCAGTCACTGTGCTGAGCAGAATAGTGAGTGTTCCCATCACAGTGTGACTGAAACAGTCACTGTGCTGAGCAGAATAGTGAATGTTCCCGCCACAGTGTGACTGAGACCAGTCACTGTGCTGAGCAGAATAGTGAGTGTTCCCATCACAGTTTGACTGCGAGAGCATTCACTGTGCAGAGCAGAATAGTGATTGTTCACATCACAGTTTAACTGAGAGCTGTCACTGTGTTGAGCAGAATAGTGAGTGTTCCCATCACAGTGTGACTGAGAGCTGTCATTGTGCAGAGCAGAATAGTGAAAGTTCCCGCCACAGTGTGACTGAGAGCATTCACTGTGTAGAGCAGAATAGTGAGTGTTCCCATCACAGTGTGACTGAGAGCTGTCACTGTGCTGAGCAGAATAGTGAGTGTTCCCATCACAGTGTGACTGCGAGAGCAGTCACTGTGCAAAGCAGAATAGTGAGTGTTTCTTTTACAGTGTGACTGTGAGAGCGGTCACTGTGCTGAGCAGAATAGTGAGTGTTCCCGCCACAGTGTGACTGAGAGCAGTCACTGTGCTGAGCAGAATAGTGAGTGTTCCCATCACAGTGTGACTGTGAGAGCAGTCACTGTGCTGAGCAGAATAGTGAGTGTTCCAATCACAGTATGGCTAAGAGCAGTCACTGTGCTGAGCAGAATAGTGAGTGTTCCCATCACAGTGTGACTGAAACAGTCACTGTGCTGAGCAGAATAGTGAATGTTCCCGCCACAGTGTGACTAAGAGCAGTCACTGTGCTGAGCAGAATAGTGAGTGTTCCCGTCACAGTGTAACTGAGAGCTGTCACTGTGCTGAGCAGAATAGTGAGTGTTCCCATCACAGTGTGACTGTGAGAGCAGTCACTGTGCTGAGCAGAATAGTAAGTGTTTTCATCACAGTGTGACTGAGAGCTGTCAATGTGCTGAGCAGAATAGTGGGTGTTCCCTTCACAGTGTGACTTAGAGCTCTCACTTTGCTGAGCAGAATAGTGAGTGTTCCCATCACAGTGCGACTGTGAGAGCAGTCACTGTGCAGAGCAGAATAGTGAGTGTTCCCATCACAGTGTGACTGCGAGAGCATTCACTTTGCTGAGCACAAGAGTGAGTGTTCCCATCACAGTGTGACTGTGAGAGCAGTCACTGTGCTGAGCAGAATAATGAGTTTTCCCATCACAATGTGACTGTGAGAGCATAAACTGTGCTGAGCAGAATAGTGAATGTTTCCCGTCACAGTGTGACTGAGAGCTCTCACTGTGCTGAGCAGAATAGTGAGTGTTCACATCACTGTGTGACTGAGAGCAGTCACTGTGCTGAGCAGAATAGTGAGTGTTCCCATCACAATGTGACTGAGAGCAGTCACTGTGCAGAGCAGAATATTAAGTGTTTCCATCACAGTGTGACTGTGAGAGCAGTCACTGTGCTGAGCAGAATAGTGAATGTTCCCGCCACAGTGTGACTGAGAGCAGTCACTGTGCTGAGCAGAATAGTGAGTGTTCCCATCACAGTGTGACTGCGAGAGCATACACTGTGCAGAGCAGAATAGTGAGTGTTCCCATCACAGTGTGACTGAGAGCTGTCAGTGTGCTGAGCAGAATAGTGAGTGTTCACATCACTGTGTGACCGAGAGCAGTCACAGTGCTGAGCAGAATAGTGAGTGTTCCCATCACAGTGTGACTGAGAGCAGTCACTTGGCTGAGCAGAATAGTGAGTGTTTCCTTTACAGTGTGACTGTGACTGCAGTCACTGTGCTGAGCAGAATAGTGAGTGTTCCAATCACAGTATGGCTAAGAGCAGTCACTGTGCTGAGCAGAATAGTGAGTGTTCCCATCACAGTGTGACTGAGAGCTGTCAGTGTGCTGAGCAGAATAGTGAGTGTTCACATCACTGTGTGACCGAGAGCAGTCACAGTGCTGAGCAGAATAGTGAGTGTTCCAATCACAGTGTGACTGAGAGCAGTCACTGTGCTGAGCAGAATAGTGAGTGTTCCCATCACAGTGTGACTGAAACAGTCACTGTGCTGAGCAGAATAGTGAATGTTCCCGCCACAGTGTGACTGAGACCAGTCACTGTGCTGAGCAGAATAGTGAGTGTTCCCATCACAGTTTGACTGCGAGAGCATTCACTGTGCAGAGCAGAATAGTGAGTGTTCACATCACAGTGTAACTGAGAGCTGTCACTGTGTTGAGCAGAATAGTGAGTGTTCCCATCACAGTGTGACTGAGAGCTGTCATTGTGCAGAGCAGAATAGTGAAAGTTCCCGCCACAGTGTGACTGAGAGCATTCACTGTGTAGAGCAGAATAGTGAGTGTTCCCATCACAGTGTGACTGAGAGCTGTCACTGTGCTGAGCAGAATAGTGAGTGTTCCCATCACAGTGTGACTGCGAGAGCAGTCACTGTGCAAAGCAGAATAGTGAGTGTTTCTTTTACAGTGTGACTGTGAGAGCGGTCACTGTGCTGAGCAGAATAGTGAGTGTTCCCGCCACAGTGTGACTGAGAGCAGTCACTGTGCTGAGCAGAATAGTGAGTGTTCCCATCACAGTGTGACTGTGAGAGCAGTCACTGTGCTGAGCAGAATAGTGAGTGTTCCAATCACAGTATGGCTAAGAGCAGTCACTGTGCTGAGCAGAATAGTGAGTGTTCCCATCACAGTGTGACTGAAACAGTCACTGTGCTGAGCAGAATAGTGAATGTTCCCGCCACAGTGTGACTAAGAGCAGTCACTGTGCTGAGCAGAATAGTGAGTGTTCCCGTCACAGTGTAACTGAGAGCTGTCACTGTGCTGAGCAGAATAGTGAGTGTTCCCATCACAGTGTGACTGTGAGAGCAGTCACTGTGCTGAGCAGAATAGTAAGTGTTTTCATCACAGTGTGACTGAGAGCTGTCAATGTGCTGAGCAGAATAGTGGGTGTTCCCTTCACAGTGTGACTTAGAGCTCTCACTTTGCTGAGCAGAATAGTGAGTGTTCCCATCACAGTGCGACTGTGAGAGCAGTCACTGTGCAGAGCAGAATAGTGAGTGTTCCCATCACAGTGTGACTGCGAGAGCATTCACTTTGCTGAGCACAAGAGTGAGTGTTCCCATCACAGTGTGACTGTGAGAGCAGTCACTGTGCTGAGCAGAATAATGAGTTTTCCCATCACAATGTGACTGTGAGAGCATAAACTGTGCTGAGCAGAATAGTGAGTGTTTCCCGTCACAGTGTGACTGAGAGCTCTCACTGTGCTGAGCAGAATAGTGAGTGTTCACATCACTGTGTGACTGAGAGCAGTCACTGTGCTGAGCAGAATAGTGAGTGTTCCCATCACAATGTGACTGAGAGCAGTCACTGTGCAGAGCAGAATATTAAGTGTTTCCATCACAGTGTGACTGTGAGAGCAGTCACTGTGCTGAGCAGAATAGTGAATGTTCCCGCCACAGTGTGACTGAGAGCAGTCACTGTGCTGAGCAGAATAGTGAGTGTTCCCATCACAGTGTGACTGCGAGAGCATACACTGTGCAGAGCAGAATAGTGAGTGTTCCCATCACAGTGTGACTGAGAGCTGTCAGTGTGCTGAGCAGAATAGTGAGTGTTCACATCACTGTGTGACCGAGAGCAGTCACAGTGCTGAGCATAATAGTGAGTGTTCCCATCACAGTGTGACTGAGAGCAGTCACTTGGCTGAGCAGAATAGTGAGTGTTTCCTTTACAGTGTGACTGTGACTGCAGTCACTGTGCTGAGCAGAATAGTGAGTGTTCCAATCACAGTATGGCTAAGAGCAGTCACTGTGCTAAGCAGAATAGTGAGTGTTCCCATCACAGTGTGACTGAGAGCTGTCAGTGTGCTGAGCAGAATAGTGAGTGTTCACATCACTGTGTGACCGAGAGCAGTCACAGTGCTGAGCAGAATAGTGAGTGTTCCAATCACAGTGTGACTGAGAGCAGTCACTTGGCTGAGCAGAATAGTGAGTGTTCCCATCACAGTGTGACTGCGAGAGCATTCACTTTGCTGAGCACAAGAGTGAGTGTTCCCATCACAGTGTGACTGTGAGAGCAGTCACTGTGCTGAGCAGAATAATGAGTGTTCCCATCACAATGTGACTGTGAGAGCATAAACTGTGCTGAGCAGAATAGTGAGTGTTCCCATCACAGTGTGACTGCGAGAGCATTCACTGTGCAGAGCAGAATAGTGAGTGTTTCTTTTACAGTGTGACTGTGAGAGCAGTCACTGTGCTGAGCAGAACAGTGAGTGTTCCCGCCACAGTGTGACTGAGAGCAGTCACTTGGCTGAGCAGAATAGTGAGTGTTTCCTTTACAGTGTGACTGTGACTGCAGTCACTGTGCTGAGCAGAATAGTGAGTGTTTCAATCACAGTATGGCTAAGAGCAGTCACTGTGCTGAGCAGAATAGTGAGTGTTCCCATCACAGTGTGACTGAAACAGTCACTGTGCTGAGCAGAATAGTGAATGTTCCCGCCACAGTGTGACTGAGACCAGTCACTGTGCTGAGCAGAATAGTGAGTGTTCCCATCACAGTTTGACTGCGAGAGCATTCACTGTGCAGAGCAGAATAGTGAGTGTTCACATCACAGTGTAACTGAGAGCTGTCACTGTATTGAGCAGAATAGTGAGTGTTCCCATCACAGTGTGACTGAGAGCTGTCATTGTGCAGAGCAGAATAGTGAAAGTTCCCGCCACAGTGTGACTGAGAGCATTCACTGTGTAGAGCAGAATAGTGAGTGTTCCCATCACAGTGTGACTGAGAGCTGTCACTGTGCTGAGCAGAATAGTGAGTGTTCCCATCACAGTGTGACTGCGAGAGCAGTCACTGTGCAGAGCAGAATAGTGAGTGTTTCTTTTACAGTGTGACTGTGAGAGCAGTCACTGTGCTGAGCAGAATAGTGAGTGTTCCCGCCACAGTGTGACTGAGAGCAGTCACTGTGCTGAGCAGAATAGTGAGTGTTCCCATCACAGTGTGACTGTGAGAGCAGTCACTGTGCTGAGCAGAATAGTGAGTGTTCCAATCACAGTATGGCTAAGAGCAGTCACTGTGCTGAGCAGAATAGTGAGTGTTCCCATCACAGTGTGACTGAAACAGTCACTGTGCTGAGCAGAATAGTGAATGTTCCCGCCACAGTGTGACTAAGAGCAGTCACTGTGCTGAGCAGAATAGTGAGTGTTCCCGTCACAGTGTAACTGAGAGCTGTCACTGTGCTGAGCAGAATAGTGAGTGTTCCCATCACAGTGTGACTGTGAGAGCAGTCACTGTGCTGAGCAGAATAGTAAGTGTTTTCATCACAGTGTGACTGAGAGCTGTCAATGTGCTGAGCAGAATAGTGGGTGTTCCCTTCACAGTGTGACTTAGAGCTCTCACTTTGCTGAGCAGAATAGTGAGTGTTCCCATCACAGTGCGACTGTGAGAGCAGTCACTGTGCAGAGCAGAATAGTGAGTGTTCCCATCACAGTGTGACTGCGAGAGCATTCACTTTGCTGAGCACAAGAGTGAGTGTTCCCATCACAGTGTGACTGTGAGAGCAGTCACTGTGCTGAGCAGAATAATGAGTTTTCCCATCACAATGTGACTGTGAGAGCATAAACTGTGCTGAGCAGAATAGTGAGTGTTTCCCGTCACAGTGTGACTGAGAGCTCTCACTGTGCTGAGCAGAATAGTGAGTGTTCACATCACTGTGTGACTGAGAGCAGTCACTGTGCTGAGCAGAATAGTGAGTGTTCCCATCACAATGTGACTGAGAGCAGTCACTGTGCAGAGCAGAATATTAAGTGTTTCCATCACAGTGTGACTGTGAGAGCAGTCACTGTGCTGAGCAGAATAGTGAATGTTCCCGCCACAGTGTGACTGAGAGCAGTCACTGTGCTGAGCAGAATAGTGAGTGTTCCCATCACAGTGTGACTGCGAGAGCATACACTGTGCAGAGCAGAATAGTGAGTGTTCCCATCACAGTGTGACTGAGAGCTGTCAGTGTGCTGAGCAGAATAGTGAGTGTTCACATCACTGTGTGACCGATAGCAGTCACAGTGCTGAGCATAATAGTGAGTGTTCCCATCACAGTGTGACTGAGAGCAGTCACTTGGCTGAGCAGAATAGTGAGTGTTTCCTTTACAGTGTGACTGTGACTGCAGTCACTGTGCTGAGCAGAATAGTGAGTGTTCCAATCACAGTATGGCTAAGAGCAGTCACTGTGCTAAGCAGAATAGTGAGTGTTCCCATCACAGTGTGACTGAGAGCTGTCAGTGTGCTGAGCAGAATAGTGAGTGTTCACATCACTGTGTGACCGAGAGCAGTCACAGTGCTGAGCAGAATAGTGAGTGTTCCAATCACAGTGTGACTGAGAGCAGTCACTTGGCTGAGCAGAATAGTGAGTGTTCCCATCACAGTGTGACTGCGAGAGCATTCACTTTGCTGAGCACAAGAGTGAGTGTTCCCATCACAGTGTGACTGTGAGAGCAGTCACTGTGCTGAGCAGAATAATGAGTGTTCCCATCACAATGTGACTGTGAGAGCATAAACTGTGCTGAGCAGAATAGTGAGTGTTCCCATCACAGTGTGACTGCGAGAGCATTCACTGTGCAGAGCAGAATAGTGAGTGTTTCTTTTACAGTGTGACTGTGAGAGCAGTCACTGTGCTGAGCAGAACAGTGAGTGTTCCCGCCACAGTGTGACTGAGAGCAGTCACTTGGCTGAGCAGAATAGTGAGTGTTTCCTTTACAGTGTGACTGTGACTGCAGTCACTGTGCTGAGCAGAATAGTGAGTGTTTCAATCACAGTATGGCTAAGAGCAGTCACTGTGCTGAGCAGAATAGTGAGTGTTCCCATCACAGTGTGACTGAAACAGTCACTGTGCTGAGCAGAATAGTGAATGTTCCCGCCACAGTGTGACTGAGACCAGTCACTGTGCTGAGCAGAATAGTGAGTGTTCCCATCACAGTTTGACTGCGAGAGCATTCACTGTGCAGAGCAGAATAGTGAGTGTTCACATCACAGTGTAACTGAGAGCTGTCACTGTATTGAGCAGAATAGTGAGTGTTCCCATCACAGTGTGACTGAGAGCTGTCATTGTGCAGAGCAGAATAGTGAAAGTTCCCGCCACAGTGTGACTGAGAGCATTCACTGTGTAGAGCAGAATAGTGAGTGTTCCCATCACAGTGTGACTGAGAGCTGTCACTGTGCTGAGCAGAATAGTGAGTGTTCCCATCACAGTGTGACTGCGAGAGCAGTCACTGTGCAGAGCAGAATAGTGAGTGTTTCTTTTACAGTGTGACTGTGAGAGCAGTCACTGTGCTGAGCAGAATAGTGAGTGTTCCCGCCACAGTGTGACTGAGAGCAGTCACTGTGCTGAGCAGAATAGTGAGTGTTCCCATCACAGTGTGACTGTGAGAGCAGTCACTGTGCTGAGCAGAATAGTGAGTGTTCCAATCACAGTATGGCTAAGAGCAGTCACTGTGCTGAGCAGAATAGTGAGTGTTCCCATCACAGTGTGACTGAAACAGTCACTGTGCTGAGCAGAATAGTGAATGTTCCCGCCACAGTGTGACTAAGAGCAGTCACTGTGCTGAGCAGAATAGTGAGTGTTCCCGTCACAGTGTAACTGAGAGCTGTCACTGTGCTGAGCAGAATAGTGAGTGTTCCCATCACAGTGTGACTGTGAGAGCAGTCACTGTGCTGAGCAGAATAGTAAGTGTTTTCATCACAGTGTGACTGAGAGCTGTCAATGTGCTGAGCAGAATAGTGGGTGTTCCCTTCACAGTGTGACTTAGAGCTCTCACTTTGCTGAGCAGAATAGTGAGTGTTCCCATCACAGTGCGACTGTGAGAGCAGTCACTGTGCAGAGCAGAATAGTGAGTGTTCCCATCACAGTGTGACTGCGAGAGCATTCACTTTGCTGAGCACAAGAGTGAGTGTTCCCATCACAGTGTGACTGTGAGAGCAGTCACTGTGCTGAGCAGAATAATGAGTTTTCCCATCACAATGTGACTGTGAGAGCATAAACTGTGCTGAGCAGAATAGTGAGTGTTTCCCGTCACAGTGTGACTGAGAGCTCTCACTGTGCTGAGCAGAATAGTGAGTGTTCACGTCACTGTGTGACTGAGAGCAGTCACTGTGCTGAGCAGAATAGTGAGTGTTCCCATCACAATGTGACTGAGAGCAGTCACTGTGCAGAGCAGAATATTAAGTGTTTCCATCACAGTGTGACTGTGAGAGCAGTCACTGTGCTGAGCAGAATAGTGAATGTTCCCGCCACAGTGTGACTGAGAGCAGTCACTGTGCTGAGCAGAATAGTGAGTGTTCCCATCACAGTGTGACTGCGAGAGCATACACTGTGCAGAGCAGAATAGTGAGTGTTCCCATCACAGTGTGACTGAGAGCTGTCAGTGTGCTGAGCAGAATAGTGAGTGTTCACATCACTGTGTGACCGAGAGCAGTCACAGTGCTGAGCAGAATAGTGAGTGTTCCCATCACAGTGTGACTGAGAGCAGTCACTTGGCTGAGCAGAATAGTGAGTGTTTCCTTTACAGTGTGACTGTGACTGCAGTCACTGTGCTGAGCAGAATAGTGAGTGTTCCAATCACAGTATGGCTAAGAGCAGTCACTGTGCTGAGCAGAATAGTGAGTGTTCCCATCACAGTGTGACTGAGAGCTGTCAGTGTGCTGAGCAGAATAGTGAGTGTTCACATCACTGTGTGACCGAGAGCAGTCACAGTGCTGAGCAGAATAGTGAGTGTTCCCATCACAGTGTGACTGAGAGCAGTCACTTGGCTGAGCAGAATAGTGAGTGTTCCCATCACAGTGTGACTGCGAGAGCATTCACTTTGCTGAGCACAAGAGTGAGTGTTCCCATCACAGTGTGACTGTGAGAGCAGTCACTGTGCTGAGCAGAATAATGAGTGTTCCCATCACAATGTGACTGTGAGAGCATAAACTGTGCTGAGCAGAATAGTGAGTGTTCCCATCACAGTGTGACTGCGAGAGCATTCACTGTGCAGAGCAGAATAGTGAGTGTTTCTTTTACAGTGTGACTGTGAGAGCAGTCACTGTGCTGAGCAGAATAGTGAGTGTTCCCGCCACAGTGTGACTGAGAGCAGTCACTTGGCTGAGCAGAATAGTGAGTGTTTCCTTTACAGTGTGACTGTGACTGCAGTCACTGTGCTGAGCAGAATAGTGAGTGTTCCCGCCACAGTGTGACTAAGAGCAGTCACTGTGCTGAGCAGAATAGTGAGTGTTCCCGTCACAGTGTAACTGAGAGCTGTCACTGTGCTGAGCAGAATAGTGAGTGTTCCCATCACAGTGTGACTGTGAGAGCAGTCACTTGGCTGAGCAGAATAGTGAGTGTTCCCATCACAGTGTGACTGAAACAGTCACTGTGCTGAGCAGAATAGTGAATGTTCCCGCCACAGTGTGACTAAGAGCAGTCACTGTGCTGAGCAGAATAGTGAGTGTTCCCGTCACAGTGTAACTGAGAGCTGTCACTGTGCTGAGCAGAATAGTGAGTGTTCCCATCACAGTGTGACTGTGAGAGCAGTCACTGTGCTGAGCAGAATAGTAAGTGTTTTCATCACAGTGTGACTGAGAGCTGTCAATGTGCTGAGCAGAATAGTGGGTGTTCCCTTCACAGTGTGACTTAGAGCTCTCACTTTGCTGAGCAGAATAGTGAGTGTTCCCATCACAGTGCGACTGTGAGAGCAGTCACTGTGCAGAGCAGAATAGTGAGTGTTCCCATCACAGTGTGACTGCGAGAGCATTCACTTTGCTGAGCACAAGAGTGAGTGTTCCCATCACAGTGTGACTGTGAGAGCAGTCACTGTGCTGAGCAGAATAATGAGTTTTCCCATCACAATGTGACTGTGAGAGCATAAACTGTGCTGAGCAGAATAGTGAGTGTTTCCCGTCACAGTGTGACTGAGAGCTCTCACTGTGCTGAGCAGAATAGTGAGTGTTCACGTCACTGTGTGACTGAGAGCAGTCACTGTGCTGAGCAGAATAGTGAGTGTTCCCATCACAATGTGACTGAGAGCAGTCACTGTGCAGAGCAGAATATTAAGTGTTTCCATCACAGTGTGACTGTGAGAGCAGTCACTGTGCTGAGCAGAATAGTGAATGTTCCCGCCACAGTGTGACTGAGAGCAGTCACTGTGCTGAGCAGAATAGTGAGTGTTCCCATCACAGTGTGACTGCGAGAGCATACACTGTGCAGAGCAGAATAGTGAGTGTTCCCATCACAGTGTGACTGAGAGCTGTCAGTGTGCTGAGCAGAATAGTGAGTGTTCACATCACTGTGTGACCGAGAGCAGTCACAGTGCTGAGCAGAATAGTGAGTGTTCCCATCACAGTGTGACTGAGAGCAGTCACTTGGCTGAGCAGAATAGTGAGTGTTTCCTTTACAGTGTGACTGTGACTGCAGTCACTGTGCTGAGCAGAATAGTGAGTGTTCCAATCACAGTATGGCTAAGAGCAGTCACTGTGCTGAGCAGAATAGTGAGTGTTCCCATCACAGTGTGACTGAGAGCTGTCAGTGTGCTGAGCAGAATAGTGAGTGTTCACATCACTGTGTGACCGAGAGCAGTCACAGTGCTGAGCAGAATAGTGAGTGTTCCCATCACAGTGTGACTGAGAGCAGTCACTTGGCTGAGCAGAATAGTGAGTGTTCCCATCACAGTGTGACTGCGAGAGCATTCACTTTGCTGAGCACAAGAGTGAGTGTTCCCATCACAGTGTGACTGTGAGAGCAGTCACTGTGCTGAGCAGAATAATGAGTGTTCCCATCACAATGTGACTGTGAGAGCATAAACTGTGCTGAGCAGAATAGTGAGTGTTCCCATCACAGTGTGACTGCGAGAGCATTCACTGTGCAGAGCAGAATAGTGAGTGTTTCTTTTACAGTGTGACTGTGAGAGCAGTCACTGTGCTGAGCAGAATAGTGAGTGTTCCCGCCACAGTGTGACTGAGAGCAGTCACTTGGCTGAGCAGAATAGTGAGTGTTTCCTTTACAGTGTGACTGTGACTGCAGTCACTGTGCTGAGCAGAATAGTGAGTGTTTCAATCACAGTATGGCTAAGAGCAGTCACTGTGCTGAGCAGAATAGTGAGTGTTCCCATCACAGTGTGACTGAAACAGTCAATGTGCTGAGCAGAATAGTGAATGTTCCCGCCACAGTGTGACTGAGACCAGTCACTGTGCTGAGCAGAATAGTGAGTGTTCCCATCACAGTTTGACTGCGAGAGCATTCACTGTGCAGAGCAGAATAGTGAGTGTTCACATCACAGTGTAACTGAGAGCTGTCACTGTGTTGAGCAGAATAGTGAGTGTTCCCATCACAGTGTGACTGAAACAGTCACTGTGCTGAGCAGAATAGTGAATGTTCCCGCCACAGTGTGACTAAGAGCAGTCACTGTGCTGAGCAGAATAGTGAGTGTTCCCGTCACAGTGTAACTGAGAGCTGTCACTGTGCTGAGCAGAATAGTGAGTGTTCCCATCACAGTGTGACTGTGAGAGCAGTCACTGTGCTGAACAGAATAGTAAGTGTTTTCATCACAGTGTGACTGAGAGCTGTCAATGTGCTGAGCAGAATAGTGGGTGTTCCCTTCACAGTGTGACTTAGAGCTCTCACTTTGCTGAGCAGAATAGTGAGTGTTCCCATCACAGTGCGACTGCGAGAGCAGTCACTGTGCAGAGCAGAATAGTGAGTGTTCCCATCACAGTGTGACTGCGAGAGCATTCACATTGCTGAGCACAAGAGTGAGTGTTCCCATCACAGTGTGACTGTGAGAGCAGTCACTGTGCTGAGCAGAATAATGAGTTTTCCCATCACAATGTGACTGTGAGAGCATAAACTGTGCTGAGCAGAATAGTGAGTGTTTCCCGTCACAGTGTGACTGAGAGCTCTCACTGTGCTGAGCAGAATAGTGAGTGTTCACATCACTGTGTGACTGAGAGCAGTCACTGTGCTGAGCAGAATAGTGAGTGTTCCCATCACAATGTGACTGAGAGCAGTCACTGTGCAGAGCAGAATATTAAGTGTTTCCATCACAGTGTGACTGTGAGAGCAGTCACTGTGCTGAGCAGAATAGTGAATGTTCCCGCCACAGTGTGACTGAGAGCAGTCACTGTGCTGAGCAGAATAGTGAGTGTTCCCATCACAGTGTGACTGCGAGAGCATACACTGTGCAGAGCAGAATAGTGAGTGTTCCCATCACAATGTGACTGAGAGCTGTCAGTGTGCTGAGCAGAATAATGAGTGTTCACATCACTGTGTGACCGAGAGCAGTCACAGTGCTGAGCAGAATAGTGAGTGTTTTCATCACAGTGTGACTGAGAGCTGTCAATGTGCTGAGCAGAATAGTGGGTGTTCCCTTCACAGTGTGACTTAGAGCTCTCACTTTGCTGAGCAGAATAGTGAGTGTTCCCATCACAGTGCGACTGCGAGAGCAGTCACTGTGCAGAGCAGAATAGTGAGTGTTCCCATCACAGTGTGACTGCGAGAGCATTCACTTTGCTGAGCACAAGAGTGAGTGTTCCCATCACAGTGTGACTGTGAGAGCAGTCACTGTGCTGAGCAGAATAATGAGTTTTCCCATCACAATGTGACTGTGAGAGCATAAACTGTGCTGAGCAGAATAGTGAGTGTTTCCCGTCACAGTGTGACTGAGAGCTCTCACTGTGCTGAGCAGAATAGTGAGTGTTCACATCACTGTGTGACTGAGAGCAGTCACTGTGCTGAGCAGAATAGTGAGTGTTCCCATCACAATGTGACTGAGAGCAGTCACTGTGCAGAGCAGAATATTAAGTGTTTCCATCACAGTGTGACTGTGAGAGCAGTCACTGTGCTGAGCAGAATAGTGAATGTTCCCGCCACAGTGTGACTGAGAGCAGTCACTGTGCTGAGCAGAATAGTGAGTGTTCCCATCACAGTGTGACTGCGAGAGCATACACTGTGCAGAGCAGAATAGTGAGTGTTCCCATCACAATGTGACTGAGAGCTGTCAGTGTGCTGAGCAGAATAATGAGTGTTCACATCACTGTGTGACCGAGAGCAGTCACAGTGCTGAGCAGAATAGTGAGTGTTCCCATCACAGTGTGACTGAGAGCAGTCACTTGGCTGAGCAGAATAGTGAGTGTTTCCTTTACAGTGTGACTGTGACTGCAGTCACTGTGCTGAGCAGAATAGTGAGTGTTCCAATCACAGTATGGCTAAGAGCAGTCACTGTGCTGAGCAGAATAGTGAGTGTTCCCATCACAGTGTGACTGAGAGCTGTCAGTGTGCTGAGCAGAATAGTGAGTGTTCACATCACTGTGTGACCGAGAGCAGTCACAGTGCTGAGCAGAATAGTGAGTGTTCCCATCACAGTGTGACTGAGAGCAGTCACTTGGCTGAGCAGAATAGTGAGTGTTTCCTTTACAGTGTGACTGAGAGCAGTCACTTGGCTGAGCAGAATAGTGAGTGTTTCCTTTACAGTGTGACTGTGACTGCAGTCACTGTGCTGAGCAGAATAGTGAATGTTCCCGCCACAGTGTGACTGAGATCAGTCACGGTGCTGAGCAGAATAGTGAATGTTCCCATCACAGTGTGACTGCGAGAGCATTCACTGTGCAGAGCAGAATAGTGAGTGTTCATATCACAGTGTAACTGAGAGCTGTCACTGTGCTGAGCAGAATAGTGAGTGTTCCCATCACAGTGTGACTGAGAGCTGTCATTGTGCAGAGCAGAATAGTGAAAGTTCCCGCCACAGTGTGACTGAGAGCATTCACTGTGCAGAGCAGAATAGTGAGTGTTCCCATCACAGTGTGACTGAGAGCTGTCACTGTGCTGAGCAGAATAGTGAGTGTTCCCATCACAGTGTGACTGTGATAGCAGTCACTGTGCAGAGCAGAATAGTGAGTGTTTCCTTTACAGTGTGACTGTGAGAGCAGTCACTGTGCTGAGCAGAATAGTGAGTGTTCACATCACAGTGTGACTGAGAGCTGTCACTGTGCTGAGCAGAATAGTGAGTGTTCACATCACAGTGTGACTGAGAGCTGTCACTGTGCTGAGCAGAACAATGAGTGTTCCCATCACAGTGTGACTGTGAGAGCAGTCACTGTGCTGAGCAGAATAGAGAGTGTTCCCATCACAGTGTGACTGCGAGAGCATTCACCGTCCAGAGCAGAATAGTGAGTGTTCCCATCACAGTGTGACTGAGGGCTGTCACTGTGCTGAGCAGAATAGTGAGTGTTCCCATCACAGTGTGACTGAGAGCAGTCACTGTGCAGAGCAGAATATTAAGTGTTTCCATCACAGTGTGACTGTGAGAGCAGTCATTGTGCTGAGCAGAATAGTGAATGTTCCCGCCACAGTGTGACTGAGAGCATTCACTGTGCTGAGCAGAATAGTGAGTGTTCCCATCACAGTGTGACTGAGAGCAGTCACTGTGCTGAGCAGAATAGTGAGTGTTCCCATCACAGTGTGAATGAAACAGTCACTGTGCTGAGCAGAATAGTGAATGTTCCCGCCACAGTGTGACTGAGAGCAGTCACTGTGCTGAGCAGAATAGTGAGTGTTCCCATCACAGTGTGACTGTGAGAGCAGTCACTGTGCTGAGCAGAATAGTGAGTGTTCCAATCACAGTATGGCTAAGAGCAGTCACTGTGCTGAGCAGAATAGTGAGTGTTCCCATCACAGAGTGACTGAAACAGTCACTGTGCTGAGCAGAATATTGAAAGTTCCCGCCACAGTGTGGCTGAGAGCAGTCACTGTGCTGAGCAGAATAGTGAGTGTTCCCGTCACAGTGTAACTGAGAGCTGTCACTGTGCTGAGCAGAATAGTGAGTGTTCCCATCACAGTGTGACTGTGAGAGCAGTCACTGTGCTGAGCAGAATAGTAAGTGTTTTCATCACAGTGTGACTGAGAGCTGTCACTGTGCTGAGCAGAATAGTGGGTGTTCCCTTCACAGTGTGACTTAGAGCTCTCACTTTGCTGAGCAGAATTGTGAGTGTTCCCATCACAGTGCGACTGTGAGAGCAGTCACTGTGCATAGCAGAATAGTGAGTGTTCCCATCACAGTGTGACTGCGAGAGCATTCCCTTTGCTGAGCACAAGAGTGAGTGTTCCCATCACAGTGTGACTGTGAGAGCAGTCACTGTGCTGAGCAGAATAATGAGTGTTCCCATCACAAGGTGACTGTGAGAGCATAAACTGTGCTGAGCAGAATAGTGAGTGTTTCCCGTCACAGTGTGACTGAGAGCTCACACTGTGCTGAGCAGAATAGTGAGTGTTCACATCACTGTGTGACTGAGAGCAGTCACTGTGCTGAGCAGAATAGTGAGTGTTCCCATCACAGTGTGACTGAGAGCAGTCACTGTGCAGAGCAGAATATTAAGTGTTTCCATCACAGTGTGACTGTGAGAGCAGTCACTGTGCTGAGCAGAATAGTGAATGTTCCCGCCACAGTGTGACTGAGAGCAGTCACTGTACTGAACAGAATAGTGAGTGTTCCCATCACAGTGTGACTGCGAGAGCATACACTGTGCTGAGCAGAATAGTGAGTGTTAACATCACTGTGTGACCGAGAGCAGTCACAGTGCTGAGCAGAATAGTGAGTGTTCCCATCACAGTGTGACTGAGAGCAGTCACTTGGCTGAGCAGAATAGTGAGTGTTTCCTTTACAGTGTGACTGTGACTGCAGTCACTGTGCTGAGCAGAATAGTGAGTGTTCCAATCACAGTATGGCTAAGAGCAGTCACTGTGCTGAGCAGAATAGTGAGTGTTCCCATCACAGTGTGACTGAGAGCTGTCAGTGTGCTGAGCAGAATAGTGAGTGTTCACATCACTGTGTGACCGAGAGCAGTCACAGTGCTGAGCAGAATAGTGAGTGTTCCCATCACAGTGTGACTGAGAGCAGTCACTTGGCTGAGCAGAATAGTGAGTGTTTCCTTTACAGTGTGACTGTGAGAGCAGTCATTGTGCTGAGCAGAATAGTGAATGTTCCCGCCACAGTGTGACTGAGAGCAGTCACTGTGCTGAGCAGAATAGTGAGTGTTCCCATCACAGTGTGACTGCGAGAGCATACACTGTGCAGAGCAGAATAGTGAGTGTTCCCATCACAGTGTGACTGAGAGCTGTCAGTGTGCTGAGCAGAATAGTGAGTGTTCACATCACTGTGTGACCGAGAGCAGTCACAGTGCTGAGCAGAATAGTGAGTGTTCCCGCCACAGTGTGACTGAGAGCAGTCACTTGGCTGAGCAGAATAGTGAGTGTTTCCTTTAGAGTGTGACTGTAACTGCAGTCAGTGTGCTGAGCAGAATAGTGAGTGTTCCAATCACAGTATGGCTAAGAGCAGTCACTGTGCTGAGCAGAATAGTGAGTGTTCCCATCACAGTGTGACTGAGAGCTGTCATTGTGCAGAGCAGAATAGTGAAAGTTCCCCCCACAGTGTGACTGAGAGCATTCACTGTGTAGAGCAGAATAGTGAGTGTTCCCATCACAGTGTGACTGAGAGCTGTCACTGTGCTGAGCAGAATAGTGAGTGTTCCCATCACAGTGTGACTGCGAGAGCAGTCACTGTGCAGAGCAGAATAATGAGTGTTTCTTTTACAGTGTGACTGTGAGAGCAGTCACTGTGCTGAGCAGAATAGTGAGTGTTCCCGCCACAGTGTGACTGAGAGCAGTCACTGTGCTGAGCAGAATAGTGAGTGTTCCCATCACAGTGTGACTGTGAGAGCAGTCACTGTGCTGAGCAGAATAGTGAGTGTTCCAATCACAGTATGGCTAAGAGCAGTCACTGTGCTGAGCAGAATAGTGAGTGTTCCCATCACAGTGTGACTGAAACAGTCACTGTGCTGAGCAGAATAGTGAATGTTCCCGCCACAGTGTGACTAAGAGCAGTCAATGTGCTGAGCAGAATAGTGGGTGTTCCCTTCACAGTGTGACTTAGAGCTCTCACTTTGCTGAGCAGAATAGTGAGTGTTCCCATCACAGTGCGACTGTGAGAGCAGTCACTGTGCAGAGCAGAATAGTGAGTGTTCCCATCACAGTGTGACTGCGAGAGCATTCACTTTGCTGAGCACAAGAGTGAGTGTTCCCATCACAGTGTGACTGTGAGAGCAGTCACTGTGCTGAGCAGAATAATAAGTTTTCCCATCACAATGTGACTGTGAGAGCATAAACTGTGCTGAGCAGAATAGTGAGTGTTTTCCGTCACAGTGTGACTGAGAACTCTCACTGTGCTGAGCAGAATAGTGAGTGTTCACATCACTGTGTGACTGAGAGCAGTCACTGTGCTGAGCAGAATAGTGAGTGTTCCCATCACAATGTGACTGAGAGCAGTCACTGTGCAGAGCAGAATATTAAGTGTTTCCATCACAGTGTGACTGTGAGAGCAGTTACTGTGCTGAGCAGAATAGTGAATGTTCCCGCCACAGTGTGACTGAGAGCAGTCACTGTGCTGAGCAGAATAGTGAGTGTTCCCATCACAGTGTGACTGCGAGAGCATACACTGTGCAGAGCAGAATAGTGAGTGTTCCCATCACAGTGTGACTGAGAGCTGTCAGTGTGCTGAGCAGAATAGTGAGTGTTCACATCACTGTGTGACCGAGAGCAGTCACAGTGCTGAGCAGAATAGTGAGTGTTCCCATCACAGTGTGACTGAGAGCAGTCACTTGGCTGAGCAGAATAGTGAGTGTTTCCTTTACAGTGTGACTGTGACTGCAGTCACTGTGCTGAGCAGAATAGTGAGTGTTCCAATCACAGTATGGCTAAGAGCAGTCACTGTGCTGAGCAGAATAGTGAGTGTTCCCATCACAGTGTGACTGAGAGCTGTCAGTGTGCTGAGCAGAATAGTGAGTGTTCACATCACTGTGTGACCGAGAGCAGTCACAGTGCTGAGCAGAATAGTGAGTGTTCCCATCACAGTGTGACTGAGAGCAGTCACTTGGCTGAGCAGAATAGTGAGTGTTTCCTTTACAGTGTGACTGTGACTGCAGTCACAGTGCTGAGCAGAATAGTGAGTGTTCCCATCACAGTGTGACTGAGAGCAGTCACTTGGCTGAGCAGAATAGTGAGTGTTTCCTTTACAGTGTGACTGTGACTGCAGTCACTGTGCTGGGCAGAATAGTGAATGTTCCCGCCACAGTGTGACTGAGATCAGTCACGGTGCTGAGCAGAATAGTGAATGTTCCCATCACAGTGTGACTGCGAGAGCATTCACTGTGCAGAGCAGAATAGTGAGTGTTCATATCACAGTGTAACTGAGAGCTGTCACTGTGCTGAGCAGAATAGTGAGTGTTCCCATCACAGTGTGACTGAGAGCTGTCATTGTGCAGAGCAGAATAGTGAAAGTTCCCGCCACAGTGTGACTGAGAGCATTCACTGTGCAGAGCAGAATAGTGAGTGTTCCCATCACAGTGTGACTGAGAGCTGTCACTGTGCTGAGCAGAATAGTGAGTGTTCCCATCACAGTGTGACTGTGATAGCAGTCACTGTGCAGAGCAGAATAGTGAGTGTTTCCTTTACAGTGTGACTGTGAGAGCAGTCACTGTGCTGAGCAGAATAGTGAGTGTTCACATCACAGTGTGACTGAGAGCTGTCACTGTGCTGAGCAGAATAGTGAGTGTTCACATCACAGTGTGACTGTGAGAGCTGTCACTGTGCTGAGCAGAACAATGAGTGTTCCCGTCACAGTGTGACTGTGAGAGCAGTCACTGTGCTGAGCAGAATAGAGAGTGTTCCCATCACAGTGTGACTGCGAGAGCATTCACCGTCCAGAGCAGAATAGTGAGTGTTCCCATCACAGTGTGACTGAGGGCTGTCACTGTGCTGAGCAGAATAGTGAGTGTTCCCATCACAGTGTGACTGAGAGCTGTCACTGTGCAGAGCAGAATATTAAGTGTTTCCATCACAGTGTGACTGTGAGAGCAGTCATTGTGCTGAGCAGAATAGTGAATGTTCCCGCCACAGTGTGACTGAGAGCATTCACTGTGCTGAGCAGAATAGTGAGTGTTCCCATCACAGTGTGACTGAGAGCAGTCACTGTGCTGAGCAGAATAGTGAGTGTTCCCATCACAGTGTGAATGAAACAGTCACTGTGCTGAGCAGAATAGTGAATGTTCCCGCCACAGTGTGACTGAGAGCAGTCACTGTGCTGAGCAGAATAGTGAGTGTTCCCATCACAGTGTGACTGTGAGAGCAGTCACTGTGCTGAGCAGAATAGTGAGTGTTCCAATCACAGTATGGCTAAGAGCAGTCACTGTGCTGAGCAGAATAGTGAGTGTTCCCATCACAGAGTGACTGAAACAGTCACTGTGCTGAGCAGAATAGTGAAAGTTCCCGCCACAGTGTGACTGAGAGCAGTCACTGTGCTGAGCAGAATAGTGAGTGTTCCCGTCACAGTGTAACTGAGAGCTGTCACTGTGCTGAGCAGAATAGTGAGTGTTCCCATCACAGTGTGACTGTGAGAGCAGTCACTGTGCTGAGCAGAATAGTAAGTGTTTTCATCACAGTGTGACTGAGAGCTGTCAATGTGCTGAGCAGAATAGTGGGTGTTCCCTTCACAGTGTGACTTAGAGCTCTCACTTTGCTGAGCAGAATTGTGAGTGTTCCCATCACAGTGCGACTGTGAGAGCAGTCACTGTGCATAGCAGAATAGTGAGTGTTCCCATCACAGTGTGACTGCGAGAGCATTCCCATTGCTGAGCACAAGAGTGAGTGTTCCCATCACAGTGTGACTGTGAGAGCAGTCACTGTGCTGAGCAGAATAATGAGTGTTCCCATCACAAGGTGACTGTGAGAGCATAAACTGTGCTGAGCAGAATAGTGAGTGTTTCCCGTCACAGTGTGACTGAGAGCTCACACTGTGCTGAGCAGAATAGTGAGTGTTCACATCACTGTGTGACTGAGAGCAGTCACTGTGCTGAGCAGAATAGTGAGTGTTCCCATCACAGTGTGACTGAGAGCAGTCACTGTGCAGAGCAGAATATTAAGTGTTTCCATCACAGTGTGACTGTGAGAGCAGTCACTGTGCTGAGCAGAATAGTGAATGTTCCCGCCACAGTGTGACTGAGAGCAGTCACTGTACTGAACAGAATAGTGAGTGTTCCCATCACAGTGTGACTGCGAGAGCATACACTGTGCTGAGCAGAATAGTGAGTGTTCACATCACTGTGTGACCGAGAGCAGTCACAGTGCTGAGCAGAATAGTGAGTGTTCCCATCACAGTGTGACTGAGAGCAGTCACTTGGCTGAGCAGAATAGTGAGTGTTTCCTTTACAGTGTGACTGTGACTGCAGTCACTGTGCTGAGCAGAATAGTGAGTGTTCCAATCACAGTATGGCTAAGAGCAGTCACTGTGCTGAGCAGAATAGTGAGTGTTCCCATCACAGTGTGACTGAGAGCTGTCAGTGTGCTGAGCAGAATAGTGAGTGTTCACATCACTGTGTGACCGAGAGCAGTCACAGTGCTGAGCAGAATAGTGAGTGTTCCCATCACAGTGTGACTGAGAGCAGTCACTTGGCTGAGCAGAATAGTGAGTGTTTCCTTTACAGTGTGACTGTGACTGCAGTCACTGTGCTGAGCAGAATAGTGAGTGTTCCAATCACAGTATGGCTAAGAGCAGTCACTGTGCTGAGCAGAATAGTGAGTGTTCCCATGACAGTGTGACTGAGAGCTGTCAGTGTGCTGAGCAGAATAGTGAGTGTTCACATCACTGTGTGACCGAGAGCAGTCACAGTGCTGAGCAGAATAGTGAGTGTTCCCATCACAGTGTGACTGAGAGCAGTCACTTGGCTGAGCAGAATAGTGAGTGTTTCCTTTACAGTGTGACTGTGACTGCAGTCACAGTGCTGAGCAGAATAGTGAGTGTTCCCATCACAGTGTGACTGAGAGCAGTCACTTGGCTGAGCAGAATAGTGTGTGTTTCCTTTACAGTGTGACTGTGACTGCAGTCACTGTGCTGAGCAGAATAGTGAATGTTCCCGCCACAGTGTGACTGAGATCAGTCACGGTGCTGAGCAGAATAGTGAATGTTCCCATCACAGTGTGACTGCGAGAGCATTCACTGTGCAGAGCAGAATAGTGAGTGTTCACATCACAGTGTAACTGAGAGCTGTCACTGTGCTGAGCAGAATAGTGAGTGTTCCCATCACAGTGTGACTGAGAGCTGTCATTGTGCAGAGCAGAATAGTGAAAGTTCCCGCCACAGTGTGACTGAGAGCATTCACTGTGCAGAGCAGAATAGTGAGTGTTCCCATCACAGTGTGACTGAGAGCTGTCACTGTGCTGAGCAGAATAGTGAGTGTTCCCATCACAGTGTGACTGTGATAGCAGTCACTGTGCAGAGCAGAATAGTGAGTGTTTCCTTTACAGTGTGACTGTGAGAGCAGTCACTGTGCTGAGCAGAATAGTGAGTGTTCACATCACAGTGTGACTGAGAGCTGTCACTGTGCTGAGCAGAATAGTGAGTGTTCACATCACAGTGTGACTGAGAGCTGTCACTGTGCTGAGCAGAACAATGAGTGTTGCCATCACAGTGTCACTGTGAGAGCAGTCACTGTGCTGAGCAGAATAGAGAGTGTTCCCATCACAGTGTGACTGCGAGAGCATTCACCGCCCAGAGCAGAATAGTGAGTGTTCCCATCACAGTGTGACTGAGGGCTGTCACTGTGCTGAGCAGAATAGTGAGTGTTCCCATCACAGTGTGACTGAGTGCAGTCACTGTGCAGAGCAGAATATTAAGTGTTTCCATCACAGTGTGACTGTGAGAGCAGTCATTGTGCTGAGCAGAATAGTGAATGTTCCCGCCACAGTGTGACTGAGAGCAATCACTGTGCTGAGCAGAATAGTGAGTGTTCCCATCACAGTGTGACTGAGAGCAGTCACTGTGCTGAGCAGAATAGTGAGTGTTCCCATCACAGTGTGAATGAAACAGTCACTGTGCTGAGCAGAATAGTGAATGTTCCCGCCACAGTGTGACTGAGAGCAGTCACTGTGCTGAGCAGAATAGTGAGTGTTCCTATCACAGTTTGACTGCGAGAGCATTCACTGTGCAGAGCAGAATAGTGAGTGTTCCCGTCACAGTGTGACTGAGAGCTGTCACTGTGCTGAGCAGAATAGTGAGTGTTCCCATCACAGTGCGACTGTGAGAGCAGTCACTGTGCAGAGCAGAATAGTGAGTGTTCCCATCACAGTGTGACTGCGAGAGCATCTACTTTGCTGAGCACAAGAGTGAGTGTTCCCATCACAGTGTGACTGTGAGCTGTCACTGTGCTGAGCAGAATAGTGAGTGTTCCCATCACAGTGTGACTGTGAGAGCAGTCACTGTGCTGAGCAGAATAGTAAGTGTTTTCATCACAGTGTGACTGAGAGCTGTCAATGTGCTGAGCAGAATAGTGGGTGTTCCCTTCACAGTGTGACTGTGAGAGCAGTCACTGTGCTGAGCAGAATAGTAAGTGTTTTCATCACAGTGTGACTGAGAGCTGTCAATGTGCTGAGCAGAATAGTGGGTGTTCCCTTCACAGTGTGACTTAGAGATCTCACTTTGCTGAGCAGAATAGTGAGTGTTCCCATCACAGTGCGACTGTGAGAGCAGTCACTGTGCAGAGCAGAATAGTGAGTGTTCCCATCACAGTGTGACTGCGAGAGCATTCACTTTGCTGAGCACAAGAGTGAGTGTTCCCATCACAGTGTGACTGTGCAGTCACTGTGCTGAGCAGAATAATGAGTGTTCCCATCACAATGTGACTGTGAGAGCATAAACTGTGCTGAGCAGAATAGTGAGTGTTTCCCGTCACAGTGTGACTGAGAGCTCTCACTGTGCTGAGCAGAATAGTGAGTGTTCACATCACTGTGTGACTGAGAGCAGTCACTGTGCTGAGCAGAATAGTGAGTGTTCCCATCACAGTGTGACTGAGAGCAGTCACTTGGCTGAGCAGAATAGTGAGTGTTTCCTTTACAGTGTGACTGAAACAGTCACTGTGCTGAGCAGAATAGTGAATGTTCCCGCCACAGTGTGACTGAGACCAGTCACTGTGCTGAGCAGAATAGTGAGTGTTCCCATCACAGTGTGACTGCGAGAGCATTCACTGTGCAGAGCAGAATAGTGAGTGTTCCCATCACAGTGTGACTGAGAGCTGTCATTGTGCAGAGCAGAATAGTGAAAGTTCCCGCCACAGTGTGACTGAGAGCATTCACTGTGTAGAGCAGAATAGTGAGTGTTCCCATCACAGTGTGACTGAGAGCTGTCACTGTGCTGAGTAGAATAGTGAGTGTTCCCATCACAGTGTGACTGCGAGAGCATTCACTGTGCAGAGCAGAATAGTGAGTGTTTCTTTTACAGTGTGACTGTGAGAGCAGTCACTGTGCTGAGCAGAATAGTGAGTGTTCCCGCCACAGTGTGACTGAGAGCAGTCACTTGGCTGAGCAGAATAGTGAGTGTTTCCTTTACAGTGTGACTGTGACTGCAGTCACTGTGCTGAGCAGAATAGTGAGTGTTCCAATCACAGTATGGCTAAGAGCAGTCACTGTGCTGAGCAGAATAGTGAGTGTTCCAATCACAGTGTGACTGAAACAGTCACTGTGCTGAGCAGAATAGTGAATGTTCCCGCCACAGTGTGACTGAGACCAGTCACTGTGCTGAGCAGAATAGTGAGTGTTCCCATCACAGTTTGACTGCGAGAGCATTCGCTGTGCAGAGCGGAATAGTGAGTGTTCACATCACAGTGTAACTGAGAGCTGTCACTGTGCTGAGCAGAATAGTGGGTGTTCCCTTCACAGTGTGACTTAGAGCTCTCACTTTGCTGAGCAGAATAGTGAGTGTTCCCAACACAGTGCGACTGTGAGAGCAGTCACTGTGCAGAGCAGAATAGTGAGTGTTCCCATCACAGTGTGACTGCGAGAGCATGCACTTTGCTGAGCACAAGAGTGAGTGTTCCCATCACAGTGTGACTGTGAGAGCAGTCACTGTGCTGAGCAGAATAATGAGTTTTCCCATCACAATGTGACTGTGAGAGCATAAACTGTGCTGAGCAGAATAGTGAGTGTTTCCCATCACAGTGTGACTGAGAGCTCTCACTGTGCTGAGCAGAATAGTGAGTGTTCACATCACTTTGTGACTGAGAGCAGTCACTGTGCTGAGCAGAATAGTGAGTGTTCCCATCACAATGTGACTGAGAGCAGTCACTGTGCAGAGCAGAATATTAAGTGTTTCCATCACAGTGTGACTGTGAGAGCAGTCACTGTGCTGAGCAGAATAGTGAATGTTCCCGCCACAGTGTGACTGAGAGCAGTCACTGTGCTGAGCAGAATAGTGAGTGTTCCCATCACAGTGTGACTGCGAGAGCATACACTGTGCAGAGCAGAATAGTGAGTGTTCCCATCACAGTGTGACTGAGAGCTGTCAGTGTGCTGAGCAGAATAGTGAGTGTTCACATCACTGTGTGACCGAGAGCAGTCACAGTGCTGAGCAGAATAGTGAGTGTTTCCTTTACAGTGTGACTGTGACTGCAGTCACTGTGCTGAGCAGAATAGTGAGTGTTCCAATCACAGTATGGCTAAGAGCAGTCACTGTGCTGAGCAGAATAGTGAGTGTTCCCATGACAGTGTGACTGAGAGCTGTCAGTGTGCTGAGCAGAATAGTGAGTGTTCACATCACTGTGTGACCGAGAGCAGTCACAGTGCTGAGCAGAATAGTGAGTGTTCCCATCACAGTGTGACTGAGAGCAGTCACTTGGCTGAGCAGAATAGTGAGTGTTTCCTTTACAGTGTGACTGTGACTGCAGTCACAGTGCTGAGCAGAATAGTGAGTGTTCCCATCACAGTGTGACTGAGAGCAGTCACTTGGCTGAGCAGAATAGTGAGTGTTTCCTTTACAGTGTGACTGTGACTGCAGTCACTGTGCTGAGCAGAATAGTGAATGTTCCCGCCACAGTGTGACTGAGATCAGTCACGGTGCTGAGAAGAATAGTGAATGTTCCCATCACAGTGTGACTGCGAGAGCATTCACTGTGCAGAGCAGAATAGTGAGTGTTCATATCACAGTGTAACTGAGAGCTGTCACTGTGCTGAGCAGAATAGTGAGTGTTCCCATCACAGTGTGACTGAGAGCTGTCATTGTGCAGAGCAGAATAGTGAAAGTTCCCGCCACAGTGTGACTGAGAGCATTCACTGTGCAGAGCAGAATAGTGAGTGTTCCCATCACAGTGTGACTGAGAGCTGTCACTGTGCTGAGCAGAATAGTGAGTGTTCCCATCACAGTGTGACTGTGATAGCAGTCACTGTGCAGAGCAGAATAGTGAGTGTTTCCTTTACAGTGTGACTGTGAGAGCAGTCACTGTGCTGAGAAGAATAGTGAGTGTTCACATCACAGTGTGACTGAGAGCTGTCACTGTGCTGAGCAGAATAGTGAGTGTTCACATCACAGTGTGACTGAGAGCTGTCACTGTGCTGAGCAGAACAATGAGTGTTCCCATCACAGTGTGACTATGAGAGCAGTCACTGTGCTGAGCAGAATAGAGAGTGTTCCCATCACAGTGTGACTGCGAGAGCATTCACCGTCCAGAGCAGAATAGTGAGTGTTCCCATCACAGTGTGACTGAGGGCTGTCACTGTGCTGAGCAGAATAGTGAGTGTTCCCATCACAGTGTGACTGAGAGCAGTCACTGTGCAGAGCAGAATATTAAGTGTTTCCATCACAGTGTGACTGTGAGAGCAGTCATTGTGCTGAGCAGAATAGTGAATGTTCCCGCCACAGTGTGACTGAGAGCAGTCACTGTGCTGAGCAGAATAGTGAGTGTTCCCATCACAGTGTGACTGAGAGCAGTCACTGTGCTGAGCAGAATAGTGAGTGTTCCCATCACAGTGTGAATGAAACAGTCACTGTGCTGAGCAGAATAGTGAATGTTCCCGCCACAGTGTGACTGAGAGCAGTCACTGTGCTGAGCAGAATAGTGAGTGTTCCCATCACAGTGTGACTGTGAGAGCAGTCACTGTGCTGAGCAGAATAGTGAGTGTTCCAATCACAGTATGGCTAAGAGCAGTCACTGTGCTGAGCAGAATAGTGAGTGTTCCCATCACAGTGTGACTGAAACAGTCACTGTGCTGAGCAGAATAGTGAATGTTCCCGCCACAGTGTGACTGAGAGCAGTCACTGTGCTGAGCAGAATAGTGAGTGTTCCCGTCACAGTGTAACTGAGAGCTGTCACTGTGCTGAGCAGAATAGTGAGTGTTCCCATCACAGTGCGACTGTGAGAGCAGTCACTGTGCAGAGCAGAAGAGTGAGTGTTCCCATCACAGTGTGACTGCGAGAGCATCCACTTTGCTGAGCACAAGAGTGAGTGTTCCCATCACAGTGTGACTGTGAGAGCAGTCACTGTGCTGAGCAGAATAATGAGTGTTCCCATCGCAATGTGACTGTGAGAGCATAAACTGTGCTGAGCAGAATAGTGAGTGTTTCCCGTCACAGTGTGACTGAGAGCTCACACTGTGCTGAGCAGAATAGTGAGTGTTCACATCACTGTGTGACTGAGAGCAGTCACTGTGCTGAGCAGAATAGTGAGTGTTCCCATCACAGTGTGACTGAGAGCAGTCACTTGGCTGAGCAGAATAGTGAGTGTTTCCTTTACAGTGTGACTGTGACTGCAGTCACTGTGCTGAGCAGAATAGTGAATGTTCCCGCCACAGTGTGACTGAGATCAGTCACGGTGCTGAGCAGAATAGTGAATGTTCCCATCACAGTGTGACTGCGAGAGCATTCACTGTGCAGAGCAGAATAGTGAGTGTTCATATCACAGTGTAACTGAGAGCTGTCACTGTGCTGAGCAGAATAGTGAGTGTTCCCATCACAGTGTGACTGTGAGAGCAGTCACTGTGCTGAGCAGAATAGTGAGTGTTCCAATCGCAGTATGGCTAAGAGCAGTCACTGTGCTGAGCAGAATAGTGAGTGTTCCCATCACAGTGTGACTGAAATAGTCACTGTGCTGAGCAGAATAGTGAATGTTCCCGCCACAGTGTGACTGAGAGCAGTCACTGTGCTGAGCAGAATAGTGAGTGTTCCCGTCACAGTGTAACTGAGAGCTGTCACTGTGCTGAGCAGAATAGTGAGTGTTCCCATCACAGTGCGACTGTGAGAGCAGTCACTGTGCAGAGCAGAATAGTGAGTGTTTCCATCACAGTGTGACTGCGAGAGCATCCACTTTGCTGAGCACAAGAGTGAGTGTTCCCATCACAGTGTGACTGTGAGAGCAGTCACTGTGCTGAGCAGAATAATGAGTGTTCCCATCGCAATGTGACTGTGAGAGCATAAACTGTGCTGAGCAGAATAGTGAGTGTTTCCCGTCACAGTGTGACTGAGAGCTCACACTGTGCTGAGCAGAATAGTGAGTGTTCACATCACTGTGTGACTGAGAGCAGTCACTGTGCTGAGCAGAATAGTGAGTGTTCCCATCACAGTGTGACTGAGAGCAGTCACTTGGCTGAGCAGAATAGTGAGTGTTTCCTTTACAGTGTGACTGTGACTGCAGTCACTGTGCTGAGCAGAATAGTGAGTGTTCCAATCACAGTATGGCTAAGAGCAGTCACTCTGCTGAGCAGAATAGTGAGTGTTCCCATCACAGTGTGACTGAAACAGTCACTGTGCAGAGCAGAATCGTGAATGTTCCCATCACAGTGTGACTGCGAGAGCATTCACTGTGCAGAGCAGAATAGTGAGTGTTCACATCACAGTGTAACTGAGAGCTGTCACTGTGTTGAGCAGAATAGTGAGTGTTCCCATCACAGTGTGACTGAGAGCTGTCATTGTGCAGAGCAGAATAGTGAAAGTTCCCGCCACAGTGTGACTGAGAGCATTCACTGTGTAGAGCAGAATAGTGAGTGTTCCCATCACAGTGTGACTGAGAGCTGTCACCGTGCTGAGCAGAATAGTGAGTGTTCCCATCACAGTGTGACTGCGAGAGCAGTCACTGTGCAGAGCAGAATAGTGAGTGTTTGTTTTACAGTGTGACTGTGAGAGCAGTCACTGTGCTGAGCAGAATAGTGAGTGTTCCCGCCACAGTGTGACTGAGAGCAGTCACTTGGCTGAGCAGAATAGTGAGTGTTTCCTTTACAGTGTGACTGTGACTGCAGTCACTGTGCTGAGCAGAATAGTGAATGTTCCCGCCACAGTGTGACTGAGATCAGTCACGGTGCTGAGCAGAATAGTGAATGTTCCCATCACAGTGTGACTGCGAGAGCATTCACTGTGCAGAGCAGAATAGTGAGTGTTCATATCACAGTGTAACTGAGAGCTGTCACTGTGCTGAGCAGAATAGTGAGTGTTCCCATCACAGTGTGACTGTGAGAGCAGTCACTGTGCTGAGCAGAATAGTGAGTGTTCCAATCGCAGTATGGCTAAGAGCAGTCACTGTGCTGAGCAGAATAGTGAGTGTTCCCATCACAGTGTGACTGAAATAGTCACTGTGCTGAGCAGAATAGTGAATGTTCCCGCCACAGTGTGACTGAGAGCAGTCACTGTGCTGAGCAGAATAGTGAGTGTTCCCGTCACAGTGTAACTGAGAGCTGTCACTGTGCTGAGCAGAATAGTGAGTGTTCCCATCACAGTGCGACTGTGAGAGCAGTCACTGTGCAGAGCAGAATAGTGAGTGTTTCCATCACAGTGTGACTGCGAGAGCATCCACTTTGCTGAGCACAAGAGTGAGTGTTCCCATCACAGTGTGACTGTGAGAGCAGTCACTGTGCTGAGCAGAATAATGAGTGTTCCCATCGCAATGTGACTGTGAGAGCATAAACTGTGCTGAGCAGAATAGTGAGTGTTTCCCGTCACAGTGTGACTGAGAGCTCACACTGTGCTGAGCAGAATAGTGAGTGTTCACATCACTGTGTGACTGAGAGCAGTCACTGTGCTGAGCAGAATAGTGAGTGTTCCCATCACAGTGTGACTGAGAGCAGTCACTTGGCTGAGCAGAATAGTGAGTGTTTCCTTTACAGTGTGACTGTGACTGCAGTCACTGTGCTGAGCAGAATAGTGAGTGTTCCAATCACAGTATGGCTAAGAGCAGTCACTCTGCTGAGCAGAATAGTGAGTGTTCCCATCACAGTGTGACTGAAACAGTCACTGTGCAGAGCAGAATCGTGAATGTTCCCATCACAGTGTGACTGCGAGAGCATTCACTGTGCAGAGCAGAATAGTGAGTGTTCACATCACAGTGTAACTGAGAGCTGTCACTGTGTTGAGCAGAATAGTGAGTGTTCCCATCACAGTGTGACTGAGAGCTGTCATTGTGCAGAGCAGAATAGTGAAAGTTCCCGCCACAGTGTGACTGAGAGCATTCACTGTGTAGAGCAGAATAGTGAGTGTTCCCATCACAGTGTGACTGAGAGCTGTCACCGTGCTGAGCAGAATAGTGAGTGTTCCCATCACAGTGTGACTGCGAGAGCAGTCACTGTGCAGAGCAGAATAGTGAGTGTTTGTTTTACAGTGTGACTGTGAGAGCAGTCACTGTGCTGAGCAGAATAGTGAGTGTTCCCGCCACAGTGTGACTGAGAGCAGTCACTTGGCTGAGCAGAATAGTGAGTGTTTCCTTTACAGTGTGACTGTGACTGCAGTCACTGTGCTGAGCAGAATAGTGAGTGTTCCAATCACAGTATGGCTAAGAGCAGTCACTGTGCTGAGCAGAATAGTGAGTGTTCCCATCACAGTGTGACTGAAACAGTCACTGTGCTGAGCAGAATAGTGAATGTTCCCGCCACAGTGTGACTGAGACCAGTCACTGTGCTGAGCAGAATAGTGAGTGTTCCTATCACAGTTTGACTGCGAGAGCAGTCACTGTGCTGAGCAGAATAGTGAGTGTTCCCATCACAGTGTGACTGTGAGAGCAGTCACTGTGCTGAGCAGAATAGTGAGTGTTCCAATCACAGTATGGCTAAGAGCAGTCACTGTGCTGAGCAGAATAGTGAGTGTTCCCATCACAGTGTGACTGAAACAGTCACTGTGCTGAGCAGAATAGTGAATGTTCCCGCCACAGTGTGACTAAGAGCAGTCACTGTGCTGAGCAGAATAGTGAGTGTTCCCGTCACAGTGTAACTGAGAGCTGTCACTGTGCTGAGCAGAATAGTGAGTGTTCCCATCACAGTGTGACTGTGAGAGCAGTCACTGTGCTGAGCAGAATAGTAAGTGTTTTCATCACAGTGTGACTGAGAGCTGTCAATGTGCTGAGCAGAATAGTGGGTGTTCCCTTCACAGTGCGACTGTGAGAGCAGTCACTGTGCAGAGCAGAATAGTGAGTGTTCCCATCACAGTGTGACTGCGAGAGCATTCACTTTGCTGAGCACAAGAGTGAGTGTTCCCATCACAGTGTGACTGTGAGAGCAGTCACTGTGCTGAGCAGAATAATGAGTTTTCCCATCACAATGTGACTGTGAGAGCATAAACTGTGCTGAGCAGAATAGTGAGTGTTTCCCGTCACAGTGTGACTGAGAGCTCTCACTGTGCTGATCAGAATAGTGAGTGTTCACATCACTGTGTGACTGAGAGCAGTCACTGTGCTGAGCAGAATAGTGAGTGTTCCCATCACAATGTGACTGAGAGCAGTCACTGTGCAGAGCAGAATATTAAGTGTTTCCATCACAGTGTGACTGTGAGAGCAGTCACTGTGCTGAGCAGAATAGTGAATGTTCCCGCCACAGTGTGACTGAGAGCAGTCACTGTGCTGAGCAGAATAGTGAGTGTTCCCATCACAGTGTGACTGCGAGAGCATACACTGTGCAGAGCAGAATAGTGAGTGTTCCCATCACAGTGTGACTGAGAGCTGTCAGTGTGCTGAGCAGAATAGTGAGTGTTCACATCACTGTGTGACCGAGAGCAGTCACAGTGCTGAGCAGAGTAGTGAGTGTTCCCATCACAGTGTGACTGAGAGCAGTCACTTGGCTGAGCAGAATAGTGAGTGTTTCCTTTACAGTGTGACTGTGACTGCAGTCACTGTGCTGAGCAGAATAGTGAGTGTTCCAATCACAGTATGGCTAAGAGCAGTCACTGTGCTGAGCAGAATAGTGAGTGTTCCCATCACAGTGTGACTGAGAGCTGTCAGTGTGCTGAGCAGAATAGTGAGTGTTCACATCACTGTGTGACCGAGAGCAGTCACAGTGCTGAGCAGAATAGTGAGTGTTCCCATCACAGTGTGACTGAGAGCAGTCACTTGGCTGCGCAGAATAGTGAGTGTTCCCATCACAGTGTGACTGCGAGAGCATTCACTTTGCTGAGCACAAGAGTGAGTGTTCCCATCACAGTGTGACTGTGAGAGCAGTCACTGTGCTGAGCAGAATAATGAGTGTTCCCATCACAATGTGACTGTGAGAGCATAAACTGTGCTGAGCAGAATAGTGAGTGTTCCCATCACAGTGTGACTGCGAGAGCATTCACTGTGCAGAGCAGAATAGTGAGTGTTCACATCACAGTGTAACTGAGAGCTGTCACTGTGTTGAGCAGAATAGTGAGTGTTCCCATCACAGTTTGACTGCGAGAGCATTCACTGTGCAGAGCAGAATAGTGAGTGTTCACATCACAGTGTAACTGAGAGCTGTCACTGTGTTGAGCAGAATAGTGAGTGTTCCCATCACAGTGTGACTGAGAGCTGTCATTGTGCAGAGCAGAATAGTGAAAGTTCCCGCCACAGTGTGACTGAGAGCATTCACTGTGTAGAGCAGAATAGTGAGTGTTCCCATCACAGTGTGACTGAGAGCTGTCACTGTGCTGAGCAGAATAGTGAGTGTTCCCATCACAGTGTGACTGCGAGAGCAGTCACTGTGCAAAGCAGAATAGTGAGTGTTTCTTTTACAGTGTGACTGTGAGAGCAGTCACAGTGCTGAGCAGAATAGTGAGTGTTCCCATCACAGTGTGACTGAGAGCAGTCACTTGGCTGAGCAGAATAGTGAGTGTTTCCTTTACAGTGTGACTGTGACTGCAGTCACTGTGCTGAGCAGAATAGTGAGTGTTCCAATCACAGTATGGCTAAGAGCAGTCACTGTGCTGAGCAGAATAGTGAGTGTTCCCATCACAGTGTGACTGAGAGCTGTCAGTGTGCTGAGCAGAATAGTGAGTGTTCACATCACTGTGTGACCGAGAGCAGTCACAGTGCTGAGCAGAATAGTGAGTGTTCCCATCACAGTGTGACTGAGAGCAGTCACTTGGCTGAGCAGAATAGTGAGTGATCCCATCACAGTGTGACTGCGAGAGCATTCACTTTGCTGAGCACAAGAGTGAGTGTTCCCATCACAGTGTGACTGTGAGAGCAGTCACTGTGCTGAGCAGAATAATGAGTGTTCCCATCACAATGTGACTGTGAGAGCATAAACTGTGCTGAGCAGAATATTGAGTGTTCCCATCACAGTGTGACTGCGAGAGCATTCACTGTGCAGAGCAGAATAGTGAGTGTTTCTTTTACAGTGTGACTGTGAGAGCAGTCACTGTGCTGAGCAGAATAGTGAGTGTTCTCGCCACAGTGTGACTGAGAGCAGTCACTTGGCTGAGCAGAATAGTGAGTGTTTCCTTTACAGTGTGACTGTGACTGCAGTCACTGTGCTGAGCAGAATAGTGAGTGTTTCAATCACAGTATGGCTAAGAGCAGTCACTGTGCTGAGCAGAATAGTGAGTGTTCCCATCACAGTGTGACTGAAACAGTCACTGTGCTGAGCAGAATAGTGAATGTTCCCGCCACAGTGTGACTGAGACCAGTCACTGTGCTGAGCAGAATAGTGAGTGTTCCCATCACAGTTTGACTGCGAGAGCATTCACTGTGCAGAGCAGAATAGTGAGTGTTCACATCACAGTGTAACTGAGAGCTGTCACTGTGTTGAGCAGAATAGTGAGTGTTCCCATCACAGTGTGACTGAGAGCTGTCATTGTGCAGAGCAGAATAGTGAAAGTTCCCGCCACAGTGTGACTGAGAGCATTCACTGTGTAGAGCAGAATAGTGAGTGTTCCCATCACAGTGTGACTGGGAGCTGTCACTGTGCTGAGCAGAATAGTGAGTGTTCCCATCACAGTGTGACTGCGAGAGCAGTCACTGTGCAGAGCAGAATAGTGAGTGTTTCTTTTACAGTGTGACTGTGAGAGCAGTCACTGTGCTGAGCAGAATAGTGAGTGTTCCCGCCACAGTGTGACTGAGAGCAGTCACTGTGCTGAGCAGAATAGTGAGTGTTCCCATCACAGTGTGACTGTGAGAGCAGTCACTGTGCTGAGCAGAATAGTGAGTGTTCCAATCACAGTATGGCTAAGAGCAGTCACTGTGCTGAGCAGAATAGTGAGTGTTCCCATCACAGTGTGACTGAAACAGTCACTGTGCTGAGCAGAATAGTGAATGTTCCCGCCACAGTGTGACTAAGAGCAGTCACTGTGCTGAGCAGAATAGTGAGTGTTCCCGTCACAGTGTAACTGAGAGCTGTCACTGTGCTGAGCAGAATAGTGAGTGTTCCCATCACAGTGTGACTGAGAGCTGTCAATGTGCTGAGCAGAATAGTGGGTGTTCCCTTCACAGTGTGACTTAGAGCTCTCACTTTGCTGAGCAGAATAGTGAGTGTTTTCATCACAGTGTGACTGAGAGCTGTCAATGTGCTGAGCAGAATAGTGGGTGTTCCCTTCACAGTGTGACTTAGAGCTCTCACTTTGCTGAGCAGAATAGTGAGTGTTCCCATCACAGTGCGACTGTGAGAGCAGTCACTGTGCTGAGCAGAATAGTAAGTGTTTTCATCACAGTGTGACTGAGAGCTGTCAATGTGCTGAGCAGAATAGTGGGTGTTCCCTTCACAGTGTGACTTAGAGCTCTCACTTTGCTGAGCAGAATAGTGAGTGTTCCCATCACAGTGCGACTGTGAGAGCAGTCACTGTGCAGAGCAGAATAGTGAGTGTTCCCATCACAGTGTGACTGCGAGAGCATTCACTTTGCTGAGCACAAGAGTGAGTGTTCCCATCACAGTGTGACTGTGAGAGCAGTCACTGTGCTGAGCAGAATAATGAGTTTTCCCATCACAATGTGACTGTGAGAGCATAAACTGTGCTGAGCAGAATAGTGAGTGTTTCCCGTCACAGTGTGACTGAGAGCTCTCACTGTGCTGAGCAGAATAGTGAGTGTTCACATCACTGTGTGACTGAGAGCAGTCACTGTGCTGAGCAGAATAGTGAGTGTTCCCATCACAATGTGACTGAGAGCAGTCACTGTGCAGAGCAGAATATTAAGTGTTTCCATCACAGTGTGACTGTGAGAGCAGTCACTGTGCTGAGCAGAATAGTGAATGTTCCCGCCACAGTGTGACTGAGAGCAGTCACTGTGCTGAGCAGAATAGTGAGTGTTCCCATCACAGTGTGACTGCGAGAGCATACACTGTGCAGAGCAGAATAGTGAGTGTTCCCATCACAGTGTGACTGAGAGCTGTCTGTGTGCTGAGCAGAATAGTGAGTGTTCACATCACTGTGTGACCGAGAGCAGTCACAGTGCTGAGCAGAATAGTGAGTGTTCCCATCACAGTGTGACTGAGAGCAGTCACTTGGCTGAGCAGAATAGTGAGTGTTTCCTTTACAGTGTGACTGTGACTGCAGTCACTGTGCTGAGCAGAATAGTGAGTGTTCCAATCACAGTATGGCTAAGAGCAGTCACTGTGCTGAGCAGAATAGTGAGTGTTCCCATCACAGTGTGACTGAGAGCTGTCAGTGTGCTGAGCAGAATAGTGAGTGTTCACATCACTGTGTGACCGAGAGCAGTCACAGTGCTGAGCAGAATAGTGAGTGTTCCCATCACAGTGTGACTAAGAGCAGTCACTTGGCTGAGCAGAATAATGAGTGTTTCCTTTACAGTGTGACTGTGACTGCAGTCACTGTGCTGAGCAGAATAGTGAATGTTCCCGCCACAGTGTGACTGAGATCAGTCACGGTGCTGAGCAGAATAGTGATTGTTCCCATCACAGTGTGACTGCGAGAGCATTCACTGTGCAGAGCAGAATAGTGAGTGTTCATATCACAGTGTAACTGAGAGCTGTCACTGTGCTGAGCAGAATTGTGAGTGTTCCCATCACAGTGTGACTGAGAGCTGTCATTGTGCAGAGCAGAATAGTGAAAGTTCCCGCCACAGTGTGACTTAGAGCATTCACTGTGCAGAGCAGAATAGTGAGTGTTCCCATCACAGTGTGACTGAGAGCTGTCACTGTGCTGAGCAGAATAGTGAGTGTTTCCATCACAGTGTGACTGTGATAGCAGTCACTGTGCAGAGCAGAATAGTGAGTGTTCCCATCACAGTGCGACTGTGAGAGCAGTCACTGTGCTGAGCAGAATAGTAAGTGTTTTCATCACAGTGTGACTGAGAGCTGTCAATGTGCTGAGCAGAATAGTGGGTGTTCCCTTCACAGTGTGACTTAGAGCTCTCACTTTGCTGAGCAGAATAGTGAGTGTTCCCATCACAGTGCGACTGTGAGAGCAGTCACTGTGCAGAGCAGAATAGTGAGTGTTCCCATCACAGTGTGACTGCGAGAGCATTCACTTTGCTGAGCACAAGAGTGAGTGTTCCCATCACAGTGTGACTGTGAGAGCAGTCACTGTGCTGAGCAGAATAATGAGTTTTCCCATCACAATGTGACTGTGAGAGCATAAACTGTGCTGAGCAGAATAGTGAGTGTTTCCCGTCACAGTGTGACTGAGAGCTCTCACTGTGCTGAGCAGAATAGTGAGTGTTCACATCACTGTGTGACTGAGAGCAGTCACTGTGCTGAGCAGAATAGTGAGTGTTCCCATCACAATGTGACTGAGAGCAGTCACTGTGCAGAGCAGAATATTAAGTGTTTCCATCACAGTGTGACTGTGAGAGCAGTCACTGTGCTGAGCAGAATAGTGAATGTTCCCGCCACAGTGTGACTGAGAGCAGTCACTGTGCTGAGCAGAATAGTGAGTGTTCCCATCACAGTGTGACTGCGAGAGCATACACTGTGCAGAGCAGAATAGTGAGTGTTCCCATCACAGTGTGACTGAGAGCTGTCTGTGTGCTGAGCAGAATAGTGAGTGTTCACATCACTGTGTGACCGAGAGCAGTCACAGTGCTGAGCAGAATAGTGAGTGTTCCCATCACAGTGTGACTGAGAGCAGTCACTTGGCTGAGCAGAATAGTGAGTGTTTCCTTTACAGTGTGACTGTGACTGCAGTCACTGTGCTGAGCAGAATAGTGAGTGTTCCAATCACAGTATGGCTAAGAGCAGTCACTGTGCTGAGCAGAATAGTGAGTGTTCCCATCACAGTATGACTGAGAGCTGTCAGTGTGCTGAGCAGAATAGTGAGTGTTCACATCACTGTGTGACCGAGAGCAGTCACAGTGCTGAGCAGAATAGTGAGTGTTCCCATCACAGTGTGACTGAGAGCAGTCACTTGGCTGAGCAGAATAGTGAGTGTTTCCTTTACAGTGTGACTGTGACTGCAGTCACAGTGCTGAGCAGAATAGTGAGTGTTCCCATCACAGTGTGACTGAGAGCAGTCACTTGGCTGAGCAGAATAATGAGTGTTTCCTTTACAGTGTGACTGTGACTGCAGTCACTGTGCTGAGCAGAATAGTGAATGTTCCCGCCACAGTGTGACTGAGATCAGTCACGGTGCTGAGCAGAATAGTGAATGTTCCCATCACAGTGTGACTGCGAGAGCATTCACTGTGCAGAGCAGAATAGTGAGTGTTCATATCACAGTGTAACTGAGAGCTGTCACTGTGCTGAGCAGAATTGTGAGTGTTCCCATCACAGTGTGACTGAGAGCTGTCATTGTGCAGAGCAGAATAGTGAAAGTTCCCGCCACAGTGTGACTGAGAGCATTCACTGTGCAGAGCAGAATAGTGAGTGTTCCCATCACAGTGTGACTGAGAGCTGTCACTGTGCTGAGCAGAATAGTGAGTGTTTCCATCACAGTGTGACTGTGATAGCAGTCACTGTGCAGAGCAGAATAGTGAGTGTTTCCTTTACAGTGTGACTGTGAGAGCAGTCACTGTGCTGAGCAGAATAGTGAGTGTTCACATCACAGTGTGACTAAGAGCTGTCACTGTGCTGAGCAGAATAGTGAGTGTTCACATCACAGTGTGACTGAGAGCTGTCACTGTGCTGAGCAGAACAATGAGTGTTCCCATCACAGTGTGACTGTGAGAGCAGTCACTGTGCTGAGCAGAATAGAGAGTGTTCCCATCACAGTGTGACTGCGAGAGCATTCACCGTCCAGAGCAGAATAGTGAGTGTTCCCATCACAGTGTGACTGAGGGCTGTCACTGTGCTGAGCAGAATAGTGAGTGTTCCCATCACAGTGTGACTGAGAGCAGTCACTGTGCAGAGCAGAATATTAAGTGTTTCCATCACAGTGTGACTGTGAGAGCAGTCATTGTGCTGAGCAGAATAGTGAATGTTCCCGCCACAGTGTGACTGAGAGCATTCACTGTGCTGAGCAGAATAGTGAGTGTTCCCATCACAGTGTGACTGAGAGCAGTCACTGTGCTGAGCAGAATAGTGAGTGTTCCCATCACAGTGTGAATGAAACAGTCACTGTGCTGAGCAGAATAGTGAATGTTCCCGCCACAGTGTGACTGAGAGCAGTCACTGTGCTGAGCAGAATAGTGAGTGTTCCCATCACAGTGCGACTGTGAGAGCAGTCACTGTGCAGAGCAGAATAGTGAGTGTTCCCATCACAGTGTGACTGCGAGAGCATTCACTTTGCTGAGCACAAGAGTGAGTGTTCCCATCACAGTGTGACTGTGAGAGCAGTCACTGTGCTGAGCAGAATA
This sequence comes from Crossaster papposus, assembly GCA_037893245.1. Lineage (NCBI taxonomy): Eukaryota > Metazoa > Echinodermata > Asteroidea > Velatida > Solasteridae > Crossaster > Crossaster papposus. The sequence goes on from JBAIAA010000630.1 coordinate 3,727,464, forward strand.
ATGAGTTTTCCCATCACAATGTGACTGTGAGAGCATAAACTGTGCTGAGCAGAATAGTGAGTGTTTCCCGTCACAGTGTGACTGAGAGCTCTCACTGTGCTGAGCAGAATAGTGAGTGTTCACATCACTGTGTGACTGAGAGCAGTCACTGTGCTGAGCAGAATAGTGAGTGTTCCCATCACAATGTGACTGAGAGCAGTCACTGTGCAGAGCAGAATATTAAGTGTTTCCATCACAGTGTGACTGTGAGAGCAGTCACTGTGCTGAGCAGAATAGTGAATGTTCCCGCCACAGTGTGACTGAGAGCAGTCACTGTGCTGAGCAGAATAGTGAGTGTTCCCATCACAGTGTGACTGCGAGAGCATACACTGTGCAGAGCAGAATAGTGAGTGTTCCCATCACAGTGTGACTGAGAGCTGTCAGTGTGCTGAGCAGAATAGTGAGTGTTCACATCACTGTGTGACCGAGAGCAGTCACAGTGCTGAGCAGAATAGTGAGTGTTCCCATCACAGTGTGACTGAGAGCAGTCACTTGGCTGAGCAGAATAGTGAGTGTTTCCTTTACAGTGTGACTGTGACTGCAGTCACTGTGCTGAGCAGAATAGTGAGTGTTCCAATCACAGTATGGCTAAGAGCAGTCACTGTGCTGAGCAGAATAGTGAGTGTTCCCATCACAGTGTGACTGAGAGCTGTCAGTGTGCTGAGCAGAATAGTGAGTGTTCACATCACTGTGTGACCGAGAGCAGTCACAGTGCTGAGCAGAATAGTGAGTGTTCCCATCACAGTGTGACTGAGAGCAGTCACTTGGCTGAGCAGAATAGTGAGTGTTTCCTTTACAGTGTGACTGTGACTGCAGTCACAGTGCTGAGCAGAATAGTGAGTGTTCCCATCACAGTGTGACTGAGAGCAGTCACTTGGCTGAGCAGAATAGTGAGTGTTTCCTTTACAGTGTGACTGTGACTGCAGTCACTGTGCTGAGCAGAATAGTGAATGTTCCCGCCACAGTGTGACTGAGATCAGTCACGGTGCTGAGCAGAATAGTGAATGTTCCCATCACAGTGTGACTGCGAGAGCATTCACTGTGCAGAGCAGAATAGTGAGTGTTCATATCACAGTGTAACTGAGAGCTGTCACTGTGCTGAGCAGAATAGTGAGTGTTCCCATCACAGTGTGACTGAGAGCTGTCATTGTGCAGAGCAGAATAGTGAAAGTTCCCGCCACAGTGTGACTGAGAGCATTCACTGTGCAGAGCAGAATAGTGAGTGTTCCCATCACAGTGTGACTGAGAGCTGTCACTGTGCTGAGCAGAATAGTGAGTGTTCCCATCACAGTGTGACTGTGATAGCAGTCACTGTGCAGAGCAGAATAGTGAGTGTTTCCTTTACAGTGTGACTGTGAGAGCAGTCACTGTGCTGAGAAGAATAGTGAATGTTCACATCACAGTGTGACTGAGAGCTGTCACTGTGCTGAGCAGAATAGTGAGTGTTCACATCACAGTGTGACTGAGAGCTGTCACTGTGCTGAGCAGAACAATGAGTGTTCCCATCACAGTGTGACTGTGAGAGCAGTCACTGTGCTGAGCAGAATAGAGAGTGTTCCCATCACAGTGTGACTGCGAGAGCATTCACCGTCCAGAGCAGAATAGTGAGTGTTCCCATCACAGTGTGACTGAGGGCTGTCACTGTGCTGAGCAGAATAGTGAGTGTTCCCATCACAGTGTGACTGAGAGCAGTCACTGTGCAGAGCAGAATATTAAGTGTTTCCATCACAGTGTGACTGTGAGAGCAGTCATTGTGCTGAGCAGAATAGTGAATGTACCCGCCACAGTGTGACTGAGAGCATTCACTGTGCTGAGCAGAATAGTGAGTGTTCCCATCACAGTGTGACTGAGAGCAGTCACTGTGCTGAGCAGAATAGTGAGTGTTCCCATCACAGTGTGAATGAAACAGTCACTGTGCTGAGCAGAATAGTGAATGTTCCCGCCACAGTGTGACTGAGAGCAGTCACTGTGCTGAGCAGAATAGTGAGTGTTCCCATCACAGTGTGACTGTGAGAGCAGTCACTGTGTTGAGCAGAATAGTGAGTGTTCCAATCACAGTATGGCTAAGAGCAGTCACTGTGCTGAGCAGAATAGTGAGTGTTCCCATCACAGTGTGACTGAAACAGTCACTGTGCTGAGCAGAATAGTGAAAGTTCCCGCCACAGTGTGACTGAGAGCAGTCACTGTGCTGAGCAGAATAGTGAGTGTTCCCGTCACAGTGTAACTGAGAGCTGTCACTGTGCTGAGCAGAATAGTGAGTGTTCCCATCACAGTGTGACTGTGAGAGCAGTCACTGTGCTGAGCAGAATAGTAAGTGTTTTCATCACAGTGTGACTGAGAGCTGTCAATGTGCTGAGCAGAATAGTGGGTGTTCCCTTCACAGTGTGACTTAGAGCTCTCACTTTGCTGAGCTGAATTGTGAGTGTTCCCATCACAGTGCGACTGTGAGAGCAGTCACTGTGCATAGCAGAATAGTGAGTGTTCCCATCACAGTGTGACTGTGAGAGCATAAACTGTGCTGAGCAGAATAGTGAGTGTTTCCCGTCACAGTGTGACTGAGAGCTCACACTGTGCTGAGCAGAATAGTGAGTGTTCACATCACTGTGTGACTGAGAGCAGTCACTGTGCTGAGCAGAATAGTGAGTGTTCCCATCACAGTGTGACTGAGAGCAGTCACTGTGCAGAGCAGAATATTAAGTGTTTCCATCACAGTGTGACTGTGAGAGCAGTCACTGTGCTGAGCAGAATAGTGAATGTTCCCGCCACAGTGTGACTGAGAGCAGTCACTGTACTGAACAGAATAGTGAGTGTTCCCATCACAGTGTGACTGCGAGAGCATACACTGTGCTGAGCAGAATAGTGAGTGTTCACATCACTGTGTGACCGAGAGCAGTCACAGTGCTGAGCAGAATAGTGAGTGTTCCCATCACAGTGTGACTGAGAGCAGTCACTTGGCTGAGCAGAATAGTGAGTGTTTCCTTTACAGTGTGACTGTGACTGCAGTCACTGTGCTGAGCAGAATAGTGAGTGTTCCAATCACAGTATGGCTAAGAGCAGTCACTGTGCTGAGCAGAATAGTGAGTGTTCCCATCACAGTGTGACTGAGAGCTGTCAGTGTGCTGAGCAGAATAGTGAGTGTTCACATCACTGTGTGACCGAGAGCAGTCACAGTGCTGAGCAGAATAGTGAGTGTTCCCATCACAGTGTGACTGAGAGCAGTCACTTGGCTGAGCAGAATAGTGAGTGTTTCCTTTACAGTGTGACTGTGAGAGCAGTCACTGTGCTGAGCAGAATAGTGAATGTTCCCGCCACAGTGTGACTGAGAGCAGTCACTGTGCTGAGCAGAATAGTGAGTGTTCCCATCACAGTGTGACTGAAACAGTCACTGTGCTGAGCAGAATAGTGAATGTTCCCGCCACAGTGTGACTGAGACCAGTCAATGTGCAGAGCAGAATAGTGAGTGTTCACATCACAGTGTAACTGAGAGCTGTCACTGTGTTGAGCAGAATAGTGAGTGTTCCCATCACAGTGTGACTGAGAGCTGTCATTGTGCAGAGCAGAATAGTGAAAGTTCCCGCCACAGTGTGACTGAGAGCATTCACTGTGTAGAGCACAATAGTGAGTGTTCCCATCACAGTGTGACTGAGAGCTGTCACTGTGCTGAGCAGAATAGTGAGTGTTCCCATCACAGTGTGACTGCGAGAGCAGTCACTGTGCAAAGCAGAATAGTGAGTGTTTCTTTTACAGTGTGACTGTGAGAGCGGTCACTGTGCTGAGCAGAATAGTGAGTGTTCCCGCCACAGTGTGACTGAGAGCAGTCACTGTGCTGAGCAGAATAGTGAGTGTTCCCATCACAGTGTGACTGTGAGAGCAGTCACTGTGCTGAGCAGAATAGTGAGTGTTCCAATCACAGTATGGCTAAGAGCAGTCACTGTGCTGAGCAGAATAGTGAGTGTTCCCATCACAGTGTGACTGAAACAGTCACTGTGCTGAGCAGAATAGTGAATGTTCCCGCCACAGTGTGACTAAGAGCAGTCACTGTGCTGAGCAGAATAGTGAGTGTTCCCGTCACGGTGTAACTGAGAGCTGTCACTGTGCTGAGCAGAATAGTGAGTGTTCCCATCACAGTGTGACTGAGAGCTGTCAATGTGCTGAGCAGAATAGTGGGTGTTCCCTTCACAGTGTGACTTAGAGCTCTCACTTTGCTGAGCAGAATAGTGAGTGTTTCCATCACAGTGCGACTGTGAGAGCAGTCACTGTGCAGAGCAGAATAGTGAGTGTTCCCATCACAGTGTGACTGCGAGAGCATTCACTTTGCTGAGCACAAGAGTGAGTGTTCCCATCACAGTGTGACTGTGAGAGCAGTCACTGTGCTGAGCAGAATAATGAGTTTTCCCATCACAATGTGACTGTGAGAGCATAAACTGTGCTGAGCAGAATAGTGAGTGTTTCCCGTCACAGTGTGACTGAGAGCTCTCACTGTGCTGAGCAGAATAGTGAGTGTTCACATCACTGTGTGACTGAGAGCAGTCACTGTGCTGAGCAGAATAGTGAGTGTTCCCATCACAATGTGACTGAGAGCAGTCACTGTGCAGAGCAGAATATTAAGTGTTTCCATCACAGTGTGACTGTGAGAGCAGTCACTGTGCTGAGCAGAATAGTGAATGTTCCCGCCACAGTGTGACTGAGAGCAGTCACTGTGCTGAGCAGAATAGTGAGTGTTCCCATCACAGTGTGACTGAGAGCAGTCACTTGGCTGAGCAGAATAGTGAGTGTTTCCTTTACAATGTGACTGTGACTGCAGTCACTGTGCTGAGCAGAATAGTGAGTGTTCCAATCACAGTATGGCTAAGAGCAGTCACTGTGCTGAGCAGAATAGTGAGTGTTCCCATCACAGTGTGACTGAGAGCTGTCAGTGTGCTGAGCAGAATAGTGAGTGTTCACATCACTGTGTGACCGAGAGCAGTCACAGTGCTGAGCAGAATAGTGAGTGTTCCCATCACAGTGTGACTGAGAGCAGTCACTTGGCTGAGCAGAATAGTGAGTGTTTCCTTTACAGTGTGACTGTGAGAGCAGTCACTGTGCTGAGCAGAATAGTGAATGTTCCCGCCACAGTGTGACTGAGAGCAGTCACTGTGCTGAGCAGAATAGTGAGTGTTCCCATCACAGTGTGACTGAAACAGTCACTGTGCTGAGCAGAATAGTGAATGTTCCCGCCACAGTGTGACTGAGACCAGTCACTGTGCTGAGCAGAATAGTGAGTGTTCCCATCACAGTTTGACTGCGAGAGCATTCACTGTGCAGAGCAGAATAGTGAGTGTTCACATCACAGTTTAACTGAGAGCTGTCACTGTGTTGAGCAGAATAGTGAGTGTTCCCATCACAGTGTGACTGAGAGCTGTCATTGTGCAGAGCAGAATAGTGAAAGTTCCCGCCACAGTGTGACTGAGAGCATTCACTGTGTAGAGCAGAATAGTGAGTGTTCCCATCACAGTGTGACTGAGAGCTGTCACTGTGCTGAGCAGAATAGTGAGTGTTCCCATCACAGTGTGACTGCGAGAGCAGTCACTGTGCAAAGCAGAATAGTGAGTGTTTCTTTTACAGTGTGACTGTGAGAGCGGTCACTGTGCTGAGCAGAATAGTGAGTGTTCCCGCCACAGTGTGACTGAGAGCAGTCACTGTGCTGAGCAGAATAGTGAGTGTTCCCATCACAGTGTGACTGTGAGAGCAGTCACTGTGCTGAGCAGAATAGTGAGTGTTCCAATCACAGTATGGCTAAGAGCAGTCACTGTGCTGAGCAGAATAGTGAGTGTTCCCATCACAGTGTGACTGAAACAGTCACTGTGCTGAGCAGAATAGTGAATGTTCCCGCCACAGTGTGACTAAGAGCAGTCACTGTGCTGAGCAGAATAGTGAGTGTTCCCGTCACAGTGTAACTGAGAGCTGTCACTGTGCTGAGCAGAATAGTGAGTGTTCCCATCACAGTGTGACTGTGAGAGCAGTCACTGTGCTGAGCAGAATAGTAAGTGTTTTCATCACAGTGTGACTGAGAGCTGTCAATGTGCTGAGCAGAATAGTGGGTGTTCCCTTCACAGTGTGACTTAGAGCTCTCACTTTGCTGAGCAGAATAGTGAGTGTTCCCATCACAGTGCGACTGTGAGAGCAGTCACTGTGCAGAGCAGAATAGTGAGTGTTCCCATCACAGTGTGACTGCGAGAGCATTCACTTTGCTGAGCACAAGAGTGAGTGTTCCCATCACAGTGTGACTGTGAGAGCAGTCACTGTGCTGAGCAGAATAATGAGTTTTCCCATCACAATGTGACTGTGAGAGCATAAACTGTGCTGAGCAGAATAGTGAGTGTTTCCCGTCACAGTGTGACTGAGAGCTCTCACTGTGCTGAGCAGAATAGTGAGTGTTCACATCACTGTGTGACTGAGAGCAGTCACTGTGCTGAGCAGAATAGTGAGTGTTCCCATCACAATGTGACTGAGAGCAGTCACTGTGCAGAGCAGAATATTAAGTGTTTCCATCACAGTGTGACTGTGAGAGCAGTCACTGTGCTGAGCAGAATAGTGAATGTTCCCGCCACAGTGTGACTGAGAGCAGTCACTGTGCTGAGCAGAATAGTGAGTGTTTCCTTTACAGTGTGACTGTGACTGCAGTCACTGTGCTGAGCAGAATAGTGAGTGTTCCAATCACAGTATGGCTAAGAGCAGTCACTGTGCTGAGCAGAATAGTGAGTGTTCCCATCACAGTGTGACTGAGAGCTGTCAGTGTGCTGAGCAGAATAGTGAGTGTTCACATCACTGTGTGACCGAGAGCAGTCACAGTGCTGAGCAGAATAGTGAGTGTTCCAATCACAGTGTGACTGAGAGCGGTCACTGTGCTGAGCAGAATAGTGAGTGTTCCCATCACAGTGTGACTGAAACAGTCACTGTGCTGAGCAGAATAGTGAATGTTCCCGCCACAGTGTGACTGAGACCAGTCACTGTGCTGAGCAGAATAGTGAGTGTTCCCATCACAGTTTGACTGCGAGAGCATTCACTGTGCAGAGCAGAATAGTGAGTGTTCACATCACAGTGTAACTGAGAGCTGTCACTGTGTTGAGCAGAATAGTGAGTGTTCCCATCACAGTGTGACTGAGAGCTGTCATTGTGCAGAGCAGAATAGTGAAAGTTCCCGCCACAGTGTGACTGAGAGCATTCACTGTGTAGAGCAGAATAGTGAGTGTTCCCATCACAGTGTGACTGAGAGCTGTCACTGTGCTGAGCAGAATAGTGAGTGTTCCCATCACAGTGTGACTGCGAGAGCAGTCACTGTGCAAAGCAGAATAGTGAGTGTTTCTTTTACAGTGTGACTGTGAGAGCGGTCACTGTGCTGAGCAGAATAGTGAGTGTTCCCGCCACAGTGTGACTGAGAGCAGTCACTGTGCTGAGCAGAATAGTGAGTGTTCCCATCACAGTGTGACTGTGAGAGCAGTCACTGTGCTGAGCAGAATAGTGAGTGTTCCAATCACAGTATGGCTAAGAGCAGTCACTGTGCTGAGCAGAATAGTGAGTGTTCCCATCACAGTGTGACTGAAACAGTCACTGTGCTGAGCAGAATAGTGAATGTTCCCGCCACAGTGAGACTAAGAGCAGTCACTGTGCTGAGCAGAATAGTGAGTGTTCCCGTCACAGTGTAACTGAGAGCTGTCACTGTGCTGAGCAGAATAGTGAGTGTTCCCATCACAGTGTGACTGTGAGAGCAGTCACTGTGCTGAGCAGAATAGTAAGTGTTTTCATCACAGTGTGACTGAGAGCTATCAATGTGCTGAGCAGAATAGTGGGTGTTCCCTTCACAGTGTGACTTAGAGCTCTCACTTTGCTGAGCAGAATAGTGAGTGTTCCCATCACAGTGCGACTGTGAGAGCAGTCACTGTGCAGAGCAGAATAGTGAGTGTTCCCATCACAGTGTGACTGCGAGAGCATTCACTTTGCTGAGCACAAGAGTGAGTGTTCCCATCACAGTGTGACTGTGAGAGCAGTCACTGTGCTGAGCAGAATAATGAGTTTTCCCATCACAATGTGACTGTGAGAGCATAAACTGTGCTGAGCAGAATAGTGAGTGTTTCCCGTCACAGTGTGACTGAGAGCTCTCACTGTGCTGAGCAGAATAGTGAGTGTTCACATCACTGTGTGACTGAGAGCAGTCACTGTGCTGAGCAGAATAGTGAGTGTTCCCATCACAATGTGACTGAGAGCAGTCACTGTGCAGAGCAGAATATTAAGTGTTTCCATCACAGTGTGACTGTGAGAGCAGTCACTGTGCTGAGCAGAATAGTGAATGTTCCCGCCACAGTGTGACTGAGAGCAGTCACTGTGCTGAGCAGAATAGTGAGTGTTCCCATCACAGTGTGACTGCGAGAGCATACACTGTGCAGAGCAGAATAGTGAGTGTTCCCATCACAGTGTGACTGAGAGCTGTCAGTGTGCTGAGCAGAATAGTGAGTGTTCCAATCACAGTGTGACTGAGAGCAGTCACTTGGCTGAGCAGAATAGTGAGTGTTCCCATCACAGTGTGACTGCGAGAGCATTCACTTTGCTGAGCACAAGAGTGAGTGTTCCCATCACAGTGTGACTGTGAGAGCAGTCACTGTGCTGAGCAGAATAATGAGTGTTCCCATCACAATGTGACTGTGAGAGCATAAACTGTGCTGAGCAGAATAGTGAGTGTTCCCATCACAGTGTGACTGCGAGAGCATTCACTGTGCAGAGCAGAATAGTGAGTGTTTCTTTTACAGTGTGACTGTGAGAGCAGTCACTGTGCTGAGCAGAACAGTGAGTGTTCCCGCCACAGTGTGACTGAGAGCAGTCACTTGGCTGAGCAGAATAGTGAGTGTTTCCTTTACAGTGTGACTGTGACTGCAGTCACTGTGCTGAGCAGAATAGTGAGTGTTTCAATCACAGTATGGCTAAGAGCAGTCACTGTGCTGAGCAGAATAGTGAGTGTTCCCATCACAGTGTGACTGAAACAGTCACTGTGCTGAGCAGAATAGTGAATGTTCCCGCCACAGTGTGACTGAGACCAGTCACTGTGCTGAGCAGAATAGTGAGTGTTCCCATCACAGTTTGACTGCGAGAGCATTCACTGTGCAGAGCAGAATAGTGAGTGTTCACATCACAGTGTAACTGAGAGCTGTCACTGTATTGAGCAGAATAGTGAGTGTTCCCATCACAGTGTGACTGAGAGCTGTCATTGTGCAGAGCAGAATAGTGAAAGTTCCCGCCACAGTGTGACTGAGAGCATTCACTGTGTAGAGCAGAATAGTGAGTGTTCCCATCACAGTGTGACTGAGAGCTGTCACTGTGCTGAGCAGAATAGTGAGTGTTCCCATCACAGTGTGACTGCGAGAGCAGTCACTGTGCAGAGCAGAATAGTGAGTGTTTCTTTTACAGTGTGACTGTGAGAGCAGTCACTGTGCTGAGCAGAATAGTGAGTGTTCCCGCCACAGTGTGACTGAGAGCAGTCACTGTGCTGAGCAGAATAGTGAGTGTTCCCATCACAGTGTGACTGTGAGAGCAGTCACTGTGCTGAGCAGAATAGTGAGTGTTCCAATCACAGTATGGCTAAGAGCAGTCACTGTGCTGAGCAGAATAGTGAGTGTTCCCATCACAGTGTGACTGAAACAGTCACTGTGCTGAGCAGAATAGTGAATGTTCCCGCCACAGTGTGACTAAGAGCAGTCACTGTGCTGAGCAGAATAGTGAGTGTTCCCGTCACAGTGTAACTGAGAGCTGTCACTGTGCTGAGCAGAATAGTGAGTGTTCCCATCACAGTGTGACTGTGAGAGCAGTCACTGTGCTGAGCAGAATAGTAAGTGTTTTCATCACAGTGTGACTGAGAGCTGTCAATGTGCTGAGCAGAATAGTGGGTGTTCCCTTCACAGTGTGACTTAGAGCTCTCACTTTGCTGAGCAGAATAGTGAGTGTTCCCATCACAGTGCGACTGTGAGAGCAGTCACTGTGCAGAGCAGAATAGTGAGTGTTCCCATCACAGTGTGACTGCGAGAGCATTCACTTTGCTGAGCACAAGAGTGAGTGTTCCCATCACAGTGTGACTGTGAGAGCAGTCACTGTGCTGAGCAGAATAATGAGTTTTCCCATCACAATGTGACTGTGAGAGCATAAACTGTGCTGAGCAGAATAGTGAGTGTTTCCCGTCACAGTGTGACTGAGAGCTCTCACTGTGCTGAGCAGAATAGTGAGTGTTCACGTCACTGTGTGACTGAGAGCAGTCACTGTGCTGAGCAGAATAGTGAGTGTTCCCATCACAATGTGACTGAGAGCAGTCACTGTGCAGAGCAGAATATTAAGTGTTTCCATCACAGTGTGACTGTGAGAGCAGTCACTGTGCTGAGCAGAATAGTGAATGTTCCCGCCACAGTGTGACTGAGAGCAGTCACTGTGCTGAGCAGAATAGTGAGTGTTCCCATCACAGTGTGACTGCGAGAGCATACACTGTGCAGAGCAGAATAGTGAGTGTTCCCATCACAGTGTGACTGAGAGCTGTCAGTGTGCTGAGCAGAATAGTGAGTGTTCACATCACTGTGTGACCGAGAGCAGTCACAGTGCTGAGCAGAATAGTGAGTGTTCCCATCACAGTGTGACTGAGAGCAGTCACTTGGCTGAGCAGAATAGTGAGTGTTTCCTTTACAGTGTGACTGTGACTGCAGTCACTGTGCTGAGCAGAATAGTGAGTGTTCCAATCACAGTATGGCTAAGAGCAGTCACTGTGCTGAGCAGAATAGTGAGTGTTCCCATCACAGTGTGACTGAGAGCTGTCAGTGTGCTGAGCAGAATAGTGAGTGTTCACATCACTGTGTGACCGAGAGCAGTCACAGTGCTGAGCAGAATAGTGAGTGTTCCCATCACAGTGTGACTGAGAGCAGTCACTTGGCTGAGCAGAATAGTGAGTGTTCCCATCACAGTGTGACTGCGAGAGCATTCACTTTGCTGAGCACAAGAGTGAGTGTTCCCATCACAGTGTGACTGTGAGAGCAGTCACTGTGCTGAGCAGAATAATGAGTGTTCCCATCACAATGTGACTGTGAGAGCATAAACTGTGCTGAGCAGAATAGTGAGTGTTCCCATCACAGTGTGACTGCGAGAGCATTCACTGTGCAGAGCAGAATAGTGAGTGTTTCTTTTACAGTGTGACTGTGAGAGCAGTCACTGTGCTGAGCAGAATAGTGAGTGTTCCCGCCACAGTGTGACTGAGAGCAGTCACTTGGCTGAGCAGAATAGTGAGTGTTTCCTTTACAGTGTGACTGTGACTGCAGTCACTGTGCTGAGCAGAATAGTGAGTGTTTCAATCACAGTATGGCTAAGAGCAGTCACTGTGCTGAGCAGAATAGTGAGTGTTCCCATCACAGTGTGACTGAAACAGTCAATGTGCTGAGCAGAATAGTGAATGTTCCCGCCACAGTGTGACTGAGACCAGTCACTGTGCTGAGCAGAATAGTGAGTGTTCCCATCACAGTTTGACTGCGAGAGCATTCACTGTGCAGAGCAGAATAGTGAGTGTTCACATCACAGTGTAACTGAGAGCTGTCACTGTGTTGAGCAGAATAGTGAGTGTTCCCATCACAGTGTGACTGAAACAGTCACTGTGCTGAGCAGAATAGTGAATGTTCCCGCCACAGTGTGACTAAGAGCAGTCACTGTGCTGAGCAGAATAGTGAGTGTTCCCGTCACAGTGTAACTGAGAGCTGTCACTGTGCTGAGCAGAATAGTGAGTGTTCCCATCACAGTGTGACTGTGAGAGCAGTCACTGTGCTGAACAGAATAGTAAGTGTTTTCATCACAGTGTGACTGAGAGCTGTCAATGTGCTGAGCAGAATAGTGGGTGTTCCCTTCACAGTGTGACTTAGAGCTCTCACTTTGCTGAGCAGAATAGTGAGTGTTCCCATCACAGTGTGACTGCGAGAGCAGTCACTGTGCAGAGCAGAATAGTGAGTGTTTCTTTTACAGTGTGACTGTGAGAGCAGTCACTGTGCTGAGCAGAATAGTGAGTGTTCCCGCCACAGTGTGACTGAGAGCAGTCACTGTGCTGAGCAGAATAGTGAGTGTTCCCATCACAGTGTGACTGTGAGAGCAGTCACTGTGCTGAGCAGAATAGTGAGTGTTCCAATCACAGTATGGCTAAGAGCAGTCACTGTGCTGAGCAGAATAGTGAGTGTTCCCATCACAGTGTGACTGAAACAGTCACTGTGCTGAGCAGAATAGTGAATGTTCCCGCCACAGTGTGACTAAGAGCAGTCACTGTGCTGAGCAGAATAGTGAGTGTTCCCGTCACAGTGTAACTGAGAGCTGTCACTGTGCTGAGCAGAATAGTGAGTGTTCCCATCACAGTGTGACTGTGAGAGCAGTCACTGTGCTGAGCAGAATAGTAAGTGTTTTCATCACAGTGTGACTGAGAGCTGTCAATGTGCTGAGCAGAATAGTGGGTGTTCCCTTCACAGTGTGACTTAGAGCTCTCACTTTGCTGAGCAGAATAGTGAGTGTTCCCATCACAGTGCGACTGTGAGAGCAGTCACTGTGCAGAGCAGAATAGTGAGTGTTCCCATCACAGTGTGACTGCGAGAGCATTCACTTTGCTGAGCACAAGAGTGAGTGTTCCCATCACAGTGTGACTGTGAGAGCAGTCACTGTGCTGAGCAGAATAATGAGTTTTCCCATCACAATGTGACTGTGAGAGCATAAACTGTGCTGAGCAGAATAGTGAGTGTTTCCCGTCACAGTGTGACTGAGAGCTCTCACTGTGCTGAGCAGAATAGTGAGTGTTCACGTCACTGTGTGACTGAGAGCAGTCACTGTGCTGAGCAGAATAGTGAGTGTTCCCATCACAATGTGACTGAGAGCAGTCACTGTGCAGAGCAGAATATTAAGTGTTTCCATCACAGTGTGACTGTGAGAGCAGTCACTGTGCTGAGCAGAATAGTGAATGTTCCCGCCACAGTGTGACTGAGAGCAGTCACTGTGCTGAGCAGAATAGTGAGTGTTCCCATCACAGTGTGACTGCGAGAGCATACACTGTGCAGAGCAGAATAGTGAGTGTTCCCATCACAGTGTGACTGAGAGCTGTCAGTGTGCTGAGCAGAATAGTGAGTGTTCACATCACTGTGTGACCGAGAGCAGTCACAGTGCTGAGCAGAATAGTGAGTGTTCCCATCACAGTGTGACTGAGAGCAGTCACTTGGCTGAGCAGAATAGTGAGTGTTTCCTTTACAGTGTGACTGTGACTGCAGTCACTGTGCTGAGCAGAATAGTGAGTGTTCCAATCACAGTATGGCTAAGAGCAGTCACTGTGCTGAGCAGAATAGTGAGTGTTCCCATCACAGTGTGACTGAGAGCTGTCAGTGTGCTGAGCAGAATAGTGAGTGTTCACATCACTGTGTGACCGAGAGCAGTCACAGTGCTGAGCAGAATAGTGAGTGTTCCCATCACAGTGTGACTGAGAGCAGTCACTTGGCTGAGCAGAATAGTGAGTGTTCCCATCACAGTGTGACTGCGAGAGCATTCACTTTGCTGAGCACAAGAGTGAGTGTTCCCATCACAGTGTGACTGTGAGAGCAGTCACTGTGCTGAGCAGAATAATGAGTGTTCCCATCACAATGTGACTGTGAGAGCATAAACTGTGCTGAGCAGAATAGTGAGTGTTCCCATCACAGTGTGACTGCGAGAGCATTCACTGTGCAGAGCAGAATAGTGAGTGTTTCTTTTACAGTGTGACTGTGAGAGCAGTCACTGTGCTGAGCAGAATAGTGAGTGTTCCCGCCACAGTGTGACTGAGAGCAGTCACTTGGCTGAGCAGAATAGTGAGTGTTTCCTTTACAGTGTGACTGTGACTGCAGTCACTGTGCTGAGCAGAATAGTGAGTGTTTCAATCACAGTATGGCTAAGAGCAGTCACTGTGCTGAGCAGAATAGTGAGTGTTCCCATCACAGTGTGACTGAAACAGTCAATGTGCTGAGCAGAATAGTGAATGTTCCCGCCACAGTGTGACTGAGACCAGTCACTGTGCTGAGCAGAATAGTGAGTGTTCCCATCACAGTTTGACTGCGAGAGCATTCACTGTGCAGAGCAGAATAGTGAGTGTTCACATCACAGTGTAACTGAGAGCTGTCACTGTGTTGAGCAGAATAGTGAGTGTTCCCATCACAGTGTGACTGAAACAGTCACTGTGCTGAGCAGAATAGTGAATGTTCCCGCCACAGTGTGACTAAGAGCAGTCACTGTGCTGAGCAGAATAGTGAGTGTTCCCGTCACAGTGTAACTGAGAGCTGTCACTGTGCTGAGCAGAATAGTGAGTGTTCCCATCACAGTGTGACTGTGAGAGCAGTCACTGTGCTGAACAGAATAGTAAGTGTTTTCATCACAGTGTGACTGAGAGCTGTCAATGTGCTGAGCAGAATAGTGGGTGTTCCCTTCACAGTGTGACTTAGAGCTCTCACTTTGCTGAGCAGAATAGTGAGTGTTCCCATCACAGTGCGACTGCGAGAGCAGTCACTGTGCAGAGCAGAATAGTGAGTGTTCCCATCACAGTGTGACTGCGAGAGCATTCACTTTGCTGAGCACAAGAGTGAGTGTTCCCATCACAGTGTGACTGTGAGAGCAGTCACTGTGCTGAGCAGAATAATGAGTTTTCCCATCACAATGTGACTGTGAGAGCATAAACTGTGCTGAGCAGAATAGTGAGTGTTTCCCGTCACAGTGTGACTGAGAGCTCTCACTGTGCTGAGCAGAATAGTGAGTGTTCACATCACTGTGTGACTGAGAGCAGTCACTGTGCTGAGCAGAATAGTGAGTGTTCCCATCACAATGTGACTGAGAGCAGTCACTGTGCAGAGCAGAATATTAAGTGTTTCCATCACAGTGTGACTGTGAGAGCAGTCACTGTGCTGAGCAGAATAGTGAATGTTCACGCCACAGTGTGACTGAGAGCAGTCACTGTGCTGAGCAGAATAGTGAGTGTTCCCATCACAGTGTGACTGCGAGAGCATACACTGTGCAGAGCAGAATAGTGAGTGTTCCCATCACAATGTGACTGAGAGCTGTCAGTGTGCTGAGCAGAATAATGAGTGTTCACATCACTGTGTGACCGAGAGCAGTCACAGTGCTGAGCAGAATAGTGAGTGTTCCCATCACAGTGTGACTGAGAGCAGTCACTTGGCTGAGCAGAATAGTGAGTGTTTCCTTTACAGTGTGACTGTGACTGCAGTCACTGTGCTGAGCAGAATAGTGAGTGTTCCAATCACAGTATGGCTAAGAGCAGTCACTGTGCTGAGCAGAATAGTGAGTGTTCCCATCACAGTGTGACTGAGAGCTGTCAGTGTGCTGAGCAGAATAGTGAGTGTTCACATCACTGTGTGACCGAGAGCAGTCACAGTGCTGAGCAGAATAGTGAGTGTTCCCATCACAGTGTGACTGAGAGCAGTCACTTGGCTGAGCAGAATAGTGAGTGTTTCCTTTACAGTGTGACTGAGAGCAGTCACTTGGCTGAGCAGAATAGTGAGTGTTTCCTTTACAGTGTGACTGTGACTGCAGTCACTGTGCTGAGCAGAATAGTGAATGTTCCCGCCACAGTGTGACTGAGATCAGTCACGGTGCTGAGCAGAATAGTGAATGTTCCCATCACAGTGTGACTGCGAGAGCATTCACTGTGCAGAGCAGAATAGTGAGTGTTCATATCACAGTGTAACTGAGAGCTGTCACTGTGCTGAGCAGAATAGTGAGTGTTCCCATCACAGTGTGACTGAGAGCTGTCATTGTGCAGAGCAGAATAGTGAAAGTTCCCGCCACAGTGTGACTGAGAGCATTCACTGTGCAGAGCAGAATAGTGAGTGTTCCCATCACAGTGTGACTGAGAGCTGTCACTGTGCTGAGCAGAATAGTGAGTGTTCCCATCACAGTGTGACTGTGATAGCAGTCACTGTGCAGAGCAGAATAGTGAGTGTTTCCTTTACAGTGTGACTGTGAGAGCAGTCACTGTGCTGAGCAGAATAGTGAGTGTTCACATCACAGTGTGACTGAGAGCTGTCACTGTGCTGAGCAGAATAGTGAGTGTTCACATCACAGTGTGACTGAGAGCTGTCACTGTGCTGAGCAGAACAATGAGTGTTCCCATCACAGTGTGACTGTGAGAGCAGTCACTGTGCTGAGCAGAATAGAGAGTGTTCCCATCACAGTGTGACTGCGAGAGCATTCACCGTCCAGAGCAGAATAGTGAGTGTTCCCATCACAGTGTGACTGAGGGCTGTCACTGTGCTGAGCAGAATAGTGAGTGTTCCCATCACAGTGTGACTGAGAGCAGTCACTGTGCAGAGCAGAATATTAAGTGTTTCCATCACAGTGTGACTGTGAGAGCAGTCATTGTGCTGAGCAGAATAGTGAATGTTCCCGC
Organism: Crossaster papposus; assembly: GCA_037893245.1. Taxonomy (NCBI): domain Eukaryota; kingdom Metazoa; phylum Echinodermata; class Asteroidea; order Velatida; family Solasteridae; genus Crossaster; species Crossaster papposus. Next base: position 3,743,947 of record JBAIAA010000630.1, read on the forward strand.
CACAGTGTGACTGAGAGCATTCACTGTGCTGAGCAGAATAGTGAGTGTTCCCATCACAGTGTGACTGAGAGCAGTCACTGTGCTGAGCAGAATAGTGAGTGTTCCCATCACAGTGTGAATGAAACAGTCACTGTGCTGAGCAGAATAGTGAATGTTCCCGCCACAGTGTGACTGAGAGCAGTCACTGTGCTGAGCAGAATAGTGAGTGTTCCCATCACAGTGTGACTGTGAGAGCAGTCACTGTGCTGAGCAGAATAGTGAGTGTTCCAATCACAGTATGGCTAAGAGCAGTCACTGTGCTGAGCAGAATAGTGAGTGTTCCCATCACAGAGTGACTGAAACAGTCACTGTGCTGAGCAGAATATTGAAAGTTCCCGCCACAGTGTGGCTGAGAGCAGTCACTGTGCTGAGCAGAATAGTGAGTGTTCCCGTCACAGTGTAACTGAGAGCTGTCACTGTGCTGAGCAGAATAGTGAGTGTTCCCATCACAGTGTGACTGTGAGAGCAGTCACTGTGCTGAGCAGAATAGTAAGTGTTTTCATCACAGTGTGACTGAGAGCTGTCAATGTGCTGAGCAGAATAGTGGGTGTTCCCTTCACAGTGTGACTTAGAGCTCTCACTTTGCTGAGCAGAATTGTGAGTGTTCCCATCACAGTGCGACTGTGAGAGCAGTCACTGTGCATAGCAGAATAGTGAGTGTTCCCATCACAGTGTGACTGCGAGAGCATTCCCTTTGCTGAGCACAAGAGTGAGTGTTCCCATCACAGTGTGACTGTGAGAGCAGTCACTGTGCTGAGCAGAATAATGAGTGTTCCCATCACAAGGTGACTGTGAGAGCATAAACTGTGCTGAGCAGAATAGTGAGTGTTTCCCGTCACAGTGTGACTGAGAGCTCACACTGTGCTGAGCAGAATAGTGAGTGTTCACATCACTGTGTGACTGAGAGCAGTCACTGTGCTGAGCAGAATAGTGAGTGTTCCCATCACAGTGTGACTGAGAGCAGTCACTGTGCAGAGCAGAATATTAAGTGTTTCCATCACAGTGTGACTGTGAGAGCAGTCACTGTGCTGAGCAGAATAGTGAATGTTCCCGCCACAGTGTGACTGAGAGCAGTCACTGTACTGAACAGAATAGTGAGTGTTCCCATCACAGTGTGACTGCGAGAGCATACACTGTGCTGAGCAGAATAGTGAGTGTTAACATCACTGTGTGACCGAGAGCAGTCACAGTGCTGAGCAGAATAGTGAGTGTTCCCATCACAGTGTGACTGAGAGCAGTCACTTGGCTGAGCAGAATAGTGAGTGTTTCCTTTACAGTGTGACTGTGACTGCAGTCACTGTGCTGAGCAGAATAGTGAGTGTTCCAATCACAGTATGGCTAAGAGCAGTCACTGTGCTGAGCAGAATAGTGAGTGTTCCCATCACAGTGTGACTGAGAGCTGTCAGTGTGCTGAGCAGAATAGTGAGTGTTCACATCACTGTGTGACCGAGAGCAGTCACAGTGCTGAGCAGAATAGTGAGTGTTCCCATCACAGTGTGACTGAGAGCAGTCACTTGGCTGAGCAGAATAGTGAGTGTTTCCTTTACAGTGTGACTGTGAGAGCAGTCATTGTGCTGAGCAGAATAGTGAATGTTCCCGCCACAGTGTGACTGAGAGCAGTCACTGTGCTGAGCAGAATAGTGAGTGTTCCCATCACAGTGTGACTGCGAGAGCATACACTGTGCAGAGCAGAATAGTGAGTGTTCCCATCACAGTGTGACTGAGAGCTGTCAGTGTGCTGAGCAGAATAGTGAGTGTTCACATCACTGTGTGACCGAGAGCAGTCACAGTGCTGAGCAGAATAGTGAGTGTTCCCGCCACAGTGTGACTGAGAGCAGTCACTTGGCTGAGCAGAATAGTGAGTGTTTCCTTTAGAGTGTGACTGTAACTGCAGTCAGTGTGCTGAGCAGAATAGTGAGTGTTCCAATCACAGTATGGCTAAGAGCAGTCACTGTGCTGAGCAGAATAGTGAGTGTTCCCATCACAGTGTGACTGAGAGCTGTCATTGTGCAGAGCAGAATAGTGAAAGTTCCCCCCACAGTGTGACTGAGCGCATTCACTGTGTAGAGCAGAATAGTGAGTGTTCCCATCACAGTGTGACTGAGAGCTGTCACTGTGCTGAGCAGAATAGTGAGTGTTCCCATCACAGTGTGACTGCGAGAGCAGTCACTGTGCAGAGCAGAATAATGAGTGTTTCTTTTACAGTGTGACTGTGAGAGCAGTCACTGTGCTGAGCAGAATAGTGAGTGTTCCCGCCACAGTGTGACTGAGAGCAGTCACTGTGCTGAGCAGAATAGTGAGTGTTCCCATCACAGTGTGACTGTGAGAGCAGTCACTGTGCTGAGCAGAATAGTGAGTGTTCCAATCACAGTATGGCTAAGAGCAGTCACTGTGCTGAGCAGAATAGTGAGTGTTCCCATCACAGTGTGACTGAAACAGTCACTGTGCTGAGCAGAATAGTGAATGTTCCCGCCACAGTGTGACTAAGAGCAGTCAATGTGCTGAGCAGAATAGTGGGTGTTCCCTTCACAGTGTGACTTAGAGCTCTCACTTTGCTGAGCAGAATAGTGAGTGTTCCCATCACAGTGCGACTGTGAGAGCAGTCACTGTGCAGAGCAGAATAGTGAGTGTTCCCATCACAGTGTGACTGCGAGAGCATTCACTTTGCTGAGCACAAGAGTGAGTGTTCCCATCACAGTGTGACTGTGAGAGCAGTCACTGTGCTGAGCAGAATAATGAGTTTTCCCATCACAATGTGACTGTGAGAGCATAAACTGTGCTGAGCAGAATAGTGAGTGTTTCCCGTCACAGTGTGACTGAGAACTCTCACTGTGCTGAGCAGAATAGTGAGTGTTCACATCACTGTGTGACTGAGAGCAGTCACTGTGCTGAGCAGAATAGTGAGTGTTCCCATCACAATGTGACTGAGAGCAGTCACTGTGCAGAGCAGAATATTAAGTGTTTCCATCACAGTGTGACTGTGAGAGCAGTCACTGTGCTGAGCAGAATAGTGAATGTTCCCGCCACAGTGTGACTGAGAGCAGTCACTGTGCTGAGCAGAATAGTGAGTGTTCCCATCACAGTGTGACTGCGAGAGCATACACTGTGCAGAGCAGAATAGTGAGTGTTCCCATCACAGTGTGACTGAGAGCTGTCAGTGTGCTGAGCAGAATAGTGAGTGTTCACATCACTGTGTGACCGAGAGCAGTCACAGTGCTGAGCAGAATAGTGAGTGTTCCCATCACAGTGTGACTGAGAGCAGTCACTTGGCTGAGCAGAATAGTGAGTGTTTCCTTTACAGTGTGACTGTGACTGCAGTCACTGTGCTGAGCAGAATAGTGAGTGTTCCAATCACAGTATGGCTAAGAGCAGTCACTGTGCTGAGCAGAATAGTGAGTGTTCCCATCACAGTGTGACTGAGAGCTGTCAGTGTGCTGAGCAGAATAGTGAGTGTTCACATCACTGTGTGACCGAGAGCAGTCACAGTGCTGAGCAGAATAGTGAGTGTTCCCATCACAGTGTGACTGAGAGCAGTCACTTGGCTGAGCAGAATAGTGAGTGTTTCCTTTACAGTGTGACTGTGACTGCAGTCACAGTGCTGAGCAGAATAGTGAGTGTTCCCATCACAGTGTGACTGAGAGCAGTCACTTGGCTGAGCAGAATAGTGAGTGTTTCCTTTACAGTGTGACTGTGACTGCAGTCACTGTGCTGGGCAGAATAGTGAATGTTCCCGCCACAGTGTGACTGAGATCAGTCACGGTGCTGAGCAGAATAGTGAATGTTCCCATCACAGTGTGACTGCGAGAGCATTCACTGTGCAGAGCAGAATAGTGAGTGTTCATATCACAGTGTAACTGAGAGCTGTCACTGTGCTGAGCAGAATAGTGAGTGTTCCCATCACAGTGTGACTGAGAGCTGTCATTGTGCAGAGCAGAATAGTGAAAGTTCCCGCCACAGTGTGACTGAGAGCATTCACTGTGCAGAGCAGAATAGTGAGTGTTCCCATCACAGTGTGACTGAGAGCTGTCACTGTGCTGAGCAGAATAGTGAGTGTTCCCATCACAGTGTGACTGTGATAGCAGTCACTGTGCAGAGCAGAATAGTGAGTGTTTCCTTTACAGTGTGACTGTGAGAGCAGTCACTGTGCTGAGCAGAATAGTGAGTGTTCACATCACAGTGTGACTGAGAGCTGTCACTGTGCTGAGCAGAATAGTGAGTGTTCACATCACAGTGTGACTGTGAGAGCTGTCACTGTGCTGAGCAGAACAATGAGTGTTCCCATCACAGTGTGACTGTGAGAGCAGTCACTGTGCTGAGCAGAATAGAGAGTGTTCCCATCACAGTGTGACTGCGAGAGCATTCACCGTCCAGAGCAGAATAGTGAGTGTTCCCATCACAGTGTGACTGAGGGCTGTCACTGTGCTGAGCAGAATAGTGAGTGTTCCCATCACAGTGTGACTGAGAGCAGTCACTGTGCAGAGCAGAATATTAAGTGTTTCCATCACAGTGTGACTGTGAGAGCAGTCATTGTGCTGAGCAGAATAGTGAATGTTCCCGCCACAGTGTGACTGAGAGCATTCACTGTGCTGAGCAGAATAGTGAGTGTTCCCATCACAGTGTGACTGAGAGCAGTCACTGTGCTGAGCAGAATAGTGAGTGTTCCCATCACAGTGTGAATGAAACAGTCACTGTGCTGAGCAGAATAGTGAATGTTCCCGCCACAGTGTGACTGAGAGCAGTCACTGTGCTGAGCAGAATAGTGAGTGTTCCCATCACAGTGTGACTGTGAGAGCAGTCACTGTGCTGAGCAGAATAGTGAGTGTTCCAATCACAGTATGGCTAAGAGCAGTCACTGTGCTGAGCAGAATAGTGAGTGTTCCCATCACAGAGTGACTGAAACAGTCACTGTGCTGAGCAGAATAGTGAAAGTTCCCGCCACAGTGTGACTGAGAGCAGTCACTGTGCTGAGCAGAATAGTGAGTGTTCCCGTCACAGTGTAACTGAGAGCTGTCACTGTGCTGAGCAGAATAGTGAGTGTTCCCATCACAGTGTGACTGTGAGAGCAGTCACTGTGCTGAGCAGAATAGTAAGTGTTTTCATCACAGTGTGACTGAGAGCTGTCAATGTGCTGAGCAGAATAGTGGGTGTTCCCTTCACAGTGTGACTTAGAGCTCTCACTTTGCTGAGCAGAATTGTGAGTGTTCCCATCACAGTGCGACTGTGAGAGCAGTCACTGTGCATAGCAGAATAGTGAGTGTTCCCATCACAGTGTGACTGCGAGAGCATTCCCTTTGCTGAGCACAAGAGTGAGTGTTCCCATCACAGTGTGACTGTGAGAGCAGTCACTGTGCTGAGCAGAATAATGAGTGTTCCCATCACAAGGTGACTGTGAGAGCATAAACTGTGCTGAGCAGAATAGTGAGTGTTTCCCGTCACAGTGTGACTGAGAGCTCACACTGTGCTGAGCAGAATAGTGAGTGTTCACATCACTGTGTGACTGAGAGCAGTCACTGTGCTGAGCAGAATAGTGAGTGTTCCCATCACAGTGTGACTGAGAGCAGTCACTGTGCAGAGCAGAATATTAAGTGTTTCCATCACAGTGTGACTGTGAGAGCAGTCACTGTGCTGAGCAGAATAGTGAATGTTCCCGCCACAGTGTGACTGAGAGCAGTCACTGTACTGAACAGAATAGTGAGTGTTCCCATCACAGTGTGACTGCGAGAGCATACACTGTGCTGAGCAGAATAGTGAGTGTTCACATCACTGTGTGACCGAGAGCAGTCACAGTGCTGAGCAGAATAGTGAGTGTTCCCATCACAGTGTGACTGAGAGCAGTCACTTGGCTGAGCAGAATAGTGAGTGTTTCCTTTACAGTGTGACTGTGACTGCAGTCACTGTGCTGAGCAGAATAGTGAGTGTTCCAATCACAGTATGGCTAAGAGCAGTCACTGTGCTGAGCAGAATAGTGAGTGTTCCCATCACAGTGTGACTGAGAGCTGTCAGTGTGCTGAGCAGAATAGTGAGTGTTCACATCACTGTGTGACCGAGAGCAGTCACAGTGCTGAGCAGAATAGTGAGTGTTCCCATCACAGTGTGACTGAGAGCAGTCACTTGGCTGAGCAGAATAGTGAGTGTTTCCTTTACAGTGTGACTGTGACTGCAGTCACTGTGCTGAGCAGAATAGTGAGTGTTCCAATCACAGTATGGCTAAGAGCAGTCACTGTGCTGAGCAGAATAGTGAGTGTTCCCATGACAGTGTGACTGAGAGCTGTCAGTGTGCTGAGCAGAATAGTGAGTGTTCACATCACTGTGTGACCGAGAGCAGTCACAGTGCTGAGCAGAATAGTGAGTGTTCCCATCACAGTGTGACTGAGAGCAGTCACTTGGCTGAGCAGAATAGTGAGTGTTTCCTTTACAGTGTGACTGTGACTGCAGTCACAGTGCTGAGCAGAATAGTGAGTGTTCCCATCACAGTGTGACTGAGAGCAGTCACTTGGCTGAGCAGAATAGTGAGTGTTTCCTTTACAGTGTGACTGTGACTGCAGTCACTGTGCTGGGCAGAATAGTGAATGTTCCCGCCACAGTGTGACTGAGATCAGTCACGGTGCTGAGCAGAATAGTGAATGTTCCCATCACAGTGTGACTGCGAGAGCATTCACTGTGCAGAGCAGAATAGTGAGTGTTCATATCACAGTGTAACTGAGAGCTGTCACTGTGCTGAGCAGAATAGTGAGTGTTCCCATCACAGTGTGACTGAGAGCTGTCATTGTGCAGAGCAGAATAGTGAAAGTTCCCGCCACAGTGTGACTGAGAGCATTCACTGTGCAGAGCAGAATAGTGAGTGTTCCCATCACAGTGTGACTGAGAGCTGTCACTGTGCTGAGCAGAATAGTGAGTGTTCCCATCACAGTGTGACTGTGATAGCAGTCACTGTGCAGAGCAGAATAGTGAGTGTTTCCTTTACAGTGTGACTGTGAGAGCAGTCACTGTGCTGAGCAGAATAGTGAGTGTTCACATCACAGTGTGACTGAGAGCTGTCACTGTGCTGAGCAGAATAGTGAGTGTTCACATCACAGTGTGACTGTGAGAGCTGTCACTGTGCTGAGCAGAACAATGAGTGTTCCCATCACAGTGTGACTGTGAGAGCAGTCACTGTGCTGAGCAGAATAGAGAGTGTTCCCATCACAGTGTGACTGCGAGAGCATTCACCGTCCAGAGCAGAATAGTGAGTGTTCCCATCACAGTGTGACTGAGGGCTGTCACTGTGCTGAGCAGAATAGTGAGTGTTCCCATCACAGTGTGACTGAGAGCAGTCACTGTGCAGAGCAGAATATTAAGTGTTTCCATCACAGTGTGACTGTGAGAGCAGTCATTGTGCTGAGCAGAATAGTGAATGTTCCCGCCACAGTGTGACTGAGAGCATTCACTGTGCTGAGCAGAATAGTGAGTGTTCCCATCACAGTGTGACTGAGAGCAGTCACTGTGCTGAGCAGAATAGTGAGTGTTCCCATCACAGTGTGAATGAAACAGTCACTGTGCTGAGCAGAATAGTGAATGTTCCCGCCACAGTGTGACTGAGAGCAGTCACTGTGCTGAGCAGAATAGTGAGTGTTCCCATCACAGTGTGACTGTGAGAGCAGTCACTGTGCTGAGCAGAATAGTGAGTGTTCCAATCACAGTATGGCTAAGAGCAGTCACTGTGCTGAGCAGAATAGTGAGTGTTCCCATCACAGAGTGACTGAAACAGTCACTGTGCTGAGCAGAATAGTGAAAGTTCCCGCCACAGTGTGACTGAGAGCAGTCACTGTGCTGAGCAGAATAGTGAGTGTTCCCGTCACAGTGTAACTGAGAGCTGTCACTGTGCTGAGCAGAATAGTGAGTGTTCCCATCACAGTGTGACTGTGAGAGCAGTCACTGTGCTGAGCAGAATAGTAAGTGTTTTCATCACAGTGTGACTGAGAGCTGTCAATGTGCTGAGCAGAATAGTGGGTGTTCCCTTCACAGTGTGACTTAGAGCTCTCACTTTGCTGAGCAGAATTGTGAGTGTTCCCATCACAGTGCGACTGTGAGAGCAGTCACTGTGCATAGCAGAATAGTGAGTGTTCCCATCACAGTGTGACTGCGAGAGCATTCCCTTTGCTGAGCACAAGAGTGAGTGTTCCCATCACAGTGTGACTGTGAGAGCAGTCACTGTGCTGAGCAGAATAATGAGTGTTCCCATCACAAGGTGACTGTGAGAGCATAAACTGTGCTGAGCAGAATAGTGAGTGTTTCCCGTCACAGTGTGACTGAGAGCTCACACTGTGCTGAGCAGAATAGTGAGTGTTCACATCACTGTGTGACTGAGAGCAGTCACTGTGCTGAGCAGAATAGTGAGTGTTCCCATCACAGTGTGACTGAGAGCAGTCACTGTGCAGAGCAGAATATTAAGTGTTTCCATCACAGTGTGACTGTGAGAGCAGTCACTGTGCTGAGCAGAATAGTGAATGTTCCCGCCACAGTGTGACTGAGAGCAGTCACTGTACTGAACAGAATAGTGAGTGTTCCCATCACAGTGTGACTGCGAGAGCATACACTGTGCTGAGCAGAATAGTGAGTGTTCACATCACTGTGTGACCGAGAGCAGTCACAGTGCTGAGCAGAATAGTGAGTGTTCCCATCACAGTGTGACTGAGAGCAGTCACTTGGCTGAGCAGAATAGTGAGTGTTTCCTTTACAGTGTGACTGTGACTGCAGTCACTGTGCTGAGCAGAATAGTGAGTGTTCCAATCACAGTATGGCTAAGAGCAGTCACTGTGCTGAGCAGAATAGTGAGTGTTCCCATCACAGTGTGACTGAGAGCTGTCAGTGTGCTGAGCAGAATAGTGAGTGTTCACATCACTGTGTGACCGAGAGCAGTCACAGTGCTGAGCAGAATAGTGAGTGTTCCCATCACAGTGTGACTGAGAGCAGTCACTTGGCTGAGCAGAATAGTGAGTGTTTCCTTTACAGTGTGACTGTGACTGCAGTCACTGTGCTGAGCAGAATAGTGAGTGTTCCAATCACAGTATGGCTAAGAGCAGTCACTGTGCTGAGCAGAATAGTGAGTGTTCCCATGACAGTGTGACTGAGAGCTGTCAGTGTGCTGAGCAGAATAGTGAGTGTTCACATCACTGTGTGACCGAGAGCAGTCACAGTGCTGAGCAGAATAGTGAGTGTTCCCATCACAGTGTGACTGAGAGCAGTCACTTGGCTGAGCAGAATAGTGAGTGTTTCCTTTACAGTGTGACTGTGACTGCAGTCACAGTGCTGAGCAGAATAGTGAGTGTTCCCATCACAGTGTGACTGAGAGCAGTCACTTGGCTGAGCAGAATAGTGAGTGTTTCCTTTACAGTGTGACTGTGACTGCAGTCACTGTGCTGAGCAGAATAGTGAATGTTCCCGCCACAGTGTGACTGAGATCAGTCACGGTGCTGAGCAGAATAGTGAATGTTCCTATCACAGTGTGACTGCGAGAGCATTCACTGTGCAGAGCAGAATAGTGAGTGTTCATATCACAGTGTAACTGAGAGCTGTCACTGTGCTGAGCAGAATAGTGAGTGTTCCCATCACAGTGTGACTGAGAGCTGTCATTGTGCAGAGCAGAATAGTGAAAGTTCCCGCCACAGTGTGACTGAGAGCATTCACCGTGCAGAGCAGAATAGTGAGTGTTCCCATCACAGTGTGACTGAGAGCTGTCACTGTGCTGAGCAGAATAGTGAGTGTTCACATCACAGTGTGACTGAGAGCTGTCACTGTGCTGAGCAGAACAATGAGTGTTCCCATCACAGTGTGACTGTGAGAGCAGTCACTGTGCTGAGCAGAATAGAGAGGGTTCCCATCACAGTGTGACTGCGAGAGCATTCACCGTCCAGAGCAGAATAGTGAGTGTTCCCATCACAGTGTGACTGAGGGCTGTCACTGTGCTGAGCAGAATAGTGAGTGTTCCCATCACAGTGTGACTGTGAGAGCAGTCATTGTGCTGAGCAGAATAGTGAATGTTCCCGCCACAGTGTGACTGAGAGCAGTCACTGTGCTGAGCAGAATAGTGAGTGTTCCCATCACAGTGTGACTGAGAGCAGTCACTGTGCTGAGCAGAATAGTGAGTGTTCCCATCACAGTGTGAATGAAACAGTCACTGTGCTGAGCAGAATAGTGAATGTTCCCGTCACAGTGTAACTGAGAGCTGTCACTGTGCTGAGCAGAATAGTGAGTGTTCCCATCACAGTGCGACTGTGAGAGCAGTCACTGTGCAGAGCAGAATAGTGAGTGTTCCCATCACAGTGTGACTGCGAGAGCATCCACTTTGCTGAGCACAAGAGTGAGTGTTCCCATCACAGTGTGACTGTGAGAGCAGTCACTGTGCTGAGCAGAATAATGAGTGTTCCCATCGCAATGTGACTGTGAGAGCATAAACTGTGCTGAGCAGAATAGTGAGTGTTTCCCGTCACAGTGTGACTGAGAGCTCACACTGTGCTGAACAGAATAGTGAGTGTTCACATCACTGTGTGACTGAGAGCAGTCACTGTGCTGAGCAGAATAGTGAGTGTTCCCATCACAGTGTGACTGAGAGCAGTCACTTGGCTGAGCAGAATAGTGAGTGTTTCCTTTACAGTGTGACTGTGACTGCAGTCACTGTGCTGAGCAGAATAGTGAATGTTCCCGCCACAGTGTGACTGAGATCAGTCTCGGTGCTGAGCAGAATAGTGAATGTTCCCATCACAGTGTGACTGCGAGAGCATTCACTGTGCAGAGCAGAATAGTGAGTGTTCATATCACAGTGTAACTGAGAGCTGTCACTGTGCTGAGCAGAATAGTGAGTGTTCCCATCACAGTGTGACTGAGAGCTGTCAATGTGCAGAGCAGAATAGTGAAAGTTCCCGCCACAGTGTGACTGAGAGCATTCACTGTGCAGAGCAGAATAGTGAGTGTTCCCATCACAGTGTGACTGTGAGAGCAGTCACTGTGCTGAGCAGAATAGAGAGTGTTCCCATCACAGTGTGACTGCGAGAGCATTCACCGTCCAGAGCAGAATAGTGAGTGTTCCCATCACAGTGTGACTGAGGGCTGTCACTGTGCTGAGCAGAATAGTGAGTGTTCCCATCACAGTGTGACTGAGAGCAGTCACTGTGCAGAGCAGAATATTAAGTGTTTCCATCACAGTGTGACTGTGAGAGCAGTCATTGTGCTGAGCAGAATAGTGAATGTTCCTGCCACAGTGTGACTGAGAGCAGTCACTGTGCTGAGCAGAATAGTGAGTGTTCCCATCACAGTGTGACTGAGAGCAGTCACTGTGCTGAGCAGAATAGTGAGTGTTCCCATCACAGTGTGAATGAAACACTCACTGTGCTGAGCAGAATAGTGAATGTTCCCGCCACAGTGTGACTGAGAGCAGTCACTGTGCTGAGCAGAATAGTGAGTGTTCCCATCACAGTGTGACTGTGAGAGCAGTCACTGTGCTGAGCAGAATAGTGAGTGTTCCAATCGCAGTATGGCTAAGAGCAGTCACTGTGCTGAGCAGAATAGTGAGTGTTCCCATCACAGTGTGACTAAAACAGTCACTGTGCTGAGCAGAATAGTGAATGTTCCCGCCACAGTGTGACTGAGAGCAGTCACTGTGCTGAGCAGAATAGTGAGTGTTCCCGTCACAGTGTAACTGAGAGCTGTCACTGTGCTGAGCAGAATAGTGAGTGTTCCCATCACAGTGCGACTGTGAGAGCAGTCACTGTGCAGAGCAGAATAGTGAGTGTTCCCATCACAGTGTGACTGCGAGAGCATCCACGTTGCTGAGCACAAGAGTGAGTGTTCCCATCACAGTGTGACTGTGAGAGCAGTCACTGTGCTGAGCAGAATAATGAGTGTTCCCATCGCAATGTGACTGTGAGAGCATAAACTGTGCTGAGCAGAATAGTGAGTGTTTCCCGTCACAGTGTGACTGAGAGCTCACACTGTGCTGAGCAGAATAGTGAGTGTTCACATCACTGTGTGACTGAGAGCAGTCACTGTGCTGAGCAGAATAGTGAGTGTTCCCATCACAGTGTGACTGAGAGCAGTCACTTGGCTGAGCAGAATAGTGAGTGTTTCCTTTACAGTGTGACTGTGACTGCAGTCACTGTGCTGAGCAGAATAGTGAGTGTTCCAATCACAGTATGGCTAAGAGCAGTCACTCTGCTGAGCAGAATAGTGAGTGTTCCCATCACAGTGTGACTGAAACAGTCACTGTGCAGAGCAGAATAGTGAATGTTCCCATCACAGTGTGACTGCGAGAGCATTCACTGTGCAGAGCAGAATAGTGAGTGTTCACATCACAGTGTAACTGAGAGCTGTCACTGTGTTGAGCAGAATAGTGAGTGTTCCCATCACAGTGTGACTGAGAGCTGTCATTGTGCAGAGCAGAATAGTGAAAGTTCCCGCCACAGTGTGACTGAGAGCATTCACTGTGTAGAGCAGAATAGTGAGTGATCCCATCACAGTGTGACTGAGAGCTGTCACCGTGCTGAGCAGAATAGTGAGTGTTCCCATCACAGTGTGACTGCGAGAGCAGTCACTGTGCAGAGCAGAATAGTGAGTGTTTGTTTTACAGTGTGACTGTGAGAGCAGTCACTGTGCTGAGCAGAATAGTGAGTGTTCCCGCCACAGTGTGACTGAGAGCAGTCACTTGGCTGAGCAGAATAGTGAGTGTTTCCTTTACAGTGTGACTGTGACTGCAGTCACTGTGCTGAGCAGAATAGTGAGTGTTCCAATCACAGTATGGCTAAGAGCAGTCACTGTGCTGAGCAGAATAGTGAGTGTTCCCATCACAGTGTGACTGAGAGCTGTCAGTGTGCTGAGCAGAATAGTGAGTGTTCACATCACTGTGTGACCGAGAGCAGTCACAGTGCTGAGCAGAATAGTGAGTGTTCCCATCACAGTGCGACTGTGAGAGCAGTCACTGTGCAGAGCAGAATAGTGAGTGTTCCCATCACAGTGTGACTGCGAGAGCATCCACTTTGCTGAGCACAAGAGTGAGTGTTCCCATCACAGTGTGACTGTGAGAGCAGTCACTGTGCTGAGCAGAATAATGAGTGTTCCCATCGCAATGTGACTGTGAGAGCATAAACTGTGCTGAGCAGAATAGTGAGTGTTTCCCGTCACAGTGTGACTGAGAGCTCACACTGTGCTGAACAGAATAGTGAGTGTTCACATCACTGTGTGACTGAGAGCAGTCACTGTGCTGAGCAGAATAGTGAGTGTTCCCATCACAGTGTGACTGAGAGCAGTCACTTGGCTGAGCAGAATAGTGAGTGTTTCCTTTACAGTGTGACTGTGACTGCAGTCACTGTGCTGAGCAGAATAGTGAATGTTCCCGCCACAGTGTGACTGAGATCAGTCTCGGTGCTGAGCAGAATAGTGAATGTTCCCATCACAGTGTGACTGCGAGAGCATTCACTGTGCAGAGCAGAATAGTGAGTGTTCATATCACAGTGTAACTGAGAGCTGTCACTGTGCTGAGCAGAATAGTGAGTGTTCCCATCACAGTGTGACTGAGAGCTGTCAATGTGCAGAGCAGAATAGTGAAAGTTCCCGCCACAGTGTGACTGAGAGCATTCACTGTGCAGAGCAGAATAGTGAGTGTTCCCATCACAGTGTGACTGTGAGAGCAGTCACTGTGCTGAGCAGAATAGAGAGTGTTCCCATCACAGTGTGACTGCGAGAGCATTCACCGTCCAGAGCAGAATAGTGAGTGTTCCCATCACAGTGTGACTGAGGGCTGTCACTGTGCTGAGCAGAATAGTGAGTGTTCCCATCACAGTGTGACTGAGAGCAGTCACTGTGCAGAGCAGAATATTAAGTGTTTCCATCACAGTGTGACTGTGAGAGCAGTCATTGTGCTGAGCAGAATAGTGAATGTTCCTGCCACAGTGTGACTGAGAGCAGTCACTGTGCTGAGCAGAATAGTGAGTGTTCCCATCACAGTGTGACTGAGAGCAGTCACTGTGCTGAGCAGAATAGTGAGTGTTCCCATCACAGTGTGAATGAAACACTCACTGTGCTGAGCAGAATAGTGAATGTTCCCGCCACAGTGTGACTGAGAGCAGTCACTGTGCTGAGCAGAATAGTGAGTGTTCCCATCACAGTGTGACTGTGAGAGCAGTCACTGTGCTGAGCAGAATAGTGAGTGTTCCAATCGCAGTATGGCTAAGAGCAGTCACTGTGCTGAGCAGAATAGTGAGTGTTCCCATCACAGTGTGACTAAAACAGTCACTGTGCTGAGCAGAATAGTGAATGTTCCCGCCACAGTGTGACTGAGAGCAGTCACTGTGCTGAGCAGAATAGTGAGTGTTCCCGTCACAGTGTAACTGAGAGCTGTCACTGTGCTGAGCAGAATAGTGAGTGTTCCCATCACAGTGCGACTGTGAGAGCAGTCACTGTGCAGAGCAGAATAGTGAGTGTTCCCATCACAGTGTGACTGCGAGAGCATCCACTTTGCTGAGCACAAGAGTGAGTGTTCCCATCACAGTGTGACTGTGAGAGCAGTCACTGTGCTGAGCAGAATAATGAGTGTTCCCATCGCAATGTGACTGTGAGAGCATAAACTGTGCTGAGAAGAATAGTGAGTGTTTCCCGTCACAGTGTGACTGAGAGCTCACACTGTGCTGAGCAGAATAGTGAGTGTTCACATCACTGTGTGACTGAGAGCAGTCACTGTGCTGAGCAGAATAGTGAGTGTTCCCATCACAGTGTGACTGAGAGCAGTCACTTGGCTGAGCAGAATAGTGAGTGTTTCCTTTACAGTGTGACTGTGACTGCAGTCACTGTGCTGAGCAGAATAGTGAGTGTTCCAATCACAGTATGGCTAAGAGCAGTCACTCTGCTGAGCAGAATAGTGAGTGTTCCCATCACAGTGTGACTGAAACAGTCACTGTGCAGAGCAGAATAGTGAATGTTCCCATCACAGTGTGACTGCGAGAGCATTCACTGTGCAGAGCAGAATAGTGAGTGTTCACATCACAGTGTAACTGAGAGCTGTCACTGTGTTGAGCAGAATAGTGAGTGTTCCCATCACAGTGTGACTGAGAGCTGTCATTGTGCAGAGCAGAATAGTGAAAGTTCCCGCCACAGTGTGACTGAGAGCATTCACTGTGTAGAGCAGAATAGTGAGTGATCCCATCACAGTGTGACTGAGAGCTGTCACCGTGCTGAGCAGAATAGTGAGTGTTCCCATCACAGTGTGACTGCGAGAGCAGTCACTGTGCAGAGCAGAATAGTGAGTGTTTGTTTTACAGTGTGACTGTGAGAGCAGTCACTGTGCTGAGCAGAATAGTGAGTGTTCCCGCCACAGTGTGACTGAGAGCAGTCACTTGGCTGAGCAGAATAGTGAGTGTTTCCTTTACAGTGTGACTGTGACTGCAGTCACTGTGCTGAGCAGAATAGTGAATGTTCCCGTCACAGTGTGACTGAGAGCTCTCACTGTGCTGAGCAGAATAGTGAGTGTTCACATCACTGTGTGACTGAGAGCAGTCACTGTGTTGAGCAGAATAGTGAGTGTTCCCATCACAGTGTGACTGAGAGCAGTCACGCAGTCACTGTGCAGAGCAGAATATTAAGTGTTTCCATCACAGTGTGACTGTGAGAGCAGTCACTGTGCTGAGAAGAATTGTGAATGTTCCCGCCACAGTGTGACTGAGAGCTGTCACTGTGCTGAGCAGAATAGTGAGTGTTCCCATCACAGTGTGACTGAAACAGTCACTGTGCTGAGCAGAATAGTGAGTGTTCCCATCACAGTGTGACTGCGAGAGCAGTCACTGTGCAGAGCAGAATAGTGAGTGTTTCTTTTACAGTGTGACTGTGAGAGCAGTCACTGTGCTGAGCAGAATAGTGAGTGTTCCCGCCACAGTGTGACTGAGAGCAGTCACTGTGCTGAGCAGAATAGTGAGTGTTCCCATCACAGTGTGACTGTGAAAGCAGTCACTGTGCTGAGCAGAATAGCGAGTGTTCCAATCACAGTATGGCTAAGAGCAGTCACTGTGCTGAGCAGAATAGTGAGTGTTCCCATCACAGTGTGACTGAAACAGTCACTGTGCTGAGCAGAATAGTGAATGTTCCCGCCACAGTGTGACTAAGAGCAGTCACTGTGCTGAGCAGAATAGTGAGTGTTCCCGTCACAGTGTAACTGAGAGCTGTCACTGTGCAGAGCAGAATAGTGAGTGTTCCCATCACAGTGTGACTGCGAGAGCATTCACTTTGCTGAGCACAAGAGTGAGTGTTCCCATCACAGTGTGACTGTGAGAGCAGTCACTGTGCTGAGCAGAATAATGAGTGTTCCCATCACAATGTGACTGTGAGAGCATAAACTGTGCTGAGCAGAATAGTGAGTGTTTCCCGTCACAGTGTGACTGAGAGCTCTCACTGTGCTGAGCAGAATAGTGATTGTTCACATCACTGTGTGACTGAGAGCAGTCACTGTGCTGAGCAGAATAGTGAGTGTTCCCATCACAGTGTGACTGAGAGCAGTCACTGTGCAGAGCAGAATATTAAGTGTTTCCATCACAGTGTGACTGTGAGAGCAGTCACTGTGCTGAGCAGAATAGTGAATGTTCCCGCCACAGTGTGACTGAGAGCAGTCGCTGTGCTGAGCAGAATAGTGAGTGTTCCCATCACAGTGTGACTGCGAGAGCATACACTGTGCAGAGCAGAATAGTGAGTGTTCCCATCACAGTGTGACTGAGAGCTGTCAGTGTGCTGAGCAGAATAGTGAGTGTTCACATCACTGTGTGACCGAGAGCAGTCACAGTGCTGAGCAGAATAGTGAGTGTTCCCATCACAGTGTGACTGAGAGCAGTCACGTGGCTGAGCAGAATAGTGAGTGTTTCCTTTACAGTGTGACTGTGACTGCAGTCACAGTGCTGAGCAGAATAGTGAGTGTTCCCATCACAGTGTGACTGAGAGCAGTCACTTGGCTGAGCAGAATAGTGAGTGTTTCCTTTACAGTGTGACTGTGACTGCAGTCACTGTGCTGAGCAGAATAGTGAATGTTCCCGCCACAGTGTGACTGAGATCAGTCACGGTGCTGAGCAGAATAGTGAATGTTCCCATCACAGTGTGACTGCGAGAGCATTCACTGTGCAGAGCAGAATAGTGAGTGTTCACATCACAGTGTAACTGAGAGCTGTCACTGTGCTGAGCAGAATAGTGAGTGTTCCCATCACAGTGTGACTGTGATAGCAGTCACTGTGCAGAGCAGAATAGTGAGTGTTTCCTTTACAGTGTGACTGTGAGAGCAGTCACTGTGCTGATCAGAATAGTGAGTGTTCACATCACAGTGTGACTGAGAGCTGTCACTGTGCTGAGCAGAATAGTGAGTGTTCACATCACAGTGTGACTGAGAGCTGTCACTGTGCTGAGCAGAACAATGAGTGTTCCCATCACAGTGTGACTGCGAGAGCAGTCACTGTGCAGAGCAGAATAGTGAGTGTTTGTTTTACAGTGTGACTGTGAGAGCAGTCACTGTGCTGAGCAGAATAGTGAGTGTTCCCGCCACAGTGTGACTGAGAGCAGTCACTTGGCTGAGCAGAATAGTGAGTGTTTCCTTTACAGTGTGACTGTGACTGCAGTCACTGTGCTGAGCAGAATAGTGAGTGTTCCAATCACAGTATGGCTAAGAGCAGTCACTGTGCTGAGCAGAATAGTGAGTGTTCCCATCACAGTGTGACTGTGAGAGCAGTCACTGTGCAGAGCAGAATAGTGAGTGTTCCCATCACAGTGTGACTGCGAGAGCATTCACTTTGCTGAGCACAAGAGTGAGTGTTCCCATCACAGTGTGACTGTGAGAGCAGTCACTGTGCTGAGCAGAATAATGAGTGTTCCCATCACAATGTGACTGTGAGAGCATAAACTGTGCTGAGCAGAATAGTGAGTGTTTCCCGTCACAGTGTGACTGAGAGCTCTCACTGTGCTGAGCAGAATAGTGATTGTTCACATCACTGTGTGACTGAGAGCAGTCACTGTGCTGAGCAGAATAGTGAGTGTTCCCATCACAGTGTGACTGAGAGCAGTCACTGTGCAGAGCAGAATATTAAGTGTTTCCATCACAGTGTGACTGTGAGAGCAGTCACTGTGCTGAGCAGAATAGTGAATGTTCCCGCCACAGTGTGACTGAGAGCAGTCGCTGTGCTGAGCAGAATAGTGAGTGTTCCCATCACAGTGTGACTGCGAGAGCATACACTGTGCAGAGCAGAATAGTGAGTGTTCCCATCACAGTGTGACTGAGAGCTGTCAGTGTGCTGAGCAGAATAGTGAGTGTTCACATCACTGTGTGACCGAGAGCAGTCACAGTGCTGAGCAGAATAGTGAGTGTTCCCATCACAGTGTGACTGAGAGCAGTCACGTGGCTGAGCAGAATAGTGAGTGTTTCCTTTACAGTGTGACTGTGACTGCAGTCACAGTGCTGAGCAGAATAGTGAGTGTTCCCATCACAGTGTGACTGAGAGCAGTCACTTGGCTGAGCAGAATAGTGAGTGTTTCCTTTACAGTGTGACTGTGACTGCAGTCACTGTGCTGAGCAGAATAGTGAATGTTCCCGCCACAGTGTGACTGAGATCAGTCACGGTGCTGAGCAGAATAGTGAATGTTCCCATCACAGTGTGACTGCGAGAGCATTCACTGTGCAGAGCAGAATAGTGAGTGTTCACATCACAGTGTAACTGAGAGCTGTCACTGTGCGGAGCAGAATAGTGAGTGTTCCCATCACAGTGTGACTGTGATAGCAGTCACTGTGCAGAGCAGAATAGTGAGTGTTTCCTTTACAGTGTGACTGTGAGAGCAGTCACTGTGCTGATCAGAATAGTGAGTGTTCACATCACAGTGTGACTGAGAGCTGTCACTGTGCTGAGCAGAATAGTGAGTGTTCACATCACAGTGTGACTGAGAGCTGTCACTGTGCTGAGCAGAACAATGAGTGTTCCCATCACAGTGTGACTGCGAGAGCAGTCACTGTGCAGAGCAGAATAGTGAGTGTTTGTTTTACAGTGTGACTGTGAGAGCAGTCACTGTGCTGAGCAGAATAGTGAGTGTTCCCGCCACAGTGTGACTGAGAGCAGTCACTTGGCTGAGCAGAATAGTGAGTGTTTCCTTTACAGTGTGACTGTGACTGCAGTCACTGTGCTGAGCAGAATAGTGAGTGTTCCAATCACAGTATGGCTAAGAGCAGTCACTGTGCTGAGCAGAATAGTGAGTGTTCCCATCACAGTGTGACTGTGAGAGCAGTCACTGTGCAGAGCAGAATAGTGAGTGTTCCCATCACAGTGTGACTGCGAGAGCATTCACTTTGCTGAGCACAAGAGTGAGTGTTCCCATCACAGTGTGACTGTGAGAGCAGTCTCTGTGCTGAGCAGAATAATGAGTGTTCCCATCACAATGTGACTGTGAGAGCATAAACTGTGCTGAGCAGAATAGTGAGTGTTTCCCGTCACAGTGTGACTGAGAGCTCTCACTGTGCTGAGCAGAATAGTGATTGTTCACATCACTGTGTGACTGAGAGCAGTCACTGTGCTGAGCAGAATAGTGAGTGTTCCCATCACAGTGTGACTGAGAGCAGTCACTGTGCAGAGCAGAATATTAAGTGTTTCCATCACAGTGTGACTGTGAGAGCAGTCACTGTGCTGAGCAGAATAGTGAATGTTCCCGCCACAGTGTGACTGAGAGCAGTCGCTGTGCTGAGCAGAATAGTGAGTGTTCCCATCACAGTGTGACTGCGAGAGCATACACTGTGCAGAGCAGAATAGTGAGTGTTCCCATCACAGTGTGACTGAGAGCTGTCAGTGTGCTGAGCAGAATAGTGAGTGTTCACATCACTGTGTGACCGAGAGCAGTCACAGTGCTGAGCAGAATAGTGAGTGTTCCCATCACAGTGTGACTGAGAGCAGTCACTTGGCTGAGCAGAATAGTGAGTGTTTCCTTTACAGTGTGACTGTGACTGCAGTCACAGTGCTGAGCAGAATAGTGAGTGTTCCCATCACAGTGTGACTGAGAGCAGTCACTTGGCTGAGCAGAATAGTGAGTGTTTCCTTTACAGTGTGACTGTGACTGCAGTCCCTGTGCTGAGCAGAATAGTGAATGTTCCCGCCACAGTGTGACTGAGATCAGTCACGGTGCTGAGCAGAATAGTGAATGTTCCCATCACAGTGTGACTGCCAGAGCATTCACTGTGCAGAGCAGAATAGTGAGTGTTCACATCACAGTGTAACTGAGAGCTATCACTGTGCTGAGCAGAATAGTGAGTGTTCCCATCACAGTGTGACTGTGATAGCAGTCACTGTGCAGAGCAGAATAGTGAGTTTTTCCTTTACAGTGTGACTGTGAGAGCAGTCACTGTGCTGATCAGAATAGTGAGTGTTCACATCACAGTGTGACTGAGAGCTGTCACTGTGCTGAGCAGAATAGTGAGTGTTCACATCACAGTGTGACTGAGAGCTGTCACTGTGCTGAGCAGAACAATGAGTGTTCCCATCACAGTGTGACTGCGAGAGCAGTCACTGTGCAGAGCAGAATAGTGAGTGTTTGTTTTACAGTGTGACTGTGAGAGCAGTCACTGTGCTGAGCAGAATAGTGAGTGTTCCCGCCACAGTGTGACTGAGAGCAGTCACTTGGCTGAGCAGAATAGTGAGTGTTTCCTTTACAGTGTGACTGTGACTGCAGTCACTGTGCTGAGCAGAATAGTGAGTGTTCCAATCACAGTATGGCTAAGAGCAGTCACTGTGCTGAGCAGAATAGTGAGTGTTCCCATCACAGTGTGACTGAAACAGTCACTGTGCTGAGCAGAATAGTGAATGTTCCCGCCACAGTGTGACTAAGAGCAGTCACTGTGCTGAGCAGAATAGTGAGTGTTCCCGTCACAGTGTAACTGAGAGCTGTCACTGTGCTGAGCAGAATAGTGAGTGTTCCCATCACAGTGTGACTGTGAGAGCAGTCACTGTGCTGAGCAGAATAGTAAGTGTTTTCATCACAGTGTGACTGAGAGCTGTCAATGTGCTGAGCACAAGAGTGAGTGTTCCCATCACAGTGTGACTGAGAGCAGTCACTTGGCTGAGCAGAATAGTGAGTGTTTCCTTTACAGTGTGACTGTGACTGCAGTCACAGTGCTGAGCAGAGTAGTGAGTGTTCCCATCACAGTGTGACTGAGAGCAGTCACTTGGCTGAGCAGAATAGTGAGTGTTTCCTTTACAGTGTGACTGTGACTGCAGTCACTGTGCTGAGCAGAATAGTGAATGTTCCCGCCACAGTGTGACTGAGATCAGTCACGGTGCTGAGCAGAATAGTGAATGTTCCCATCACAGTGTGACTGCGAGAGCATTCACTGTGCAGAGCAGAATAGTGAGTGTTTATATCACAGTGTAACTGAGAGCTGTCACTGTGCTGAGCAGAATAGTGAGTGTTCCCATCACAGTGTAACTGAGAGCTGTCAATGTGCAGAGCAGAATAGTGAAAGTTCCCGCCACAGTGTGACTGAGAGCATTCACTGTGCAGAGCAGAATAGTGAGTGTTCCCATCACAGTGTGACTGTGAGAGCAGTCACTGTGCTGAGCAGAATAGAGAGTGTTCCCATCACAGTGTGACTGCGAGAGCATTCACCGTCCAGAGCAGAATAGTGAGTGTTCCCATCACAGTGTGACTGAGGGCTGTCACTGTGCTGAGCAGAATAGTGAGTGTTCCCATCACAGTGTGACTGAGAGCAGTCACTGTGCAGAGCAGAATATTAAGTGTTTCCATCACAGTGTGACTGTGAGAGCAGTCATTGTGCTGAGCAGAATAGTGAATGTTCCCGCCACAGTGTGACTGAGAGCAGTCACTGTGCTGAGCAGAATAGTGAGTGTTCCCATCACAGTGTGAATGAGAGCAGTCACTGTGCTGAGCAGAATAGTGAGTGTTCCCATCACAGTGTGAATGAAACAGTCACTGTTCTGAGCAGAATAGTAAATGTTCCCGCCACAGTGTGACTGAGAGCAGTCACTGTGCTGAGCAGAATAGTGAGTGTTCCCATCACAGTGTGACTGTGAGAGCAGTCACTGTGCTGAGCAGAATAGTGAGTGTTCCAATCGCAGTATGGCTAAGAGCAGTCACTGTGCTGAGCAGAATAGTGAGTGTTCCCATCACAGTGTGACTGAAACAGTCACTGTGCTGAGCAGAATAGTGAATGTTCCCGCCACAGTGTGACTGAGAGCAGTCACTGTGCTGAGCAGAATAGTGAGTGTTCCCGTCACAGTGTAACTGAGAGCTGTCACTGCGCTGAGCAGAATAGTGAGTGTTCCCATCACAGTGCGACTGTGAGAGCAGTCACTGTGCAGAGCAGAATAGTGAGTGTTCCCATCACAGTGTGACTGCGAGAGCATCCACTTTGCTGAGCACAAGAGTGAGTGTTCCCATCACAGTGTGACTGTGAGAGCAGTCACTGTGCTGAGCAGAATAATGAGTGTTCCCATCGCAATGTGACTGTGAGAGCATAAACTGTGCTGAGCAGAATAGTGAGTGTTTCCCGTCACAGTGTGACTGAGAGCTCACACTGTGCTGAGCAGAATAGTGAGTGTTCACATCACTGTGTGACTGAGAGCAGTCACTGTGCTGAGCAGAATAGTGAGTGTTCCCATCACAGTGTGACTGAGAGCAGTCACTTGGCTGAGCAGAATAGTGAGTGTTTCCTTTACAGTGTGACTGTGACTGCAGTCACTGTGCTGAGCAGAATAGTGAGTGTTCCAATCACAGTATGGCTAAGAGCAGTCACTCTGCTGAGCAGAATAGTGAGTGTTCCCATCACAGTGTGACTGAAGCAGTCACTGTGCAGAGCAGAATAGTGAATGTTCCCATCACAGTGTGACTGCGAGAGCATTCACTGTGCAGAGCAGAATAGTGAGTGTTCACATCACAGTGTAACTGAGAGCTGTCACTGTGTTGAGCAGAATAGTGAGTGTTCCCATCACAGTGTGACTGAGAGCTGTCATTGTGCAGAGCAGAATAGTGAAAGTTCCCGCCACAGTGTGACTGAGAGCATTCACTGTGTAGAGCAGAATAGTGAGTGATCCCATCACAGTGTGACTGAGAGCTGTCACCGTGCTGAGCAGAATAGTGAGTGTTCCCATCACAGTGTGACTGCGAGAGCAGTCACTGTGCAGAGCAGAATAGTGAGTGTTTGTTTTACAGTGTGACTGTGAGAGCAGTCACTGTGCTGAGCAGAATAGTGAGTGTTCCCGCCACAGTGTGACTGAGAGCAGTCACTTGGCTGAGCAGAATAGTGAGTGTTTCCTTTACAGTGTGACTGTGACTGCAGTCACTGTGCTGAGCAGAATAGTGAGTGTTCCAATCACAGTATGGCTAAGAGCAGTCACTGTGCTGAGCAGAATAGTGAGTGTTCCCATCACAGTGTGACTGAAACAGTCACTGTGCTGAGCAGAATAGTGAATGTTCCCGCCACAGTGTGACTGAGACCAGTCACTGTGCTGAGCAGAATAGTGAGTGTTCCTATCACAGTTTGACTGCGAGAGCATTCACTGTGCAGAGCAGAATAGTGAGTGTTCACATCACAGTGTAACTGAGAGCTGTCACTGTGTTGAGCAGAATAGTGAATGTTCCCGCCACAGTGTGACTAAGAGCAGTCACTGTGCTGAGCAGAATAGTGAGTGTTCCCGTCACAGTGTAACTGAGAGCTGTCACTGTGCTGAGCAGAATAGTGAGTGTTCCCATCACAGTGTGACTGTGAGAACAGTCACTGTGCTGAGCAGAATAGTGAGTGTTCCAATCACAGTATGGCTAAGAGCAGTCACTGTGCTGAGCAGAATAGTGAGTGTTCCCATCACAGTGTGACTGCAAGAGCATTCACTTTGCTGAGCACAAGAGTGAGTGTTCCCATCACAGTGTGACTGTGAGAGCAGTCACTGTGCTGAGCAGAATAATGAGTGTTCCCATCACAATGTGACTGTGAGAGCATAAACTGTGCTGAGCAGAATAGTGAATGTTCCCATCACAGTGTGACTGCGAGAGCATTCACTGTGCAGAGCAGAATAGTCAGTGTTCACATCACAGTGTAACTGAGAGCTGTCACTGTGCTGAGCAGAATAGTGAGTGTTCCCATCACAGTGTGACTGTGATAGCAGTCACTGTGCAGAGCAGAATAGTGAGTGTTTCCTTTACAGTGTGACTGTGAGAGCAGTCACTGTGCTGATCAGAATAGTGAGTGTTCACATCACAGTGTGACTGAGAGCTGTCACTGTGCTGAGCAGAATAGTGAGTGTTCACATCACAGTGTGACTGAGAGCTGTCACTGTGCTGAGCAGAACAATGAGTGTTCCCATCACAGTGTGACTGCGAGAGCAGTCACTGTGCAGAGCAGAATAGTGAGTGTTTGTTTTACAGTGTGACTGTGAGAGCAGTCACTGTGCTGAGCAGAATAGTGAGTGTTCCCGCCACAGTGTGACTGAGAGCAGTCACTTGGCTGAGCAGAATAGTGAGTGTTTCCTTTACAGTGTGACTGTGACTGCAGTCACTGTGCTGAGCAGAATAGTGAGTGTTCCAATCACAGTATGGCTAAGAGCAGTCACTGTGCTGAGCAGAATAGTGAGTGTTCCCATCACAGTGTGACTGAAACAGTCACTGTGCTGAGCAGAATAGTGAATGTTCCCGCCACAGTGTGACTAAGAGCAGTCACTGTGCTGAGCAGAATAGTGAGTGTTCCCGTCACAGTGTAACTGAGAGCTGTCACTGTGCTGAGCAGAATAGTGAGTGTTCCCATCACAGTGTGACTGTGAGAGCAGTCACTGTGCTGAGCAGAATAGTAAGTGTTTTCATCACAGTGTGACTGAGAGCTGTCAATGTGCTGAGCACAAGAGTGAGTGTTCCCATCACAGTGTGACTGTGAGAGCAGTCACTGTGCTGAGCAGAATAATGAGTGTTCCCATCGCAATGTGACTGTGAGAGCATAAACTGTGCTGAGCAGAATAGTGAGTGTTTCCCGTCACAGTGTGACTGAGAGCTCACACTGTGCTGAGCAGAATAGTGAGTGTTCACATCACTGTGTGACTGAGAGCAGTCATTGTGCTGAGCAGAATAGTGAGTGTTCCCATCACAGTGTGACTGAGAGCAGTCACTTGGCTGAGCAGAATAGTGAGTGTTTCCTTTACAGTGTGACTGTGACTGCAGTCACTGTGCTGAGCAGAATAGTGAATGTTCCCGCCACAGTGTGACTGAGATCAGTCACGGTGCTGAGCAGAATAGTGAATGTTCCCATCACAGTGTGACTGCGAGAGCATTCACTGTGCAGAGCGGAATAGTGAGTGTTTATATCACAGTGTAACTGAGAGCTGTCACTGTGCTGAGCAGAATAGTGAGTGTTCCCATCACAGTGTAACTGAGAGCTGTCAATGTGCAGAGCAGAATAGTGAAAGTTCCCGCCACAGTGTGACTGAGAGCATTCACTGTGCAGAGCAGAATAGTGAGTGTTCCCATCACAGTGTGACTGTGAGAGCAGTCACTGTGCTGAGCAGAATAGAGAGTGTTCCCATCACAGTGTGAATAAAACAGTGACTGTGCTGAGCAGAATAGTAAATGTTCCCGCCACAGTGTGACTGAGAGCAGTCACTGTGCTGAGCAGAATAGTGAGTGTTTCCATCACAGTGTGACTGTGAGAGCAGTCACTGTGCTGAGCAGAATAGTGAGTGTTCCAATCGCAGTATGGCTAAGAGCAGTCACTGTGCTGAGCAGAATAGTGAGTGTTCCCATCACAGTGTGACTGAAACAGTCACTGTGCTGAGCAGAATAGTGAATGTTCCCGCCACAGTGTGACTGAGAGCAGTCACTGTGCTGAGCAGAATAGTGAGTGTTCCCGTCACAGTGTAACTGAGAGCTGTCACTGTGCTGAGCAGAATAGTGAGTGTTCCCATCACAGTGCGACTGTGAGAGCAGTCACTGTGCAGAGCAGAATAGTGAGTGTTCCCATCACAGTGTGACTGCGAGAGCATCCACTTTGCTGAGCACAAGAGTGAGTGTTCCCATCACAGTGTGACTGTGAGAGCAGTCACTGTGCTGAGCAGAATAATGAGTGTTCGCATCGCAATGTGACTGTGAGAGCATAAACTGTGCTGAGCAGAATAGTGAGTGTTTCCCGTCACAGTGTGACTGAGAGCTCACACTGTGCTGAGCAGAATAGTGAGTGTTCACATCACTGTGTGACTGAGAGCAGTCACTGTGCTGAGCAGAATAGTGAGTGTTCCCATCACAGTGTGACTGAGAGCAGTCACTTGGCTGAGCAGAATAGTGAGTGTTTCCTTTACAGTGTGACTGTGACTGCAGTCACTGTGCTGAGCAGAATAGTGAGTGTTCCAATCACAGTATGGCTAAGAGCAGTCACTCTGCTGAGCAGAATAGTGAGTGTTCCCATCACAGTGTGACTGAAGCAGTCACTGTGCAGAGCAGAATAGTGAGTGTTCCCATCACAGTGTGACTGAAGCAGTCACTGTGCAGAGCAGAATAGTGAATGTTCCCATCACAGTGTGACTGCGAGAGCATTCACTGTGCAGAGCAGAATAGTGAGTGTTCACATCACAGTGTAACTGAGAGCTGTCACTGTGTTGAGCAGAATAGTGAGTGTTCCCATCACAGTGTGACTGAGAGCTGTCATTGTGCAGAGCAGAATAGTGAAAGTTCCCGCCACAGTGTGACTGAGAGCATTCACTGTGTAGAGCAGAATAGTGAGTGATCCCATCACAGTGTGACTGAGAGCTGTCACCGTGCTGAGCAGAATAGTGAGTGTTCCCATCACAGTGTGACTGCGAGAGCAGTCACTGTGCAGAGCAGAATAGTGAGTGTTTGTTTTACAGTGTGACTGTGAGAGCAGTCACTGTGCTGAGCAGAATAGTGAGTGTTCCCGCCACAGTGTGACTGAGAGCAGTCACTTGGCTGAGCAGAATAGTGAGTGTTTCCTTTACAGTGTGACTGTGACTGCAGTCACTGTGCTGAGCAGAATAGTGAGTGTTCCAATCACAGTATGGCTAAGAGCAGTCACTGTGCAGAGCAGAATATTAAGTGTTTCCATCACAGTGTGACTGTGAGGGAAGTCACTGTGCTGAGCAGAATAGTGAATGTTCCCGCCACAGTGTGACTGAGAGCAGTCACTGTGCTGAGCAGAATAGTGAGTGTTCCCATCACAGTGTGACTGCGAGAGCATACACTGTGCAGAGCAGAATAGTGAGTGTTCCCATCACAGTGTGACTGAGAGCTGGCAGTGTGCTAAGCAGAACAATGAGTGTTCCCATCACAGTGTGACTGTGAGAGCAGTCACTGTGCAGAGTAGAATAGTGAGTGTTCCCATCACAGTGTGACTGCGAGAGCAATCACTTTGCTGAGCACAAGAGTGAGTGTTCCCATCACAGTGTGACTGTGAGAGCAGTCACTGTGCTGAGCAGAATATTGAGTGTTCCCATCACAATGTGACTGTGAGAGCATAAACTGTGCTGAGCAGAATAGTGAGTGTTTCCCGTCACAGTGTGACTGAGAGCTCTCACTGTGCTGAGCAGAATAGTGAGTGTTCACATCACTGTGTGACTGAGAGCAGTCACTGTGCTGAGCAGAATAGTGAGTGTTCCCATCACAGTGTGACTGAGAGCAGTCACGCAGTCACTGTGCAGAGCAGAATATTAAGTGTTTCCATCACAGTGTGACTGTGAGAGCAGTCACTGTGCTGAGAAGAATTGTGAATGTTTCCGCCACAGTGTGACTGAGAGCTGTCACTGTGCTGAGCAGAATAGTGAGTGTTCCCATCACAGTGTGACTGAAACAGTCACTGTGCTGAGCAGAATAGTGAGTGTTCCCATCACAGTGTGACTGCGAGAGCAGTCACTGTGCAGAGCAGAATAGTGAGTGTTTCTTTTACAGTGTGACTGTGAGAGCAGTCACTGTGCTGAGCAGAATAGTGAGTGTTCCCGCCACAGTGTGACTGAGAGCAGTCACTGTGCTGAGCAGAATAGTGAGTGTTCCCATCACAGTGTGACTGTGAGAGCAGTCACTGTGCTGAGCAGAATAGCGAGTGTTCCAATCACAGTATGGCTAAGAGCAGTCACTGTGCTGAGCAGAATAGTGAGTGTTTCCATCACAGTGTGACTGAAACTGTCACTGTGCTGAGCAGAATAGTGAATGTTCCCGCCACAGTGTGACTAAGAGCAGTCACTGTGCTGAGCAGAATAGTGAGTGTTCCCGTCACAGTGTAACTGAGAGCTGTCACTGTGCTGAGCAGAATAGTGAGTGTTCCCATCACAGTGTGACTGTGAGAGCAGTCACTGTGCTGAGCAGAATAGTAAGTGTTTTCATCACAGTGTGACTGAGAGCTGTCAATGTGCTGAGCAGAATAGTGGGTGTTCCCTTCACAGTGTGACTTAGAGCTCTCACTTTGCTGAGCAGAATAGTGAGTGTTCCCATCACAGTGCGACTGTGAGAGCAGTCACTGTGCAGAGCAGAATAGTGAGTGTTCCCATCACAGTGTGACTGCGAGAGCATTCACTTTGCTGAGCACAAGAGTGAGTGTTCCCATCACAGTGTGACTGTGAGAGCAGTCACTGTGCTGAGCAGAATAATGAGTGTTCCCATCACAATGTGACTGTGAGAGCATAAACTGTGCTGAGCAGAATAGTGAGTGTTTCCCGTCACAGTGTGACTGAGAGCTCTCACTGTGCTGAGCAGAATAGTGATTGTTCACATCACTGTGTGACTGAGAGCAGTCACTGTGCTGAGCAGAATAGTGAGTGTTCCCATCACAGTGTGACTGAGAGCAGTCACTGTGCAGAGCAGAATATTAAGTGTTTCCATCACAGTGTGACTGTGAGAGCAGTCACTGTGCTGAGCAGAATAGTGAATGTTCCCGCCACAGTGTGACTGAGAGCAGTCACTGTGCTGAGCAGAATAGTGAGTGTTCCCATCACAGTGTGACTGCGAGAGCATACACTGTGCAGAGCAGAATAGTGAGTGTTCCCATCACAGTGTGACTGAGAGCTGTCAGTGTGCTGAGCAGAATAGTGAGTGTTCACATCACTGTGTGACCGAGAGCAGTCACAGTGCTGAGCAGAATAGTGAGTGTTCCCATCACAGTGTGACTGAGAGCAGTCACTTGGCTGAGCAGAATAGTGAGTGTTTCCTTTACAGTGTGACTGTGACTGCAGTCACAGTGCTGAGCAGAATAGTGAGTGTTCCCATCACAGTGTGACTGAGAGCAGTCACTTGGCTGAGCAGAATAGTGAGTGTTTCCTTTACAGTGTGACTGTGACTGCAGTCACTGTGCTGAGCAGAATAGTGAATGTTCCCGCCACAGTGTGACTGAGATCAGTCACGGTGCTGAGCAGAATAGTGAATGTTCCCATCACAGTGTGACTGCGAGAGCATTCACTGTGCAGAGCAGAATAGTGAGTGTTCACATCACAGTGTAACTGAGAGCTGTCACTGTGCTGAGCAGAATAGTGAGTGTTCCCATCACAGTGTGACTGAGAGCTGTCATTGTGCAGAGCAGAATAGTGAAAGTTCCCGCCACAGTGTGACTGAGAGCATTCACTGTGCAGAGCAGAATAGTGAGTGTTCCCATCACAGTGTGACTGAGAGCTGTCACTGTGCTGAGCAGAATAGTGAGTGTTCCCATCACAGTGTGACTGTGATAGCAGTCACTGTGCAGAGCAGAATATTGAGTGTTTCCTTTACAGTGTGACTGTGAGAGCAGTCACTGTGCTGAGCAGAATAGTGAGTGTTCACATCACAGTGTGACTGAGAGCTGTCACTGTGCTGAGCAGAATAGTGAGTGTTCACATCACAGTGTGACTGAGAGCTGTCACTGTGCTGAGCAGAACAATGAGTGTTCCCATCACAGTGTGACTGTGAGAGCAGTCACTGTGCTGAGCAGAATAGAGAGTGTTCCCATCACAGTGTGACTGCGAGAGCATTCACCGTCCAGAGCAGAATAGTGAGTGTTCCCATCACAGTGTGACTGAGGGCTGTCACTGTGCTGAGCAGAATAGTGAGTGTTCCCATCACAGTGTGACTGAGTGCAGTCACTGTGCAGAGCAGAATATTAAGTGTTTCCATCACAGTGTGACTGTGAGAGCAGTCATTGTGCTGAGCAGAATAGTGAATGTTCCCGCCACAGTGTGACTGAGAGCAATCACTGTGCTGAGCAGAATAGTGAGTGTTCCCATCACAGTGTGACTGAGAGCAGTCACTGTGCTGAGCAGAATAGTGAGTGTTCCCATCACAGTGTGAATGAAACAGTCACTGTGCTGAGCAGAATAGTGAATGTTCCCGCCACAGTGTGACTGAGAGCAGTCACTGTGCTGAGCAGAATAGTGAGTGTTCCCGTCACAGTGTGACTGAGAGCTGTCACTGTGCTGAGCAGAATAGTGAGTGTTCCCATCACAGTGCGACTGTGAGAGCAGTCACTGTGCAGAGCAGAATAGTGAGTGTTCCCATCACAGTGTGACTGCGAGAGCATCCACTTTGCTGAGCACAAGAGTGAGTGTTCCCATCACAGTGTGACTGTGAGCTGTCACTGTGCTGAGCAGAATAGTGAGTGTTCCCATCACAGTGTGACTGTGAGAGCAGTCACTGTGCTGAGCAGAATAGTAAGTGTTTTCATCACAGTGTGACTGAGAGCTGTCAATGTGCTGAGCAGAATAGTGGGTGTTCCCTTCACAGTGTGACTGTGAGAGCAGTCACTGTGCTGAGCAGAATAGTAAGTGTTTTCATCACAGTGTGACTGAGAGCTGTCAATGTGCTGAGCAGAATAGTGGGTGTTCCCTTCACAGTGTGACTTAGAGCTCTCACTTTGCTGAGCAGAATAGTGAGTGTTCCCATCACAGTGCGACTGTGAGAGCAGTCACTGTGCAGAGCAGAATAGTGAGTGTTCCCATCACAGTGTGACTGCGAGAGCATTCACTTTGCTGAGCACAAGAGTGAGTGTTCCCATCACAGTGTGACTGTGCAGTCACTGTGCTGAGCAGAATAATGAGTGTTCCCATCACAATGTGACTGTGAAAGCATAAACTGTGCTGAGCAGAATAGTGAGTGTTTCCCGTCACAGTGTGACTGAGAGCTCTCACTGTGCTGAGCAGAATAGTGAGTGTTCACATCACTGTGTGACTGAGAGCAGTCACTGTGCTGAGCAGAATAGTGAGTGTTCCCATCACAGTGTGACTGAGAGCAGTCACTTGGCTGAGCAGAATAGTGAGTGTTTCCTTTACAGTGTGACTGTGACTGCAGTCACTGTGCTGAGCAGAATAGTGATGTTCCAATCACAGTATGGCTAAGAGCAGTCACTCTGCTGAGCAGAATAGTGAGTGTTCCCATCACAGTGTGACTGAAACAGTCACTGTGCTGAGCAGAATAGTGAATGTTCCCGCCACAGTGTGACTGAGACCAGTCACTGTGCTGAGCAGAATAGTGAGTGTTCCCATCACAGTGTGACTGCGAGAGCATTCACTGTGCAGAGCAGAATAGTGAGTGTTCACATCACAGTGTAACTGAGAGCTGTCACTGTGTTGAGCAGAATAGTGAGTGTTCCCATCACAGTGTGACTGAGAGCTGTCATTGTGCAGAGCAGAATAGTGAAAGTTCCCGCCACAGTGTGACTGAGAGCATTCACTGTGTAGAGCAGAATAGTGAGTGTTCCCATCACAGTGTGACTGAGAGCTGTCACTGTGCTGAGTAGAATAGTGAGTGTTCCCATCACAGTGTGACTGCGAGAGCATTCACTGTGCGGAGCAGAATAGTGAGTGTTTCTTTTACAGTGTGACTGTGAGAGCAGTCACTGTGCTGAGCAGAATAGTGAGTGTTCCCGCCACAGTGTGACTGAGAGCAGTCACTTGGCTGAGCAGAATAGTGAGTGTTTCCTTTACAGTGTGACTGTGACTGCAGTCACTGTGCTGAGCAGAATAGTGAGTGTTCCAATCACAGTATGGCTAAGAGCAGTCACTGTGCTGAGCAGAATAGTGAGTGTTCCCATCACAGTGTGACTGAAACAGTCACTGTGCTGAGCAGAATAGTGAATGTTCCCGCCACAGTGTGACTGAGACCAGTCACTGTGCTGAGCAGAATAGTGAGTGTTCCCATCACAGTTTGACTGCGAGAGCATTCACTGTGCAGAGCGGAATAGTGAGTGTTCACATCACAGTGTAACTGAGAGCTGTCACTGTGCTGAGCAGAATAGTGAGTGTTCCCACCACAGTGTGACTGTGAGAGCAGTCACTGTGCTGAGCAGAATAGTAAGTGTTTTCATCACAGTGTGACTGAGAGCTGTCAATGTGCTGAGCAGAATAGTGGGTGTTCCCTTCACAGTGTGACTTAGAGCTCTCACTTTGCTGAGCAGAATAGTGAGTGTTCCCAACACAGTGCGACTGTGAGAGCAGTCACTGTGCAGAGCAGAATAGTGAGTGTTCCCATCACAGTGTGACTGCGAGAGCATTCACTTTGCTGAGCACAAGAGTGAGTGTTCCCATCACAGTGTGACTGTGAGAGCAGTCACTGTGCTGAGCAGAATAATGAGTTTTCCCATCACAATGTGACTGTGAGAGCATAAACTGTGCTGAGCAGAATAGTGAGTGTTTCCCGTCACAGTGTGACTGAGAGCTCTCACTGTGCTGAGCAGAATAGTGAGTGTTCACATCACTGTGTGACTGAGAGCAGTCACTGTGCTGAGCAGAATAGTGAGTGTTCCCATCACAATGTGACTGAGAGCAGTCACTGTGCAGAGCAGAATATTAAGTGTTTCCATCACAGTGTGACTGTGAGAGCAGTCACTGTGCTGAGCAGAATAGTGAATGTTCCCGCCACAGTGTGACTGAGAGCAGTCACTGTGCTGAGCAGAATAGTGAGTGTTCCCATCACAGTGTGACTGCGAGAGCATACACTGTGCAGAGCAGAATAGTGAGTGTTCCCATCACAGTGTGACTGAGAGCTGTCAGTGTGCTGAGCAGAATAGTGAGTGTTCACATCACTGTGTGACCGATAGCAGTCACAGTGCTGAGCAGAATAGTGAGTGTTCCCATCACAGTGTGACTGAGAGCAGTCACTTGGCTGAGCAGAATAGTGAGTGTTTCCTTTACAGTGTGACTGTGACTGCAGTCACTGTGCTGAGCAGAATAGTGAGTGTTCCAATCACAGTATGGCTAAGAGCAGTCACTGTGCTGAGCAGAATAGTGAGTGTTCCCATGACAGTGTGACTGAGAGCTGTCAGTGTGCTGAGCAGAATAGTGAGTGTTCACATCACTGTGTGACCGAGAGCAGTCACAGTGCTGAGCAGAATAGTGAGTGTTCCCATCACAGTGTGACTGAGAGCAGTCACTTGGCTGAGCAGAATAGTGAGTGTTTCCTTTACAGTGTGACTGTGACTGCAGTCACAGTGCTGAGCAGAATAGTGAGTGTTCCCATCACAGTGTGACTGAGAGCAGTCACTTGGCTGAGCAGAATAGTGAGTGTTTCCTTCACAGTGTGACTGTGACTGCAGTCACTGTGCTGAGCAGAATAGTGAATGTTCCCGCCACAGTGTGACTGAGATCAGTCACGGTGCTGAGCAGAATAGTGAATGTTCCCCTCACAGTGTGACTGCGAGAGCATCCACTGTGCAGAGCAGAATAGTGAGTGTTCCCATCACAGTGTGACTGAGAGCTGTCAGTGTGCTGAGCAGAATAGTGAGTGTTCACATCACTGTGTGACCGATAGCAGTCACAGTGCTGAGCAGAATAGTGAGTGTTCCCATCACAGTGTGACTGAGAGCAGTCACTTGGCTGAGCAGAATAGTGAGTGTTTCCTTTACAGTGTGACTGTGACTGCAGTCACTGTGCTGAGCAGAATAGTGAGTGTTCCAATCACAGTATGGCTAAGAGCAGTCACTGTGCTGAGCAGAATAGTGAGTGTTCCCATGACAGTGTGACTGAGAGCTGTCAGTGTGCTGAGCAGAATAGTGAGTGTTCACATCACTGTGTGACCGAGAGCAGTCACAGTGCTGAGCAGAATAGTGAGTGTTCCCATCACAGTGTGACTGAGAGCAGTCACTTGGCTGAGCAGAATAGTGAGTGTTTCCTTTACAGTGTGACTGTGACTGCAGTCACAGTGCTGAGCAGAATAGTGAGTGTTCCCATCACAGTGTGACTGAGAGCAGTCACTTGGCTGAGCAGAATAGTGAGTGTTTCCTTTACAGTGTGACTGTGACTGCAGTCACTGTGCTGAGCAGAATAGTGAATGTTCCCGCCACAGTGTGACTGAGATCAGTCACGGTGCTGAGCAGAATAGTGAATGTTCCCCTCACAGTGTGACTGCGAGAGCATCCACTGTGCAGAGCAGAATAGTGAGTGTTCATATCACAGTGTAACTGAGAGCTGTCACTGTGCTGAGCAGAATAGTGAGTGTTCCCATCACAGTGTGACTGAGAGCTGTCATTGTGCAGAGCAGAATAGTGAAAGTTCCCGCCACAGTGTGGCTGAGAGCATTCACTGTGCAGAGCAGAATAGTGAGTGTTCCCATCACAGTGTGACTGAGAGCTGTCACTGTGCTGAGCAGAATAGTGAGTGTTCCCATCACAGTGTGACTGTGATAGCAGTCACTGTGCAGAGCAGAATAGTGAGTGTTTCCTTTACAGTGTGACTGTGAGAGCAGTCACTGTGCTGAGCAGAATAGTGAGTGTTCACATCACAGTGTGACTGAGAGCTGTCACTGTGCTGAGCAGAATAGTGAGTGTTCACATCACAGTGTGACTGAGAGCTGTCACTGTGCTGAGCAGAACAATGAGTGTTCCCATCACAGTGTGACTGTGAGAGCAGTCATTGTGCTGAGCAGAATA
Organism: Crossaster papposus; assembly: GCA_037893245.1. Taxonomy (NCBI): domain Eukaryota; kingdom Metazoa; phylum Echinodermata; class Asteroidea; order Velatida; family Solasteridae; genus Crossaster; species Crossaster papposus. The sequence goes on from JBAIAA010000630.1 coordinate 3,778,829, forward strand.
GTGAATGTTCCCGCCACAGTGTGACTGAGAGCAGTCACTGTGCTGAGCAGAATAGTGAGTGTTCCCATCACAGTGTGACTGAGAGCAGTCACTGTGCTGAGCAGAATAGTGAGTGTTCCCATCACAGTGTGAATGAAACAGTCACTGTGCTGAGCAGAATAGTGAATGTTCCCGCCACAGTGTGACTGAGAGCAGTCACTGTGCTGAGCAGAATAGTGAGTGTTCCCATCACAGTGTGACTGTGAGAGCAGTCACTGTGCTGAGCAGAATAGTGAGTGTTCCAATCACAGTATGGCTAAGAGCAGTCACTGTGCTGAGCAGAATAGTGAGTGTTCCCATCACAGTGTGACTGAAACAGTCACTGTGCTGAGCAGAATAGTGAATGTTCCCGCCACAGTGTGACTGAGAGCAGTCACTGTGCTGAGCAGAATAGTGAGTGTTCCCGTCACAGTGTAACTGAGAGCTGTCACTGTGCTGAGCAGAATAGTGAGTGTTCCCATCACAGTGCGACTGTGAGAGCAGTCACTGTGCAGAGCAGAATAGTGAGTGTTCCCATCACAGTGTGACTGCGAGAGCATCCACTTTGCTGAGCACAAGAGTGAGTGTTCCCATCACAGTGTGACTGTGAGAGCAGTCACTGTGCTGAGCAGAATAATGAGTGTTCCCATCGCAATGTGACTGTGAGAGCATAAACTGTGCTGAGCAGAATAGTGAGTGTTTCCCGTCACAGTGTGACTGAGAGCTCACACTGTGCTGAGCAGAATAGTGAGTGTTCACATCACTGTGTGACTGAGAGCAGTCACTGTGCTGAGCAGAATAGTGAGTGTTCCCATCACAGTGTGACTGAGAGCAGTCACTTGGCTGAGCAGAATAGTGAGTGTTTCCTTTACAGTGTGACTGTGACTGCAGTCACTGTGCTGAGCAGAATAGTGAATGTTCCCGCCACAGTGTGACTGAGATCAGTCACGGTGCTGAGCAGAATAGTGAATGTTCCCATCACAGTGTGACTGCGAGAGCATTCACTGTGCAGAGCAGAATAGTGAGTGTTCATATCACAGTGTAACTGAGAGCTGTCACTGTGCTGAGCAGAATAGTGAGTGTTCCCATCACAGTGTGACTGAGAGCTGTCAATGTGCAGAGCAGAATAGTGAAAGTTCCCGCCACAGTGTGACTGAGAGCATTCACTGTGCAGAGCAGAATAGTGAGTGTTCCCATCACAGTGTGACTGAGAGCTGTCACTGTGCTGAGCAGAATAGTGAGTGTTCCCATCACAGTGTGACTGTGAGAGCAGTCACTGTGCTGAGCAGAATAGAGAGTGTTCCCATCACAGTGTGACTGCGAGAGCATTCACCGTCCAGAGCAGAATAGTGAGTGTTCCCATCACAGTGTGACTGAGGGCTGTCACTGTGCTGAGCAGAATAGTGAGTGTTCCCATCACAGTGTGACTGAGAGCAGTCACTGTGCAGAGCAGAATATTAAGTGTTTCCATCACAGTGTGACTGTGAGAGCAGTCATTGTGCTGAGCAGAATAGTGAATGTTCCCGCCACAGTGTGACTGAGAGCAGTCACTGTGCTGAGCAGAATAGTGAGTGTTCCCATCACAGTGTGACTGAGAGCAGTCACTGTGCTGAGCAGAATAGTGAGTGTTCCCATCACAGTGTGAATGAAACAGTCACTGTGCTGAGCAGAAAAGTGAATGTTCCCGCCACAGTGTGACTGAGAGCAGTCACTGTGCTGGGCAGAATAGTGAGTGTTCCCATCACAGTGTGACTGTGAGAGCAGTCACTGTGCTGAGCAGAATAGTGAGTGTTCCAATCGCAGTATGGCTAAGAGCAGTCACTGTGCTGAGCAGAATAGTGAGTGTTCCCATCACAGTGTGACTGAAACAGTCACTGTGCTGAGCAGAATAGTGAATGTTCCCGCCACAGTGTGACTGAGAGCAGTCACTGTGCTGAGCAGAATAGTGAGTGTTCCCGTCACAGTGTAACTGAGAGCTGTCACTGTGCTGAGCAGAATAGTGAGTGTTCCCATCACAGTGCGACTGTGAGAGCAGTCACTGTGCAGAGCAGAATAGTGAGTGTTCCCATCACAGTGTGACTGCGAGAGCATCCACTTTGCTGAGCACAAGAGTGAGTGTTCCCATCACAGTGTGACTATGAGAGCAGTCACTGTGCTGAGCAGAATAATGAGTGTTCCCATCGCAATGTGACTGTGAGAGCATAAACTGTGCTGAGCAGAATAGTGAGTGTTTCCCGTCACAGTGTGACTGAGAGCTCACACTGTGCTGAGCAGAATAGTGAGTGTTCACATCACTGTGTGACTGAGAGCAGTCACTGTGCTGAGCAGAATAGTGAGTGTTCCCATCACAGTGTGACTGAGAGCAGTCACTTGGCTGAGCAGAATAGTGAGTGTTTCCTTTACAGTGTGACTGTGACTGCAGTCACTGTGCTGAGCAGAATAGTGAGTGTTCCAATCACAGTATGGCTAAGAGCAGTCACTCTGCTGAGCAGAATAGTGAGTGTTCCCATCACAGTGTGACTGAAACAGTCACTGTGCAGAGCAGAATCGTGAATGTTCCCATCACAGTGTGACTGCGAGTGCATTCACTGTGCAGAGCAGAATAGTGAGTGTTCACATCACAGTGTAACTGAGAGCTGTCACTGTGTTGAGCAGAATAGTGAGTGTTCCCATCACAGTGTGACTGAGAGCTGTCATTGTGCAGAGCAGAATAGTGAAAGTTCCCGCCACAGTGTGACTGAGAGCAGTCACTGTGCAGAGCAGAATATTAAGTGTTTCCATCACAGTGTGACTGTGAGAGCAGTCACTGTGCTGAGCAGAATAGTGAATGTTCCCGCCACAGTGTGACTGAGAGCAGTCACTGTGCTGAGCAGAATAGTGAGTGTTCCCATCACAATGTGACTGTGAGAGCATAAACTGTGCTGAGCAGAATAGTGAGTGTTTCCCGTCACAGTGTGACTGAGAGCTCTCACTGTGCTGAGCAGAATAGTGAGTGTTCACATCACTGTGTGACTGAGAGCAGTCACTGTGCTGAGCAGAATAGTGAGTGTTCCCATCACAGTGTGACTGAGAGCAGTCACTTGGCTGAGCAGAATAGTGAGTGTTTCCTTTACAGTGTGACTGTGACTGCAGTCACTGTGCTGAGCAGAATAGTGAGTGTTCCAATCACAGTATGGCTAAGAGCAGTCACTCTGCTGAGCAGAATAGTGAGTGTTCCCATCACAGTGTGACTGAAACAGTCACTGTGCTGAGCAGAATAGTGAATGTTCCCGCCACAGTGTGACTGAGACCAGTCACTGTGCTGAGCAGAATAGTGAGTGTTCCCATCACAGTGTGACTGCGAGAGCATTCACTGTGCAGAGCAGAATAGTGAGTGTTCACATCACAGTGTAACTGAGAGCTGTCACTGTGTTGAGCAGAATAGTGAGTGTTCCCATCACAGTGTGACTGAGAGCTGTCATTGTGCAGAGCAGAATAGTGAAAGTTCCCGCCACAGTGTGACTGAGAGCATTCACTGTGTAGAGCAGAATAGTGAGTGTTCCCATCACAGTGTGACTGAGAGCTGTCACTGTGCTGAGTAGAATAGTGAGTGTTCCCATCACAGTGTGACTGCGAGAGCATTCACTGTGCAGAGCAGAATAGTGAGTGTTTCTTTTACAGTGTGACTGTGAGAGCAGTCACTGTGCTGAGCAGAATAGTGAGTGTTCCCGCCACAGTGTGACTGAGAGCAGTCACTTGGCTGAGCAGAATAGTGAGTGTTTCCTTTACAGTGTGACTGTGACTGCAGTCACTGTGCTGAGCAGAATAGTGAGTGTTCCAATCACAGTATGGCTAAGAGCAGTCACTGTGCTGAGCAGAATAGTGAGTGTTCCCATCACAGTGTGACTGAAACAGTCACTGTGCTGAGCAGAATAGTGAATGTTCCCGCCACAGTGTGACTGAGACCAGTCACTGTGCTGAGCAGAATAGTGAGTGTTCCCATCACAGTTTGACTGCGAGAGCATTCACTGTGCAGAGCGGAATAGTGAGTGTTCACATCACAGTGTAACTGAGAGCTGTCACTGTGCTGAGCAGAATAGTGAGTGTTCCCATCACAGTGTGACTGTGAGAGCAGTCACTGTGCTGAGCAGAATAGTAAGTGTTTTCATCACAGTGTGACTGAGAGCTGTCAATGTGCTGAGCAGAATAGTGGGTGTTCCCTTCACAGTGTGACTTAGAGCTCTCACTTTGCTGAGCAGAATAGTGAGTGTTCCCATCACAGTGCGACTGTGAGAGCAGTCACTGTGCAGAGCAGAATAGTGAGTGTTCCCATCACAGTGTGACTGCGAGAGCATTCACTTTGCTGAGCACAAGAGTGAGTGTTCCCATCACAGTGTGACTGTGAGAGCAGTCACTGTGCTGAGCAGAATAGTGAGTGTTCCCATCACAGTGTGACTGTGAGAGCAGTCACTGTGCTGAGCAGAATAGTAAGTGTTTTCATCACAGTGTGACTGAGAGCTGTCAATGTGCTGAGCAGAATAGTGAGTGTTTCCCGTCACAGTGTGACTGAGAGCTCTCACTGTGCTGAGCAGAATAGTGAGTGTTCACATCACTGTGTGACTGAGAGCAGTCACTGTGCTGAGCAGAATAGTGAGTGTTCCCATCACAATGTGACTGAGAGCAGTCACTGTGCAGAGCAGAATATTAAGTGTTTCCATCACAGTGTGACTGTGAGAGCAGTCACTGTGCTGAGCAGAATAGTGAATGTTCCCGCCACAGTGTGACTGAGAGCTCTCACTGTGCTGAGCAGAATAGTGAGTGTTCCAATCACAGTATGGCTAAGAGCAGTCACTGTGCTGAGCAGAATAGTGAGTGTTCCCATCACAGTGTGACTGAAACAGTCACTGTGCTGAGCAGAATAGTGAATGTTCCCGCCACAGTGTGACTGAGACCAGTCACTGTGCTGAGCAGAATAGTGAGTGTTCCCATCACAGTTTGACTGCGAGAGCATTCACTGTGCAGAGCGGAATAGTGAGTGTTCACATCACAGTGTAACTGAGAGCTGTCACTGTGCTGAGCAGAATAGTGAGTGTTCCCATCACAGTGTGACTGTGAGAGCAGTCACTGTGCTGAGCAGAATAGTAAGTGTTTTCATCACAGTGTGACTGAGAGCTGTCAATGTGCTGAGCAGAATAGTGGGTGTTCCCTTCACAGTGTGACTTAGAGCTCTCACTTTGCTGAGCAGAATAGTGAGTGTTCCCATCACAGTGCGACTGTGAGAGCAGTCACTGTGCAGAGCAGAATAGTGAGTGTTCCCATCACAGTGTGACTGCGAGAGCATTCACTTTGCTGAGCACAAGAGTGAGTGTTCCCATCACAGTGTGACTGTGAGAGCAGTCACTGTGCTGAGCAGAATAGTGAGTGTTCCCATCACAGTGTGACTGTGAGAGCAGTCACTGTGCTGAGCAGAATAGTAAGTGTTTTCATCACAGTGTGACTGAGAGCTGTCAATGTGCTGAGCAGAATAGTGAGTGTTTCCCGTCACAGTGTGACTGAGAGCTCTCACTGTGCTGAGCAGAATAGTGAGTGTTCACATCACTGTGTGACTGAGAGCAGTCACTGTGCTGAGCAGAATAGTGAGTGTTCCCATCACAATGTGACTGAGAGCAGTCACTGTGCAGAGCAGAATATTAAGTGTTTCCATCACAGTGTGACTGTGAGAGCAGTCACTGTGCTGAGCAGAATAGTGAATGTTCCCGCCACAGTGTGACTGAGAGCAGTCACTGTGCTGAGCAGAATAGTGAGTGTTCCCATCACAATGTGACTGTGAGAGCATAAACTGTGCTGAGCAGAATAGTGAGTGTTTCCCGTCACAGTGTGACTGAGAGCTCTCACTGTGCTGAGCAGAATAGTGAGTGTTCACATCACTGTGTGACTGAGAGCAGTCACTGTGCTGAGCAGAATAGTGAGTGTTCCCATCACAGTGTGACTGAGAGCAGTCACTTGGCTGAGCAGAATAGTGAGTGTTTCCTTTACAGTGTGACTGTGACTGCAGTCACTGTGCTGAGCAGAATAGTGAGTGTTCCAATCACAGTATGGCTAAGAGCAGTCACTCTGCTGAGCAGAATAGTGAGTGTTCCCATCAGAGTGTGACTGAAACAGTCACTGTGCTGAGCAGAATAGTGAATGTTCCCGCCACAGTGTGACTGAGACCAGTCACTGTGCTGAGCAGAATAGTGAGTGTTCCCATCACAGTGTGACTGCGAGAGCATTCACTGTGCAGAGCAGAATAGTGAGTGTTCACATCACAGTGTAACTGAGAGCTGTCACTGTGTTGAGCAGAATAGTGAGTGTTCCCATCACAGTGTGACTGAGAGCTGTCATTGTGCAGAGCAGAATAGTGAAAGTTCCCGCCACAGTGTGACTGAGAGCATTCACTGTGTAGAGCAGAATAGTGAGTGTTCCCATCACAGTGTGACTGAGAGCTGTCACTGTGCTGAGTAGAATAGTGAGTGTTCCCATCACAGTGTGACTGCGAGAGCATTCACTGTGCAGAGCAGAATAGTGAGTGTTTCTTTTACAGTGTGACTGTGAGAGCAGTCACTGTGCTGAGCAGAATAGTGAGTGTTCCCGCCACAGTGTGACTGAGAGCAGTCACTTGGCTGAGCAGAATAGTGAGTGTTTCCTTTACAGTGTGACTGTGACTGCAGTCACTGTGCTGAGCAGAATAGTGAGTGTTCCAATCACAGTATGGCTAAGAGCAGTCACTGTGCTGAGCAGAATAGTGAGTGTTCCCATCACAGTGTGACTGAAACAGTCACTGTGCTGAGCAGAATAGTGAATGTTCCCGCCACAGTGTGACTGAGACCAGTCACTGTGCTGAGCAGAATAGTGAGTGTTCCCATCACAGTTTGACTGCGAGAGCATTCACTGTGCAGAGCGGAATAGTGAGTGTTCACATCACAGTGTAACTGAGAGCTGTCACTGTGCTGAGCAGAATAGTGAGTGTTCCCATCACAGTGTGACTGTGAGAGCAGTCACTGTGCTGAGCAGAATAGTAAGTGTTTTCATCACAGTGTGACTGAGAGCTGTCAATGTGCTGAGCAGAATAGTGGGTGTTCCCTTCACAGTGTGACTTAGAGCTCTCACTTTGCTGAGCAGAATAGTGAGTGTTCCCATCACAGTGCGACTGTGAGAGCAGTCACTGTGCAGAGCAGAATAGTGAGTGTTCCCATCACAGTGTGACTGCGAGAGCATTCACTTTGCTGAGCACAAGAGTGAGTGTTCCCATCACAGTGTGACTGTGAGAGCAGTCACTGTGCTGAGCAGAATAGTGAGTGTTCCCATCACAGTGTGACTGTGAGAGCAGTCACTGTGCTGAGCAGAATAGTAAGTGTTTTCATCACAGTGTGACTGAGAGCTGTCAATGTGCTGAGCAGAATAGTGAGTGTTTCCCGTCACAGTGTGACTGAGAGCTCTCACTGTGCTGAGCAGAATAGTGAGTGTTCACATCACTGTGTGACTGAGAGCAGTCACTGTGCTGAGCAGAATAGTGAGTGTTCCCATCACAATGTGACTGAGAGCAGTCACTGTGCAGAGCAGAATATTAAGTGTTTCCATCACAGTGTGACTGTGAGAGCAGTCACTGTGCTGAGCAGAATAGTGAATGTTCCCGCCACAGTGTGACTGAGAGCAGTCACTGTGCTGAGCAGAATAGTGAGTGTTCCCATCACAGTGTGACTGCAAGAGCATACACTGTGCAGAGCAGAATAGTGAGTGTTCCCATCACAGTGTGACTGAGAGCTGTCAGTGTGCTGAGCAGAATAGTGAGTGTTCACATCACTGTGTGACCGAGAGCAGTCACAGTGCTGAGCAGAATAGTGAGTGTTCCCATCACAGTGTGACTGAGAGCAGTCACTTGGCTGAGCAGAATAGTGAGTGTTTCCTTCACAGTGTGACTGTGACTGCAGTCACAGTGCTGAGCAGAATAGTTAGTGTTCCCATCACAGTGTGACTGAGAGCAGTCACTTGGCTGAGCAGAATAGTGAGTGTTTCCTTTACAGTGTGACTGTGACTGCAGTCACTGTGCTGAGCAGAATAGTGAATGTTCCCGCCACAGTGTGACTGAGATCAGTCACGGTGCTGAGCAGAATAGTGAATGTTCCCATCACAGTGTGACTGCGAGAGCATTCACTGTGCAGAGCAGAATAGTGAGTGTTCATATCACAGTGTAACTGAGAGCTGTCACTGTGCTGAGCAGAATAGTGAGTGTTCCCATCACAGTGTGACTGAGAGCTGTCATTGTGCAGAGCAGAATAGTGAAAGTCCCCGCCACAGTGTGACTGAGAGCATTCACTGTGCAGAGCAGAATAGTAAGTGTTCCCATCACAGTGTGACTGAGAGCTGTCACTGTGCTGAGCAGAATAGTGAGTGTTCCCATCACAGTGTGACTGTGATAGCAGTCACTGTGCAGAGCAGAATAGTGAGTGTTTCCTTTACAGTGTGACTGTGAGAGCAGTCACTGTGCTGAGCAGAATAGTGAGTGTTCCCATGACAGTGTGACTGCGAGAGCATTCACTGTGCAGAGCAGAATAGTGAGTGTTTCTTTTACAGTGTGACTGTGAGAGCAGTCACTGTGCTGAGCAGAATAGTGAGTGTTCCCGCCACAGTGTGACTGAGAGCAGTCACTTGGCTGAGCAGAATAGTGAGTGTTTCCTTTACAGTGTGACTGTGACTGCAGTCACTGTGCTGAGCAGAATAGTGAGTGTTCCAATCACAGTATGGCTAAGAGCAGTCACTGTGCTGAGCAGAATAGTGAGTGTTCCCATCACAGTGTGACTGAAACAGTCACTGTGCTGAGCAGAATAGTGAATGTTCCCGCCACAGTGTGACTGAGACCAGTCACTGTGCTGAGCAGAATAGTGAGTGTTCCCATCACAGTTTGACTGCGAGAGCATTCACTGTGCAGAGCTGAATAGTGAGTGTTCACATCACAGTGTAACTGAGAGCTGTCACTGTGTTGAGCAGAATAGTGAGTGTTCCCATTACAGTGTGACTGAGAGCTGTCATTGTGCAGAGCAGAATAGTGAAAGTTCCCGCCACAGTGTGACTGAGAGCATTCACTGTGTAGAGCAGAATAGTGAGTGTTCCCATCACAGTGTGACTGAGAGCTGTCACTGTGCTGAGCAGAATAGTGAGTGTTCCCATCACAGTGTGACTGCGAGAGCAGTCACTGTGCAGAGCAGAATAGTGAGTGTTTCTTTTACAGTGTGACTGTGAGAGCAGTCACTGTGCTGAGCAGAATAGTGAGTGTTCCCGCCACAGTGTGACTGAGAGCAGTCACTGTGCTGAGCAGAGTAGTGAGTGTTCCCATCACAGTGTGACTGTGAGAGCAGTCACTGTGCTGAGCAGAATAGTGAGTGTTCCAATCACAGTATGGCTAAGAGCAGTCACTGTGCTGAGCAGAATAGTGAGTGTTCCCATCACAGTGTGACTGAAACAGTCACTGTGCTGAGCAGAATAGTGAATGTTCCCGCCACAGTGTGACTAAGAGCAGTCACTGTGCTGAGCAGAATAGTGAGTGTTCCCGTCACAGTGTAACTGAGAGCTGTCACTGTGCTGAGCAGAATAGTGAGTGTTCCCATCACAGTGTGACTGTGAGAGCAGTCACTGTGCTGAGCAGAATAGTAAGTGTTTTCATCACAGTGTGACTGAGAGCTGTCAATGTGCTGAGCAGAATAGTGGGTGTTCCCTTCACAGTGTGACTTAGAGCTCTCATTTTGCTGAGCAGAATAGTGAGTGTTCCCATCACAGTGCGACTGTGAGAGCAGTCACTGTGCAGAGCAGAATAGTGAGTGTTCCCATCACAGTGTGACTGCGAGAGCATTCACTTTGCTGAGCACAAGAGTGAGTGTTCCCATCACAGTGTGACTGTGAGAGCAGTCACTGTGCTGAGCAGAATAATGAGTGTTCCCATCACAATGTGACTGTGAGAGCATAAACTGTGCTGAGCAGAATAGTGAGTGTTCCCATCACAGTGTGACTGCGAGAGCATTCACTGTGCAGAGCAGAATAGTGAGTGTTTCTTTTACAGTGTGACTGTGAGAGCAGTCACTGTGCTGAGCAGAATAGTGAGTGTTCCCGCCACAGTGTGACTGAGAGCAGTCACTTGGCTGAGCAGAATAGTGAGTGTTTCCTTTACAGTGTGACTGTGACTGCAGTCACTGTGCTGAGCAGAATAGTGAGTGTTTCAATCACAGTATGGCTAAGAGCAGTCACTGTGCTGAGCAGAATAGTGAGTGTTCCCATCACAGTGTGACTGAAACAGTCACTGTGCTGAGCAGAATAGTGAATGTTCCCGCCACAGTGTGACTGAGACCAGTCACTGTGCTGAGCAGAATAGTGAGTGTTCCCATCACAGTTTGACTGCGAGAGCATTCACTGTGCAGAGCAGAATAGTGAGTGTTCACATCACAGTGTAACTGAGAGCTGTCACTGTGTTGAGCAGAATAGTGAGTGTTCCCATCACAGTGTGACTGAGAGCTGTCATTGTGCAGAGCAGAATAGTGAAAGTTCCCGCCACAGTGTGACTGAGAGCATTCACTGTGTAGAGCAGAATAGTGAGTGTTCCCATCACAGTGTGACTGAGAGCTGTCACTGTGCTGAGCAGAATAGTGAGTGTTCCCATCACAGTGTGACTGCGAGAGCAGTCACTGTGCAAAGCAGAATAGTGAGTGTTTCTTTTACAGTGTGACTGTGAGAGCAGTCACTGTGCTGAGCAGAATAGTGAGTGTTCCCGCCACAGTGTGACTGAGAGCAGTCACTGTGCTGAGCAGAATAGTGAGTGTTCCCATCACAGTGTGACTGTGAGAGCAGTCACTGTGCTGAGCAGAATAGTGAGTGTTCCAATCACAGTATGGCTAAGAGCAGTCACTGTGCTGAGCAGAATAGTGAGTGTTCCCATCACAGTGTGACTGAAACAGTCACTGTGCTGAGCAGAATAGTGAATGTTCCCGCCACAGTGTGACTAAGAGCAGTCACTGTGCTGAGCAGAATAGTGAGTGTTCCCGTCACAGTGTAACTGAGAGCTGTCACTGTGCTGAGCAGAATAGTGAGTGTTCCCATCACAGTGTGACTGTGAGAGCAGTCACTGTGCTGAGCAGAATAGTAAGTGTTTTCATCACAGTGTGACTGAGAGCTGTCAATGTGCTGAGCAGAATAGTGGGTGTTCCCTTCACAGTGTGACTTAGAGCTCTCATTTTGCTGAGCAGAATAGTGAGTGTTCCCATCACAGTGCGACTGTGAGAGCAGTCACTGTGCAGAGCAGAATAGTGAGTGTTCCCATCACAGTGTGACTGCGAGAGCATTCACTTTGCTGAGCACAAGAGTGAGTGTTCCCATCACAGTGTGACTGTGAGAGCAGTCACTGTGCTGAGCAGAATAATGAGTGTTCCCATCACAATGTGACTGTGAGAGCATAAACTGTGCTGAGCAGAATAGTGAGTGTTCCCATCACAGTGTGACTGCGAGAGCATTCACTGTGCAGAGCAGAATAGTGAGTGTTTCTTTTACAGTGTGACTGTGAGAGCAGTCACTGTGCTGAGCAGAATAGTGAGTGTTCCCGCCACAGTGTGACTGAGAGCAGTCACTTGGCTGAGCAGAATAGTGAGTGTTTCCTTTACAGTGTGACTGTGACTGCAGTCACTGTGCTGAGCAGAATAGTGAGTGTTTCAATCACAGTATGGCTAAGAGCAGTCACTGTGCTGAGCAGAATAGTGAGTGTTCCCATCACAGTGTGACTGAAACAGTCACTGTGCTGAGCAGAATAGTGAATGTTCCCGCCACAGTGTGACTGAGACCAGTCACTGTGCTGAGCAGAATAGTGAGTGTTCCCATCACAGTTTGACTGCGAGAGCATTCACTGTGCAGAGCAGAATAGTGAGTGTTCACATCACAGTGTAACTGAGAGCTGTCACTGTGTTGAGCAGAATAGTGAGTGTTCCCATCACAGTGTGACTGAGAGCTGTCATTGTGCAGAGCAGAATAGTGAAAGTTCCCGCCACAGTGTGACTGAGAGCATTCACTGTGTAGAGCAGAATAGTGAGTGTTCCCATCACAGTGTGACTGAGAGCTGTCACTGTGCTGAGCAGAATAGTGAGTGTTCCCATCACAGTGTGACTGCGAGAGCAGTCACTGTGCAAAGCAGAATAGTGAGTGTTTCTTTTACAGTGTGACTGTGAGAGCAGTCACTGTGCTGAGCAGAATAGTGAGTGTTCCCGCCACAGTGTGACTGAGAGCAGTCACTGTGCTGAGCAGAATAGTGAGTGTTCCCATCACAGTGTGACTGTGAGAGCAGTCACTGTGCTGAGCAGAATAGTGAGTGTTCCAATCACAGTATGGCTAAGAGCAGTCACTGTGCTGAGCAGAATAGTGAGTGTTTCCCGTCACAGTGTGACTGAGAGCTCTCACTGTGCTGAGCAGAATAGTGAGTGTTCACATCACTGTGTGACTGAGAGCAGTCACTGTGCTGAGCAGAATAGTGAGTGTTCCCATCACAATGTGACTGAGAGCAGTCACTGTGCAGAGCAGAATATTAAGTGTTTCCATCACAGTGTGACTGTGAGAGCAGTCACTGTGCTGAGCAGAATAGTGAATGTTCCCGCCACAGTGTGACTGAGAGCAGTCACTGTGCTGAGCAGAATAGTGAGTGTTCCCATCACAGTGTGACTGCGAGAGCATACACTGTGCAGAGCAGAATAGTGAGTGTTCACATCACAGTGTGACTGAGAGCTGTCAGTGTGCTGAGCAGAATAGTGAGTGTTCACATCACTGTGTGACCGAGAGCAGTCACAGTGCTGAGCAGAATAGTGAGTGTTCCCATCACAGTGTGACTGAGAGCAGTCACTTGGCTGAGCAGAATAGTGAGTGTTTTCTTTACAGTGTGACTGTGACTGCAGTCACTGTGCTGAGCAGAATAGTGAGTGTTCCAATCACAGTATGGCTAAGAGCAGTCACTGTGCTGAGCAGAATAGTGAGTGTTCCCATCACAGTGTGACTGAGAGCTGTCAGTGTGCTGAGCAGAATAGTGAGTGTTCACATCACTGTGTGACCGAGAGCAGTCACAGTGCTGAGCAGAATAGTGAGTGTTCCCATCACAGTGTGACTGAGAGCAGTCACTTGGCTGAGCAGAATAGTGAGTGTTCCCATCACAGTGTGACTGCGAGAGCATTCACTTTGCTGAGCACAAGAGTGAGTGTTCCTATCACAGTGTGACTGTGAGAGCAGTCACTGTGCTGAGCAGAATAGTGAGTGTTCCCATCACAGTTTGACTGCGAGAGCATTCACTGTGCAGAGCAGAATAGTGAGTGTTCACATCACAGTGTAACTGAGAGCTGTCACTGTGTTGAGCAGAATAGTGAGTGTTCCCATCACAGTGTGACTGAGAGCTGTCATTGTGCAGAGCAGAATAGTGAAAGTTCCCTCCACAGTGTGACTGAGAGCATTCACTGTGTAGAGCAGAATAGTGAGTGTTCCCATCACAGTGTGACTGAGAGCTGTCACTGTGCTGAGCAGAATAGTGAGTGTTCCCATCACAGTGTGACTGCGAGAGCAGTCACTGTGCAAAGCAGAATAGTGAGTGTTTCTTTTACAGTGTGACTGTGAGAGCAGTCACTGTGCTGAGCAGAATAGTGAGTGTTCCCGCCACAGTGTGACTGAGAGCAGTCACTGTGCTGAGCAGAATAGTGAGTGTTCCCATCACAGTGTGACTGTGAGAGCAGTCACTGTGCTGAGCAGAATAGTGAGTGTTCCAATCACAGTATGGCTAAGAGCAGTCACTGTGCTGAGCAGAATAGTGAGTGTTCCCATCACAGTGTGACTGAAACAGTCACTGTGCTGAGCAGAATAGTGAATGTTCCCGCCACAGTGTGACTAAGAGCAGTCACTGTGCTGAGCAGAATAGTGAGTGTTCCCGTCACAGTGTAACTGAGAGCTGTCACTGTGCTGAGCAGAATAGTGAGTGTTCCCATCACAGTGTGACTGTGAGAGCAGTCACTGTGCTGAGCAGAATAGTAAGTGTTTTCATCACAGTGTGACTGAGAGCTGTCAATGTGCTGAGCAGAATAGTGGGTGTTCCCTTCACAGTGTGACTTAGAGCTCTCACTTTGCTGAGCAGAATAGTGAGTGTTCCCATCACAGTGCGACTGTGAGAGCAGTCACTGTGCAGAGCAGAATAGTGAGTGTTCCCATCACAGTGTGACTGCGAGAGCATTCACTTTGCTGAGCACAAGAGTGAGTGTTCCCATCACAGTGTGACTGTGAGAGCAGTCACTGTGCTGAGCAGAATAATGAGTTTTCCCATCACAATGTGACTGTGAGAGCATAAACTGTGCTGAGCAGAATAGTGAGTGTTTCCCGTCACAGTGTGACTGAGAGCTCTCACTGTGCTGAGCAGAATAGTGAGTGTTCACATCACTGTGTGACTGAGAGCAGTCACTGTGCTGAGCAGAATAGTGAGTGTTCCCATCACAATGTGACTGAGAGCAGTCACTGTGCAGAGCAGAATATTAAGTGTTTCCATCACAGTGTGACTGTGAGAGCAGTCACTGTGCTGAGCAGAATAGTGAATGTTCCCGCCACAGTGTGACTGAGAGCAGTCACTTGGCTGAGCAGAATAGTGAGTGTTTTCTTTACAGTGTGACTGTGACTGCAGTCACTGTGCTGAGCAGAATAGTGAGTGTTCCAATCACAGTATGGCTAAGAGCAGTCACTGTGCTGAGCAGAATAGTGAGTGTTCCCATCACAGTGTGACTGAGAGCTGTCAGTGTGCTGAGCAGAATAGTGAGTGTTCACATCACTGTGTGACCGAGAGCAGTCACAGTGCTGAGCAGAATAGTGAGTGTTCCCATCACAGTGTGACTGCGAGAGCATTCACTGTGCTGAGCAGAATAGTGAGTGTTCCAATCACAGTATGGCTAAGAGCAGTCACTGTGCTGAGCAGAATAGTGAGTGTTCCCATCACAGTGTGACTGAGAGCTGTCAGTGTGCTGAGCAGAATAGTGAGTGTTCACATCACTGTGTGACCGAGAGCAGTCACAGTGCTGAGCAGAATAGTGAGTGTTCCCATCACAGTGTGACTGAGAGCAGTCACTTGGCTGAGCAGAATAGTGAGTGTTTCCTTTACAGTGTGACTGTGACTGCAGTCACAGTGCTGAGCAGAATAGTGAGTGTTCCCATCACAGTGTGACTGAGAGCAGTCACTTGGCTGAGCAGAATAGTGAGTGTTTCCTTTACAGTGTGACTGTGACTGCAGTCACTGTGCTGAGCAGAATAGTGAATGTTCCGGCCACAGTGTGACTGAGATCAGTCACGGTGCTGAGCAGAATAGTGAATGTTCCCATCACAGTGTGACTGCGAGAGCATTCACTGTGCAGAGCAGAATAGTGAGTGTTCATATCACAGTGTAACTGAGAGCTGTCACTGTGCTGAGCACAAGAGTGAGTGTTCCCATCACAGTGTGACTGTGAGAGCAGTCACTGTGCTGAGCAGAATAATGAGTTTTCCCATCACAATGTGACTGTGAGAGCATAAACTGTGCTGAGCAGAATAGTGAGTGTTTCCCGTCACAGTGTGACTGAGAGCTCTCACTGTGCTGAGCAGAATAGTGAGTGTTCACATCACTGTGTGACTGAGAGCAGTCACTGTGCTGAGCAGAATAGTGAGTGTTCCCATCACAATGTGACTGAGAGCAGTCACTGTGCAGAGCAGAATATTAAGTGTTTCCATCACAGTGTGACTGTGAGAGCAGTCACTGTGCTGAGCAGAATAGTGAATGTTCCCGCCACAGTGTGACTGAGAGCAGTCACTGTGCTGAGCAGAATAGTGAGTGTTCCCATCACAGTGTGACTGCGAGAGCATACACTGTGCAGAGCAGAATAGTGAGTGTTCCCATCACAGTGTGACTGAGAGCTGTCAGTGTGCTGAGCAGAATAGTGAGTGTTCACATCACTGTGTGACCGAGAGCAGTCACAGTGCTGAGCAGAATAGTGAGTGTTCCCATCACAGTGTGACTGAGAGCAGTCACTTGGCTGAGCAGAATAGTGAGTGTTTCCTTTACAGTGTGACTGTGACTGCAGTCACTGTGCTGAGCAGAATAGTGAGTGTTCCAATCACAGTATGGCTAAGAGCAGTCACTGTGCTGAGCAGAATAGTGAGTGTTCCCATCACAGTGTGACTGAGAGCTGTCAGTGTGCTGAGCAGAATAGTGAGTGTTCACATCACTGTGTGACCGAGAGCAGTCACAGTGCTGAGCAGAATAGTGAGTGTTCCCATCACAGTGTGACTGAGAGCAGTCACTTGGCTGAGCAGAATAGTGAGTGTTTCCTTTACAGTGTGACTGTGACTGCAGTCACAGTGCTGAGCAGAATAGTGAGTGTTCCCATCACAGTGTGACTGAGAGCAGTCACTTGGCTGAGCAGAATAGTGAGTGTTTCCTTTACAGTGTGACTGTGACTGCAGTCACTGTGCTGAGCAGAATAGTGAATGTTCCGGCCACAGTGTGACTGAGATCAGTCACGGTGCTGAGCAGAATAGTGAATGTTCCCATCACAGTGTGACTGCGAGAGCATTCACTGTGTAGAGCAGAATAGTGAGTGTTCATATCACAGTGTAACTGAGAGCTGTCACTGTGCTGAGCAGAATAGTGAGTGTTCCCATCACAGTGTGACTGAGAGCTGTCATTGTGCAGAGCAGAATAGTGAAAGTTCCCGCCACAGTGTGACTGAGAGCATTCACTGTGCAGAGCAGAATAGTGAGTGTTCCCATCACAGTGTGACTGAGAGCTGTTACTGTGCTGAGCAGAATAGTGAGTGTTCCCATCACAGTGTGACTGTGATAGCAGTCACTGTGCAGAGCAGAAAAGTGAGTGTTTCCTTTACAGTGTGACTGTGAGAGCAGTCACTGTGCTGAGCAGAATAGTGAGTGTTCACATCACAGTGTGACTGAGAGCTGTCACTGTGCTGAGCAGAATAGTGAGTGTTCACATCACAGTGTGACTGAGAGCTGTCACTGTGCTGAGCAGAACAATGAGTGTTCCCATCACAGTGTGACTGTGAGAGCAGTCATTGTGCTGAGCAGAATAGAGAGTGTTCCCATCACAGTGTGACTGCGAGAGCATTCACCGTCCAGAGCAGAATAGTGAGTGTTCCCATCACAGTGTGACTGAGGGCTGTCACTGTGCTGAGCAGAATAGTGAGTGTTCCCATCACAGTGTGACTGAGAGCAGTCACTGTGCAGAGCAGAATATTAAGTGTTTCCATCACAGTGTGACTGTGAGAGCAGTCATTGTGCTGAGCAGAATAGTGAATGTTCCCGCCACAGTGTGACTGAGAGCATTCACTGTGCTGAGCAGAATAGTGATTGTTCCCATCACAGTGTGACTGAGAGCAGTCACTGTGCTGAGCAGAATAGTGAGTGTTCCCATCACAGTGTGAATGAAACAGTCACTGTGCTGAGCAGAATAGTGAATGTTCCCGCCACAGTGTGACTGAGAGCAGTCACTGTGCTGAGCAGAATAGTGAGTGTTCCCATCACAGTGTGACTATGAGAGCAGTCACTGTGCTGAGCAGAATAGTGAGTGTTCCAATCACAGTATGGCTAAGAGCAGTCACTGTGCTGAGCAGAATAGTGAGTGTTCCCATCACAGTGTGACTGAAACAGTCACTGTGCTGAGCAGAATAGTGAAAGTTCCCGCCACAGTGTGACTGAGAGCAGTCACTGTGCTGAGCAGAATAGTGAGTGTTCCCGTCACAGTGTAACTGAGAGCTGTCACTGTGCTGAGCAGAATAGTGAGTGTTCCCATCACAGTGTGACTGTGAGAGCAGTCACTGTGCTGAGCAGAATAGTAAGTGTTTTCATCACAGTGTGACTGAGAGCTGTCAATGTGCTGAGCAGAATAGTGGGTGTTCCCTTCACAGTGTGACTTAGAGCTCTCACTTTGCTGAGCAGAATTGTGAGTGTTCCCATCACAGTGCGACTGTGAGAGCAGTCACTGTGCATAGCAGAATAGTGAGTGTTCCCATCACAGTGTGACTGCGAGAGCATTCCCTTTGCTGAGCACAAGAGTGAGTGTTCCCATCACAGTGTGACTGTGAGAGCAGTCACTGTGCTGAGCAGAATAATGAGTGTTCCCATCACAAGGTGACTGTGAGAGCATAAACTGTGCTGAGCAGAATAGTGAGTGTTTTCCGTCACAGTGTGACTGAGAGCTCACACTGTGCTGAGCAGAATAGTGAGTGTTCACATCACTGTGTGACTGAGAGCAGTCACTGTGCTGAGCAGAATAGTGAGTGTTCCCATCACAGTGTGACTGAGAGCAGTCACTGTGCAGAGCAGAATATTAAGTGTTTCCATCACAGTGTGACTGTGAGAGCAGTCACTGTGCTGAGCAGAATAGTGAATGTTCCCGCCACAGTGTGACTGAGAGCAGTCACTGTACTGAACAGAATAGTGAGTGTTCCCATCACAGTGTGACTGCGAGAGCATACACTGTGCTGAGCAGAATAGTGAGTGTTCACATCACTGTGTGACCGAGAGCAGTCACAGTGCTGAGCAGAATAGTGAGTGTTCCCATCACAGTGTGACTGAGAGCAGTCACTTGGCTGAGCAGAATAGTGAGTGTTTCCTTTACAGTGTGACTGTGACTGCAGTCACTGTGCTGAGCAGAATAGTGAGTGTTCCAATCACAGTATGGCTAAGAGCAGTCACTGTGCTGAGCAGAATAGTGAGTGTTCCCATCACAGTGTGACTGAGAGCTGTCAGTGTGCTGAGCAGAATAGTGAGTGTTCACATCACTGTGTGACCGAGAGCAGTCACAGTGCTGAGCAGAATAGTGAGTGTTCCCATCACAGTGTGACTGAGAGCAGTCACTTGGCTGAGCAGAATAGTGAGTGTTTCCTTTACAGTGTGACTGTGATTGCAGTCACAGTGCTGAGCAGAATAGTGAGTGTTCCCATCACAGTGTGACTGAGAGCAGTCACTTGGCTGAGCAGAATAGTGAGTGTTTCCTTTACAGTGTGACTGTGACTGCAGTCACTGTGCTGAGCAGAATAGTGAATGTTCCCGCCACAGTGTGACTGAGATCAGTCACGGTGCTGAGCAGAATAGTGAATGTTCCCATCACAGTGTGACTGCGAGAGCATTCACTGTGCAGAGCAGAATAGTGAGTGTTCATATCACAGTGTAACTGAGAGCTGTCACTGTGCTGAGCAGAATAGTGAGTGTTCCCATCACAGTGTGACTGAGAGCTGTCATTGTGCAGAGCAGAATAGTGAAAGTTCCCGCCACAGTGTGACTGAGAGCATTCACTGTGCAGAGCAGAATAGTGAGTGTTCCCATCACAGTGTGACTGAGAGCTGTCACTGTGCTGAGCAGAATAGTGAGTGTTCCCATCACAGTGTGACTGTGATAGCAGTCACTGTGCAGAGCAGAATAGTGAGTGTTTCCTTTACAGTGTGACTGTGAGAGCAGTCACTGTGCTGAGCAGAATAGTGAGTGTTCACATCACAGTGTGACTGAGAGCTGTCACTGTGCTGAGCAGAATAGTGAGTGTTCACATCACAGTGTGACTGAGAGCTGTCACTGTGCTGAGCAGAACAATGAGTGTTCCTATCACAGTGTGACTGCGAGAGCATTCACCGTCCAGAGCAGAATAGTGAGTGTTCCCATCACAGTGTGACTGAGGGCTGTCACTGTGCTGAGCAGAATAGTGAGTGTTCCCATCACAGTGTGACTGAGAGCAGTCACTGTGCAGAGCAGAATATTAAGTGTTTCCATCACAGTGTGACTGTGAGAGCAGTCATTGTGCTGAGCAGAATAGTGAATGTTCCCGCCACAGTGTGACTGAGAGCATTCACTGTGCTAAGCAGAATAGTGAGTGTTCCCATCACAGTGTGACTGAGAGCAGTCACTGTGCTGAGCAGAATAGTGAGTGTTCCCATCACAGTGTGAATGAAACAGTCACTGTGCTGAGCAGAATAGTGAATGTTCCCGCCACAGTGTGACTGAGAGCAGTCACTGTGCTGAGCAGAATAGTGAGTGTTCCCATCACAGTGTGACTGTGAGAGCAGTCACTGTGCTGAGCAGAATAGTGAGTGTTCCCATCACAGTGTGACTGAAACAGTCACTGTGCTGAGCAGAATAGTGAATGTTCCCGCCACAGTGTGACTGAGAGCAGTCACTGTGCTGAGCAGAATAGTGAGTGTTCCCGTCACAGTGTAACTGAGAGCTGTCACTGTGCTGAGCAGAATAGTGAGTGTTCCCATCACAGTGTGACTGTGAGAGCAGTCACTGTGCTGAGCAGAATAGTAAGTGTTTTCATCACAGTGTGAGTGAGAGCTGTCAATGTGCTGAGCAGAATAGTGGGTGTTCCCTTCACAGTGTGACTTAGAGCTCTCACTTTGCCTAGCAGAATTGTGAGTGTTCCCATCACAGTGCGACTGTGAGAGCAGTCACTGTGCAGAGCAGAATAGTGAGTGTTCCCATCACAGTGTGACTGCGAGAGCATTCACTTTGCTGAGCACAAGAGTGAGTGTTCCCATCACAGTGTGACTGTGAGAGCAGTCACTGTGCTGAGCAGAATAATGAGTGTTCCCATCACAAGGTGACTGTGAGAGCATAAACTGTGCTGAGCAGAATAGTGAGTGTTTCCCGTCACAGTGTGACTGAGAGCTCACACTGTGCTGAGCAGAATAGTGAGTGTTCACATCACTGTGTGACTGAGAGCAGTCACTGTGCTGAGCAGAATAGTGAGTGTTCCCATCACAGTGTGACTGAGAGCAGTCACTTGGCTGAGCAGAATAGTGAGTGTTTCCTTTACAATGTGACTGTGACTGCAGTCACTGTGCTGAGCAGAATAGTGAGTGTTCCAATCACAGTATGGCTAAGAGCAGTCACTGTGCTGAGCAGAATAGTGAGTGTTCCCATCACAGTGTGACTGAAACAGTCACTGTGCTGAGCAGAATAGTGAATGTTCCCGCCACAGTGTGACTGAGACCAGTCACTGTGCTGAGCAGAATAGTGAGTGTTCCCATCACAGTTTGACTGCGAGAGCATTCACTGTGCAGAGCAGAATAGTGAGTGTTCACATCACAGTGTAACTGAGAGCTGTCACTGTGTTGAGCAGACTAGTGAGTGTTCCCATCACAGTGTGAATGAGAGCTGTCATTGTGCAGAGCAGAATAGTGAAAGTTCCCGCCACAGTGTGACTGAGAGCATTCACTGTGTAGAGCAGAATAGTGAGTGTTCCCATCACAGTGTGACTGAGAGCTGTCACTGTGCTGAGCAGAATAGTGAGTGTTCCCATCACAGTGTGACTGCGAGAGCAGTCACTGTGCAGAGCAGAATAGTGAGTGTTTCTTTTACAGTGTGACTGTGAGAGCAGTCACTGTGCTGAGCAGAATAGTGAGTGTTCCCGCCACAGTGTGACTGAGAGCAGTCACTGTGCTGAGCAGAATAGTGAGTGTTCCCATCACAGTGTGACTGTGAGAGCAGTCACTGTGCTGAGCAGAATAGTGAGTGTTCCAATCACAGTATGGCTAAGAGCAGTCACTGTGCTGAGCAGAATAGTGAGTGTTTCCCGTCACAGTGTGACTGAGAGCTCTCACTGTGCTGAGCAGAATAGTGAGTGTTCACATCACTGTGTGACTGAGAGCAGTCACTGTGCTGAGCAGAATAGTGAGTGTTCCCATCACAGTGTGACTGAGAGCAGTCACTGTGCAGAGCAGAATATTAAGTGTTTCCATCACAGTGTGACTGTGAGAGCAGTCACTGTGCTGAGCAGAATAGTGGATGTTCCCGCCACAGTGTGACTGAGAGCAGTCACTGTGCTGAGCAGAATAGTGAGTGTTCCCATCACAGTGTGACTGCGAGAGCATACACTGTGCAGAGCAGAATAGTGAGTGTTCCCATCACAGTGTGACTGAGAGCTGTCAGTGTGCTGAGCAGAATAGTGAGTGTTCACATCACTGTGTGACCGAGAGCAGTCACAGTGCTGAGCAGAATAGTGAGTGTTCCCATCACAGTGTGACTGAGAGCAGTCACTTGGCTGAGCAGAATAGTGAGTGTTTCCTTTACAGTGTGACTGTGACTGCAGTCACTGTGCTGAGCAGAATAGTGAGTGTTCCAATCACAGTATGGCTAAGAGCAGTCACTGTGCTGAGCAGAATAGTGAGTGTTCCCATCACAGTGTGACTGAGAGCTGTCAGTGTGCTGAGCAGAATAGTGAGTGTTCACATCACTGTGTGACCGAGAGCAGTCACAGTGCTGAGCAGAATAGTGAGTGTTCCCATCACAGTGTGACTGAGAGCAGTCACTTGGCTGAGCAGAATAGTGAGTGTTTCCTTTACAGTGTGACTGTGACTGCAGTCACAGTGCTGAGCAGAATAGTGAGTGTTCCCATCACAGTGTGACTGAGAGCAGTCACTTGGCTGAGCAGAATAGTGAGTGTTTCCTTTACAGTGTGACTGTGACTGCAGTCACTGTGCTGAGCAGAATAGTGAATGTTCCCGCCACAGTGTGACTGAGATCAGTCACGGTGCTGAGCAGAATAGTGAATGTTCCCATCACAGTGTGACTGCGAGAGCATTCACTGTGCAGAGCAGAATAGTGAGTGTTCATATCACAGTGTAACTGAGAGCTGTCACTGTTCTGAGCAGAATAGTGAGTGTTCCCATCACAGTGTGACTGAGAGCTGTCATTGTGCAGAGCAGAATAGTGAAAGTTCCCGCCACAGTGTGACTGAGAGCATTCACTGTGTAGAGCAGAATAGTGAGTGTTCCCATCACAGTGTGACTGAGAGCTGTCACTGTGCTGAGCAGAATAGTGAGTGTTCCCATCACAGTGTGACTGTGATAGCAGTCACTGTGCAGAGCAGAATAGTGAGTGTTTCCTTTACAGTGTGACTGTGAGAGCAGTCACTGTGCTGAGCAGAATAGTGAGTGTTCACATCACAGTGTGACTGAGAGCTGTCACTCTACTGAGCAGAATAGTGAGTGTTCACATCACAGTGTGACTGAGAGCTGTCACTGTGCTGAGCAGAACAATGAGTGTTCCCATCACAGTGTGACTGTGAGAGCAGTCACTGTGCTGAGCAGAATAGAGAGTGTTCCCATCACAGTGTGACTGCGAGAGCATTCACCGTCCAGAGCAGAATAGTGAGTGTTCCCATCACAGTGTGACTGAGGGCTGTCACTGTGCTGAGCAGAATAGTGAGTGTTCCCATCACAGTGTGACTGAGAGCAGTCACTGTGCAGAGCAGAATATTAAGTGTTTCCATCACAGTGTGACTGTGAGAGCAGTCATTGTGCTGAGCAGAATAGTGAATGTTCCCGCCACAGTGTGACTGAGAGCATTCACTGTGCTGAGCAGAATAGTGAGTGTTCCCATCACAGTGTGACTGAGAGCTGTCAGTGTGCTGAGCAGAATAGTGAGTGTTCACATCACTGTGTGACCGAGAGCAGTCACAGTGCTGAGCAGAATAGTGAGTGTTCCCATCACATTGTGACTGAGAGCAGTCACTTGGCTGAGCAGAATAGTGAGTGTTTCCTTTACAGTGTGACTGTGACTTCAGTCACTGTGCTGAGCAGAATAGTGAATGTTCCCGCCACAGTGTGACTGAGATCAGTCACGGTGCTGAGCAGAATAGTGAATGTTCCCATCACAGTGTGACTGCGAGAGCATTCACTGTGCAGAGCAGAATAGTGAGTGTTCATATCACAGTGTAACTGAGAGCTGTCACTGTGCTGAGCAGAATAGTGAGTGTTCCCATCACAGTGTGACTGAGAGCTGTCATTGTGCAGAGCAGAATAGTGAAAGTTCCCGCCACAGTGTGACTGAGAGCATTCACTTTGCAGAGCAGAATAGTGAGTGTTCCCATCACAGTGTGACTGAGAGCTGTCACTGTGCTGAGCAGAATAGTGAGTGTTCCCATCACAGTGTGACTGCGAGAGCAGTCACTGTGCTGATCAGAATAATGGGTGTTCCCATCACAGTGTGACTGTGATAGCAGTCACTGTGCAGAGCAGAATAGTGAGTGTTTCCTTTACAGTGTGACTGTGAGAGCAGTCACTGTGCTGAGCAGAATAGTGAGTGTTCACATCACAGTGTGACTGAGAGCTGTCACTGTGCTGAGCAGAATAGTGAGTGTTCACATCACAGTGTGACTGAGAGCTGTCACTGTGCTGAGCAGAACAATGAGTGTTCCCATCACAGTGTGACTGTGAGAGCAGTCATTGTGCTGAGCAGAATAGAGAGTGTTCCCATCACAGTGTGACTGCGAGAGCATTCACCGTCCAGAGCAGAATAGTGAGTGTTCCCATCACAGTGTGACTGAGGGCTGTCACTGTGCTGAGCAGAATAGTGAGTGTTCCCATCACAGTGTGACTGAGAGCAGTCACTGTGCAGAGCAGAATATTAAGTGTTTCCATCACAGTGTGACTGTGAGAGCAGTCATTGTGCTGAGCAGAATAGTGAATGTTCCCGCCACAGTGTGACTGAGAGCATTCACTGTGCTGAGCAGAATAGTGAGTGTTCCCATCACAGTGTGACTGAGAGCAGTCACTGTGCTGAGCAGAATAGTGAGTGTTCCCATCACAGTGTGAATGAAACAGTCACTGTGCTGAGCAGAATAGTGAATGTTCCCGCCACAGTGTGACTGAGAGCAGTCACTGTGCTGAGCAGAATAGTGAGTGTTCCCATCACAGTGTGACTGTTAGAGCAGTCACTGTGCTGAGCAGAATAGTGAGTGTTCCAATCACAGTATGGCTAAGAGCAGTCACTGTGCTGAGCAGAATAGTGAGTGTTCCCATCACAGTGTGACTGAAACAGTCACTGTGCTGAGCAGAATAGTGAATGTTCCCGCCACAGTGTGACTGAGAGCAGTCACTGTGCTGAGCAGAATAGTGAGTGTTCCCGTCACAGTGTAACTGAGAGCTGTCACTGTGCTGAGCAGAATAGTGAGTGTTCCCATCACAGTGTGACTGTGAGAGCAGTCACTGTGCTGAGCAGAATAGTAAGTGTTTTCATCACAGTGTGACTGAGAGCTGTCAATGTGCTGAGCAGAATAGTGGGTGTTCCCTTCACAGTGTGACTTAGAGCTCTCACTTTGCTGAGCAGAATTGTGAGTGTTCCCATCACAGTGCGACTGTGAGAGCAGTCACTGTGCAGAGCAGAATAGTGAGTGTTCCCATCACAGTGTGACTGCGAGAGCATTCACTTTGCTGAGCACAAGAGTGAGTGTTCCCATCACAGTGTGACTGTGAGAGCAGTCACTGTGCTGAGCAGAATAATGAGTGTTCCCATCACAAGGTGACTGTGAGAGCATAAACTGTGCTGAGCAGAATAGTGAGTGTTTCCCGTCACAGTGTGACTGAGAGCTCACACTGTGCTGAGCAGAATAGTGAGTGTTCACATCACTGTGTGACTGAGAGCAGTCACTGTGCTGAGCAGAATAGTGAGTGTTCCCATCACAGTGTGACTGAGAGCAGTCACTGTGCAGAGCAGAATATTAAGTGTTTCCATCACAGTGTGACTGTGAGAGCAGTCACTGTGCTGAGCAGAATAGTGAATGTTCCCGCCACAGTGTGACTGAGAGCAGTCACTGTGCTGAGCAGAATAGTGAGTGTTCCCATCACAGTGTGACTGCGAGAGCATACACTGTGCAGAGCAGAATAGTGAGTGTTCCCATTACAGTGTGACTGAGAGCTGTCAGTGTGCTGAGCAGAATAGTGAGTGTTCACATCACTGTGTGACCGAGAGCAGTCACAGTGCTGAGCAGAATAGTGAGTGTTCCCATCACAGTGTGACTGAGAGCAGTCACTTGGCTGAGCAGAATAGTGAGTGTTTCCTTTACAGTGTGACTGTGACTGCAGTCACTGTGCTGAGCAGAATAGTGAGTGTTCCAATCACAGTATGGCTATGAGCAGTCACTGTGCAGAGCAGAATAGTGAGTGTTCCCATCACAGTGTGACTGAGAGCTGTCAGTGTGCTGAGCAGAATAGTGAGTGTTCACATCACTGTGTGACCGAGAGCAGTCACAGTGCTGAGCAGAATAGTGAGTGTTCCCATCACAGTGTGACTGAGAGCAGTCACTTGGCTGAGCAGAATATTGAGTGTTTCCTTTACAGTGTGACTGTGACTGCAGTCACAGTGCTGAGCAGAATAGTGAGTGTTCCCATCACAGTGTGACTGAGAGCAGTCACTTGGCTGAGCAGAATAGTGAGTGTTTCCTGTACAGTGTGACTGTGACTGCAGTCACTGTGCTGAGCAGAATAGTGAATGTTCCCGCCACAGTGTGACTGAGATTAGTCACGGTGCTGAGCAGAATAGTGAATGTTCCCATCACAGTGTGACTGCGAGAGCATTCACTGTGCAGAGCAGAATAGTGAGTGTTCATATCACAGTGTAACTGAGAGCTGTCATTGTGCAGAGCAGAATAGTGAAAGTTCCCGCCACAGTGTGACTGAGAGCATTCACTGTGCAGAGCAGAATAGTGAGTGTTCCCATCACAGTGTGACTGAGAGCTGTCACTGTGCTGAGCAGAATAGTGAGTGTTCCCATCACAGTGTGACTGCGAGAGCAGTCACTGTGCTGATCAGAATAATGGGTGTTCCCATCACAGTGTGACTGTGATAGCAGTCACTGTGCAGAGCAGAATAGTGAGTGTTTCCTTTACAGTGTGACTGTGAGAGCAGTCACTGTGCTGAGCAGAATAGTGAGTGTTCACATCACAGTGTGACTGAGAGCTGTCACTGTGCTGAGCAGAATAGTGAGTGTTCACATCACAGTGTGACTGAGAGCTGTCACTGTGCTGAGCAGAACAATGAGTGTTCCCATCACAGTGTGACTGTGAGAGCAGTCACTGTGCTGAGCAGAATAGAGAGTGTTCCCATCACAGTGTGACTGCGAGAGCATTCACCGTCCAGAGCAGAATAGTGAGTGTTCCCATCACAGTGTGACTGAGGGCTGTCACTGTGCTGAGCAGAATAGTGAGTGTTCCCATCACAGTGTGACTGAGAGCAGTCACTGTGCAGAGCAGAATATTAAGTGTTTCCATCACAGTGTGACTGTGAGAGCAGTCATTGTGCTGAGCAGAATAGTGAATGTTCCCGCCACAGTGTGACTGAGAGCATTCACTGTGCTGAGCAGAATAGTGAGTGTTCCCATCACAGTGTGACTGAGAGCAGTCACTGTGCTGAGCAGAATAGTGAGTGTTCCCATCACAGTGTGAATGAAACAGTCACTGTGCTGAGCAGAATAGTGAATGTTCCCGCCACAGTGTGACTGAGAGCAGTCACTGTGCTGAGCAGAATAGTGAGTGTTCCCATCACAGTGTGACTGTTAGAGCAGTCACTGTGCTGAGCAGAATAGTGAGTGTTCCAATCACAGTATGGCTAAGAGCAGTCACTGTGCTGAGCAGAATAGTGAGTGTTCCCATCACAGTGTGACTGAAACAGTCACTGTGCTGAGCAGAATAGTGAATGTTCCCGCCACAGTGTGACTGAGAGCAGTCACTGTGCTGAGCAGAATAGTGAGTGTTCCCGTCACAGTGTAACTGAGAGCTGTCACTGTGCTGAGCAGAATAGTGAGTGTTCCCATCACAGTGTGACTGTGAGAGCAGTCACTGTGCTGAGCAGAATAGTAAGTGTTTTCATCACAGTGTGACTGAGAGCTGTCAATGTGCTGAGCAGAATAGTGGGTGTTCCCTTCACAGTGTGACTTAGAGCTCTCACTTTGCTGAGCAGAATTGTGAGTGTTCCCATCACAGTGCGACTGTGAGAGCAGTCACTGTGCAGAGCAGAATAGTGAGTGTTCCCATCACAGTGTGACTGCGAGAGCATTCACTTTGCTGAGCACAAGAGTGAGTGTTCCCATCACAGTGTGACTGTGAGAGCAGTCACTGTGCTGAGCAGAATAATGAGTGTTCCCATCACAAGGTGACTGTGAGAGCATAAACTGTGCTGAGCAGAATAGTGAGTGTTTCCCGTCACAGTGTGACTGAGAGCTCACACTGTGCTGAGCAGAATAGTGAGTGTTCACATCACTGTGTGACTGAGAGCAGTCACTGTGCTGAGCAGAATAGTGAGTGTTCCCATCACAGTGTGACTGAGAGCAGTCACTGTGCAGAGCAGAATATTAAGTGTTTCCATCACAGTGTGACTGTGAGAGCAGTCACTGTGCTGAGCAGAATAGTGAATGTTCCCGCCACAGTGTGACTGAGAGCAGTCACTGTGCTGAGCAGAATAGTGAGTGTTCCCATCACAGTGTGACTGCGAGAGCATACACTGTGCAGAGCAGAATAGTGAGTGTTCCCATTACAGTGTGACTGAGAGCTGTCAGTGTGCTGAGCAGAATAGTGAGTGTTCACATCACTGTGTGACCGAGAGCAGTCACAGTGCTGAGCAGAATAGTGAGTGTTCCCATCACAGTGTGACTGAGAGCAGTCACTTGGCTGAGCAGAATAGTGAGTGTTTCCTTTACAGTGTGACTGTGACTGCAGTCACTGTGCTGAGCAGAATAGTGAGTGTTCCAATCACAGTATGGCTATGAGCAGTCACTGTGCAGAGCAGAATAGTGAGTGTTCCCATCACAGTGTGACTGAGAGCTGTCAGTGTGCTGAGCAGAATAGTGAGTGTTCACATCACTGTGTGACCGAGAGCAGTCACAGTGCTGAGCAGAATAGTGAGTGTTCCCATCACAGTGTGACTGAGAGCAGTCACTTGGCTGAGCAGAATATTGAGTGTTTCCTTTACAGTGTGACTGTGACTGCAGTCACAGTGCTGAGCAGAATAGTAAGTGTTCCCATCACAGTGTGACTGAGAGCAGTCACTTGGCTGAGCAGAATAGTGAGTGTTTCCTGTACAGTGTGACTGTGACTGCAGTCACTGTGCTGAGCAGAATAGTGAATGTTCCCGCCACAGTGTGACTGAGATCAGTCACGGTGCTGAGCAGAATAGTGAATGTTCCCATCACAGTGTGACTGCGAGAGCATTCACTGTGCAGAGCAGAATAGTGAGTGTTCATATCACAGTGTAACTGAGAGCTGTCACTGTGCTGAGCAGAATAGTGAGTGTTCCCATCACAGTGTGACTGAGAGCTGTCATTGTGCAGAGCAGAATAGTGAAAGTTCCCGCCACAGTGTGACTGAGAGCATTCACTGTGCAGAGCAGAATAGTGAGTGTTCCCATCACAGTGTGACTGAGAGCTGTCACTGTGCTGAGCAGAATAGTGAGTGTTCCCATCACAGTGTGACTGTGATAGCAGTCACTGTGCAGAGCAGAATAGTGAGTGTTTCCTTTACAGTGTGACTGTGAGAGCAGTCACTGTGCTGAGCAGAATAGTGAGTGTTCGCATCACAGTGTGACTGAGAGCTGTCACTGTGCTGAGCAGAATAGTGAGTGTTCACATCACAGTGTGACTGAGAGCTGTCACTGTGCTGAGCAGAACAATGAGTGTTTCCATCACAGTGTGACTGTGAGAGCTGTCACTGTGCTGAGCAGAATAGAGAGTGTTCCCATCACAGTGTGACTGCGAGAGCATTCACCGTCCAGAGCAGAATAGTGAGTGTTCCCATCACAGTGTGACTGAGGGCTGTCACTGTGCTGAGCAGAATAGTGAGTGTTCCCATCACAGTGTGACTGAGAGCAGTCACTGTGCAGAGCAGAATATTAAGTGTTTCCATCACAGTGTGACTGTGAGAGCAGTCATTGTGCTGAGCAGAATAGTGAATGTTCCCGCCACAGTGTGACTGAGAGCATTCACTGTGCTGAGCAGAATAGTGAGTGTTCCCATCACAGTGTGACTGAGAGCAGTCACTGTGCTGAGCAGAATAGTGAGTGTTCCCATCACAGTGTGAATGAAACAGTCACTGTGCTGAGCAGAATAGTGAATGTTCCCGCCACAGTGTGACTGAGAGCAGTCACTGTGCTGAGCAGAATAGTGAGTGTTCCCATCACAGTGTGACTGTGAGAGCAGTCACTGTACTGAGCAGAATAGTGAGTGTTCCAATCACAGTATGGCTAAGAGCAGTCACTGTGCTGAGCAGAATAGTGAGTGTTCCCATCACAGTGTGACTGAAACAGTCACTGTGCTGAGCAGAATAGTGAATGTTCCCGCCACAGTGTGACTGAGAGCAGTCACTGTGCTGAGCAGAATAGTGAGTGTTCCCGTCACAGTGTAACTGAGAGCTGTCACTGTGCTGAGCAGAATAGTGAGTGTTCCCATCACAGTGTGACTGTGAGAGCAGTCACTGTGCTGAGCAGAATAGTAAGTGTTTTCATCACAGTGTGACTGAGAGCTGTCAATGTGCTGAGCAGAATAGTGGGTGTTCCCTTCACAGTGTGACTTAGAGCTCTCACTTTGCTGAGCAGAATTGTGAGTGTTCCCATCACAGTGCGACTGTGAGAGCAGTCACTGTGCAGAGCAGAATAGTGAGTGTTCCCATCACAAGGTGACTGTGAGAGCATAAACTGTGCTGAGCAGAATAGTGAGTGTTTCCCGTCACAGTGTGACTGAGAGCTCACACTGTGCTGAGCAGAATAGTGAGTGTTCACATCACCGTGTGACTGAGAGCAGTCACTGTGCTGAGCAGAATAGTGAGTGTTCCCATCACAGTGTGACTGAGAGCAGTCACTTGGCTGAGCAGAATAATGAGTGTTTCCTTTACAGTGTGACTGTGACTGCAGTCACTGTGCTGAGCAGAATAGTGAGTGTTCCAATGACAGTATGGCTAAGAGCAGTCACTCTGCTGAGCAGAATAGTGAGTGTTCCCATCACAGTGTGACTGAAACAGTCACTGTGCAGAGCAGAATAGTGAATGTTCCCGCCACAGTGTGACTGAGACCAGTCACTGTGCTGAGCAGAATAGTGAGTGTTCCCATCACAGTGTGACTGCGAGAGCATTCACTGTGCAGAGCAGAATAGTGAGTGTTCACATCACAGTGTATCTGAGAGCTGTCACTGTGTTGAGCAGAATAGTGAGTGTTCCCATCACAGTGTGACTGAGAGCTGTCATTGTGCAGAGCAGAATAGTGAAAGTTCCCGCCACAGTGTGACTGAGAGCATTCACTGTGTAGAGCAGAATAGTGAGTGCAGTGACTGCTCTTAGCCATACTGTGATTGGAACACTCACTATTCTGCTCAGCACAGTGACTGCAGTCACAGTCACACTGTAAAGGAAACACTCACTATTCTGCTCAGCCAAGTGACTGCTCTCAGTCACACTGTGGCGGGAACACTCACTATTCTGCTCAGCACAGTGACTGCTCTCACAGTCACACTGTAAAACAAACACTCACTATTCTGCTCTGCACAGTGACTGCTCTCGCAGTCACACTGTGATGGGAACACTCATTGTTCTGCTCAGCACAGTGACAGCTCTCAGTCACACTGTGATGTGAACACTCACTATTCTGCTCAGCACAGTGACAGCTCTCAGTCACACTGTGATGTGAACACTCACTATTCTGATCAGCACAGTGACTGCTCTCACAGTCACACTGTAAAGGAAACACTCACTATTCTGCTCTGCACAGTGACTGCTATCACAGTCACACTGTGATGGGAACACTCACTATTCTGCTCAGCACAGTGACAGCTCTCAGTTACACTGTGATGTGAACACTCACTATTCTGCTCTGCACAGTGAATGCTCTCGCAGTCACACTTTATGGGAACATTCACTATTCTGCTCAGCACCGTGACTGATCTCAGTCACACTGTGGCGGGAACATTCACTATTCTGCTCAGCACAGTGACTGCAGTCACAGTCACACTGTAAAGGAAACACTCACTATTCTGCTCAGCCAAGTGACTGCTCTCAGTCACACTGTGATGGGAACACTCATTATTCTGCTCAGCACTGTGACTGCAGTCACAGTCACACTGTAAAGGAAACACTCACTATTCTGCTCAGCCAAGTGACTGCTCTCAGTCACACTGTGATGGGAACACTCACTATTCTGCTCAGCACTGTGACTGCTCTCGGTCACACAGTGATGTAAACACTCACTATTCTGCTCAGCACACTGACAGCTCTCAGTCACACTGTGATGGGAACACTCACTATTCTGCTCTGCACAGTGTATGCTCTCGCAGTCACACTGTGATGGGAACACTCACTATTCTGCTCAGCACAGCGACTGCTCTCAGTCACACTGTGGCGGGAACATTCACTATTCTGCTCAGCACAGTGACTGCTCTCACAGTCACACTGTGATGGAAACACTTAATATTCTGCTCTGCACAGTGACTGCTCTCAGTCACACTGTGATGGGAACACTCACTATTCTGCTCAGCACAGTGACTGCTCTCAGTCACACAGTGATGTGAACAATCACTATTCTGCTCAGCACAGTGAGAGCTCTCAGTCACACTGTGACGGGAAACACTCACTATTCTGCTCAGCACAGTTTATGCTCTCACAGTCACATTGTGATGGGAACACTCATTATTCTGCTCAGCACAGTGACTGCTCTCACAGTCACACTGTGATGGGAACACTCACTCTTGTGCTCAGCAAAGTGAATGCTCTCGCAGTCACACTGTGATGGGAACACTCACTATTCTGCTCTGCACAGTGACTGCTCTCACAGTCACACTGTGATGGGAACACTCACTATTCTGCTCAGCACAGTGACTGCTCTTAGCCATACTGTGATTGGAACACTCACTATTCTGCTCAGCACAGTGACTGCAGTCACAGTCACACTGTAAAGGAAACACTCACTATTCTGCTCAGCCAAGTGACTGCTCTCAGTCACACTGTGGCGGGAACACTCACTATTCTGCTCAGCACAGTGACTGCTCTCACAGTCACACTGTAAAACAAACACTCACTATTCTGCTCTGCACAGTGACTGCTCTCGCAGTCACACTGTGATGGGAACACTCATTGCTCTGCTCAGCACAGTGACAGCTCTCAGTCACACTGTGATGTGAACACTCACTATTCTGCTCAGCACAGTGACAGCTCTCAGTCACACTGTGATGTGAACACTCACTATTCTGATCAGCACAGTGACTGCTCTCACAGTCACACTGTAAAGGAAACACTCACTATTCTGCTCTGCACAGTGACTGCTATCACAGTCACACTGTGATGGGAACACTCACTATTCTGCTCAGCACAGTGACAGCTCTCAGTTACACTGTGATGTGAACACTCACTATTCTGCTCTGCACAGTGAATGCTCTCGCAGTCACACTGTGATGGGAACATTCACTATTCTGCTCAGCACCGTGACTGATCTCAGTCACACTGTGGCGGGAACATTCACTATTCTGCTCAGCACAGTGACTGCAGTCACAGTCACACTGTAAAGGAAACACTCACTATTCTGCTCAGCCAAGTGACTGCTCTCAGTCACACTGTGATGGGAACACTCACTATTCTGCTCAGCACTGTGACTGCAGTCACAGTCACACTGTAAAGGAAACACTCACTATTCTGCTCAGCCACGTGACTGCTCTCAGTCACACTGTGATGGGAACACTCACTATTCTGCTCAGCACTGTGACTGCTCTCGGTCACACAGTGATGTGAACACTCACTATTCTGCTCAGCACACTGACAGCTCTCAGTCACACTGTGATGGGAACACTCACTATTCTGCTCTGCACAGTGTATGCTCTCGCAGTCACACTGTGATGGGAACACTCACTATTCTGCTCAGCACAGCGACTGCTCTCAGTCACACTGTGGCGGGAACATTCACTATTCTGCTCAGCACAGTGACTGCTCTCACAGTCACACTGTGATGGGAACACTTAATATTCTGCTCTGCACAGTGACTGCTCTCAGTCACACTGTGATGGGAACACTCACTATTCTGCTCAGCACAGTGACTGCTCTCAGTCACACAGTGATGTGAACAATCACTATTCTGCTCAGCACAGTGAGAGCTCTCAGTCACACTGTGACGGGAAACACTCACTATTCTGCTCAGCACAGTTTATGCTCTCACAGTCACATTGTGATGGGAACACTCATTATTCTGCTCAGCACAGTGACTGCTCTCACAGTCACACTGTGATGGGAACACTCACTCTTGTGCTCAGCAAAGTGAATGCTCTCGCAGTCACACTGTGATGGGAACACTCACTATTTTGCTCTGCACAGTGACTGCTCTCACAGTCACACTGTGATGGGAACACTCACTATTCTGCTCAGCACAGTGACTGCTCTTAGCCATACTGTGATTGGAACACTCACTATTCTGCTCAGCACAGTGACTGCAGTCACAGTCACACTGTAAAGGAAACACTCACTATTCTGCTCAGCCAAGTGACTGCTCTCAGTCACACTGTGGCGGGAACACTCACTATTCTGCTCAGCACAGTGACTGCTCTCACAGTCACACTGTAAAACAAACACTCACTATTCTGCTCTGCACAGTGACTGCTCTCGCAGTCACACTGTGATGGGAACACTCATTGTTCTGCTCAGCACAGTGACAGCTCTCAGTCACACTGTGATGTGAACACTCACTATTCTGATCAGCACAGTGACTGCTCTCACAGTCACACTGTAAAGGAAACACTCACTATTCTGCTCTGCACAGTGACTGCTATCACAGTCACACTGTGATGGGAACACTCACTATTCTGCTCAGCACAGTGACAGCTCTCAGTTACACTGTGATGTGAACACTCACTATTCTGCTCTGCACAGTGAATGCTCTCGCAGTCACACTGTGATGGGAACATTCACTATTCTGCTCAGCACCGTGACTGATCTCAGTCACACTGTGGCGGGAACATTCACTATTCTGCTCAGCACAGTGACTGCAGTCACAGTCACACTGTAAAGGAAACACTCACTATTCTGCTCAGCCAAGTGACTGCTCTCAGTCACACTGTGATGGGAACACTCACTATTCTGCTCAGCACTGTGACTGCAGTCACAGTCACACTGTAAAGGAAACACTCACTATTCTGCTCAGCCACGTGACTGCTCTCAGTCACACTGTGATGGGAACACTCACTATTCTGCTCAGCACTGTGACTGCTCTCGGTCACACAGTGATGTGAACACTCACTATTCTGCTCAGCACACTGACAGCTCTCAGTCACACTGTGATGGGAACACTCACTATTCTGCTCTGCACAGTGTATGCTCTCGCAGTCACACTGTGATGGGAACACTCACTATTCTGCTCAGCACAGCGACTGCTCTCAGTCACACTGTGGCGGGAACATTCACTATTCTGCTCAGCACAGTGACTGCTCTCACAGTCACACTGTGATGGAAACACTTAATATTCTGCTCTGCACAGTGACTGCTCTCAGTCACACTGTGATGGGAACACTCACTATTCTGCTCAGCACAGTGACTGCTCTCAGTCACACAGTGATGTGAACAATCACTATTCTGCTCAGCACAGTGAGAGCTCTCAGTCACACTGTGACGGGAAACACTCACTATTCTGCTCAGCACAGTTTATGCTCTCACAGTCACATTGTGATGGGAACACTCATTATTCTGCTCAGCACAGTGACTGCTCTCACAGTCACACTGTGATGGGAACACTCACTCTTGTGCTCAGCAAAGTGAATGCTCTCGCAGTCACACTGTGATGGGAACACTCACTATTCTGCTCTGCACAGTGACTGCTCTCACAGTCGCACTGTGATGGGAACACTCACTATTCTGCTCAGCAAAGTGAGAGCTCTAAGTCACACTGTGAAGGGAACACCCACTATTCTGCTCAGCACATTGACAGCTCTCAGTCACACTGTGATGAAAACACTTACTATTCTGCTCAGCACAGTGACTGCTCTCACAGTCACACTGTGATGGGAACACTCACTATTCTGCTCAGCACACTGACAGCTCCCAGTTACACTGTGACGGGAACACTCACTATTCTGCTCAGCACAGTGACTGCTCTTAGTCACACTGTGGCGGGAACATTCACTATTCTGCTCAGCACAGTGACTGTTTCAGTCACACTGTGATGGGAACACTCACTATTCTGCTCAGCACAGTGACTGCTCTTAGTCATACTGTGATTGGAACACTCGCTATTCTGCTCAGCACAGTGACTGCTCTCACAGTCACACTGTGATGGGAACACTCACTATTCTGCTCAGCACAGTGACTGCTCTCAGTCACACTGTGGCGGGAACACTCACTATTCTGCTCAGCACAGTGACTGCTCTCACAGTCACACTGTAAAAGAAACACTCACTATTCTGCTCTGCACAGTGACTGCTCTCGCAGTCACACTGTGATGGGAACACTCACTATTCTGCTCAGCACAGTGACTGTTTCAGTCACACTGTGATGGGAACACTCACTATTCTGCTCAGCACAGTGACAGCTCTCAGTCACACTGTGGCGGGAACATTCACAATTCTTCTCAGCACAGTGACTGCTCTCACAGTCACACTGTGATGGAAACACTTAATATTCTGCTCTGCACAGTGACTGCGTGACTGCTCTCAGTCACACTGTGATGGGAACACTCACTATTCTGCTCAACACAGTGACTGCTCTCAGTCACACAGTGATGTGAACACTCACTATTCTGCTCAGCACAGTGAGAGCTCTCAGTCACACTGTGACGGGAAACACTCACTATTCTGCTCAGCACAGTTTATGCTCTCACAGTCACATTGTGATGGGAACACTCATTATTCTGCTCAGCACAGTGACTGCTCTCACAGTCACACTGTGATGGGAACACTCACTCTTGTGCTCAGCAAAGTGATTGCTCTCGCAGTCACACTGTGATGGGAACACTCACTATTCTACTCTGCACAGTGACTGCTCTCACAGTCACACTGTGATGGGAACACTCATTGTTCTGCTTAGCACACTGCCAGCTCTCAGTCACACTGTGATGGGAACACTCACTATTCTGCTCTGCACAGTGTATGCTCTCGCAGTCACACTGTGATGGGAACACTCACTATTCTGCTCAGCACAGTGACTGCTCTCAGTCACACTGTGGCGGGAACATTCACTATTCTGCTCAGCACAGTGACTGCCCTCACAGTCACACTGTGATGGAAACACTTAATATTCTGCTCTGCACAGTGAGAGCTCTCAGTCACACTGTGACGGGAAACACTCACTATTCTGCTCAGCACAGTTTATGCTCTCACAGTCACATTGTGATGGGAACACTCATTATTCTGCTCAGCACAGTGACTGCTCTCACAGTCACACTGTGATGGGAACACTCACTCTTGTGCTCAGCAAAGTGAATGCTCTTGCAGTCACACTGTGATGGGAACACTCACTATTCTGCTCAGCACAGTGACTGCTCTTAGCCATACTGTGATTGGAACACTCACTATTCTGCTCAGCACAGTGACTGTTCTCACAGTCACACTGTGATGGGAACACTCACTATTCTGCTCAGCACAGTGACAGCTCTCAGTTACACTGTGACGGGAACACTCACTATTCTGCTCAGCACAGTGACTGCTCTTAGTCACACTGTGGCGGGAACATTCACTATTCTGCTCAACACAGTGACAGCTCTCAGTTACACTGTGATGTGAACACTCACTATTCTGCTCTGCACAGTGAATGCTCTCGCAGTCAAACTGTGATAGGAACACTCACTATTCTGCTCAGCACAGTGACTGGTCTCAGTCACACTGTGGCGGGAACATTCACTATTCTGCTCAGCACAGTGACTGTTTCAGTCACACTGTGATGGGAACACTCACTATTCTGCTCAGCACAGTGACTGCTCTTAGCCATACTGTGATTGGAACACTCACTATTCTGCTCAGCACAGTGACTGCAGTCACAGTCACACTGTAAAGGAAACACTCACTATTCTGCTCAGCCAAGTGACTGCTCTCAGTCACACTGTGGCGGGAACACTCACTATTCTGCTCAGCACAGTGACTGCTCTCACAGTCACACTGTAAAACAAACACTCACTATTCTGCTCTGCACAGTGACTGCTCTCGCAGTCACACTGTGATGGGAACACTCACTATTCTGCTCAGCACGGTGACAGCTCTCAGTCACACTGTGATGGGATCACTCACTATTCTGCTCTACACAGTGAATGCTCTCAGTCACACTGTGGCGGGAACTTTCACTATTCTGCTCTGCACAATGACAGCTCTCAGTCACACTGTGATGGGAACACTCACTATTCTGCTCAACACAGTGACAGCTCTCAGTTACACTGTGATGTGAACACTCACTATTCTGCTCTGCACAGTGAATGCTCTCGCAGTCACACTGTGATGGGAACATTCACTATTCTGCTCTGCACAGTGACTGTTTCAGTCACACTGTGATGGGAACACTCACTATTCTGCTCAGCAGAGTGACTGCTCTTAGCCATACTGTGATTGGAACACTCACTATTCTGCTCAGCACAGTGACTGCAGTCACAGTCACACTGTAAAGGAAACACTCACTATTCTGCTCAGCCAAGTGACTGCTCTCAGTCACACTGTGATGGGAACACTCACTATTCTGCTCAGCACAGTGACTGCTCTCAGTCACACAGTGATGTGAACACTCACTATTCTGCTCAGCACAGTGTGAGCTCTCAGTCACACTGTGACGGGAAACACTCACTATTCTGCTCAGCACAGTTTATGCTCTCACAGTCACATTGCGATGGGAACACTCATTATTCTGCTCAGCACAGTGACTGCTCTCACAGTCACACTGTGATGGGAACACTCACTCTTGTGCTCAGCAAAGTGGATGCTCTCGCAGTCACACTGTGATGGGAACACTCACTATTCTGCTCTGCACAGTGACTGCTCTCACAGTCGCACTGTGATGGGAACACTCACTATTCTGCTCAGCACAGTGACAGCTCTCAGTTACACTGTGACGGGAACACTCACTATTCTGCTCAGCACAGTGACTGCTCTCAGTCACACTGTGGCGGGAACATTCACTATTCTGCTCAGCACAGTGACTGTTTCAGTCACACTGTGATGGGAACACTCACTATTCTGCTCAGCACAGTGACTGCTCTTAGCCATACTGCGATTGGAACACTCACTATTCTGCTCAGCACAGTGACTGCTCTCACAGTCACACTGTGATGGGAACACTCACTATTCTGCTCAGCACAGTGACTGCTCTCAGTCACACTGTGGCGGGAACATTCACTATTCTGCTCAGCACAGTGAGTGTTTCATTCACACTGTGATGGGAACACTCACTATTCTGCTCAGCACAGTGACTGCTCTCAGTCACACTGTGATGGGAACACTCACTATTCTGCTCAGCACAGTGACTGCTCTCAGTCACACTGTGGCAGGAACATTCACTATTCTGCTCAGCACAATGACTGCTCTCACAGTCACACTGTGATGGAAACACTTAATATTCTGCTCTGCACAGTGACTGCTCTCAGTCACACTGTGATGGGAACACTCACTATTCTGCTCAGCACAGTGACAGCCCTCAGTCACACTGTGATGGGAACACTCACTATTCTGCTCTGGACGGTGAATGCTCTCGCAGTCACACTGTGATGGGAACACTCTCTATTCTGCTCAGCACAGTGACTGCTCTCACAGTCACACTGTGATGGGAACACTCACTATTCTGCTCTGCACAGTGAATGCTCTCAGTCACACTGTGGCGGGAACTTTCACTATTCTGCTCTGCACATTGACAGCTCTCAGTCACACTGTGATGGGAACACTCACTATTCTGCTCAGCACAGTGACAGCTCTCAGTTACACTGTGATATGAACACTCACTATTCTGCTCTGCACAGTGAATGCTCTCGCAGTCACACTGTGATGGGAACATTTACTATTCTGCTCAGCACCGAGACTGATCTCAGTCACACTGTGGCGGGAACATTCACTATTCTGCTCAGCACAGTGACTGCAGTCACAGTCACACTGTAAAGGAAACACTCACTATTCTGCTCAGCCAAGTGACTGCTCTCAGTCACACTGTGATGGGAACACTCACTATTCTGCTCAGCACAGTGACTGCTCTCAGTCACACAGTGATGTGAACACTCACTATTCTGTTCAGCACAGTGTGAGCTCTCAGTCACACTGTGACGGGAAACACTCACTATTCTGCTCAGCACAGTTTATGCTCTCACAGTCACATTGCGATGGGAACACTCATTATTCTGCTCAGCACAGTGACTGCTCTCACAGTCACACTGTGATGGGAACACTCACTCTTGTGCTCAGCAAAGTGGATGCTCTCGCAGTCACACTGTGATGGGAACACTCACTATTCTGCTCTGCACAGTGACTGCTCTCACAGTCGCACTGTGATGGGAACACTCACTATTCTGCTCAGCACAGTGACAGCTCTCAGTTACACTGTGACGGGAACATTCACTATTCTGCTCAGCACAGTGACTGTTTCATTCACACTGTGATGGGAACACTCACTATTCTGCTCAGCACAGTGACTGCTCTCAGTCACACTGTGATGGGAACACTCACTATTCTGCTCAGCATAGTGACTGCTCTCAGTCACACTGTGGCGGGAACATTCACTATTCTGCTCAGCACAATGACTGCTCTCACAGTCACACTGTGATGGGAACACTCACTATTCTGCTCAGCACAGTGACAGCCCTCAGTCACACTGTGATGGGAACACTCACTATTCTGCTCTGGACGGTGAATGCTCTCGCAGTCACACTGTGATGGGAACCCTCTCTATTCTGCTCAGCACAGTGACTGCTCTCACAGTCACACTGTGATGGGAACACTCATTGTTCTGCTCAGCACAGTGACAGCTCTCAGTCACACTGTGATGTGAACACTCACTATTCTGCTCAGCACAGTGACAGCTCTCAGTCACACTGTGATGGGAACACTCACTATTCTGCTCTGCACGGTGAATGCTCTCAGTCACACTGTGGCGGGAACTTTCACTATTCTGCTCTGCACAATGACAGCTCTCAGTCACACTGTGATGGGAACACTCACTATTCTGCTCAGCACAGTGACAGCTCTCAGTTACACTGTGATATGAACACTCACTATTCTGCTCTGCACAGTGAATGCTCTCGCAGTCACACTGTGATGGGAACATTCACTATTCTGCTCAGCACCGTGACTGATCTCAGTCACACTGTGGCGGGAACATTCACTATTCTGCTCAGCACAGTGACTGCAGTCACAGTCACACTGTAAAGGAAACACTCACTATTCTGCTCAGCCAAGTGACTGCTCTCAGTCACACTGTGATGGGAACACTCACTATTCTGCTCAGCACTGTGACTGCAGTCACAGTCACACTGTAAAGGAAACACTCACTATTCTGCTCAGCCAAGTGACTGCTCTCAGTCACACTGTGATGGGAACACTCACTATTCTGCTCAGCACTGTGACTGCTCTCGGTCACACAGTGATGTGAACACTCACTATTCTGCTCAGCACACTGACAGCTCTCAGTCACACTGTCATGGGAACACTCACTATTCTGCTCAGCACAGTGACTGCTCTTAGCCATACTGTGATTGGAACACTCACTATTCTGCTCAGCACAGTGACTGCAGTCACAGTCACACTGTAAAGGAAACACTCACTATTCTGCTCAGCCAAGTGACTGCTCTCAGTCACACTGTGATGGGAACACTCACTATTCTGCTCAGCACTGTGACTGCTCTCGGTCACACAGTGATGTGAACACTCACTATTCTGCTCAGCACACTGACAGCTCTCAGTCACACTGTGATGGGAACACTCACTATTCTGCTCTGCACAGTGTATGCTCTCGCAGTCACACTGTGATGGGAACACTCACTATTCTGCTCAGCACAGTGACTGCTCTCAGTCACACTGTGGCGGGAACATTCACTATTCTGCTCAGCACAGTGACTGCTCTCACAGTCACACTGTGATGGAAACACTTAATATTCTGCTCTGCACAGTGACTGCTCTCAGTCACACTGTGATGGGAAAACTCACTATTCTGCTCAGCACAGTGACTGCTCTCAGTCACACAGTGATGTGAACACTCACTATTCTGCTCAGCACAGTGAGAGCTCTCAGTCGCACTGTGACGGGAAACACTCACTATTCTGCTCAGCACAGTTTATGCTCTCACAGTCACATTGTGATGGGAACACTCATTATTCTGCTCAGCACATTGACAGCTCTCAGTTACACTGTGATGAAAACACTTACTATTCTGCTCAGCACAGTGAATGCTCTCGCAGTCACACTGTGATGGGAACATTCACTATTCTGCTCAGCACCGTGACTGATCTCAGTCACACTGTGGCGGGAACATTCACTATTCTGCTCAGCACAGTGACTGCAGTCACAGTCACACTGTAAAGGAAACACTCACTATTCTGCTCAGCCAAGTGACTGCTCTCAGTCACACTGTGATGGGAACACTCACTATTCTGCTCAGCACTGTGACTGCTCTCGGTCACACAGTGATGTGAACACTCACTATTCTGCTCAGCACACTGACAGCTCTCAGTCACACTGTCATGGGAACACTCACTATTCTGCTCAGCACAGTGACTGCTCTTAGCCATACTGTGATTGGAACACTCACTATTCTGCTCAGCACAGTGACTGCAGTCACAGTCACACTGTAAAGGAAACACTCACTATTCTGCTCAGCCAAGTGACTGCTCTCAGTCACACTGTGATGGGAACACTCACTATTCTGCTCAGCACTGTGACTGCTCTCGGTCACACAGTGATGTGAACACTCACTATTCTGCTCAGCACACTGACAGCTCTCAGTCACACTGTGATGGGAACACTCACTATTCTGCTCTGCACAGTGTATGCTCTCGCAGTCACACTGTGATGGGAACACTCACTATTCTGCTCAGCACAGTGACTGCTCTCAGTCACACTGTGGCGGGAACATTCACTATTCTGCTCAGCACAGTGACTGCTCTCACAGTCACACTGTGATGGAAACACTTAATATTCTGCTCTGCACAGTGACTGCTCTCAGTCACACTGTGATGGGAACACTCACTATTCTGCTCAGCACAGTGACTGCTCTCAGTCACACAGTGATGTGAACACTCACTATTCTGCTCAGCACAGTGAGAGCTCTCAGTCGCACTGTGACGGGAAACACTCACTATTCTGCTCAGCACAGTTTATGCTCTCACAGTCACATTGTGATGGGAACACTCATTATTCTGCTCAGCACATTGACAGCTCTCAGTCACACTGTGATGAAAACACTTACTATTCTGCTCAGCACAGTGACTGCTCTCACAGTAACACTGTGATGGGAACACTCACTATTCTGCTCAGCACAGTGACAGCTCTCAGTTACACTGTGACGGGAACACTCACTATTCTGCTCAGCACAGTGACTGCTCTCAGTCACACTGTGGCGGGAACATTCACTATTCTGCTCAGCACAGTGACTGTTTCAGTCACACTGTGATGGGAACACTCACTATTCTGCTCAGCACAGTGACTGCTCTTAGCCATACTGTGATTGGAACACTCACTATTCTGCTCAGCACAGTGACTGCTCTCACAGTCACACTGTGATGGGAACACTCACTATTCTGCTCAGCACAGTGACTGCTCTCAGTAACACTGTGGCGGGAACACTCACTATTCTGCTCAGCACAGTGACTGCTCTCACAGTCACACTGTAAAAGAAACACTCACTATTCTGCTCTGCACAGTGACTTCTCTCACAGTCACATTGTGATGGGAACACTCACTATTCTGCTCAGCACAGTGACTGCAGTCACAGTCACACTGTAAAGGAAACACTCACTATTCTGCTCAGCCAAGTGACTGCTCTCAGTCACACTGTGATGGGAACACTCACTATTCTGCTCAGCACTGTGACTGCTCTCGGTCACACAGTGATGTTAACACTCACTATT
This sequence comes from Crossaster papposus, assembly GCA_037893245.1. NCBI lineage: Eukaryota > Metazoa > Echinodermata > Asteroidea > Velatida > Solasteridae > Crossaster > Crossaster papposus. Next base: position 3,822,688 of record JBAIAA010000630.1, read on the forward strand.
CTGCTCAGCACAGTGTATGCTCTCGCAGTCACACTGTGATGGGAACACTCACTATTCTGTTCAGTACAGTGACTGCTCTCAGTCACACTGTGGCGGGAACATTCACTATTCTGCTCAGCACAGTGACTGCTCTCACAGTCACACTGTGATGGAAACACTTAATATTCTGCTCTGCACAGTGACTGCTCTCAGTCACACTGTGATGGGAACACTCACTATTCTGCTCATCACAGTGACTGCTCTCAGTCACACAGTGATGTGAACACTCACTATTCTGCTCAGCACAGTGTGAGCTCTCAGTCACACTGTGACGGGAAACACTCACTATTCTGCTCAGCACAGTTTATGCTCTCACAGTCACCTTGTGATGGGAACACTCATTATTCTGCTCAGCACAGTGACTGCTCTCACAGTCACACTGTGATGGGAACACTCACTCTTGTGCTCAGCAAAGGGAATGCTCTCGCAGTCACACTGTGATGGGAACACTCACTATTCTGCTATGCACAGTGACTGCTCTCACAGTCGCACTGTGATGGGAACACTCACAATTCTGCTCAGCAAAGTGAGAGCTCTAAGACACACTGTGAAGGGAACACCCACTATTCTGCTCAGCACATTGACAGCTCTCAGTCACACTGTGATGAAAACACTTACTATTCTGCTCAGCACAGTGACTGCTCTCCCAGTCACACTGTGATGGGAACACTCACTATTCTGCTCAGCACAGTGACAGCTCTCAGTTACACTGTGACGGGAACACTCACTATTCTGCTCAGCACAGTGACTGCTCTCAGTCACACTGTGGCGGGAACTTTCAATATTCTGCTCAGCACAGTGACTGTTTCAGTCACTCTGTGATGGGAACACTCACTATTCTGCTCAGCACAGTGACTGCTCTTAGCCATACTGTGATTGGAACACTCACTATTCTGCTCAGCACAGTGACTGCTCTCACAGTCACACTGTGATGGGAACACTCACTATTCTGCTCAGCACAGTGACTGCTCTCAGTCACACTGTGGCGGGAACATTCACTATTCTGCTCAGCACAGTGACTGTTTCATTCACACTGTGATGGGAACACTCACTATTCTGCTCAGCACAGTGACTGCTCTCAGTCACACTGTGATGGGAACACTCACTATTCTGCTCAGCACAGTGAATGCTCTCAGTCACACTGTGGCGGGAACATTCACTATTCTGCTCAGCACAATGACTGCTCTCACAGTCACACTGTGATGGAAACACTTAATATTCTGCTCTGCACAGTGACTGCTCTCAGTCACACTGTGATGGGAACACTCACTATTCTGCTCAGCACAGTGACAGCCCTCAGTCACACTGTGATGGGAACACTCACTATTCTGCTCTGGACGGTGAATGCTCTCGCAGTCACACTGTGATGGGAACACTCTCTATTCTGCTCAGCACAGTGACTGCTCTCACAGTCACACTGTGATGGGAACACTCATTGTTCTGCTCAGCACAGTGACAGCTCTCAGTCACACTGTGATGTGAACACTCACTATTCTGCTCAGCACAGTGACAGCTCTCAGTCACACTGTGATGTGCACACTCACTATTCTGCTCAGCACAGTGACTGCTCTCACAGTCACACTGTGAAGGAAACACTCACTATTCTGCTCTGCACAGTGACTGCTATCACAGTCACACTGTGATGGGAACACTCACTATTCTGCTCAGCACAGTGACAGCTCTCAGTCACACTGTGATGGGAACACTCACTATTCTGCTCTGCACAGTGAATGCTCTCAGTCACACTGTGGCGGGAACTTTCACTATTCTGCTCTGCACAATGACAGCTCTCAGTCACACTGTGATGGGAACACTCACTATTCTGCTCAGCACAGTGACAGCTCTCAGTTACACTGTGATATGAACACTCACTATTCTGCTCTGCACAGTGAATGCTCTCGCAGTCACACTGTGATGGGAACATTCACTATTCTGCTCAGCACCGTGACTGATCTCAGTCACACTGTGGCGGGAACATTCACTATTCTGCTCAGCACAGTGACTGCAGTCACAGTCACACTGTAAAGGAAACACTCACTATTCTGCTCAGCCAAGTGACTGCTCTCAGTCACACTGTAAAGGAAACACTCACTATTCTGCTCAGCCAAGTGACTGCTCTCAGTCACACTGTGATGGGAACACTCACTATTCTGCTCAGCACTGTGACTGCTCTCGGTCACACAGTGATGTGAACACTCACTATTCTGCTCAGCACACTGACAGCTCTCAGTCACACTGTGATGGGAACACTCACTATTCTGCTCAGCACAGTGACTGCTCTTAGCCATACTGTGATTGGAACACTCACTATTCTGCTCAGCACAGTGACTGCAGTCACAGTCACACTGTAAAGGAAACACTCACTATTCTGCTCTGCCAAGTGACTGCTCTCAGTCACACTGTGATGGGAACACTCACTATTCTGCTCAGCACTGTGACTGCTCTCGGTCACACAGTGATGTGAACACTCACTATTCTGCTCAGCACACTGACAGCTCTCAGTCACATTGTGATGGGAACACTCACTATTCTGCTCTGCACAGTGTATGCTCTCGCAGTCACACTGTGATGGGAACACTCACTATTCTGCTCAGCACAGTGACTGCTCTCAGTCACACTGTGGCGGGAACATTCACTATTCTGCTCAGCACAGTGACTGCTCTCACAGTCACACTGTGATGGAAACACTTAATATTCTGCTCTGCACAGTGACTGCTCTCAGTCACATTGTGATGGGAACACTCACTATTCTGCTCAGCACAGTGACTGCTCTCAGTCACACAGTGATGTGAACACTCACTATTCTGCTCAGCACAGTGAGAGCTCTCAGTCACACTGTGACGGGAAACACTCACTATTCTGCTCAGCACAGTTTATGCTCTCACAGTCACATTGTGATGGGAAAACTCATTATTCTGCTCAGCACAGTGACTGCTCTCACAGTCACACTGTGATGGGAACACTCACTCTTGTGCTCAGCAAAGTGAATGCTCTCGCAGTCACACTGTGATGGGAACACTCACTATTCTGCTCTGCACAGTGACTGCTCTCGCAGTCGCACTGTGATGGGAACACTCACTATTCTGCTCAGCAAAGTGAGAGCTCTAAGTCACACTGTGAAGGGAACACCCACTATTCTGCTCAGCACATTGACAGCTCTCAGTCACACTGTGATGAAAACACTTACTATTCTGTTCAGCACAGTGACTGCTCTCACAGTCACACTGTGATGGCAACACTCACTATTCTGCTCAGCACAGTGACAGCTCTCAGTTACACTGTGACGGGAACACTCACTATTCTGCTCAGCACAGTGACTGCTCTTAGTCACACTGTGGCGGGAACATTCACTATTCTGCTCAGCACAGTGACTGTTTCAGTCACACTGTGATGGGAACACTCACTATTCTGCTCAGCACAGTGACTGCTCTTAGCCATACTGTGATTGGAACACTCACTATTCTGCTCAGCACAGTGACTGCTCTCACAGTCACACTGTGATGGGAACACTCACTATTCTGCTCAGCACAGTGACTGCTCTCAGTCACACTGTGGCGGGAACACTCACTATTCTGCTCAGCACAGTGACTGCTCTCACAGTCACACTGTAAAAGAAACACTCACTATTCTGCTCTGCACAGTGACTGCTCTCGCAGTCACACTGTGATGGGAACACTCACTATTCTGCTCAGCACAGTGACAGCTCTCAGTCACACTGTGATGGGAACACTCACTATTCTGCTCTACACAGTGAATGCTCTCAGTCACACTGTGGCGGGAACTTTCACTATTCTGCTCTGCACAATGACAGCTCTCAGTCACACTGTGATGGGAACACTCACTATTCTGCTCAACACAGTGACAGCTCTCAGTTACACTGTGATGTGAACACTCACTATTCTGCTCTGCACAGTGAATGCTCTCGCAGTCAAACTGTGATGGGAACACTCACTATTCTGCTCAGCACAGTGACTGGTCTCAGTCACACTGTGGCGGGAACATTCACTATTCTGCTCAGCACAGTGACTGTTTCAGTCACACTGTGATGGGAACACTCACTATTCTGCTCAGCACAGTGACTGCTCTTAGCCATACTGTGATTGAAACACTCACTATTCTGCTCAGCACATTGACTGCAGTCACAGTCACACTGTAAAGGAAACACTCACTATTCTGCTCAGCCAAGTGACTGCTCTCAGTCACACTGTGGCGGGAACACTCACTATTCTGCTCAGCACAGTGACTGCTCTCACAGTCACACTGTAAAAGAAACACTCACTATTCTGCTCTGCACAGTGAATGCTCTCGCAGTCACACTGTGATGGGAACACTCACTATTCTGCTCAGCACAGTTTATGCTCTCACAGTCACATTGTGATGGGAACACTCATTATTCTGCTCAGCACAGTGACTGCTCTCACAGTCACACTGTGATGGGAACACTCACTCTTGTGCTCAGCAAAGTGAATGCTCTCGCAGTCACACTGTGATGGGAACACTCACTATTCTGCTCAGCCAAGTGACTGCTCTCAGTCACACTGTGATGGGAACACTCACTATTCTGCTCAGCACTGTGACTGCTCTCGGTCACACAGTGATGTGAACACTCACTATTCTGCTCAGCACACTGACAGCTCTCAGTCACACTGTGATGGGAACACTCACTATTCTGCTCAGCACAGTGACTGCTCTTAGCCATACTGTGATTGGAACACTCACTATTCTGCTCAGCACAATGACTGCAGTCACAGTCACACTGTAAAGGAAACACTCACTATTCTGCTCAGCCAAGTGACTGCTCTCAGTCACACTGTGATGGGAACACTCACTATTCTGCTCAGCACTGTGACTGCTCTCGGTCACACAGTGATGTGAACACTCACTATTCTGCTCAGCACACTGACAGCTCTCAGTCACACTGTGATGGGAACACTCACTATTCTGCTCTGCACAGTGTATGCTCTCGCAGTCACACTGTGATGGGAACACTCACTATTCTGCTCAGCACAGTGACTGCTCTCAGTCACACTGTGGCGGGAACATTCACTATTCTGCTCAGCACAGTGACTGCTCTCACAGTCACACTGTGATGGAAACACTTAATATTCTGCTCTGCACAGTGACTGCTCTCAGTCACATTGTGATGGGAACACTCACTATTCTGCTCAGCACAGTGACTGCTCTCAGTCACACAGTGACGTGAACACTCACTATTCTGCTCAGCACAGTGAGAGCTCTCAGTCACACTGTGACGGGAAACACTCACTATTCTGCTCAGCACAGTTTATGCTCTCACAGTCACATTGTGATGGGAAAACTCATTATTCTGCTCAGCACAGTGACTGCTCTCACAGTCACACTGTGATGGGAACACTCACTCTTGTGCTCAGCAAAGTGAATGCTCTCGCAGTCACACTGTGATGGGAACACTCACTATGCTGCTCTGCACAGTGACTGCTCTCACAGTCGCACTGTGATGGGAACACTCACTATTCTGCTCAGCAAAGTGAGAGCTCTAAGTCACACTGTGAAGGGAACACCCACTATTCTGCTCAGCACATTGACAGCTCTCAGTCACACTGTGATGAAAACACTTACTATTCTGCTCAGCACAGTGACTGCTCTCACAGTCACACTGTGATGGGAACACTCACTATTCTGCTCAGCACAGTGACAGCTCTCAGTTACACTGTGACGGGAACACTCACTATTCTGCTCAGCACAGTGACTGCTCTTAGTCACACTGTGGCGGGAACATTCACTATTCTGCTCAGCACAGTGACTGTTTCAGTCACACTGTGATGGGAACACTCACTATTCTGCTCAGCACAGTGACTGCTCTTAGCCATACTGTGATTGGAACACTCACTATTCTGCTCAGCACAGTGACTGCTCTCACAGTCACACTGTGATGGGAACACTCACTATTCTGCTCAGCACAGTGACTGCTCTCAGTCACACTGTGGCGGGAACACTCACTATTCTGCTCAGCACAGTGACTGCTCTCACAGTCACACTGTAAAAGAAACACTCACTATTCTGCTCTGCACAGTGACTGCTCTCGCAGTCACACTGTGATGGGAACACTCACTATTCTGCTCAGCACAGTGACAGCTCTCAGTCACACTGTGATGGGAACACTCACTATTCTGCTCTACACAGTGAATGCTCTCAGTCACACTGTGGCGGGAACTTTCACTATTCTGCTCTGCACAATGACAGCTCTCAGTCACACTGTGATGGGAACACTCACTATTCTGCTCAATACAGTGACAGCTCTCAGTTACACTGTGATGTGAACACTCACTATTCTGCTCTGCACAGTGAATGCTCTCGCAGTCAAACTGTGATGGGAACACTCACTATTCTGCTCAGCACAGTGACTGGTCTCAGTCACACTGTGGCGGGAACATTCACTATTCTGCTCAGCACAGTGACTGTTTCAGTCACACTGTGATGGGAACACTCACTATTCTGCTCAGCACAGTGACTGCTCTTAGCCATACTGTGATTGAAACACTCACTATTCTGCTCAGCACAGTGACTGCAGTCACAGTCACACTGTAAAGGAAACACTCACTATTCTGCTCAGCCAAGTGACTGCTCTCAGTCACACTGTGGCGGGAACACTCACTATTCTGCTCAGCACAGTGACTGCTCTCACAGTCACACTGTAAAAGAAACACTCACTATTCTGCTCTGCACAGTGAATGCTCTCGCAGTCACACTGTGATGGGAACACTCACTATTCTGCTCAGCACAGTTTATGCTCTCACAGTCACATTGTGATGGGAACACTCATTATTCTGCTCAGCACAGTGACTGCTCTCACAGTCACACTGTGATGGGAACACTCACTCTTGTGCTCAGCAAAGTGAATGCTCTCGCAGTCACACTGTGATGGGAACACTCACTATTCTGCTCAGCCAAGTGACTGCTCTCAGTCACACTGTGATTGGAACACTCACTATTCTGCTCAGCACTGTGACTGCTCTCGGTCACACAGTGATGTGAACACTCACTATTCTGCTCAGCACACTGACAGCTCTCAGTCACACTGTGATGGGAACACTCACTATTCTGCTCAGCACAGTGACTGCTCTTAGCCATACTGTGATTGGAACACTCACTATTCTGCTCAGCACAGTGACTGCAGTCACAGTCACACTGTAAAGGAAACACTCACTATTCTGCTCAGCCAAGTGACTGCTCTCAGTCACACTGTGATGGGAACACTCACTATTCTGCTCAGCACTGTGACTGCTCTCGGTCACACAGTGATGTGAACACTCACTATTCTGCTCAGCACACTGACAGCTCTCAGTCACACTGTGATGGGAACACTCACTATTCTGCTCTGCACAGTGTATGCTCTCGCCGTCACACTGTGATGGGAACACTCACTATTCTGCTCAGCACAGTGACTGCTCTCAGTCACACTGTGGCGGGAACATTCACTATTCTGCTCAGCACAGTGACTGCTCTCACAGTCACACTGTGATGGAAACACTTAATATTCTGCTCTGCACAGTGACTGCTCTCAGTCACATTGTGATGGGAACACTCACTATTCTGCTCAGCACAGTGACTGCTCTCAGTCACACAGTGATGTGAACACTCACTATTCTGCTCAGCACAGTGAGAGCTCTCAGTCACACTGTGACGGGAAACACTCACTATTCTGCTCAGCACAGTTTATGCTCTCACAGTCACATTGTGATGGGAAAACTCATTATTCTGCTCAGCACAGTGACTGCTCTCACAGTCACACTGTGATGGGAACACTCACTCTTGTGCTCAGCAAAGTGAATGTTCTCGCAGTCACACTGTGATGGGAACACTCACTATTCTGCTCTGCACAGTGACTGCTCTCACAGTCGCACTGTGATGGGAACACTCACTATTCTGCTCAGCAAAGTGAGAGCTCTAAGTCACACTGTGAAGGGAACACCCACTATTCTGCTCAGCACATTGACAGCTCTCAGTCACACTGTGATGAAAACACTCACTATTCTGCTCAGCACAGTGACTGCTCTCACAGTCACACTGTGATGGGAACACTCACTATTCTGCTCAGCACAGTGACAGCTCTCAGTTACACTGTGACGGGAACACTCACTATTCTGCTCAACACAGTGACTGCTCTTAGTCACACTGTGGCGGGAACATTCACTATTCTGCTCAGCACAGTGACTGTTTCAGTCACACTGTGATGGGAACACTCACTATTCTGCTCAGCACAGTGACTGCTCTTAGCCATACTGTGATTGGAACACTCACTATTCTGCTCAGCACAGTGACTGCTCTCACAGTCACACTGTGATGGGAACACTCACTATTCTGCTCAGCACAGTGACTGCTCTCAGTCACACTGTGGCGGGAACACTCACTATTCTGCTCAGCACAGTGACCGCTCTCACAGTCACACTGTAAAAGAAACACTCACTATTCTGCTTTGCACAGTGACTGCTCTCGCAGTCACACTGTGATGGGAACACTCACTATTCTGCTCAGCACAGTGACAGCTCTCAGTCACACTGTGATGGGAACACTCACTATTCTGCTCTACACAGTGAATGCTCTCAGTCACACTGTGGCGGGAACTTTCACTATTCTGCTCTGCACAATGACAGCTCTCAGTCACACTGTGATGGGAACACTCACTATTCTGCTCAACACAGTGACAGCTCTCAGTTACACTGTGATGTGAACACTCACTATTCTGCTCTGCACAGTGAATGCTCTCGCAGTCAAACTGTGATGGGAACACTCACTATTCTGCTCAGCACAGTGACTGGTCTCAGTCACACTGTGGCGGGAACATTCACTATTCTGCTCAGCACAGTGACTGTTTCAGTCACACTGTGATGGGAACACTCACTATTCTGCTCAGCACAGTGACTGCTCTCAGTCACACTGTGATTGGAACACTCACTATTCTGCTCAGCACTGTGACTGCTCTCGGTCACACAGTGATGTGAACACTCACTATTCTGCTCAGCACACTGACAGCTCTCAGTCACACTGTGATGGGAACACTCACTCTTGTGCTCAGCAAAGTGAATGCTCTCGCAGTCACACTGTGATGGGAACACTCACTATTCTGCTCTGCACAGTGACTGCTCTCACAGTCGCACTGTGATGGGAACACTCACTATTCTGCTCAGCAAAGTGAGAGCTCTAAGTCACACTGTGAAGGGAACACCCACTATTCTGCTCAGCACATTGACAGCTCTCAGTCACACTGTGATGAAAACACTTACTATTCTGCTCAGCACAGTGACTGCTCTCACAGTCACACTGTGATGGGAACACTCACTATTCTGCTCAGCACAGTGACAGCTCTCAGTTACACTGTGACGGGAACACTCACTATTCTGCTCAGCACAGTGACTGCTCTTAGTCACACTGTGGCGGGAACATTCACTATTCTGCTCAGCACAGTGACTGTTTCAGTCACACTGTGATGGGAACACTCACTATTCTGCTCAGCACAGTGACTGCTCTTAGCCATACTGTGATTGGAACACTCACTATTCTGCTCAGCACAGTGACTGCTCTCACAGTCACACTGTGATGGGAACACTCACTATTCTGCTCAGCACAGTGACTGCTCTCAGTCACACTGTGGCGGGAACACTCACTATTCTGCTCAGCACAGTGACCGCTCTCACAGTCACACTGTAAAAGAAACACTCACTATTCTGCTTTGCACAGTGACTGCTCTCACAGTCACACTGTGATGGGAACACTCACTATTCTGCTCAGCACAGTGACAGCTCTCAGTCACACTGTGATGGGAACACTCACTATTCTGCTCTACACAGTGAATGCTCTCAGTCACACTGTGGCGGGAACTTTCACTATTCTGCTCTGCACAATGACAGCTCTCAGTCACACTGTGATGGGAACACTCACTATTCTGCTCAGCACAGTGACTGCTCTCAGTCACACTGTGGCGGGAACACTCACTATTCTGCTCAGCACAGTGACCGCTCTCACAGTCACACTGTAAAAGAAACACTCACTATTCTGCTTTGCACAGTGACTGCTCTCGCAGTCACACTGTGATGGGAACACTCACTATTCTGCTCAGCACAGTGACAGCTCTCAGTCACACTGTGATGGGAACACTCACTATTCTGCTCTACACAGTGAATGCTCTCAGTCACACTGTGGCGGGAACTTTCACTATTCTGCTCTGCACAATGACAGCTCTCAGTCACACTGTGATGGGAACACTCACTATTCTGCTCAACACAGTGACAGCTCTCAGTTACACTGTGATGTGAACACTCACTATTCTGCTCTGCACAGTGAATGCTCTCGCAGTCAAACTGTGATGGGAACACTCACTATTCTGCTCAGCACAGTGACTGGTCTCAGTCACACTGTGGCGGGAACATTCACTATTCTGCTCAGCACAGTGACTGTTTCAGTCACACTGTGATGGGAACACTCACTATTCTGCTCAGCACAGTGACTGCTCTCAGTCACACTGTGGCGGGAACATTCACTATTCTGCTCAGCACAGTGACTGCTCTCACAGTCACACTGTAAAGGAAACACTCACTATTCTGCTCAGCCAAGTGACTGCTCTCAGTCACACTGTGATGGGAACACTCACTATTCTGCTCAGCACTGTGACTGCTCTCGGTCACACAGTGATGTGAACACTCACTATTCTGCTCAGCACACTGACAGCTCTCAGTCACACTGTGATGGGAACACTCACTATTCTGCTCAGCACAGTGACTGCTCTTAGCCATACTGTGATTGGAACACTCACTATTCTGCTCAGCACAGTGACTGCAGTCACAGTCACACTGTAAAGGAAACACTCACTATTCTGCTCAGCCAAGTGACTGCTCTCAGTCACACTGTGATGGGAACACTCACTATTCTGCTCAGCACAGTGACTGCTCTCAGTCACACTGTGGCGGGAACATTCACTATTCTGCTCAGCACAGTGACTGCTCTCACAGTCACACTGTGATGGAAACACTTAATATTCTGCTCTGCACAGTGACTGCTCTCAGTCACATTGTGATGGGAACACTCACTATTCTGCTCAGCACAGTGACTGCTCTCAGTCACACAGTGATGTGAGCACTCACTATTCTGCTCAGCACAGTGAGAGCTCTCAGTCACACTGTGACGGGAAACACTCACTATTCTGCTCAGCACAGTTTATGCTCTCACAGTCACATTGTGATGGGAAAACTCATTATTCTGCTCAGCACAGTGACTGCTCTCACAGTCACACTGTGATGGGAACACTCACTCTTGTGCTCAGCAAAGTGAATGCTCTCGCAGTCACACTGTGATGGGAACACTCACTATTCTGCTCTGCACAGTGACTGCTCTCACAGTCGCACTGTGATGGGAACACTCACTATTCTGCTCAGCAAAGTGAGAGCTCTAAGTCACACTGTGAAGGGAACACCCACTATTCTGCTCAGCACATTGACAGCTCTCAGTCACACTGTGATGAAAACACTTACTATTCTGCTCAGCACAGTGACTGCTCTCACAGTCACACTGTGATGGGAACACTCACTATTCTGCTCAGCACAGTGACAGCTCTCAGTTACACTGTGACGGGAACACTCACTATTCTGCTCAGCACAGTGACTGCTCTTAGTCACACTGTGGCGGGAACATTCACTATTCTGCTCAGCACAGTGACTGTTTCAGTCACACTGTGATGGGAACACTCACTATTCTGCTCAGCACAGTGACTGCTCTTAGCCATACTGTGATTGGAACACTCACTATTCTGCTCAGCACAGTGACTGCTCTCACAGTCACACTGTGATGGGAACACTCACTATTCTGCTCAGCACAGTGACTGCTCTCAGTCACACTGTGGCGGGAACACTCACTATTCTGCTCAGCACAGTGACCGCTCTCACAGTCACACTGTAAAAGAAACACTCACTATTCTGCTTTGCACAGTGAATGCTCTCAGTCACACTGTGGCGGGAACTTTCACTATTCTGCTCTGCACAATGACAGCTCTCAGTCACACTGTGATGGGAACACTCACTATTCTGCTCAACACAGTGACAGCTCTCAGTTACACTGTGATGTGAACACTCACTATTCTGCTCTGCACAGTGAATGCTCTCGCAGTCAAACTGTGATGGGAACACTCACTATTCTGCTCAGCACAGTGACTGGTCTCAGTCACACTGTGGCGGGAACATTCACTATTCTGCTCAGCACAGTGACTGTTTCAGTCACACTGTGATGGGAACACTCACTATTCTGCTCAGCACAGTGACTGCTCTCAGTCACACTGTGGCGGGAACATTCACTATTCTGCTCAGCACAGTGACTGCTCTCACAGTCACACTGTAAAGGAAACACTCACTATTCTGCTCAGCCAAGTGACTGCTCTCAGTCACACTGTGATGGGAACACTCACTATTCTGCTCAGCACTGTGACTGCTCTCGGTCACACAGTGATGTGAACACTCACTATTCTGCTCAGCACACTGACAGCTCTCAGTCACACTGTGATGGGAACACTCACTATTCTGCTCAGCACAGTGACTGCTCTTAGCCATACTGTGATTGGAACACTCACTATTCTGCTCAGCACAGTGACTGCAGTCACAGTCACACTGTAAAGGAAACACTCACTATTCTGCTCAGCCAAGTGACTGCTCTCAGTCACACTGTGATGGGAACACTCACTATTCTGCTCAGCACTGTGACTGCTCTCGGTCACACAGTGATGTGAACACTCACTATTCTGCTCAGCACAGTGTATGCTCTCGCAGTCACACTGTGATGGGAACACTCACTATTCTGTTCAGTACAGTGACTGCTCTCAGTCACACTGTGGCGGGAACATTCACTATTCTGCTCAGCACAGTGACTGCTCTCACAGTCACACTGTGATGGAAACACTTAATATTCTGCTCTGCACAGTGACTGCTCTCAGTCACACTGTGATGGGAACACTCACTATTCTGCTCAGCACAGTGACTGCTCTCAGTCACACAGTGATGTGAACACTCACTATTCTGCTCAGCACAGTGTGAGCTCTCAGTCACACTGTGACGGGAAACACTCACTATTCTGCTCAGCACAGTTTATGCTCTCACAGTCACACTGTGATGGGAACACTCACTATTCTGCTATGCACAGTGACTGCTCTCACAGTCGCACTGTGATGGGAACACTCACAATTCAGCTCAGCAAAGTGAGAGCTCTAAGTCACACTGTGAAGGGAACACCCACTATTCTGCTCAGCACATTGACAGCTCTCAGTCACACTGTGATGAAAACACTTACTATTCTGCTCAGCACAGTGACTGCTCTCACAGTCACACTGTGATGGGAACACTCACTATTCTGCTCAGCACAGTGACAGCTCTCAGTTACACTGTGACGGGAACACTCACTATTCTGCTCAGCACAGTGACTGCTCTCAGTCACACTGTGGCGGGAACTTTCACTATTCTGCTCAGCACAGTGACTGTTTCAGTCACACTGTGATGGGAACACTCACTATTCTGCTCAGCACAGTGACTGCTCTTAGCCATACTGTGATTGGAACACTCACTATTCTGCTCAGCCAAGTGACTGCTCTCAGTCACACTGTGATGGGAACACTCACTATTCTGCTCAGCACTGTGACTGCTCTCGGTCACACAGTGATGTGAACACTCACTATTCTGCTCAGCACACTGACAGCTCTCAGTCACACTGTGATGGGAACACTCACTATTCTGCTCTGCACAGTGTATGCTCTCGCAGTCACACTGTGATGGGAACACTCACTATTCTGCTCAGCACAGTGACTGCTCTCAGTCACACTGTGGCGGGAACATTCACTATTCTGCTCAGCACAGTGACTGCTCTCACAGTCACACTGTGATGGAAACACTTAATATTCTGCTCTGCACAGTGACTGCTCTCAGTCACATTGTGATGGGAACACTCACTATTCTGCTCAGCACAGTGACTGCTCTCAGTCACACAGTGATGTGAACACTCACTATTCTGCTCAGCACAGTGAGAGCTCTCAGTCACACTGTGACGGGAAACACTCACTATTCTGCTCAGCACAGTTTATGCTCTCACAGTCACATTGTGATGGGAAAACTCATTATTCTGCTCAGCACAGTGACTGCTCTCACAGTCACACTGTGATGGGAACACTCACTCTTGTGCTCAGCAAAGTGAATGCTCTCGCAGTCACACTGTGATGGGAACACTCACTATTCTGCTCTGCACAGTGACTGCTCTCACAGTCGCACTGTGATGGGAACACTCACTATTCTGCTCAGCACAGTGACTGCTCTCAGTCACACTGTGGCGGGAACATTCACTATTCTGCTCAGCACAGTGACTGTTTCATTCACACTGTGATGGGAACACTCACTATTCTGCTCAGCACAGTGACTGCTCTCAGTCACACTGTGATGGGAACACTCACTATTCTGCTCAGCACAGTGAATGCTCTCAGTCACACTGTGGCGGGAACATTCACTATTCTGCTCAGCACAATGACTGCTCTCACAGTCACACTGTGATGGAAACACTTAATATTCTGCTCTGCACAGTGACTGCTCTCAGTCACACTGTGATGGGAACACTCACTATTCTGCTCAGCACAGTGACAGCCCTCAGTCACACTGTGATGGGAACACTCACTATTCTGCTCTGGACGGTGAATGCTCTCGCAGTCACACTGTGATGGGAACACTCTCTATTCTGCTCAGCACAGTGACTGCTCTCACAGTCACACTGTGATGGGAACACTCATTGTTCTGCTCAGCACAGTGACAGCTCTCAGTCACACTGTGATGTGAACACTCACTATTCTGCTCAGCACAGTGACAGCTCTCAGTCACACTGTGATGTGAACACTCACTATTCTGCTCAGCACAGTGACTGCTCTCACAGTCACACTGTAAAGGAAACACTCACTATTCTGCTCTGCACAGTGACTGCTATCACAGTCACACTGTGATGGAAACACTCACTATTCTGCTCAGCACAGTGACAGCTCTCAGTCACACTGTGATGGGAACACTCACTATTCTGCTCTGCACAGTGAATGCTCTCAGTCACACTGTGGCGGGAACTTTCACTATTCTGCTCTGCACAATGACAGCTCTCACTCACACTGTGATGGGAACACTCACAATTCTGCTCAGCACAGTGACAGCTCTCAGTTACACTGTGATATGAACACTCACTATTCTGCTCTGCACAGTGAATGCTCTCGCAGTCACACTGTGATGGGAACATTCACTATTCTGCTCAGCACCGTGACTGATCTCAGTCACACTGTGGCGGGAACATTCACTATTCTGCTCAGCACAGTGACTGCAGTCACAGTCACACTGTAAAGGAAACACTCATTATTCTGCTCAGCCAAGTGACTGCTCTCAGTCACACTGTGATGGGAACACTCACTATTCTGCTCAGCACTGTGACTGCAGTCACAGTCACACTGTAAAGGAAACACTCACTATTCTGCTCAGCCAAGTGACTGCTCTCAGTCACACTGTGATGGGAACACTCACTATTCTGCTCAGCACTGTGACTGCTCTCGGTCACACAGTGATGTGAACACTCACTATTCTGCTCAGCACACTGACAGCTCTCAGTCATACTGTGATAGGAACACTCACTATTCTGCAAAGCACAGTGACTGCTCTTAGCCATACTGTGATTGGAACACTCACTATTCTGCTCAGCACAGTGACTGCAGTCACAGTCACACTGTAAAGGAAACACTCACTATTCTGCTCAGCCAAGTGACTGCTCTCAGTCACACTGTGATGGGAACACTCACTATTCTGCTCAGCACTGTGACTGCTCTCGGTCACACAGTGATGTGAACACTCACTATTCTGCTCAGCACACAGACAGCTCTCAGTCACACTGTGATGGGAACACTCACTATTCTGCTCTGCACAGTGTATGCTCTCGCAGTCACACTGTGATGGGAACACTCACTATTCTGCTCAGCACAGTGACTGCTCTCAGTCACACTGTGGCGGGAACATTCACTATTCTGCTCAGCACAGTGACTGCTCTCACAGTCACACTGTGATGGAAACACTTAATATTCTGCTCTGCACAGTGACTGCTCTCAGTCACATTGTGATGGGAACACTCACTATTCTGCTCAGCACAGTGACTGCTCTCAGTCACACAGTGATGTGAACACTCACTATTCTGCTCAGCACAGTGAGAGCTCTCAGTCACACTGTGACGGGAAACACTCACTATTCTGCTCAGCACAGTTTATGCTCTCACAGTCACATTGTGATGGGAAAACTCATTATTCTGCTCAGCACAGTGACTGCTCTCACAGTCACACTGTGATGGGAACACTCACTCTTGTGCTCAGCAAAGTGAATGCTCTCGCAGTCACACTGTGATGGGAACACTCACTATTCTGCTCTGCACAGTGACTGCTCTCACAGTCGCACTGTGATGGGAACACTCACTATTCTGCTCAGCAAAGTGAGAGCTCTAAGTCACACTGTGAAGGGAACACCCACTATTCTGCTCAGCACATTGACAGCTCTCAGTCACACTGTGATGAAAACACTTACTATTCTGCTCAGCACAGTGACTGCTCTCACAGTCGCACTGTGATGGGAACACTCACTATTCTGCTCTGCACAGTGACTGCTATCACAGTCACACTGTGATGGAAACACTCACTATTCTGCTCAGCACAGTGACAGCTCTCAGTCACACTGTGATGGGAACACTCACTATTCTGCTCTGCACAGTGAATGCTCTAAGTCACACTGTGGCGGGAACTTTCACTATTCTGCTCTGCACAATGACAGCTCTCAGTCACACTGTGATGGGAACACTCACAATTCTGCTCAGCACAGTGACAGCTCTCAGTTACACTGTGATATGAACACTCACTATTCTGCTCTGCACAGTGAATGCTCTCGCAGTCACACTGTGATGGGAACATTCACTATTCTGCTCAGCACCGTGACTGATCTCAGTCACACTGTGGCGGGAACATTCACTATTCTGCTCAGCACAGTGACTGCAGTCACAGTCACACTGTAAAGGAAACACTCATTATTCTGCTCAGCCAAGTGACTGCTCTCAGTCACACTGTGATGGGAACACTCACTATTCTGCTCAGCACTGTGACTGCAGTCACAGTCACACTGTAAAGGAAACACTCACTATTCTGCTCAGCCAAGTGACTGCTCTCAGTCACACTGTGATGGGAACACTCACTATTCTGCTCAGCACTGTGACTGCTCTCGGTCACACAGTGATGTGAACACTCACTATTCTGCTCAGCACACTGACAGCTCTCAGTCACACTGTGATGGGAACACTCACTATTCTGCTCAGCACAGTGACTGCTCTTAGCCATACTGTGATTTGAACACTCACTATTCTGCTCAGCACAGTGACTGCAGTCACAGTCACACTGTAAAGGAAACACTCACTATTCTGCTCAGCCAAGTGACTGCTCTCAGTCACACTGTGATGGGAACACTCACTATTCTGCTCAGCACTGTGACTGCTCTCGGTCACACAGTGATGTGAACACTCACTATTCTGCTCAGCACACAGACAGCTCTCAGTCACACTGTGATGGGAACACTCACTATTCTGCTCTGCACAGTGTATGCTCTCGCAGTCACACTGTGATGGGAACACTCACTATTCTGCTCAGCACAGTGACTGCTCTCAGTCACACTGTGGCGGGAACATTCACTATTCTGCTCAGCACAGTGACTGCTCTCACAGTCACACTGTGATGGAAACACTTAATATTCTGCTCTGCACAGTGACTGCTCTCAGTCACATTGTGATGGGAACACTCACTATTCTGCTCAGCACAGTGACTGCTCTCAGTCACACAGTGATGTGAACACTCACTATTCTGCTCAGCACAGTGAGAGCTCTCAGTCACACTGTGACGGGAAACACTCACTATTCTGCTCAGCACAGTTTATGCTCTCACAGTCACATTGTGATGGGAAAACTCATTATTCTGCTCAGCACAGTGACTGCTCTCACAGTCACACTGTGATGGGAACACTCACTCTTGTGCTCAGCAAAGTGAATGCTCTCGCAGTCACACTGTGATGGGAACACTCACTATTCTGCTCTGCACAGTGACTGCTCTCACAGTCGCACTGTGATGGGAACACTCACTATTCTGCTCAGCAAAGTGAGAGCTCTAAGTCACACTGTGAAGGGAACACCCACTATTCTGCTCAGCACATTGACAGCTCTCAGTCACACTGTGATGAAAACACTTACTATTCTGCTCAGCACAGTGACTGCTCTCACAGTCGCACTGTGATGGGAACACTCACTATTCTGCTCAGCAAAGTGAGAGCTCTAAGTCACACTGTGAAGGGAACACCCACTATTCTGCTCAGCACATTGACAGCTCTCAGTCACACTGTGATGAAAACACTCACTATTCTGCTCAGCAAAGTGAGAGCTCTAAGTCACACTGTGAAGGGAACACCCACTATTCTGCTCAGCACATTGACAGCTCTCAGTCACACTGTGATGGGAACACTCACTATTCTGCTCAGCACAGTGACAGCTCTCAGTTACACTGTGACGGGAACACTCACTATTCTGCTCAGCACAGTGACTGCTCTTAGTCACACTGTGGCGGGAACATTCACTATTCTGCTCAGCACAGTGACTGTTTCAGTCACACTGTGATGGGAACACTCACTATTCTGCTCAGCACAGTGACTGCTCTTAGCCATACTGTGATTGGAACACTCACTATTCTGCTCAGCACAGTGACTGCTCTCACAGTCACACTGTGATGGGAACACTCACTATTCTGCTCAGCACAGTGACTGCTCTCAGTCACACTGTGGCGGGAACACTCACTATTCTGCTCAGCACAGTGACTGCTCTCACAGTCACACTGTAAAAGAAACACTCACTATTCTGCTCTGCACAGTGACTGCTCTCGCAGTCACACTGTGATGGGAACACTCACTATTCTGCTCAGCACAGTGACAGCTCCCAGTCACACTGTGATGGGAACACTCACTATTCTGCTCTACACAGTGAATGCTCTCAGTCACACTGTGGCGGGAACTTTCACTATTCTGCTCTGCACAATGACAGCTCTCAGTCACACTGTGATGGGAACACTCACTATTCTGCTCAACACAGTGACAGCTCTCAGTTACACTGTGATGTGAACACTCACTATTCTGCTCTGCACAGTGAATGCTCTCGCAGTCAAACTGTGATGGGAACACTCACTATTCTGCTCAGCACAGTGACTGGTCTCAGTCACACTGTGGCGGGAACATTCACTATTCTGCTCAGCACAGTGACTGTTTCAGTCACACTGTGATGGGAACACTCACTATTCTGCTCAGCACAGTGACTGCTCTTAGCCATACTGTGATTGAAACACTCACTATTCTGCTCAGCACAGTGACTGCAGTCACAGTCACACTGTAAAGGAAACACTCACTATTCTGCTCAGCCAAGTGACTGCTCTCAGTCACACTGTGGCGGGAACACTCACTATTCTGCTCAGCACAGTGACTGCTCTCACAGTCACACTGTAAAAGAAACACTCACTATTCTGCTCTGCACAGTGAATGCTCTCGCAGTCACACTGTGATGGGAACACTCAATATTCTGCTCAGCACAGTTTATGCTCTCACAGTCACATTGTGATGGGAACACTCATTATTCTGCTCAGCACAGTGACTGCTCTCACAGTCACACTGTGATGGGAACACTCACTCTTGTGCTCAGCAAAGTGAATGCTCTCGCAGTCACACTGTGATGGGATCACTCACTATTCTGCTCAGCCAAGTGACTGCTCTCAGTCACACTGTGATGGGAACACTCACTATTCTGCTCAGCACTGTGACTGCTCTCGGTCACACAGTGATGTGAACACTCACTATTCTGCTCAGCACACTGACAGCTCTCAGTCACACTGTGATGGGAACACTCACTATTCTGCTCAGCACAGTGACTGCTCTTAGCCATACTGTGATTGGAACACTCACTATTCTGCTCAGCACAGTGACTGCAGTCACAGTCACACTGTAAAGGAAACACTCACTATTCTGCTCAGCCAAGTGACTGCTCTCAGTCACACTGTGATGGGAACACTCACTATTCTGCTCAGCACTGTGACTGCTCTCACAGTCACACTGTAAAAGAAACACTCACTATTCTGCTTTGCACAGTGACTGCTCTCGCAGTCACACTGTGATGGGAACACTCACTATTCTGCTCAGCACAGTGACAGCTCTCAGTCACACTGTGATGGGAACACTCACTATTCTGCTCTACACAGTGAATGCTCTCAGTCACACTGTGGCGGGAACTTTCACTATTCTGCTCTGCACAATGACAGCTCTCAGTCACACTGTGATGGGAACACTCACTATTCTGCTCAACACAGTGACAGCTCTCAGTTACACTGTGATGTGAACACTCACTATTCTGCTCTGCACAGTGAATGCTCTCGCAGTCAAACTGTGATGGGAACACTCACTATTCTGCTCAACACAGTGACAGCTCTCAGTTACACTGTGATGTGAACACTCACTATTCTGCTCTGCACAGTGAATGCTCTCGCAGTCACACTGTGATGGGAACACTCACTATTCTGCTCAGCACAGTTTATGCTCTCACAGTCACATTGTGATGGGAACACTCATTATTCTGCTCAGCACAGTGACTGCTCTCACAGTCACACTGTGATGGGAACACTCACTCTTGTGCTCAGCAAAGTGAATGCTCTCGTAGTCACACTGTGATGGGAACACTCACTATTCTGCGCAGCCAAGTGACTGCTCTCAGTCACACTGTGATGGGAACACTCACTATTCTGCTCAGCACTGTGACTGCTCTCGGTCACACAGTGATGTGAACACTCACTATTCTGCTCAGCACACTGACAGCTCTCAGTCACACTGTGATGGGAACACTCACTATTCTGCTCAGCACAGTGACTGCTCTTAGCCATACTGTGATTGGAACACTCACTATTCTGCTCAGCACAGTGACTGCAGTCACAGTCACACTGTAAAGGAAACACTCACTATTCTGCTCAGCCAAGTGACTGCTCTCAGTCACACTGTGATGGGAACACTCACTATTCTGCTCAGCACTGTGACTGCTCTCGGTCACACAGTGATGTGAACACTCACTATTCTGCTCAGCACACTGACAGCTCTCAGTCACACTGTGATGGGAACACTCACTATTCTGCTCTGCACAGTGTATGCTCTCGCAGTCACACTGTGATGGGAACACTCACTATTCTGCTCAGCACAGTGACTGCTCTCAGTCACACTGTGGCGGGAACATTCACTATTCTGCTCAGCACAGTGACTGCTCTCACAGTCACACTGTGATGGAAACACTTAATATTCTGCTCTGCACAGTGACTGCTCTCAGTCACATTGTGATGGGAACACTCACTATTCTGCTCAGCACAGTGACTGCTCTCAGTCACACAGTGATGTGAACACTCACTATTCTGATCAGCACAGTGAGAGCTCTCAGTCACACTGTGACGGGAAACACTCACTATTCTGCTCAGCACAGTTTATGCTCTCACAGTCACATTGTGATGGGAAAACTCATTATTCTGCTCAGCACAGTGACTGCTCTCACAGTCACACTGTGATGGGAACACTCACTCTTGTGCTCAGCAAAGTGAATGCTCTCGCAGTCACACTGTGATGGGAACACTCACTATTCTGCTCTGCACAGTGACTGCTCTCACAGTCGCACTGTAAAGGGAACACCCACTATTCTGCTCAGCACATTGACAGCTCTCAGTCACACTGTGATGAAAACACTTACTATTCTGCTCAGCACAGTGACTGCTCTCACAGTCACACTGTGATGGGAACACTCACTATTCTGCTCAGCACAGTGACAGCTCTCAGTTACACTGTGACGGGAACACTCACTATTCTGCTCAGCACAGTGACTGCTCTTAGTCACACTGTGGCGGGAACATTCACTATTCTGCTCAGCACAGTGACTGTTTCAGTCACACTGTGATGGGAACACTCACTATTCTGCTCAGCACAGTGACTGCTCTTAGCCATACTGTGATTGGAACACTCACTATTCTGCTCAGCACAGTGACTGCTCTCACAGTCACACTGTGATGGGAACACTCACTATTCTGCTCAGCACAGTGACTGCTCTCAGTCACACTGTGCCGGGAACACTCACTATTCTGCTCAGCACAGTGACTGCTCTCACAGTCACACTGTAAAAGAAACACTCACTATTCTGCTTTGCACAGTGACTGCTCTCGCAGTCACACTGTGATGGGAACACTCACTATTCTGCTCAGCACAGTGACAGCTCTCAGTCACACTGTGATGGGAACACTCACTATTCTGCTCTACACAGTGAATGCTCTCAGTCACACTGTGGCGGGAACTTTCACTATTCTGCTCTGCACAATGACAGCTCTCAGTCACACTGTGATGGGAACACTCACTATTCTGCTCAACACAGTGACAGCTCTCAGTTACACTGTGATGTGAACACTCACTATTCTGCTCTGCACAGTGAATGCTCTCGCAGTCAAACTGTGATGGGAACACTCACTATTCTGCTCAGCACAGTGACTGGTCTCAGTCACACTGTGGCGGGAACATTCACTATTCTGCTCAGCACAGTGACTGTTTCAGTCACACTGTGATGGGAACACTCACTATTCTGCTCAGCACAGTGACTGCTCTTAGCCATACTGTGATTGAAACACTCACTATTCTGCTCAGCACAGTGACTGCAGTCACAGTCACACTGTAAAGGAAACACTCACTATTCTGCTCAGCCAAGTGACTGCTCTCAGTCACACTGTGGCGGGAACACTCACTATTCTGCTCACAACAGTGACTGCTCTCACAGTCACACTGTAAAAGAAACACTCACTATTCTGCTCTGCACAGTGAATGCTCTCGCAGTCACACTGTGATGGGAACACTCACTATTCTGCTCAGCACAGTTTATGCTCTCACAGTCACATTGTGATGGGAACACTCATTATTCTGCTCAGCACAGTGACTGCTCTCACAGTCACACTGTGATGGGAACACTCACTCTTGTGCTCAGCAAAGTGAATGCTCTCGCAGTCACACTGTGATGGGAACACTCACTATTCTGCTCTGCACAGTGACTGCTCTCACAGTCGCACTGTGATGGGAACACTCACTATTCTGCTCAGCAAAATGAGAGCTCTAAGTCACACTGTGAAGGGAACACCCACTATTCTGCTCAGCACATTGACAGCTCTCAGTCACACTGTGATGAAAACACTTACTATTCTGCTCAGCACAGTGACTGCTCTCACAGTCACACTGTGATGGGAACACTCACTATTCTGCTCAGCACAGTGACAGCTCTCAGTTACACTGTGACGGGAACACTCACTATTCTGCTCAGCACAGTGACTGCTCTTAGTCACACTGTGGCGGGAACATTCACTATTCTGCTCAGCACAGTGACTGTTTCAGTCACACTGTGACGGGAACACTCACTATTCTGCTCAGCACAGTGACTGCTCTTAGCCATACTGTGGCGGGAACTTTCACTATTCTGCTCTGCACAATGACAGCTCTCAGTCACACTGTGATGGGAACACTCACTATTCTGCTCAGCACAGTGACTGCTCTTAGCCATACTGTGGCGGGAACTTTCACTATTCTGCTCTGCACAATGACAGCTCTCAGTCACACTGTGATGGGAACACTCACTATTCTGCTCAACACAGTGACAGCTCTCAGTTACACTGTGATGTGAACACTCACTATTCTGCTCTGCACAGTGAATGCTCTCGCAGTCACACTGTGATGGGAACACTCACTATTCTGCTCAGCACAGTGACTGGTCTCAGTCACACTGTGGCGGGAACATTCACTATTCTGCTCAGCACACTGACTGTTTCAGTCACACTGTGATGGGAACACTCACTATTCTGCTCAGCAGAGTGACTGCTCTTAGCCATACTGTGATTGGAACACTCACTATTCTGCTCCGCACAGTGACTGCAGTCACAGTCACACTGTAAAGGAAACACTCACTATTCTGCTCAGCCAAGTGACTGCTCTCAGTCACACTGTGATGGGAACACTCACTATTCTGCTCAGCACAGTGACTGCTCTCAGTCACACAGTGATGTGAACACTCACTATTCTGCTCAGCACAGTGAGAGCTCTCAGTCACACTGTGACGGGAAACACTCACTATTCTGCTCAGCACAGTGAGAGCTCTCAGTCACACTGTGACGGGAAACACTCACTATTCTGCTCAGCACAGTTTATGCTCTCACAGTCACATTGTGATGGGAACACTCATTATTCTGCTCAGCACAGTGACTGCACAGTCACACTGTGATGGGAACAATCACTCTTGTGCTCAGCAAAGTGAATGCTCTCGCAGTCACACTGTGATGGGAACACTCACTATTCTGCTCTGCACAGTGACTGCTCTCACAGTCGCACTGTGATGGGAACACTCACTATTCTGCTCAGCAAAGTGAGAGCTCTAAGTCACACTGTGAAGGGAACACCCACTATTCTGCTCAGCACATTGACAGCTCTCAGTCACACTGTGATGAAAACACTTACTATTCTGCTCAGCACAGTGACTGCTCTCACAGTCACACTGTGAAGGGAACACCCACTATTCTGCTCAGCACATTGACAGCTCTCAGTCACACTGTGATGAAAACACTTACTATTCTGCTCAGCACAGTGACTGCTCTCACAGTCACACTGTGATGGGAACACTCACTCTTGTGCTCAGCAAAGTGGATGCTCTCGCAGTCACACTGTGATGGGAACACTCACTATTCTGCTCTGCACAGTGACTGCTCTCACAGTCGCACTGTGATGGGAACACTCACTATTCTGCTCAGCACAGTGACAGCTCTCAGTCACACTGTGACGGGAACACTCACTATTCTGCTCAGCACAGTGACTGCTCTCAGTCACACTGTGGCGGGAACATTCACTATTCTGCTCAGCACAGTGACTGTTTCATTCACACTGTGATGGGAACACTCACTATTCTGCTCAGCACAGTGACTGCTCTCAGTCACACTGTGATGGGAACACTCACTATTCTGCTCAGCACAGTGATTGCTCTCAGTCACACTGTGGCGGGAACATTCACTATTCTGCTCTGCACAGTGACTGTTTCAGTCACACTGTGATGGGAACACTCACTATTCTGCTCAGCAGAGTGACTGCTCTTAGCCATACTGTGATTGGAACACTCACTATTCTGCTCAGCACAGTGACTGCAGTCACAGTCACACTGTAAAGGAAACACTCACTATTCTGCTCAGCCAAGTGACTGCTCTCAGTCACACTGTGATGGGAACACTCACTATTCTGCTCAGCACAGTGACAGCTCTCAGTTACACTGTGACGGGAACACTCACTATTCTGCTCAGCACAGTGACTGCTCTCAGTCACACTGTTGCGGGAACATTCACTATTCTGCTCAGCACAGTGACTGTTTCAGTCACACTGTGATGGGAACACTCACTATTCTGCTCAGCACAGTGACTGCTCTTAGCCATACTGTGATTGGAACACTCACTATTCTGCTCAGCACAGTGACTGCTCTCACAGTCACACTGTGATGGGAACACTCACTATTCTGCTCAGCACAGTGACTGCTCTCAGTCACACTGTGGCGGGAACATTCACTATTCTGCTCAGCACAGTGACTGTTTCATTCACACTGTGATGGGAACACTCACTATTCTGCTCAGCACAGTGACTGCTCTCAGTCACACTGTGGCGGGAACATTCACTATTCTGCTCAGCACAGTGACTGTTTCATTCACACTGTGATGGGAACACTCACTATTCTGCTCAGCACAGTGACTGCTCTCAGTCACACTGTGATGGGAACACTCACTATTCTGCTCAGCACAGTGACTGCTCTCAGTCACACTGTGGCGGGAACATTCACTATTCTGCTCAGCACAATGACTGCTCTCACAGTCACACTGTGATGGAAACACTTAATATTCTGCTCTGCACAGTGACTGCTCTCAGTCACACTGTGATGGGAACACTCACTATTCTGCTCAGCACAGTGACAGCCCTCAGTCACACTGTGATGGGAACACTCACTATTCTGCTCTGGACGGTGAATGCTCTCGCAGTCACACTGTGATGGGAACACTCTCTATTCTGCTCAGCACAGTGACTGCTCTCACAGTCACACTGTGATGGGAACACTCATTGTTCTGCTCAGCACAGTGACAGCTCTCAGTCACACTGTGATGTGAACACTCACTATTCTGCTCAGCACAGTGACAGCTCTCAGTCACACTGTGATGTGAACACTCACTATTCTGCTCAGCACAGTGACTGCTCTCACAGTCACACTGTAAAGGAAACACTCACTATTCTGCTCTGCACAGTGACTGCTATCACAGTCACACTGTGATGAGAACACTCACTATTCTGCTCAGCACAGTGACAGCTCTCAGTCACACTGTGATGGGAACACTCACTATTCTGCTCTGCACAGTGAATGCTCTCAGTCACACTGTGGCGGGAACTTTCACTATTCTGCTCTGCACAATGACAGCTCTCAGTCACACTGTGATGGGAACACTCACTATTCTGCTCAGCACAGTGAAAGCTCTCAGTTACACTGTGATATGAACACTCACTATTCTGCTCTGCAGAGTGAATGCTCTCGCAGTCACACTGTGATGGGAACATTCACTATTCTGCTCAGCACCGTGACTGATCTCAGTCACACTGTGGCGGGAACATTCACTATTCTGCTCAGCACAGTGACTGCAGTCACAGTCACACTGTGGCGGGAACATTCACTATTCTGCTCAGCACAGTGACTGTTTCATTCACACTGTGATGGGAACACTCACTATTCTGCTCAGCACAGTGACTGCTCTCAGTCACACTGTGATGGGAACACTCACTATTCTGCTCAGCACAGTGACTGCTCTCAGTCACACTGTGGCGGGAACATTCACTATTCTGCTCAGCACAATGACTGCTCTCACAGTCACACTGTGAAGGAAACACTTAATATTCTGCTCTGCACAGTGACTGCTCTCAGTCACACTGTGATGGGAACACTCACTATTCTGCTCAGCACAGTGACAGCCCTCAGTCACACTGTGATGGGAACACTCACTATTCTGCTCTGGACGGTGAATGCTCTCGCAGTCACACTGTGATGGGAACACTCTCTATTCTGCTCAGCACAGTGACTGCTCTCACAGTCACACTGTGATGGGAACACTCATTGTTCTGCTCAGCACAGTGACAGCTCTCAGTCACACTGTGATGTGAACACTCACTATTCTGCTCAGCACAGTGACAGCTCTCAGTCACACTGTGATGTGAACACTCACTATTCTGCTCAGCACAGTGACTGTTCTCACAGTCACACTGTAAAGGAAACACTCACTATTCTGCTCTGCACAGTGACTGCTATCACAGTCACACTGTGATGGGAACACTCACTATTCTGCTCAGCACAGTGACAGTTCTCAGTCACACTGTGATGGGAACACTCACTATTCTGCTCTGCACAGTGAATGCTCTCAGTCACACTGTGGCGGGAACTTTCACTATTCTGCTCTGCACAATGACAGCTCTCAGTCACACTGTGATGGGAACACTCACTATTCTGCTCAGCACAGTGACAGCTCTCAGTTACACTGTGATATGAACACTCACTATTCTGCTCTGCACAGTGAATGCTCTCGCAGTCACACTGTGATGGGAACATTCACTATTCTGCTCAGCACCGTGACTGATCTCAGTCACACTGTGGCGGGAACATTCACTATTCTGCTCAGCACAGTGACTGCAGTCACAGTCACACTGTTAAGGAAACACTCACTATTCTGCTCAGCCAAGTGACTGCTCTCAGTCACACTGTGATGGGAACACTCACTATTCTGCTCAGCACTGTGACTGCTCTCGGTCACACAGTGATGTGAACACTCACTATTCTGCTCAGCACACTGACAGCTCTCAGTCACACTGTGATGGGAACACTCACTATTCTGCTCAGCACAGTTTATGCTCTCACAGTCACCTTGTGATGGGAACACTCATTATTCTGCTCAGCACAGTGACTGCTCTCACAGTCACACTGTGATGGGAACACTCACTCTTGTGCTCAGCAAAGTGAATGCTCTCGCAGTCACACTGTGATGGGAACACTCACTATTCTGCTCTGCACAGTGACTGCTCTCACAGTCGCACTGTGATGGGAACACTCACAATTCTGCTCAGCAAAGTGAGAGCTCTAAGTCACACTGTGAAGGGAACACCCACTATTCTGCTCAGCACATTGACAGCTCTCAGTCACACTGTGATGAAAACACTTACTATTCTGCTCAGCACAGTGACTGCTCTCACAGTCACACTGTGATGGGAACACTCACTATTCTGCTCAGCACAGTGACTGCAGTCACAGTCACACTGTAAAGGAAACACTCACTATTCTGCTCAGCCAAGTGACTGCTCTCAGTCACACTGTGATGGGAACACTCACTATTCTGCTCAGCACTGTGACTGCTCTCGGTCACACAGTGATGTGAACACTCACTATTCTGCTCAGCACACTGACAGCTCTCAGTCACACTGTGATGGGAACACTCACTATTCTGCTCTGCACAGTGTATGCTCTCGCAGTCACACTGTGATGGGAACACTCACTATTCTGCTCAGCACAGTGACTGCTCTCAGTCACACTGTGGCGGGAACATTCACTATTCTGCTCAGCACAGTGACTGCTCTCACAGTCACACTGTGATGGAAACACTTAATATTCTGCTCTGCACAGTGACTGCTCTCAGTCACACTGTGATGGGAACACTCACTATTCTGCTCAGCCAAGTGACTGCTCTCAGTCACACTGTGGCGGGAACACTCACTATTCTGCTCAGCACAGTGACTGCTCTCACAGTCACACTGTAAAACAAACACTCACTATTCTGCTCTGCACAGTGACTGCTCTCGCAGTCACACTGTGATGGGAACACTCACTATTCTGCTCAGCACAGTGACAGCTCTCAGTCACACTGTGATGGGAACTGCTGAGCAGAATAGTGAGTGTTCCCATCACAGTGTGACTGAAACAGTCACTGTGCTGAGCAGAATAGTGAATGTTCCCGCCACAGTGTGACTAAGAGCAGTCACTGTGCTGAGCAGAATAGTGAGTGTTCCCGTCACAGTGTAACTGAGAGCTGTCACTGTGCTGAGCAGAATAGTGAGTGTTCCCATCACAGTGTGACTGTGAGAGCAGTCACTGTGCTGAGCAGAATAGTAAGTGTTTTCATCACAGTGTGACTGAGAGCTGTCAATGTGCTGAGCAGAATAGTGAGTGTTCCCATCACAGTGTGACTGAGAGCAGTCACTTGGCTGAGCAGAATAGTGAGTGTTTCCTTTACAGTGTGACTGTGACTGCAGTCACTGTGCTGAGCAGAATAGTGAATGTTCCCGCCACAGTGTGACTGAGATCAGTCACGGTGCTGAGCAGAATAGTGAATGTTCCCATCACAGTGTGACTGCGAGAGCATTCACTGTGCAGAGCAGAATAGTGAGTGTTCACATCACAGTGTAACTGAGAGCTGTCACTGTGCTGAGCAGAATAGTGAGTGTTCCCATCACAGTGTGACTGTGATAGCAGTCACTGTGCAGAGCAGAATAGTGAGTGTTTCCTTTACAGTGTGACTGTGAGAGCAGTCACTGTGCTGATCAGAATAGTGAGTGTTCACATCACAGTGTGACTGAGAGCTGTCACTGTGCTGAGCAGAATAGTGAGTGTTCACATCACAGTGTGACTGAGAGCTGTCACTGTGCTGAGCAGAACAATGAGTGTTCCCATCACAGTGTGACTGCGAGAGCAGTCACTGTGCAGAGCAGAATAGTGAGTGTTTGTTTTACAGTGTGACTGTGAGAGCAGTCACTGTGCTGAGCAGAATAGTGAGTGTTCCCGCCACAGTGTGACTGAGAGCAGTCACTTGGCTGAGCAGAATAGTGAGTGTTTCCTTTACAGTGTGACTGTGACTGCAGTCACTGTGCTGAGCAGAATAGTGAGTGTTCCAATCACAGTATGGCTAAGAGCAGTCACTGTGCTGAGCAGAATAGTGAGTGTTCCCATCACAGTGTGACTGAAACAGTCACTGTGCTGAGCAGAATAGTGAATGTTCCCGCCACAGTGTGACTAAGAGCAGTCACTGTGCTGAGCAGAATAGTGAGTGTTCCCGTCACAGTGTAACTGAGAGCTGTCACTGTGCTGAGCAGAATAGTGAGTGTTCCCATCACAGTGTGACTGTGAGAGCAGTCACTATGCTGAGCAGAATAGTAAGTGTTTTCATCACAGTGTGACTGAGAGCTGTCAATGTGCTGAGCACAAGAGTGAGTGTTCCCATCACAGTGTGACTGTGAGAGCAGTCACTGTGCTGAGCAGAATAATGAGTGTTCCCATCGCAATGTGACTGTGAGAGCATAAACTGTGCTGAGCAGAATAGTGAGTGTTTCCCGTCACAGTGTGACTGAGAGCTCACACTGTGCTGAGCAGAATAGTGAGTGTTCACATCACTGTGTGACTGAGAGCAGTCACTGTGCTGAGCAGAATAGTGAGTGTTCCCATCACAGTGTGACTGAGAGCAGTCACTTGGCTGAGCAGAATAGTGAGTGTTTCCTTTACAGTGTGACTGTGACTGCAGTCACTGTGCTGAGCAGAATAGTGAATGTTCCCGCCACAGTGTGACTGAGATCAGTCACGGTGCTGAGCAGAATAGTGAATGTTCCCGCCACAGTGTGACTGAGATCAGTCACGGTGCTGAGCAGAATAGTGAATGTTCCCATCACAGTGTGACTGCGAGAGCATTCACTGTGCAGAGCAGAATAGTGAGTGTTTATATCACAGTGTAACTGAGAGCTGTCACTGTGCTGAGCAGAATAGTGAGTGTTCCCATCACAGTGTAACTGAGAGCTGTCAATGTGCAGAGCAGAATAGTGAAAGTTCCCGCCACAGTGTGACTGAGAGCATTCACTGTGCAGAGCAGAATAGTGAGTGTTCCCATCACAGTGTGACTGTGAGAGCAGTCACTGTGCTGAGCAGAATAGAGAGTGTTCCCATCACAGTGTGACTGCGAGAGCATTCACCGTCCAGAGCAGAATAGTGAGTGTTCCCATCACAGTGTGACTGAGGGCTGTCACTGTGCTGAGCAGAATAGTGAGTGTTCCCATCACAGTGTGACTGAGAGCAGTCACTGTGCAGAGCAGAATATTAAGTGTTTCCATCACAGTGTGACTGTGAGAGCAGTCATTGTGCTGAGCAGAATAGTGAATGTTCCCGCCACAGTGTGACTGAGAGCAGTCACTGTGCTGAGCAGAATAGTGAGTGTTCCCATCACAGTGTGAATGAGAGCAGTCACTGTGCTGAGCAGAATAGTGAGTGTTCCCATCACAGTGTGAATGAAACAGTCACTGTGCTGAGCAGAATAGTAAATGTTCCCGCCACAGTGTGACTGAGAGCAGTCACTGTGCTGAGCAGAATAGTGAGTGTTCCCATCACAGTGTGACTGTGAGAGCAGTCACTGTGCTGAGCAGAATAGTGAGTGTTCCAATCGCAGTATGGCTAAGAGCAGTCACTGTGCTGAGCAGAATAGTGAGTGTTCCCATCACAGTGTGACTGAAACAGTCACTGTGCTGAGCAGAATAGTGAATGTTCCCGCCACAGTGTGACTGAGAGCAGTCACTGTGCTGAGCAGAATAGTGAGTGTTCCCGTCACAGTGTAACTGAGAGCTGTCACTGTGCTGAGCAGAATAGTGAGTGTTCCCATCACAGTGCGACTGTGAGAGCAGTCACTGTGCAGAGCAGAATAGTGAGTGTTCCCATCACAGTGTGACTGCGAGAGCATCCACTTTGCTGAGCACAAGAGTGAGTGTTCCCATCACAGTGTGACTGTGAGAGCAGTCACTGTGCTGAGCAGAATAATGAGTGTTCCCATCGCAATGTGACTGTGAGAGCATAAACTGTGCTGAGCAGAATAGTGAGTGTTTCCCGTCACAGTGTGACTGAGAGCTCACACTGTGCTGAGCAGAATAGTGAGTGTTCACATCACTGTGTGACTGAGAGCAGTCACT
Source organism: Crossaster papposus (assembly GCA_037893245.1). NCBI lineage: Eukaryota > Metazoa > Echinodermata > Asteroidea > Velatida > Solasteridae > Crossaster > Crossaster papposus. Next base: position 3,854,901 of record JBAIAA010000630.1, read on the forward strand.
GTGCTGAGCAGAATAGTGAGTGTTCCCATCACAGTGTGACTGAGAGCAGTCACTTGGCTGAGCAGAATAGTGAGTGTTTCCTTTACAGTGTGACTGTGACTGCAGTCACTGTGCTGAGCAGAATAGTGAGTGTTCCAATCACAGTATGGCTAAGAGCAGTCACTCTGCTGAGCAGAATAGTGAGTGTTCCCATCACAGTGTGACTGAAGCAGTCACTGTGCAGAGCAGAATAGTGAATGTTCCCATCACAGTGTGACTGCGAGAGCATTCACTGTGCAGAGCAGAATAGTGAGTGTTCACATCACAGTGTAACTGAGAGCTGTCACTGTGTTGAGCAGAATAGTGAGTGTTCCCATCACAGTGTGACTGAGAGCTGTCATTGTGCAGAGCAGAATAGTGAAAGTTCCCGCCACAGTGTGACTGAGAGCATTCACTGTGTAGAGCAGAATAGTGAGTGATCCCATCACAGTGTGACTGAGAGCTGTCACCGTGCTGAGCAGAATAGTGAGTGTTCCCATCACAGTGTGACTGCGAGAGCAGTCACTGTGCAGAGCAGAATAGTGAGTGTTTGTTTTACAGTGTGACTGTGAGAGCAGTCACTGTGCTGAGCAGAATAGTGAGTGTTCCCGCCACAGTGTGACTGAGAGCAGTCACTTGGCTGAGCAGAATAGTGAGTGTTTCCTTTACAGTGTGACTGTGACTGCAGTCACTGTGCTGAGCAGAATAGTGAGTGTTCCAATCACAGTATGGCTAAGAGCAGTCACTGTGCTGAGCAGAATAGTGAGTGTTCCCATCACAGTGTGACTGAAACAGTCACTGTGCTGAGCAGAATAGTGAATGTTCCCGCCACAGTGTGACTGAGACCAGTCACTGTGCTGAGCAGAATAGTGAGTGTTCCTATCACAGTTTGACTGCGAGAGCATTCACTGTGCAGAGCAGAATAGTGAGTGTTCACATCACAGTGTAACTGAGAGCTGTCACTGTGTTGAGCAGAATAGTGAATGTTCCCGCCACAGTGTGACTAAGAGCAGTCACTGTGCTGAGCAGAATAGTGAGTGTTCCCGTCACCGTGTAACTGAGAGCTGTCACTGTGCTGAGCAGAATAGTGAGTGTTCCCATCACAGTGTGACTGTGAGAACAGTCACTGTGCTGAGCAGAATAGTGAGTGTTCCAATCACAGTATGGCTAAGAGCAGTCACTGTGCTGAGCAGAATAGTGAGTGTTCCCATCACAGTGTGACTGCAAGAGCATTCACTTTGCTGAGCACAAGAGTGAGTGTTCCCATCACAGTGTGACTGTGAGAGCAGTCACTGTGCTGAGCAGAATAATGAGTGTTCCCATCACAATGTGACTGTGAGAGCATAAACTGTGCTGAGCAGAATAGTGAATGTTCCCATCACAGTGTGACTGCGAGAGCATTCACTGTGCAGAGCAGAATAGTGAGTGTTCACATCACAGTGTAACTGAGAGCTGTCACTGTGCTGAGCAGAATAGTGAGTGTTCCCATCACAGTGTGACTGTGATAGCAGTCACTGTGCAGAGCAGAATAGTGAGTGTTTCCTTTACAGTGTGACTGTGAGAGCAGTCACTGTGCTGATCAGAATAGTGAGTGTTCACATCACAGTGTAACTGAGAGCTGTCACTGTGCTGAGCAGAATAGTGAGTGTTCACATCACAGTGTGACTGAGAGCTGTCACTGTGCTGAGCAGAACAATGAGTGTTCCCATCACAGTGTGACTGCGAGAGCAGTCACTGTGCAGAGCAGAATAGTGAGTGTTTGTTTTACAGTGTGACTGTGAGAGCAGTCACTGTGCTGAGCAGAATAGTGAGTGTTCCCGCCACAGTGTGACTGAGAGCAGTCACTTGGCTGAGCAGAATAGTGAGTGTTTCCTTTACAGTGTGACTGTGACTGCAGTCACTGTGCTGAGCAGAATAGTGAGTGTTCCAATCACAGTATGGCTAAGAGCAGTCACTGTGCTGAGCAGAATAGTGAGTGTTCCCATCACAGTGTGACTGAAACAGTCACTGTGCTGAGCAGAATAGTGAATGTTCCCGCCACAGTGTGACTAAGAGCAGTCACTGTGCTGAGCAGAATAGTGAGTGTTCCCGTCACAGTGTAACTGAGAGCTGTCACTGTGCTGAGCAGAATAGTGAGTGTTACCATCACAGTGTGACTGTGAGAGCAGTCACTGTGCTGAGCAGAATAGTAAGTGTTTTCATCACAGTGTGAGTGAGAGCTGTCAATGTGCTGAGCACAAGAGTGAGTGTTCCCATCACAGTGTGACTGTGAGAGCAGTCACTGTGCTGAGCAGAATAATGAGTGTTCCCATCGCAATGTGACTGTGAGAGCATAAACTGTGCTGAGCAGAATAGTGAGTGTTTCCCGTCACAGTGTGACTGAGAGCTCACACTGTGCTGAGCAGAATAGTGAGTGTTCACATCACTGTGTGACTGAGAGCAGTCACTGTGCTGAGCAGAATAGTGAGTGTTCCCATCACAGTGTGACTGAGAGCAGTCACTTGGCTGAGCAGAATAGTGAGTGTTTCCTTTACAGTGTGACTGTGACTGCAGTCACTGTGCTGAGCAGAATAGTGAATGTTCCCGCCACAGTGTGACTGAGATCAGTCACGGTGCTGAGCAGAATAGTGAATGTTCCCATCACAGTGTGACTGCGAGAGCATTCACTGTGCAGAGCAGAATAGTGAGTGTTTATATCACAGTGTAACTGAGAGCTGTCACTGTGCTGAGCAGAATAGTGAGTGTTCCCATCACAGTGTAACTGAGAGCTGTCAATGTGCAGAGCAGAATAGTGAAAGTTCCCGCCACAGTGTGACTGAGAGCATTCACTGTGCAGAGCAGAATAGTGAGTGTTCCCATCACAGTGTGACTGTGAGAGCAGTCACTGTGCTGAGCAGAATAGAGAGTGTTCCCATCACAGTGTGACTGCGAGAGCATTCACCGTCCAGAGCAGAATAGTGAGTGTTCCCATCACAGTGTGACTGAGGGCTGTCACTGTGCTGAGCAGAATAGTGAGTGTTCCCATCACAGTGTGACTGAGAGCAGTCACTGTGCAGAGCAGAATATTAAGTGTTTCCATCACAGTGTGACTGTGAGAGCAGTCATTGTGCTGAGCAGAATAGTGAATGTTCCCGCCACAGTGTGACTGAGAGCAGTCACTGTGCTGAGCAGAATAGTGAGTGTTCCCATCACAGTGTGACTGAGAGCAGTCACTGTGCTGAGCAGAATAGTGAGTGTTCCCATCACAGTGTGAATGAAACAGTCACTGTGCTGAGCAGAATAGTAAATGTTCCCGCCACAGTGTGACTGAGAGCAGTCACTGTGCTGAGCAGAATAGTGAGTGTTCCCATCACAGTGTGACTGTGAGAGCAGTCACTGTGCTGAGCAGAATAGTGAGTGTTCCAATCGCAGTATGGCTAAGAGCAGTCACTGTGCTGAGCAGAATAGTGAGTGTTCCCATCACAGTGTGACTGAAACAGTCACTGTGCTGAGCAGAATAGTGAATGTTCCCGCCACAGTGTGACTGAGAGCAGTCACTGTGCTGAGCAGAATAGTGAGTGTTCCCGTCACAGTGTAACTGAGAGCTGTCACTGTGCTGAGCAGAATAGTGAGTGTTCACATCACTGTGTGACCGAGAGCAGTCACAGTGCTGAGCAGAATAGTGAGTGTTCCCATCACAGTGTGACTGAGAGCAGTCACGTGGCTGAGCAGAATAGTGAGTGTTTCCTTTACAGTGTGACTGTGACTGCAGTCACAGTGCTGAGCAGAATAGTGAGTGTTCCCATCACAGTGTGACTGAGAGCAGTCACTTGGCTGAGCAGAATAGTGAGTGTTTCCTTTACAGTGTGACTGTGACTGCAGTCACTGTGCTGAGCAGAATAGTGAATGTTCCCGCCACAGTGTGACTGAGATCAGTCACGGTGCTGAGCAGAATAGTGAATGTTCCCATCACAGTGTGACTGCGAGAGCATTCACTGTGCAGAGCAGAATAGTGAGTGTTCACATCACAGTGTAACTGAGAGCTGTCACTGTGCTGAGCAGAATAGTGAGTGTTCCCATCACAGTGTGACTGTGATAGCAGTCACTGTGCAGAGCAGAATAGTGAGTGTTTCCTTTACAGTGTGACTGTGAGAGCAGTCACTGTGCTGATCAGAATAGTGAGTGTTCACATCACAGTGTGACTGAGAGCTGTCACTGTGCTGAGCAGAATAGTGAGTGTTCACATCACAGTGTGACTGAGAGCTGTCACTGTGCTGAGCAGAACAATGAGTGTTCCCATCACAGTGTGACTGCGAGAGCAGTCACTGTGCAGAGCAGAATAGTGAGTGTTTGTTTTACAGTGTGACTGTGAGAGCAGTCACTGTGCTGAGCAGAATAGTGAGTGTTCCCGCCACAGTGTGACTGAGAGCAGTCACTTGGCTGAGCAGAATAGTGAGTGTTTCCTTTACAGTGTGACTGTGACTGCAGTCACTGTGCTGAGCAGAATAGTGAGTGTTCCAATCACAGTATGGCTAAGAGCAGTCACTGTGCTGAGCAGAATAGTGAGTGTTCCCATCACAGTGTGACTGTGAGAGCAGTCACTGTGCAGAGCAGAATAGTGAGTGTTCCCATCACAGTGTGACTGCGAGAGCATTCACTTTGCTGAGCACAAGAGTGAGTGTTCCCATCACAGTGTGACTGTGAGAGCAGTCACTGTGCTGAGCAGAATAATGAGTGTTCCCATCACAATGTGACTGTGAGAGCATAAACTGTGCTGAGCAGAATAGTGAGTGTTTCCCGTCACAGTGTGACTGAGAGCTCTCACTGTGCTGAGCAGAATAGTGATTGTTCACATCACTGTGTGACTGAGAGCAGTCACTGTGCTGAGCAGAATAGTGAGTGTTCCCATCACAGTGTGACTGAGAGCAGTCACTGTGCAGAGCAGAATATTAAGTGTTTCCATCAAAGTGTGACTGTGAGAGCAGTCACTGTGCTGAGCAGAATAGTGAATGTTCCCGCCACAGTGTGACTGAGAGCAGTCGCTGTGCTGAGCAGAATAGTGAGTGTTCCCATCACAGTGTGACTGCGAGAGCATACACTGTGCAGAGCAGAATAGTGAGTGTTCCCATCACAGTGTGACTGAGAGCTGTCAGTGTGCTGAGCAGAATAGTGAGTGTTCACATCACTGTGTGACCGAGAGCAGTCACAGTGCTGAGCAGAATAGTGAGTGTTCCCATCACAGTGTGACTGAGAGCAGTCACGTGGCTGAGCAGAATAGTGAGTGTTTCCTTTACAGTGTGACTGTGACTGCAGTCACAGTGCTGAGCAGAATAGTGAGTGTTCCCATCACAGTGTGACTGAGAGCAGTCACTTGGCTGAGCAGAATAGTGAGTGTTTCCTTTACAGTGTGACTGTGACTGCAGTCACTGTGCTGAGCAGAATAGTGAATGTTCCCGCCACAGTGTGACTGAGATCAGTCACGGTGCTGAGCACAATAGTGAATGTTCCCATCACAGTGTGACTGCGAGAGCATTCACTGTGCAGAGCAGAATAGTGAGTGTTCACATCACAGTGTAACTGAGAGCTGTCACTGTGCTGAGCAGAATAGTGAGTGTTCCCATCACAGTGTGACTGTGATAGCAGTCACTGTGCAGAGCAGAATAGTGAGTGTTTCCTTTACAGTGTGACTGTGAGAGCAGTCACTGTGCTGATCAGAATAGTGAGTGTTCACATCACAGTGTGACTGAGAGCTGTCACTGTGCTGAGCAGAATAGTGAGTGTTCACATCACAGTGTGACTGAGAGCTGTCACTGTGCTGAGCAGAACAATGAGTGTTCCCATCACAGTGTGACTGCGAGAGCAGTCACTGTGCAGAGCAGAATAGTGAGTGTTTGTTTTACAGTGTGACTGTGAGAGCAGTCACTGTGCTGAGCAGAATAGTGAGTGTTCCCGCCACAGTGTGACTGAGAGCAGTCACTTGGCTGAGCAGAATAGTGAGTGTTTCCTTTACAGTGTGACTGTGACTGCAGTCACTGTGCTGAGCAGAATAGTGAGTGTTCCAATCACAGTATGGCTAAGAGCAGTCACTGTGCTGAGCAGAATAGTGAGTGTTCCCATCACAGTGTGACTGTGAGAGCAGTCACTGTGCAGAGCAGAATAGTGAGTGTTCCCATCACAGTGTGACTGCGAGAGCATTCACTTTGCTGAGCACAAGAGTGAGTGTTCCCATCACAGTGTGACTGTGAGCGCAGTCACTGTGCTGAGCAGAATAATGAGTGTTCCCATCACAATGTGACTGTGAGAGCATAAACTGTGCTGAGCAGAATAGTGAGTGTTTCCCGTCACAGTGTGACTGAGAGCTCTCACTGTGCTGAGCAGAATAGTGATTGTTCACATCACTGTGTGACTGAGAGCAGTCACTGTGCTGAGCAGAATAGTGAGTGTTCCCATCACAGTGTGACTGAGAGCAGTCACTGTGCAGAGCAGAATATTAAGTGTTTCCATCACAGTGTGACTGTGAGAGCAGTCACTGTGCTGAGCAGAATAGTGAATGTTCCCGCCACAGTGTGACTGAGAGCAGTCGCTGTGCTGAGCAGAATAGTGAGTGTTCCCATCACAGTGTGACTGCGAGAGCATACACTGTGCAGAGCAGAATAGTGAGTGTTCCCATCACAGTGTGACTGAGAGCTGTCAGTGTGCTGAGCAGAATAGTGAGTGTTCACATCACTGTGTGACCGAGAGCAGTCACAGTGCTGAGCAGAATAGTGAGTGTTCCCATCACAGTGTGACTGAGAGCAGTCACTTGGCTGAGCAGAATAGTGAGTGTTTCCTTTACAGTGTGACTGTGACTGCAGTCACAGTGCTGAGCAGAATAATGAGTGTTCCCATCACAGTGTGACTGAGAACAGTCACTTGGCTGAGCAGAATAGTGAGTGTTTCCTTTACAGTGTGACTGTGACTGCAGTCACTGTGCTGAGCAGAATAGTGAATGTTCCCGCCACAGTGTGACTGAGATCAGTCACGGTGCTGAGCAGAATAGTGAATGTTCCCATCACAGTGTGACTGCGAGAGCATTCACTGTGCAGAGCAGAATAGTGAGTGTTCACATCACAGTGTAACTGAGAGCTGTCACTGTGCTGAGCAGAATAGTGAGTGTTCCCATCACAGTGTGACTGTGATAGCAGTCACTGTGCAGAGCAGAATAGTGAGTGTTTCCCTTACAGTGTGACTGTGAGAGCAGTCACTGTGCTGATCAGAATAGTGAGTGTTCACATCACAGTGTGACTGAGAGCTGTCACTGTGCTGAGCAGAATAGTGAGTGTTCACATCACAGTGTGACTGAGAGCTGTCACTGTGCTGAGCAGAACAATGAGTGTTCCCATCACAGTGTGACTGCGAGAGCAGTCACTGTGCAGAGCAGAATAGTGAGTGTTTGTTTTACAGTGTGACTGTGAGAGCAGTCACTGTGCTGAGCAGAATAGTGAGTGTTCCCGCCACAGTGTGACTGAGAGCAGTCACTTGGCTGAGCAGAATAGTGAGTGTTTCCTTTACAGTGTGACTGTGACTGCAGTCACTGTGCTGAGCAGAATAGTGAGTGTTCCAATCACAGTATGGCTAAGAGCAGTCACTGTGCTGAGCAGAATAGTGAGTGTTCCCATCACAGTGTGACTGAAACAGTCACTGTGCTGAGCAGAATAGTGAATGTTCCCGCCACAGTGTGACTAAGAGCAGTCACTGTGCTGAGCAGAATAGTGAGTGTTCCCGTCACAGTGTAACTGAGAGCTGTCACTGTGCTGAGCAGAATAGTGAGTGTTCCCATCACAGTGTGACTGTGAGAGCAGTCACTGTGCTGAGCAGAATAGTAAGTGTTTTCATCACAGTGTGACTGAGAGCTGTCAATGTGCTGAGCACAAGAGTGAGTGTTCCCATCACAGTGTGACTGAGAGCAGTCACTTGGCTGAGCAGAATAGTGAGTGTTTCCTTTACAGTGTGACTGTGACTGCAGTCACAGTGCTGAGCAGAATAGTGAGTGTTCCCATCACAGTGTGACTGAGAGCAGTCACTTGGCTGAGCAGAATAGTGAGTGTTTCCTTTACAGTGTGACTGTGACTGCAGTCACTGTGCTGAGCAGAATAGTGAATGTTCCCGCCAGAGTGTGACTGAGATCAGTCACGGTGCTGAGCAGAATAGTGAATGTTCCCATCACAGTGTGACTGCGAGAGCATTCACTGTGCAGAGCAGAATAGTGAGTGTTCACATCACAGTGTAACTGAGAGCTGTCACTGTGCTGAGCAGAATAGTGAGTGTTCCCATCACAGTGTGACTGTGATAGCAGTCACTGTGCAGAGCAGAATAGTGAGTGTTTCCTTTACAGTGTGACTGTGAGAGCAGGCACTGTGCTGATCAGAATAGTGAGTGTTCACATCACAGTGTGACTGAGAGCTGTCACTGTGCTGAGCAGAATAGTGAGTGTTCACATCACAGTGTGACTGAGAGCTGTCACTGTGCTGAGCAGAACAATGAGTGTTCCCATCACAGTGTGACTGCGAGAGCAGTCACTGTGCAGAGCAGAATAGTGAGTGTTTGTTTTACAGTGTGACTGTGAGAGCAGTCACTGTGCTGAGCAGAATAGTGAGTGTTCCCGCCACAGTGTGACTGAGAGCAGTCACTTGGCTGAGCAGAATAGTGAGTGTTTCCTTTACAGTGTGACTGTGACTGCAGTCACTGTGCTGAGCAGAATAGTTAGTGTTCCAATCACAGTATGGCTAAGAGCAGTCACTGTGCTGAGCAGAATAGTGAGTGTTCCCATCACAGTGTGACTGAAACAGTCACTGTGCTGAGCAGAATAGTGAATGTTCCCGCCACAGTGTGACTAAGAGCAGTCACTGTGCTGAGCAGAATAGTGAGTGTTCCCGTCACAGTGTAACTGAGAGCTGTCACTGTGCTGAGCAGAATAGTGAGTGTTCCCATCACAGTGTGACTGTGAGAGCAGTCACTGTGCTGAGCAGAATAGTAAGTGTTTTCATCACAGTGTGACTGAGAGCTGTCAATGTGCTGAGCACAAGAGTGAGTGTTCCCATCACAGTGTGACTGTGAGAGCAGTCACTGTGCTGAGCAGAATAATGAGTGTTCCCATCGCAATGTGACTGTGAGAGCATAAACTGTGCTGAGCAGAATAGTGAGTGTTTCCCGTCACAGTGTGACTGAGAGCTCACACTGTGCTGAGCAGAATAGTGAGTGTTCACATCACTGTGTGACTGAGAGCAGTCACTGTGCTGAGCAGAATAGTGAGTGTTCCCATCACAGTGTGACTGAGAGCAGTCACTTGGCTGAGCAGAATAGTGAGTGTTTCCTTTACAGTGTGACTGTGACTGCAGTCACTGTGCTGAGCAGAATAGTGAATGTTCCCGCCACAGTGTGACTGAGATCAGTCACGGTGCTGAGCAGAATAGTGAATGTTCCCGCCACAGTGTGACTGAGATCAGTCACGGTGCTGAGCAGAATAGTGAATGTTCCCATCACAGTGTGACTGCGAGAGCATTCACTGTGCAGAGCAGAATAGTGAGTGTTTATATCACAGTGTAACTGAGAGCTGTCACTGTGCTGAGCAGAATAGTGAGTGTTCCCATCACAGTGTAACTGAGAGCTGTCAATGTGCAGAGCAGAATAGTGAAAGTTCCCGCCACAGTGTGACTGAGAGCATTCACTGTGCAGAGCAGAATAGTGAGTGTTCCCATCACAGTGTGACTGCGAGAGCATTCACCGTCCAGAGCAGAATAGTGAGTGTTCCCATCACAGTGTGACTGAGGGCTGTCACTGTGCTGAGCAGAATAGTGAGTGTTCCCATCACAGTGTGACTGAGAGCAGTCACTGTGCAGAGCAGAATATTAAGTGTTTCCATCACAGTGTGACTGTGAGAGCAGTCATTGTGCTGAGCAGAATAGTGAATGTTCCCGCCACAGTGTGACTGAGAGCAGTCACTGTGCTGAGCAGAATAGTGAGTGTTCCCATCACAGTGTGAATGAGAGCAGTCACTGTGCTGAGCAGAATAGTGAGTGTTCCCATCACAGTGTGAATGAAACAGTCACTGTGCTGAGCAGAATAGTAAATGTTCCCGCCACAGTGTGACTGAGAGCAGTCACTGTGCTGAGCAGAATAGTGAGTGTTCCCATCACAGTGTGACTGTGAGAGCAGTCACTGTGCTGAGCAGAATAGTGAGTGTTCCAATCGCAGTGTGACTGAAACAGTCACTGTGCTGAGCAGAATAGTGAATGTTCCCGCCACAGTGTGACTAAGAGCAGTCACTGTGCTGAGCAGAATAGTGAGTGTTCCCGTCACAGTGTAACTGAGAGCTGTCACTGTGCTGAGCAGAATAGTGAGTGTTCCCATCACAGTGTGACTGTGAGAGCAGTCACTGTGCTGAGCAGAATAGTAAGTGTTTTCATCACAGTGTGACTGAGAGCTGTCAATGTGCTGAGCACAAGAGTGAGTGTTCCCATCACAGTGTGACTGAGAGCAGTCACTTGGCTGAGCAGAATAGTGAGTGTTTCCTTTACAGTGTGACTGTGACTGCAGTCACAGTGCTGAGCAGAATAGTGAGTGTTCCCATCACAGTGTGACTGAGAGCAGTCACTTGGCTGAGCAGAATAGTGAGTGTTTCCTTTACAGTGTGACTGTGACTGCAGTCACTGTGCTGAGCAGAATAGTGAATGTTCCCGCCAGAGTGTGACTGAGATCAGTCACGGTGCTGAGCAGAATAGTGAATGTTCCCATCACAGTGTGACTGCGAGAGCATTCACTGTGCAGAGCAGAATAGTGAGTGTTCACATCACAGTGTAACTGAGAGCTGTCACTGTGCTGAGCAGAATAGTGAGTGTTCCCATCACAGTGTGACTGTGATAGCAGTCACTGTGCAGAGCAGAATAGTGAGTGTTTCCTTTACAGTGTGACTGTGAGAGCAGTCACTGTGCTGATCAGAATAGTGAGTGTTCACATCACAGTGTGACTGAGAGCTGTCACTGTGCTGAGCAGAATAGTGAGTGTTCACATCACAGTGTGACTGAGAGCTGTCACTGTGCTGAGCAGAACAATGAGTGTTCCCATCACAGTGTGACTGCGAGAGCAGTCACTGTGCAGAGCAGAATAGTGAGTGTTTGTTTTACAGTGTGACTGTGAGAGCAGTCACTGTGCTGAGCAGAATAGTGAGTGTTCCCGCCACAGTGTGACTGAGAGCAGTCACTTGGCTGAGCAGAATAGTGAGTGTTTCCTTTACAGTGTGACTGTGACTGCAGTCACTGTGCTGAGCAGAATAGTTAGTGTTCCAATCACAGTATGGCTAAGAGCAGTCACTGTGCTGAGCAGAATAGTGAGTGTTCCCATCACAGTGTGACTGAAACAGTCACTGTGCTGAGCAGAATAGTGAATGTTCCCGCCACAGTGTGACTAAGAGCAGTCACTGTGCTGAGCAGAATAGTGAGTGTTCCCGTCACAGTGTAACTGAGAGCTGTCACTGTGCTGAGCAGAATAGTGAGTGTTCCCATCACAGTGTGACTGTGAGAGCAGTCACGGTGCTGAGCAGAATAGTAAGTGTTTTCATCACAGTGTGACTGAGAGCTGTCAATGTGCTGAGCACAAGAGTGAGTGTTCCCATCACAGTGTGACTGTGAGAGCAGTCACTGTGCTGAGCAGAATAATGAGTGTTCCCATCGCAATGTGACTGTGAGAGCATAAACTGTGCTGAGCAGAATAGTGAGTGTTTCCCGTCACAGTGTGACTGAGAGCTCACACTGTGCTGAGCAGAATAGTGAGTGTTCACATCACTGTGTGACTGAGAGCAGTCACTGTGCTGAGCAGAATAGTGAGTGTTCCCATCACAGTGTGACTGAGAGCAGTCACTTGGCTGAGCAGAATAGTGAGTGTTTCCTTTACAGTGTGACTGTGACTGCAGTCACTGTGCTGAGCAGAATAGTGAATGTTCCCGCCACAGTGTGACTGAGATCAGTCACGGTGCTGAGCAGAATAGTGAATGTTCCCGCCACAGTGTGACTGAGATCAGTCACGGTGCTGAGCAGAATAGTGAATGTTCCCATCACAGTGTGACTGCGAGAGCATTCACTGTGCAGAGCAGAATAGTGAGTGTTTATATCACAGTGTAACTGAGAGCTGTCACTGTGCTGAGCAGAATAGTGAGTGTTCCCATCACAGTGTAACTGAGAGCTGTCAATGTGCAGAGCAGAATAGTGAAAGTTCCCGCCACAGTGTGACTGAGAGCATTCACTGTGCAGAGCAGAATAGTGAGTGTTCCCATCACAGTGTGACTGCGAGAGCATTCACCGTCCAGAGCAGAATAGTGAGTGTTCCCATCACAGTGTGACTGAGGGCTGTCACTGTGCTGAGCAGAATAGTGAGTGTTCCCATCACAGTGTGACTGAGAGCAGTCACTGTGCAGAGCAGAATATTAAGTGTTTCCATCACAGTGTGACTGTGAGAGCAGTCATTGTGCTGAGCAGAATAGTGAATGTTCCCGCCACAGTGTGACTGAGAGCAGTCACTGTGCTGAGCAGAATAGTGAGTGTTCCCATCACAGTGTGAATGAGAGCAGTCACTGTGCTGAGCAGAATAGTGAGTGTTCCCATCACAGTGTGAATGAAACAGTCACTGTGCTGAGCAGAATAGTAAATGTTCCCGCCACAGTGTGACTGAGAGCAGTCACTGTGCTGAGCAGAATAGTGAGTGTTCCCATCACAGTGTGACTGTGAGAGCAGTCACTGTGCTGAGCAGAATAGTGAGTGTTCCAATCGCAGTGTGACTGAAACAGTCACTGTGCTGAGCAGAATAGTGAATGTTCCCGCCACAGTGTGACTAAGAGCAGTCACTGTGCTGAGCAGAATAGTGAGTGTTCCCGTCACAGTGTAACTGAGAGCTGTCACTGTGCTGAGCAGAATAGTGAGTGTTCCCATCACAGTGTGACTGTGAGAGCAGTCACTGTGCTGAGCAGAATAGTAAGTGTTTTCATGACAGTGTGACTGAGAGCTGTCAATGTGCTGAGCACAAGAGTGAGTGTTCCCATCACAGTGTGACTGTGAGAGCAGTCACTGTGCTGAGCAGAATAATGAGTGTTCCCATCGCAATGTGACTGTGAGAGCATAAACTGTGCTGAGCAGAATAGTGAGTGTTTCCCGTCACAGTGTGACTGAGAGCTCACACTGTGCTGAGCAGAATAGTGAGTGTTCACATCACTGTGTGACTGAGAGCAGTCACTGTGCTGAGCAGAATAGTGAGTGTTCCCATCACAGTGTGACTGAGAGCAGTCACTTGGCTGAGCAGAATAGTGAGTGTTTCCTTTACAGTGTGACTGTGACTGCAGTCACTGTGCTGAGCAGAATAGTGAATGTTCCCGCCACAGTGTGACTGAGATCAGTCACGGTGCTGAGCAGAATAGTGAATGTTCCCGCCACAGTGTGACTGAGATCAGTCACGGTGCTGAGCAGAATAGTGAATGTTCCCATCACAGTGTGACTGCGAGAGCATTCACTGTGCAGAGCAGAATAGTGAGTGTTTATATCACAGTGTAACTGAGAGCTGTCACTGTGCTGAGCAGAATAGTGAGTGTTCCCATCACAGTGTAACTGAGAGCTGTCAATGTGCAGAGCAGAATAGTGAAAGTTCCCGCCACAGTGTGACTGAGAGCATTCACTGTGCAGAGCAGAATAGTGAGTGTTCCCATCACAGTGTGACTGCGAGAGCATTCACCGTCCAGAGCAGAATAGTGAGTGTTCCCATCACAGTGTGACTGAGGGCTGTCACTGTGCTGAGCAGAATAGTGAGTGTTCCCATCACAGTGTGACTGAGAGCAGTCACTGTGCAGAGCAGAATATTAAGTGTTTCCATCACAGTGTGACTGTGAGAGCAGTCATTGTGCTGAGCAGAATAGTGAATGTTCCCGCCACAGTGTGACTGAGAGCAGTCACTGTGCTGAGCAGAATAGTGAGTGTTCCCATCACAGTGTGAATGAGAGCAGTCACTGTGCTGAGCAGAATAGTGAGTGTTCCCATCACAGTGTGAATGAAACAGTCACTGTGCTGAGCAGAATAGTAAATGTTCCCGCCACAGTGTGACTGAGAGCAGTCACTGTGCTGAGCAGAATAGTGAGTGTTCCAATCGCAGTATGGCTAAGAGCAGTCACTGTGCTGAGCAGAATAGTGAGTGTTCCCATCACAGTGTGACTGAAACAGTCACTGTGCTGAGCAGAATAGTGAATGTTCCCGCCACAGTGTGACTGAGAGCAGTCACTGTGCTGAGCAGAATAGTGAGTGTTCCCGTCACAGTGTAACTGAGAGCTGTCACTGTGCTGAGCAGAATAGTGAGTGTTCCCATCACAGTGCGACTGTGAGAGCAGTCACTGTGCAGAGCAGAATAGTGAGTGTTCCCATCACAGTGTGACTGCGAGAGCATCCACTTTGCTGAGCACAAGAGTGAGTGTTCCCATCACAGTGTGACTGTGAGAGCAGTCACTGTGCTGAGCAGAATAATGAGTGTTCCCATCGCAATGTGACTGTGAGAGCATAAACTGTGCTGAGCAGAATAGTGAGTGTTTCCCGTCACAGTGTGACTGAGAGCTCACACTGTGCTGAGCAGAATAGTGAGTGTTCACATCACTGTGTGACTGAGAGCAGTCACTGTGCTGAGCAGAATAGTGAGTGTTCCCATCACAGTGTGACTGAGAGCAGTCACTTGGCTGAGCAGAATAGTGAGTGTTTCCTTTACAGTGTGACTGTGACTGCAGTCACTGTGCTGAGCAGAATAGTGAGTGTTCCAATCACAGTATGGCTAAGAGCAGTCACTCTGCTGAGCAGAATAGTGAGTGTTCCCATCACAGTGTGACTGAAGCAGTCACTGTGCAGAGCAGAATAGTGAATGTTCCCATCACAGTGTGACTGCGAGAGCATTCACTGTGCAGAGCAGAATAGTGAGTGTTCACATCACAGTGTAACTGAGAGCTGT
Organism: Crossaster papposus; assembly: GCA_037893245.1. Taxonomy (NCBI): domain Eukaryota; kingdom Metazoa; phylum Echinodermata; class Asteroidea; order Velatida; family Solasteridae; genus Crossaster; species Crossaster papposus. Next base: position 3,869,901 of record JBAIAA010000630.1, read on the forward strand.
CACTGTGTTGAGCAGAATAGTGAGTGTTCCCATCACAGTGTGACTGAGAGCTGTCATTGTGCAGAGCAGAATAGTGAAAGTTCCCGCCACAGTGTGACTGAGAGCATTCACTGTGTAGAGCAGAATAGTGAGTGATCCCATCACAGTGTGACTGAGAGCTGTCACCGTGCTGAGCAGAATAGTGAGTGTTCCCATCACAGTGTGACTGCGAGAGCAGTCACTGTGCAGAGCAGAATAGTGAGTGTTTGTTTTACAGTGTGACTGTGAGAGCAGTCACTGTGCTGAGCAGAATAGTGAGTGTTCCCGCCACAGTGTGACTGAGAGCAGTCACTTGGCTGAGCAGAATAGTGAGTGTTTCCTTTACAGTGTGACTGTGACTGCAGTCACTGTGCTGAGCAGAATAGTGAGTGTTCCAATCACAGTATGGCTAAGAGCAGTCACTGTGCTGAGCAGAATAGTGAGTGTTCCCATCACAGTGTGACTGAAACAGTCACTGTGCTGAGCAGAATAGTGAATGTTCCCGCCACAGTGTGACTGAGACCAGTCACTGTGCTGAGCAGAATAGTGAGTGTTCCTATCACAGTTTGACTGCGAGAGCATTCACTGTGCAGAGCAGAATAGTGAGTGTTCACATCACAGTGTAACTGAGAGCTGTCACTGTGTTGAGCAGAATAGTGAATGTTCCCGCCACAGTGTGACTAAGAGCAGTCACTGTGCTGAGCAGAATAGTGAGTGTTCCCGTCACAGTGTAACTGAGAGCTGTCACTGTGCTGAGCAGAATAGTGAGTGTTCCCATCACAGTGTGACTGTGAGAACAGTCACTGTGCTGAGCAGAATAGTGAGTGTTCCAATCACAGTATGGCTAAGAGCAGTCACTGTGCTGAGCAGAATAGTGAGTGTTCCCATCACAGTGTGACTGCAAGAGCATTCACTTTGCTGAGCACAAGAGTGAGTGTTCCCATCACAGTGTGACTGTGAGAGCAGTCACTGTGCTGAGCAGAATAATGAGTGTTCCCATCACAATGTGACTGTGAGAGCATAAACTGTGCTGAGCAGAATAGTGAATGTTCCCATCACAGTGTGACTGCGAGAGCATTCACTGTGCAGAGCAGAATAGTGAGTGTTCACATCACAGTGTAACTGAGAGCTGTCACTGTGCTGAGCAGAATAGTGAGTGTTCCCATCACAGTGTGACTGTGATAGCAGTCACTGTGCAGAGCAGAATAGTGAGTGTTTCCTTTACAGTGTGACTGTGAGAGCAGTCACTGTGCTGATCAGAATAGTGAGTGTTCACATCACAGTGTGACTGAGAGCTGTCACTGTGCTGAGCAGAATAGTGAGTGTTCACATCACAGTGTGACTGAGAGCTGTCACTGTGCTGAGCAGAACAATGAGTGTTCCCATCACAGTGTGACTGCGAGAGCAGTCACTGTGCAGAGCAGAATAGTGAGTGTTTGTTTTACAGTGTGACTGTGAGAGCAGTCACTGTGCTGAGCAGAATAGTGAGTGTTCCCGCCACAGTGTGACTGAGAGCAGTCACTTGGCTGAGCAGAATAGTGAGTGTTTCCTTTACAGTGTGACTGTGACTGCAGTCACTGTGCTGAGCAGAATAGTGAGTGTTCCAATCACAGTATGGCTAAGAGCAGTCACTGTGCTGAGCAGAATAGTGAGTGTTCCCATCACAGTGTGACTGAAACAGTCACTGTGCTGAGCAGAATAGTGAATGTTCCCGCCACAGTGTGACTAAGAGCAGTCACTGTGCTGAGCAGAATAGTGAGTGTTCCCGTCACAGTGTAACTGAGAGCTGTCACTGTGCTGAGCAGAATAGTGAGTGTTCCCATCACAGTGTGACTGTGAGAGCAGTCACTGTGCTGAGCAGAATAGTAAGTGTTTTCATCACAGTGTGACTGAGAGCTGTCAATGTGCTGAGCACAAGAGTGAGTGTTCCCATCACAGTGTGACTGTGAGAGCAGTCACTGTGCTGAGCAGAATAATGAGTGTTCCCATCGCAATGTGACTGTGAGAGCATAAACTGTGCTGAGCAGAATAGTGAGTGTTTCCCGTCACAGTGTGACTGAGAGCTCACACTGTGCTGAGCAGAATAGTGAGTGTTCACATCACTGTGTGACTGAGAGCAGTCACTGTGCTGAGCAGAATAGTGAGTGTTCCCATCACAGTGTGACTGAGAGCAGTCACTTGGCTGAGCAGAATAGTGAGTGTTTCCTTTACAGTGTGACTGTGACTGCAGTCACTGTGCTGAGCAGAATAGTGAATGTTCCCGCCACAGTGTGACTGAGATCAGTCACGGTGCTGAGCAGAATAGTGAATGTTCCCATCACAGTGTGACTGCGAGAGCATTCACTGTGCAGAGCAGAATAGTGAGTGTTTATATCACAGTGTAACTGAGAGCTGTCACTGTGCTGAGCAGAATAGTGAGTGTTCCCATCACAGTGTAACTGAGAGCTGTCAATGTGCAGAGCAGAATAGTGAAAGTTCCCGCCACAGTGTGACTGAGAGCATTCACTGTGCAGAGCAGAATAGTGAGTGTTCCCATCACAGTGTGACTGTGAGAGCAGTCACTGTGCTGAGCAGAATAGAGAGTGTTCCCATCACAGTGTGACTGCGAGAGCATTCACCGTCCAGAGCAGAATAGTGAGTGTTCCCATCACAGTGTGACTGAGGGCTGTCACTGTGCTGAGCAGAATAGTGAGTGTTCCCATCACAGTGTGACTGAGAGCAGTCACTGTGCAGAGCAGAATATTAAGTGTTTCCATCACAGTGTGACTGTGAGAGCAGTCATTGTGCTGAGCAGAATAGTGAATGTTCCCGCCACAGTGTGACTGAGAGCAGTCACTGTGCTGAGCAGAATAGTGAGTGTTCCCATCACAGTGTGACTGAGAGCAGTCACTGTGCTGAGCAGAATAGTGAGTGTTCCCATCACAGTGTGAATGAAACAGTCACTGTGCTGAGCAGAATAGTAAATGTTCCCGCCACAGTGTGACTGAGAGCAGTCACTGTGCTGAGCAGAATAGTGAGTGTTCTCATCACAGTGTGACTGTGAGAGCAGTCACTGTGCTGAGCAGAATAGTGAGTGTTCCAATCGCAGTATGGCTAAGAGCAGTCACTGTGCTGAGCAGAATAGTGAGTGTTCCCATCACAGTGTGACTGAAACAGTCACTGTGCTGAGCAGAATAGTGAATGTTCCCGCCACAGTGTGACTGAGAGCAGTCACTGTGCTGAGCAGAATAGTGAGTGTTCCCGTCACAGTGTAACTGAGAGCTGTCACTGTGCTGAGCAGAATAGTGAGTGTTCCCATCACAGTGTGACTGCGAGAGCATCCACTTTGCTGAGCACAAGAGTGAGTGTTCCCATCACAGTGTGACTGTGAGAGCAGTCACTGTGCTGAGCAGAATAATGAGTGTTCCCATCGCAATGTGACTGTGAGAGCATAAACTGTGCTGAGCAGAATAGTGAGTGTTTCCCGTCACAGTGTGACTGAGAGCTCACACTGTGCTGAGCAGAATAGTGAGTGTTCACATCACTGTGTGACTGAGAGCAGTCACTGTGCTGAGCAGAATAGTGAGTGTTCCCATCACAGTGTGACTGAGAGCAGTCACTTGGCTGAGCAGAATAGTGAGTGTTTCCTTTACAGTGTGACTGTGACTGCAGTCACTGTGCTGAGCAAAATAGTGAGTGTTCCAATCACAGTATGGCTAAGAGCAGTCACTCTGCTGAGCAGAATAGTGAGTGTTCCCATCACAGTGTGACTGAAGCAGTCACTGTGCAGAGCAGAATAGTGAATGTTCCCATCACAGTGTGACTGCGAGAGCATTCACTGTGCAGAGCAGAATAGTGAGTGTTCACATCACAGTGTAACTGAGAGCTGTCACTGTGTTGAGCAGAATAGTGAGTGTTCCCATCACAGTGTGATTGAGAGCTGTCATTGTGCAGAGCAGAATAGTGAAAGTTCCCGCCACAGTGTGACTGAGAGCATTCACTGTGTAGAGCAGAATAGTGAGTGATCCCATCACAGTGTGACTGAGAGCTGTCACCGTGCTGAGCAGAATAGTGAGTGTTCCCATCACAGTGTGACTGCGAGAGCAGTCACTGTGCAGAGCAGAATAGTGAGTGTTTGTTTTACAGTGTGACTGTGAGAGCAGTCACTGTGCTGAGCAGAATAGTGAGTGTTCCCGCCACAGTGTGACTGAGAGCAGTCACTTGGCTGAGCAGAATAGTGAGTGTTTCCTTTACAGTGTGACTGTGACTGCAGTCACTGTGCTGAGCAGAATAGTGAGTGTTCCAATCACAGTATGGCTAAGAGCAGTCACTGTGCAGAGCAGAATATTAAGTGTTTCCATCACAGTGTGACTGTGAGGGAAGTCACTGTGCTGAGCAGAATAGTGAATGTTCCCGCCACAGTGTGACTGAGAGCAGTCACTGTGCTGAGCAGAATAGTGAGTGTTCCCATCACAGTGTGACTGCGAGAGCATACACTGTGCAGAGCAGAATAGTGAGTGTTCCCATCACAGTGTGACTGAGAGCTGGCAGTGTGCTAAGCAGAACAATGAGTGTTCCCATCACAGTGTGACTGTGAGAGCAGTCACTGTGCAGAGTAGAATAGTGAGTGTTCCCATCACAGTGTGACTGCGAGAGCAATCACTTTGCTGAGCACAAGAGTGAGTGTTCCCATCACAGTGTGACTGTGAGAGCAGTCACTGTGCTGAGCAGAATATTGAGTGTTCCCATCACAATGTGACTGTGAGAGCATAAACTGTGCTGAGCAGAATAGTGAGTGTTTCCCGTCACAGTGTGACTGAGAGCTCTCACTGTGCTGAGCAGAATAGTGAGTGTTCACATCACTGTGTGACTGAGAGCAGTCACTGTGCTGAGCAGAATAGTGAGTGTTCCCATCACAGTGTGACTGAGAGCAGTCACGCAGTCACTGTGCAGAGCAGAATATTAAGTGTTTCCATCACAGTGTGACTGTGAGAGCAGTCACTGTGCTGAGAAGAATTGTGAATGTTCCCGCCACAGTGTGACTGAGAGCTGTCACTGTGCTGAGCAGAATAGTGAGTGTTCCCATCACAGTGTGACTGAAACAGTCACTGTGCTGAGCAGAATAGTGAGTGTTCCCATCACAGTGTGACTGCGAGAGCAGTCACTGTGCAGAGCAGAATAGTGAGTGTTTCTTTTACAGTGTGACTGTGAGAGCAGTCACTGTGCTGAGCAGAATAGTGAGTGTTCCCGCCACAGTGTGACTGAGAGCAGTCACTGTGCTGAGCAGAATAGTGAGTGTTCCCATCACAGTGTGACTGTGAGAGCAGTCACTGTGCTGAGCAGAATAGCGAGTGTTCCAATCACAGTATGGCTAAGAGCAGTCACTGTGCTGAGCAGAATAGTGAGTGTTTCCATCACAGTGTGACTGAAACTGTCACTGTGCTGAGCAGAATAGTGAATGTTCCCGCCACAGTGTGACTAAGAGCAGTCACTGTGCTGAGCAGAATAGTGAGTGTTCCCGTCACAGTGTAACTGAGAGCTGTCACTGTGCTGAGCAGAATAGTGAGTGTTCCCATCACAGTGTGACTGTGAGAGCAGTCACTGTGCTGAGCAGAATAGTAAGTGTTTTCATCACAGTGTGACTGAGAGCTGTCAATGTGCTGAGCAGAATAGTGGGTGTTCCCTTCACAGTGTGACTTAGAGCTCTCACTTTGCTGAGCAGAATAGTGAGTGTTCCCATCACAGTGCGACTGTGAGAGCAGTCACTGTGCAGAGCAGAATAGTGAGTGTTCCCATCACAGTGTGACTGCGAGAGCATTCACTTTGCTGAGCACAAGAGTGAGTGTTCCCATCACAGTGTGACTGTGAGAGCAGTCACTGTGCTGAGCAGAATAATGAGTGTTCCCATCACAATGTGACTGTGAGAGCATAAACTGTGCTGAGCAGAATAGTGAGTGTTTCCCGTCACAGTGTGACTGAGAGCTCTCACTGTGCTGAGCAGAATAGTGATTGTTCACATCACTGTGTGACTGAGAACAGTCACTGTGCTGAGCAGAATAGTGAGTGTTCCCATCACAGTGTGACTGAGAGCAGTCACTGTGCAGAGCAGAATATTAAGTGTTTCCATCACAGTGTGACTGTGAGAGCAGTCACTGTGCTGAGCAGAATAGTGAATGTTCGCGCCACAGTGTGACTGAGAGCAGTCACTGTGCTGAGCAGAATAGTGAGTGTTCCCATCACAGTGTGACTGCGAGAGCATACACTGTGCAGAGCAGAATAGTGAGTGTTCCCATCACAGTGTGACTGAGAGCTGTCAGTGTGCTGAGCAGAATAGTGAGTGTTCACATCACTGTGTGACCGAGAGCAGTCACAGTGCTGAGCAGAATAGTGAGTGTTCCCATCACAGTGTGACTGAGAGCAGTCACTTGGCTGAGCAGAATAGTGAGTGTTTCCTTTACAGTGTGACTGTGACTGCAGTCACAGTGCTGAGCAGAATAGTGAGTGTTCCCATCACAGTGTGACTGAGAGCAGTCACTTGGCTGAGCAGAATAGTGAGTGTTTCCTTTACAGTGTGACTGTGACTGCAGTCACTGTGCTGAGAAGAATAGTGAATGTTCCCGCCACAGTGTGACTGAGATCAGTCACGGTGCTGAGCAGAATAGTGAATGTTCCCATCACAGTGTGACTGCGAGAGCATTCACTGTGCAGAGCAGAATAGTGAGTGTTCACATCACAGTGTAACTGAGAGCTGTCACTGTGCTGAGCAGAATAGTGAGTGTTCCCATCACAGTGTGACTGAGAGCTGTCATTGTGCAGAGCAGAATAGTGAAAGTTCCCGCCACAGTGTGACTGAGAGCATTCACTGTGCAGAGCAGAATAGTGAGTGTTCCCATCACAGTGTGACTGAGAGCTGTCACTGTGCTGAGCAGAATAGTGAGTGTTCCCATCACAGTGTGACTGTGATAGCAGTCACTGTGCAGAGCAGAATATTGAGTGTTTCCTTTACAGTGTGACTGTGAGAGCAGTCACTGTGCTGAGCAGAATAGTGAGTGTTCACATCACAGTGTGACTGAGAGCTGTCACTGTGCTGAGCAGAATAGTGAGTGTTCACATCACAGTGTGACTGAGAGCTGTCACTGTGCTGAGCAGAACAATGAGTGTTCCCATCACAGTGTGACTGTGAGAGCAGTCACTGTGCTGAGCAGAATAGAGAGTGTTCCCATCACAGTGTGACTGCGAGAGCATTCACCGTCCAGAGCAGAATAGTGAGTGTTCCCATCACAGTGTGACTGAGGGCTGTCACTGTGCTGAGCAGAATAGTGAGTGTTCCCATCACAGTGTGACTGAGTGCAGTCACTGTGCAGAGCAGAATATTAAGTGTTTCCATCACAGTGTGACTGTGAGAGCAGTCATTGTGCTGAGCAGAATAGTGAATGTTCCCGCCACAGTGTGACTGAGAGCAATCACTGTGCTGAGCAGAATAGTGAGTGTTCCCATCACAGTGTGACTGAGAGCAGTCACTGTGCTGAGCAGAATAGTGAGTGTTCCCATCACAGTGTGAATGAAACAGTCACTGTGCTGAGCAGAATAGTGAATGTTCCCGCCACAGTGTGACTGAGAGCAGTCACTGTGCTGAGCAGAATAGTGAGTGTTCCCGTCACAGTGTGACTGAGAGCTGTCACTGTGCTGAGCAGAATAGTGAGTGTTCCCATCACAGTGCGACTGTGAGAGCAGTCACTGTGCAGAGCAGAATAGTGAGTGTTCCCATCACAGTGTGACTGCGAGAGCATCCACTTTGCTGAGCACAAGAGTGAGTGTTCCCATTACAGTGTGACTGTGAGCTGTCACTGTGCTGAGCAGAATAGTGAGTGTTCCCATCACAGTGTGACTGTGAGAGCAGTCACTGTGCTGAGCAGAATAGTAAGTGTTTTCATCACAGTGTGACTGAGAGCTGTCAATGTGCTGAGCAGAATAGTGGGTGTTCCCTTCACAGTGTGACTGTGAGAGCAGTCACTGTGCTGAGCAGAATAGTAAGTGTTTTCATCACAGTGTGACTGAGAGCTGTCAATGTGCTGAGCAGAATAGTGGGTGTTCCCTTCACAGTGTGACTTAGAGCTCTCACTTTGCTGAGCAGAATAGTGAGTGTTCCCATCACAGTGCGACTGTGAGAGCAGTCACTGTGCAGAGCAGAATAGTGAGTGTTCCCATCACAGTGTGACTGCGAGAGCATTCACTTTGCTGAGCACAAGAGTGAGTGTTCCCATCACAGTGTGACTGTGCAGTCACTGTGCTGAGCAGAATAATGAGTGTTCCCATCACAATGTGACTGTGAGAGCATAAACTGTGCTGAGCAGAATAGTGAGTGTTTCCCGTCACAGTGTGACTGAGAGCTCTCACTGTGCTGAGCAGAATAGTGAGTGTTCACATCACTGTGTGACTGAGAGCAGTCACTGTGCTGAGCAGAATAGTGAGTGTTCCCATCACAGTGTGACTGAGAGCAGTCACTTGGCTGAGCAGAATAGTGAGTGTTTCCTTTACAGTGTGACTGTGACTGCAGTCACTGTGCTGAGCAGAATAGTGATGTTCCAATCACAGTATGGCTAAGAGCAGTCACTCTGCTGAGCAGAATAGTGAGTGTTCCCATCACAGTGTGACTGAAACAGTCACTGTGCTGAGCAGAATAGTGAATGTTCCCGCCACAGTGTGACTGAGACCAGTCACTGTGCTGAGCAGAATAGTGAGTGTTCCCATCACAGTGTGACTGCGAGAGCATTCACTGTGCAGAGCAGAATAGAGGGTGTTCACATCACAGTGTAACTGAGAGCTGTCACTGTGTTGAGCAGAATAGTGAGTGTTCCCATCACAGTGTGACTGAGAGCTGTCATTGTGCAGAGCAGAATAGTGAAAGTTCCCGCCACAGTGTGACTGAGAGCATTCACTGTGTAGAGCAGAATAGTGAGTGTTCCCATCACAGTGTGACTGAGAGCTGTCACTGTGCTGAGTAGAATAGTGAGTGTTCCCATCACAGTGTGACTGCGAGAGCATTCACTGTGCAGAGCAGAATAGTGAGTGTTCCCGCCACAGTGTGACTGAGAGCAGTCACTTGGCTGAGCAGAATAGTGAGTGTTTCCTTTACAGTGTGACTGTGACTGCAGTCACTGTGCTGAGCAGAATAGTGAGTGTTGCAATCACAGTATGGCTAAGAGCAGTCACTGTGCTGAGCAGAATAGTGAGTGTTCCCATCACAGTGTGACTGAAACAGTCACTGTGCTGAGCAGAATAGTGAATGTTCCCGCCACAGTGTGACTGAGACCAGTCACTGTGCTGAGCAGAATAGTGAGTGTTCCCATCACAGTTTGACTGCGAGAGCATTCACTGTGCAGAGCGGAATAGTGAGTGTTCACATCACAGTGTAACTGAGAGCTGTCACTGTGCTGAGCAGAATAGTGAGTGTTCCCACCACAGTGTGACTGTGAGAGCAGTCACTGTGCTGAGCAGAATAGTAAGTGTTTTCATCACAGTGTGACTGAGAGCTGTCAATGTGCTGAGCAGAATAGTGGGTGTTCCCTTCACAGTGTGACTTAGAGCTCTCACTTTGCTGAGCAGAATAGTGAGTGTTCCCAACACAGTGCGACTGTGAGAGCAGTCACTGTGCAGAGCAGAATAGTGAGTGTTCCCATCACAGTGTGACTGCGAGAGCATTCACTTTGCTGAGCACAAGAGTGAGTGTTCCCATCACAGTGTGACTGTGAGAGCAGTCACTGTGCTGAGCAGAATAATGAGTTTTCCCATCACAATGTGACTGTGAGAGCATAAACTGTGCTGAGCAGAATAGTGAGTGTTTCCCGTCACAGTGTGACTGAGAGCTCTCACTGTGCTGAGCAGAATAGTGAGTGTTCACATCACTGTGTGACTGAGAGCAGTCACTGTGCTGAGCAGAATAGTGAGTGTTCCCATCACAATGTGACTGAGAGCAGTCACTGTGCAGAGCAGAATATTAAGTGTTTCCATCACAGTGTGACTGTGAGAGCAGTCACTGTGCTGAGCAGAATAGTGAATGTTCCCGCCACAGTGTGACTGAGAGCAGTCACTGTGCTGAGCAGAATAGTGAGTGTTCCCATCACAGTGTGACTGCGAGAGCATACACTGTGCAGAGCAGAATAGTGAGTGTTCCCATCACAGTGTGACTGAGAGCTGTCAGTGTGCTGAGCAGAATAGTGAGTGTTCACATCACTGTGTGACCGATAGCAGTCACAGTGCTGAGCAGAATAGTGAGTGTTCCCATCACAGTGTGACTGAGAGCAGTCACTTGGCTGAGCAGAATAGTGAGTGTTTCCTTTACAGTGTGACTGTGACTGCAGTCACTGTGCTGAGCAGAATAGTGAGTGTTCCAATCACAGTATGGCTAAGAGCAGTCACTGTGCTGAGCAGAATAGTGAGTGTTCCCATGACAGTGTGACTGAGAGCTGTCAGTGTGCTGAGCAGAATAGTGAGTGTTCACATCACTGTGTGACCGAGAGCAGTCACAGTGCTGAGCAGAATAGTGAGTGTTCCCATCACAGTGTGACTGAGAGCAGTCACTTGGCTGAGCAGAATAGTGAGTGTTTCCTTTACAGTGTGACTGTGACTGCAGTCACTGTGCTGAGCAGAATAGTGAATGTTCCCGCCACAGTGTGACTGAGATCAGTCACGGTGCTGAGCAGAATAGTGAATGTTCCCATCACAGTGTGACTGCGAGAGCATCCACTGTGCAGAGCAGAATAGTGAGTGTTCATATCACAGTGTAACTGAGAGCTGTCACTGTGCTGAGCAGAATAGTGAGTGTTCCCATCACAGTGTGACTGAGAGCTGTCATTGTGCAGAGCAGAATAGTGAAAGTTCCCGCCACAGTGTGGCTGAGAGCATTCACTGTGCAGAGCAGAATAGTGAGTGTTCCCATCACAGTGTGACTGAGAGCTGTCACTGTGCTGAGCAGAATAGTGAGTGTTCCCATCACAGTGTGACTGTGATAGCAGTCACTGTGCAGAGCAGAATAGTGAGTGTTTCCTTTACAGTGTGACTGTGAGAGCAGTCACTGTGCTGAGCAGAATAGTGAGTGTTCACATCACAGTGTGACTGAGAGCTGTCACTGTGCTGAGCAGAATAGTGAGTGTTCACATCACAGTGTGACTGAGAGCTGTCACTGTGCTGAGCAGAACAATGAGTGTTCCCATCACAGTGTGACTGTGAGAGCAGTCACTGTGCTGAGCAGAATAGAGAGTGTTCCCATCACAGTGTGACTGCGAGAGCATTCACCGTCCAGAGCAGAATAGTGAGTGTTCCCATCACAGTGTGACTGTGAGAGCAGTCATTGTGCTGAGCAGAACAATGAGTGTTCCCATCACAGTGTGACTGAGGGCTGTCACTGTGCTGAGCAGAATAGTGAGTGTTCCCATCACAGTGTGACTGAGAGCAGTCACTGTGCAGAGCAGAATATTAAGTGTTTCCATCACAGTGTGACTGTGAGAGCAGTCATTGTGCTGAGCAGAATAGTGAATGTTCCCGCCACAGTGTGACTGAGAGCAGTCACTGTGCTGAGCAGAATAGTGAGTGTTCCCATCACAGTGTGACTGAGAGCAGTCACTGTGCTGAGCAGAATAGTGAGTGTTCCCATCACAGTGTGAATGAAACAGTCACTGTGCTGAGCAGAATAGTGAATGTTCCCGCCACAGTGTGACTGAGAGCAGTCACTGTGCTGAGCAGAATAGTGAGTGTTCCCATCACAGTGTGACTGTGAGAGCAGTCACTGTGCTGAGCAGAATAGTGAGTGTTCCAATCACAGTATGGCTAAGAGCAGTCACTGTGCTGAGCAGAATAGTGAGTGTTCCCATCACAGTGTGACTGAAACAGTCACTGTGCTGAGCAGAATAGTGAATGTTCCCGCCAGAGTGTGACTGAGAGCAGTCACTGTGCTGAGCAGAATAGTGAGTGTTCCCGTCACAGTGTAACTGAGAGCTGTCACTGTGCTGAGCAGAATAGTGAGTGTTCCCATCACAGTGCGACTGTGAGAGCAGTCACTGTGCAGAGCAGAATAGTGAGTGTTCCCATCACAGTGTGACTGCGAGAGCATCCACTTTGCTGAGCACAAGAGTGAGTGTTCCCATCACAGTGTGACTGTGAGAGCAGTCACTGTGCTGAGCAGAATAATGAGTGTTCCCATCGCAATGTGACTGTGAGAGCATAAACTGTGCTGAGCAGAATAGTGAGTGTTTCCCGTCACAGTGTGACTGAGAGCTCACACTGTGCTGAGCAGAATAGTGAGTGTTCACATCACTGTGTGACTGAGAGCAGTCACTGTGCTGAGCAGAATAGTGAGTGTTCCCATCACAGTGTGACTGAGAGCAGTCACTTGGCTGAGCAGAATAGTGAGTGTTTCCTTTACAGTGTGACTGTGACTGCAGTCACTGTGCTGAGCAGAATAGTGAATGTTCCCGCCACAGTGTGACTGAGATCAGTCACGGTGCTGAGCAGAATAGTGAATGTTCCCATCACAGTGTGACTGCGAGAGCATTCACTGTGCAGAGCAGAATAGTGAGTGTTCATATCACAGTGTAACTGAGAGCTGTCACTGTGCTGAGCAGAATAGTGAGTGTTCCCATCACAGTGTGACTGAGAGCTGTCAATGTGCAGAGCAGAATAGTGAAAGTTCCCGCCACAGTGTGACTGAGAGCATTCACTGTGCAGAGCAGAATAGTGAGTGTTCCCATCACAGTGTGACTGAGAGCTGTCACTGTGCTGAGCAGAATAGTGAGTGTTCCCATCACAGTGTGACTGTGAGAGCAGTCACTGTGCTGAGCAGAATAGAGAGTGTTCCCATCACAGTGTGACTGCGAGAGCATTCACCGTCCAGAGCAGAATAGTGAGTGTTCCCATCACAGTGTGACTGAGGGCTGTCACTGTGCTGAGCAGAATAGTGAGTGTTCCCATCACAGTGTGACTGAGAGCAGTCACTGTGCAGAGCAGAATATTAAGTGTTTCCATCACAGTGTGACTGTGAGAGCAGTCATTGTGCTGAGCAGAATAGTGAATGTTCCCGCCACAGTGTGACTGAGAGCAGTCACTGTGCTGAGCAGAATAGTGAGTGTTCCCATCACAGTGTGACTGAGAGCAGTCACTGTGCTGAGCAGAATAGTGAGTGTTCCCATCACAGTGTGAATGAAACAGTCACTGTGCTGAGCAGAATAGTGAATGTTCCCGCCACAGTGTGACTGAGAGCAGTCACTGTGCTGAGCAGAATAGTGAGTGTTCCCATCACAGTGTGACTGTGAGAGCAGTCACTGTGCTGAGCAGAATAGTGAGTGTTCCAATCGCAGTATGGCTAAGAGCAGTCACTGTGCTGAGCAGAATAGTGAGTGTTCCCATCACAGTGTGACTGAAACAGTCACTGTGCTGAGCAGAATAGTGAATGTTCCCGCCACAGTGTGACTGAGAGCAGTCACTGTGCTGAGCAGAATAGTGAGTGTTCCCGTCACAGTGTAACTGAGAGCTGTCACTGTGCTGAGCAGAATAGTGAGTGTTCCCATCACAGTGCGACTGTGAGAGCAGTCACTGTGCAGAGCAGAATAGTGAGTGTTCCCATCACAGTGTGACTGCGAGAGCATCCACTTTGCTGAGCACAAGAGTGAGTGTTCCCATCACAGTGTGACTGTGAGAGCAGTCACTGTGCTGAGCAGAATAATGAGTGTTCCCATCGCAATGTGACTGTGAGAGCATAAACTGTGCTGAGCAGAATAGTGAGTGTTTCCCGTCACAGTGTGACTGAGAGCTCACACTGTGCTGAGCAGAATAGTGAGTGTTCACATCACTGTGTGACTGAGAGCAGTCACTGTGCTGAGCAGAATAGTGAGTGTTCCCATCACAGTGTGACTGAGAGCAGTCACTTGGCTGAGCAGAATAGTGAGTGTTTCCTTTACAGTGTGACTGTGACTGCAGTCACTGTGCTGAGCAGAATAGTGAGTGTTCCAATCACAGTATGGCTAAGAGCAGTCACTCTGCTGAGCAGAATAGTGAGTGTTCCCATCACAGTGTGACTGAAACAGTCACTGTGCAGAGCAGAATCGTGAATGTTCCCATCACAGTGTGACTGCGAGAGCATTCACTGTGCAGAGCAGAATAGTGAGTGTTCACATCACAGTGTAACTGAGAGCTGTCACTGTGTTGAGCAGAATAGTGAGTGTTCCCATCACAGTGTGACTGAGAGCTGTCATTGTGCAGAGCAGAATAGTGAAAGTTCCCGCCACAGTGTGACTGAGAGCAGTCACTGTGCAGAGCAGAATATTAAGTGTTTCCATCACAGTGTGACTGTGAGAGCAGTCACTGTGCTGAGCAGAATAGTGAATGTTCCCGCCACAGTGTGACTGAGAGCAGTCACTGTGCTGAGCAGAATAGTGAGTGTTCCCATCACAATGTGACTGTGAGAGCATAAACTGTGCTGAGCAGAATAGTGAGTGTTTCCCGTCACAGTGTGACTGAGAGCTCTCACTGTGCTGAGCAGAATAGTGAGTGTTCACATCACTGTGTGACTGAGAGCAGTCACTGTGCTGAGCAGAATAGTGAGTGTTCCCATCACAGTGTGACTGAGAGCAGTCACTTGGCTGAGCAGAATAGTGAGTGTTTCCTTTACAGTGTGACTGTGACTGCAGTCACTGTGCTGAGCAGAATAGTGAGTGTTCCAATCACAGTATGGCTAAGAGCAGTCACTCTGCTGAGCAGAATAGTGAGTGTTCCCATCACAGTGTGACTGAAACAGTCACTGTGCTGAGCAGAATAGTGAATGTTCCCGCCACAGTGTGACTGAGACCAGTCACTGTGCTGAGCAGAATAGTGAGTGTTCCCATCACAGTGTGACTGCGAGAGCATTCACTGTGCAGAGCAGAATAGTGAGTGTTCACATCACAGTGTAACTGAGAGCTGTCACTGTGTTGAGCAGAATAGTGAGTGTTCCCATCACAGTGTGACTGAGAGCTGTCATTGTGCAGAGCAGAATAGTGAAAGTTCCCGCCACAGTGTGACTGAGAGCATTCACTGTGTAGAGCAGAATAGTGAGTGTTCCCATCACAGTGTGACTGAGAGCTGTCACTGTGCTGAGTAGAATAGTGAGTGTTCCCATCACAGTGTGACTGCGAGAGCATTCACTGTGCAGAGCAGAATAGTGAGTGTTTCTTTTACAGTGTGACTGTGAGAGCAGTCACTGTGCTGAGCAGAATAGTGAGTGTTCCCGCCACAGTGTGACTGAGAGCAGTCACTTGGCTGAGCAGAATAGTGAGTGTTTCCTTTACAGTGTGACTGTGACTGCAGTCACTGTGCTGAGCAGAATAGTGAGTGTTCCAATCACAGTATGGCTAAGAGCAGTCACTGTGCTGAGCAGAATAGTGAGTGTTCCCATCACAGTGTGACTGAAACAGTCACTGTGCTGAGCAGAATAGTGAATGTTCCCGCAACAGTGTGACTGAGACCAGTCACTGTGCTGAGCAGAATAGTGAGTGTTCCCATCACAGTTTGACTGCGAGAGCATTCACTGTGCAGAGCGGAATAGTGAGTGTTCACATCACAGTGTAACTGAGAGCTGTCACTGTGCTGAGCAGAATAGTGAGTGTTCCCATCACAGTGTGACTGTGAGAGCAGTCACTGTGCTGAGCAGAATAGTAAGTGTTTTCATCACAGTGTGACTGAGAGCTGTCAATGTGCTGAGCAGAATAGTGGGTGTTCCCTTCACAGTGTGACTTAGAGCTCTCACTTTGCTGAGCAGAATAGTGAGTGTTCCCATCACAGTGCGACTGTGAGAGCAGTCACTGTGCAGAGCAGAATAGTGAGTGTTCCCATCACAGTGTGACTGCGAGAGCATTCACTTTGCTGAGCACAAGAGTGAGTGTTCCCATCACAGTGTGACTGTGAGAGCAGTCACTGTGCTGAGCAGAATAGTGAGTGTTCCCATCACAGTGTGACTGTGAGAGCAGTCACTGTGCTGAGCAGAATAGTAAGTGTTTTCATCACAGTGTGACTGAGAGCTGTCAATGTGCTGAGCAGAATAGTGAGTGTTTCCCGTCACAGTGTGACTGAGAGCTCTCACTGTGCTGAGCAGAATAGTGAGTGTTCACATCACTGTGTGACTGAGAGCAGTCACTGTGCTGAGCAGAATAGTGAGTGTTCCAATCACAATGTGACTGAGAGCAGTCACTGTGCAGAGCAGAATATTAAGTGTTTCCATCACAGTGTGACTGTGAGAGCAGTCACTGTGCTGAGCAGAATAGTGAATGTTCCCGCCACAGTGTGACTGAGAGCTCTCACTGTGCTGAGCAGAATAGTGAGTGTTCCAATCACAGTATGGCTAAGAGCAGTCACTGTGCTGAGCAGAATAGTGAGTGTTCCCATCACAGTGTGACTGAAACAGTCACTGTGCTGAGCAGAATAGTGAATGTTCCCGCCACAGTGTGACTGAGACCAGTCACTGTGCTGAGCAGAATAGTGAGTGTTCCCATCACAGTTTGACTGCGAGAGCATTCACTGTGCAGAGCGGAATAGTGAGTGTTCACATCACAGTGTAACTGAGAGCTGTCACTGTGCTGAGCAGAATAGTGAGTGTTCCCATCACAGTGTGACTGTGAGAGCAGTCACTGTGCTGAGCAGAATAGTAAGTGTTTTCATCACAGTGTGACTGAGAGCTGTCAATGTGCTGAGCAGAATAGTGGGTGTTCCCTTCACAGTGTGACTTAGAGCTCTCACTTTGCTGAGCAGAATAGTGAGTGTTCCCATCACAGTGCGACTGTGAGAGCAGTCACTGTGCAGAGCAGAATAGTGAGTGTTCCCATCACAGTGTGACTGCGAGAGCATTCACTTTGCTGAGCACAAGAGTGAGTGTTCCCATCGCAGTGTGACTGTGAGAGCAGTCACTGTGCTGAGCAGAATAGTGAGTGTTCCCATCACAGTGTGACTGTGAGAGCAGTCACTGTGCTGAGCAGAATAGTAAGTGTTTTCATCACAGTGTGACTGAGAGCTGTCAATGTGCTGAGCAGAATAGTGAGTGTTTCCCGTCACAGTGTGACTGAGAGCTCTCACTGTGCTGAGCAGAATAGTGAGTGTTCACATCACTGTGTGACTGAGAGCAGTCACTGTGCTGAGCAGAATAGTGAGTGTTCCCATCACAATGTGACTGAGAGCAGTCACTGTGCAGAGCAGAATATTAAGTGTTTCCATCACAGTGTGACTGTGAGAGCAGTCACTGTGCTGAGCAGAATAGTGAATGTTCCCGCCACAGTGTGACTGAGAGCTCTCACTGTGCTGAGCAGAATAG